>CM076576.1:116180558-117420166 GCA_034641835.2 Pinus albicaulis
TCGTATGAGTAAGTTATGGTATGATGTTATTTTTCCCAAACAGGTAAAAATTATGCAAAACAATGACAGACTGATGACTTGGTAGTCCATTCAGCACCTCAGGAATCTTCAGAGAATATTCTCTAGTTTTTAGCTAGTGACACCGTGACAAGTGTCATCACTAGATTCAACAATGTTGCTTGGGGAAGTTGAATTTTTCTCCTATTCCTAAGTTTGGAATTATCTATGGTGGATTGTTTTTATTAATGGTGGAATTTTTAGGCCAGTGGGGAAGGGCCATATGGTGCAGCCAGAGGCTACCATGTGGCCCCCCCATGGCAAGGTGGATGGCATACATTTTTATTGCAAGGTCGAAATGTGGGTGCATTATTAATTTATACAAAGTTGAATATATATATATATATATATATATATATATATATATATATATCCAAAGTCAAGACCTCCAAACTATATGCCACATTCAACAAAATTATATGGTGGGGGTCGAGGTCGAACCCACGACCACCCGCCTACGGCACCACTACCTTACCACTACGCCATCCACAGAGTTCCTTAACTATTAAGGACTCCACATTTATTTAAAGAGTATCACGATAGAGTATGTGAGTTTGGAGGGGGCCATCCCCCTCCAAAATGATCGCGCGTTGAAGACTAGGAGCCAAAACACGTATTCTGGCAGAGTTTTGTTAAACCATATTAGTTTTGTTAATTCATGGTTTAACCACGATAATCCGAGATTTGCGGATAAGTGTGGGTTAGCGCTAAACGCGCCTTAACCCCACTTAACTCATAATTATCACTTAATTAATTACGACTTATCTTCGTGGAAGGTTTGGCAGACCCATCAAATGCAGAGCAGCTCCACATTTAGTGGAGTTAACTAGCGGACTTCCAGAATTAGTGGAGAAAAACTAGGAAAATTTGGTTTTGCCACAATTGAGGCAATTTGCGACCAATTTTGGCTCAGGAAGAGTCATTCTTGGTAGATTTGTATGTTTTGGAGCCATTGTAGTAGGTTACAGAGGAAACAGGAGACTGTAAACAACATTTTTTCACAATTTAAGCTAATACACAGGCTCACACTATGAAGCTTGACCAAGGAGATGTAGCACAGGAGGGGTGAACTCCATCAAAACCTTGTGTATGTGTCTCTGTTATTTGTGCTTGCTGTGTTTTTATATGTTGTTGTTCAGCATTGAGTTTCCATGCTTTAGTTCATGAAATACACTTAATCTCATCAAGTTTAATGAATCGTCAATCATAAACACATGTACAAACCCTTGTATGATAAGAAAACCAAAGCACTTTCATGTTAATTTTGAAACTTATATTAGCACATCATTAACTAACAAACAATTTCAGATCAATACATCTAGTGCAAGCAATCAAATAGGATTAGAAATCAAGTACTACATTGAAATCAATGCATCCAACAATCAATCAAATAGGATTAGTAATCAACATTTACATTAAAATAAATTCATCTATTTAAGTGAAAAACCAAAATATTCATGGATTTCTAAATCCAACTTATTTTACCTTTTGTAAAAGTCTTAGTTCCTCGTCCTCTATCGTTAATAATGTTCAATATAATATATAATACTATATAGTATTTATATTTATCTCTTTGTGACTCTTTCTTCTTCCATCTCTACCCCCCATCCATATCTATGTCTATCTCCCTCCCTCTCTCCCCCATCTCCCCCCCCCCCTCTCTCTCTCTCTCTCTCTCTCTCTCTCTACCATCTATATTGATATACCCCTACATATCTCCTTTGTCTCTATATCTCACTCCACCAAAAACATGCATTCACTCTCTCCATATCTCCTTCCCTCCCTCTTTGTCTCTCTCTTCTTCCCTTTCTCCCCCCCTCTATATATATCCCTATCTCCCTCTATCTCTTATTCTTTGTCTCTCTATCTCAACCCCCAAACATACACTATCTCTCTCCATATTATTTATCTCTCCCCCCCTCCTTCTTCTTCTCCCTCTTTCTCCCCTCTAACTCTCTCTCCCTCCCTCTCTCATTCTCTCTCTCAAGTCCTCTCTCTTGTCCTCTCACTCCCTTTCTCTCCCACCTCCATCTCTCTCTCTCTCTCTCTATCTCTCTCCAACTTTGTCCCTATCTCCCTCCCTCTCTCCTTCTCTCTCTCTCCCCCCCCCCTCCTCTCTCTCTCTATGTCTTTGTTCTTCCCTCCCCATCTCTCCCCTTACAACTCCATCTACCTCTATCTCCCTCTCTCTCCCCTCCTCTCTCCCTTCCTTCCTCTCTCTCCCACCTCTCTCTCTCTCTCCCTCCATCTATATGGTTGAGAATTTCCACTATGTGTAATCAATAATATATGTAAGGTTTAATATAATAATACCTATAATGGAGATGGTTAAATTATTATATTATATTGAAATAATAATAATCAATATTATTGATTATTATATCAATAATAACATAAAAATAAATAACCTCTTAAATAAACAATAGTGTGCTAACTTTACATTATAGACAAACCAATTTCTTTTGTGCCTTATCTTTTATATTACACTTTACATTTCAAATTACATTACATTTTACATTTTACATTTATATATGTTTTAATTTGAATATTAATACATTAAATTACATTTTACATGTTACATTTATATATGCTTTAATTTGAATATTAATTAAAACATATGAAGCCCAAATTTTATTTATTTATTCAAAAACATTGACATACTTACATTGCATTACATTACATTATGATACACCTACACATCTCCCCCATACTAGGGTGTAGACGTCTCTCCACACAATAAATTTGAAATAAAATTTCAAAAACAATATTTCCACTTATATAAATATTGTAATATCAATAATTTAAAAAAAGTACACTTATAAAAAATTCAATTCTAATCACATTAATTTTACATTATAATTCAATTCTAATTATAAAAATTAAATATTAATCTAATCACATTCATTTTAGTTTTATGTATTTCAATTTACGTTATAACCAATCTTATTTGATCTCAATATGTAATCTAATTCAATGTAATCCAATAAGAAAATTTCTTGCCAATGCCACTTATGCAATTTCGCATGCCTCGAGAACAATCTGCCAAATTTAGTGGTACTTAGGATTGGAATTTCAAAACAGACTTACCTGGAGACGATTGTACACTTTTTTTTTTTTTTACTTTTTCAAAAGAAATATTTTACACTTTTTTTCAAAGCAAAAAAACACTGGTTTATATATAGTATCGGTACATTTTCAAAATAAAACATATATAATGACATCAACAAACCATGTGTGATATTACATCACCTTGTCCAACTATAGGGCATATGGATCTAAGTTAGATAGCTCATAGGCATACAAACACTCTGACATTGTACCTCTAAGTGAAACTACCTTAGTACAGAGACATATATTTTCAAAAGTTCAACTAAAAGAATAGACATTTATTGTAATAAAAAACTATAGAAGCTGGATTAAGCCATCTTCTACAACAATGTTGTCCACCAGTATTGGGAGTGCATAGAACAAGTGATCGCAGAAAGACCCCTTTTCGGCAGTGAATCAACAACAATGTTAGACTCCTTGAATATGTGATGAAAAGTGATGTGTTTAAAGTTTTATTTTAGATTGTGTATGTGTTTGATCCAACCTTAAAGGTGAGGAGGAGAAATGCAATTTTCCCCAACACACCATCTATGAGGGACTTGGAATCCCGATATATGTGGATAGTATTCATACAGAGTTCCTTTGCAAACCAAATAAGACCCCATGAAGCCAAGATCTTAGCCCTCATGTTTGTGCAAGTGCCTTCGTGCCACGATATTTTATATTGTTTCCTTTTACAGACCTGAATCCATGCTCCAAAACCACATATACCTATATGTGCCGCACCATCAAAGTACCCTGTAGGAAACTGAATGCAAGGATGTATGTAACTAAAACTTAAATATTTATCCCTATGCATGCTTATATTATTTGTGCCTATCTAAGTCGCGATGTTGGTACAAATCTTGTGGGTGTTGATGGGGATACCGTAAAAAATGTATTTGTTCCCGGCTCGCCATATTTCCCAGAAGATGTAGAGAGGAATAGGCTGGTGTATTCCCCCATTCTCGCTCCACCAACAAAGAAAATTTTCATCAGAGAGGTTAGTTCTAAAAGGGATTTGAAAATAATGTAAAGTCCAACGCCATAACTGTGATGCAATCGGGCACTGCAGTAGAAGATGTAGATTTGTCTTTGATGAATTTTGACATATCGAGCACCAACCTGGCCCATTGAATACCCGTATTTTGCAAGTTCTCCCAAGTTAGTGTTTTTTCGCGCTAGACCAACCAGGTGTAGATAATGATCTTAATAGGGACCTTTAATTTCCATATTTTCCTGAACCAACAAGTATTATTTAAAGATATTCTTGAACACAAAATGTACTTGTAAGTTTTCGCCACCTCCACAGATCCCTTATGGAAAGTCCCACCCCATGTGATATAGTCGCCCCTCTCTGTTCTGCACAAACCCACTCTTTTGAGCTCCAGAATTTGGTTATCCCAAACCTTAGCACTATGTCCAACTAGGGCGATGTCTGTGGCCTCTTCCAAAAAAGAAACATCCCATGCCAAGGTTGAATGACCTGTTCCAAGTAGAATTATCCCCTAATATGTACTATGTCTATGATGTCCGTTGAGAGACTAGTGGCAGGATAAACACCCAAAATATTATCTACACCAACAAGTATGCAGTTACCATTAACAAAGGACCAACGAAGCCGCAGCAGAAACTAATATTTTATTTTTTTTGAAACTTGACCAAATATAAGAACCAAATGTTTTACCTATGGAACCATCCTTGATCCAATCTAAACATTTATGTATTTCAGGTACTTTGCCCGAATGATATCCCTCCAGATACCCTCTCGAAATAGAGCATGCCATAAGGACTTTATGAAAAGGGCCCATCCAAAAAATTTCACTTCGAGGATCCCCCATCCACCATATTCCTTTAGAATGGTGATCTTATCCCATTTGATCAGATGGATTTTTCTTCCCTCCCAGGTGCCATCCCAAATTAAATGTGCCAAAATACTCTGAATTATGGAAATAATAGATTCAGGGAGAATATATAAGTGTTCCCAGTAAACTGAGATTTGCTGAAGAACCACCTGTGCAAGGGTGAATCCCCCCAGGGTAAGCCATCTATGAGACTAGTAATATAATTTATGGCAGAATTTATCTAGTAACCATAGTGAGTTGTTAGGCATGTAATTGTTGGGATTGAGTTGGTGTTGGTGTACATGCACCTAGAGTAGCTTTATTTCAACTCTAGAGATTGCATGCAATGTGCACTTGTCTTTAGCTAGTTAACTTGAGTGTTTTACATACACATAGTTAGCCTTAATTAGCTTTAGTTCAACTCTATATATTGCATGTGATGTGCACTTGTTTTTATTTAGTTAACTTGAGTGCTTACATGTGATGTGCACCTAGTTAGTTAACTCTAGTGCTTGCATGTGGTGCATGTGCACATTAGCAGAACATAAAACACATTTAGCTTTAACTATCCATAGTTATTGCATGTATAACTAAGATTAACTTAGTTTCTTTATATATTGGTTCTCAAACTAATATTGTTGAATCAATTTCATTCTCAATTCTAATTGTTTTTCTTTTTCAACTTGGCAAGTTTGTGCAATTATTATTCAACTAGATCCATATTTGTGCTCTAATAATTTTAAATGGTATCAGAGCAACAAGGGTTTGGAGAAGTTGCATTAACAAATTTTTTGCAGGTTTGAAGAGCATAGAATTGGAAATTGTTCGAAGATTTGATTTGCAGATCAAAATATTGAAGAATTTCAGCAATTGTTGCTACAAGCACAAAGTGAAAGAATGGAATTCCCAACTTCCACTATTTTGACTCCATACCATTACCATGAATGGAAGCCAATGATTTTGCTTCATCTTAGGAGAAAAGGCTTGTACCCAATAGTCATCGGAATTGAGACAGAACCAATGTCAGAGGATGAGAAGTCAGATTGGCTTAACAAATCTAACATGGCTTATGGAAGATTGTGTTTATATGTGTCTCATGATATTCTTTATGAGATCAGAAATATTGAATCACCACATGAAATCTAGACTACATTGAAAGGATTATATGGTGATGAAAATGATCTAGAAGAACACCATTTGGAGGCAAAGAGATCGAGTTATTATAGTAGTCATGAAAGTGGTCAAGACTCCATTAATGTGGAGAAATGTTCTCAAGACAGTGTTGAAGAAGAAGAATCTGATTCTTCTATTGTTAATGAACCTATTGCAGATGAGAATTTTACCTTGTCCAATAACGAAGACATCGCACATGAGAAAATATTTTCCTTTGCTAGTGATGAAGACACTACTTTCAAAAACATTGAAGAGGACTTTGATTCCTCTACTATTGATGATGTTGATGATGCAGATCTAACAAGGTCTCAATTTAACGATGCCCCACATGCACTCTCAGTCCCAGAGCCATGCATTCCCATGCATGCAAATAAGGAGGATTTTATAACACCATGTATGCTCATGCATGCATCCAAAAAGGAATCTCTAAAGCCAAACATGCATATGCATGCATCCTTAGAGACAACCATTCCCATGCATGAATATAGGGTACATGAATATTATCGTCAAATGCATGACAAAGTTGCAGGGAATCCATATCGGCATGCAATCATGTATAAGGAAATTCAGTCCTTGATCCAAACATGGGAGTTGATACATATACTTCCAAAAATGAAGCTTATTCCTCCATATCCATGATGGGATCATCGATCTTCAGTACTGTCTGAGTTCCGAGTAGACTACTAATATCTTCACCAAGACTCTAACTGAGCAGAAGTTTCAATTCTTGTGAGATCATCTCAGGGTGAAGGACACGACTGCCTAGTAGTTGTCTTTTCTCTACTTTTGCTTTATATTTTTTTTGGGGGGGGGGGGGGGGGGTGGTTTCTTCCCACTGGGTTTTCCCTCTTTCCTCTTTTCATGCATTGTATATGGGTATCTAAAATGGCCATGTTTTTGGGACTCATTCATTTTGCATCACACTCACCTAAGTTATGCTTAAGGGGGAGGGGGAGGGAAGGTGTTGGTGTACATGCACCTAGATTAGCTTTAGTTCAACTCTAGATATTGCATGCAATGTGCACTTTTCTTTAGCTAGTTAACTTGAGTGCTTTACATGCACATAGTTAGCCTTAATTAGCTTTATTTCAACTCTAGATATTGCATGCGATGTGCACTTGTTTTTATCTAGTTAACTCAAGTGCTTACAGGCAATGTGCACTTGGCTTAGTTAGTTAACTCTAGTGCTTACATGTGGTGCATGGACACATTAGCAGAACATAAAGCATAATTAGCTTCAGTTAGCTTTAACTATCCATAGTTATTGCATGTACAACTAAGCTTAACTTAGTTGCTTTATATATTGGTTCTCAAATTAATATTGTTGAATTAATTTCATTCTCAATTCTAATTGTTTTTCTTTTTCAACTTGGCAAGTTTGTGAAATTATTCTTCAACTAGATCCATATTTGTGTTCT
Source organism: Pinus albicaulis (assembly GCA_034641835.2). Lineage (NCBI taxonomy): Eukaryota > Viridiplantae > Streptophyta > Pinopsida > Pinales > Pinaceae > Pinus > Pinus albicaulis. Next base: position 116,188,138 of record CM076576.1, read on the forward strand.
AATAATTTTACAGTTGATATCCCAAATATGTGAAGCCCTCACATAGGGGCTTTGTTGTCACCCCAAATATAACAACAATAAAATCAATCACCTCTCGGTCTCCGTCAGAGTAAAGGAGATTTGATTTGCCACCATTTACCATCAACCTAGATGGATTGCCAAATCTCATAAAGATATAATGTAAAGTCAGCCACTGTGTGCTCTGGATACCATCCCAAAAGTGAGGATGTCATCAACAAAAAGGCTATGGGAGATATCAACATACATACCCAGATTAATGCCACGAAAAAGACCTGATGATCTCTTATTTTATGGCTAAGCCCATCCATAACCAGAATAAAGAGTAAGGGAAAGAATGAGCATCCCAGTGCAATCTTTGTCAATATGATACGCAGGAATGTCTAGTCAACACAATCGTATGCATTATGCAAATCCTCCTTTATGACTAATGCCTCCATTTTCCTCGTGTGAATGGAATGTAAGCATTCCTGTGCAGTGGTCATGTATCAAACAGTTGTGTAGGAAACTGTATTGTTCTCAAGTGATATAGGTCAAGAGAGTAAACTTCAAGCACTCTGATAAGATTTCAGATATAAGAGTTTGAAGGAATATTTTAACGGTGTGGAAAATTTTTTAACAGTATTCGATGGGCAAATCAATTAAGGATAGACGCACATCAAATTCCACCTCTGGTGGTAGTCATGATATAATCTAGTGACAATTAGCGGTAGTCCACTAGGCCATAAGATCAGAAAACAATGGAGATTTCGATAATGATTTTGAAAATATTTGTTATAAGTTTTTGAAAATCTTTCACGAATTAGGGTTTATCAAGATTTATTAATCGTGCTGAATCCAATTCAACTATAAAAAAAAACCAATTCAAACACTTTCTAAATTAAATTTATTAGAAAAATTTCACCAAATTTCACCAGCCTAACTAAATTGTGGGCTCAGTAGACAACACTGTGGCAGTTATTACCACTAGTGAAAAGTTCCTTGTCGACATCGAATTCTCTGCAAGATGTATGTTAGTTTTTCTTTCTTTAAATTTTTAATCAATGAAGACTGGTGCTAACTGCTAACGATTGAGACAGAGGAAGTTAATAATCCAAAAATGATGGCTTGGTGTTGGATGCTCTCTCTCTGTACTTAGCGAATGGCTGAATGCCCCACAAAATTAGCTTTTGTTTCTTTAAATTTATAATTACGGCAGGGTGACGGAAGAACTTCATAAGCCAAAAATGATGGCCCAAGATTGGATGATCTCTCTCTCTCTGTACTTAGCAGATGGCTGACTGCCCCACAAAATTGGCAATCCGATAAGTTTGGTAGGAGTTATACGATAGTCGTAGCAGACATATTTGGCCACAATATGTTTCCAGGTTCCCCACCAGGCACTAACTTTTCCTTCTTGTAAGACTCGCTCAAAAAGGACGTGGTGGATAAATAAAGAAGAGGGTACTAGTGCTATCAATGTAAAAGGTCATGTAATTTAAACGTTATCCAGCTGGCAACAATGGCTTGAAATGTGAAGTCATTATGATAAAGATATATGCATTCCTTCAGGAGTTGTCTTTAGTGTGACTTTTTGAAGTTTCAAGTGCCGGGTGAAAAATTTTGAGGTAAAATTTTGGTGTTTGTTATTCAAACTGGTTTTTTGAATCTATATATGGATTTAGCACCCTCAGAAACCTCTAGGGCACTTCGATTGTGCAAAGTTAGCAATCAAACTTCTCTTTTCAATAAATTCCTGCCGGAATTTAGAGAAATTACACCGTAAAAAGTCACCGTAAAAGCCTTCAAAAAGTCACACTAAAGACTACTCGATTCCTTCAATGTCATTTGGTTGCTGATCTTTTCTCAATAATCCTTTAAGCCCTCTCACTAAGCTCCTCCATTTTGTTTAAATCATTTTGTCCTAAAATATAAATAATATATACAATGCTATCATTTCCGATGATGAATAGATACTTATCGTGATATATTTATAAATTATTAGCTACAACACTATTATTTACGAAGAATAGAAAATTATGGCGATATATTTGTTCGGCCAAATCTGGAGGGTGACCACGTCAATTTGACAAATGAGGAGCGAATGAATATAATAATCTATATTCAATATTATTACCGGTCGTTTGAGTGGATACCCACTACTAACAAAAGAAGAGTTGTTTATTAAAGAAATACTCGACCTTCAAGACAATGGCATAAATATTATTCAAACTACGTACGAGGAAACGGGGACACACCAAGGATCACATTCCCGTCTTTTTACTTAATTTCCCGCCAAATATTGTCATCTACCCGAGTTGCCCGGTGTATGCTGGTTAGCTCCACATGTTTTTGTAGTTTTGTAATGATGATATGTTTGATCAAGTGGGGTGTTTGGCGTAAGGTTTCAAAGCGGTGAGGGGTAGTAGTCCTTGGATTCTCCATGGAAAATGTGATGGGGCTTTATGGGATCTTCGTTATTATTACACCCAACAAGTTGGTGGCTTACTTTCCTTGGCCTCTCAGACAAAGGAGATTGCCGAGTTAAAAGTGTTGAGTTAGCATAGTGGAAAACAATAAATAAACACACAGACGCAAAGCATAAAACATGAGAGAAAGGATTTAACGTGGTTCACCCAACCAATCTGAGCTACGTCCACCAAACAGAGGCATCGGCAATCTCATTCATCAACAGGAGAATTACAACAACAGAGTTTCTCATCTGCACTTCTCTTCCACTCACCTCACATCCCTCATACTCAGAAAACCTCTACGGGCTTACATTTTATAGCTGGGAGTAGAAACTGAATCATAAATTCAATCACAACAAAATAGGATGCAATAACTCCACATCAGGATTAGATGTAGTCAATTTAGCAACAAATCCTATTGTTGTCATATTTATGAGATTTTCTCCAAATTATTATTAGAAATCTCAACAATCTCCACCTTGACAACAATTAGCCTGATACCCTATTCCATTATTATTTTTATCTTTTCTGCAAGCCAAGAGAAGCCATACACCATCGCAGCTTCTCTAATAAAACTGGTTTCTTGAACATGTTTGCAAAATGTTCCTTTGTATGCACTTTTTCAAGAGAGACTCCCTGTTCAGTGATAACCTGTCTTACAAAATAGTACTTGATAGGTATATGCTTTGATTTACTATGATAGGCCAGATTTTTAGCCAAGTGAATTGCACTTTGACTATCACAAAATAACTTTATGTTGTTCTGCAACCTACCAAACTCACCAAACAAACCTTTCAAACAAACTGCTTCTTTGCAAGCATGTGAAGCAGCTATGTATTCTGCTTCTGTAGTGGATAAAGCAATAATGTTTTGTAGCTTTGACATCCAGCTTATAGCTCCACCTACAAGAGTAAAGACATATCCTGAAGTTGACCTTCTTTTATCCAAATCACCTGCAAAATCGGAATCAACATATCCACAAACAAATTCACTACTTCTATTATAAGTGATACAATAATCACTTGTGCCTCTCAGATACCGAAGCACCCATTTCACTGCTGACCAATGTTCTTTTCCTGGATTTTCCATATACCTGCTGACAACCCCAATTTCATGTGAAATATCTGGTCATGTACAAGCCATCGCATACATCAAACAACCTACTACATTGGCATATGGAATTCGAGACATATATTCCTTTTCTTCATTTGTGTTAGGACATAAACTTGAAGAAAGCTTAAAATGGGAAACTAAAGGGACTGAAACAGGCTTCACATTGTTCATACCAAACCTTAAGAGTATTTTCTCAATATACTTCTTTTGTGATAGCCACAGTTTACCATTGCTCCTGTCTCTGAAAATCTCCATGCCCAAAATCTGTCTTGCTGCTCCTAGATCTTTCATATCAAACGTCCTAGCCATCTGAGCCTTTAACCTATTGGTCTTTGTTATGCTTTTGATTGCTAAAAGAATATTGTCAACATATAACACTAATATAATGAACATGCCATTACTCAATTTCTTAAAGTAAACACAATGATCATATTCACTTCTTATATAATTTTGACTCATCATGAAAGAATCAAATTTCTTGTACCATTGTCGAAGCGACTATTTCAGACCATACAATGATTTCTTGAGCCTGTAGATAAATTTCTTGTTGCAATTTTGAACAAACCCTTCAGGTTGTTCCATATAAATCTCTTCATCTAGATCTCCATGTAAAAATGCAGTCTTAACATCTAGTTGTTGTAATTCTAAATCAAGTAAAACAACTAATGCTAAGACAATCCGAATTGAAACAATTTTAACAACTGGTGAAAATATCTCATGAAAGTCAATTCCTGCTTTCTGAGAAAAACCTTTTGCGACCAGCCTTGCTTTGTACCTGTCTTTATCATCAACACCCCTTTTTAATTTGTCAACCCATTTACATCCCACAGTTTTTCTGTCTTTAGGAAGTTCCACCAGATCCCATGTGGCATTCTTGTCTATTGCCTTCATCTCATCCTTCATAGCCTCTTTCCACTTATAACTGTTAGAACCTTCTACAGCTTCCTGATAGCACAAAGGTTCATCATCATTAGTGGTTAAAGCAACTGAAGTAACATAATCGTCATACCTTTTAGGAGGACGTCTGATTCTCGTGGACCTCCTTAAAGATGTTTCTGGTACTTCCACAATTTGTTGATTATTATCTGTACGAACTTCTTCATGATCTACATCTGAAACATGTTCATGATCTGCATCTGAAACTTTTTCATGATCTGCATCTGAAACTTGTTCATGATCTATATCTAAAACTTGTTCATCTAGACTATCATCAGTATTTGAATTGGTTTCAAACTGAATATGTTGAAACTTAGGTACATTATCCTGTTTCAATTTATCATCTACATCTAGATTATCGAGTGAATATTCATTGAATTTAACATCTCTGTTAGTGATGATCTTGTGAGTAGTAGGATCCCACAACCTATATCCCTTAGTCCCATCACCATATCCAACAAAGATATATCTTTTTTATTTAGGATCTAATTTAGAACGCTGATGTTTCGGAATTAGAGCATATGCATCACAACCAAAAATTTTTAGTTTAGAATAATCACATGGATGACCTTTCCATACCTCTTGAGGAATTTTGCATCCTATTGCAGTTGATGGTGATCAATTTATCAAGTAATAAGTTGTAGAAACCGCTTCTGTCCACAATTCCTTCTGCAAATTGGCGTTACTAAGAATACTTCTTGCTCTCTCTAAAAGAGTCATGTTCATGCGTTCAACAACTCTATTTTGCTGAGGAGTATATACAGTAGTTTTATGTCTTTCGATCCCAACTTCCTTGCAATAATTATCAAATTACTTTGAAGTAAACTCACCACCATTGTCAGTTATTAAACATTTAATGGTTCTTCCAGTGATGTTTTCTACTAATGCTCTAAACTGTTTGAAAACTGTGAATACATCAGAGTTTTTCTTTAACATATAGACCCACACTTTTCTAGAGAAATCATCAATAAAAGATACAAAATATGACGATCCTCCATATGAGATTGTAGGAGATGGACCCCAAACATCAGAATGGATATAATCAAGGATTCCCTTACTAGTATGTTTTCCAGTTTTAAACTTCTTCTTGCTTTGTTTCCCAAATATACAATGTTTGCAGAAATCTAACTTAGAAGATTTTAAACTAGGAAGTAACTTACGATCAAATAAAATTTTTAATCCTCTTCGCTCACATGGCCCAACCGTTCATGCCATAGACGAATAAAATTACTGTCGTTTTCAGATACTGTAGAAGCATGATCTGATTCTATTCTTCCTTCTAACTGAAAATTATTTCCAACCTTCTTTGCTTTCATTACTAGTAAAATTCCTTTATAAACTTTCATTACTCCACCTTGAATAAGGGTTTTATATCCATTTGTGTCTAGCACTCCTAGAGAAATGAGGTTTTTTCTGAGTTCCGACACGTGTCTTACATCAGTTGAAATTTTATTTGTCCCATCAAACATTTTAATTTGGATGCTTCCAATTTCCACAATTTTACATGAGACATCATTTCCCATGTAAACAAATCCATCATTGATTTATTTATAAGATTTAAACCACTCTCTATGAATGTACATGTGATTTGATGCACTAGAGTCTAACAACCAATGTTGATCATGATTAGACAAAATAACTGATAACACTTCATCACTCATACCTAAAACGGATGCCGAACCTGTATCTGTCATGTTTGCTTTTTTCTTTTCTGTCGAAGAGTCTCCTTTGGATGTTTGCTGTCTCTTCCAACAGTCCTTCTTCAAATGTCCCGATTTGCCACAAAACCAACACTTTACCTTACTCTTCTTCCCTTTCGATTTTGAACGCGAGTTTTTCTGCTTACTGAAGCGTCTTTCTTTAGAATGACCTCTAACCATCATTGCTTCTGATGTAGAGGTTTCTGAATTTGACCTTTTCCTTGTTTCTTCAGATAACAAAGCTCCAACAACATCATCAAATTCAAGGGTTTCTGATGAACTAAGACTTATAGAAGTAACAAAATGATCCCATGACTCGGGCAACGAGCATAATAAAGTTATAGCTTTATCTTCTGAATCAAATTTTACATCTATGCTTTCTAACTGCACCAGAAGAGTATTAAAGGTATTCAAATGCTCAGTTATTGATATACCTTCCTTCATGCGCAAACTGTACAACTGTCTCTTCAAAAGAATCCCATTGGTTAAGGATTTTGTCGTGTACAACCTTTCAAGCTTTGTCCACAAACCAGCAACAATTTTCTCTGACACGATGTTAAACAAAACATCATCCTCCAAACACAATCTAATGCCGCTCAGTGCTCTTTCATCGACATCACTCCATTCGTTATCTATCATGGTGTAAGGTTGTTTGGCTTTTCCCAAAAGCGCCTTCGCCACGTCTTGTTGCACGAGTAGATCGTGCATCTTCACTTTCCAGTTCTCGAAGTTGTTTCTCCCATTAAACTTCTCGATCTCAAATCGAGCACTTTGAGTTTTTGACATGTTTTTAATTTGCCTTAGTTTCTATGGATCCTTAATTGCCTTTTTAAATCAAATTTAACAATTTGATTAAAAAAAATAAAAAATTCCCTTGATAAAAATTGCCTTAGGCCCTAGGCCTTACCCAAGTGCATATTACAAATCGATATTACAATCCTTATAAACCCCACTTAAATCGATATTAAAAAACCCATTTAAATCGATTGATAAAATCTCTATTTTAAATGAATACAATACAAATGGCATTATGAAAAAACTCAAATCCAAATCGATTTAAAAAAGTGCATTGATAAAAATCGATTTTTAAAATGGGATTCACCGTTTAACAAGCTAGCGTTTAGCGCTTCCCAATCCGTTCAACAGACAACAGACTCGGGCCTTTAAACGTCCACACAGCAGATCTGCACACGCAACACTGCTCTGCTCTGCTCTGCTGTACGTCCACACAGCAGATCTGATTTATCTACCACCATCGAGAGCTCTGTTCACTGTAATGGCCAGACGCTATGAGATGTTCCAATGATCAGCAACATCAAAATTCCACAGAGCACCAGCTCACGGCGCAGTGGATTAACATTTTGGTGTTTGTATTTGAAAAAACCAGTTTTTATAACAAAAATTTAAATTTACATTAGATTAATTATATATGTAAATATATCAATTAGATTAATTATATATGTAAATATATCAATTACTAGTTAAATATAGAAATTCTATTTTAACCACATAACCATTTAGTTCAATAAATCTCTTAACCAAACACTATACTTGGAATTATTTAAACAACTCCAAAAAGACATGACAAACACTTTTACTTAAAAACTAAAACAAGTAAGAATGATATTTTCCAAATTTTATGCAAGTAGTAATAATGTCCATTACATGGTGTAATTAGTGTAGTGGGGCAAAAGTTTGTAATGATGATATGTTCAGTTAATTGGGGTGTTTGGGATCAGGTTTCAAAAATTGGTGAGAGGCAACCAGTGCTTGGGTTCCCCATGCAAAATCTTTAGTCACATCTTCGTGCACGTGGGGGTGGGCACCTTTTGGAGGACACCGTTGATGGTTGTGTTCCATTACATGGTGTGATTAGTGTAGTGGTACCTTTAAATTTTCTTGTCACAACTTTTGTTTTCGTTAATTTCATGTTGTTTGACATTTTGAGGACGCGGGAAAAGAATGATGCATGTCTCCCTCAATTTTACATTGTAATGTAAAGTGGAAAGACATCTCATTGAATCTCTAATTTTCCTAGACAACATGAATTGTCCCCTGTTCATACTATTGTATATTCTATTTATCTCCCTTTGGTTGCCCCCACAAAGTTAAATTTTTATGTGACATTTTGTAAGTCGGCTCCTATCGCACATTTCACGAACAAATATTATGCTGCATAGGATATGTCTTTTCATCATGTGTCTCAATTAAACGAACATTTTGAATATCATTAGCATTCTCTTAGCGTAGGGAAAAGGGTATCTTCATTTTGAATATCATGAGCATACTCTTAACGTAGGGAAAAAGGTCTCTCGAAGATAGTGAGGATATATCTATAATTTTGAATATTACAATATATATTTGTATCAAAAAATAAACGTGGAGGGTAATAAAGATGATATTCTATTTTTAAAAGAAGCCATTTTTATGACTTATGAATGTTAATTGAGGATTTAGTTTGTTAATTAAAATGAGATATCACGTGAAACATAATAATATATAGAATCAATTTCAAATCTTTTAATTTGAGATATATAAATAGAATATAAATAATGAGTTACGGGTTACAGGTATGTGTTGATTTTTTGTTTGTATTGTTGGTAGAATTTAATATATGGCCATAAATCATAAGATAGGATAAGATGAATTGTTTACATTTCACAAGAGGATTATGATATATATATATATATTCAAGATTAAAGTAGAATTAATTTTAAAAATGTGGAAGTATTAATATATGTGAAATTTTATATATAAAGAAATTGTGTTAGCAAATAAATATACTTAATAATTATGAGTTACTTATTAGTGAACTAATAAATAAATGAAAAAAACATTGTAATAATGTAAGTGAGATATCTTAATTTGGATAAGGAGAAAACTAAAGTCTTTTTTTCCATATTCAATAAGTAATATATTTAGGATATTTGAGTCCTTTGCAAATGCATTATGTATAAGTGCAACCTAGTAACATATACAAATGTGTATGAAAAATGTATTTGGAATAATAAATCTATACATTTGTGTAGAAAAATATATTGACATAACAAATATTTAACTATGGAGTCATATATAATGACATTTGCTTATGTAATCAATTATTGTTGTTGGGAATGTTCTTTATTGATTTATCTTTTGTATTCCTTTTACAATGTTCTTATTTTATTTCTTCTATTTTTTTTCAATTAACAATGATTATATTTATTAAAAAAAAATGCATGTTAGTGACGAGAATTCCCAACCACCTCAAATATATGCAAGTCTTTATTGGTGGTTTCATGGAAGTAATCATATATCTTCAACAAAAAAAGATAAAACAACATAATAATGGAGCATAAATCATACAAGTGTCATATTAAGAGGCACACACCACAAATTTTGATTATCTACTATGTTACCTATTGTTATGACATCCCTCACCGAGCTGGGATGTTTAATGATAAGTAGCCTTATATTGCAAAGCAAATACAACAAGAACCGCATGGACTGTCTAAGCCCCATTTTCACCTATCTGAACCCTTGAAAAGGCTAAAATCCACCTTTTTGCTTTGAAAGTGCTCATTTTAACATATCGGGCCTCTAAGCGCCTTTTGGCTTAAGCCCTCAGCCCCCATTTCTCATATGACGCCGCTTTATGTCCGACGTATAGAAGTCCTTAAGCCTCCTTCGGCCATCGGACTTCGTTGGTTCCCAAATCCACTCATTTTCTCTTTTGTTTCACTGCCAAGGTTCATCTTTACCAAAGAGATCCTGACTGTTGACCTCCGCAAATCCAACGACCGTCACACATCACCTATCCATCGCACATCGCACTTTGCTTCATTTAAATTTCTCGTTCCTGAACTCTTTTCCGCTGATGTGCGAAACCCCGACGAGATCCCGACCGTTGATCTCCTCCCGCAAATCCAACGGTCATCGCTCGTCACATTCCACCTATGCATTGCACATTGCACATCGCTCTTCCCCATTTCCATCCACCTTTTATGTTTTTCGGCTGGTGTGCGAAACCCCGATGTAATCTCGACCGTTGATCTCCGCAGATCTAACGGTCATCACTCCATTGCGCTGCACCCATCCATCGCACATCACACATTGTTGCACTCCATTTTCACTCTATTTTTCACTGCCGATGTTCATTCCCCGCTGATATAATCTGAGCCGTTGATCGCAATCGATCCAACGGTCGGCGCTGTCTCGCTGTTTCGGTGTCCTCTGCCTCATCCACTCATTTATGCAAAGCCGCGATATGATCTGGACCGTCGATCCTCCTGATCGGACAGTCATCGCTTCATTGCCGCATCGCAGTTCACCCCTCCCCTTGCACCATTCATGCCCTTGTGCGATTCCGTGATGCATTCTGGACCATTGATCATCCTAATCCAACGACCAGCGCACCTCTGCCTTTTACCCCGCTCATTTCTTCTCCGGCATTATCTCCACCTCTGATCTCATTGATCCAACGGTCATCGCCAATTTTCCACTCTACCCGGAGGCACTATCAGCACACGAGCTAACACTTGAGTACCTCCATAGTTGACATATTTGACTACGGAAGATCTCAGATCAACGGTTGAGATTTACTACGGAGGCACAGACCAAGAATTTGATCCGTACGCCCAAGTGCCCCTGCAGTCGATCCCCACTGTTGATGTCCATCATGATCCAACAGTCCTCACTCCATCGCTCGATCACTATTTTCCCAATCACTCACCCAACATTACACTCCCCCGCTCTAATCTGGACCGTTGATCTCCCTCATCCAACGGCCCACATCACTCTCGCTTTTATAACCTCGCAACTGATCATCCCACTATGCGACAAAATTGCTGACGTCATTGCTGGTCCCACCCAACCACGCAAGTACATCCATCGCGTTCATCTGCAGCTGTTGATCTGAATTGCCTAGATCGGACGACTCTCACTCATTTTTGCATCCATTTCACAGCATCTCCCCAACACGGAACTCCGACGTGAAATGGGTGGCTTTTTTGAGGACACGCATCGCTCCCTAACATGTATCGTGTGCCTCCAGCCCGATACCGCTTACCACTCAGCCCCCACGCGAAAACCACTCGCAGTTTTCTGCGAAACCGCCCATCATATTTCCGCGCCATATATTGATTTAAACCCTGGTTTTCGCCTCCGCCATGGTTTTACCTTCCATCGTTGCATTCTCACTTCCTCTGCATCGCTCCATAACCCCTCGCGAAGCCATCTGAAGCAGTCTACCCCTCATCTCAGGATTTATTTAATTGCTTTGCTGTCTGTGCAGGTTTTCATGGCCTTTTAAGTACACAGGTTGTCTCATAGCCAATCATAGTGGCTCGAAGCCGAGGATGACGATCCTCCACGCCTGGGAAGCAGAGAAAAAAGATGCAAAGGGTCAGTTTCATGTATCAGTCAATGGATCATGACGATTAGCCATTCTATAAGACCCTCCAACATAGAAGGCTAGCTCTTCCACTACTAGCAGTACCGCATTCTCCAGCGTAGAAGGCCAGTCCTTCCCACGATTAATAGTATTGCCTTTGCCAACAGCACCAGGGGCTCCGCCTCATCAAACAGTAATGATCATTCATGACTGGGCCTATTTTGCCTTTTTACCTCATGTTCTATTCACTTTGTCATTTCGGGTGAAATCCTTATTTCACTCCTGCAGTTTTTACTTTCAATTAGTAAATTGTTTACATTTCAGTTAGAAACGGTTTTAGGCCTACATTGTGAAATGATGAGAGGCAGTTCTACCTCATCATCATTTCTGTTTTTGATTTAGACGTGAAACAACATACAAGCACGCGTGGAAGATATTTTCCCAAAATATCTTCTCGCGCATAGGAATCAGAGGTTATAAAAACAGGAAGAAAACACTAACAAAAGGTTCCAGATTTTCCAAAGGACTCACTAGCTTGAGTATTCTGTATGTGTTTTGTATGAACTTTGATAGTGGATGTTTGAAGATCCCGTAGGGATTCAGTAATAAGAAGCTTTGGTGGAATTGGGGATTCCGCTCTAGACGATTCATAGTTTGTAACTCTTCTCCATGTTTTTTAACACAAATGTTCATTCTGTATCTCTCTACATTTCTTGTATCTAATGCTCTAGAATGCGAGTGCTTCCATGCTTAAATGTGAATTTATCATAGCAGATACTCATATTTACTCATCTACAGTGCTTTAAATATGGCTCAGGCATGATACTTTGTTTCATTTTCTATCTCTTCCGTCGTTCTTCCGATACTAACTATAATGGATTCTTATCTTTGAATGAGCCCAGATATATGGATTCTTATCTCTGAATAAGCCCAGTATATATGGATTCTTATCCTTGAATAAGCTCGGTTATAGTTGAAATCTTACTCCATCTTCTGCCATAGTCATCGCTCATATATAGCTTGATAACTGTGTATTCATTTTAGAAGTCGACCCCCTTTACAACATTCTATTTTAGAGCTATCTGATGCATTTAATTCTTGCAATTTGTACTCAGTTTCTGCAGTTTTCCTAGTTGTTGTGTTTAACTTTGGGGTCTTGGTTCCACCCTTATTAAAACCATTCATCTGAGTGATAGTTGCATGAGAGCCAAACATTTACAACTACAGTCAGTTAAGTCATATGATCCTTGCATTTAAGATGTCCTAGGCACTGGTCTTTATACAACTCAAGGTTGTCTCTAGGAGCTACAACATATTTCTGGAGCCGTTGCCAGGGAAATAATTTCAAGAACTAAATCCCTGGGCCACAACAAATATTCATCCAGCCTTCAGAATAGGTGAATAGGAAGGGTTGAGAGTTGTAGTTCCCTCACCTTGGTGACTCCACTATCATTCAAAGATAAATCTATTTGTAGTCCTGGCTTCCCAAAAGCCACACCTGAGATCAGATACAACCCAGTTGAAAACACCTTCAGTGTATGATCCAGAGAAGATTTTGCACAATAGAAGTTGGAGAGAAAGACAATCAGCTTATACAAATATTCCCACATTCTCCCTGGAAGACTCTCCATCCTCCTCTCAATTAGCTCAAGATCAAGGTCTTGATTCTATTGCAAGAACCCTTGATTATACTTCAGATAGCCCCTCCCTGGAAAATATTGAAGTCAAGGATGAGGCTGAATCTGTAGATACCACGAGCTTCTTTCTGCATCCCACTCCCGAAGCCAAAGAAGTTAAAGAAGTCACAGAGGTTTCCACTTCTCATATTCCAGCAGTTCAATCACCCCTCAAGCCGTTGTTCAATATATCCCCATTGTCATACATACTTCTCTACCACCACCTCCTATTACATATCAGACTCTCCCGCCACCTCCACAACCTCTGATAGCTGTTCCTGGATTCCTACTGAACAAATATGCCCCCCTGGAATTGCCTCAGATCTTGAACGACATGCCTCAGGATTACTTAAAGATCCTACCTCGTTTCAATGGATAAAATGATACTAAAGCTCCGAAACACTTGGAAGTTTTTTGCGCCTTCACAGAAAATTTCAATGTTGAACATCTGGATGTGGTGTTGAGATTGTTTGTCCAGTATCTAGATGGAGAGGCCAGAAAATGGTTCAAGACCTCAGGGGACCACTCCATTAATAACTGGGAGGAGATGGAAAATGCCTTCACCAAGAAGTGGGGAGAGAAGAAGGACCACGGATACTGTCTTACAAAATTCAACGCACTTAGAAAGAGACATAATGAAGATATGTCCGAATTCATCAAGAGATTTAATAAATTATATACAAGTCTCCCAGCCAAAATGAAGCCTCACCAGACCGTCGCTCAAGTGGTGTTTGTAGTAGCCTTTGAGTCAGAATTCAGATTCTCTTTAAGAGAAAGGAAGTCTGCTACTCTGGATGGAGCCCAGACTGATGCATTGGAAATGGAAGCCAACTTTTCTTCTACGGGTAAATCAAAGGGAAGGTCAGATCATGATGCTAGACGTAGAGGGAAAGAAGAAGCATCTACCTCTGGTAAAGATAGAGAGGCAGCAGATTATAAAATAGAGGAGATGAGTAAAATGATCAAGAACCTTTCAAGCAAGCTGGTGAAGCTTAAGCTCGAAGCAAAGAATTCCTCCTCCAGGCCACCTAGAGCTTCTCTGAATAGGGGTTATAACCCCCAATACAGAAAGCCTCCTTTGAAAATATTACAAAGAGATTGGAAGGAGCAGCAAGACCACATACAACCCCACTGTATCTGGAAGGGCAGATGGATGGCCCTGCCGAAGACATTCTCGATGGGCAAGATGATTAATATCTTGCTTACTCATACAATGATGAAGTTGAGTCTTCTTTGAAAGAAGGTGAAGGAGTGGAGCTCTCCTTGCAAGAAGAAGAAGAAAAAATATGTGCTGCTGAAGATCCAGAGATCGATGATTACTGTGAACAATTTGTAGACTTCATGCAAGAACAGTTTCATAGAAAATATGATCTCATGTCCTCTAGAAAGAGAACCCGCACACAAGAACAAGAAGAAGAGATCCCTCAGAAGGAGACAATTGTTAGAAAGTCGGAGATAAAGGTAAGAGACCTATAACTGAACCTTTACATTCTAAGGACTCCATTCCTTCCTCCTCTAAGTTGGCCTCTAATCCAAATGTAAATGTTAAACCTATTCCGAGGGAAGAAAAACCTCTAGCCATGATAAATGAACCAAAGGAAAATACCATAGAGAAGTCTCCCCTTGCTTTTAGTCTTCAAAAATAACTGGAAAAGGTTAAAATCCCAGTCCCCTTAACTGAACTCTTGAAATAGCCAGTCTACTAGTCTCAGGTGTCTTCTTTCATGCTGCCTCAAGGAGCTGCTCCAATCCTAGACAGTTTAAACCTCCAAGAAGAAAGGCCCATGGTTGTGTTCGGTCCCCATGTTGAGGAACTAGATTCTTCAACTCCCCCTTTCTATGTCTCCTTAGTAATTCATGACCTATTATTGCATAACTGTATGCTATATTCTGGAGCGTCTCATAACCTCCTGCCCCTGTCAGTGATGGAACAACTGGGGCTGCAGATCACTTGCCCATATAAAGATCTCTACTCTTTTGATTCTAAAAGAGTCAAATGTTTGGGGATGATCAAGGATTTGGTGGTAAATATAGCCCAAATCCTAGTTAAGAGCATGGTAATGGACATAGTAGTGGCTGAAATCCCAGCTCGGTTTGGGATGCTGTTATCTAGATCATGGGGTACAAAAATCAGAGGATATATAAAGCTAGACCTAACCTATGCAACCATCCTTATGTTTGGAGCCAAGAAAGAAGATTATACCGGGAAACAAGGTTTGTGAAGATGGTCACTAAAGCCGATAATTCAATAAATTCACCGGTGTACAACAAAGAGGTTGATTTTTCTTGTCTAATGCTTGAAGAAGACCAAGATTACTTGTAGGAGCCATATTTCTGTCAAGTAAAGACCGAGCAGTCTTCAAGTAATGAAGAAGGTGGGGTTTGGACTTTGCACTTTGATGGAGCCAACTCAAAGGAAGGGAATGGAGTTGGGATTCTCCTTATCTCCCCTACTGGACAATTGGTCCCATTATATTTCAAATTGGAGTATGAAGCCACGAATAATGTGGTCAAATAGGAAGCCTTGCTTCTAGGTCTACAAATAGCAAAAAAAATGAATATTCAGAGCTTGAAGGTTTTGGGAGATTTAGAACTGGTGGTGAGACAAGTAAGAAATCAATGTCAAGATAAGCACCCATGACTGAGGGCTTACAGAAATGAGGTATGGGACTTGGTAGAGAATTTATTCTTAGCATTCAATATTCAATTCATGCCAAGAGACCAAAATAGAATGGCAGACTCTCTTGCAGTAGCTGCAAGCACTTTTCGACCACCTCAGAACCCCCTCCCGAGGTATGAAATAGAGGTTCATTACCGTCCTTCCATCCCTGACAATGTCAAACACTACCAGGTGTTTGAAGATGAAGATCAAGTGAAAATATTCATGGAGACTATTGGGAAATTCTCCAATATGGACATAGATGTTGGTGAGGAGGAGACTGAGGACCTTCCTTAGAATAAATGGCAAGATACCGTAGCTGGCCACAAGGTGCTGCAGCTCAAAGGGAATGTAATACCCAGAGGATTGGTCCCCCTGGAGAGACTATTTGATAAGAATGATGTCCCAACACAGCCAAGTAAGGTCGTTGAAGAAAATCAGGTAGTTGACCTGAACCTCGGCACGGAGGCTGATCCCAAGCTTGTGAATGTTGGGTGTGGAGCGTGATTTTCTTCCTTATTCAGAGATCCTTGTTTTAGCTGGATGTATACCCTAGGAAAATTGTACACCCTTGCACACAGGGGGGTGCGGGGGGGACTTGTCCCCCCCGCGGGGTCTGGAGGGGCTGACCCCCCCTGCTGGGGGGTCCGGGGGCCAGTGGTCCCCCAGCGGGGGTTTTGGGGGCAGCGCCCTTGAAGCCAAAAATAGATGTAAAATTGCCTTGTAAAAGTATAGTAATTTCTAGTCAATCTGGGCCATTCATTAGGCGGATGATCTAACGATAGAAGTTATGTTTAGTTTAGGGTTTTTTGCTCTAGAAGGCAACCCCTCGCTTTTATGAGGGTATTGTATTGCGGCTGTGTATTGTATGTGTATTCTCTGAGTGGGAAACAGATAGTGAGACTGTGAGAGAGAACATAAGATATTACAGCGGATCTGCTGTAGGTTTTGTCTCTTCTTTTTTGCTGGATAATAGAAAGGAAGGACTGGCTGTTCGGGGTGGATGTAGCCCAAACTGGGTGAACCACGTATATATGTGTCTCTCTGGTTTTTTATGTGTTTTGTGTACTTGTATTTTCCGCATATTTTATGTGTTGCATTGCTCTGTAATATTTAATTTTCTAACAGTGAAATTATCTAATAAGGTACCCAAAGAATACAAAGAGCAATATCGGAAGCTATTTCAGACATATAAAGATGTCTTTTCCTGGTCCTATCAAGATTTGAATACCTTTGATATTAGCATTATCCAGCACAAGATTCCATTAAAAGGAGATGCTAAGCCACATAAATAGAAATTAAGACAGATTAATCCTTTACTTCTTCCTTCCATAGAAAAGGAAATCAAGAAACTGTTTAAGGCTAAGATTATTGTGTCATTAAGATATTTTGAATGGGTGGCAAACTTGGTCCCAATCCGAATGAAGAGCGGGGAAATAAGATTGTGTGTTGACTTTCGGAACTTGAACAGAGCATCTCTGAAAGACAATTATCCGCTACCCAAGATGGACCATACATTGCAAAAAGGTGGTAGGATATTCACGAATGTCTATGATGGATGGCTTTTCTGGGTATAATCAAGTAGCAGTGCTTCCGGAGGACCAAAAGAAAACCGCATTCAATACTCCTTGGGGAACATTTATGTATGCTCGAATGTTGTTTGGATTGATCAATGTGGGAGCTACATTCCAAAGGGCCATGGACATTGCTTTTGTGGGAGAACAAGACAAATTCGTGGTAGTGTACCTGGAAGATATCACAGTCTTCTCAAAGGACGATGCTAAACATAGAGAGCATTTACGCATAACCTTTGACAAGTGCCGCAGGTATGGATTGTCTTTAAACCCTCAAAAATCTCTGTTTGCTTTAGAAGAGGGTAAACTGTTGGGGCATATTGTAACAAAGGCAGGGGTGAAAATTGACCCGAAAAGGGTAGAAGTCATAAATGGTATATCCTTACCCAGAAACAAGAAAGAGGTCCAAGTTTTTCTTGGACGTATCAACTTCTTGAGAAGATTCATACCGAATTATGCAGAGATAGTCTGGTACATAACTGAGATGTTGAAGAAGGATAATGAAGTAAAATGGACTACTGAGTCATGAGAATCTTTTAACAGAATAAAAAATGCTTTTGCAGAAGCCCCAGTATTAGCAGGACCGGATTATGCAAAACCCTTCATAATATTTTCGTTTGCATCTCCCCACACCGTCGCAGTTGTATTATTGCAGAAAAATGAGGAAGGCCATGAACAACCTATTTCCTTTTTCAGCCAAGTGCTTCACGACGTTGAGATAAAATATAACATCCTGGAGAAACAAGCTTATGCCTTAGTCAAATCCCTGAAGGCTTTTCGGATGTATGTACTGCAGTCAGCTATAACTACATTCGTACCCACAGCGGCTGTAAAAGACATCTTGGTTCAGGGAGATGTGAAGGAAAGAGAGGCAAATGGATAGCCAAGATACATGAGTATGAGTTGGAGATACGCCCCACTAAGCTAATAAAGGGACAGGGATTAGCCAAGATCCTTTCTGAATCAAACTGTCAAGCTTTGGGGATAAATTTGTCCACGGTAGAAAATGAAGTATCTGAAGGAGTAGATGAGTAGCACGGGATAGAAATTGCTACAAAAAAGACCCATATGAAGTACCTTCTCAGTGTATGGTACAAAGAAATTGTAGAATACATCTTAAATCTTAGATGTCCTCCAAGCTGCGACAAGACAAAGTATAGAATGTTGAGGCTAAAATATCAGAATTTCATTGTAGCAAATGGCCGTTTGTACTAGAGAGATCCATCGGGCATAATAATTTTATGTCTCACGGAAAATGAAGTAGAAGAAGTGATGGCAGAATTCCACGACGGCATCTGTGGTGGTCACTACAGCTGGAGGGCCACGGCACACAAGATTATGAAAGCATGCTTTTTCTGGCCCAAAATTTTCGGTGATGTTTATGCTCGGGTAAGGGCCTATGAAAAATGTCAGAAGTTTGCTGAAAGGCAGAAGTTCGCACCTTTGCCTATGATCTCGGTGCACATAGAAGAACCTTTCCAACAGTGGGGAATCGGTTTCATCGGCGAAATTCATCTTGCCTCAAGTAGGAAACACAAGTGGATACTAATAGCCGCCGATTACTTCACTAAATGGATAGAGGCCGTGCCAGCAAGGAATGCTACAGACGCAGTGGTGATCAAGTTTCTGGAAGATAACATTATCTCAAGGTTTGGCTGCCCTGCTAAGATTTTCATAGATAATGCTCAGGCTTTTAAGTCTATCAAATTTATCAATTTTTGCCAACAATATAATATTGTGTTAGGACACTCTATGACTTACTACCCACAGGGAAATGGATTGGTAGAATCCTAAAAAAAAACCTTGGTAAGGGCATTGAAAAAGTCCATAAATGAAAACCAAAAGAACTGGGATTCTCAGCTCAAGTTTGCACTATGGGTGAATAGAATCACTAGTAAGAGGTCAACAGGCAAATCCCCATACAAATTGGTCTATTGTAGAGCAACGGTTTTCTCGATACAGTTGGCCTTACCTGTGGCTAGGTTCATGTAGGATTGTCAAGAGGAACCAAACGATCTTACTAGAAGAATGAATCAGTTAGTAGAGCTGGAAGAGACTCGAAGTCAAGTAAATCAGAGGTTGACTGAGTACCAAGAGAAAATGAAAGACCTATTCGATCAACATGCTAAAGATAAAGAGATGCAGGTTGGAGATCTGGTGCTAAGATGGGATATAAGACGGGCTGAGAAAGGAAAGCATGGAAAGTTCGATCCTCTATGGTTCGGACCGTCTAAAATTGCTGAAGAGGGAGGAAACAACACTTTCAGACTGGAAAATTTGCAGGGTGATCTGCTTGAAGCCCCTATGAATGGGCAGTTCTTAAAACCCTTTTTCCAGTATTGATTTAGGCCGAAAGGTCTACTGTATGATATTGTACATTATTCAGTTGCTTTTATTATGATGTTTTTTGTTTTGATTTGTCATGAAGAAAGAAGAGAAGGCATCAAGGGACTGTGTTCACAAGAAGAAGGATAATAGATGGTCTACGGAGTTCTCGACGCGTTCGAGGACAAATGGGTCATCCCCAAGTGGAGCCAATGTTGTTATGAAATCCCTCACTAAGCTTGGATGTCTAATGATAATTAGCCTTATACTGCAAAGAAAATACAACAAGGACCGCATGGGTTTTCTAAGCCCCATTTTCACTGATCGGAACCCTTGAAAAGGCTAAAAATCCACCTTTTTTATTTGAAAATGCTCATTTTAACATATCAGGCCTCTAAGCACCTTTCGGCTTAAGCCCTTAGCCCCCATTTCTCATATGACCCCGCTATATGTCTGACGGATAAAATTCCTTAAGCCTCCTTCGGCCATCAGACTTCGCTAGTTCCCAAATCCACTCATTTTCTCTTTTGCTCACCGCCGAGGTTCATCTTTGCCGAAGAGATCCTGACCGTTGATCTCCGCAAATCCAACGGCCATCGCGCGTCACATATCCATCGCACATCACACTTCGCTTCATTCAAAGTTCTTGTTCATGAATTCTTTTCCGCAGATGTCGAAACCCCGACGAGATCCTGTCCGTTGATCTCCTCTCGCAAATCCAATGGTCATCGCTCATCGTGCTCCGACTATGCATCACACATCGCACATCTCTCTTCCCCATTTCCATCTGCTTTTTATATTTTTTGGCCGAACGGTCATCGCTCCATCACGCTGCGCCCATCCATCACACATCACACATCGCTGCACTCCATTTTCACTCTATTTTTCACTGATGTTCATTACCCGCCGATATAATCTGAGCCGTTGATCGCAATCGATCCAACGGTCGGTGCTGTCTCGCTATTTCGCTGTCGTCCGCCTCATCCACTCATTTTTGCGAAGCCACGATATGATCTGGACCGTCGATCCTCCTGATCAGACGGTCATCGCTTCATCACCGCATCACGGTTCACCCCTCCCCTCGCACCATTCATGCCCTTGTGTGATTCCGCGATGCATTCTGGATCGTTGATCATCCTGATCCAACAGTCATCACACCTCTGCCTTTTACCCCACTCATTTCTTCTCCGGCGTTATCTCCACCTCTGATCTCGTTGATCCAACGGTCATCGCCAATCTTCTGCTCTACCCAGAGGCACTATCAGCGCATGAGTTAACACCTTGAGTGCCTCCGCAGTTGACCTGTTTGACTACAGAAGATCTTAGATCAACGGCTAAGATTTACTGTGGAGGCACAAGCCAAGAATTTGATCCATACCCCCAAGCGCCCCCACAGTTGATCCCCATCGTTGATGTCCATCATGATCCAATGGTCCTCACTCCATCGCTCGATCGCTACTTTCCCGATCACTCACCCAACATTACACTCCCCCACTCTGATCTGGACCATTGATCTCCCTCATCCAACGACCCACATCACAACCTCTTTCATAACCCCATAACCGATCATACCACTATGTGAAAAAATTGCCAATGTCATTGTCGGTCCCACCCGACTGCGGAAGTACGTCCATCGTGTTCATTTGCAGCCATTGATCTAGATTGCCAGATCGGACGGATCTCGCTCATTTTTGCATCCATTTCACAGCATCTCCCCAACACGCAACTCCGACGCGAAATGGGTGGTTTTTGTGAGGACAGGCGTCACTCCCTAACACGTATCGCATGCCTCCAGCCCGATACCACTTACCACTTAGCCCCCATGCGAAAACCACTCGCGATTTTTCGTGAAATTGCCCATCATATTTCTGCATCATATTTTGATTTAAACCCCAGTTTTCGCCTCCGCCATGGTTTTACCTTCCATCGTTGCATTCGCACTTCCTTCGCATCGCTCCATAACCCCTCTTTGAGCCATCTGAAGTAGTCTACCCGTCATCGCAGGATTTATTTAATCGGTTTGCTGTTTGTGAAGGTTTTCATGGCCTTTTAAGTACACAAGCTGTCTCATAGCCAATCACAGTGGCTCGAAGCAGAGGATGACGATCCTCCATGCCCAGGAAGCAGAGAAAAAATATGCAAAGGGTCAGTTTCACGTCTCAGTCGATGGATCATGACCATTTTCCATTCTATTAGACCCTCCAGCATAGAAGGCCAACTCTTCCACTACTAGTAGTACCGCATTCTCCAGCGCAGAAGGCCAGTCCTTCCCACAACTAACGGTATTGCCTTCACTAGCAGCAGTAGGGGCTCCGCCTCATCAAACAGCATTGATCATTCATGACTGGGTCTGTTTGGCCTTTTTACCTCATGTTCTGTTCACTTTGTCATTTCGGGTGAAATCCTTATTTCACTCCTACAGTTTTTACTTTCAATTAGTAAATTGTTTACATTTCAGTTAGAAACAGCTTTAGGCCTGCATTGTAAGATGATGAGAGGCAGTTCTACCTCATCATCATTTCTATTTTTGATTTAGACCTAAAACAACATACAAGCATGCGTGGAAGATATTTTCCCAAAATATCTTCTCGTGCATAGGAATCAGAGGTTATAAAAACAGGAAGAAAACACTAACTAAAGGTCCCAGATTTTCCAAAGGACTCACTAGCTCGAGTATTCTGTATGTGTTTTGTATGAAATTTGATAGTGGATGTTTGAATATCCCGTAGGGATTCAATAATAAGAAGCTTTGGTGGAATTTGGGATTTCGCTCTAGATGATTCACAGTTTGTAACTCTTCTCCATGTTTTTTAATACAAATGTTCATTCCGTATCTCTCTACATTTCTTGTATCTAATGCTCTGGAATGCGAGTGCTCCCATGCTTAAATGTGAATTTATCATAGCAGATACTCATATTTACTCATCTACAACACTTTAAATATGGCTCAGGCATGATACTATGTTTCATTTTCTATCTCTTCCGCCATTCTTCCGATACTAACTACAATGGATTCTTATCTTTGAATGAGCCTAGATACATGGATTCTTATCTCTGAATGAGCCCAGTATATATGGATTCTTATCCTTGAATAAGCCCTGTTATAGTTGATATCTTACTCCATCTTTTGCAATAGTCATCGCTCATATATAACTTGATAACTGTGTATTCATTTTAGAAGTCGGCCCCCTTTATAGCATTCTATTTTAGAGCTGTCTGATGCATTTACTTCTTACAGTTTGTACTTAGTTTCTGTATTTTTCCTAGTTGTTGTGTTTAACTTTGGGGTCTTGGTTCCACCCTTATTAAAACCATTCATCTGAGTGATAGTTGCATGAGAGCCAAACATTTCCAACTACAGTCAGTTGGGTCATATGCTCCTTGCATTTAAGATGTCCTAGGCACTGGTATTTATAAAACTCAAGGCTGTCTCTAGGAGCTACAACATTACCTTTGTTTGATTCCAAGATCATGAATATATATAAAGGGAACATATATATACCAACCTACACGCATCTTAACTCCTGATGTACCAAGGGTCTAAAGGGATCAAATCTCTTGAGATACATTTTAAATTGAAAATATGATTGATCACTCTTTAGACTTGGTAGATCTGGAGTAAAAATGGATCTAAGCTAATATATACATAGTTATATTGAAACCTTTTACTTAATATGGGTGAAATACTTTATTTAATACACCTCAATATTACTTCTACATATTGAAATAATTTAGTATAACCCATATTGAATTTTATTATTATTATTATTAAATGCAACATATTGAGTCTATATTAAGAGTTGAATGACCTACATATTCTTATTATAACATACACATATATAAAGTTAGTATTGTAATAAATTAGTTAACATGTATATTCAAATATTTTATATAGGCTCTACATTCGAATATTTTTAAAAAGCATAAGAACCATGTATCTTCCTAACAAAAAAATGTGAAAATATAAGTTTGATTTTTTTTCATTTACTTTATCCTCCTTTAAAGTTGATATAAAATTAATTACTTCACATGGACATTGAAATATTTTATTTATGGTAGAGAGTGAGAGTGAAAATTCTCTACCATGTTTCTTTCACATCGAGTTGTGATATCCATAACTAATCAAAAGTGAAATATTTTCACATCAGGTTGAGTAATGACAAAATCACACATGGACCTCATACTGTAGAATTTCTCTCGTGCAATAACATATGCATTGAGATAATTTTTCTATGAACTCCATTCTCCACATTAAAAGGATTTTTTGTTATTAATATGCTTTTAAGTGTGCACCAATATTTTTTTTTGGTAAGTGACTCTAAAATATATTAATTTGAAAATAGAACAATACATATGCTACAAGCTGGGTTGGTAAGCTGCTCTTAGCCAATCCCAACATTTGTTGCGCAAGTATGGGGCTGCCTCCACGGAGGAAACCAACCCGAAAATGACATCAAATAGTAAATTACAAAATGTGTCATAGCACCAATGAAACTAGAAGTTTTGTGATAATAACAAGCATGACAAAAAAACTAAGAAGAGTTAAGCAGCTATGCAGTCATGAGTCTGTTACATCATCATCATTGTGTGCATCTTCCTCCACAATGGGACAGACTTTCTCTTACGCAACGACATCCTATTCAGTAGTAGGTTGACGCGGAGGCATGGAAGAGGGTGCGCAGAGAATGGGAGCTACTGGGTACTTGGCATCCGAGACTCGCATCCAGGTACCTTTTGAGTCCATTATCCAAACATCTGTGTCATCCCCTTCATCCTCCTGTGTTGGGAGAGGTTCAATCTTGCGAGGAAAGGGGTGCTCCTGGTGCACGATGATTGATTTTCGTGGTCCGCGACTTCCTCTCTGAGTTACATGGGTGGGGTTCTCCTCCTCCTGGTCGAGTTCGAGACTCTGGGGGTCCTATCTAACGTGACTTCTTGAGGAGGAGCCTGCAACAAATTCCAAGCATTTATCTGACCCCCGGTGGTAGCGAACAGGGAGCGCACCTCTCTGTCCCCCTCTGATGGTTCGTTGGCACAACCTAGGAGCCATGGTCGGATGAGTCAAGGATAAGATGGTGGTCTGAGATGAGGTGAGGAGCAGCTCTGGCCCAAGACGGGAGGTGTGCAACGAGGAGTTATTGGACAAGGAGGTGTGTTGAAGGAGGGTGCGAAGTAAGAGGCGCAGGATAGTGGGGGCACACAGGCTTGTGAAACTAACAAGGTAGGTGGAGCCAAGGAGAGGCGCGCAATCAAGGGAGTACGCAACTCGGTGGATTCTGCGTAGTGCAGCACTGGGGGGAGGCTGCACGGCCAACTAGGCACGCAGGAGGGCAGGGGCTGAATCAAAAATACCAAAAGGAGTAGACTGTGAATGGCTTTATGCTGCAGGTCCTCTCATTTTGTAGGGTTGTGACACATGCGAAGATGCTGAGCATTATTATGCTTTGCTCGCAAATGCATTCTATAACTGATTTCATGAGTTGGCATTTGTGTAGAGTTATGGCCATGCACCATATCCATCTAGTTGATCATTCAAGAGATTGCAATAGAGTGGTTCCCCTGAGGGGATGATGTTGTCTTGCATGTCTTCATGATGTCCGATCTCTATCATCTCATGCAAATGATTGCAGGAGTGCAGATCCACATCGTGCGAAGCCCTGTGCTGCAGATCTTTGTCCTCTCAAGCATGGGAGAGACTATGTTCAAGCTTGTTGCTACTGTCACCCGCATCCGGGGAGAGAAGGTACTTTTGGATTAGAGTTTGGAAATCTCTTCTTAGAGATTCATCCTCAATCTGGGAGAGATTGAAGTAATGCAGCTCTTTATGACTTTCCACGCCCTTGTTCGCGAGGATTTTCGCAAAAGTGTTCGCTTTCCTGCGCACATGGTGGAAGGTTATAGCCCTGTGATTTTGTATCAGTTGTTTTAATATTCCCAAATGGAGAAAGAAGCAATATATCACATAAACATGGAAAGTAGCAGTAAATACATGAATACAAAAATATGTGAGACAAATGTACAACCATCTTATTAAACATATCAGCAAATAATAGACACAAGATCTTGAGGATTAAGTCACTCAAGCAATACCTTACAAGCCTCTAATAAGCAAATATGAAATCACATGAAAAATAGTTGCTATACAAATGCCTTGAGCCAAGACAGCACAGTTTTAGGGCATAAATTGTTGCATAAGGATAGATAAATACAGATCTACTGTTATATAACTCAAACAATGTTGGGAGTGAAGATCTAAGCTCCCAAACACATTTCCAAGGTAATCCGAGAAGGGTTTCCGGAAATACCAAAAGTAAAAAATGCCGGAATGCAGCCCTAGGGCTGAATTGCAGCTACAAAACTGAATACTAGAAGGAGGTGGATGAACTGATAAAGAATGAATAGAACTCCTCCAAAAAAGTCTCCAAGTGAAAGGCTGATCCTAACACTGAATATCTCACCCTCCAAATCAAGAACTGAAACCTCCACTGCAAATTCTCACTAAAATAACGCAGTCAAAGAGGTAATCTATGCTATAGATGATGGGAATATGTTGGCCTGGTGCCAAGATGTGAAATAAATCATAATAACCTCCTTTGCTGACCTCCCAATAGGAAGAATTCTTCCTCCCCTGAAAAACTAGCTCAGAAGGTTGGTTTCTCAACCCTGAACTGCAACACCCTGCAACACAACACAAAATCTGAACAAACACTACACTGTAGCTGAAGATTGAAGCTTGGCCCAAATTCCAGAATGTGGAAATGATAGTACACTACTCTTCCTAGAGGCTACCTCAATGGAAGAGATGGTATTCCCGCTCGGGAATACCCTGTGCTAAATAACACTGCAAGCTCAACTAAACAGATGAAGGATGAAAGAAGTCATACAGACCACAAAATCAATAATCAATAACATCCCCACATATGGCTGCCTTGCCCTCCTTATAAAAAATTTGAGCCTTTTCACCTTGGGTCCCACTCATTAGGGTTTCCACTATCATGGAGTCTTCCTTCCATTCACACTGTGTTGTCTCATAATGATGATCCACTCCCTCCATACTAGTGCTGTTGACTTGGTCAAACTTGACCTTATCCACAAGAATTAGCCTTTGTTCACACATGAGGTTGCTTTATCCAGCTATGAAAATGATCCCTTTTCACATTAAGAGGGATTTTATTCCTACTAAAGAGATTTATGGCCCTCCCTACCCACATCTAACTAAATTGAAAGAGAAAAATTAATATTCCAATTAGTTACATGCTAATTTAGGAATATCACAGTCCTCCCCTCCCAAATGTTGCTTGTCCTCAAGAAAATGCCAGGATAGAACTGAAGAGCCTCCTCTCCTCCTCCTGTAGCATCCTCATATGATAAAATCCTCCAAGGAATAAGAAGTTGTCTCATCGATAAGTCTCCAAATTGCTCCTCCCAAGTATGCAAGTTAGCTTTTGGTGACCATCCCAAATAGCTATCATCATGAATAAGTAAAATACCCATGGAGGCGACAATGTGCTATCTAGAGGCTTTCTTGAGGCATGGAATATGAAATGTATTAGGAACTATCCTTCCCATGTGAAGCCCCCATCCCCAAGCTATCATCCACAAAAAGTGAGTCACCCTCCAACATGGCAACTCATGAAAAATATCCTCCACCTTTGGCTCCTGCAATGTAGATGGGCTGCATAGCTAAACATGGTAGACCAAATGGCCTACCCCATGCTGTCTCTCTCTCCACTCATGGAAAGTGTAGAGCTACTACTAATATTGGGCTGCAATAATGTTTCCCTCAAGATACAAAAGGAAAACTGGATCTCCAAAGACCCCTCCTCTAGTTTTTTGAGCTCAAACCATTCCATACAAAGTGAATGGTACATCATCACCATGTGGTATCCAAATCAGAAAATTGTTGAAGGTTATGTGCAATTTTGGATGGTACCAATGGTTTCTCCAGTGGATACAACACAATTTTTCTAATTGTTGTTTCAAGATATAATATGGCAAGTTGTCTCCTAACACATTGCTAGTTGTGCATGTCATCACATCTACTAGTAAATACTAAATGGAATTGTATATCAACTAAGAATACAAGAAATAGTACAACACTTGCCCAAAAGGCATACAAGAAATGGCTCTCTCCATCATAGATGTTGGTCTGAAAATGACCATGAGCCCAAATAGGAGCTTGCCCTCTTGAGGAGAAATGCATTGTATAGAGATGGTAAGAGAATGAAAATACTATGTTAGGTAATCAATAAGTGGAACAACATAATTCTTGCCATGTACTAAGAGTAGGCTGATAATAAGATCCATGAATGAGCCCTCCATAGTGGTATGAAATATCTCCATGAAAAGGAATCAACCATGTGCTGCATGCAAAGAATTCTCCTTATGCTTGGAGATCCAAGTCAAGAAGATCATATCATGGTAATAGATTTATCCATCCACTACTCCATCACTCTCATCTCCTATTTTTCCATCTAGTGCATCATATGTGAAGTGATCCTGGGAACACTCCATCAACAAACCCAAGCCCCCAAGTGACAACGTTGTTGGCCTTTGCAATAAGGCTCTTGTCATCTCATAGCTCCATTATTTGACATGCCAAATGTCAAATTCATCTACCATAATGCTGCTATATATGGGAGATTCTTTCCAAAGTGGAAGTACCTCCTAATCCTTCAAGGCTAATGAGTAGCCCCTTTGCACCATGATAGTGCCATCACCTACTCCTGCAACATCATGCAAAGCATGGGAGAAAATCAACCTATACTCTCCCAAGGGCTTCCAAAGCAACAAAAACTCTTGTTGCCTCCCCACACCATCACCATGTAAATAATGGAGCAACAACATGATGGTTGACATGAAAGATATCACATCACCCCAATACACCCAAACTCCTTGCTGCCATATGATGCAAGTTCCATGCCAAGTCCCAACCACCAACATACCCTTTGAAGAAGGATGTCACATGATGGCCAAACTCTTTTAAGAGTAGCCAACGCAGCCATGCCTGCTGCCCTGTGTCATAGATCTGCAGGTGGATCACCAACCTCTTGCTCACCATCCACACCCATTAATCAAAATGTGGGTGTCTCCTACCATGCTCCACTTTGGTACTCCTCCAATAGAGAATAACATCCTCCCAAATCAGATTTCTATCTTTGCATCTCATGGGATGTGGAAATGCAATCTCCTGGAGATCTCCAAATGAAGACCACTCATCAATGACCATGTTGACCCCATAAGGATCCAAATAAGATGTAGGCAAATGATTCTCATCAAATTGTGAAGTGCTCATCAAGAAGTATCCATCATAATAATGGAAGATTTCATCCCTCATAAGATTTCCTCCATCAACCATCTGCCTATCTCCTGCTATATATGTAGAAAGGTCATTGGAATGCTCCAATAATGGTTGGGCCCCCAACTCATCACTGCTGATCTCCATGATGGTGCATATGATGTCTCAAGATTATGCTCAATGTTGAACACATAGTTCTACATTGCTCTGCTAAGGACAATGTTCACCCCATCCTCCAAAATTCTACACTCCAACCCCAAGATTTGTGTGCAACTCAATAATGATATACTAGGATGAATGTATATCTCCTCCTTGAACAAATCAAGGGTCCTCAATGTAGTGATATTCTGTTGTTCCAAATCAGTAATGTGCTTTGACCCTAGGCCATGCATTTTCCATAACAACATGTTTTCATAATCCTCCATATGATGAGCTGAAATAATAGAAAATGGAAATATGTGCATACCTTGGTAAAGCTTGGGAACATCTTGTACTACTACAAGGGTTCCTTCCTCCAGTGTGATGGCTTCCCCAACTACTGATGATGATGGATTCTCTTCTATGACTGCATCAACACTGGTACAAGTCTCCTCCTCATGCATCTCCATAATAGTGCATGGTACTATAAATGTCAAGATATCAAGACCACTTTGCAAAGGTGCAAGTATCATTTCTCGTGATGCAATTTCTCCTGCAGCAAGTGGTGGTGGAAGTTCCTTCTCCCCTGATTTCTTCTTGTCAAACTTTTTGATCAACCTTTGAGTAAAATCTGCATATGCAGTCACTCTTGCATGACTCAAATGGCTGAACCACCAAATGTTTGCTTCACCCTCAAGGTGCAACTTTGCAATATCAACAACTTCTCTTTCTACCACCGGATGTAATAGAAAGATTGCATCCAATTTCATTCCCCAAGCTCTTGCTATACATGTGGATGACCCATCAAATGTAGTTAATAGGAATCTATTATTGCAAAGTCTTCTTTCTTCTTTGAGCTGAATGAATTGTGGGAGGGTTATATTCTCCTTGAAGGCTCTAGCTTGAGACTTATATTCTGCAATGTATTCACTTAGAATCTCATGATCCAAGTGTCCTCCATCTCCATGCCTTTTGTCTTCTTCCTCAAAATAAAATGAGATAGTGTATTGCTTTGGATCTCTATGCAACATCGATTCTTTCTTCTGCTGATAGGTAGTACATGGACCTTCCTCTTCTTGAAACCCTTTATAGGTCTCATTACATCTCCCCTCTTTCATCTTCTTGACCTCCTTGGAGAGGTTCTTCATAGATCTGAAAAGTGATGAGACAAAGCTCAGTCCTTCCATCATTTTAGATCTCGTTTTCTTCTCTTCTTCTTCTTATAGCATATTGGTTGAAACTCACAGGCTGAGCCAAGATTATGCTCTGATACCACTGTAATATTCCCAAATGGGGAAAGCAACAATATATCACATAAGCATGGAAAGTAGTAGTGAATACATCAATAAACAAATATTTGAGACAAATGTACAGCCATCTTATTAAACATATCAGCAAATAATAGGCACAATATCTTGAGGATTAACTCACTCAAGCAATACCATACAAGCCTCTAATAAGCAAATATGAAATCACATGAAAAATAGATGCTATACAAATGCCTTGAGCCAAGATAGCGTAGTTTTAGGGCATAAACTATTGCATAAGGATATATCAATATAGATCTGCTATTATATAACTTAAACAATGTTGGGAGTGAAGATCTAAGCTCCCAAACACATTTCCAAGATAACCCGGGAAGGGTTTCCGGAAATACCAAAAGTACAAAATGCCGGAATGGAGCCCTATGGCTGAATTGCAGCTGCAAAACTGAATACTGTAAGTAGGTGGCTGAACTGATAAATAATGAATAGAACTCCTCCAACAAATTCTCCAAGTGAAAGGCTGATCCTAACACTGAAGATCTCACCCTCCAAATCAAGCACTAAAACCTCCACTGCAAATGCTCATTGAAATAACACAACCAAAGAGGGAATCTGCGTTGTAGATGATGGGAATATGTTGGCCTGGTGCCAAGATGTGAAATAAAGCATAAGAACCTCCTTTTTTGAACTCCCAATAGGAATAATTCTTCCTCCCCTGGAAAACTAGCTCAGAAGGTGGGTTTCTCAACCCTCCACTGCAACACCCTACAACACGACACAAAATTTGAATAGACACTGCACTATTGCTGAAGACTGAAGCTTGGCAAAAATTACAAAGTGTGGAAATGAGAGTACACTAATCTTCCTAGAAGCTACCTCAAGGGAATAGGTGGGATTCCTACTCGGGAACACCCTGTGCTAAACAACACTGCAAGCTCAACTAAATAGTTGAAGGATGCAAGAAGTCATACAGACCACAAAATCAATAATCAATAACATCCCCACATATGGCTACCTTTCCCTCCTTATAAAAAATGTGAGCCTTCTCACCTTGGGTCCCACTCATTAGGGTTTCCACTATCATGGAGTATTCCTTCCATTCACACTACATTGTCTCTTAATGATGATCCACTCCCTCCATACCAGTGCTGTTGACCTGGTCAAACTTGACCTTGTCCACAAGCATTAGCCAATGTTCATACATGAGGGTGCTTTATCCAGCTATGAAAATGATCCATTTCCACATTAAGAGGGATTTTATTCCTACTAAAGAAATTTATGGGCCTCCCTACCCATTTATTCACCTAACTAAATGACAAGAGAAAAATTAATATTCCAATTAGCTGCATGCTAATTTAGGAATATTACAGCTGTTCCAGGAGTTGGAGCCTGTTTGCAAGCCTCCAACTGGTGGATACCTTTGTGGAGGTTGATCCATGGAGAATTCTTGTGGCTACCATAGTGATAATTTGTGAATCTCCCTCCATTTCCAGGGGAAAATAGTTGAACTCAATGGCTCTGGAGATGCCCTGGATGAGTCCCTATAGCTCCGCGAAGTTATTGGTTTCCCATCCCATATTGCCATAGTAGATCAGAAGGGGTTCACCCTGGGATTTCCTTAAGATTCCTCTAAATCCTGCATTGTCAGGGTTGATTTTGGAGGCACCATCGAAGTTACATTTGAAGAATCCATTTGGGGGTGGATTCCATTGATTAGGGGTTGTAGATCTTGCCGTGTTCCTTAGGGGCTCTTCCATGGGAGTATTTATGCTCATATGCCAGTTGCTCCATATGTTACACTGTGTAGTAGAGGTGGGGAGATCTTCCTTACTCCATGAAGTGATGGCCAAGGTTTCGGTGAGGTTGCCATGTATCCTTGCCCAGATTTTCTCTTGGTTGGAAACCTTGCCTTTAAAGATCCTACTGTTCCTTTCTTTCTATATGTTCCAGATCAGGAGGCCCAGAATTATCTGCCAGAGTCCATTCAAAAGGTTGCTGGAGTAAGTATTTTCCTCCCATTTGCTGACGGTGTTAATGATGTTGCCCCTTTCTTTGTTGGTTTGTCTACATAGGATTGTGATCTTGTCCCACAGGGTGTTGGTGGTAGGGCTTAGGTCCAACAGGTGGTAGATGGTTTCAAAGTTCTCCTAGAATAGAGGGCATCTTGAGGGGCCTACAAACCCTCGCTTCAATATATTCTCCCATGTGAGAATGCATCGTTTACTGACAGCTATAAAAAGGTGGCTAGTTTGGGCCAGAGGTTGGTATTCCATATCTTTTTCTAGATAAGATTGGATGGATCTGGGTTCTACTGTTGTAAGAGGTTGTAGGCTTCCTTAGTGGAGTAGTTTCCACTTGGCGTGTGACCCCAACGAAGGATATCAGGTCATTGATGGGCTCTAATTTTTCTTTTGGTTATTAGCTCCTCCCAAATGTCTTTATGATTTTCATTGTTCTAGTCTTCTTTCCATCTATCAGTTTGAATCCAGTTTCTGTAACCCTGAGTTGTATCATTGGTCCATAAATCTTGTACACATTTCTTCTACCTTACCTATAATACCGTGCTCCACAGGGGTCTAGGAAAGATTGAGGAGAGACAGGGTAGTTGCTGCAAGGAATCCTCCCAAAATCTAGCCTATGTACCGCTGCACAACTCCCAGAGGCTGTGGGATTGAATCAGTTGTTTTTGGTTGCTAGCAGCTTCCCATATTTGGGAGCCTTCTGGTTCTATATTGAATTTGATGAGGTCCTCCTTGGGCCAGTTTCTCACATATTTGGTTTCCCACAGGTTAGCCAAAGGTGTGTGCAGGTTGTAGAACCATTTCCACCAAATAATGGCTCCCATAATACTGTTGCTATGCTCTGGGTCTCGTAGACCTAGCCCTCCGTGACCTTTTGGCGTGCATACTTATTTCTAGTTGACTAGAGCCCATTTATTTTTCTTTTTGGTTCCTCCCCATAGGAAGGTCCTTTGAAGTTTGCACATAGCCTTGAGGACCCATTTAGGGGCTGCGAGCACCGAGAAGAGGTAGATGGGGAGAGACTGACGTACAACTTTGATAAGAACCGTGTGGCCCGCTATTTTGAGAGAGCGATGAGTCCAGTTGGATAACCTAGTTTCCATTCTGTCCAGTAGCGCTCACCAAGAGGAACAATTAATGGCAGTGGCAGTGAGAGGGGCACCAAGTTTTGGAGGGCAAGGAGGTTATGGAGAAGCCTAGAATGTAGGCGATGTTGTACTGAGTGATAAGGGGGAGTATGGAAGAAGAAGATTTGATATTTTTCTAGGTTAACCTTTGTGCTAGAAGCTTCTGAGAAACAATCTAGCAGAGATTTGAGGGAGTAGGCTTCCTGGACCGAGGGGTGTCCCATGATCATATTATCATCCAAAAATTGTTGGTGAGAAGTGGGGGGAAGATTGTGGAGGGGTATGCCTTGCAGAGTTCCTGAATGGATAGAGCTTTTGAGAAAACAACCTAGCCCTACAGCCATAATAATGAAAATGAAGGAAGAAATGGAATATCCTTGTCTAATACCTCTTGAGGGATTGAAGGTTGCTGACGGTATGCCGTTGACCAGGATGAAAAGAAAAGGGGAGGTTATAAGGCTCATAATCCATCTGACCTAGGTGTGGGTGAAGCTAAAGGCAAGAAGGACATGTTTTATGTAGTCCCAACTGAGTTTGTCAAAGGCCTTGGATAGATCAATTTTGAGGAGCATACCAGGTTTTTTGGTGGTTTTGAAAGAATGTATGACCTCATGGGTTAAAATGACTCCATAAAGGATTTGTCGTCCTTATACAAAGCCCGTTTGCTCCGGGGAGATAATCAGGGGAAGGAGTTGCTTCAGTCTGTTAGCAATAACTTTGGAAATTATATTGTAAATGACATTGTGGAGTGCTATGGGTCTGTACTTACTTAGCATAGCAACATTGTCTTATTTTTGTATGAGAGTGAGGAAGGTGGCGTTGAGAGCTGGAAGGAGCCAGTGAGTGGTGCACGATTCCTCAACGAAACCCCAAACCTCTTCTTTGATGGTTTCCCAGAAGAAGTGGAAGAAGTTGGTGGTGAATCCGTCAGGTCCAGGAGCTTTCCCTTCCTTAAGTTGGAAGACTTCTTGTTCCACCTCAGCTAGAGTGGTGACTTTGAGAAGCATCCTGTTGTGTTCTTCTGTGACCAATTTAGGGATATGCTGGGTGATTTTACCTATAGCCTTGTGCCTCTAATTATTAGGTTCATGGAGAATGTCCTTGAAGTGGTTGCACAACTCCTCCGTGATATCCTCGTGCTTTTCTAGAAAATATCCGTTTTGACTTTTGAGAACTGTGATTCTAATGTGCATTTTGTACTGAATGGTGGAGCAGTGGAATAATTTTGTGTTTCTTTCTCCATCTTTGAGCCAGCAGATCTTAGATTTTTGTTTCTATAGGATCTCTTCCTGGCTTCTTCTCTCTTCCATATAGGTTGTAAGAAGTTTCTCTTTGTTCTCTGAATCTACAGAGCGACCTTCCGAGATGATTGATTTTTGAAGCTTCTTCATTTTCTCTTCCATCTCTCTTTGATCTTTGAAGATA
This sequence comes from Pinus albicaulis, assembly GCA_034641835.2. NCBI lineage: Eukaryota > Viridiplantae > Streptophyta > Pinopsida > Pinales > Pinaceae > Pinus > Pinus albicaulis. Next base: position 116,223,234 of record CM076576.1, read on the forward strand.
TTGCTGAAGGTGGTTTTATTCCACTCCTTCAGTTTCCCTTTGAGCATTTTCATCTTTGTCTGGAACTGATGCACTTTTTTTCCCTGAGGTGGTGAAAGGGAGGTCTACCAATCTAAAACAATTTCTTTGAACCCTAGAAGTCTGAGCCAATAATGTTTGAAGCAGAATGGTTTGGGCACAGTCTTACCTGGTCTTAACCATTGTAGCTATATCAACTAGTGATCAGAGCCTGTAGTCGGAATAATAGTGGCTACTAGGTCACCCCCCAATTATAAGAAGTCTTCCGTGATGAGGAATCAGTCCATTCTAGAGGCGATTTGATGGGTGCCTCCTCTTATATTGTTCTAGGTGAAGATGCCATTGGAAGTTTGTAGATCTATGAGGTGGTTGTATTGTATGAAGTTCTTGAATCCATTGCTGTCCATGTCGAGATGCTGCCTTCCACCCTTTTTTTCTTATAGATTGGTTATTATATTGAAATATCCTCCAAGAAGTTAGAGTGGAAGAAATCTCTAATTATTGAGTTCAGCAATGTTATCTAGAAGCTCAACTTTTTGGTGGAGATTTTGGGGAGCATAGACACTTGTTAGCAAGCCATGGATGGAAGTTCCAATCAAGTGAAATTTAGCTTGAATGAAGTACCTATTGGCATGATAGTTCTCTAGGGTGATGATGAGTGGGTTCCAGATGATCGCCAATCCTCCAAAAGCACCATTGGCATCAACAACTATTGTTTTGTATCCTTTCCATATCCTTTTGAAGATTGTTTCCAGAGTGGATCTAGAGCATTTGGTTTCTTGCATGTAGAAAATTGCAGGGTGTTCCTCAATGATTATTTTCTTGATGATCCTGTGCTTGGTGGGGCTATTGAGCCCTCTTATATTCCACGACATGATATTCATTGAGGGGGGTTGGGAGACTAGGCGTAGAATCGAGTTAACTTGGGGAATCTCCCAGATTCTAACATTTCTTTGCTTGGCTCTACTGTTCTTTGTAGTGATGTTTTCCTACCTCTTTTGTGGGATTATTTCATGAAATATTTTTTATTCATGAGCGTACCTCCTTGTATTCCTAGAGAAGGGAGATGTTGTGCTCGGGTGAGGATTTCTTCCAGCTTTTGAATCTCCTGCTCGGGTATTGAGAGAAAGTCCTTCTTATTGCATGCATCCTCTAACCTTAAGAGATCCAGGCCCTCAAGATCTATGCTCTTTGGATCTTCCTCCATGGCTTCTAGGATTGGATCCAACACTTGTTCTTTGCCCTGATATGCAGAGTTTTCCCCTACATGGATAGGGGTTTGGGGTTTCAGAAAGGCTTCCAGTTGGATCTTGTCCTATTGTTTCTTTGAGGTCCGGACTTGCTGCTGCGAGGTTCACCCTGCCTCTTTGGTGGGTCTATTCTCATTTTTTCTCAGTAGGTTTAGGGCTGCAAAGTTGTTACTGGTCACGGGGCCTTTTTTTCTAGTTAGAGTTGGTTCTCTTGTTGTGCCTTTTCTCGCTTGCTACTTTAGTAAACCCTTCTGCAACTTTGTCATTTGTTTCATTATTGGCTGCCGCTTTTTGGTTTAAGGGGGCAGTCTTTGAATAGGTGAAAATGTTGATGACACCTCTGGAATATGAAAGGAACATGTTCATAATATATAGTTTGTATCCATTCAAAATCATCATGCAATAGGCTTACCTCACCAGGGAGCGACTCTGCTATGTTCATGTAGACACAGATTCGTGCGTATGCTGCGTATCGGTTGATCTTCATTTCCTCTGCTGTTTTGATGAATTATCCTAGGGAATTACCTATGTCCCTTAGGGTAAGCTCATCCAAGTAATACCAAGAGAGGGAATAGAGCCAAATCCATACCGGTGCCCATGTGAGATCTTGTTTGTCTGGGTTGAAGTGCTCAACCCAATGGCGAAGGTATAAGGCTGCCGAGTTGAAGAAGTATGTTCCTCCATCAATGATTCTATTTTTGTCTTTAATATAGGTGAAGATCACATTGACGAATCCTTTGGCACACAAGTGAAGGTCAATGTGTCCCTTGGGGTTCCATTTGGAAGCTATCCATCATTGGAGGGCTTTTTCAGTGGGCCAAAAGGCCATAAAATTTCCGATCAAGGCATGATCCTTCATGAACTATATTATTTCATTGATGCGATACACAAGGAGCTAGATCATGGTTCTTTTGGTATCCTTCAGAATGCATGTGGCAGATGTGATATTTGTTGCTTCTGCTTTAGGTGTGGATGTCTGTTGTGCTGTGGGAGTCACCCCTGTTGTGTCATGAGGCTGGCCATAGTTTTGCTGACTATTGATGTCAACCCCTGTCGCTGCCCCTGTGGGAGACTGACCTGTGATGGGGGGAGCAGTAGTCCCCCCACTGGTTTCTGTCACAGGTGAGCCTCAAGGATTTCCAAGAGTATGATTGCGTCCTAGAGATTTGGGAGGGAGGTCTGCCTGGGGCAGCCTGCGCTGAAACCTCCAAACCCTAGGTCATGGCGGTCGGCCTGGGGCAGAGCGATCGAGCTTATCTACCTTGTTTCTGGAAAGCATTAAGTTAGAGAACCCAATGTGTGCATCAATATTTCTTAAACCTGTATATTAAAATATTTTTATTCATCGCCCACATTGAATTTTTTTATTATTATGAGTATTTTTAAATGTCTCATATTAATTTTATATTAAGAATTAAATGAAATACACATATCATTCTTATTATTATTAGTAGGAAGTATTTGAAATATTTTATTTTTCAACTTTCCATTACTTTTTTTCTTTTGGACATTGAATTTTTTATTCTATACAATATTAAAATACTTTCTTCTAACATTATAATTGTGTGTGAGATGGATAAGTTGATCTTGACATAAATTTGTTAACATAGTTTTTCAAATAGTTTATTGAAATTTTGAGTTGAAATATTTTTGAAAAGTATAAGGCTTAAACATCTTACTCACACTTTTTTTTACTTCTAATAAAGTTAGTCTTTTTAAAGTTGGCATAAAATTATATTACATCATGTGCACATCGAAATATTTTATTTAAAACTGACGGTGAGTGAAATATTTTTACCACATTGGTTTGTAATATCGACAACAAATCTAGTAACCATAGTGCGGTTAACATTGTTGATATTTTATAATGATTTTAATTAAAACTAATTAAACAATAATCATTTCTGTTGTTTTATTATAGGCAACATTACTTTTCTATTTAGAGAATATTTTATTTTTATTTTAAGGAACACATGTTTCAACTCCACATTTAGCAAGGAAAAAATTACACATTTCCCTCATATTGAGCTATAGAATGCACCTCTCGATGCATCTATATATAAATGTGTGTGTCTGTGTGTAAATGTTTTTATTTGATGATATAATTTTAGAAGGATCAACCTTTAGGTTAGGTTTTGAATTTTTTTTAATTTAAGATGAGGTATGATCATGTGATGAGTTTTTTAAGTCCTATCCTAATTTTGATAGGTTTGTAAATCTCAAATTAATCCCCTTTAAGGATATGTGTATGTATATTATCTTAATTATATATAGACGAATTTACTTCTAACTTCTAATATACCCTTAATTTTCAAAACTAGCATCCCTTAATCCAAAAGGGGTAATTCTATATTTTATATAGGAGTTATTGGTCTTGAATTATAAGCATCCATATTTGGATTATTCAAGGTATACACTATTGCCTACTCTCTTTTGGATTCGGTAAGGACCATAAACCTTGGGTACAAGTTTATGGTTTTTGTAAATTTTTGAGCAAGTTTTTCTTATATGGTTTGATTCAAGCAAACACCTAATCTCCTACTTAATATTCATGATCAATATTCTTCAAATAAATTTGATGCTTGATTCAGTTTTCTTTAGTTAATATGAGTCACAAGGATATAAAGGATTTTATCAAAAGTAACCAGGTAATTATTCACAACAAATGCTTTGAAATTGGTGAGAACATGCTCTTTCATTGATGGTGATGGATATCTATATAAAGCTTAAAAGTGGCCATTGAAGTGTGATAAGTAGTTTTGTACTTCCATCCATTTCTAATATAGAATATGAATGGGTTGAAGGAGACCAAGAAGTGTAACTAATTCAAACTTATAGCACTAAGGGGTATCACATTCAACCACATATTCATGAATTTTATTCTTCATTCCCTTCCTAAAAAAGGATTGTAAAATATTGTACTATGTGTTGAAAACATTGACAACCCTTTAACACAAATAAGGTCTCATCACCACGACCACATGGCCAAATCCCATTAGTCCAAGTTGTGAAATAGTAATATGGATACATATCAATCTTGGTCACTGATGATATATGAGATCTAAAAATTGCATTAAAATTGTTATAGAATTTCTTGCTACATAATAGGTATACAATCTATTCAAATATATTACAAGTCATCCACTCCAAAAATATTGAAGCAGTGGTCAAGATGAGTGGGTAGTTCTAAAATTCTACATTCTCTAAGGTAGCTTCATCTTCCAATAAGTGTCTTCACTTGACATCATACTTAATATTTATTGAATGTACGAATTTACTTCTAACTTCTAATATACCATTAATTTTCAATACTAGCATCCCTTAATCCAAAGAGGGTAATTATATCTTTTATATAGGAGTTATTGGTCTTGAATTCTAAGCATCCATATTTGGATTATTAAAGGCATACACTATTGCCTACTCTCTTTTGGATTTGGTAAGGACCATAAACCTTGGTTACAAGTTTATGGTTTTTGTAAATTTTTGAGCAAGTTTTTCTTATATGGTTGGATTAAAAAAAACAACTAATCTCCTACTTAAAATTCATGATCAATATTCTTCAGATTAGTTTGATGCTTGATTTGGTTTTCTTTAGTTAAGATGAGTCACGAGGATATAAAGGATTTCATCAAAAGTAACTAGGTAATTATTCACAACAAATGCTTTGAAATTGGTGAGAACATGCTCTTTCATTGATGGTGATGGATATCTATATAAAGCTTAAAAGTGGCCATTGAAGTGTGATAAGTAGTTTTGTACTTGCATCCATTTCTATTATAGACTATGAATGGGTTAAAGGATACCAAGAAGTGTAACTAATTCAAACTTATAGCACTAAGAGGTATCACTTTCAACCACATATTTATGAATTTTATTCATCATTCCTTTCCTAAAAAAAGGATTGTCAAATATTGTATTATGTGTTGAAAACATTGACAACCGTTTAACAAAAATTAGGTCTTATCACCACCACCACATGGCCAAATCCCATTAGTCCAAGTTGTGAAATAGTAATTTGGATACATATCAATCTTGGTCATTGATGATATATGAGATCTAAAAAGTGCATTAAACTTGTTATAGAATTGCTTTCTACATAATAGGTATACCCAAAGGAGATGAGGGAACATGTCATCATAAGATTGGATTAGGTTATAAATAAAGTAGCATGCTTTAGATCTTTCCCATTTCATACACCCATCAATTCTATCTGTTAATATATTTAGAGATATATTATGAAAACTCAACCCACACTTGAACCAATAAAATTTCATCGATATCCTTGTGTTGTGTAAAACATAGGATAAATGCCTTTTGTTATGGGTGTTTTTATAATATTTCAAAGAACCAGCCTCCCCATTTCCAACAACAAACTAAAGAAACCATGATTTAACCCATTAAAGATAAAAATCACCATATTTCATGGGGAAATTCTTAACAAATGGAGATCTATCCTGAGAAAATATTAGGTGAAAAAACAATGGAGGGGTAGGTCCAATTTTGAACACAACAATGGAATGCATTTGTGATGTAAAAAGTAGAAATATTTAAGGAATAAATTACAGATATTACTTAGATATATCATAGAAATAAATAGAACTACAAATAAAATGAAGTGTGAACACAAATACTATATCTTTATTGATATGGAAGCAATGTTTACTTACCTCTTTGAGAAGAGAAACCTACAATAGAGAGCTCAGATTAAAAATGATTTCCAAGATATATTTTTCAATGATTCTACATTTTTATATGGCACTTTTCATCCTCTAAGAGAATTATAGAGTAACTTTATAGTAGGTGAAACCCTCTCGTAATCTTTCTTACAAACATTGTGTTCGGGCCTTATTTACTAGTGATGGCCTCCATAAATGTAAGTACATAGTAATTTATCTACTTAGGGGGGTTAGGACCCTAATATTCCCTCCCCTTCAAAATAAAACATTGTCATCAAGGTTAGAGATATAATAAGTGCTATAGAATGGCTATTGGTTTCCAGGTGGCATCCTCTAGTTGTGTATCCTTCCATTCTATAAACATTTATTAGGTAGTGTAGTGAAGGAGACAACACTCTTGTTTCTCAACGGTGGCCTCTAGGTGCAACCAAATGGAAAATTTAGAGGAAATGTAGGTATAATAGTTCGAACATGGAAATTCAAGCCAACCACTTTCTTTAAGTATGAGACTTAAAAGACACAATGGATATTGGAGTGGTTGGAAAGTTATAATTTGTAATCCACTAGCCCAATATGCTTGAGAAGCTTATTGAGGAAATACAAGTTTGGATCAACCTTCTTGTGGTGATCTACTTTGAGAGAGCTATGCTTATATGGCTCTAGATGAAGGAACACGTAATCTGTTTCTTCAAAATGGAAGTCAGAGTGATGTTGATCAACTTGTTGCTTCATTGTTAGTGTCCTACTGTAACCACCTTAATTAGATACTTTATTAATGTATGAGGCCACCTTCCTTTAATAAGGCTAATTAAATAATTAGTTAATTGTCAATCAATTTTTTTTTTGTGACCCAAATTAGTTGCTTGTCACTCATTATAAGAAGCCCATAGGTAGTTAAGATTATGTTGGAAACAATGTTTAATACTAATAGCAGGGGTGTGAATCAATATTAAGGCTAATTTTACTTTTAATGCCAACTTATAATTTCACAATCAAACTTGGAAACCATTCATATAAACCATCAACAACGTATCATGTGGAAAAAATATAAGTACACACATACACATACATAACAAGACCATGAGAAACATACACATAGAGCACCGAGGTTTAACATGGAAACAATTCTAGGAGAAAAACCACCAAAGCTTGTTTGTATTATGATTTAAATATGAGTTCCTAATATTACATCATTTTTTCTATGATCCACCACTCACAGGAAGCACCAAATCCCTTAGATTGTTTTCTAGCACCCACTTGTAGGAAGCACCAATTTCCTTCTTTTGTAGACACCTAATCAAGTTACCAGAAGCACCAAATTCATGTATTTGTTGCAAGCACCAACTTTCATCTCCTTATATTTATGAAAGCGCCAACTTGCAGGAGGCACCAACCCCAAATCTCTACTCAGACATCCATTGATATGGAATCACCAACTCCCTGATACGTAGGCCCCAACCCATAATAAGGAAACTTATACTCCATGTAAATGGTAGCCTCTCTACCTATTTTCAACTATGATTTCATCCACTTGGCCCTATGTTCTCTTCTGCATTTGACCCTATGTTATTCTCAAAAACCTTCACTCATACTAAACCTATTTGCACTCTCTGTCAAATCATCAAAAACTCACGACATTCAACCTTTTTGCAGCATACTTTATACATTATCCTTTACGCTCAACCCTTTTCTTCTGCACATGAAGTCTCAAACTCTCACAATATCCTACCAACCCACAAAGCTCTCCATTCATATCTCTCAACAATTCTACATCCCCCCCAAATTTCACACTTGCAATCCTTGGTTTTGTTCCTATATTTCACATGGAATAATGTTGTTTTTATTGTCATTCACACTCTATCAAAGGGTTTACTTCTACATGGCTTCCCATTCTACTGTTACTTTTTCTCTTAGTCATGATAATTGAGTTAATGCAGAGAATGTGCTTACGAGTATTCTCCTATGTTGAGAAAGAAATCTCAGTATTACCTGCACACTCAAGGAGTACCACTCATGAATTATGTCTAGACAAATAACATGGTTCTACATTCATTCTCAATTTCCCACATAAATTAGATTGTACGTCAGGCATGGATCTCTTGAGATGTGATCACAACTTCTACACTTAGCCATCCTTTCCATTTAATTCTTCATAACATGCAAGAAATCTCAGGCATGGCTATTTTGGAGTCAACTGCTACCCTTGCAAATTGTGGTCATCCAATAATTTGATTCAATGGTCGTTGGTAATCACATTGACTCCAATTATAAATTCACTTGTTGCGTACAACCCAAGGCCTGTAACATTTTTCATTGGAAATAACCCATAAGCCCATGGTCACAATAGCATGCAAAAATGTTGCAAAACCACCATAGACCGGCTCTTAGGAACCTATTTTTATTATAGCCCTGAAGCTTAAATTCCACACATTAAACCTTTTATGCCCTTAGTCTTATTTCCGCTATGGAATTTTGTTCAAGTGCTTTGATTTAGCCCTGATTCCTTTTACATCCAGCGTGTATTTTTACCTTTAAGCCCCGAGGTCTTATCTTACTCTATGCCCTTGGTCACCAACCACACACAGGACCGAATCTTGGGCTTCACTTTAGCCCCCACTACCTTTATTTCAAAATTTTTCTATTACACCCTTTAAATCCTTATGGTGTCTTCCCTGTGGGATGATGTGTCCTATGGGTCCAATTATTGCAGCCACTAGCCAATCAAAACCCAGTCAGTTTTATTTTTAATGCCACCACAATGCCTTCCTATCATGATGCCTTTGCACCTTTAATACCTTGGTCTTACAACTACACATAACCATGTCCTAGTGCTTGATCTTCGCCTTTACGGCTTTTATCCTGACGCTATTATTTGTATGCCTTTAAAACCTTCCGGGATGAGTTTTCCTGCAGGGCTTCCTTTCCTCTTCTCCTATTGGTCACCACTTCCAACCATACATGTCGATGTGTCTTGGCACTTGTATACAGGTGATTCCTCCTCCACGCCTTAAAAATTATTCTAGGGCCGAAGGTGTGCAAAAGGTCTCGGCCTAAGAAGAGGGTCTCAAACACCTTTCCAACAAATCCTTGGTTTGATGAAGAATGCAAAGTGGCTAAAAGATCCCTTAAAGAGAAGGAGGCAGATAGTGAAAGCAAGAAAAAGTATAAAAATTTGATAAAAACAAAAAAAAAAATTATGTGAGTGCAAGAAGAAAGGATTTAATATCTTTGGGAAAGCACAACCCCAAAATATTTTGGCGAGAATTACAACAAAAGAGAAAGAAAATAGATAATAATATCTCAACTACTCAATGGGTGGAATATGCAAAGCTTCTTTATGAGAGAAATCTAGAGAAAAACAACCCCCCCATAATCAAATCCACAAATGAATTATTTTCTGTGGAGGATGTCAAGCGAGGCATGCAAAATTTAGCGAGTGGTAAAGCCCGAGACATTGATGGGTTACAAGTAGAATTCTTAAAATGGGGTGTGGATATCTTGGCCCCAATCATCAAAAGGATCTTCAACAACATCACACAAGCTAATTTTCCATTGGAATGGACGACAAGTATCGTTATCCCTCTTTACAAGGGTGGAGAATGTTAGCTACCTATAAAATGTTCCATATCAAATGGTGGCTAAATCATTCTTTAAGCCTTCAAGAAACAATTTTTATGCCAAATTGTTAGTTCTTATAGTCTTATGAAGATAAATTATCCTTGAGTTAATCTTCACTGTTGTTTCCCTCATAATCCTGAAAATCCACTGTTTTGCAAGGAGAAAGATTGCTTAACAAACCCATTTTCTCTTCATTTTCCCCCTCTTTTCACTCATAATTAACCCCCATTTTCATCTTCTTTTTCCTCATGAAATTCATCCATTTCCCTCATTTTCCTTCCTTTCCTTCATAAATTCCCTTCAATAATGTTTAAAACCCCTTTTTAAACCTTATCGGAACTCTAAAAATCCTCCAAAAATCATGAAAAATAGTCTTTTGCACTAAGGCCTTAAGCCCCTTAGGCCCTAGCCCTAGCCCCTTTTTCCGCATAATACCAACACCGAGGCTAGGTGCTAAGGCCTAATTTTGCAATCGCAATCGGGTTTCTCCTCTTATCCTATTACCTTTTGCTTTTAAAAACTCCGATTGCGATTAAGCCCCTTTTTATAAAAACCCGACTTTCCTTTGGTTTTTTATAAACTCGATAGTTCATTGTTTCAGTGAATATTAGCCGTTGATCTAAACCAATCAACGATCAATCCATAATCACATCGCAATTTTTTAATTTTCCCTTTGCTCTTTCTCCCCGCCGATGCGATCCAAAGATCAATTCCTGACTGTTGATCTTCTCTACTGTGCCCAGATCCGACGATCCCCATTTCTCTGTTCCAAAGTCCATATTTCTGCCTTTGGCCTTCATGACTTAATCTACGCCATCGATTTAGTTCTAAAATCGACGGTTCTGATTCAATCGCATTGCAAAATTTCTTTATTGTGTTCCCCTTTCCCTCCTCCGATTGCAATCTTGCGATTCAATCTGGACCATCGAATCCACAAGAACTGATGGCCCAGATTAATTTCCCTCCACCATGACCCTCCAACGTTAAAAACCATCTATTCGTCCTAGCCGTCGATCTCTCTAAGATCTAACGGCTCGCGTGTAATCACATTGTAAGTTTTTCGTTGCGCCTTCCTCTCTCCTCCGCCGATTCGCGAGCTTGCGATTAGATCTGGGTCATCCGTTTCATAAATCTAACAGTCCAGATCAAACCTGACTTCCTTTGTTGTTTTATACAGCCCAATAGTGTAAATGGCTTGGCGAAGATCCACCGTTGATCTCTGCAGATCAACGACCCACATTTAACCCAACCTCCGCCCGACCCCTGCCTCATATTCCGTTTCAGTTACCTTAAGATTAAATTTAAGCCGTTAATATTTTAGATCCTACGGTCCATATTAAACCTGGTAGGCCCAACACCTTTGGGACCTATCTCCCCATTGATAAATCTTGACCGTCCATTCCGGTGATCCAACGACCCAGATCAAAACCGCCTTGACCCTGCCCACCTTCTTCCGCCCGCGCAACTTGTCTTTTCGCGCTCTCATCTCCACCGTTGGATCTCTCCACCTTTGATCCGACGGCTAAGACTCCATATCACGTGATTTTAAGCCCGAATGTTAATTCCTGAAAATTACGCGATATGGGCAGTTTCTAAAGGACACGTGTTGGCTAGAGACCCATATCGTGTTTTTTTGGAGAAATTTTGAAACCGCCTTTGAGCAGCGCGACACCAGTGGTTTTTACAGCCAAAACCACTTTTCCCATGTGCATTACATTTTCTTATTTTAAATCTCTATCTTTGATCTCTAAGATATAATGGTCTCAGTTTAATCTTGCCATTTAGACCATCGCCCTCCACCATTCTTCCAAAGGACTTCATCAACGAATCTTCGCCGTCGATCTCTGTTGATTAGTTTAATCCAACGGCCTAGAATAGTTCCGAAACCCCAAATTTCAATAAGCCCATTTTCACTTCTGCCAAAGTTTTTTCTTCCATTTCTTTTACAATTCCCTCCATTCGATTATAATATTACCCCTCTGCTTTATAAACTCTACGATCGATCTCGACCGTTGATCAATCTGATCCAATGGCCTAGACTTAATCTCCACCACCGTTTATCCAACTATCTCCCTATCTGACCCCAGCGAGAAATCCTCGCCATTGGTAGATTTCATCCAACGGTCACGATCTGACCTAACCTCCAAAGCAGTTTAAATCTATCCCCGCAGGATTTTCTTAATTTTTCTATGTTTGTGTAGGTTTTAAAGGTTTCTCTACTGTTTTAAAGGAAAATCAATGGCCGGGGATGACGATCCTTCAGGCTACTATTCATAAAGAGGATCATTCTGCATGGTTTCACATTATGATTTATCTGTGCCTCATGAGCACTGATAACACTATAAGACCCTTTGTACACCTGCGCAGCCACTAAACATAGTAAACCTTGATCCGATAAAGAGTATCAGTATCCAGGGATAAAATCAAAGCAGAAATGGATGTTTAAAGATTTTAAACACATTTTTGAGGGATTAACACATAAAATTTGATTAATCAAAATTCTAATCCACTCAGTCTAAGATCGTATGAAGACCAGAAGACACAAATTAGGTCTAATTAAGCCTATAACACAGGATTAAAGTAAATTAACAGTGTTTTAGGGAAGAACAATCAGATCTATCAATCCAAAAAGCCTCCACTGCCACATCAGAGGCTAATTGAATCCTCTCCAGTTTCCAGAAATACACCTGCAGCCTCAAAGCAATCAGAAAAGGCCTAGTTATTGCCAGAACAGAAGATATTAGCATAAAGACAGCTGAACAATTATTTCAGATCAAAGAAAATTATTACAATTGTCAGCAGAGTTATTACAAGGATAAGAAATAGCCTCAAATTCAAATCTTTTAATCCACTAAGCCTCAAAAGCATAATAGAGTTATGAAACAGAGATACAGATCGAATGCTTTCCTGCCTTATACCTTGCATGGTTTTCAAGGCTACGAATTGCATTAACTGTAGAATTAATGATACTTGAACCCTAGAAACATTTCCACCTCCTCATTTCCTTATAAAATCTCCTTGAGGGCACATTGTAAAGGGTTGGTTGTTGAACTTTGATATAATACTTGTGCTTGAAAATTTCTACATTGTAAATAGTTTTCAGAGGTTCTTGAAGCTCTGTTTGTGATCAAAGAAGTTAGGATGAGGAGAGAAGATGATTGCTGTACTGAAACATTGGACTTGAAGTATGTAACTGGATTGACATCAATATACAAGCTGGTTTTTGGGATCCTGGTCTATATCATTGGTGAAGTACTTCTTACTGTGTTATTGTTTTCCTTTCATGTATGCCATTTTGTTCACTTTTCTATGATAAAGAACAAAAAGCATAGAGTTAGGATTTATTGTTTATAGTACCCTTCTCTGATTGATAAGCTTTATCTTCATGTTTTCCTCCAGTTGTGTGTTTAAGAATGACTTAAGTTAAATGTAAATATTATCAAGGAATGTTGGTTTGTTCCTGTCTTGATGTGCGAAAACTTGAAAGGAAATTCTTGAATGATATTTTCATTATATGCTGAGTAGAGTTAGACTGGAAAAGTATATGGTTTGCCCTATCTTCTAGTTTCTTTCTCCAAAGGTTGTTTTGAAGGTTTCCCTAAGAGTATGCTGAAAGCAGGCTTAGATTTTAATGTATCTTGCTTGATCTTAAGCTGCCCTTTGTTTTCTTATCTGTTTTCATCCCTTCTGAAAGTAGTCATGTGGATTGCTGGATTGTTTGTCTGATAAGTTAGCTTTAATACAAGCTTGTCCAAAGAAGTTTATGGTTATCCCTGTCCTTTGGTTGGTTTCAAACAATTGCTTAAAAGGCTTTTCTTGTTTGGAAAGTTTATAAATCCTTGTTGAAATTATTGACTTTTTCCACCTTCTCAACACTTTTAATGTTCCATTCCATCATTTAATCTAAAATATATTTTGATATAGATGACTTTCCCCTTGGATCACTCTTGAGATTGTTGCACAATTAAACCCTTTTATGACTCCATATAAGCCCAATGTATTAAGTGCTGCTTCATATCTATCCTATCAGCTAAATCTTGTTCTGATCGTTCACACCTTCACTCCTTTGAAACTCTTTCATTTCTAGGACTTTTCACCCAACTAAAAATCATGCTCAACCATCCAAAAAAAACAAAAACCCTTGTTCTTAATAACTAGCCTAATATCACACCTAAAAACCTTAAAGATAAATCCATATTTGCACTTAAAAGAGAGATCCCTCTCTGGATTCAAGAGGGCTAGATCCTAGAATCCCAAAGTGGTTCACAATGTTCTCTCTACAGTTTTAGTCTTGCCAATCTGCTGAAATTACAAGGAACTAACAGAGACATCAATAACCCCTCTAATTATTGCACTATTATGGTCAATCCTCTTCTTGGAAAATTGTCTGGGAGCATGATGGAGCGTAGACTCAGCAGTTGGGTAGAAAAATAGGGTAAAAGAGCAAGACGACAGGCTGGATTTAGGCCAAAGCATTCTACAATTGATCATTGCATCACGCTTAGGCACGTCATTGAAAAAGTATGGGACGTTTAGGGTGGGGAAGCCTTTTGTTGCTTTTTTGATTTAAAAAAAGCTTTTGACACTATTCCTAGGGATAAGCTTTGGAAAAGAATGGAAGAGCTTGGAATAACAAATGAATATAGAGCTGTTTTCCACAAATTGTATGAGAAAGTTAGTGTTAAAATCAGAACTAAAGAGGGCTTCTCAGAATGCTTTAGTAGTGACATTGGGGTCAAGCAGGAGTGCCTCCTTTATCCCACTCTATTTGGTTTATACATTGATAGTCTATAATATTGGCTAAACAACACCAGTGGAGAGGGTATTCAACTAGCAGGGTACATAATGAAGCTACTTTTGTACGCTGATGATCTTATCTTAATGGAAAAATTTGCCCATGGTTTGAGAAAACATTTGAAATCATTAGATATTTTATGTCAGGAAGTCGGGATGCAAGTAAACACTAGTAAAACCAAAGTCATGATCTTCTCATTGAAAACAAAAGCAACAGGTGAGCTTCATATTTGAGGAAAAACCTCTAGAGATAGTGGATGAATACAAGTACCTAAGAATTGTTTTTCACAATAGGCTCAGTTGGGAGACATGCATAACTAAAAGGATCCAAGGGGGGTGGAGAGCCTCTTACCTTCTCTAGAACAGATGCAGGGAAGCAGAATTGTGGGACTGGAGAACCAAGAAAACGTTATTCGGAGTGTTGGTTACCTCAGTTGTCTTATATGGATGTGAAGTTTGGGGCAACAACATGTCAAATCACAAGTGGAGACAAATAGAATGAATTCAAAAGCACTTAATCATTAGTAACCTCAAATTCAAGGTAACAATCCCATATGAGATCCTGCTAGCTAAGGCTGGAATGTTTCCATTGGAAGCCTCAACAATCATTCGTTTGTTAAGCTATCTAAAAAAGGCGGAAAACATGGAGGCACACCGCTGGCCCAAGTTGATTTACAGGGAGGAGCTAAAGCGCAGGAAGAAAACATGGAGGAAAATAAATGACAAATGGATGAGAAAATGGGGAATTAATTGGCAAGACAGTCCTAATGCTAAACGGGAGATAAAAAATTGGGTGGCTGAAAAATTCAGGACTGCCATGTGGGAAAAACAGATTGGCAGAAAAAAAGTGATTTATCTCAAAAAATTCAACCCATCACAATCACATTAAGAAAAGACTTACTTGAGTACAGAAATCAAGGGAAAGGCTAAAATTTTAATAGCATAGCTGAGGACCGGATCTCACCATCTTAGGTGCAAGACAGGTAGATGGATAACCCCCAAGGAAGAATGGGAAGAAATAATTTGTAACTTTTGCAGGCTAGGTGCAGTTGAAATTGAATGGCACTTTATCATGGAGTGTCCGACATATGAGGATATTCGTAATTAGTTTGAAAGTGATATAAAGGTGGAAAATTTGAGTACGTTGTTCGAAGAAGCAAGGCTCCACAAAACAATAAATTTCTTGTTCAAAATCCACAGCAAAAGAACTACTCTAGAGGGAGGCTTGAGAATGTGATGTCTTATTTGTTTGAGGTGGAATGTGGGTCCCTTAGACCGGTGGGTCTCGTGGACGTTATTAAAATATATCATATCATATCATATCAAGAGTCTAGATGAGGTATCTCGATGGGTTTTCCCGTTAAACCTGTTAGCCACCTATAAAAAATTTGTCATACCAAATGGTGGCTAAATAATTTTTAGCCTTTAAGAAACAATTTCATGACCAAATTATGAGTTCTTGAAGTCTTATGATAATATTTACCCCTTGAAATAATCTTCACCGCTGTTTCCCTCTTTATCCTAAAAAAACCTGCTGTTTGCCAAGAGAAAGACTGCTTAAACTCCATTTACCCCTTCATTTTACTTCTCCTTTCACTCATAGAACAATTCCATTTTTATCCTTGTTTCCTCCATAAAACCCTACATAAACCTTCATCTAACCTCTATAACCACTCCAAAATCCCTTTAAAACATTTTACTTTCCCTTATTTGGTTTTAAACCTCCTTGTTTCCCCTACCGGAACCCCTATTTTGGTTTAAAAACACTGTTTTTTAGGCCTAAAACAGTCTAAAGGTGCTATATTATTCTTAAGCCCCCGAGGGCTTATTTTCTTGGCACCCATTCTCATAAGACCTACAGGCCCCGCAATCGGGCGCTAAAAGGTCCTGAACCTCATCATAACTCCTCATTTCTTTTATTCCTTTGTATTTTAATATCCCCGACGTTTAAAATTTGGAAAAGATGTGGACCGTTGATCTCTGTAGATCAACAGCCACAGAGCCTCCTGATCTCCGCCTTATCTCTGCCTTGCCTCTTCTTCTATCTTCCCTCCATCTTTAATCTTAATCGTCCACCAAAGAGATCTAACGGACAAGAACAAACCCGATGACCTTTTTAATCCACCCGCTCCACGACAAAAAATGTTACGTCATCCCTGAGCCCCACTTACCTTTTAACCATGCTACTTTCCAGTCGAATGCAATCCACACCGTCAGATCTGCACTCGATCATCCAATGGTGCGCGATGCGTTTCACATTTTTTTTGCAACACAGAGTTAATGCCGAAAAAAATGAAAAATGGGCGGTTTTATAAATCCATGTGTCAGCAAGCGTACCATATCGCGTTTTTTTTCGGAAAACCATTTACCCCCGTCAGCGCCACGCGAAGACCATTCTGGTTTTCTGCTAAACCACCCTCCTCTGCAATGTATTTTCTCGTTTGATCCTGGCCGTTGATCGATTTAATTTGACGGTCCTAACTTAACACGACCCAGAGTCTTTTGCCATTTGTCTTTCCTCCCAAACGCTCCATTAAATGATCTTGGCCGTTGATTAATCTAGATCGATGATTCATGTTATGCCCTGACCCCAAGCCATTTCCATCCATCTATCCTCCCAAAATATTTCGTCGAGCAATCTCCACCGTTGGATGCCCTAATCTAACGGTTCTCGTTCAAAGTTGCGCCCAAACTTCATTTGAAACCTTTGCCACTTCCGCTAAAGGTTTTCTCCTTTTTCATTGCAATTTCCTCCTTTCCACTATACCATTTCCCCCTCCACATTATAAACTCCCAATTTGATCCTGGTCATCGATCTCTGAGATCGAACGGCCCGGACTTAATCCTACCACCATTCGTCCAATCGCCTCCCAATTGAACCCATCGAGCAATCTCAATCGTCGATTAATCTAGATCGATGGCTCCGTTTTAATCTCACTCCAAAACTGTCCAAAGTAGCCGATTAACCTATTTTTGCAGGATTTTCTTAACTTTTGCTTGTTTTTGTGTAGGTTATACAAGTTTTTCCCACATTTAAAAAAAAAATGAAAGGCTAGGGATGACGATCCCCCAGGCCACTATCCATGAAGAAAAGGGATCTGCAGGGTTCCAATTATGATTCCACCCTTGCCTCATAAGCATTGGTGATCTCATGAAACCTTCTGCACACCTGAAACACAGCAAAAACATAGTCAGAATCCATTTATTGAAGAAAATCAACATTGAATATAGGAGATCAGTGCATAAATTAAAATTTAATGATCTTAACCAGAGTTGAAAGGGATTGGGGGCATAAATTCGAGAATCAAAGGCCCAATCCATAGATAAAAACAGTATGAAGACCAGAAGACAAAGATTAAGACTAATTAGGCCTAAAACACACACCAAAGTAGATTAAAAGTGTTTTAAGGTAAAACAAAGGAATATCATCCAAAGGACACATCAGAGCCTCATAAAAGAGGCTAATTGAATCCTCTCCAGCTACCAAAGAGCCACCTACTGCTTCCATGAATCTACAGAAGGCATAGTTATTGCCTATTCAGAAGATATTTGCCTAAAGACAACTGAACAATTATTTCAATCTGTCAGCGAAGTTATTGAAAGGATAAGAAAGAACCTTAAAGTAAATCTTTTCATCCACTAAGCCTAAAAAACTAAAAACAAAGTTATGAGACAGAGTAATAGATAGAATGCATTCCTACCTTATGCCTTGCATGGTTTTCAAGGCTAGGAATTGCATTAAGTGTAGAATTAATGATACATGAACCCTAGAGACTCTTCCACTTCCTCATCTCCTTATAAAATCTCCTTGAGGAGCACATTGTAAAGGGTTGGTTATTGGATTTCTGATGTAATACTTGCTGTATCGAATAATTTTTGAATGTAAATAAACTCTGAAGTTCTGAAGCTCTGTTAAGTTATTGAAGAAGTTAGGCTGAGCAGAGAAGTTTTTGCTGTGATGAAACATTGGACTTGAAGTATGTAACTGGACTGACAATCAATATACAAGCTGATTTTTGGGATCCTGGTCTATATCATTGGTGAAGTACTTCTTACTGTTATTGTTTTCCTTTCATGTATGCCATTTTGTTCACTTTCCTTGATAAAGAACAACAAATATAGAGCTAGGATTTACTGTTAAAAGTACCCTACTCTCACTGATAAGCTTTATATTTATGTTTTCCTCCAATTGTGTTTTTAAGAATGACTTAAGTTAAGTGTAAACATTATCAAGGAATGTTGGTTTGTCCATGTCTTGATGTGCAAAACTTGAAAGGAAGTTCATGAATGATATTTTCAATGCATACTAAGTAGAGTTAAACTAGAAAAGTTTATGGTTTACCCTGTCTTCTAGTTCTTTCTCCAAAGGTTATTTTGAAGGTTTCCCTAAGAGTGTGCTAAAAGCAGGCTTTGATTTTAATATATCTTGCTTGATCTTAGGTTGCACTTTGTTTTCTTATCTGTTTTCATCCGTTCTGAAAGTAGTCATGTGGATTACTGGATTGTTTGTCTGATAAGTTAGCTTTAATACAAGCTTGTCCAAAGAAGTTTATGGTTAGCCATGTCTTTGGTTGGTTTCAAACAATTTCTTAAAAAGGCTTTTCTCGTATGGAAAGTTGATAAATCCTTGCTAAAATTATTGGCTTTTTCCACCTTCCTAACACTTTTAATGTTCCATTCCACCATTTAATCTAAAGGATCTTTTGATATAGATGACTTGCCCCTTGGACCACTCTTCAAATTGTTGTACAATTAAACCCTTTTATGACTCCATTGCCCAATGGTTTAAAGATGTTTCACACTAATCCTATCTGCTGAACACTTCTCAATATACTTGCATCTTTACCTCTTTTGAACTCTTTCATTTTGTGATATTCCATCCAATCGAAGATCATACCTAACCAACCAAACAAACAAAAAACCCTTGTTCTTAATAACTAGCCTAATATCATACTAAAAGTCTTAAAGACAAATCAATATTTGCACTTATAGAGAGATCCCTCTCTGGATTCAGCAGGGCTAGATCCTAGAATCCCAAAGTGGTTTTTGATGTAGTCTCTGTAGCATTTAGTCTTGCCACTCTCCTAAATTACAGAGGCCTAACATTTCTAGCGACCATACTGGGGAACTTTCTGAAGTAATAGATAACTTCACAACTCAGATAATCCCATTTTGACAAATGAACCAAGTGTCTGCCTAGAGAGGTTTTGATTGTTGATGGTGAACAACTTTCAAGCCCTGAAATCAAGTAAAAATCCTTCACCTGGTGACTCCACTGAACATCAGTAGGCCTGTTGATTTTCCTTAGTTTTCTAAGAAACTCCACTTAGGAATTCTGAGTGAAATCCTTAAAAGAAAACATTCAACATTTAGTGCAGTATAAGTAGCTCTCTTCAAGCACTACCAAAGTAGATGGTAATTATAACAGGACTTATTTGAATCAGTGACAAACTAAGTAACCCTTAGGATTCTCATAGAAGCCTTATCAAACCTTGAAGGAATCAACTAGCTTAGCCATAAGAGTAAACTCTGTTTGTCTCATCACCTTAGCTAAGTGTTGAAATAGATTTAGGACACTCTCATAACCTATAGGACTGAAAAAAACTCAGAAAATTCAAAAATATTTCAGACTGGCTTCATAATAAACATGGTGGTGGAACCATAAAACATTTTACCTTCACAAAAAGCTAAAAAATTTCCACCTAGTGACTCCACAATCCAAAATAGACCTAAAGACTCCACTGGGAAACCTATTACTATCATAACATCATATAAACTCAGTTAAGAAGACTTTGAAAATTTAAGTTTTCTTGTTAAAGATCAGTTAGCCCACTAAAGATTGTCATATTTGGTTAAACTTTTCTTGTTATTGGGTCTGAAAACATAGCATAGTGGCTTCTAGAAGAATTCATACTAGAGCCTATCCTGACCCAAATCTTCCTGAGATAGTTGATAACCTTGAAAGAATTCTTAGGAAATATCCTAAGGCCCAAGCTTGAACTATTGTTAGGTCACTCCATAGAGCTAATTCTGTCCCTGAAAACCTTGTAGCTCTACAAGATTCACAAGTTGACTTAAGAAACCCATTCAGAACTAGGTCACTTGATGATATAGATCAGATAGATTTAGAGTCTCCACCTTCATCCCAAGATAGAGGTGAACATCCTAGTAGCAGAGAAACTACTCCACCTGATTTGCATTTCCGTCATAATTTTGGTTTCTCTCATCCTAGATTTGCTCAACAATCTCTTGCTGGTCCATCCACTTCTGTTATCCACACATCCACTGTTCAAACTACACCATTCCATCAACCTCCTCCACTTGTAAACCCCCCACTTTTTCCACAACCTCCTATCATGGCAACATGGTATGCTCCCCTAGTCCTTCCTTTACCTTTAGTCAATCTACCACAGGACTATCAGTCCAAGATACCATTATTTGATGCCAGTGGTGCTACTGTTGCTTCACAACATGTGGATAAGATGAATGACTATTTTGATAGGAATGAGATTGATGATGAAACTGTCAAACTAAGGTTATTTGCTCAAAGTCTAGGGGGAGAAGCAAGAAAATAGTTCAAAGGCTTAACCCCTAACAGTATTAATGATCTCCAAGCTCTCCATCAATTATTCTTAAACAAGTGGGAAGTTAAGAAAAACCCTCTCCAAATACTTTCAGACTACAACAATCTCAAAAGAAACACTGGGAAAAGTGTTCAAGCTAATTGCACTAGGTTCAATAGTGTTTATAATGCCCTCCCCCCAAACTTAAAACCTCCACAAGGCTCAACCTTGAACAAGTTTCCGAAGGATTTGATCCTGAAATGGCCTATCAGCTGAGAGAGAGATATCCTTTGACTCTAGAAGACATGCAAAAAGGAGCTCTTGCTGTGGAAGTGAATCTGATGGAGAAAAGAGCTAGAATGAGGAATGAGAAGAAAGTATCATTTAGGGAGGAATCTGCACCCTCCACATCTAGCTCGAAAATGGAAAGGATGTTAGAAGAAATGATGAAAAAGGTGAGCATACTTGAGAGGGCACAATCTAGAGAAAACCAGTCTGCTCCTCAAAACAAAAATCAAAATCAAAATCAGAATTTTAGGAGAAACCAACCTCAAAACAGACAGAGAGAGGATGATCAATAGATTACACCTCCTTTTCATCAAAACTATGTAAGTGAGATTGAAGAAACAATTGAACAAACAGAGGAAGATGACATAAACATGTTGGGAGTAGGTAGTGATCATTTTTATGTTCCTATTAATAAGAAACAAGGTCTGTACACACCTTATGATGATAAAAGAGCAGAGGATGAATATTACTATCAAGAGTTGGAAAATGTCATCATAGAAACCCCAAAAGAATATGATCTTAGAAGTAAGAAGAATCGGGAAACTCCCAAAACTAAAACCTCTGACAATTTTGCAAAAAACAGCCCTATCAACAAATCCAAAGTTACAAAACAAAAGGAAAAAACAGTGGCTGTAAATTCTGATCAAAACAAAGAGAAAGGCACTCAAATTAATGAAAAACAAAGTGCAGATCTTAACAGCATTAGCACCTCAGCTAGTGCTCCTATTAAAGAAATTTGGACCAATGTAAATAGAGGAAATCAACAAACTGATTTTGTTGATAAAGTGGTGATTAACAAGGCTGAAACAAACATTGTAAAATGTCAGCTGCCTTTTAATTTGGAACAGGAAATTGCCAAGATTAAAATCTCTGTTACCCTCACTGAATTAGTCACCCAAGATGTATATAGATCACAAATTTTGAAAGCTTTCAACATAGCAGAAAATAATGAAACTGTTAACCTCAATGACGACCAACCAGAGCTCTTATTTGGTCCTAAGATGGAGGGAAGATACCAAGAAGGGCCAGTTCCTCCATTTTATGTTAGTTTGAAAATTCATGACAACATTTTACACAATTCCATGCATGATTCAAGGGCCTCTCACAATTTAATGCCCAAAGCAGTAATGGAGAGCTTAGGCCTTGAAATTACTAGACCATACAAAGATCTATACTCCTTTGACTACAATAGAGTGAAATGTTTAGGTTTGATCAAAGACCTTTGTGTAAACTTAGCTCAAATTCCAGCCAAGTGTTTAGTGATGGATATTGTAGTGGCTGATGTACCCCCCAAATATGGTATGTTGTTATCAAGATCTTGGGGAGCTAAGTTAAAAGGAACAATGCAAATGGATATGACATATGCTACCATCGCTATTTTTAATCAAAACAAAAGACTTTATAGGGAATATCATATGCAATACATGGTCAGTAGCCAAGATAGACCAGAAAACTCTCCTCTTTATTCTGTACATACAAGCCTTGACTCATTTATTCTCTTCAATCATGAAATATCAAATGAGAAAGAAACCTTAATTGATTTAATGACCACCCCTCACTGTAACATAGTGGTAGACACAGAAAAGGAGGAAGACATGACAGAAACATCAAAACAGTTTGTCAAAACAGAAAATGACAGCAAACTAATCACAGGTCCAGAGCTACAAAACAGTCATCCATTGCTTGACAAATTTGAGAATCAAGAAAAGAATCCTCAACTTAATGAAGAACATGAGGAACTAAAACAAATTCAACATAATACTGACTGTCAAGAACAATCCAAAAGCACACAAGATAAAGAGGATAGTAGTCAAACTGCTAAATCTGAAACTAGTCCTCTTTGGAGTATGATTTTTGATGGGTCTTGCACTAAGAACAATGCAGGTGCAGGCATTTGGATACACAACACTGAAAATAATCATACTGAAGGGCCTTCTTATAGGTTAAATTTCCAATGTTCAAATAACATAGTTGAGTACAAAGCCCTCCTTTTAGGCCTACACTTTCTGGCCAAAAGGATAAAAGTTCGTGGGGATTCAGAATTGATTGTTAAACAAGTGAATGGGGAATATAGTGCCAAACATCCCAGACTTAGAGCCTATAGAAATGATGTCACTGACTTATTGAAAACATTTTATGAATCCCAACTTATCTTTGTCCCAAGAAACCAAAATATCCTTGCTAATGGTTTAGCCTTTGCTGCTAGAACTTGTCTAACACCTTATGAAACCAAACAATGCACTACCCAAATAAAATTTAGACCAGCTGTCCCAGACAATGAAAAATATTGGCAAGTGTTTGATGGAGATAAACAAATAGAAGACTTCCTGCAGTCCAGAAATGAATTTGAGCCATTAAGTTCAGATTCAGATTATGAAAATGACTGTCCTATTGAAGAAAACCCACTTGATGAAGAAGTAAAGTCTCCAGAGATTGCTGATATAAATCTGTTATCTAACAAACTTGAACATACCATAGAGATTAGTGCAGATTTAGAAAAATAAGACTTAGAAACACTGCAATCTAACACTCAAAGTTTTCCAAAAGGTCTGGTCCCATTAGAAGAATTATTTGATTTCAATGATGTTGCCAAGAAACCAAAGCTAGAGCTTGTTGAAACTGAAGTAGAAGAGTGTAACATAGGCAATGAACTAAAGCCAAAAATGATAAAACTGTCTAAAACTTTGCCAGCTCACATCAAGATGAAATACATTGAACTGTTTAAGGAATTTTCTGATGTATTTGCATGGAGTTATGAGGATATAAAGTCCTATGACACATAGATAATTCAACACAAGATACCCCTCAAAGAAAACCAAAAACATTTTAAACAAAAATTGCACAGAATAAACCCTATTCAATTACCTTTGGTTGAGAAAGAAATCAAGAAAATGTATGAAGCTGGAATTATTGTCCCTATTAGATACTCAGAGTGGGTGTCTAATCTTGTGTCAGTGAGGAAGAAAACAGGAGAAATAAGGCTTTGTATTGATTTTAGGAACTTAAACAAAGCTTCATTAAAAGACAACTACCCTTTACCCAAGATGGATCACATTTTACAAAAGGTAGTTGGCTCTAAAAGAATTTCTTTGCTAGATGGCTTCTCAGGTTACAATCAGATATTAGTACATCCTGATGATCAACTCAAAAGATCCTTTACCACACCTTGGGGTACTTTCATGTATGTGAAAATTCCCTTTGGTTTGATGAATGCTGGTGCTACTTTTCAGAGAGCCATGGATATTGCATTCTCAGAATAATTAGGACACTTCATCATTATTGACCTTGATGATATCACTGTTTTTTCCAAAACAGATGAAGAATACCTAGAACACTTGAGAAAAGTCTTTGAGAAATGTAGAAAGTATGGGTTATCTTTAAATCCAAAGAAAACAATGTTTGGTCTCCAAGAAGGTAAAATATTCGACACATCATATCAGAAGAAGGGATAAAGATAGACCCAAAGAGGATTGAGGGTATTTTGCAAATCAACCATCCTAGAAACATCAAGGAACTTCAATCTTTCATTGGGAAGATTAATTTCTCGAGAAGGTTCATACCCAATCTAGTTGAACTCCTTAGAAACATAGCAAACATGCTGAAAAAGGAAGAAGGAGTTAAATGGACCTTAGAGGAAAAGAAATCATTTGAACTAGTAAAAGAAGCATTAACCAAAAAACCAGTTCTCATTAGTCCTGATTTTACAAAATATTTTTTCTTTTTTTCATTTGCATCAGAACACACAGTGGCTGTTGTCCTATTACAGAAAAATCTAAAGGGACAAGAGCAGCCAATTGCATTCTTTATTAAGGCATTAAGAGATGCACCTTTGAAGTACAATATCATGGAAAAACAAGCCTTTGCCTTAGTCAAAGCCTTAAAAGACTTCAGACTTTACATTTTACATTCCCGCATAATTTCCTTGTGCCAAATTCAGTTGTAAAGAACATTTTAACACAAGATCTAGATGGAAAAAGAGGAAAGTGGATTGCTGTGATATTTGAATATGATTTAGAAATCAAGCCCACTAAGCTCATAAAAGGCCAAGGACTAGCAAGATTAATGGCTGAGTCTAATTTTGAATCTCTTGATATAAACATGATAGATGTATTAGATGAACAAGAGGAGTTGACAACTCCCATTATTGAAGATCATTTTCTGTTTTCATCTTGGTATGCTGATATTTTACATGTGTTGCTTAATTTGAATACACCTCCTGGTTTGTCTAAAACCAAGGCAAGAATTTTAAATTTGAAAGCTATTAATTACTGCATTGTAGATAAATGTCTATATTGGAAAAATGCTAGTGGATTATTGCTTAAATGTTTGCCTGAGAATGATGCAGATAAGATCAAGCATGAGTTCCATGAAGGAGAATGTGGAGGCCACCTCTATTGGAAGACAACTGCCAATAAAATCCTTATAGCTGGTTACTATTGGCCCACCCTCTTTCAAGATGTCCATAAAATGATTATTGCCTATCACGAATGCCAACTCTTTGAAGGAAAAAGAAAATTGTTTCCCTTACCCTTGCATCCAATCACTGTTGAAGCTCCTTTTCAACAGTGGGGTCTAGACTTCATTGGGGAAATCCATCCACCCTCATCTGCCCAACATAGATGGATCCTCACTGCAACAGACTACTTTACCAAATGGATAGAAGCCATCCCTACTAGGCAAGCCCATGACTCTGTCATCATAAAATTCCTTGAAAATCATATCCTCTCTAGATTTGGCTGTCCTAGGAAGATTATCACTGATAATGCTACTACATTTGGATCCAAAAAGATGGTTGAATTATATCACAAATATCAGATTACATTGGGCCATTCTACTACTTATTACCCTCAAGGTAATGGGTTGGCAGAATCCTCAAACAAAAGTTTGGTGAACATAATCAAAAAGTTTCTAGAAGACAATAAGAAATCATGGCACACAAAGCTAGTACATGCACTATGGGCTAATAGATTAACACTCAAAAAATCAATTGGAATGTCACCCTACCAGCTACTTTATGGAGAAGATGCAATTTTTCCAACCAGTTTAGGAGTACCAGTCATGAAGCTGATCCAAGAGGTTCAATCTAAAGAAAATGATATGACAAGAAGAATAAATTAGACAATACATCTCCAAAAAACCAGAGAGAAACTCTACAATAGAGTATTACACAAGCAAGAAAACATCAAGAAGTTGTTTGATAAAAGGACAAAGGCCAGTGATTTCAACATCGGTGACAAAGTTTTGAAGTGGGATTCCAGGAGAGAAGATAAGGGAAAGCATGGGAAATTTGATAACTTATGGCTTGACCCTTATCTCGTTCATTCTACTACTGGCAACAATGCTTATTTCTTGTAGGAATTGAATGGAACTGAACTTTTTGGAGGTCCTGTCAATGGCAGCATGCTCAAACATTATTTTTCTTGACTACACTAGTTTGAGAGCCTTTTTATTTTATTTTTTCCTCATTGTGAATATCATATCCATCATTGCATTCAAAGTTAGAATATGAAAAAATACAAAAACAATAGGAAAGAAAAGAGGGCAGATCGTAAAAACAAGAAAGGTACAACCCCATACCAAAAAAGAGAAACAAAGTCTAAAAAGTGTGCAAGCTCAAATGCCACTCCTAAAAAACACACTTCTAATTAGTCATATAGCCTAATCATGACTAATTATCTTTTCAATTTACTGCTGATAGGTTAGTGAATTAGATCAGCCAAACAACATAATCTTGGCTTATCAGTAAAGTATATTAGGATAGAAAAATGAAGGTTCTAATAAGCTCAAAACTTGAACCAGAAAAGAAAGAGAAGACAGCTCAAACTAAATCAAAATCATAGCTGAAAAGATAATGAAGGATGTTCTTAAATTTTCAGATTTTAAGCCTTCATAATTTTGTTTTAATTTTCTGCAAACTTTAGTCTATGTGCAGCTTGTTTTTATGCCATAGATCAGCAACAAGTCAGACTGTTTAATCCTAGCTTGGCTGCTTTTAAATTTCTGTTCTAGAATTTAGAGAATAAAAGTTTGTCAGAAAGTCTAATCCTGAAAGATAGTAGCTAGGTAGAGAATGTATGAACTCAACTGTTTATTCTGAGTTCATGGAGAAATAAGGGTAGACTTAGACTAGTTTTATGTTTTTTCAAAAAGAATAAAATGTTGATGAAAAGATTTTTCCAATCCAAATGCACTCTAAAAGAAGAAAAAAAGGTTAGGATCATTAGGATTGGGTAGGTAGAGATGTTTTTTTGATAGAATTCCATTGTTTCATATTGTTGCAGAAATCATCAAATCAAAGAAGATTAGCAAAAGAAAAGAAAGGTTGCTGCCCAATGGATAAGGCACTGGTTTACTGAAAAGCCAGAGATCAATAGCTAAAGTTCTTGACACCTTCAAGAAGATGCCATCCCCATGTGGAGCCACTGTTAGCCACCTACCAAATGGTGGCTAAATCTTTTTTAGCCTTCAAGAAACAATTTCATGACCAAATTGTGAGTTCTTGAAGTCTTATGATAATCTTTACCCTTTGAAATAATCTTCACTGCTGTTTCCCTCTTTATCCTTAAAAAACCTGCTGTTTGCCAAGGGAAAGACTGCTTAAACTCCATTTACTCCTCATTTCACTCATAGAACAATTCCATTTTTATCCTTGTTTCCTCCGTAAAACCCTCCATAAACCTTCATCTAACCTCTATAACCACTCCAAAATCCCTTTAAAACCTTTTAGTTTCCCTTATTTGGTTTTAAATCTCCTTTTTTCCCCTACCGGAACCCCTATTTTGGTTTGAAAACACTGTTTTTTAGGCCTAAAACAGTCTAAAGGTGCTATAATACTCTTAAGCCCCCGAGGGCTTATTTTCTTGGCACCTGTTCTCATAAGACCTACAGGCCCTACAATCGGGCGCTAAAAGGTCCTGAACCTCATCATAACCCCTCATTTCCTTTATTCCTTTGTATTTTAATATCCCCAACGTTTCAAATTTGGAAAAGATATGGACCGTTGTGTTAGTCATCAGTATTTTTCACTTGTTGGTGATGACTAGTTGTAACAGCCAAGTTTTCTAGCAGCTGATCTAAAAAATTGTCAAATTTTCTAGCTGGAAAACACCCATAAATTTTTTTTTCCCTCTTACCTTTCAGTCCACCCATGACGAGATGAAACTTCATTATCAAAGTCCTATCTAGCCTCAGCCATACTAGTTTGCCCATCAGTTCCAAAGAAACAATCCAAATCTGTCCAAAAGTCTCCCCTAAGTTAGGTAGTGGCGCTTTAGGCATTTCTCCCTTGGCAAACCACTATAAAGCCAAAGAACCTCTACCTGCTATAGACCAGTCATAACAAACCTTCCCATTCTGCAAATAAAGTTGGTTACAACCCTAGGTCGCGCCACTAATACACCCTCAAGTCTCAGCAATACATATACCATAGGTCAAACTGATTTTAGGTGTTTTTACAGTGTTTTAAATGGATCTTTCAAGGACAGAGGCATACCAGCATCTCAGAAGACAATTTTGGCTCCACATGAGAAGACAGTTGCTTCTCAATGTGATCTTGAGCCTGGGATGCAGCCACAGAGCAGAGAGTTTTTCATTAAGCTCTTGCGATCACAGTCAAAGCCTGAAAGGACAGTGAAAGGAAAAATAACACTGTCAAAGGGCTGATGATATGAGATGACTGAAAAACCTCCTTCATCTATAAGCAGAGTGTTTGAAGACTGAAAAACCTCCTTCATCTATAAGCAGAGGGTTTGAAGACTAAATAACCTCCTTCATTTCACAAGCAGAGGGTTAAGAGCGCCTCCTTCATCTATAAGCAGAGGGCAAATGGACAAAGTCTGTTTTTAAGCTTTTCACTAACTGTAAGGACAAACTTAGGTTATAGTAAGACAACAGCTAAGTTTTTCTGGAGTAGAATGATGTTTAAGGGAGAGGCGAAGCAGTGGAGCTCCATTGCTATTAAGTTACAATATGAAACTAATGAGTTGATCGTCAATGTAGAAATATTATTGAACAGATGTCCAAAGTAATCCAACAGTCTTAGCCTCTAACTAACTTCTATCATCATGTATAAGAGAAAACACTATCAATGTGTTCATCAGACAACCTTCATGTGGTTAAGATAGAGGTTAAAAATAAATCAAGCATTTGTCAAAGTAGACCTCCTTCATTTATAAGCAGAGGGCCAGAGCAATAATTGACTTTAGGGTTTTCACTGACTGAGAGACAAATTGTAAGAATAGTAGGGGGAAGTTGAAGGCTTCTGAGCAGAGAAATCATGTCAAAAGCAAAGGGAAAGCATGAGTACTGTAACTATCAAAGAAGCTGGCTTATCTCCTATCAGAGTTTTCTTTCAAAGACAGTCTGGAGCCAAGAAGTGTACAAAATTTGCTGAGGGATGTGGTTTCCTTAAAAGGTTACAAAAACTCATCTCCTTGACGAACAGGCTTACATTTAGTCTCTGTTCCTTTAAACAAAACAGAGTCGATAAGTGGTTGAGAGATGAGCCATGACACAAGCCTAAGAGTGATGATTGCTTTTCAAAAGGTACTGATCTCCCTATTCATAAAGAATTTTCTCTCAAAAATCACTCATCATAGCGGACAGAAGGCAAACTTAAGTTTAATTGTCCCAAAGGGCATTGCAAATAAATACACAAGCTCACAAATATGTAAGAAGGTTTATGGCATATGTTTCAGATTTTAAAAAAACTTTCAAAGCCCATAAGGCATGCCACTATTACATGTAAAGACATCTTCCTTATGAAAAGGGTCAAAGTCAGAGGAGGATCTTAAAAAGCACCTAACAGTTTGGATCAGCCTCAGAGTGAGCATTATCACCTTTAAAAGTAGCAGAAACAGGAAATATCAACCTAGTTTTAAGAGACAGGTCATCTCCTCGCAAATGGAAAAAGATGCTTCATCAATCATTGGTGTATTGGTGAGTGGACTTTCCATGTTGAAAATGTCACTAAAGGTCAGCAGTGGCAGAGTTTCCTTTTTCTAATATTAAAACACAGTGAAAGATTTTGACCCTTGGATGTTGTTTATTACAAGAAGAAAAAGTCACATCTACCCAAAACTGGCCAGAAGGCATGCACATCTTTTTCCGCCAAAACGATATTTTAAAGTATGGGCCCCTTATAGCACATCTAAAATCACTTTGGTTTTCAAAAGAAGCAAGGCATTTTCAAACTTTTCTTAAAAAAAACCCTCAATAGTCAAGTGTGAAAGGGATTTTGACTTGTTCGCATTCAAAGGGACAAAGGGACCATTGCAAGCCCTTTTCAAATTCTCAAAGCACAAGGCAACATTACCCCCTGCTGTTCACAAGATCGAAGAAAGAGTTTTTGAGTGAAATTCCACGGGGTTTTCAGGTTTTGGACTGCACAGCGCGAATATAGCGTTGTGCGGCGTTCAGGCAAACTTTTTCACAGGACTCCACTGCTGCGCGGCACGCCTGTAGCAGCACGCGGCGCGCCTGTAGGCGCCGGTCAGGTTGGCCCGACAGTGACCCGACAACCCTTTCTTTGCGTGGCGTTCTCTCGGTTGAACGTGCCGCGCACATTTTACACAATCCTAACGCCTCCAACAAGTTGTGAAGCCACTCATTTCCTCAAGAAAAATGCCTCCATTAATCTTCAAGGTATTTATGTGCCTCCATGCTCTTTTCAAAACTGTTAAGTGGTGGAAAAAGAGATGAAATTCATAGTCTAAATGACAGTGTTGAGTGTTTTAAGGGAGAGGTGTTTTATGTTGGAAACTCGAAATTTCTGTGTGGTTGTTTTCCCAAGGTGAGCATAATAGAATTGGTGTGTTTCTATTGATGTAAAAAGCCCAATAACTGCCCTCAAAACATTGATGAAAGGTAGAGGCACTGTTTAAAGGCAGAAAACCTAGTATTTGAACAAATGAGACAGTGGGCCTATTGTCAAACAACAGTAATCATGGTGTAATGGTTTTTGTCATTTCAGCGGTCTCCTCTGTGTGGTAAAAAAGGCAAAAAATCAGTGTTTTCTCCTTCACTCTATCAAGCAGACTTTAAATGAGTAAAGCAATTTAATCAGTTTGAAGGTGTTGTTATCTGACTGTGGGTGAAGAATAAGTAAATACCAGAGCAATATTTTGATTAGGAGAGGTGTTTGCCTGCTACAAGGCTGTCTTGTTGTCCTCAAAACACCTAGAGCCATGTGGCCTTACACAGACACAGAAATCACTTGACTGTGTATCTTTTGTTGACTATGTACTTGTTTTTAAAATTATTTGTTGATTGGCATACAAAGAGAAAGGGCAGTGTTTTGGGAGGAACAGAGACCTAATATCATAGAAGCATCTCACACAGCATTTGAAACCGATTTACCTTGATCAAACAGTGATTGACAAAGAAGGCAGGAGTTTTGTTTGAGAACACATTTTAAGGAATCCTTTTTGAGGCAGTTTGGTTTTGTAGAGAGCATCTATAGCAAGATGCCTCCTAGGCAGGATAGTAGGAGTGGATTGCATAAGAGATATGAACCTATTTCCACTAAAGAAGTGAATGCACACCCATCAGTCTTATTCAATTTTCATGAGGTGGGATGTTTAGATTTTTGTCAAAGGGTGCAAGAGGTGAAAAGTTTCTCTCCTTTAACACATCTTTGCGCTTTGAGGTTCCGAGACAAGCATTTCCAGTTGGCAGGCCTTGATTTCAAATTCTCCCCAAGATCCATCTCCAGGGCCACTAAAATCCCCTATATTGACGAGAAATAGTTTAAACAAAGCCATTTGGACTCAGATGATTACAAACCCTTTCTAAAGACTGAACACAGAGATTCCTGTCCTTCTATTTTCCCTTTCTCATATCTTTTAGCCAGCTACACCCCCCCTCATGAAGATTATCATGAAGTACTTCACTTGTGAGGGAAGATTCTCCCGAATCTATGCTTATCACATTCGACTGCTGATGCATTTCACAAGGACCAAGCAGCTAAATCTTCCTTTCTTCTTACACAAGAGCATTGAGAAAATGGCCTCCACTGTCCAGAAAAAACCTCCTTCACAACAAATAGCTTGTCTCTTCCATCACTCTCTCATCAAAATAATCATTCTTCATCAACTTGAAAAGAGAGAGGTCTCTTGGGATGTTTTCATCACTCATCCGGATTTCTCCACTGTCCCTCCAGTCCATACATCCCCTACATCTCCTACTCATCACCCCTCACCTTCCTCTAGCAGACCTATTCCTAAAAGGCTCAAGTTTACTATAGAACAAACAAAGGAACATGAAGAAGGAGAAGGAAGTGACCAGCAAGAGGAGGAAGGACATGAGCAAGAGGAAAAAAGTGCTGAACAACAACATGACAGTGATGAGGGTGAAACAGAATAGCAGCATAAAGATAATGAAGGGCAACAACATGAAGAAAAAAAGAATCATGATGAGGGTGAGCAGACCTTGGATGATATACATCAGAATTATGATGAGGGTGAAACAGAGCAACAAGGGCAGCCTAAGGAGACTGGACACAACATGAGGAACAACAACTTCAAGAAGAAAAAGAGGAAGGCGACAAAGGTAAAGGGGCCATGCCCTCTTCTCCTAAAAAGGCCAAGCCCTGGACAGAAAAGAAGAGAGTGCCCAAGGTTGTCACTCCAAATGTGACAAGGGCCCTTCGAAGTAAAGGGAAATTGCCAAAGAAGCCCATGATTGATTTGCCCAGGAGGAAGAGCACTAGAATAGCCACTCAAAGAAAAGGGAAGGGCAAGGTAGAAGGCAGTCATGAACATGAGAGTGCATTTGACATCATCCAAGTCCAAAGCGATGATAGTGATAATGAGGCCTGGATTCTAGAAAACCTATTGATCCATAGGGAAAGACAAATTGATGCCTTGAATGATGATCTTCATAGAGCTAGGAATTTCAATCAATTCTTGCAAATCCAAAATAAACAAATGAGTGTCCATATGGTTGTTTATGAGACACGGGCGACTAAGTACAAGAAGGAGGCCTCCAAAGCCCAAGCAAGGTTGGAAGAACTCATGGGTGAGTTCGATGAAAGTGAAGGCGAAGATCAGCCTAGGCGAAAGAGGCCAAGAACCATGGGGCTTAAAAAGGCCCTTGAGAAGCAAAAAGAGAGGAAAATGCCCTTCTCCAATCTACTCCTCTCACTGCATTGTTCGAGCAAGAGATAGAGAACAATAGGGAGGCATGGCTTGAGAGAGTAAATGACCACTTGGAGAAGAAATTGGAGAAGGCAAACAGGGATTTAGACCTTCAAAGAAGAATGACAAGGCATTATAAAAAGTTAAATCAGTTTGCCCGGCGCAAGTTGAAGGCTGCTCAAGAAAAGCTCAAGGAGGCTAAAGGGAAGCGCCCGGCACGAAAAGTGAGGAAAGACACATCAAGACTTCATATTTTGGCCTCTGCTTCGCAACATGTTACTGAGAACCCTTGAGGGTCATGCTCACCAATTTTGGGCAATTTTCGACATGTTTTGGGTTTTTGGCATTTTTGGGTTTTTGGCCAAAACTCATAGGCTTCGCCATTTCAGTTTGGGGGATCATCAAAGGAGAAGAATGGTATCATTGGATGCAATAATTTTAGTAGCACACACTCAGTGATTTTTAGGACATTTGCAGATCATTTTCTCCCCCAAAATGGCGAAAAATGCCCGCTTTTTCCACACTCTGCCCGGTCTATCAGCAAGCCTTATTTTTTGGCTTTTTACACACAGACCTATTTTTGGAGGAATTCTAGGCATTATATTGGGAAAATTTAAGTTTTTCCAAAAATTAGACACTCAGAGCTTTCCAACGAGCTATCATGAGCCTCATTTTGACATCGGGAAGGCTGCCAAATGTTGCCGGCAAGTTAGGGGACCTTTTGCTGATGTAATTTTTGAATATTTTTGTAAAAATTGAACCTTTAAAAACTGCTTTTTCCTCATGTGCGTTTAGCTATTTTTGCACATGAGAAGTTGTGAAAAGTCAATTTATTTCCCTTTTTTAGCATTTTTTAGATATTTTATGAGATATTTTGTGCCTTGGGCTTTGCTAAGCCTCAAGGACAAATCTAGATTTTTTGGATAGGCCAATGAGATTGCAAGTTGAACCAAGAGGTTTTCCTCACTTTGGCCTATATATTTCAAAGGCTTTCATTGTAAACAAGGCTGAACTTGATGATAGAAGCAATATATGGTCATATAAGCTTTGGAAGAAATACTTGTCTCATGCTTTTGGATTGTCTCTTGCATGTTCTTGGATGATGAAAGAGGATTGTTGTTGGATTCCATGACTTGGTAGAATGGTATAGTGTCTCTCTCTTTGTTTTGTTTCCTAGTTTTCATTCATAAATCTATGTTTCTTGCTTGCTATAGAACAATAGAGAACAAATTTGAGACATGCCCTTGGAGGCACCTCAAATTTCCTGTTTCTTCATAGCTTCCATGTTTTCTTCATTCTTAGTCACATTAAAGAATTCTTGGTTGCTCTTTAATAAATTAAGGATATTGTTGCTTATTTCATTCATGGTTTTATGCATGCTAAGTATTATTTACGGTATGCCCTGCTTACTCATGGCTATCCATACCTCCATCCATGAAATTTCTCTTTGAATGATTAGATTGTCATTTGTTGAACCAAGGAGGTGTTGTTCCGATCTTTCCCTTTGTCTAAGACTATGAAATATTGTTTCCAAAGTGCCCAATAACTTGAAGTATTGTGTTTAGGCGTTCCGGCATAGTGATTTGAGTTGTTTGTCTATCTTAAGTGTATTTCCCCAAAGTCTGATAGCCATTTCCCAAAGTTAGAGAGTTATATACCTCTATGCATGGCTTGAATGTTTATTTCTATGTATTGATTAGCTTATAGTTACATTTCTCATGATTAATGGTTTTCCCTACCATGTTTATGTCAGCTATTAAACTAGTTATGCTTGAAATCCTTTGTTGTTCACAAACTTGATGTCCATTTTACTCCATTTTGCTCAAAGATCCATTCTACCTCGAATCAAATCGGCGCTTCAACAGCCTTGTATCACCATCTGATAGCTTTCTTGACCTTTTCGACCCCATAGCCCAGTTGATCTGACATCTTTTTACCTATCTTATATCTTTGATCAGTTTCATCCCTCACAACCTAAAAAACCAAAACCAAAAACTTACTTCATTACTAGCCTAAAATCAGAACACCATAAGCAAACACATAGATATCCCTTACACAAATAGAGAGAGCCCTCTCTGAGTCCATGAAGGCTAGGTTTTTGGGCTTCAAAGGCTGGTTTGATGTTACACTGTCATTTGTCTTGCCATTCAGCCAAATCACGAGGCCCTAACATAATGGCGATCGCGGTGGGACTCCTCCTCATCTCCTTATAAAATCTCCTTGAGGAGCACATTATAAAGGGTTGGTTATTGGATTTCTGATGTAATACTTGCTGTATCGAATCATTGTTGAATGTAAATAAACTCTAAAGTTCTGAAGCTCTGTTAAGTTATTGAAGAAGTTAGGCTGAGAAGAGAAGTTGTTGCTGTGATGAAACATTGGACTTGAAGTATGTAACTGGATTGACAATCAATATACAAGCTGATTTTTGGGATCCTGGTCTATATCATTGATGAAGTACTTCTTACTATTATTGTTTTCCTTTCATGTATCTCATTTTGTTCACTTTCCCTGATAAAGAAAAACAAATATAGAGATAGTATTTACTGTTAAAAGTACCCTACTCTCACTGATAAGATTTATCTTTATGTTTTCCTCCAATTGTGTTTTTAAGAATGACTTAAGTTAAGTATAAACATTATCAAGGAATGTTGGTTTGTCCATGTCTTGATGTGAAAAACTTGAAAGGAAGTTCTTGAATGATATTTTCAATGCATACTAAGAAGAGTTAAACTAGAAAATTTTATGGTTTGCCCTGTCTTCTAGTTCTTTCTCCAAAGGTTGTTTTGAAGGTTTCCCTAAGAGTGTGCTGAAAGCAGGCTTTGATTTTAATGTATCTTGCTTGATCTTAAGTTGATTTTGTTTTCTTATTTGTTTTCATCCCTTTTGAAAGTAGTCATGTGGATTACTGGATTATTTGTCTGATAAGTTAGCTTTAATACAAGCTTGTCCAAAGAAGTTTATGGTTAGCCCTGTCTTTGGTTGGTTTCAAACAGTTGCTTAAAAGGGATTTTCTTGTATAGAAAGTTGATAAACCCTTGTCTAAATTATTGGATTTTTCTACCTTCTTAACACTTTTAATGTTCCATTCCATCATTTAATCTAAAGGATCTTTTGATATAGATGACTTGCCCCTTGGACCACTCTTGAAATTGTTGTACAATTAAACCCTTTTGTGGCTCCATTGCCCAATGGTTTCAAGCTATTTCAAACTAATCCTATCTGCTGAACACTTCTCAATATACTTGCATCTTTACCTCTTTTGAACTCTTTCATTTTGTGATATTCCATCCAATCAAATATCATACCTGACCAACCAAACAAACAAAAAACCCTTGTTCTTAACTAGCCTAATATCATACTAAAAGTATTAAAGATAAATCAATCTTTGCACTTATAGAGAGATCCCTCTCTAGATTCAGGAGGGGTAGATCCAAGAATCCCAAAGTGGGTTTTGATGTAGTCTCTGTAGCATTTAGTCTTGCCACTCTACTAAATTACAGAAGCCTAACAAAACCTGCAAGCTAATCAGCTGCTACCATGTAGCCCACTACTAAGTCAACTCATAAATCCTCCCTGTGCACCGCTCAAATCTTCTAAGGTCATATCTGTCAGATGATGTTATGCTATCATCATCAGTTCCACATGGCGCCTCCAAAGTGGTGACATGTGTCACCCATATTTGGCTCACTAAGGCACTTGGAAACTCCAAAACTGCATGACACATGTCCACCTGTTATTTTCCCATATCATGAGTGTTAGCGTTATCAGTAAACCAAAAAAGTATTACCATGTAGCCCGCCTGAACCATTATGTCTTGCTCCCTCTACGTTGGGATAACCTTTGCAAGATGATATGTCACTAGGTTCCACCATCCGGCCAATAAAAATTATTTTCGCCACTAGTGTGAGATCCACATTTACTCGGTCTTTAGAGAAACCCGCTTGTGGTTTTGTGCCCTACTTTACTGGTTGTTTGTGGTTTTGAGGGCAGGGGATGGCGCAATAAATCTCCGTTGTCTATCTTTCGATTGGCGGTATGGAAAATCCGCTTTGCGCCACCCCTTATACATGTTAACACTTGAGAAACTATGCCTAGCATAATATCCCCAATGTGTTAGAGGGGATGCGTAGTGGCATATCTTCCCAGCTACATGGCCATCATTTCAATGATCACCACTGTCAATTATTCTGCTGCATTTAGAAATATTGCAAAAATTAACCTTTCTCCAAAGGGTCCTCCAAACACATTTAGCTTTATCCTTTTAACTTTTAGGGTCCTGAATTTGACTGAAAATAAATTTCGATCTAGGAGACCATTTATGGACTTCAATGTACACCAACAAATCTCTTTCTGAGCACTATCCAACTATGCCACATCTAGGAGCATCTAAGCTAGTATCCTAACACAAAATCTCCTCCAATGTCTGGGAATCCTTAACCATCATAGGTACAATATTTTACCTTCTTACCCCATCATGGTACTATTATGGTTATCTACCAAATACTGCAACAACCATGGGACTCCCCCTGAGCTTAACACACCATGCACATCAATGCTAGTTCAGTTGACATCAACACCAACACACTTACTACCACTAGCCATCTAGACAATGCCAACTATCTAAAAAATTATATATGGCTAGTTATATAAATATTATAAGGTGATGTAATATTTCATCAAGAATTTTTGTTGTATTTGTAGCATTTTTCTTGGAGGTTTCTTCGAAGAGGAAAGTGAATATAGCTCTAATTTTTTATTATCAAAGATATTTGTCTAACAATTTATCTCAATTTTTAGTGTGTTCTTTGGTTTATGCTATATTTTATGTGAATTTCACTACAAGTGGTATTAAATATCCTCCTTAGGCATGAAATGGGAGAAATTTTGGGTGCAATGTAGGAGAACCGTTTTTTTTTCTAATTTTTTAGGGAAAAAAGGACAATAGAATTTAGGTTGATATATTAAAAAAATATGGAAAAATGGGAGAATCCAATCAAATAACTATAATAATATCAAAAACATACACAATTTAAAAAAAAAAGGTTTGAAACAAAGTTTGGGAAGTGAAGTATTCCTCTATTTAAAATTGACAAATTTTTAGGTTTATTTTCTAGTCAGTAAAACTTGTGAGAATAAATCCAGAGTGGGTGTGGAATTTCACAATTGGGGCCATAATAGAAAATACAATTTTATTAGAAGTTATGATCATTTTATGTTTCTAGCCTCAAACTGTAGATTTCAGAAGTTGTTTTCTAGTGATTTTAAGAGTTTTTCTTGGGCTAGTAAGCTCATTAAAAATAAATAAATAAAGACATCTTCTAAAGTATTTAATTAAGATAGGGATATGTCATTGAATAGATAAAATTGTGGTATGGGAAGAATATACAATAAATACCTCTGGAATTACATTGTTGGATACACTTGTAACCCCTATTGGTACCCCTAATGGGCCCTGATGTTATCACCCTTTTTCCTAGTTTTTAGAATCCTTTACATACTTTTCAAACACCTTTATAGTCTTTACTTGCCCTATTTGTGCTTAATTAATAGTTTTGGTATGAAGTACTTATTGTCTTGCATTTTATAATATTATATTAATATTTGATGATGAGTACAAGAGAATTATGTACTCCAACCACCTATATAAATGTTGTAGAATTTGTATGCTATAGGTATGTTATGGAAAGGTTACAACTTAGCTATGGAAACACTACAATAGATCCATGGAACCCTGAGAGCTATAAAAATCCTAGAACAAGGCTACAAAACTTATTAAGCTATGAATCTAGGACATCTCTCAACTTCAAGGGGAGCAATATAAAACAATACCTAGTCCTTTAAAGGCTTGATGTTGTAGAGAAGATGCCACTATTGACTAACGCAAAGATCTAACCCTTGGTGGAGCCACCCGATGGTGTATGGTTGTGGGTGTGGTGTTGTCAACATGCCCAAAATCTTAACGCCCTCTATTGAGATGAGTTTCTTTTGAGTCCCACTATCAACAATGAAATGCAACGGAGCACCCTTTACCCACATCTCTGAGTGGAAGATATATTCACATTCCTCTGGATCTTCGAGCTCACTTTGCTTGACATTGGTGGTGGCAATGGTGGAATTGGGTTCTGAATTAATGATTTTTCCCCCCTATCAAGTTCTAGCTTAGAATTAGAACCTATGTCTAAATTTGGAGCTTTTAGCTCGACCACCAGTGATTACTTTGTGTGACATTAATTTGAGTTGTGAGTGTGACTCTTGTGACACTCACACCACTTTCCCATGTCTCTCTTTGTCTTCCCATTACTATTCCTTACATGTGGCTTTGATGGGTTGTCTTGGTGTGTTCCACCCTAGTTCTGTCCTTTTTTACATGGTTTGGGATTCCCCTTAACCTACTTGGAATTCACATATCTAACGTCTTGCTTCTCTGTTTAAAAAAATTCTCGATTTTGATAACATATCAGTATGCTACACCAAGTGGCGAGATGTCTAGGAACTTGATTTCTTCCTAGATGTATTCATTTAGAAAACCATTATAATTGAGCACAAAATTTCACTTATATGCATTGATACCCAACTTTTTGTGTAAGGTATGAAATATATTTGTGAACTCTGGCACTTCTTGGCCCCTTTCCTATCGTAGTATGGTCCATTTTAAGCACTTCTCTTCATAGATTACAAAAAATAATATTGTTCTTTAAAAACATCTTGGAAATAATTCCAATAGGATGCAACTAAAATAGTGGGTATTCCTCCCTAGAAATTTTCTCACATTAAGTTTCCCATTGATCATTGATATGGGAGGCAACCTTGAGGAGTGAAAAAGTAATATTTTCTCTATTAGAAAAGTTATGGACTAAAAAATATCCTTCCAGTAGAATTAACCATTTTTCTAGATCATATACATCTTATCTAGCCTTCAAATATAGGAATTTCAAAATTAACTTTTACCTTAAAGGGAGTTGTGCCTTTGAAGTAGTTGTTGGATGAAGATGCATATCCTATTGGTATCTGCTAAATGATATAGGAAAATGTATCCGTCATTTCATTCATTTTTCACTTGAGGGATTCTTCGAGAAATAATTTGATAGGGACTCCTTCTCCCTCTTATTTTGTTTCTTCTGTCATGGGAGGCCATCGAATTTGATGAGGATGGTCATGCAAGGGCTCAAGCAAGTTTGAGTCCCAACTCCTTATACCTCGACCTTGTTGGGGACAAGAACATAAAAAAAAAGGAAAAGAAGACCGCTTTGATACCATTCATCCGCATTTATGAAGGAAGGAAATGAAAATATATGTTTTAAAAAAACTCGAGATATAATTAAACTAAACCTCAGTTAGTAAATAGCAAATATTGAAGTAATTTACATGCAGAATGATAGCAAACTAACTCGATCAATGGTAGCTAATCTCTGATAGGTGATGTGACAATTACTCACCTTCCTAAATTGTGTTATAGTGAGGCTC
The DNA here is from genome assembly GCA_034641835.2 of Pinus albicaulis. Classification (NCBI taxonomy): domain Eukaryota; kingdom Viridiplantae; phylum Streptophyta; class Pinopsida; order Pinales; family Pinaceae; genus Pinus; species Pinus albicaulis. The sequence continues at coordinate 116,264,042 of CM076576.1, forward strand.
CAAGGAATTTTTATCATGAATAAATAATGAGAAAACCTAAACATCCAAAACCATAACCCTAGGGGATGAAGCTCCAAAGGATTATGGGCCTTAATGGTGCAAGTTGGAACATCAAATTCCGAGGGTCATAAATTTGGTACACGATCTTTATTTGGCACGTACTATAGATCATTAGAAAGGTATATCTGAGGAGGAAACATTTTTATTAAAAATGTAAACTAAAGACCCATGTTTTCCAGTTTCCCAAAAAAACGTCATTTAGGGCCTAAAAAAATTCCAGGAATTCAAGACCTGAAAACTACCGAAAATAAAAAAAATTGGAATAGGTGGGTGGCCATCAATATCTAGTTGGATCAATTTTCCTCATCCTCTTATTATGGTCTTCCTACCATCAAATTACTCATACTCATAGAACCACTCCCTATTGGGAGTCATGTGAAAGGGTGCACCTGAGTCAATCAATCATGTCTCATGATCTACATTTGTACTTGAAGAATCCAAGTACAAATCCCCACCCTCATTTGAAGTGGTTTTATCCTCTATAGAGGGAGTATCATTCGATCCCTTTACTTTCTTAGGATTTTTAGATTTATAGTCCTTTCTATAGTGCTGTTATTTTCCACATTTCTAGCATACCTTTACAAAATTGTCTAGAGATTTAGATCTCCTTCTAGATTTGGATTTCCCACCTTAGGACTTATTCCTATTTCATCTCTAAGAGCATCCTCTTTCAGACAAGGCATATCCATTATATTTCTCCATATTTTTCTGTCTCATCTTCTCTGACAATAAGGATTAGACTATTTCATCAAATTTTAAGGTATTTGTGTTGCTACATAATGGAAAAAAACATATTATCCCTTGAGTTTTGTATAGGACGCGACAAACTAATGCACGTATCCTCATCTAAAATATTAATATAAAGAGATAATAAATGACTTACCAAAGTGTTGAACGCATTCAAATGCTCCATCAATAAGTCTCCATCCCTCATCCTCTAGTTATATAGCTTCTTCTGTAGGAACAACTTATTTACTAGGGACTTATACTAATACAATTTCCATAAATTGTCCCACAAAGATTTCACTATAGCTTCTCCTAAAACATTTAGTAATACTGAATCTGAGACACACAACTGTATCGTGCTATTTTATTTCCAATCCAACTTGGATAGTCCTCTGTTCATATTGCCATTTGTTTAGTACTTTTATCGACCATGATCCAATGATCTTTATCTACCAACAAATCATCGATCTTGAGATTCCAAAAATTAAAGCTATGTTTATCGAATTTCTCATTCTTTGTATTTCCACTTTACACCATCATTTTACTGCAAGAATCAATCCCTCATATCCCAAACTTTCATAGGGTCTATCATAGGCCTAAGAAAAAATCCTCAGCTACAAAGGTATCCACTTGAAGCAAAAAATAATCATTACCAAATGAAATTTTTAACCCTGTACAAAAATTACCTGCGAATTACTTCTTAAAAAAATGAAAATATACATAGAGATTTTTCCCTTGGAACCGAAAATAGGGAAAACCAGATTTACTTTTCATTATTTTTCTTTCAATGTTATAATACATATAAACATCTTAAAGAATTCATAAACCCCCAATTCATTAACCATGGATTATAACATACCTATAGTTCCCTTGACCATATCTACAAAATAGCACGGGAAAAAACATCTTGCATAAAACCATGTACAAAACCATGAGTAGGCCAGTCCCACCACGAGTGGGTCTACCCAACTGTGAGTGTGTGCAAAGAATATAACACATACGCAAAATTTTCCAGTAAGTGTGAATTTCCTTTTTCAGCAAGTGTGAATTACTTATAAAGAAAAAGTGATTTTATTTCCATTGATAGTGAATTTCCTTTCCAAGCACTAGTGTAGAAATTACTTATAAATAATGTGTGAAATTCCTTTTTGATTTATAAAATTTCATGGACATTCCACTAGAAAATTTTTCACAATAGATCTGATACAATTGTACTTAAAATTTAAAATTCTACACTATTATAGTTGTGTTTCTTTTTAGATTTCTCAAAATGTAGAATTATTGTTTTTTTTTAACAAAAACGATTAGAAGGATATATTAATGCTGGCCCATAGCCTCAAAACTGGATACAATTTCATGAGTCGAGGCCTGCTGACTCCATGGCCAGTCCAAAACCTCATTTTCTTTGCACCCCCAGGGATTTATACAATCTAGTTTTCGGACCACCGCTTCAATTTCCCCCCCATTAAACATGCAGACAAACTGTTTCAAAATGAGACTGTAAAACATAGGACAGTCAATTAAGGTATGGGATCTCGACTTTCAACTCCATTGCTGTTGATGACTCCTGGAGGGAGGGTGACCGCTTTATTTGCCTCCGCATCAACTTCTCCATTATTGTTTCTCTTAATATGGTAGAAGCTTAAGCTCTGAAATGCTTTCAACAGAGTTCTAATTCGTCTGATCAGTCTAGACAGTCTTATATCTGTGGGGTAAGAATTGTCAACCATGATTTTAATGATTGTCTGAAAATCTCCAAACACGAAGGCCACAGGTATGCCAAGCGTTTTTAGCTGTTTGAGGCCTTGAAGAAGCGCCAGAGCTTCTGCCTGGATGCTGGTGTTGAAACCAACACCCCAGGCGTAACTGAGAACCATGCCTCCATCAACGTTTTTGATCACACCCCTGGCTCCGGATTGGCCTGGATTCCCTTTCGCAGCGCCGTCAAAGAAAAGATTAATGTGCGCCTTCGATAAGCAGAAGGACATGAGATCGGAGGCAGATAGTCTGAGCTGCCAATCCTGAAGGGGATTAAGCGACCTGTCAGCAACAGAGAACTGAAGTTCCAGATGCTCGCACCAAATTGAATCGTGATACCTCAATCCAGCCCCATCAAGCTGATCGCCAATGCATTCTTTGAGCAAGGCTTTGATTTTAATCCATATAATCTTGTGAGCGCTCCTCTGATCGCGGAAAATCCTCCGGTTTCTCTCCAACCAGAGTTGCCAGCAGGTCAATTTGGGGAGGATGTTCCAGGCACGCTTGAGGTGCGAATTCATGGGAGATCCTCCGGGGTAAGAGCGCCACCAGAAAGAGAACAGGTCCGGGATGTTATTTGGGAGGGCGACGTCCTGAATCCACGGGCCTAAGGCTTCAGCCCATAAATCCTTGGAAAAATTACAATGGAGAATTAAGTGAGCAGCAGACTCAGCGCTTTCTTCACACATTGAGCACCGAGAAGGACTAGAAAAACCTCTTTTTCGTAATCTGTCCTCGGTTAAGATCCTATGATGGCATAGGAGCCAACAGAAATGGTCAATTTTGGGCAGCGATGGATTAAACCAAATTCCTTTCCATGAATTCGGATTTGGAGGGACATGAGGTATTGATATGATCTGCCTGTAGCCCTTTGAGACAGAGTATTGTCCAGGAGACGAACCCCATCCTCTGACGTCCCTTTTCCTGCTTCTCAATGGAGCCTTACCATTTAGATGATCTAAGAAAGTATCCAGCTCGTTAGACAGATTCAGTGGCACTTCGAAGTTAAACCAACGGTTCCAAACTCCATTATCCCAGTTAGAAATATCCCACAGAGTGAAATATCCAGCTCTCTGCATCCATTCCTTCAACAAGTGGAGAGAACGGTCCTCCTCCAAGGGTTCACAACCCATTATCCAATCCTCCCAGATCCGAATATGCTTGCCATTACCTGGTATCCAATGAGCATTTTGTCTGATGAGGGGGGAGGATTTTGCACATAGCTTTTGTATAGCCGAGTTGGAGATGGCTATGGGCTGATCCAAGCTCCTTGTCCTCTTGCCACGGAAATATTTCTTCCACAAGGCACGCTGCGCCCACCCCGGATTAGGGGCTATTATCCTCCATAGTAGCTTTGCTCCCAAAGCAACATTCTGAAGGCTAAGACTCTTAAAATTCAGACATCCTTCCAGTTTGGGCAAGGCAATTGTGGCCCAGCTTATTAATGGAATTTTATTAGCATTGTCCTTCCCTCCTTTCCAAAAATTTTTTTTGGTCAAGTCCTCCATTTTCTTTATTATTCCAGCAGGGGCCAACAGAACTGCAAACTGAAAGATGGGGAGGCTATTCAATACAGCTTTAATAAGCACCGACTTTCCAGCCAGATTCAGCCAATTGAATCCCCAGGCACGAATCTTAGCTTCAAATTTTTCCAACAGGGGTAACCAATCTCTACTTGTAGCACTTTTCTGGAAAATAGGGAGGCCCAGATATTTGAATGATGACCAGGAAGAGGAAGCCACGAAGCCTAAGCAGCTGGAAATGGCATGTAGCATGGCAGCAGGAGTGTTCCAGCAATAGATGTGGCACTTACCTTTGTTGAGACTACTTCCAGAATTATGGCAATAAACATTAATCACCTCTTTAAATCTTCTAGCTGAGGGCAATGAGGCAGCTCCCAACAAAAGGGAATCATCTGCGAACAAAGCATGATTAATGTTCTAAACTCCTCTAGCAATGTTCATACCTAATAGATCTTGATCCTGAAGTTTTTTTTTCAATAGGAAATTGAGAACCGAGGCTTGGAGGACAAAGAGCAGGGGGGATAATGGACACCCCTGTCTCAATCCTCGAGAAGCTTTGAAGAAATCAGTGACTCTGCCATTCACCAGAGGGGCGATCCAAGGCTCGCTAATACAGGCCTTGATCCAATTTATGAATTTGGAGCCAAACCCAAATTTTTGCAGCACTTCCAGAAGAAATTTATGTCTCACTCTGTCAAAAGCATTTTCCAGGTCTAGCTTGACTGCCATACCTTTCTCTTTGTGAGCCACGCTGGATTGGATTACCTCTTGGACCAAAATAAAGTTATCCATGATGTGTCTTCCCTGAATAAAGCCACCTTGATTCTCAGGGATGATGCTAGGAAGGATGGTTTTAAGTCTGTTGGCAATAATTTTCGTAATCAACTTATAGCCTATATTACAAAGAGAGATGGGGCAAAATCTGCTGAAGGATTTGGCGCCTTTTTCCTTGGGGATGAGGGCCAAGAAGGCAGAATTAGTGCTACCCCCAATTTTCTGGCTCCCTTGGGATTTCCGGATCATTCTGCACAAGTCCTTCTCCACAATGGGCCAGCAGAATTGCAAGAAGCTTGCGGTAAACCCATCGGGTCCCGGAGCCTTATCTGGTTCCATAGAAAAAAGGGCTTTTTTTATTTCATTGTTGTCAATCTCAGATTCCAGGAAGTAATTCTGACTGTCGATTATCAAAGAGGGAACTTCATTCACCAGATTCGGATCCAGATCCAAGGCCTCGTCTTCAAAATACAGATTTTTGAAATGGGTAAAGGCAACCATTTTTATATTATGTAAATCTCTATAGGTATTGGTCTCAACAGAAATTTCTGAAATAGAGTTGTGACAGTTTCGAGCCTGGGCTTGCTTGTGGAAGAATGAGGTATTTCTATCTCCCCCCTTGAGCCAGAGGCTGCGTGATTTCAATCTCCAGTGGTTTTCCTCAGCCAAGCTAGCCTTAAGAAACAGGTGCTGCAAAGAAGCCTCCTCGTCTAGAGTATCTTGGGTGATCTCCACATTTTCCGAAGCCAATTGATGTTTCTCCAACCGTTCCTGAATCAATTTTCTTTCCTCTGCCGGATTAGGTAAGGACCTGACCCAATCTTTTAAAGCGGCTTTTGCTCTCCTTAATTTCTCCTCCCATACATAAAAAGGTGAACCTTTGACAGGGATATTCCAGATCTCTTTTATCAAAGGCATGAACGACTGCTCCTTGACCCAGTGAGAGCAGAATTTAAAGGGAATGGGTCCTTGGTTCGTTTGCGCTACTAACTCAAGTTTTATAGGGCGATGATCAGAAGTACAACAAGGCAATATATGCATTCGAGACTCTAAACCATGAAGGAAAAAAGAGCTATGGACGAGAAATCTGTCTAACCTTGCGGTGATATGGCCCGGGCCAATTATTTTGTTTGTCCAAGTGAACTTTCCACTCCGAGGTTTAACATCGATCAGGTCCCAATCATGTATCAGCTCATCAACCCATTCCCACGCTGGGTCTCTTACAATGCAGCCCTCACATTTTTCTGACGAAGACAAGGTGAGATTGAGGTCACTTGCTATTATAATGTTTTCCAAGACTTCGGATTCTGCCAAACTTTTGATAGATTCCTAGCAAATTTTTTTCTCCCCTACGTTAACAGGAGAATAGACATTTAGTAGAGAAATAATCAGCTCAGTTTCAACATTACGGAGCTTTGTGAACAACCAATGGATGCTATTCGCTTCTTTGATCTTTATAAACTTATTGGCATCCCAAATCGTGCCTAGACCGCCTGAGGCACCTCGGGCGGAGACAGTTTGACCATCACTATTCTTCCACATTTTTTTCCCAATCTGGAGAAAGGAAGTATCCTCCATCTTAGTCTACTGGATGAGGATTATATCTAGGGTTTCGATTCGTTTCAGACTTCTCAAGGCATCTTCTTTTATTCTGCTCCCCAGCCCCCTACAATTCCAGGAGACGAACTTCATCACTTACCTTTTGGATGATGAGCTCCTCTAGAGCTCTGAGACTGGTTTCTATTATTCTTCGATGTGTTTTCCAGGAGTTTCTCGAGGGTAGGTTGACTTCCCTGAAGTTTGTCCTTGTAAGTCTCTTGCTCTCTTTTTTTCCGAGCAGTTTTCCGGCCTCTTAAAGACCTTCTGGCTGAGGTTTGCAAAATCTCTATTTCGCCTTCTTCTTCTGATTCATCCGAGTCAAGTCCTTCCTCTGGCTCTTCTATGAGGGCCTCTTTTGATCTATTTTCAATGCTATCCACTTGCATTGGTCCGGAGGGGGTCTCTATGGGGATTGATTCATCCTTCTGTTTCTCCGATTCTTGAGAGCCTTCTATGGCTGAGCTTAACTGCACAAATTTGTTGCCTTGCTCTTCCATTATTGGTGTCTGATTTTTAGGGGCTGCTTGAGAGCCGTTGCCATTAGAATTTCCAGTGCGAGGAGCTCTGTGGGCGTTTTTAGATCTTTTAACCTGTGTCCATCCTTCCTCCTTACCCTTCTCTGCATCACAATTTTTTGGGCAGCTTCGGGAAAAGTGACCATAAACCTGACATTTCTGACACTTGAATGGAAGCTGCTCATAATCCAGCTTTTGCAAATGAGTCCAGCTTCCAACCTTGATCTTAATCGCCTCGGGCAATCCAATCTCCAAGTCGACTTCAACACAGATTCTCGCACAGTCGAATTGATCCTTGTTACTTGCTCGATCAATGTACTTGCCTAAGATATTCCCTATATGGCTTAGAGACTCCCCATTCCAGCAATGAACAGGCATATTTGGCAGCCTAACCCAAACGGGCACCGCCGTGGGCACATCGACTGCAGGGTCAAAGTCAGGCGTCCACTTGTTCAGATAAAGCCCCTGAGGGCCCATGAAGTAAGGGCCATTACGAAAGATTAGATCCTTATCTTCTTTGTCAGAGAACTCAAACAAGAAGAAGCCCTTACCCAGGAAGTACGAGGTAAATCTCCCTTTGATCAGCGGAGCCCAATTTCGAACGACCCAGCTTTCCGTTGTTTTGGGGGAGGGCCAAAGGCCCGTAAACTGGCCAACCAAGGCCCTCTCCACCAAGGAAAGGGCGACCTTGATTGGACCTTTAGGAGGGAGAGATATCTCCGGGATATCCTCCATTCTCTTCACAAACTTTGCTGTCTCTGAGCATTTTTTCTTCGGCAGGGATTCGAGAAGCTTGAGAAAAGCAGCTGCATCCGAAGGGGGGGGCAGCGGAGGAGGCTCCATAGCCGCCATGACCACAGAGGCCCACGAATACAACCCCGCCCCTCAGATCAACATCGAAGGAGCCACCAATGAAGCCGCGACCAGGGGCAGAGAATCAACTCCGCGCAGAGAGAAGCGCCACAAAACACTCCAACACACAGCGACGCACCAATACCCGGCCACACCAGACAAGACCGGGGCCCACCGAGAACGACAGCAGCCCACCAAGAGATTGGAGGCCAACCGAAAGTGGACCAGGCCAAGCCAGAGGCCACAGAAGCCGAGCGACGGCCTAGGTCAGAGCAGCTCCGTCCGTTGCCTTGTTATTATTAAATGTCTGTAGAATTATTGTTAATAGTGTATGTATGCGAATTAAAATTATGTAAAAATTATAAACAATTAAATAAAATCTCACAGACACATTTGGAACAATATACGACGTAAGAAAACCTTTCGAGAGAAAAACCCAGCTTGAAGGTGAGACCACTCTCCTCTCTTTCTTCGAATAGAAATTGTCTATGAGTGCAAAGAAGTACAGTATATGACTTGTGGGATACTAAAATTCACAAATCTTGTTTGTGTGCTCTATCTCCTATCCATCTCGTCTATTTTTTCTTATTCATGGAACAAATTCACTCGAAATAATGGAATCCCTTTTCCTCCTAGTAGCTTGGTTATAACATAGCCCGATAGCCTACTAGTGTTAGGTTTGACTACCTCAAATCTTAACTAGAGTTACAATATAGACATTGTTAGGCCGCTGTAATTTTAGCAGATTGGTAAGACTAAAGCTACAGTGACAACATTATGAACCACTTTGGGATTCTAGGATCTAGCTCTCCTGAATCCAGAGAGGGATCTCTCTATAAGTGCAAAGATTGATTTATCTTCAAGGCTTTTGAAATGTGATATTAGGCTAGTTATTAAGAACAAGGGTTTTTGTTTGTTTTGGATGGTTGAGCAACATTTTTAATTAAGTGGAAAGTCCAAAAAATGAAAGAGTTTTAAAGGGGTGAAGGTGTAAAAAATCAGAACAAGATTTAGCTGATAGGATAGATATGAAACCGCACTTAATCCATTGGGCTATGGAGTCATAAAAGGGTTTAATCGTTCAACAATTTTCAAGAGTGGTCCAAGGGGCAAGTCATCTATATCAAAAGAACTTTTTAGATTAAATGATGGAATGGAACATTAAAAGTGTTGAGAAGGTGGAAAAAGCCAATAATTTCAACAAGGATTTATCAACTTTCCAAACAAGAAAAGCCTTTTTAAGCAACTGTTTGAAACCAACCAAAGACATGGCTAACCTTAAACTTCTTTGGACAAGCTTGTATTAAAGCTAACTTATTAGACAAACAATCCAGCAATCCACATGACTACTTTCAGAAGGGATGAAAATAGATAAGAAAACAAAGTGCAGATTAAGATCAAGCAAGATACATTAAAATCCAAGCCTGCTTCAGCATACTCTTAGGGAAACCTTCAAAACAACCTTTGGAGAAAAAAACTAGAAGACAGGGAAAACCATAAAATTTTCCAGTCTAACTCTACTAAGCATATAATGAAAATATCATTCAAGAACTTCCATTCAAGTTTTGCACATCAAGACAGGGACAAACCAACATTCCTTGCTAATGTTTACACTTAACTTAAGTCATTCTTAAACACACAATTAGAGGAAAACATAAATATAAAGCTTATCAGTCAGAGAAGGGTACTGTAAACAGTAAATCCTAACTCTATGCTTGTTGTTCTTTATTAGAGAAAAGGGAACAAAATGGCATACAATGAAAGGAGAACAATAACACAGTAAGAAGTACTTCACCAATGATATAGACCGGGATCCCAAAAATCAGCTTGTATATTGATGTCAATCCAATTACATACTTCAAGTCCAATGTTTCAATACAAAAATCATCTTTTCTTCTCAGCCTAACTTCTTTGATCACAAACAGAGCTTCAAGAACCTCTAAAAAATATTTACATGTAGAAAGTTTCGAGCACAAGTATTACATCAAAGTTCAGCAACCAACCTATATCTCATCTTCTACAGAATTATTTATAGAAGAATTAAGGAGGTGTAATAATTTATAGGGTTTAAGTATTATTAATTCCATAGTAAATGCAATCCTCAGCCTTGAAAACAATGCAAGGCATAAGGCAGGGATGCATTCGACCTATAACTCTGTTCAATAACTCTGTTTCTGCTTTTTAAGACTTAAGGGACGAGAACATTGACTTCAGGGCCATTTCTTATCTTTATAATAACTTTGTTGACAGTTGTAATAAGTTTCTTTGGTTGTATTAACTATTTAGCTGTCTTTAAACAAATATCTTTGAAATGGGCATTAACTATGCCTTCTATTGATTTCTTTGAGGCTGCAGGTCACTTTTGGTAGCTGGAGAGGATTCAATTAGCCTTTGATGTGGTAGTGGAGGCTTCTTGAACTGATAGATCTCATTGTTTTTCCCTAAAACACTGTTAATTTGCTTTTGATTTGTGTTTTAGGTCTGATTAGGCTTAATTTTTGTCTTCAGGTCTTCATACTATCTTTAACTGTGTGGATTAGGCCTTTGATAGTTGAATTCATGCCTTAATCCCTCAAAACTGTGTTAAAACCTTTAATTCTTCATCTCTGATGTGATTTTATCCTTTGACACTGATACTCTTTGTTTGATTGAAACTTACTGTGTTTTTTTTGTTCTTGCAAACACACAAAGGGTTTTATAATCTTATCAGTGCTCATGAGGCACAGATAAATCATGATGTGAACCATATAGATTGATCTTCTTCATGAATATTGGCCTGGGAGATCGTCATCCCTGACCCTTGATTTCTTTTTAGAACTGTGGAAAAAGCTTAAAAAACCTGCACATAATAAGCAAAATTAAGAAAAACCCGGGAAAAATAGGTTAAGGCCGCTTTGGGGATGAGGTTTAATCATGACTGTTAGATGAAATCAACCAACGGCTGAGATCACTTGACGGGATTAAATGGGGAGGCGGTTGGATGAATGGAGGTAAAATTAAATCTGGGTCGTTAGATCAGATTGATCAACAGCCGAGATCAATCGATAAAACATTTGGCAGCAATGGGGAAAAGGCAATGAATTGGTGGGGAAATTCAATCAGAACCGTCGATCTAGATAAATGAATGGTCAAGATCATGTAATAGAACGCTGGGGATTTTGGATGGTGGGGAAATGGAATGGGGGGAAGATTTAATTAGGACCGTTAATCTTCAGAGATCGACGGTGGAGAAGACTCAATAAAATGCCCGGGAGAGAAAACAAAGGGGCAAAGACTTGGGGGTTAGATGCAATTTGGGCCATTGGATTGAAACGATGGATGGCAGAGATTAAAATATAAAAAAGGTTAATGCGGTGGAGAAAGTGGTTTAGCGGAAAACCATAATGGTTTTCGTGTAGCTCTGAGGCGGTTTTTAGAATTTTGCGAAAACAACGCGAAATGGGTCTGTGCTTGACACGTGTCCTTTTAATACTGCCCATATCGTGTAATTTTTTGGCATTGACGTTCAGGCGCAAAATTATGTGATATGGAGTTTCAGCCGTCAGATGAAAGGCAAAGAGATCTGATGGTGGGAATGAGAGCGCGATGGGCTAAGATGCACGGGAGAAAAAGGTGGGCAGGGTCAAGAGCGGTTTAGATCTAGACCGTTGGATCTCCAGAATGGACGGTCGAGATATGTCGACGGGGAAGGTAGGTCCCAAAGGATTTGGGCCTATCGGATTATATCTGGACCGTTAGATCTTAGGAATGAACGGCCCAGATTTAATCTCGAGGTAATAAAAGCAATGTGATATGGGGAGTCGGGCAGAGATCGGATGCAATAAGGACCATTGATCTGCAAATATCAACAGTGGATCTTCACCAAGGAATTACACTGTCGAGCTTTGTGAAATAACAAAGAATGGTCGGGTTTGATCTGGACCGTAGGATCTATGAAATGGACGACCGAGATTTGATTGCAGGATCACAAATCGGCGGTGGAAAGGGGTACAGGAATAATGCAATGCACCGATGTGATTAAGCGCGGGCCGTTAGATCTAGGAGAGATCAACGGTGGGGATTCAATCGGCGGGTGCGATGGTAAGGGATTTCAAGCGAAGCACGATTAAATCTGAGCCGTCGGTTCTTGTGGATTCAACTGTTCAGATTAAATCGCGGGATCACAATTGGAGGAGGGAAAGGGAACAGACAAAAGGATTATTGCGATGCGATGGAGTATCAACCATCAGATCAAAGGATGATCGACGGTCTAAATTAAATCGGAGATCGCATCGGCGGGAGGCAGCATGAAGAATAGGTGCGATGCGATGAGCCGATGGTCGTTGATCTTGCAGAGATCGACGGCCTCGATTTGTTTTAAAACATGTCATCGAGTTTCATAAAAAACAAAGGAAAAATGGTTTGGACATGCTTTTTTTTTAGTGTTTTAGCGCCTGATTGCGGGGCTCTGGGTTATGTGAAGAAGGAAAAAGGATTGGGGGTTTAAAAGAAAAGGGCCTATCACAATCATATTTTTCAAAAGTAAAAAGGTAATAAGGAAAATAGAAATCCTCGATTGCGATTGCACAATAGGGGTTTAACTGTGGTTTATAGCTCTAGTTTTATGCAGAAAAAAGGAGCTAGGGCTAAGGCGAAAAGGGATTAAGGCCTTAGTGCAAAAAGACAGTTTTTTAGGATTTTTGAAGGATTTTTTGAGGATTTTCAGAGTTCCAATAAGGTTAAAAAAGGAGTTTTAAACCTTATCAAAGGGAATTTACGAAGGGAATGAAGGAAAATGAGGGAAATGGAGGAATTTTTTGAAGAAAAAAGGGAATGACAATGGTGTTATTAATGAATGGAAGGAGGGGTAAAATGAAGGGGGAAATGGGTTTTTTGAGCAGTCTTTCTCCTTGCAAACAACAGATTTTTCAGGATTATGAGGGAAACCGCAGTGAAGAATACTAAAGGATTAGTTATCTTCATAAGACTTTAAGAACTAACAATTTTGGCATGAAATTGTTTCTTAAAGGCTTGAAAAATGATCTAGCCACCATTTGATATGAAAAATTTTTATAGGTGGCTAACAGACACTTTTATAATCTTCTTCATCATAATCACCTAGTGTTGTGTAGGTAAATCCCCTCTGTGGACAGAGGTGATTCCTCTAGCCCTAAGCTGAGTCTAGCAGCAAGAGGACATGCTAATGCATCGATTCCTAGTTAATGAATGAAACTGAGTCGGGATAGATGTCCTACCTTTGTTCCAATGCAGTTGTCGTAGCTATGGAAATAGTCTCCTGATCTTCGTCCTGTCATGTCGCAGTCCTTCAGTGGTGGTTCTTAGGTGCCTGCACAAGGATCAGAGAACGATAGCAGCATACGAAACAATACTTGCATTCATAACTATCTAATTAGTTAAGGAGAATTAAACATATTGCACAAGATTAATCACATCAAACGCAAAATGGGAACCAAAACATCAGTCATGTATTAATAAGAAGAGACAAAGAGTTTACAACCAAAAGAGCCTTGCCGTTGTAGCCTCCTTCAGCGGGTCCAGTCAAAAAGCATCTCAATAATTCATCGAGGAATTGGCCTTGGCGAGGCAATAACCCTAGACTATCTCTCGACAATAGGTCTCTCTCTGCTCTATCTCACACTAGCTATATCAGAATGTTCAACTATTCAACCATTTCAGCTATTGTACAAAATGTTCAGCTAGTTGCATCTATGTGAGAGAGATATATTTATGGAGAGGAGGAGGAGGTTTGGATCCCTCATATGGTGGAAGGGAGGCCTTATCCTTTGGGAGGTTGCTCAAATGTAGGAAACAAGAAGCCAAAGGAAGATGTTTGACATTATTCAGTTGAACAACCCATGCTGAATCCGCTCACGAAGCGGATGCAAATGGAAACTTCGCTTTTATTTTAAAAAACTATCCAAAAATAGCTCGATGCAGGTAGTCCACTGAGACAAAGTTCCAATGGGAATGAGGCCCAGTGCTAATTTCTCTATGGGCGCGAGGCCATAACTTCCTGCCAGCGCAGACCCACAATCATATGTTTTTGATAGTCTCTTCCAGGAATAGTTAATAGAAGAAATGTTACTCTCATGGAAAGGGATGTAATGACACTTTTTGCAAGGCATGACACTATATAGAAGTCATTGAAATGGTCCTCCAATGTGCGGGATGGGGATTGCAGGGACAGTGAAAAAATGTTGTGTAATAGATGCCCCCTAAAGCATGAAGTCCGAGAGAGAGGGAGGAGTGAAATGCTTTACAAGAACGTGTTCAAACCAAACACCACTGTTGGAAGACCTACGAGTACAAATATAACTGATATCTTTGATACATGAAAATGTGGAATGGGTGTAGCCATCTAGAATAGAGTACATATAAAACTAAGATCCAAGGTATGGACGCAACCATCCATCAATAAGGATGCATATAGTCAAGATAAACCAAAATGTACCATAGCTTGGATTTTATTAGACAAAACCCAAGGTCTTGCACTCCATCTCGAACCAAACAAGTACAAACTCAAGCATGCGAATATGTGAGCTGAAGTCGAACATTCAAGAAAGACACCTGATTACCAGCCAATGATGAAAATTGTTAACGGGCGCGAGAGAAACAACCAATAATGAAAATGAATCTCTAGGTACAACTAGTACAATCCACAGAATTTGAATAGTGATTTGGTGTCGAACATCCACAAAATCACTCGATCGAAGGCCAATGATGACGACCTGTCGTTGAATGCGAAGAAATTTCCATTGAGGCATGCAAGATCCAAGGTACCAGAAGGGAGTCTCTAGATCAACTTCCTGGATAATGAGCTGAAGTCGACAGGAATTGAACTGGTTGAAGGTGGGCCATAATGTTTCCCACATCATCAACAAGAGACAGAGGAATAATATGATAGTGAATCAGGACCGAAAATAGGATCAGAGGGAGGTTGAAAACTGCAAAAGGAAACTTCTCTTGAACATATCAGTGACACGACTATGAAATTTAGCAGTATTTGACATCAAGGGATTTGAGGTCATGGCAACGTGGCAAAAAACATATGAGAGGTCAAAATAGATTACCCAAAGCCATGTGTTAGCCACCTATGAAATTTTTGACAAGCAAACAAGTGGCTAAAATGTTTTTGAGCCTTCAAGAAGTACATTTCCTCTGAAAACATATCAATCTTGAAGCTTTTTATTTCTTTTTCCCTTTGAAGAATCCTCACTGTTGTTTCTAGTTAAAAAGCCTCTCTGTCCGTGAAGGAATTTTTCTCAAAAGGCCTCCTTTCCCCCTTATTTCATCCCCACTAAGCCTCTGTTTTCATCACCCTTTTTTCCCTCTAATTCCTTCATTAACCCTCTAAATCTCCCTAAACCCTCTTTAAAACCTCATAATAATATTTATTTGGTCTTAAAGCCCCCTTATTCCCTCTACCAAAAACCCTTTAAATCCTTAAAAATCCTCTTTTTGGCATTAAAAACACCCCATTTGCATATCAAGCCTAAGCCCCTTTCGGCTAGCCCCGAAACCACTTCCCCACCATAAAACTGGGTGCCAAGACTAGGTGCTAAGCTCGTAGGCGCTTATCGCAATCGGAGGTTTAAATGGGCGCATTTTCCTTTGTTCCTTGCATTTTTTCGATGCGAGAAAATGTTTTTCAAACGGCTCCTGCTGTGATCTCGGTCGTAGATCTACACAAGATCTAACGGTCAATGTTTTTTCCGCAGTGCACCCCATCACCCCTCTACACTAACCACTCCGATTACATATAGACCATTGATTTGTCTCCATATCAGACAGTGGTCGCTTAATTGCACCGTTGCAGCGCCCAATCCCATCACATTTGACCTCCACCGATTGGCGAGTCTCGATTCAATCTGAGTCGTTGATCCTGCATGATCCTACGGTCCAGATTTCTCCTCACTCCACTCATTTTCCCCCGTCTTTCTCTCCTGCTGATCAATCTCCACCGTTGATCCTTCTGCTGATCCAACGACCCTGGTGTGATCGCAGCTCAAAACTCGAGAGTTTCGTCCCCCTGCCTCCTCTTATTGTGATTGAACCCCCACTGTTGATCTCTTTAGATCCAATGGCTCTCGTTCATCCTGCCCATTTATTTACCCCTTTTCCCCTCCACTCCCCCTTTTAATATTGATCGTCCATTCATTAGATATGACGGCTGAGATCAAATCTGCCTTTGACTTTTCACCACCTAACTGACCGTGCACTTTCCCTCATCACACTCCATCCTCTGCCGTCCAATCTTTTCGTCCCAGATCCGACGGCCAGCATGCATATCGCATTATTTTGGCATTCAAACTTTAATGATCAGAAATCACGCGATAAAAGTGGTTTTGTTTTGCCACATGTCAGTCAACGACATATATCGCGTTTTTTCTGAGGATTTTCTAAACCACCCTCATGCCACGTGACACCAGTGGTTTTCTTCCTATAACCACCTTCCTCCCCTTCGTTCCCGCAACCTCCATCATTTAATCTTAGTTTTCTGTTGATCCAGATCTACGGCCCATATCGCATCGCGCATTTCATTCACATTCCTTCCATCAGGCGTTCATAGAGTTCCATTGGATGATCCCGACCATTGATTCTTTCCTGTGATCCAACGGCTCTTAGTTAATCGCCCTCTGCCCACCGGGTCCCACTACCTAAAGGCCCGCTTTCGTTTATTTTTATCCTTTTCCTTTGTATTCTGCCCAAGCATTAAACTTTGGGTTTTAACACTAGAGTGTCATTTCTTCCGCCCAACTTACTATTAACCTCCATTCGCGAATCTTGACCGTTGATCTCCTTCACCAGATCTAATCCAACGGTCCGTGACCTTTGTTATCCCAAACATTCATCAGCTCCATTTTCATCATTCTGCAGCATTTTTTCCCATTTTCACCTGCTTCAACCGTTTCCTCCACCATCCCACAGGCCTCCACAACATTTCTCCGCCACCTCCCCTGGACTTTATAACTATTTTTTGCATTGTACAGGGTTTACAGAGTGGTAATTTTACTCTGTCTCCACAGTCACAGTCATTGTGATTGAGAGTGTAGAGAGATCATTTCAACAGCGGAAAAGTGTATCAGCAAAGAGGATTAAAGGTTTCCGAGCCTGATTTTGAAGATTTAATATTTTAATTCCATGTTTAGAGGACGAAGACACAGTTAGAGAACATGAATATGATTAGAGGCTTAATGAAGCCTAAAGCGCACATGAAACAAGCCATATCTGTGTTATTACATCAGCAGAACATATTTTCTCAGAAGGACACCTTCCGACTGCATTCTCCATGCCTCCTCAGGCCCTTAAAGGCTATTACACTGACAGAAGCTTCTAAACTGTCAGTACAACAGTTATGGAAGCATGGAAACCCAGAAGACCTCAGTCACCTTACTTGTTTCAAAGACTACACAAAGTACCATACAGTCAGAGAGGACTCCAAAGAATACATCCGAAGTTAATTTCAACCTGACAGAGACTCCCAGACCATACTATAGAGTACATACAACAATGCATAGCCATTAAGCAGAGTGGGCTCAATCTTCTGCCTCCAATCTGTCCTAATGAGTCAATTTAATGTACATCTACTCCTGCTATTACTCATTCTCCTATAAGAACACTCAAAGAACAGATTGTAAAGGTGGTTGTTGTTGTTGTTGTAGTTAGAGGGATTCATTTGACTATTAGAACAGTTATTGGGGGGATAGTAGCTGAGCATTGTAATTTAGTAGGTTGGGAGGAGAAAGTCTGGACTGTAATCAACCATTGATGCTTAGAGTATGTGACTGGTTTTGCACATCAATTAATCAAGAAATTTCACAGGATCCTGGTCTATATTATGGGTGATGTTTCCTATCTTATTTCATTTTAATCATGCTGTCCATTTATTCTCCGATAAGAATCAGTAAATCAGGCTTATGATATACCCCTGCATGGTACCCTAATGCCCACTGCTCTTCTTATCTTTGATGTTTTCTGCTTAATGTGTATCTAAGAGAAAATTCATGTAATTTAAACAGTTAAAGATGTTGGTCAAACCCATGCTTACTAATGTGTGAATTTGGGGTTTGTTTCTTAGATGTTCTTGTTGGGTTTAAGCTGGAAGAATTG
The DNA here is from genome assembly GCA_034641835.2 of Pinus albicaulis. Taxonomy (NCBI): domain Eukaryota; kingdom Viridiplantae; phylum Streptophyta; class Pinopsida; order Pinales; family Pinaceae; genus Pinus; species Pinus albicaulis. The sequence continues at coordinate 116,281,959 of CM076576.1, forward strand.
GGATACTGGGGATTTAGTGTGAGCCCTATCCACTGGGGTCCTTTTCCAATAGATTGAGCTTTCTAAGATCCCTTGAGCTGGTGTCAAAGCATTGAAGGTTAAAAGCCTTTCTCTGATCTTAGGCCTAGTTCTGTGTTTAAATATTAAGTCTTTTCCCTTTGAGACTATGCTGAAGCAGGCCTGTAGTTAAATGACCTCTGACCTGATCTTAAGCTAACCTTTGTGCCTTCATTGAGAGTTGCCTCTGAGTATGTCAAAGCAGTTCTGGATTTAAATGATATCTGACCTGATCTCCAGACTGAAATTGGGTTTCTTTCTTTCTTTCACCTTCACTCCTTAATGTCCCATTCCACCATCTATCTAAAAGATCCTTTAGCATAGATGAATTGCCCTATGGAAAGCCTTGGCTAGTTGTTTTGCAAGTAATTCCCTTTCATGACTCCATACATCTTGTTGCTTCGTTCCTATCATTCCATAACCTTCTCAGTTAATGATCTCTAACCAACCCAAAAACCAACCAAATCATTAAAATCCCCCCTTGTGCTTCATACCTAACCTAATACCTCATTTTTAGCTTTCAAAGATATATAATTCTTTGCTTTTATGGAGAGATCCCTCTCCGGATCTAGGAGGGCTAGATCCTAGGATCCCAAAGCGGTTATGATGTTGTCCGGTCTTTTGGTCCTGCCAATCTGGCCAAAACACTGGAACCCCAACATAAAGGAAACTCCATTGGGGAATAAAGGACCAATCAACCTAGATTTTTCAGTAAATCAATGTGGTGGAAAGTAAAATCTTAAATCCTCCACTTGGTGACTCCACAGTTCCTAAATGATTAAAAGAATCCACTGGTGATTAGTAGGCCGCTGATTATCTTTGTTTTCACAAGACTCCACTGGGAGACTAGTCGCATTACAACATCATCCCCACCAATGGAAGACTCTAAGCTAAGTCCCCTTAAAGAGTTTCATTGTGGAATATCAGATATACTGGCTAAAATCAGAAGCAAGGACCTTCCAGAGGTTTTCCTTTCCAGCTCAAGATTCAGTAATCGACCTGAGCTGAAGAAAGTTTTTCTAGAAGTGTTGGTTGAAAGGTATGAAGCTGAGATTGAAATATTGAATTCACAAGAACAATCATACCAATTCAAAGACCCCAGAGAATTTTTGGAACGTCTCCCTCCCTCGAACAAAGAAGAGATTCCACTGCCTTTTGATGTGCAAGAAGAAAATGATCAGGCTTTCAAGAGCCACACTGAAGATGCAGTGGAAGGTATAGTAATCAAAGCTGCCTAGGATACAAACAGCCTACTAGTCATGGGAGGCCTAAAATAAGAAAGCGTGCATCATGTTTTCATTGATCCTGTGGGAGGGTACATGGAGGTCCTGATTGGCTCAGCTCCTCAAGCATTAATCCTTTGCAAGAGCCAGATACAAAAGAAGTGGTCACCACTAGTGGTGGCCTTAGTTTTGAAGACCCACATGAAGAACACCCCATGGTTGTCTCTGATAAGCAATCAGTTCTTCTGCCCTTTTTTGTTATTGCTTGACTGGCTGCATTGGAATTATTGTATCACCTAGAGCATCAGATATTTCTAGATAGAGTAGGGTAGGTAGGAAAATCTCAATAAAGCTCAGCTTGTGAGCATTTAGTTAGTTGTTTTTATTTCTTTAAAGTCCAACAAGCCAGACAGTCTAATCCTGGCTTGACTGTTTTTCGATTTATGTCTTAGAATGTAGAGAAGAGGTCTGTTAGATAGTTTAATCCTAGCAGATATTAGTTTAGGTAGAGAAGCTATGAAACCAATAGTTTAATTTGGTCTCATGGAGTAATAAGGGTAGCAATAGAATAGCTTTATTTTCCTGTTTATAAAAATTGATGATGTAAAGGGTTTGCAAGTCCAAATGCACCCAGAAGAAAAAATGTTAGGACAATAGTATGGGTAGGTAGTTGTTTGGGAGAATTTTACTGCTGATATAATGTCTTCATGATTTGTGGCAGCTGATCCAAAAAATAAAAGGATGTGTCAAGTACCAGGCATCTGGCCTACCCCAAAGATCATTTTCTGAATTCTTGACACCTTCAAGAAGATGCCATCTCCATGTGGAGCCACTCTTAGCCACCTATGAAATTTTTGACAAGCAAACAGGTGGCTAAAATGTTTTTGAGCCTTCAAGAAATACATTTCAACTGAAAACATATCATTATTGAAGCCTTCTATGTATTTTTCCCTTTGAAGAATCCTCACTGTTGTTTCCAGTTAAAAAGCCTCTCTGTCCGTGAAGGAATTTTTATCAAAAGGCCTCCTTTCCCCCTTATTTCATCCCCACTAAGCCTCTGTTTTCATCACCCTTTTTTCCCTCTAATTCCTCCATTAACCCTCTAAATCTTCCTAAACCCCCTTTAAAACCTCATAATAACCTTTATTTGGTCTTAAAGCCCCCTTATTCCCTTTACCGAAAACCCTTCAAATCCTTAAAAATCCTCTTTTTGGCTTAAAAAACACCCCATTTGCATATCAGGCCTAAGCCCCTTTCGGCTAGCCACTAAACCACTTCCCCACCATACAACCAGGTGCCAGGACCAGGCGCTAAGCCTGTAGGTGCTTATCGCAATCAGAGGTTTAAATGGGCGAATTTTCCTTTGTTCCTTGCATTTTTCCGATGCGAGAAAATGTTGTTCTAACGGCTCCCGCTGCGAACTCGACCGTAGATCTACACAAGATATAACGGTCAGCGCTTGTTCCGTAGCGTGGCCTGTCACCCCTCTACACTAACCACTCTGATTACATATAGACCATCGATCTATCTCCAGATCGGACATCGGTCGCTTAATCGCACCGTCATAGCGCCCAATCCCATCGCATTTGACCTCCGCCGATTGGTGAGTCCCGATTCGATCTGAGCCATTCATCCCGCATGATCCTACGGTCTAGATTTCTCCTCACTCTGCTCATTTTCCCCTGTCTTTCTCTCCTGTCGATCAATCTCCACCGTTGATCCTTCCGCTGATCCAACGACCCTGGTGTAATCGTAGCTCAAAACTCAAGAGTTTCGGCCCCCTGCCTCCTCCAATTGCGATTGAACCCCCACTGTTGATCTCTTTAGATCCAACGGCTCTCGTTCATCCCAACCATTTATTTATCCCTTTTTCCTTCCGCTCCCCCTTTTAATCTTGACCGTCCATTCGTTAGATCTGACGACTGGGATCAAATCCGCCTCTAACTTTTCACCGCCTAACCGATCGTGCACTTTCCCTCATCGCGCTCCATCCTTCGTTGTCCGATATTTTCATCCTAGATCCGACGGCCAGCATGCATATCGCATTATTTTGGTGTCTGAAATTTAATGATCAGAAATCACGTGATAAAAGTGGTTTTGTTTTGCTACGTGTCAGTCAGCAACATATATCGCGTTTTTTCTGAGGATTTTCTAAACCGCCCTAAAGCCACGCGACACCAGTGGTTTTCTTCCTATAACCACCTTCCTCCCCTTCATTCCCGCAACCTCCATCATTTAATCTTAGCTGTCCATTGATCTAGATCTACGGCCCATATCGCATCGCGCATTTCATTCATATTCCTTCCATCGGGCTTTCATAGAGTTCCATTGGATGATCCCGACCATTGATCGCCTCCTGCGATCCAACGGCTCTTAGTTAATCGCCCTCCGCCCGCCGAGTCCCACTACCTAAAGGCCCGCTTTCGTTTATTTTTCTCCTTTTCCTTTGTATTCTACCCAAGCATTAAACTTTGGGTTTTAACACTAAAGTGTCATTTCTTCCGCCCAACTTACTATTAACCTCCATTCGCGAATCCTGACCATTGATCTCCTTATGGTTGAGCATCAATGGATGATTACAATCTAGAATTTCTCCAATGGATGATTACAATCAACTGGTTCCGGTGATGGTGGAACTACTCAGAACAAGTAAAGGTCAAGAGGCTGACTAACAATACCACTCATTGCAGCGGTGCCTCATGAATGGGAAAAATAATAAAGTGAAAGCGTACGATCGCCCGAGCAGATGGTGACAATGGAATGAGAAAACCAAGGTTCATCAGGAAAAACAGGCAGAAAAAATGGCAATCATGAGAGATAAAATAAAAATGGTTTCAATTTTACATAAGCTTTATATCAGGAAAATCTGCTTGGAATTGGTTTCATTTTTACACAAGCTTGAAACGGAAACAAACTATGGTTGAAAAGGTTTGCATGCCCCCAACATGGTGACTCAATTCGAGGTACATGCCCCTTAAGCTTCAGTGCATTCATTGGAGTAGACTGCTAGTTACTGACAGGTGGATGGAATGAAGGTTCAATTACGAGATCAGGCGAAAGAATCGACTTGGATTTTACAATATCTTATCAAAGAATCAAACTGAAAAGGGAACCTGTTTCATTTTTTAACAAGGTTGACAGAAGTAAAAGAACTATCCTCGTGACCTAATTCAATTTTTAATGAGGTTGACATAATAAACGAATTGTCCTCATAAGAGCTTGTTTCATTTTTTAAGGAGCTTGACATAAGAAAATGAACTATGCTCCGACGAGCTTGTTTCATTTTTTAAGGAGCTTGATGTTTAGTCAATTTAGTGTTCCTAAATTGATAGCATAAATTATCGACCAGGGCTAGTAAACTGTTGAAGTGAAGTGCACCATATGTGCCTAAGTATCCTCTTCCTACTTCGTTGTGTTTAGTGTTTTTCTAATGTTTTTGGTTTTATGTTTAATGTTATTTTATGCTAAGGGGGAAAAACCGAAATTAATAGCAAAGAGGAAGAAAAGGAATGCACTAAAACAGAATTTAATTGCAAGATCTACTCTAAACTAGGAATGATAAAAAAAACAGAGAATGCTAATCCATAGATTGTAAATCTGCTAAGAAAGTAACTCCTAACATTAAACTTAGTCAAATTCGTTTCATTAGAGATATATTGGAACAAACTGAGAAAAGGATTAGTTCTGATGTGATGAGGATATCCTAGAAAACAATAACTTAAAACATTACAGAGAAATCTTATTCATTAATAGAGATTTGTTGGAACAACTTGAGAAAAAGATCATCTATAACATAGTAAGGATCCCTATGCTAAAATAACTTATGACACTAGAACTAGATCTCATTCATGAATTAGAGATTTTTTTGGAACAATTTGTGAAAGAGATGAAGCCTAATGTAACAAGGATCTCCTATAAACGATTAGTCTGCAAATCACAATATTACTATTAAGTCTTATTCAAGAATTAGAGATTTCTTGGAATAACTTGAGAAAAAGACTATTTGTAATAACATGATAATATTTTACCTAATTGTAGAATAGAAAATTCCAATAACTCAAAATAATATAACTAATTCTCGTTCATATAATAGTGATATGTTAGAAGAGCTTGAGAACAAGAATAGCTTATAAAATAATGAGGATCTTCTAAATCTAACTAACAGAACTGAAATGCAATTAACTCAAAGTACTACAGCTAGATCTCATTCATGTATTAGAGATATATTGGAATAGATTATGAGAACAAGATTGACTGTAATCTTATGAGGATCTTTGACGTAAGTAAACAACATAAAACATAATGAAAAAAGATGAACTCAGAAAACTGGCTAAGTAAGAAATATAACAAAACAGAATTAAAGGTTACTTATCTAGAAAGCATGTAAAAGCCTCTTCAGATAGTAGGGGCCCTCTACTATCAGATTGGCATACGAATCTTTAACTCCTTAAAGTTGCCTTCAGAACAGCATCAAACTTATGCTCCTTTAATTAAAAATGCCCAGAAACAGAGTGTGACAATATTTTAAAACTAAAAATATCAACTGTCTTTCTCAGTTCACCGAGTTATTTTTATAGGAAATTACATAACTGATATTGAGTAAAAATAGGCATAGGTGTCTTCTACAGTCAAAATCAAACTAAAACTCCTGTTGAGGACTTGTGATTTGCTGAAGGAAAATCAAGAGTCCTTATCCTTATAGAAATCTACTTCTTGGATTTTAGCTCTGTCCACGTGCATAATCACTTCCAGTTTTTTAATCAGCCTTCGTGGATAACAAGGAATGATGCAGGAGAGTTTTGGAGTCTAACCATATACGTCTTTCCCTCATATGACACCTGTAACCTGTTTAAACATCAGATTGGCTACGGAACATATGACTAGCTACAGAATAACTGCATTCTGTAGCTAAAACTGCTCAGAAATCATTAAGACAACAAAATCACAAAAGAACAAGAAGTTAGTCATTGCATGAATTCTTAAAGTGATTTTAATCATTCTTATTGATATTTTAGGCCTATAAATGATAAAGGATTTATGGAATGAAGCGAAGTTTGGTGAAAAGAAAAGACATTTTTAGGGCTCAACATACCCCCGCTGCAAAACTTTTGCATGTCCTCATGCAATCAATCCATGTATTCTAAAACTTTAGCAAGGACATCTAGCTTCCTTTTTTCCTTTTTCTGCTTTGCTTGGTGTTCAATGGCATTCTAGGCTTCCTCATAAACAACTTGAACCTTAGAGCTATAAGTGCCCTGTTCAATTTCTTGTTTTTCTTCTTCAAATTCCTACTAGCCTTATACAATGTTTTCATTTGCAGAGACAGAGTTGTGTTCATGTCACTTTTTAGTTTGACTTGTTCCCTTAAAATTTCATTTTCATTTTTTATATGCCTATTCAGTATCTCCAATTCATATTTGTCTCTTTTCAGCACTTCAATTGGAGGTTCTTGTGGACTGGGAGTTCTTTCTCTGTTTTATGAGGCTCTTCTTTCTAATGATTCAACATAATCATAGATTTGTTGTTGGGCTGGATCTACATCTGGAGTTCTTCTATCAGGATCTTCTTCATACTGGTATTCAGGAGATCCATCAATTGGTGTCTCTTCATCTTCAATATCTATGATTCCTGCTTTCTTTTCCCCTGTCTTCTTCATGATGCCATTAAGCCTATGACTTCTTCTAAGTTTAGATGGTCCCTCATTTTTCTCTTTAACATCCTTTCTTGTTACTTTTTCCTTTCTAAGTTGTTTCTTGATTTTCGCCAATTTTTCAGAGATTATTTCCTCACTGTCTTCTTGTGTTGATATATCGGTTTTGCTTTCAGCAACTTTTCCCCTCTTGCTTCAACTTACATGTTTTCCTTCAGACAGAGTTTCTTTAGGTTCTTCAAAATTATTTCTCAAGAGAAACTCATCCCAACTATCTCCTACCTTCTTCAAATGATACTCAATTAAATTTTTCATTAAGCCATGATGATATAAGGTAGTTTCTAAGAACTGAAGCCTTTTCTGGACATTAGAAGCCATCCTTTTTAAACCATTGAGCAGGAAAAAGGGTAGATTTATCTCTTCATCTAGAAAATTCATCATGAGTCTAATGTGATAAACATATAAAGTGTCAAATCTCCCATCACAGGTTATCAACTTTTGTAGAATCAGCAACATATTTCTCCATTTATTTTTCAAGGCTGAACTAGGAATGCCTTTCTTAAATACTGAAATGTCCATACCTGGTATTTTTAGCATATGTCTCCAGGCTTCATTGTGAAATTCTTTGTTTTTAAACCAATGCTCCCCTTACCTCGAAAACTCTGTTGCTTCTGCTATGAATGACTCCGTGATAATGAACTTGATATCACCAATTTCGACCTCTGACCCGTTGAATGACTGGGCAAATGACTTGGTGACCTCCTTGTGAAATCCATTTAACTTCTCCATAAAATTTAGCCATCCAACCTGATGTAATAACTCTTTAATCTAAGGGTAACCTTCTAGATATTTAGTTCTGATTGGCTCTGACCTTACAATAAGTCCCATTGCTTCCTTTCCTCAGCTTCAATTCACTGCTCTATTTCTGCTCTCCTGTTTGATGAAGAAAATGGCTATAGAGGGTTGTCTCACTCTAAAAATGGCTTCTCTATTTCTGCAGACAGGAATTGGCTACGGAATATAATGGCATTGAGTGGATATGAAATGAGTGAAATACGATAAGGGTAAATCATAAGAATGATTGAGTTTAAGAGTTTGTCATGGAGTAAAATACTGCGAAGAAATCTCATGAAGATTTTCAAAATCATCAATGAATGTTTCGGTCTAATGACGTGACCTAATAGGTCACTTCTAAGTACTAACCATTAACTTCTGATTAATGATGGTTTGATATGGAGCGGAATGGAAGGGATTTGTTCAAGAATTTTATGATAGGCTTGATCAATTCGAATAATAAAATAACTTTATGAAACATACATATGACTTAACCATATTATATCTTTCATAATTTGTTATCAAAAATAATTTCACACACAGTTTACCTTAGCCCTTTTTTTAATTTTTGCTGCTTTGATATGCTTTGTCTTTCATCTAAAAATTATTTATCTTTTAGACTCCATAGTCTTTTTGATTCATCTTTTGTTTGCTAAAGTAGGTTTGCAGGATCAATTGGCTGCAGAACAGGTGGCTGCTGAATAGATGGTTGCAGAATAGATGGCTGCAGAATGTACCAGTAAAAACTTTGAGACATGGAATGAAATGAAATGAAATATGGATGGAATGAAGTATGAAATGAAATGATATGGATCATGAAATGGAGTGGAATGAAGTAGGAATGAAGTGAAATATGATGGAATGAAATGGATCATAAATGTGGAGTGGAATGAAATATGAAAAGTGAGCCTGCAACTTATGATTTTATGATACTTGATTGCAGAAAAAGAACAATTTTGAAAATCTAAAGTGTCAAAAGAATTATGATTTTCACCTTATCTTTTCTGTATAAACATGCTAATCAATGATTAGTTTTCATGTTTATACTTTTTTTTTTATTTTTTTATTTTTTAAATCTGATTACAGAAAATACAATTAAGTTAATGAAGAAGAAGGATTCTTCTTCATTAACTTCACATCACTGTTCTCTTGGAATTTCTTGAAAAATTCTTCTCTTGAAAGTGGCTTATGATAAAATTTCAATCTATGACCATTTACAAGAAAAGTCACCTTATCTTCATCTATTGTCCTGATTTTTATTGCTCCATTGCCAAAGATTTTCACAATTTCATATGGCCCAAGCCAATGAGTTTGGAATTTACCTTGGAAATATTTGAACTTTGAGTCAAATAAGAGAGCCCAGTCACCTTCTTTAAATTTCTTTTCCTGAATGTACTTATCATGCCATCTAGTCCTTTGTTGTTGGACTATACTTGTTCTCTGGACTACATCTTGTCTGATCTCATCCAATTCATTAATCTGCTCCAATCTGTGCTTTTGTGCCTCTGTTAGACCAAGTCCTAGTTGAACTGCCATTTTGAAATTTTGAATATGCAATTCTATGGGAAACAAGACTTGTTTTCCATAAACAAGTTCATCAGGGGTATGACCTGTTGTGTTTCTCCATGTAGTCCTGTAGGCCCACAAGGCGTCAGGAAGCCTGTCTACCCAATCTCTTCTATGTAAATGAACAATCTTTATTAGGATCCCTTCAATGACCTTATTGGTAGATTCCACTTGACCATTTGCTTGTGGACGGTAGGGAGTGGATTTTCTGTGTCTGATTTTGTATTTCTCTACCATTTGTTCCACCAACTTCGATGTGAATTGAGCTCCTTCATCTATAACAATTTCTCTTGGGACACCAAAACGAGTAAAAATATCCTCAAAAAGAAAATTAACTACAGATGCTTCAGTAGTAGAAAGTAATGGCTTGGCCTCTACCCATTTGGTAACATAATCAGTGCAAACTAATATATATTTCTTTTGTCTTGATGGAGGACAAATAGGTCCTACAAAATCTAAAGCCCATTTCTCAAAAGGTTCAATATGTACCTGAGGCTGCAATGGCATCTCACCTGAAGGAGAAGGTTTCCCTACCCTTTGGCAGCTGTCACACCTTTTGACATATTCTTTAGCATCTTTAAAGAGGGATGGCCAATAATATCCTAAATGAAAGATCTTATAAGTTGTCCTTTTATCAGAAAAGTGTCCACCACAAGGTTCATCATGACATGCCTTGAGAATCTCAGGCATCTCGTCTTCTCGAACACATCTCCTAATAATAAAGTCTGGACCTGTTTTGTATAACTCATTAGCAACCCATGAATATTTTTCACTGTCATAAATAATCTTTCTTTTATCTCTTGCATTCATAATTGAAGGAAATTTCCCTGAAACTAGATAATTGGCAATGTCAGCAAACCAAGGAGTTTGAGTAGAAATTGCAAAAAGATATTCATCAGGGAATTGATCTTCAACTGGAGTATTGTCTTTAATGTTTTGGAGTCCAGATAGGAAATCAGCTACTGTATTTTGTTTTCCAGGCCTATCTAGAATGGTGATGTTAAATTCCTGTAAAAGCAATAACCATCTTATGACTCTGCCATTAGTAACTGATTTGTTCATTAAATATTTAATTGCATAGTGATCTGTGTGAACAAAAGTTTCATAGCCTGTTATATAGTGTCTGAATTTATTTATGGCATGAACAACAGCTAAGAAATATTTTTCAGTTACAGTATAATTTAACTCCGAAGGGGTCAAATTTTTACTTGTATAGTAGATGGCATAAGGAATCAGGTCTTTTTGTCCCAATACAGCTCCTAAAGTTGTATCTGAGACATCTGTTGAAATATGAAAAGGTAATTTCTAGTTAGGTCCCCTCAAAATAGGTGCTTCAAATATTTTTGTTTTTAGGGTCTCAAAGGCTAACTGGCAGTCAGGATTCCACTTGAATTCACAGTCCTTGGTAAGTAGTTTGAAAAGTGGAGATGCTATCTTGGTGAAGTTTTCTATAAATCTTCTGTAATACCCTGTAAATCCTAGAAAACTCCTAACATATTTTTCACAACTTGGAACAGATAAGCTAGAGATGACTTCAACTTTTGACTCATCAACTCTGATCCCATCTCCTGAAATGTGATTCCCTAGAACAATCCCTTCAGTAAACATCATGAAACACTTCTCATGACTTAATGAAAGATTTGCTTCTTTACATCTCTTTAGAAATTTTTCCAAGTTTGCTAAGGATTCTTCAAATGTGTTTCCATAGACTGTGAAGTCATCCATATATACCTCTACACAGTCATGTATTAGATATGAAAAGATTCCTAATACTGCCCTTTGAAATGTTGCAGGTGCATTTCATAGTCCAAATGGCAATACTCGGTAGGCATAGGTACCCTAAGGACAGGTAAATGTGGTTTTGTCTTGATCTTATAGTGCTACTTGAATTTGATTATAACAACTAAACCCATCTAAAAATGAAAAGTGCTTTTTGCCAGCTAATGTGTCTAACACCTGATCTATGAAAGGAGAAACCCTCCATTTACCATTTTTCTTTGGTACAATTACCAAAGGAGAAACCCACTGACTATCTGAAATGGGATAAATAAAGTTGACATTTAACAATTTCTGCAATTATTCTTTAACAATCTCCCTAAGGTTTGGATTCATCCTTCTCCGAGGTTGTTTGATTGGTCTACAATTTTCCTCTATGTAGATGTGATGAGTGCAAGTCTTAGGGTTTATACCTTTCATATCAGTGTACTCCCATGCGTATGCAGAAGAATGTCTCTGTAATATTTTGACTAGCTTTTCTTGTTGAAATTTCTCTAGGTTCTTATTTATGTTTAAGGTTTTGCCTGGAAATATTTCAATTGTAGAGCTGCCAAATTTATCCATGGAGTAAAGATACATTTGTCTTGATGATAAGAACTCAATGTTGGATTCTTCCTGAAATTGTTCATGTTTGTATTCTGAAGAGGATTCAAAATTTTCTAAGGTATTTAGAATCTAGCTATCTTCACTAATTTCTGAAATAGTGAAGAGAGGTTGTATGTCTTCTTCATCCTCAATCCATTGAGTATCATCTAACTTTGTAATTGTTCTTGCTAGAGGATACAAGGTAAATTTATTGGTTGAACTACCATCAGAGATGTACATATCACCGGATCTACAGCTAATGAAGGCATCAACTCTAGCTAACCAAGGTCTTCCTAATATAATAGGATGTGCTCCTAGATTATTTTTAGGAGTTAGGATCATAAAATCCACAGGATACTCCCAAGAATCTAAGGACACTGGAATGTCTTCTATTACCCCATCAGGTTTAATCACATATCTATCTGCTAATTGTAATAATGTGGGTGTAAAAAGAAGATTAGGAAGTTTTAGTTTATCCATGATTTGTCTACTCATGATATTAATTGCTGCTCCTAAATCAATAAGTGTGTTTTGGATCTCAGTTCCATTGATGTGTATTTTAACAACTGGATTTCCTGGGTCTAGATACTTTGGAATAGCAATCTTACCCATCATGATGTCTACTATTTTTCCTACCAGTTGAATTTTCTTTGTCTCTTTTATTCTTTTTCCTATTTTTTTCATGATCAACTCCTTTATTTTCTTTGCTAAGATTGGAATTTCCTTGATGGCCTGTAATAATGGGATCTTAATACAAACATTCCTTAGCTCATCTAGGAAATCATAATTAGGCACCATAATTTGTTTCTCTACACCCTTATAAATTTGTAATCTTTCTGGAAAGGGAGGTGTAGAGGTGGATGTTGATGGCTGCTCTAATATAGGAGTTGAAATTATTGGTTCTTTTTGTTTTGATTTTTCAACATTTTGGTCTTGAAAAGATGTGCTATCTTCAAGACTTTTATTTACCTGTAGAGAATCTTCCTCAGAGTTTTTTTGCTCTTGTATGATTACAAAAGGTTTCTTCTTTTCAAGTATTCTTCCAGACCTAAGTTTAACATCATTAAAGTCTAAAGGAGTGATAAAATAGGTTGGGAACTATTGACCTTCTATCATGTATGTGTTCTGAGGATTTTTATTGTTGGGGTTTGGTATAGGTTGGGCAGGTAACTGATTTTCTTTCTGAGGAAATGGTAATGGAAGTGGTGGATTTTGATGTTGTGGACTTTGTTGAAGGTTTTGTTGAGGATTTTGTTGAAGATTTTGTTGAGGATTTTGTTGAAGAGGGAAATTTGGATATGGTGGATAGGATGGTGGATATTGATAATACTGGGGGTATCTTCCATAGGGATTTTGTGCTCCTTGTGCCCAATTTTGAGATTGATTTTGGAATTGGGGCCAAGGTTGCTGCCAAGAGTTCCAATTTGGTGGGGGTTGATTATACATTTGATCATTGAATCATTGTGCTTGAGGCCCCTGCCAAGGTCTCCTAGAGACAAAATTGAGAGATTCTGTGGAATTTGTAGGGGTTTCTTCTTGAAAGACAACTTTAAGACCAGGAAGTGAAGGAAAACTCTTGGTCTCATGTTTTTCTAAACAATTGCACAAGTCTCTACTATTTTTGCATCCAAAGGGCACTCTCTCAAGGCATGCTTCTTTCTACATTTGGGACAAAAGATTGTTAAGGCATCAGATTCAACTTTTTTCTTGTTTTGTAACTTAAGGGTGTCTATTTGTTCACTAAGACTCCCTAAAATGTCAGATTTAAATTCATCAAGCATATGTCCTATTTCTGCCCTACTTACTGTTCCAGAGGCAAACTTACTTGCCCTTGCAAGAGTAGGGTCTCTTGGTCCTTTTAGAGTTTTAGATTTCCCTCTTGAAAGGTTGATACATAATTCAACTATTTCAGGTAATGTGAGCTGAGATATATCCCCTGTTCCCATCATATTAAGGATATCTAGCCATTCATCCCTAATTGTCTTCAACAAGAGAGCTTTCAAAGTATCTTGGTCTAAGCTTTCCATTTTTGCTCTCTTGATGTTATAGTTAAATATTTCCAACAAATCTTCTATATTTTCATCCTTTTTTTGTACCATTTTGAACAGTTCCTCTTTATGGTTGATTGGCATACATTAATCCAAATACCTCTCTAGAAATGCTGGTTTCATATCTTCCCATGTCCAAATAGAACTATTGATTAAACTCATAAACTATTTTAATGCTGCTCCTTTCAATGTTGAAGGGAATAGTTTAAGTTTTTGGGCATCTTGTAAGTAATCATAGGTTCTACATAGGACTTCAAATTCAAATAGGAAGGTTTCAGGATCTTCACTTTTGAGTCCATAAAAGTTTGGAAGGACAGAGGGTGAAATATTTTTCATAGTTGCATTGGTTTCTTCATCTATTATAGGGAACCCAAAAGAGCTTCCAATTTGCCTTCTACCTCTTCCTCTGCCTCCTTCTTCACCTCTACCTCCTTCTCCTTCTGCACCTCTACCTCTTTCTCCTCCACCTCTACCTCTGCCTCCTCCAAATAGTGTATGTTCTCCATTAAATACTCCTCCTCCCCCTTCTTCTACCATGGTAGACTCTTCTGAACTGATATAAGGACTAGTTTTAAGAGCTAGTTGTTCTGCTGGTTCTTCTACCAAAGGTATATTGTAGAAATGGTTTTCTTCTTCTTCCTCACTAGGAATCTCTAATTCTTCAGTTGAGATGTGTTCTCTTGTGCAGGTGAAAAAGGTTATGTCTCCAGTAGGGGTCCTTGGATCTTCTTCTATGACAACTTCAGTAGATTAAGTGGGAGATCTCTCTGATGGAATATCTAATCTTAGGACTTCTGGAAGTCTATGACCAGTATAGTATGGAATGTGGGTTTGAGTTGGAGGTGTGCTACCTCTTGGTCTTGGTGGAATGAGTGGTGTTATAGAAATCAAGCTTCTACTTCTTATAAATCTACCCCTTGAGTCTCTTTCTCTACGCATATCATTGTTTTTGGGAGGTAGGAAATAAGGCTACCTAGTTACACTTCCCCGGAAACAGCGCCAAAATTTTTAGTCAATTTACTGTTCCTAAATTGATAGCATAAATTATCGACCAGGGCTAGTAAATTGTTGAAGTGAAGTGCACCATATGTGCCTAAGTATCCTCTTCCTACTTCGTTGTGTTTAGTGTTTTTCTAATGTTTTTGGTTTTATTTTTAATGTTATTTTATGCTAAGGGGGAAAAACCAAAATTAATAGCAAAGAGGAAGAAAAGGAATGCACTAAAACAGAATTTAATTGCAAGATCTACTCTAAACTAGGAATGATAAAAAAAACAGAGAATGCTAATCCATAGATTGTAAAGCTGCTAAGAAAGTAACTCCTAACATTAAACTTAGTCCAATTCGTTTCATTAGAGATATATTGGAACAAACTGAGAAAAGGATTAGTTCTGATGTGATGAGGATATCCTAGAAAACAATAACTTAAAACATTACAGAGAAATCTTATTCATTAATAGAGATTTGTTGGAACAACTTGAGAAAAAGATCATCTATAACATAGTAAGGATCCCTATGCTAAAATAACTTATGACACTAGAACTAGTTCTCATTCATGAATTAGAGATTTTGTTGGAACAATTTGTGAAAGAGATGAAGCCTAATGTAACAAGCATCTCCTATAAACGATTAGTCTACAAATCACAATATTACTATTAAGTCTTATTCAGGAATTAGAGATTTCTTGGAACAACTTGAGAAAAAGACTATTTGTAATAACATGAGAATCTTTTACCTAATTGTAGAACAGAAAATGCCAATAACTCAAAATAATCTAACTAACAGAGCTGAAATGCAATTAACTCAAAATACTACAGCTAGATCTCATTCATGTATTAGAGATATATTGGAACAACATATGAGAACAAGATTGAATGTAATATTATGAGGATCTTTGATGTAAGTAAACGACATAAAACATAATGCAAAAAGATGAACTCAGAAAACTGCCTAAGTAAGAAATATAACAAAACAAAATTAAAGGTTACTTATCTAGAAAGCATGTAAAAGCCTCTTCAGATAGCAGGGGCCCTCTACTATCAGATTGGCATACAAATCTTTAACTCCTTAAAGTTGCCTTCAGAACAACATCAAAGTTATGCTCCTTTAATTAAAAATGCTCAGAAACAGAGTGTCACAGTATTTGAAAACTAAAAATATCAACTGTCTTTATCGGTTCACCAAGTTATTTTTATAGGAAATTATATAACTGATAGATCCACCTATGGGCAGATCCACCTATGGTTTTTTGCATGGGTTTGCACATGTTTTTGGGGTACGATGGTTTTCGGCCCCTAGTATTTTGTACATCTGGTCAAGGGAACTACGATTATGTTCTAATCCAGTGTTAATGGATTGGGTTTTATGTATGCTTCATCATTTATATATATGCGTTGTAACACTAAAAGGAATATAATGAAAAATCAAGCTGGTCGTCCCGATTTGGGATCCAGGGGAATATCTTTGTGTTTATCTGTTTTATGTTTTATGCTCTGGCTACTATTTATTTTCTGTCTTTAACATTCGTTTGCAGCTAATTTCTATACAGGGTTAAAACCTAAATTTGGTATTAGAGCAGTTTCGGCTTCAAGGGGGTGCCTTTGCTGCTGAGCGGTGTTTTGCTCGGGCCTGAGGTAGACCCTGTTTAGTGGGAGATCTGAGGGATCGATTCCTTCAGTGAAAGAAGATGGCGAGCGGCGGGAAGATAGAGATCGAGAAATTTAATGGTCAGAGTTTTGAGTTGTGGAAGCTCAAGATGGAGGATTTTCTGGTGGATAAAGATCAATGGATCGCGGTAGATCCAGGTACTAAACCAACGGAAATGTCCGATGAAGACTGGAAGAAGCTGGATCAGAAGGCAAAGAGCATAATACAGTTGTGTGTCTCATATTCAGTATTGTTGAATGTATCTGGGAAAGCTACGACGAAGACCTTGTGGGACAAGCGAGGGACTTTGTACCAATCTAAGTCTCTGGTGAATAAATTTTTCCTGCGGAAAAAGCTGTATAACCTGAGGATGAAGGATGGAGACTTAGTGACAGAGCATTTGAACGCCTTCAATACTGTGGTAAGTCAGCTATCATCTATTGATATTAAAATCTCAGATGAAGATAAGTGCATTAGTTTGTTGTGTTCTCTACCAGACTCGTGGGATAGTCTGGTTATTGCAATAGGTAGCAATACAACTACCTTGAATTTTGATGACATTGTCTCAGCATTGCTGTCGGAGGAAATGAGACGGAGAAATATGAAGGGTCAGAATGGAGATGCCTTATCTGTACGAGGAAGGTCCCATAACATAAACAAGAATAAGGTTTCGAGTGGGAGATATAAATCTATAGGGAGATCTAAATCTCCTCGAAAGTTTGTAAAGGTGTGCTGGAAATGCAGAAAGGAAGGGCACTACAAAAAGGACTACAGATCTAAGGCTCCTGAGAAAGGAAAGGGATCTGATGATGCTCCTTCTGCAGAGGCAAAAACCACCTCGGATGAAGGTGGGGATGTGTATTTGGCTTCTTCTTCAAATACACATGTAGATCATGAGTCATGGTTGATTGAATTGGGTGCATCCTTTCACTTCACTCCCCATAGGGAGTGGTTCTGCGAGTATGAGAAATATGATGGTGGTGATGTCTTCTTAGGTGATGATAGGAAGGCCAGAATCATCAGAGATGGAAAAGTCAAGCTGAAGCTGCAAGGTGGAAGGATTAGAACACTTCTTGGTGTTCTGCACATTCCTGCATTGGCAGAAATCTGATTTCTGTAAGCAAGATGGATGATGCAGGTGTAAAAATAGTGTTCGAGAAAGATACCTGTAAGATGGTTTGAGGAGCACTGGTATTAATGCGGGGAGTTCAGATTGGAACTCTATAAAAGCTTCAGGGCAGCACTATTACTGCTGGGTGCAACAGTTCTGTGGTTCCCAAAAGTGGAGTGAAAAGCCTAGCAGTCTCTGGAGAAAAGACCATGCTATGGCATCAAAGGCTTGGACATATTGGAGAGAAGGGTCTTCAGATACTGCATGGAAATGGTATGGTAGAAGGTATGTCTAATAGCTCTCTGAATTTTGATTTCTGTGAACATTGTGTATATGGGAAGCATAATAGGGTGAGTTTTCCTTCTAGTGCTAAGAGGGCGAACAAGATATTAGAGCTTGTGCACAGTGATGTGTTTGGACCTGTGTCGGTTCCATCACTTGGTAAGTATTTGTACTATGTTTCATTCATAGATGAATTCTCAATGAATACATGGATATATTTCTTGAAAAAGAAATCTGAATTCTTTGACAGATTTAAAGAATTTAAGGCTCTGGTGGAAAACTAGACAAAGAAGAAGATAAAGGTGTTGACGACAGATAATGGTGGGGAGTTCTGCAAGAAGGAATTTGAAGAATTCTGTAAGAAGTGTGGTATAGCACGTCAGAAGAATACTCCATACACACCTCAGAAAACGGAGTTGCAGAAAGAATGAACAGAACGCTGATGGAAAAGGAAAGAAGCATGCTCAGTGGTACTGGGTTAGGACAAGAATTTTGGGTAGAGGCAGTGGAGACTGCATGTTACTTGGTTAACAGATCGCCTTCATCAACGTTGGAGGATAAGACTCCACATGAGGTATGGACTGGTAAGAAACCCTCTCTTTCACATCTGAGGGTATTTGGATGTGATGCATATGTACATGTTCCAAAGGAGAAAAGGACCAAGTTGGATAATAAATCTGAAAGGTGCATCTTTATTGGGTAGAAGGATGGTTTAAAGGGTTACAAGCTTTGGAACCCAGAAACAAGGAAGGTTGTGTACAGCCGAGATGTGGTGTTTAGAGAGGTGAAAGATGTTTTTAAACATGAATTCCTACCAAAGGAACCTGAGAAGATAGAGTTTGAGCTAAAGGAGAATGAATCAGACTCTATAACAGAAGAAGACTCAGAAGAGGAAGAGCCACAAACTCCAGTTGTGAGAAGATCAGCTCGGGAAAGAAGACAACCAGAAAGGTATAGTCCATCTTCTTTCTGTTCAAATTTTCCTTTAACTATAATTGATGATGATTCGAGAACCTTTAGGGAGGCAGTAGATTCAGAGGATGGAAAACTCTAGAAGGAGGTCATGGTAGATGAAATGGCATCCTTGCATAAAAATGATGCATGGGATCTAGTGGAGTTGCTAGCTGGAAGGAAGCCCATCCGGAGAAAATGGGTGTTTAAGAAGAAGATGAATGTAGAAGGCAAGGTGGAGAAATACAAAGCTCGGTTGGTAGCGAAAGGTTATTCCCAGGTGTTGGGAATTAATTTTGGTGATATTTCTTCTCCTGTTGCCAAAGTTACTTCTATTAGATTACTTTTATCTGTTGTTGCTGCATTTGATTTTGAGGTAGAACAGATGGATGCAAAGACAACATTTCTTCACGGGGATCTGGAAGAGGAGATATACATGAAACAACCTGAAGGCTTTATGGTGAAGGGGAAGAAAGAACTAGTATGCAAGTTAAAGAAGTCTTTGTATGGGTTAAACGATCCTGAGATGTGGTATGGTGATACCTGTACGGACTTATGCAAACAAGGAGGATCCTTGTGTTTATTTTTAAGATGGTGGTGATCGTGTTATTTATTTGGTCTTTTATGTGGATGATATGTTGTTGATTGGAAATGACAAAGAAATTATCCAAGATTTGAAGACCCAACTGTTCTCCAAATTCGACATGAAGGATATTGGTGTTGCAAACTATATTTTGGCCATGGAAATTAAGAGAGATCAGGAAAAGAGGAAGCTATAGTTAAACTAGAGGAAGTATGTCGAGACTATATTGCAGAGGTTCAATATGCAGGATAGTAAACCGGTGAATGCTCCGATTCTTGTAGGTAAAAAGCTGTTTGCTAAACAGTGTCCCAAGGCACAAGAAGAAGAGAAGGATATGTCCTGTGTTCCATATGTAAGTGTAGTGGGTAGCCTGATGTATGCAATGGTCTATACTAGACCAGACATTGCACATATAGTGGGAGTATTGAGTAGGTTTATGTCAAACCCAGGGAAGGAGCATTAGACAGCAATGAAGCGGGTTTTCAGATATTTACGTGGCACTAGTGATTATGGCTTTTGCTACCAACGAAGACCAGGATTGGAAAGAGTGTTGGACATTCATGGTTTTGTTGATGCAGATTGGGCTAGAGATCTAGACCAAAGAAGATCTACAAGTGGGTATGTTTTTAGCCTATTTGGAGGTGCAGTCAGTTGGATGAGTAAAAGACAGTCTGTAGTGGCTCTTTCAACTACAGAGGTTGAATACAGAGTAGCCACTCATGCAAGAAAGGAAGCATTTTGGTTGCAGATATTGTGTTCAAGTATGGGGTTGGTGCAACAAGCTATAAGGATAGATTGTGATAGCCAAAGTGCAATTTTCTTGGCTAAGAACCCTGCTTATCATTCAAAGACAAAGCACATTGATGTTCAATATCACTTTGTGAGAGATATGGTTGAGGCTAAAAGGGTGTTGCTGGTAAAGGTGGATACTTTGAATAATGTTGCAGATGCATTGGCGAAGTCTGTAAGCACTCAAAAGTTCTTTTGGTGTAGAGAAACAATGGGTGTTGCAGAACTGGGCTAATGAATAAGCTT
Source organism: Pinus albicaulis (assembly GCA_034641835.2). Lineage (NCBI taxonomy): Eukaryota > Viridiplantae > Streptophyta > Pinopsida > Pinales > Pinaceae > Pinus > Pinus albicaulis. The sequence goes on from CM076576.1 coordinate 116,302,305, forward strand.
TCTTGTAGCCCCCTGCAGAAAGAAAACAACAAGTGGGAGAATGTTGGGTATGTGTTATTTTCTTTCCATGACTAATCATGTGAGGGGGGGTCACAGGGGGGGCGGTAGCCCCCCCTGTCGAGGTCCGAGACAACACCTTGGAAAATTTTTTTGGTCCTTATTTTCTGGTGGGCGGATCCGCCCATGGTTTTTTGCTTGGGTTTGCACATGTTTTTGGGGTACGATGGTTTTCGGCCCCTGGTATTTTGTAGATCCGGTCAAGGGAACTACAATTATGTTCTGATCCAGGGTTAATGGATTGGGGTTTATGTATGCTTCGGCATGTATATATATGTGTTGTAACACTAAAAGGAATATAATGAAAAATCAAGTTGGTCGTCCCAATTTGGGATCCAGGGGAATATCTCTATGTTTATCTGTTTTATGTTTTATTCTCTCGCTACTGTTTATTTTCTGTCTTTAAGATTCGTTTGCATATAATTTCTATACAAGGTTAAAACCTACAAGGAAGCGACCAAACTGCATGGAGGGGGTGCCATAGGAATAAGATGATTATCCCCTTGTGTTACGGGAGTGGAAAGACCATCCTCCTGAACTATGGGAACGAGAGAAGGAGGGTCACGTTCTAGAACTGTGGCGATGAGAGTCGAAGGATCGCCCTCCTAGATCATGGAAACGGGAGGATCGGCCACTGATCCCGGAGAATCAGAGGAAACAAAAATAACCTGACTAGGACGAGTCCCACTCTCGACGGAAAAGACCTGATGAATTGTAGATGGAATCAAGTTGACCTTTCCTCCCACCAATGATTGGTCAGGAATGCGCTCTTGTGACTTTCAGAGAGAGTGGAATCGACCGTAGACAAATATCAATCAATTACTTGATAACCTATTGGAGGACTCGAAGAAAAATTCCAATAACCGACAGGAAGATAGGACTCAAAAGCCAAAATGGTATCTAATACTTTAGAAGCTTCATCCATATAAGGACAGAGGTGAATGGGATGGTTCCCTTCACAAAATCTACAGGGAAATTTGATCTTACCTTGTTTCTTATGAGTCTCATTATCTTTAGCTGAAGGATCATGGTCAGAATGATGTCCAAAGGTTAACGACGAAGGACGAATTAGGCCAACGGACCACACTTCTAGCACCTTGGGAATACCAAGGCAATCACGAAGAAGGTGGTCACCCTCACATTGCTTGCAAGGGAATTTGACTCTACGAGGCGGAGTGGGAGGTTTCTCAATATTAGCTTCATGGGTAGAAATAGTTGTTGATTTCCCCCCTAGCTTATTTTCCTTATTCTTCTCCGACTTCTTCTTCTTCTTCTTAGCCACCTAGTTACTAGAATCCAGACTTTCACTAGGTGAAGAGGAATAACGAGGTGAAGAAATAGGCGAAGAAGGTGAGGGGTCAACCTTAGGATCAACATGGGGTTGACACAGTTCAGGCAAAGGAGAACTTGGTTGAGAAACGGTTTGGATGTTCGAAACCACAGGGGTTGAAAACAACCAAACCAACAGACCAATGGTTAATCCCGGGAGGGAAAACGTTGCTATATATGGGGTACCAACATTCCCGAACAAAGGAAAATGACCAAGATTCCCATTTGAGGGGATTCCTTGGTTTATGAACTCTAGAAACGTTTCCATTGGAAACAACCCTAAAGAATCACTAAGGAATATAACTTTAACCAAGAATATTTCATGGGCATTCAATTTTAAGACACTGAAACAAAACTCTACCTTTTCATATTTTAAGAGTCTAGAAAAGGACAAAAGGTGACTCTAGTCGCTTTCAGTTTGAACGAGCTTGAAAGGAAGAGTGCTCGATGATATTTTGACTTTTAGAGAGTCACGAAAAGACCAAAATGACTACTCAGGTAATCTAAGAAAGAGGGTGTACCAAGTTTCCATGAACTGCAATATACACCTTGGTGATCAAATGAAAGAGAAATGACCAAGGACTTGACGTACTTGTAGGCAGTCTCCTGGAATGCTGTGTTCGGTGTATCATGGTTACAGGGCGGAAGATTCGACTTCCTATGGATAAAGGATTGCAACCTATGAGGGTCTCCCTTTATATACGCAATGGTACGGGGAGCACAAGTCCGTGCTAGTGTTGTCTAATGCCAGATGGCGAACGACAACTAATAGGTTTAACAACGTCGAAAGACGTCACTAACCTAGACCACTAAAATATGCACGTTAGGTTTCAATTCTTCCTTAGGTTGATTGAATTCATTTTAAGGTTGACCTTGAATTAATGTTGCGATTTCAAGGCCTTACCGAATGTGATCTCGAATTCCTAAATGCACACTACATGCAAAAGAAAATCATTTCCATTCAATGAATGCTAGCTAAGAGAAGGATAGGAATCTATGATAAAGCAGCAATCAATTGAAGCATAATAAGAAGAAACTCACTAATGCATCTAATACAACCAAAGCAAAAAATAAAAATTCTTTCCTAGTTTGCTAAGAGCTAGTAATGCAAAAGAACATTTTCATTTTCAAATTAAGCGAAAGAATGAAAATTTTTTCTTCTTAGATGAATAACAAGCACAATGCACTATTACACTAAAAAGAAAAATAAACACTAGTTTTGAGCACTACGAATGTAAAGATCTAAATTGAAGAGATCAATGCAATAAAAACATAAAACACACTCAAAACAAGGATGTGCTCTTCCAAGCAAAGAAAGGGCTTTCGAACCGATTCAACGAGCAACATAATATATGCTCAAAGTGACGAATGGAGAGCTAAATGAAAACAAAGGTGATCATTCAACAAACCAGAGACACAAAGAGTCGAAAGAAAGACTTAACACAATCATTCAATGAATTGAAATGATAAAGATCAAAGTGACTCGAACTCAACTTAGAAGGCTTAGTGAGGAGAGATCCGAACAAACAGTACAAGGCAGCTAGAAACCCTAGGGAAACAAACTCCATTGATAAGATGATGGAAAAATAGCTGAGAAAACCGAGACTACAGAGTCAAAACAATTCCAGTAGACCAATTTCAAGGTGAAAAACCAATCCAGAGCCAAGAAACACTGTCAAAAACCAAGAAAAGAGGCAAAATTCAATCCTACAGGATTCAACATGACTGTTTAGTTGTAATCTGTGCTAAACAGGGGTTGGCGCACCTATGAAAAAAGAAAAATGCGCCAATCGGTGCTACTTTTCAAATAAAAGAAGCACTGAGCTAGAAAGCCATGGGAAAAAATAAAAACCACCGAGCAGAGGTCAGACTTGACACTTTGAAACTGAACAGGATGGTTGAAAATAGGCAGAAAAGTCAGGAAAAATAGAAAAATGATGAAATGACCAAAGTTGACTCGACCAGAAAAATGCTACATGAACAACTAGACGACAAACACACACTGATCCCTAGCGGAGTCACCGACTTTTTGTGTAGGTAAATCCCCTCTACGAACAGAGGCGATCCCTCTAGCCCTAGGGTGGGTCTAGCAGCAAGAGGAATTGCTAATGCGTCGATTCCTAGTTAATGAATGAAACTAAGTTAGGATAGATGTCCTACCTTTTTTCCACTGTAGTTGTCATAGTTGTGGCATCAGTCTCTTGATCTTCATCCTGACACGTCACGGTCCTTCAGTGGTGGTACTCAGGTGCCTGCTCAAGGATCAGTGAACAAAAGTAGCATACAAAACAATACTTGCATTCATAACTATCTAATTGGTCAAGGATAATTAAACGTATTGCACAAGATTAATCATATCAAACACAAAACAGGAACCAGAACATCAGTCATGTATTAATAAGAAGAGATAAAGAGTTTACAACCAAAAGAGCCTTGACGTTGCAGCCTCCTTTAGCGGGTTCGGTCAAAACACATCTCAAGCATTCGTTGGGGAATTAGACTTGGCGAGGCAATAAGCCTAGACTCTCTCTCAATAATAGGTCTCTCTCTCATCTATCTCACACCAGCTATATCAGGATGTTCAGCTATTCAACCATTTCAGCTATTGTAAAAAATGTTCAGCTAGCTGCATCTATGTGAGAGAGATGTATCTATAGGAAAGGAGGAGGTTGGGATCCCTCATATGGTGGAAGGGAGGCCTTATCCTTTGGGAGGTTGCTCAAATGTAGGAAACAATAAGCCAAAGAAATATGTTTGACGTTATTCAGTTGAACAACCCATGCTGACTCCACTCACGAAAAAAGTTCGGTGCGGGCAATCCACTGAGATAGAGCGCCAATGGGCACAAGGCCCAAATCTAATTTCTCTATGGGCACGCGGCCATAAATTCCTGCCAATGCTAACCCAAAATCATATGTTTTTGATAGCATGTTCCAGGAATAGTTAACAGAGGAAATGTTCTTCTCTTGGCAAGGGATGCAATGACACTTTTTGCAAGGCATGACACTATACAGAAGTCATAGAAAATTGTCCTCCAATGTGCGGGATGGGGATTGCAGGGATGGTGAAAAAATGTTGTGTAACACCTAGCTATCCGTTTTCCATGAATTATGGGGGCTAACATGGCATCCTCTCGAATTATGGTGGAGAAAACCAGAAGATCAACTTCTGAGTGGCATAACTTCAACATAAGGACCCTGATGAACATGATTCTTGCATCGTTGGAAAGGTATCTATGTGCATAATAAGAAACAAATCGTAGAACTAAAGCAACAAAGTTTTACCCCCCCAAAAATGTCGTTTGGTGCCTCAAAATTCTCTCAAAAGGTTTCAAACCCCAAGTTTCCAAACTGGGTCCCATCGGTAAAAAGGGTCTTGTGAGCTGAGTCCTCCACTTTTTCCACAATGAAAGTATCAATATGGATAAGAAAAAATATAATGATCTAATAAAGATCACTTTTCCTATAATTTACGGTTAGTCAATTTATTTCCTACAAGTGTGGCTACCATTTTCGAAGTTTGTATGATTAAGCAAAACTTTTAGAACCTTGAAAAATACTACATAATTATTTATGTTATTTGTTGTAAAGGTATTATTGGAACTACAAATACACCCTAAATGATATGAAATGACTGTATTATTTTTGTTGTGCTAAGTTTCTTTTCAGTTTATAAACATGTGCATAATGAGTTCATTAGTTTGCTTAAGGATTAAGGTGTTTGTCCATGAATTGTAGATGATTTTAGGTTTAATAGAAGCATAAAACAAGCTTAATAACACTGAATAGTAGTGTAAAACAGAGAAATAAGTCACCACATGAAATTTACATAGTAGGCATGATGAAGTAGTTCACCCCTCCTGGGCTACAGATGTTGGTCAAGCTCCCAATGGCATGTTCATCTTTCATTATGCTTAAAATTTTGCAAATACATGTAGCTAAAGTGCTCTAATGTTTGTTTTCTCTGCACAAATGGCTCCAGAATGCTCCAATTAATAAAAAATGACTCTTCATTCACTTAGAATGGGCAAAAATTGAGTCTCCTACTCTTTTGCCCAGTTTCACCTAGAAAAACTCCACTAAAAGTGGAGAATTCCACTTAACTGAAGCTAAAATAAAAAAATCCCGCCCAAAATGGCGTGTTGGCCAAACTTCTGCCAGATTTAACTATTATTGTTTGGGTGGCCACATGCTAACCCCAATCTCACGGTTACCATGAGATTTGGCGGAACCCAATGCTCAAACTTTGGTTACAAAGGTCGGAACTCCGGGTTTGATGGTGGGTTTACGATAACCGCATGGAGAGTTGAAAACAGTTAATTGTGCCATGTGATAACACCGAAAATGTTGGTAGGATTGTGGGTTACATTGGTTGCGATGTCGGTGGTTACGTTAATGTATACCATGTGAACACACGTCGAGAACCGTTGGCGGGTTGGCACCGCCGGCGGTTCCCAACCCCCCATAAACTGTTTCAACAAACTTTAACATAAACCCGACGGCCATTGTAGTTAAGAAACAAATGTAGCTCAGACGATAAATACCTGTGGGTTCCCATGGGAGGTCCATGGGTCGATTACTGTGGCCTCCAACCAAAATTTTATAATGTGGTTCCAAGGCCACATGGCGGCCTTAGGGATGGCCACGTGGCAACTCTTGATTGGTCTGCCAAAAACATACACCCCAACAGAAATTCTACACTTATCAACCTATGGTTAGTTTCAAGGAAGGAATATTCCTCAAAATATTCCCTTTTTCTGACTGTGCATCCACCCATTTGCTGACTGTGCATCCTAGTCAACCCTGGTCAAACTATCGCAATTTACCTATTTGGCATTTCGATCAGAATGTGATATCTCCCTCATACGGCATCAGTTTTTCAAACCATTCGCGACATTGGAATCAGGAAGACGAGATATATGCAACCATCCTAGTTTAAACCCAATCCTGTAACTTTTAATTTTGAGAAAAATTTATGAACTCCTGATCACTCCTCCCCATTAGGAAGCTTTTGGACCCCAAAAGACTTGATTACCTGTTCAGTAGATGAGGGTATAGATCCCTCACCTTTCCAACCTCCATCCACTTTGCCTTGCTTGGTTTAGTGCCTTTGAGCCCAACTCAAAGGTAGTCAACACTTCCCCTCTTGAATGCCCTTGTCCTCCTGTCAAGAATTGTGTCTTCTTTGAGCTCATCTAGAAATTCTGGCGGGAAATCTTCAATAGAAGGTAGTTGAACATCACTTCCTTGATCATCGATCAAATGTGGCTCATAAAAATTTAGGTTTTAAACATTAAAAACTGAATATATTTGCATGTAAGAAGGCAATTCAAGTTGGAAAGCATTATTATCAACTTTCTTTATGATCTTGAAAGGACCATAGCGAATGGGTTTGATCTTTTTACCTTCCCCTTGCATCCTTTCTTTGATAATGTGCAACCATACCTCATCTCCCTCTTGAAATTTGTGATCAACTTGATGTTTTTCATGCCTCTCTTGGTATTTTCTTTGACTTTTCTCAAGTTTTTCTTGAACTTGTTGATGTATAATCTAAATTTTCTCAATTAACCTTTGAGCCTTATCAATTTCACTATGGCCATCAATTGCAACATCATTCCCAAAGATGAAGTCTAATGGTGATTTTTGCAAATATCCAAAGGATACTTCAAAAGGTGATGTTTGTGTAGAAGAGTGCTTTGCCTGGTTGTAAGTGTGTTGAATGTAATGCAGTTTCCCATCCCACAACTTAGGATGTTTGCTGCAATATCCTCTCAATAGATGCACAATGGTTTTGTTCACAACCTCAGTTTGTCCATCTGTTTGTGGATGAAAAGTGGTACTCTTTTTCAACTTTGTGTCCATCATTCTCCATAGATTTCACCAAAAATTCCCAATGAACCTGGAATCCCTGTCACTAGCAAGATAATTTGGCAATCCAAAATGAACCCAAACATGTTGAAAATAAATTTCAGCAGTAATGGTTTTCTTACATGGAATAAGTATACACATTTTACTAAATCTATCCACAACTACATAAATATAATCATGTTGTTTTCTTGACATAGGTAGACCTCTAACAAAGTCCATGGAGACACTCTCCCATGGCCTTGATGGTACCGATAGTGGCGTGTACAACCCAAGCTTCTTATTACTAGGCTTATTTGTTGCACACATAGAACAACCTCTTATAAAACGTGACACACTATCTATCATGCGAGGCCAATATCAATACCTCTATAGACGCACCACTATTTTTCTTACCCCAAAGGGTCCAACAATAAGAGATGAATGAGCTTCTCTCATGACACTTAGCCTCTCTCATTTTGGAATACATGGCTTTCCCAAATGAAACAACAAATTGTTATACATGTGATAATATTTTTCTTCAACTTCATTCCCTTCACTCAAACTAGCATACACATCTTGAAAATCAATGTCATGTGCATATTGTTCTATGTAACTCTCATGTACAACATAATTATTTTTTAGTAAAGTAGATGCACTAATGATTGGTCTTGAAAGCATATCAACAAATTTATTGAAAATACCTTTCTTGTACCTTATAACCAAGTGAAATTTTTGAAGAAATCCCATCCACCTGAAATGTCTTGATTGCTGCAATTTTGTTTGTGACTGCAAGTACTATAATGGTTGGTGATCGGTATGCACAATAGTCTCTTTACTCATCAAGTAGTGTTTCCACTTCTTGACACTTTGTACCAACGCATATATTTCTTTTTCATATGTAGGATAATTAGTTACAGCACCATTAAAATTTTCAGAATGAAAAGAGATAGGTTTACCATGCTGCAAAAGTATTGTGCCCATGGCATAATCGCTAGCATCAGTTTGTATCTCGAATGGTTGTCTCAAATTTGGTAATGAAAGGAATGGATCTGAATTGATCTTGTATTTTAAAGCTTTGAAAGCTTCTTTTTGTTTGCCTCCCCATTGGAATCGTTTCTTCACACTTGTCACTGCATGCATAGGAGTTGCGATGGAAGAAAAGTTACCAATAAAATTTCTCCAATATTGAGCTACACCTAAGAAGCTTCATACCTTGGTTATTGTTTTGGGTGTGGACCAATTCACAATGGCTTCCACTTTAGAAGGATAAATCCCCAATTCTCTTCCTCCTACAATATGTCCCAAATAGACCAAATAAGTCCTTCCAAACTCACAATTTGACATCTCAAGAAACAATTTCTCTTTCTTCAAAATATCAAGCACTCTATTCACATGCAAGACATGATCTTCTCTTGTTTTGCTGAAAATTAAAATGTCATCTAAGTAGACAATAACAAATTCATCAAGGAATGGACGCAAAACAATATCCATAACACACATGAAATTTTCCGGTGCATTACACAAACCAAAAGGCATAACTAGCCACTCAAAGAGTCCTTGTTTGGTTTTGAATGCAGTTTTCCATATATCACTTTCTGAAATTCTTGCTTGATGATATCCACTTCGTAAATCTAACTAAGTGAAAAAAAATCTTCTTTCAGCTGATCAAGAAAATCATCTATTCGTGGGAGTGGGTAACGATTTTTTACTGTAATCTTGTTCAAAGATCAAAAATATACACACATGTGCCAAGTCCCATCTTTCTTTGGTATCAAGACTATGGGTGAACTGCATGGCAAGGTGCTTGGCCTTATGATTCATTTGTCCAACAACTCTTTGATTTTCCTCTTTATTTCAACATTATCCATTATCGACATGCGATACATACTGATGTTTGGAAGAGGACAATCTTGCTGCAACTGAATCTCATGTTGAATTTCTCTTTTTGGAGGAAATAATGTTGGCTCCTGAAACATCTCATGATGTGCATTAACTACATCATATAAATATGATTTCAACTTAGGATCACATCCCTCAAATGATTCATGATTAAAATCATCTTTAGGCTTAATCATAAGAAGAACAAAATTCTTACTTGAATTTACCAGCCTCTTTACCGTCCAGCATTTACCATAGCAATGTTTGTCTTCTTCCGATGTGCTCTAACAATGAACTCCTTTCCATATTTGAATAAATGATATTTTTTCTCATGGATATGGAAGATCTCTTTCCTATCATACAATTAAGGACTCCCCAACATAATACCTATTATGTCAAGTGGAACCACATCTAATTCAACTGTGTCAAAAAAATTTGCAGTGATTGCAAACCACAATATACATTTCTTTGAAACCTGTAGATTTGCATCCTTACAAATAAAACCCAATGGATATGGTTTTGGATGTGGTATGGTCTCAAGGTTAAGTTTCTTGACCAAATCTTCAGAGATTAAGTTTACTTGTGACCCACTGTCAAACAATGTGTCAATCTTGGTATGTTTGGATATGACCCTCACATGAAACATTTCTATTATTTCTTCTTCATTTGGAGTGTTTATGTGACAGTTTGATGTACTGGTACTGGGTTTAGTTTCAATTTATTTTCCATTCATGTTCTTCAATCCCATGGATGTAATCTTAGATTCATCACCTGAATCAGATCCTAAATCATGTTGAGTTGCAGCTGCAGTTTTCTGTTTCCCTCTGTTATTGGGTTTCTTTGGCCTCAATTCAGGATGTAATTTTCAACAATGAGTTTCATCATGGCCTTCTTTTGAACAATGTTTACAAACCACTTTTTCTCCCTCTTTCTTAATAGATGCATTATTTTTTTTTTTACCTTTTGAGGTCTTTTCCTTGGCTTTGCCCTTAAAAGGTTTCTTCCTACCCTCTTCAGAAATGTTCTTCCCTCTAGATTCTAGATGTGTGGCTTGAACACATACTTCATCTAGACTGGTGGGGTTAAACATGAGAATAGTTTGTTTTAGGCAGCTATGTAAGCCTCCTATGTACTTGAGAAAAGTATCTTGGCTCTGCAAATCTATCCCTAATAAGAGAGCTCTTATCCTAAATTCTTGGGTGTATTCTTGCACATTTTGTCCCTTTAATTTCCTAAAGTTCTGCCAGTTCATGATGGCTTTCTACATATGAGCTAATGGATAAAATTGTTGTTTTATAGCAGTAATGAAATCTGACCATGATATAATAATCTTACCATGCTTCTTGATTTCTTCATTTGTCTTGGCTTCCCACCAAACACGTCCTGCACCTTCCATTCTCAATGAAGCTAATTGGATTTTAGTATCATCATCTTGAAGGTTCTATATTCTCAAATATACTTCCAATTGCCTAATCCAATTATCAAGATTTTCTGCATTGATTTCACCATTAAACATTGGCAATTAAAACTTAACATTGAGTTTTAAAAAATGGCTTTTACCAGTGTTCTTTGACTTGTGTGGCTGATGTACTGAAGAAGAAGTAGAGGATGATGATGATGAGGGTGAGGATGGTGGCTCTCCATTGCCTCCATTTCCTCTATTTCCCTTCCAGTCTCTCATTCCTTTCTTGATAAAGGATTCTAACCATCTTAGTCATGTCAAGAAATGCTTTCCTGAACACTCTTTCTTCCTCCTTGGGATCAACTTCTTCATGGATTTCTCCTTCCTCATGAGGCATACTTAATGGAGCTTTTGATTCTTTAGGAGGTGAACTAGGTGGTGGAGATTGTGGCAATATTGCTCTCCTTTTCTTTGGCTCTTCTTGAGACCCTTCTACTTGCACCAATTTACCTTCTCCTCTCTTGACCTTGAGCCTTGTAAGCATCTAAAACTTGCAAATAGCTAAACAATTCTTTGCACTAAACATCATCAGAGAATAAACTCTAGCTCTAATACCAATATGATCTGAAATGATTGTATTATTTTTTCTATGCTAAGTGTCTTTTTAGTTTATAAACATGTGCATAATCAGTTCATTAGTTTTCTTAAGGATTGGGGTGTTTGTCCATGAATTGTAGATGATTTTAGGTGAATTATAAGAAGCATAAAACAAGCTTAAATAACACTGAACAACAGTGTAAAACAGAGAAATAAGTCACCACATGAAATTTACACAGTAGACAGGATGAAGCAGTTCACCCCTCCTAGGTTACATCTACTAGTCCAACTCACAATGGCATGTCCATCTTTCATTATGCTCAAAATTTTTCAAATACATGTAGTTACAGTGATATAATGGTTGTTTTCTTTGCACCAATGGCTTGAGAATGCTCCAATTAGTAAAAAATGACTCTTCATTCACTCAGAATAGGCGAAAATTGAGTCTCCTACTCTTCTGCCCAGTTTCACCTAGAAAAACTCCACTAAAAGCGGACAACTCCACTTAACTGGAGCTAAAATAGAAAATCCCGCCCAAAATATCGCGTTGGCCAAACTTCCGCTGGAATTAACTGTTACGGTTGGGGTGGCCACATGCAAACCCCAATCCCATGGTTACTATGACAGTTGGCGGAACCCAATGCTCAAACTTCGGTTACAAAGGTCGGAACTCCGGGTTTGATGGTGGGTTTGCGATAACCGCGCGGAGACTTGACAATAGTTAACTGTACCATGTGATAAACCCGAAACTACTGGTGATATTTTGGGTTACATTGGTTGTGATTTCGATGGTTACGTTAATGTATACCATGTGAACACACGCTGGGAACTATTGGCGGGTTGGGAACGTCGGCGATTCCCAACCCCCCATACACCGTTTCAATAAACTTTAACATAAACATGACGACCATTATAGTTAAGAAAAAATGTAGCTCAGATGGTAAGGACCTATGCATGCCTGTGGCCTCCAACCAAAATTTTATAATTTGGTTCCAAGGCCACGTGGCGGCCTCAGGGCTGGCCACGTGGCAGCTCCTGATTGGTCTGCCAAAAACGTACACCCCAACAGAAATTCAACACTTATGAACCTGTGGTTAGTTCTGAGGAAGAAATATTCCTCAAAATATTTCCTTTTTTTAACTGTGTATCCACCCATTTGCTGACTGTGCATCCCAATCAACCCTGGCCAAACTGTCGCAATTTACCTATTCAGCATTTCGATCAAAACGCGATATCTCCCTCATACGACATCAGTTTTCCGAACCGTTCCCGGTGCTGGAATCAGGAAGACGAGATATACATAACCATCCTGGTTTCAACCAAATCCTGTAACTTTGAATTTTGAGCAAAATTTATGAACTCCTGATCACTAAACAAATAAATGATAGAAAGAGTCATGATCTGCATATCTATTACATGATATCTTGTAAGCTCAATCATAACCCTAGATTGACTAGTTTAATATACAAACACTTTGATTACCTCACTATTAATTAGAAATGTGATTAAATATTTTGTCAACCCCTTCAAGTAGTACCACATAAAAAAGTACTAATATACAGAATCTCACTTCCATGTACATTTATAAATATAGGAAGTCCCTTACATATACTTGAAAACAAATTTAGATAAGCTAATTGGTTGTCTTGTTGCTAAAGTACACTAAAAATAACACTCAAGGAGACCACTCTCTAGTGCCTAGGTATTGATTAGTACATTTATTGGAATCATTAAAACTCTTATTTAATATCTTTAGATATTGGAACGAGTACTATTATTGGACCTCACATATATATCAAAGAGATATAGCACTTAACACTTCCTTGTCCTTGAGACTTAGTAACCTTTTCCAATGAGCTCGCCCGTGAAGAAGAGTTCCTATAAAAATTCTCATACTTCAATGGACAACATGAACATTTTTCCTACTTTAGAAAAATTGAAAAAATTGGAAAACAAGTTTTAGAAGTTGAAAGATAATTTTGATAAGAAACTAGACAATTTGATAAGTTTTTGACTGAAAAGTGGTAAACTAGGCTAGCTCAAGGAATACCAAAAGGAAAACATGCAATTGAACAACGCATTGAGCCACATGAGGAAGAAACTTCTAACATGGGACAATGTAACCACTTGCATACCCTCTTCAAGTTTGTATATTAATATACTAATGGATAAAGCATATGGCACCATTCTCCTAAGGTGGAATTGTGTTAAAAATTTACCAGAGAGGAAAAATATATACTAAGAGAAATCTTACACTAACCAAAAACACTTAAACATTAAACAAAATATTCACACATTTTATCTTGGGAAAACCCAACTCCCGAGAAAAACCTAACCAATGAATTCCATTAGTTATTTTCCAAAACCCTATCCAAGTTGTCCAAGTGGTCCTTCACTGCTCACCTTCATGGCCTGGCATTACAATAGAGTTCCTCCCATTTTTTTGAAGGCTCCATTACATTGGTTACGGATATGGATAGTTTCTCAATCCGTGCAGTGTTGTGGGACTAATTATTTTCTTGATTTTGTCTTGGTTACTATTTGGGGGAGGGTTTCCAAAGGCTTGTTGTCTCTTTGTTGGAACAGGGTCCCCTAGCTTGTTTTTTATAGATATTCTAGCTATGTTTTTTATATATTTTTGTAGTAATTGGTCTTGCGCTGGGGCTTTGGGGTGGGTCAAAGCCCCCAATGTATTGTAATGGGTCAAAGGGTAGACCTAGAGTCGGTAAACCACGGTTTTCGGACCACAGGATAGCGTAGGTTATGATGATATAAATAGATGGATAGTTTGAGTCTAAGGGTAATAAAGTAAGTAAGAATGATGCTATGTACGAACTGTTGAGATCTGTTTTAGGTAGTTTTGGGTAAGGACTCCTGCTGTCTATGTGTGTGGAGATCCCCAGTCCTGCTATGCGTGGAGATCCTCAGTCCTGCTATGTGAAGACCCCGCTGGCTGTGTGCACGTGTTGTGACTTGGGGTTTGTAACTTGGTTTTGGATGTTAACGAATGCGAAATATATTGAAGTACCTTTATGCTATATGAACTGGTAGTGTTTATTATTGAATTACCTCTATGTTATTTGAATAAGCTGCAATTGTATCTACGATATATGAATTAGCTGTGATTATGATGTTCTGTGGTGATAATTGATGATAAGCACGTGGATGAAAAGGTGTTGATCATATATGTTTAGTAATACTAGCTTTGTTTATGTTTATATGTTGATTATATTATTAAGGGCTCGATAATAGGCTTGTTTATGTGCGAACCTGATCGAACTGGATGAGATCTTCTTTAATTACCTACTCACTCTCAGGGTGCGGAAACCTTGTTCCAGCAGCCACCCATACTACTTCGGGTGAGACCTTGACCTGTGAAAGTAGGTCATTGTTGAAAGGGCCAGTAGTATATGGGTTTGTTGGCAAACCTTAAACTCCAAACCTGGGTCAGGACCCCTCAAGCCAAAAAATGGTTCTATTGCCGGGACCGGGAGCATTTTGAGAGAGATATCGGGTAATGCCATGAGGCCATTGGAGACCTGAGAAATTGGAGCTCAAAGACTGTTTCGAAAGAAAGATTCAAGAATTTTTTGTAAAGGAGAATCGCAAACATGAAGCTAACAACTAAGAAGTGGAAGAACAAACATATTTTCACCGAAGTATATGAAATTTCTTTGTAACTTTTGCACATGAGCTCCAGGAGTGGCTAGTGAGGCTAGTATAATTTCAGACGTGTTGGAAAGACGATCAGGTTACGCAGTGGACTCCAGAATTGATTCAACAGTTGGAGAAGGCTGACAACACAGTCACCCACACGGTATATCATTGGGTGGATAATGTGCTAGGAGGATTTGTAATGGAATTTGCAGTCGATCAGTTTGTATCCTACTCTGAGGCGGAGCGAAGGTTCTTCAAGGGATTCCGAGGTAAGTTATTGCAAACATTGTCGCTAATAATTAAAATATTACTATGTGAAAAGGGCATTTTGTGCAACCACACCGAATGAATGACCTCTGATCAAAGTGAGAGTACAACATGAAGTGGCAAGTACTACCGATCCAACCAAGAAGGGGATAGTTCTGTCTATAGCCCATTAAGAGAGCCGGCTACGCACACAAGAACTAGTCCTCCAGCTACACCATCTTCGAGTCAGCATAAGGGAAAGAACTCCCCTACACCTTCGCCCTCACCGGAAGAAGATATGGCTACACACATGAAGCTGCCCACCTTCAAGGGTGTAGGAGACGAAGATATGAACTAATTTTGGTTCGTAGCGGAATCAGTATAGACTGCGTTGAATGTGGCTAGCGATGCTGTAAAAAGGGCACAGCTATCCCTCATATTTGAAGGAAGGGCCCTGGATTGTTACATGGGGTACGTAGGCTAGCATGTGGATCCATTTATTCAAGAGAATAAGAATGCTTTAAAACAAAAGTTTCAGAAGCCTAAGTCCTACGCTAACAGCTGGTGGTTGACTTGAAATATTTTATACAAGGACCCACTGAGTCAGTATGGGAGGCTGATCAGTAGCTAAATAAGGTTATCAGAAATGGGGAATTTCATTATGACGATAGACAACACAAGGAATGGTTCATCGCCATGATATTACCTCACCTGCGTGGACCTATGGGTCATCAAGCGATTGAGATGCAAGAGAAATCCTTGGAGATTGCTATGAAGCTAGAAGCTGTTCCAAGAGACGATGCCCAGTTTTGGGTACAACAGATCCAGGGATAGCTGGAGGTAATGCACCTTGAAATCCATAATTTTTGGAAAGAGCGAGGAAAAGAAGCTAGCCCAGACATATGATGCATAAGATGCACAGTATTAGGCCACACCAAGGACCAGTGCCCTCTGCTGGTGGACTACATGCAGGCTGGGGGGACCAGCCCATTGCGCCCTAAAGAGGATGTGAGACCAAGTGGTCCAACGTTATGATGCACTGACTGTCGCGTAACTGGACCACATGATACCAGCCACTGCCCCCATCTTGGTGCTTATGTTCCAGAGTTGAAGTAACAATGGTGTCGATTCTGGTCATCTGTGGGACATGACGAACACAACTGCCGGACATATGACTTAATGATAGAGAAAGGAAATCTGTACAGGGTACAGGTTGACCCTTCTTCACTACTATATCCCTCGGGACAAGGAGGCTCCCTCACCAAAGGGGGTGGGGGGGGGGGGGGGGGGGTAAGAGGTGGAATCAAAGGTCAGGGAAGAGGGCAATTGATTTATGATAAACGTGGAGAAGTAGGGCACTTCGCAAGGGACTTTCTGAACCCTGCACGATAATCTTGCAGATATTGTAGACAATTGGATCATGTGATCAGATATTTTCCAATACTGATAGCAAAAATGCAGGAAAAACAACAGATGCCAATGCAGAATGTGTAAAGGGTTAAGGGAGAACCGCATGATGAGATACCCAGTATTAATGTCATAACACGCAGCGGTATGGCTACTGGAGGAGCCGAGGAGAGGGTTGCAGCTGAACTCCTAATCTAAAAAGCTCCTATCAAAAAGGAAAGCTTGGACCTACAAAAGGAGAAAGAAACCTTCATCGAAGCTTGCAAAGACTTTACCAAGGATGAGGCACCTACTTCCAAGGCTCCAACAAAACTAAGAGTGAACGATGAATTTAAACCATTCCTGCAGGCATGTATGAAGCTGATACGCAAGTAGAAGGCAGTAGAAAATCTTCAAGAACTGATAGATATTTGTGCAGAAAGAATTGACCCTCCCACAGACGTTAAATATGTTCACAAACTGTACAAGCATAAGAAACGCACTAGTCGGGAAATGCGGCTAACAACGCAAATCAGCGATTATGAAATGGATCAAGTCATCCTAGTTCTGGATTTGATGATAATGTCCTACCCAAAAAAACGTGGCAGAGGATGGGAGAACCTAAGCTGGAATGGTCTATTATATAGTTGTGCATGGCTAACCAAAAAAATATCATACCATTGGGGAGACTGTCAAAGATTATGGTAGACATCGCAGGGGTTAAGGTATATGCGGATTTTGAGGTAATTCAAATTGTGGAAGATGTGGACCCTTATCTTGCACTCCTGGGACTGGATTGGACTATAGACATGGGAGGCATTATCAACTTGAAGAAAGGAGCATGGTTTTTGAGAATGAGGGAACAAGAGTAATAGTCCCTCTATACCAAGTGGAAGGAGAACGGTATACATAACCTGTGCGCAAAGAAGACAACGTGGATCATATCTATAGACTAACCACCCAGGAAAAGGATTGGATTAATCCTATGGCTGATGGTGTGCTTTTCTGGGAGAAAGACAGTGAATGCCTCTCTGACTCCGACGGGGAGATCGAAAATTGGCATAATCGGTTACATGATGTGTCTGCGCTATGATGTCTTAGGATCACGAAGAGCTTCTGGTGTATCTCCTCAGAGGTAAGAGAGATGCCTTACTTTGATGGTTCTGGTAGTATTAGGGATTTTCTTAGAGTATTTGAAGCAGAAGTCCCAAGGGATCGAAGAATATGGGCGCTTAACCTAGCCATGCATGAAACCCCTGCGCGGTGATGGGAAACTCATAAGGGGACGTTCCGGGATTGGGACGAATGTCGCAAGATGATGATCCTACAGTTTGAATCTTCGGTTCACCTACGCGTGGAGACTTTCCTTGGCCAAGGGGACCCGCACAAGCACTTGGCCACATGGATGGAGGTGTGGTGCAAAAGAACCAAGGACGAATGGGTCCACCTGTTCATTCATGCCTTGGGGCAAATCCCCACCGCATGGTATTTGGATGCAGAGCTACATCAGTGTACCCGCCACTGGGAGACCATGAAGGACGATTTTGTGGGGAAGTTCAGGTTGATTGGCGTAACTGAGGCATTAGACGAAGCCTTGCAGGACATATATGCCCTAGTATTTGATGAGTAACGCCCTCATGTGGAGTATGGGGCACCATCTTGGGATACACAGATGCAAGATATTGTTAACTATCGCAATATATCAATGGAGGAATGTGATGAAGACCCGCAAAATATCACTATCCTAGAATCAGAGGGTGAATGCACAGTTGCTCGACCCTCACTACAGAACTTCAATGTGACCAAGCCTCTTAAGCTAAGGGAAGTCAACATTGGAACAGAAGAACAACCTAAGCTAGCTAAGATTGGGGACTATTGGGATGACGATACTATTGGAAAAGTCGTGGAGCTTCTCATGGAGTACCAGGACCTATTTCATACAAAATTCTCAGAACTTAAGGGTATTACACGGGACCTGGGGGTCATGTGCATCACTTTAAAACTGGATGCGCGCCCTGTCAAGCAACAACCTTACTGCTTCAATCCCAAGTATAAGCAGAAATTCAGGGAAGAAATTGACAAAATGCTAGCTGCAGTAGAACAGTCAAATTTGGTAGGCCCTATGGTGGTTCAAGAGAAAAAGACTAAAGGAGAAACAAGAATCTGTGTCGACCTACGCAAACTGAATGATGTCTGTGTACATGATCCCTTCCCCATGCCATTCTCTGATGAAATCCTTGATAGTGTGGGAGGGTAGGAAGCATACTCATTCACTGACGGTTTTTCGAGCTACCATCAAATCAAGATTGCACTGGAGGATCGCAACAAAAATACATTCGCCACCGAATGGGGATCCTTCCAATACCCCGTCATGCCATTTGGGCTCAAAAATGCCCCTGCCATCTTTTCATGGGTAGTCGTCACTGTATTCAAGGAGTTCATTCACAAGTTCTTGTAGGCATACTTTGATGATTAGACAGTATTTGGGTTGGTAAAGAAGCACATCTCGAACCTGCGCATGATATTGGACGCCTATAGAAAGCACTAGATTTCCCTAAATATTAAGAAGTGCATATTCTACGTACCTTTCGAGATCTTGTTAGGCCACATAGTCTATCGGCAGGGACTTATGGATGACCCTACCGAGGTAGCAGTTATCATCAACTTAGCAGTCCTTACAACTGAGAAACAACTGTGCTCCATCCTCGGGCACACGAGCTACTACAAGAAGTTCATTCAAGGGTACGCACTGATCAGGACACCCATGGAGAAGCTACTAAAGAAGGATGTTTCATTTTTTTGGGATGCGGAGTGTCAGAAGACTTTCGAGCTACTCAAGGAAAAGATGGTCTTTGCACCTATCCTCATATTTCTTGACTGGGTGAAGGTTTTCCATGTCCATGTAGATGCCTCAGGGTTCTCCCTAGGAGCCGTCCTTACGCAGCCCAGGGAAGGAGACATAGACCACCCAGTTGCGTTTGCTAGTAGAAAACTCTCTAGTGCAGAGTGTAACTACTCCTCTACTAAGTACAAGGGGCTACCCATGGTATATGCCCTGCAAAAATACCAGCATTATCTATTGGGAGGGAACTTCAAGATGTTCATGAATCACTCAGCTTTGAAGTACCTAGTCAATAAGCTTATGTTGGGGGGGAAGATTTGCCAATGGTTATTGCTATTTCAAGAACATGACTTTGAGATCATTGTGAAGCCGGGGAATCTAAATGCTGGACCCGACCACTTGTCCCGAATCGAGAGTGGTGAAGAACCGACCAACCTAGAGGAAGGATTGCCCGATGCGTAGCTATTTTCTATTAAGATGGTTGATGCACACTTTGTTGATATCATTCAATTCTTAACTACGGGGATGGCACCTGTCGAATATTCGGTACAATAGAAAAAAGAGCTGGTAACCCACGCAACAGACTTTACCATCATAGCGGGCCACTTGTATAAGCTGGGAGCTGATGAGGTAGCCCACGGAGGCGTAGCAGGAGGTCACTACGCAGGGAAAGCGACGACGCAAAAGATCTTAAGAGCTGGGTTGTGGTGGCCCACACTGCATAGTGACTCTTACGACTATTGCAAAGCTTGCGACACATGCCAAAGGATAGGAAGATTGTCGCGCAGGGATGAAATGCCCTTAAAACCACAGATGGCCCTGCAGGCGTTCGATAAATGGGAAATTGACTTCGTTGGGCCCATTAACCCACCAAGTAAGAAGACAGGTGCCCACTACATCATCACTGTGACCGACTATGTAACTATATGGGCCGAAGCACAAGCTGTGAAGGATTGTACTTCTGATACCGTTGCTCACTTTATTTTTGAACATATTCTAACCAGGTTTGGCTATCCGAAGATCTTGATGAGTGATAGAGGTACGCATTTCGTTAATGAAACAATACAAGCTTTGACTAAAGAATTTCAAATCCACCATGCAAAAAGTACCTCATATCACGCGCAGGAAAATGGAATAGTAGAAGCTTTTAACAAAATTCTGGAACAGGCTCTGACCAAGATCTTTAATGTCGATCAAATCGATTGGAACGTGTGCATCCCGTCGGTCCTTTGGGCCTATCGGACCACATGCAAAAAATTGATTGGGAAAACACTGTTTCGGACGGTTTATGGAAAGGAAGCCATTATGCCCATGGAGTATATCGTTCCTAGTTTGTGCATTACAACCTTTATGAACATGGCGGAGCCCGATGTCAGTGAGGAAAACTTAGCGCAGCTAGTCGCCTTGGAGGAATATCGATTCATTGCTAGCATTCATCAACAAGTTTAGAAGGCCTAGGAAAAAGCATGGCATGATAGACATATTCGGCAGAAGATATTTTTGGAGGGAGAATTGGTCCTACTATACGATAGCCAGTTTTCAAAACACCCAGGAAAGTTTCGTCATCACGAGCTGGGCCCCTATATGGTCAAGGAAATCATTGATGGAAGAGTTGTCCGGTTAGCTACATTGTGCGGTGACATTATACCAGGATATGTTAATGGAAGCCGTCTCAAACCATACCGGATCAAATGACTATGTGGCTGGAGTAGTTGTATTGGGAGGAATACGTGTAGGCAAGAGGAAAAACGCAGGCAGGCCCATTATACACGCAGGGGTCGACTGCAAGTCAGGAAAACCGGGGAGGTGTGTTGGGAGCACAGGGGTCGATCGCAAGTCTGGAAGCCTAGGGAGGTGCACTGGGAGCATAGGGGTAATACACAACTACGAAAACTAGCCGTTGGAACAGTACCGCTGGGTAAAAAGCCAAATTTACCATTGGAAGGAGCGGGCAGTAGGCAATTAATGCGAATATTTCTAAATATTTTTACCGTTTCTATGATGTTAAGTTTCATCTAAGTTTTATCTGACCGTTTTTCACTCTTCAATGCTATAAATGGAGGAGGTCAACTCTGAATTGGGGTTACACCTGTGCTGAAAATCTTGTTCCTTGAGAGTTGTCGTAACTATTGTTCTATGTTCATGTATGGGTGTGTTACCCCCTCTAATAGTAGTAACCCCGAGTTCACCTTCCGAGCAAGAATGACTGCAACCAATCCCACTGAATCATCACAGACCATGGCCTCTATGGAGCCCACATCTGATGAAGTATTGGAGGTCACCCCCGAAGAAGATGAAGATGTGTGGTGGTTAAATAGCTAAATAAGACCTTGGAAAGTATCACTGCTGCTACTGAAGGCCAAAATTAAGTATACGTACGAACTGTTGAGATTTGTTTGGGGTATTTTTGGGTAAGGACTCCTACTAGCTGTGTGCGCGGAGATCCTTAGTCCTGCTGTGTGTGGACCACGTTGGATGTGTGTGCGGGTTGTGACTTGGGTTTGGATTTTAACGAATGCAAAATATATTGAAGTACCTTTATGCTATCTAAACTGGTTATTTTTATTACTAAAGTACCTCTATGTTATTTGAATAAGATGCGATTGTATCTATGATATATGAATTAGCTACGATTGTGATGTTCAGTGGTGATAATTGCTGATATGCACGCGGATGTGAAGGTGTTGATTAGATCCGTTTAATAATAGCTTTGTTTATGTTTATATGTTTATTATATTGTTAAGGGCTTGATAATAGGCTTGTTTATGTGCGAACCTGATCGAACTTGATGAGATCCGCTTTAATTACCTACTCTCTCCCAGGGTGCCGAAACCTGGTTCCAGCACCCACCCATACTACTTCGGGTGAGACCTTGACCTGCAAAAGTAGGTCATTGCTGAAAGGGCCAGTAGTATAGGGGTTTGTTGGCAAACCTTAAACTCTGAACCTGGGTCAGGACCCCTCAAGCCAACACTCTTTCAATTTGGTGGTATGGTTTAATATTATTATTGTGCTTCTTGTAGTCTAGTTTGGTAATTTTTATTTTGGTCATCTATATCAGTGGAATTTTTGGCCCTCCCTTTTAAAGTGCTTCAAATTTATCATTTATTTTGTCTCAGAGCCTATTGAGTAGTTTTCTGGGATGATATTGTTGTTTTCTGGTATGGCTCTCAGTGCCCTCCTTTTTTTCCATGGGTTTCATTCATATGGCATTGCCCCCCCTATAGTTGTTCTTAGTGTCTGGTCTCTCAAGTTTTTATGGCTCCTCATCAACGACTGCCTAATCGAAGGGGTGGATATACACCTGTTGTTTGGAATAGGTCACATCCATTCAGACCTTTCTATTATCATTTTTTTGCCTCAAATTTTGATGTATTTCCCTTGGAGGTTCATCATGAAATTATTCTTTTATAGGACATTGAGAATGATGATTGTCCATATGCTTCATATTCTATACTTGTATGTGTTCGTGTTAAGTGGTTTCCAAATTTGGGCATTTTCATCAACACAGGCTACATTTCCTTTGTTCTATGGCTCTCAATCAACATACTTATATGTTTTTTAGGATCTTGTTCTGAGAGCAGTACCTTGAAAATTAAAATGACTTTTCCTCCCTTGAAGGCATTAAACGCATAATTTGCAATATTTGTTTTAACCTCAACAACGTCGATTCTCAATTGAAAAGGGTAGAAGTAGTTATGGTCTTAGAATCTGGCTCGATGATCTCACAGCTCGACCTTCCAACAATGGGCATACTCCTGATATTAAACCTTTGGATCATGGTTATTCATAAGTAGAAACATGATGATCTCAGTGGATTTTTGGTTTTAGGTCTTTTGGGTCAATTTTGGATTTCCAGCCCTCCAGGTGATCTCAAAATTTTGCTCTGGTTTTTTGCTTGATTGGTTGGTGAAGACGTTTTTATTTCTGCTCATTGGGAATTATGTTTGTCGTATTTATACTCTCATATATTGTACACATATCTCTCAATGTTGTTACTACATATCTCATATATTATTTTTCTAGTTCTTCTTTTTCGTTGTCGATTTGTTTCCATATCACCTCTTGTCATAAGGCAATGTTGTATGGAGGCCACATCAATCGTGTTGCATCTCCTGTTTTGGCATGCCATATCTATGGCTTCACATGTTGTTTCTGCTTCTAACACCATGATAGAGGGCACTATTTTGCCTAAGTTCCACTTAGTTCTAGTATGGCTCTTAGGTCACTTGGTTCTCAATTGTAAACAATGATGTACAATATTTTTGGTTAATAGAAATCTCAATGCCTATTTAAAAAAAAATTGTATTATGCACTAGATTTTCTTAATGGTATTTCCCTTTTTAATTAAAAGGAGCAATAGAGTTTTAGAAATTAAATTAATTAACTATAGCTTAAAAAAATTATTAAAAATAAATTTGTTTTCCCCTTGGTTTGGGGTTTTCCCTCTTTTATTTCATTTTTCTTCATTACTTGTATATATTTTTTCTAGTTATTTTCCATTTCTTTTTTATTTTTTTTAATAGTTGCACTAGGATTTTAGGCCATGGTTTTAAAATTGTTCTGATTTTAAGCTCAAAAAATAAAGAGGACTATTACTAGTATCATCTCTTTTCAATTTAGGGATTGATTTTAGGATTTTAGTTGTACATCTACAAGTTGTTAAGGTCATGGGTGCCAAAGAAGTAGCACATTTTGAACTAAAAAATATGGTAGTGTTACTAAGAGTGTCAATTTTCAATGCGGGAGTTGATTTTAAGGTTTTGGTTGCAACAATATAACTTGTTAAGGCTAGGGTTTCAAATAAATTACAATTTCAACTCCAAAGAAGAAAATGTGTTTCTATTGGCACTTAATTTTTTAGTCATAATTGATTTCAATATTTTTATTAGCAACATTATAAGGCTGTGAAATCCATGCCATCACACCCCCTTTGAGAAAATAAAATGAGTGTGTTAATGGTAGCTCCATTTTTTGAAAAAAATGCTGATTTCGGTGTTTTTAACTCAAATATATGGGTTGTTAGAACTAGAGTTCTCATTTTGAATTTAAGTCAGTAAATATGTTGGAAATTCAAAATCTAAAGTTTTTTTGTGTTTGGTACCTTTAGATAATAGTTGCAAGAGGGCCATAATAGCAACAACATGTTAGCATATTAGCATAGAGAAAAATTTAATCAGGCCATAAGAAATTTGAAGGATATCCTTAGCCTCCAGTTAGGTATTTTTGAATCATTTATATATTTTGAGCACTATATATGGTTCTTGAGGCCATTAACATTGTTGGGGGGAGAAAATCACACCTTAGGCCCTAAACAAGGTTTATAGGAATTCAAGGAGAGTAACAATTCCTCAAACCACCACACATGATCTCCTTAAAGTCTTCTAGTCACCTAAGAATATTGAAGATTCTTTAAGGCCACTATTATTATGGTCACCTGTGATCCTTACCAAAAATTAATAGGGCCTAAGCTACTGGCACTTATTTCTAAACAAACTCACCCAAGGTACACCAATCACCAAATTTATTACCATATACCACTAGTATTTTTTAACCTTGCACGCATAATTCCTGCAAACATATTCTTACTAAAACAAAAGAAATTCAATAGAAAAGATACACATTAACACAAATACTTTATCCTCGAAACTAAAACTGGTAAAACTAAAAAGGTATTTTTAATCTATTGTCTCTACAATATTATTATATAATATGTATATGGTGTAGCTTTCATACACCCCTAATCCATTAACCATGGATTAGAATTAAAATGTAGTTCCTTTTATTAGATCTGCAAAACCATGTGTAAAACCACCATGCACCCAAAAATCACTAAAAGCGAAAATTGCATGTCAAAAACTACCAAAAATTGACACAAAAGCTAGCAAAAACAAATTTTTCTAGGTGTTTCTTTGAACCTCATGCAGAGGGGCTACCAACACCTTACTTACCCCCTGAACAGGGGGGGCTGAAAACCCCCCCTGAACAAGGGGGGTTGACAACCCCCACTTTTGACCCCCCTATCTATGCAATGCATATAAATTGTGCATGAATTTAGTCGTGCAAATAATATAACACATATCCAACATTCTCCCACTTATTATTTTCTTTGCATACATGGAGCCATCAGAGTACATGGTCAACAACCCAGGGTAGTGATTCCATTATTTATCTACAACAACAAAAAATCTTAGTGCCCATAGATTTCATTAATGCATATACAACATTCTTCAAAATGTCCACCTTCACCTGAAACACCTTCTTGTCTTCAATCATATATATCATAAAATGATATTGAACATCAATACACTTTGTGTTTCAATGACAAGAGGGGTCATTTTCCAAGAAAATTACACTTTCGATGTCACTATCTATCTTCATAGCTTGTTGTACCAAGCCCATACCATAACACATAATCTTTAACCAAACAATTACCATTCTTACATGAGTGGTTGTCATGTATTCAACTTTTGTAGATGAAAGTTCCATTACAAATTGCATTTTCCTCATCCAACTGATTTCTCCTCCAAATAATTTAAACACATACTCACTGGTAGAGTTTCTATGATCTAGATCTCTAGTCGAGTTTGCATCAACAAAGCCATGTATGTCCAACACTTTGTTTAGTATTGATCTTCCTTGGTAGCATAATCCATAATTAATAAAGCCATAGAAATACTTGAAAACCTTCTTTATTGTTGTCCAATGCACCTTGATTTTGACATATATGTGCTCAATACTCCCACTAAATGTGTAATGTTTGGTATTGTACATACCATTGCATACATTAAAATTCCAAGTACATTTGCATATGGAACATGAGACATGTCCTCTTCCTCTTATTGTGTTTTGGTACACTAATATGTAGATAACTTTACAGCTACAAGAATTGGGACCTGTTATAACATATTTCGGTGAACCCAAAATTTGTTATTTTCGGTGAAAAATTGTCACTTTTTCATTAAGATAACATACCGAGAGATAATTTTTTATGTTTTCATAAGGTTTATTCATTTTATATATTAATTTTGATTTTAATATGTTATTTTTATAAAAATATAGTTATATATTTTTAGGGAAATATTAGTTTTATATTTAAATTATATTACAAAATTAATGAAATTTCAAAAGCTTAAGTCAAAATCAAATGAAGGGCTAATGTTCGGGCAGTTTTGAATGGCCTAGATTTCCAAAAGTAGAACAAATGACGCATGTCAAATTTAGACCCCCTCAAGCTTTCTAACATCAAATTGGGGGTGGGGGGGGGGGGGGGGGGGGGGTGTCTCGTAAAAATTAGGTTTTGTATTGCAAAACAGCTAAGGGCATGTGGCAGCATCTGAAGTTGTTCAGACCCCAAGGCAACAAAACCACACATCATGACCAACCCCCTCCGAAATCCTTTCGTGGTTTCAGGTAGAGCGCATTTAGTTGATAAGGATGTTGTGGTAGTTCGAAGGGCTACTATTAGCAGTTTGATAAGAGACATTGAATATTATTTTGACCATCAAGGATTTACAAAAAAGGGGTTTTTGATTTTTTGGTCCCATTGTCATATATTTTTTCATGATAGTGCAGAGATAGAAACAGGAACAACATATTTCTTATCTAATTTTTGTAAACAGAGATTTCCCTCTCCAGGAGAACTTAGAATAAGTGCAGATTCAATTTTCCCAAATCCAAGAGAAGAACTGAGCCAAATACTTGATTATTTTCAGCTAATTGAAAAGGAAAATGATGGACATGGATTACAATTTAAAATCCCAGCAGACACAGAGATGCCATGCACTGAAATTATAATATGTTTTGTGTCTTTGCGTCTCGTAAATGACAGGGATGACTCAGATATTATGTTAGAGCTTTATCTTCAACACGACCAAAGAACAAGGCCAGTTTCTTATTGTTATACGGAGAATGCAAACCTTATCTTCTTTCATATGTTCTATGTTTATGTATTTTGGGTCAGAGTCATGTGAAGTGAAGGACACCATTTGTGTTACTATCAAATCTAACATTATTGTTACTAGTAGTGTCCATGAATTGTTGGAGTGTCTAGTGTGCACAAATTCCATGTATCCTCCCATTCACCAGTGCCCAAATGGTCATACGCTATGCTCAGGATGCAAATCTAGAGTCCACAACCGTTGTCCAACTTGCAGGTATGAACTTGGTTATATCAGATGCTTGGACTTGGGAAAGGTGGCAACTCCTCTTGAACTTCCTTGTAAGTACCAGAACTATGATTTCCAGGAGATATTTCCATACTACAGCAAATTAAAATACGAGGCCCAATACACTTTCAGACCATAAGGATTAAAGTCTCAGGCATAAATTGTTACAGAAAAGACTGCAAATGCTTGCCAGCTGGGTGCCAATGCAAGGCCTTATTTTCAGTTAATGGTAAGTGAGTGCCTCTACTGATGACGCCAGTTTGATATTTTGGTCTGGACCATATTATAAACAGCTCAGGAATAAATCATCAAGGTGTGTAGTGACAACTGATTGATGTTGTTGAAGGGAAGGTAGATTTATGGATCCAGAATTCAAGAGATCCTTCAACTACACTTCCTTGAACATTCAAGTTTCTTATGGCAGAAATCTTAAGACTAAGATGATATCTCATGGACCTTTTGTAGACATCAGAGTACAGATGTTTAATACCAATGAAAAACATCATATTCTATGCACAAAATAAAAATTGTTGCAAGCGTAATCCCTTGATAAATTTCTTTGGATCAACTTACATAAAGTAACCTTAAGAACGACAAGTTGTCCAATTATCACCTTGAAACAATGGGGGAAGTAACTATAAATGTTGCCCAGGGAATCCAGCAAGAAAATAATGATTATGTTATATTGGGTTATTTTTATGAGCAAGAGCTTAAGGAATATGGGAGGTTCCTACCATTTAAAGTGTCAGGCGCATGTTCTATGTGGTGGTGGATTGAAGTGGTTTTGTCAGGCCTTTGTTTGTTGGCACTTAACTACCCATATGTGGGTCTAGATGTACTGTTACTAGTGATATTCCTTTTCTAGTAGCTCATTTGAGAGATTATCATAAATTCTATATGCATAGTGGCATCACTTTCAACCATCGATACGTAAAATAAAATCCTCATGAAGTTGAGAATGCTACTTGTATGTTAACCATATTCAATTGCTTTGGGTAGTTAACAAATTTGCAGGGGACAACTTAACATTTTCTAGATATAAGGGAAGGAAGTTGCATGACTTGGAATCAATATGTAATTTGGGTTGAGTGAGCATATCCGTGTTCATTAATTTTTGGAAAAATTACTATTTGTATGAGGTATGGCTCATCTTCAAGATTCAGTTGAAAGTGACATAGAGGAGAATTAAATCCCAGTGAGTTAAACAACAGTATTTTGGTATAATCTACTTGTAGCAGTGTAATAAACTAATACTTGGATAAAGAAGAATTTTCCATAACTAAATAAATTCAAAGTCTTGACTAAATATCTCTTGTGCATGTAGAAATTTATAAACACAATAATGTATTTCTGGACTCCCCTGATCTAACAATTAAATCCATTGTTAAATACATAATCCTTCTACACAATTCTTTGTGGAAATTAAATTGCCAATTGCAAACATATGAAGAAAAATCAATTGCACATAACAAGGTGTTTTACCGGGAAAGCTTAAAGCTAAAAACCCCAACTATCATATATTATGTATATCATGGAATCATAAAACAATATCTTAAAAATCTTAGCTCTAAGAGCTCTCAATACAATATACAATCGTCTCACAATTTCATACAAAAATTGGTTCACACATGCACCAATTTACTGCCTCCCAATAGCTTGCCTCCACTGCGCAATCCCTGTTGAAGAAGATCCCCGAATGAATTTGATCTTGCCTTGCCTTGAATGTGCAATCCTCATTGGAAACTCCAATGTGTGTGTAAATGCATTGAATGCATCACTATAGTCACAACTGATAGTCAAACACACCCTTTCACCTATCTCTCCACTAGGTCTCCATTGGATCTGACATGCAAGTAGTTAACTGTTGTATTTCTTCAATTGCAAGTAAGATACTACTTGTGAATTAATTAAATAATTAATTCACTCACCTTTCACTAGTGTATCTTTAGTTACAATAGCACAACTGAGTTAAACTAAATAACAACTCCCATAACTACTCTTCCAACTTTGTTACAACTCTGCCACAATCAGTTACAAGGAAGTCCATCATGCATGAGTCACCAACCAACCTTGGAATGTGTAATTCCTTCAGCTAACTGGTTTGCCACATCAGTTAACTAAAATCAAGTGCTCCAAGAGAATAATTTATTATTTATTTTTTTGATTATCATTAAGGGCTAACAATAATCGACATGCATTCTATTTTTAGATTTGCGATCTATAAATAGACTTCACCCATGTTCTAAAAATAGAAGCTCATATAAAGATAGAATTTACTCAACCATCTAGAATCAACATCCTGCTAATTTTAGAATATGCTCACCATTCTAAAAATAGACATACACCTAAAAATAGCCTGCGGGCCCCACCTAGTGAAGGTGCTTGATTTTCACTAGGATCATCATCTTTTTGAATCTCAATATTCCCTCTCAACAAGAAAGGGATTATTCTTCACCCCTGTTATAGGTCAATTTGGGCACCATTCCCAATGAACTGGTTAATTGGACATCATCTCCAGGACCAATGGTCAAGGGTCTATCATTCCCTATCATTTCAGTTGCTACATGCCCTAAGACAAGAAACAAGACAAATCAAGCAAGACTTTCATCAAGCAAAGGTTTCCATGGTTTGAAGCTTATTATATAACATATCAGAGCTCACCAATGTAGGCTCTAAGGGGCCCAAGTGCGTTGCATATCCAGGTAGCCCCATGCAAGGCTGATCTGCAAAGTACTTCCTGACATTCACAGGTGTGTTGGTCACATTGGGAGCGAAATTCTCATTGTTCCGAAATCTCCACTTGGCCAATGCCTTCTAGAAGAGTTCACATATTTCAACCTTCGAATCCAACTGTCCATTTGACATCTACATGACTGGAAACATGTCTTGCCTATTTTTGGAAAGCTATTGATTGCAAAACAACCTATAGTTCATCTATAAATTGAACACAGATCTAAGTGTTTGAGAAGGAAGAATTTGAGTAGAGAAATGCTGGATAATTTTCAATTGAGAGCTTGGTTTGTGGAGCTACTACTGGAGAGATTCATGCTATGATGAGACTTGGGAAATTTGCTGGAAGGTCACTTCAAATCAGTCACTAGGTTGTAACCTCTCCTTCTATCATCAATAAAGAGTACTTCTTTTTTTTCCCTACATGCATCTATGTTAACTTTGATTTTCCATATTGTAAGATCTTGGTTGATGAATGTAGTTTATGCTTTACTGATTTAGCTAACTAGCTTGAATAGATATCTATCTTATTGCATCTTCTATTGTTTCAGTGTTCTTTCTTGCAAGAAGCATTTAGCTCACAAACCGCTTGAATTTGAAGCTGCGACAGAAGCGACAGAAGGAGCCATTTGGAAGCGATTGAATAAGAAAGCCTCAAATCCTCTTTGTGCATCTATTCTGAGTTAGGAGAAATAGTAGTATAGTCTTTCACCTATTTTTCTAGACTAACACCTGTCTAGGGAAGCGTAATTTATCCGTAGATTACAATTATGGCCCAAAAAACTGGCAACTCCGCTAGGGAGAATTTCTCTTAGTTTTAGGTGTTTTAGTCTCCGATTTTCTTTGTAAATCCACCCAGTAGTTGTTACACATAAAGATTAAACTTTTTTAGAGCTTAATTTTCAAAGACAGTGAGCCAAAAAGTAGTATTTTTCCTTGTCTACTGTGCCCAATGCACCCTTAGTCTAGATACAGTGCTTTGTAGAGCACTGTCTCCCTTCTGAGCCTGTGTTGTAGAGCACTGTCTCCCCTTGGAGACTGCGTTGACTCCTGAAAGTGACCAAATTCCCTTGAATTTGACTTTGCAACATGCTTCAGTTTTGTTTTTTGTTGTGTTCTGAAAAGTTTGATGCTCAATTGACCAGTGACTCTATATAATTCTTCCTCCTTTGGCCGAAAATTTGTTCAATGTTTGTTTAAAAAAAAAATCTTTATCATTGACAAGTTGATTTCAAATTATTTATTATGGTCGCATTAAGAATCATTTTCTTTCGAAATCGGAAATTGTTCTAAAATCTTCATTTCCTTGATAGGAGAAATTGTTGTTGAAATCCTCGTTTTTCCTTCAAAAGAGAAATTTTTGTTTGTATTCTTCGTTTCTCAAAAGTAAAAAGCATTTGAATTATTGATCTAGTGCACCTAGTTTCTTTTCTGCATTCATAACATCAAGGAAACTAAAAAGAAAAACTTGCATTTTCATGTAGGATTGTGTGTGTTTTGTAAAAGGAACATTAGGAAATCTGCATTTAGTTTGCGATTCATTGATTTGTTTTCTCACAAACTATTTTCTCTCTTCCCTTAGTAGCTAGGTTTTTCATTGAAAAAGATGAAAGTGAAAGTTTGTTTATCATTCTTAGCTTGCATTTTAGGAATTTCATATACATCATCGTGGTGAACCTGAAAGGAAAATTGTTAAACAAGATCAACATAAAATAAATCTCAATTTACTTAACAACGCATTGGAACCATAACAATAACATTTAGAAGGTCTAGGCTAGAGACGTGTTCCGGTGTCGTAAAACATAGCAACTGTCATTAACTTGTCTGCGATAAATTCCGAGTGTGATACCTCACTCCACGTACGTAAGTATATCATAGCTCATCCACCTGCTTTCAGGTATATCAGGCAGTGTTACAGTACGATAAGTATAAAGTGGTGCTCTCACTGTGTGGTTTCACATCAGACAGCGCTAATACGGACTTGGGCCTCCACGTACCTTTGGGTATATTTGGGAGGAAAAATTTTAGGTGCTATCCATCCATAGTGAACTGAGTCGCCGCCCTGAAATTGTGATACATCGAACACAACATTCGGGGATATTACCTGCCCATACTTCTTGGTTCGCCAGGAGGTATTCTCCAGTTCACAATTTCTTGGTAAACCCTTTTTCCTAGCATTACCCCCTTTTTTTAATTTGTTTTTTGGTTAAAATAAATCAGTAATCATGGAAGAACAAAATCCTACCCCCCGTCGTTTGCATAGACTAGCTCTAAAACCACCTTTAACACCGAAAATTACTTCTGGTAAGTGAAGGTGATCACGATCTTCTGAATCAAGTACAATTCGTACCTCTGGAAAAACATCATATTTTAAACCAGAGCTAGCTCAAATTTTTTCCACACATCCCAATCCATTTACTGTTGTTGAAATGGAGTCTTCACAGCTACCCGTGGTCACGATCCATTCAATCGTTGAGACCATACCTCCTGGACCTAACGTTGTTCAATCGCAAATTGATCCAAATCCTATCTCTTCTTTTCCAGAACATCTGAATCTTGAAGTTGAACAACCGAAAGTTGTTCCTACCTTGGTCACCCCACAAATTTATGTAGCCACTGAAACTCCTATATCACACAGTCAACCGTTTGAAATATATTTTAGGCTTGACGGTGAAGTTCTTCCTCCTGTTTTAATTGTGATTGAAGAAATACCACAACCTGATACACCTTTAAGTCCAAACCATTTTTGGGGAAACCTTTACCTGTACCAGTCTTTTCCTCAATCGTTTCCATCTGCTTTTGTTGATCCCATTGCCATTCAATCTCCCGTTGATTTTGGAGAGTATACATTTGGTCATACAACCATGCCTGAACCAACATATTTGGTTGGGTCTGCTGTTCCAATTACGTCAACTCCTACCCTCGCTACCCCGTCGATGTTCACAACCTCACGAGAGTCATATTTGCACGGTGGCCTTTTGGTCCCAATAGGCTACAAATCATAGTCTGGCACTTTCTCTGGTACATCTTCAAGACCATAGACTTTACCAATGTCATCATCTGGTGTTTTAACTAGTAGTCCTATAGTTAGTATTGAATGACTTGATTCATTACATCCATCATCAGGGCAATATCAAGTCGGTCCTTATGGGTCAATTCCTTTAAGTACCATATCAACTGGACTCCCAGCATTTGGAGAAAATTATTTTCCATCTTATTATCCTCCTTATGCTGGGGGGCAACCTATGGTCACCCAATACGACAATACTCAGTCATATTTTGGTAAAAATAATGTTGACATGAATGTTTGTCAATGGTAGCCCACTCTGCCTATCCAACCACAAATGGTTGTACACTCGTATCAACCAGTTCAATCTATTACACTCACTTCATTACCACTTGTTAATACATATATACCCCTGTTACAAAATCAAAATTTTGTACATCAACCTTATCAGGAAAGTTCTTCAACTCAATATCATCAAATGTTGGGTCCACAGACTCAAAATCCTTTGGTTAATTTACAACAACCTGTATCAGGGATCATTTATTCACAAGTTGGTGTACCATTTTATGGGATGTCACAAACGCAACCTGGTTATACATATCAACCGAATCCAACTTACACTAATTTGGGTTATAACATTGGTGGATAGACCCCTTGGCAGCCATAGGCGCAAATTCCTCAAACTTCATTCCAACAAGTATCATATCCAGGTTTTGGTCAACAGAATTCTCAAGCGTTTACTATGCAAAACAACCCCTATCTGGGTTACCAGCCTCAAATTCCATGTGCTGGTGCTGAAAGACCTGTTGCCCAAGCAATTACATCATACCCCGGCTATGCTCAACCTGACCTTAATAGAAAAGTTCCTTTTGTTGCAACCTTGGAATTACCATATTTAAACCAGTTAAACAATGATCCTATCAATTATGCTCCTTGGTGGCCAGTGATACCTCATAAATTACCCTCCGAAATTCCTAAATTCAATGGAAACCCTAGAGAAGATCCATTAACTCATGTTATGACTTATCATTTATGGTGTTCATCAAATTCCCTAAATGATGATTCTGTTCAATTACGTCTTTTCCAGTGTACACTCACAGGTCCTGCAGCTAAATGGTACATTGAATTACCTAGAGCTTCTTTCGACAATTTCACTACCTTAGCTACTGTATTTTTGACCCATTTCCAGTTTCCGATCAGATACAAAACTAGAACTGAACTCTTGACCAACTTCAAACAGACTAATGCCACTCACATTTCCGATCATATTCATGAGTGGCGTCACCATCGACGAATGTTTAAGACCTTTGTTCCCGATCAACTCCTTACTAAATGGTTCATTAAGTCCCTGTTACCATCTATAACTGAGGATGTGGCTAAAGGTGGCATCGTCACAGAAGAGCAAGTTATCACTCATGCCCAATATTTATACTTGATTTATACTCAGTCTGGCACACTCTATGAAAAATACCAAATGTGTCGCGATCTAATTTCAATTTTCCTCCTCAAATAAAGGACTCTCATGCCGGAGACAGCTTGATTGGCACTAAAAACACACATCACACTACTGCATCTAATCCTACTCCTACTTTCGAAACTAATGCCGTGTCATTTTACAAAGGAAAAAGTGATAAGCAACCAGGAGGTAAGAAAAATGGGAAATCAAAGAAAAAGCAAACTTCTAACCCACAGGAACGATCATCTGATCAACTTTCTGGACCACGGAAACCTCGTTATCCATGCATAATCTGTAACGAGGAAAATTTTGTTAGATATTGTCCTCACCGTGGTAAAGTCTCAAAAATCATCAAGACTTCTCATCCATCAGTTGTGTTGACAAATCCAGACACAAATTTGGTTGCTACGGATCCAACTCCTAGTTCCCAAGTGTTAATGTTATCCACCACAAAAACTTCATAAGATATTTCAGTGTCGACGCGGAATAAAGACTATGGTAGTCTGGCCACTGATCAACCTACTACCTTGACAACGAATCCATCTAATGAATCGGTACCACCTCCTGTTATTCCTAAATTGACGATTAAGCCACTGAAGGGACTAATTCATAAATCAACATATAATCCTAGAGCAAGAGCTGCACGAAATTATAATATAGTTGAATATTTGGCTCAATCCCCTTTAGCTATGTCTGCTATTGAGGTATTACAAAATTTTCCCTCCCAGAAGCAGGTGTTATTGTCGGCCATTGGTGGAATTGATCTAACTGATTCTAATCTTGTCGTCTTTAATCATACGGGCTATGTGCCACAATTACCAGCAGAATTGGCATTCTCCATACAAGTAAATGTTCTCAATCACCTTGTTCATCGCACTATTATTGATGAGGGATAATCTATGTGCATTATGTCTCTAAACTATTGGAAGTCACTTGGTTTGCCGTGATTATCGCAATCATCAACGACATTGAAGGCTTTTAATGGAAGAACATATAAACCTTGTGGTATTATCAATAACCTGCAAGTTGAATTAGGGGGAAAAAAAGTAAGTATTGATGTTGAGGTTGTTGAGGGACCCCTTGACTATATTATTTTACTCGGAAGACCATTGGTATATGCAATGACTGCCATTGTTTCTACATACTTTAGAATGATTTCCTTTCCACATAAAGGTACAATCATAGTCATTAATCAATTATCCTTTTTTGCCTCTGCTTCGCAAGTAACTGGAAGCGTTTTTTATATTCACTAACCCCAACTAGAAATTCAGAACATTGGTGTAGGACTCTTAAAGGATTCCACTCTTATGGGA
Source organism: Pinus albicaulis (assembly GCA_034641835.2). Classification (NCBI taxonomy): domain Eukaryota; kingdom Viridiplantae; phylum Streptophyta; class Pinopsida; order Pinales; family Pinaceae; genus Pinus; species Pinus albicaulis. The sequence goes on from CM076576.1 coordinate 116,338,219, forward strand.
ACCTTTGCATTACCACCGCCTACGACATCGGCAGAAATTGCGAGCATAGAGACCTGCTACATGATCTCTTCCACTCTATTTGGCTTAAGGGAGAGTACGGATGATTCTGATATTTCTACGTTGGATGATGTTTTACCGCTCAGCTCTATTAAGCTACAATAGTAATCAATCTATTTGGCTTGGGTGGAAAATCCGAAATCAGCGTCACCAAGTGTTTGCATTGATCGTTCATTAGATTTTGGTACTCCATCTGATCCATTTTCCTCAAAATTTTTGACAGATGAAAATATTTTGGAAGCTATGATGGCAGAAGGAGAACCATGGGAAGATCATCATCATCGTTCCCATCTTCCAAATTATGAAGAAAATAATCTTAGTGAACTATATCACCCATCCATTCAAACTTTCTTTTCGAATTCTTTTCCAATTAATGCAATTGAATCTGAGCGAAATTTATCTAATATCGAAGAAACTATTTCTATTGATATTTCGACTAAACCTGGCGTGGTATAAAATATTCATGTCGGTGTATCTTGTTCTCCATCAGAACTTGATTCATATCACTCTCTTTTTCATGAATTTCGTGACGTATTCGCTTGGTCTTACGAGGAAATTCCAGGCATATATACTAATATAGTTGAACACACTATTAATATGTATCCTGATGTCAAACTAGTGCGTCAATGGCTTCGTCCTGTTCATCTGAAGAAAGCCGCTGCCATCAAAGCAGAAGTTGAAAAACTTTTGCGTGCTGGTTTCTATTACCCTGTTCTGCTAACTGAGTGGATTTCCAATATCGTTCTTGTTATGAAAAAACAAGGAACCATTAGAGTGTGCGTCAATTATTGGGATGTAAATCAGGCTTGTCCAAAAGACAACTATCCTACTCCCTTTATCAACCAGATTATTGACGATTGTGCTAGATGCGATATTTTTTCGTTCATGGATGGATTTTCCGGCTACAATCAAATCAATATCCACCCAGATGACCAACATAAGACAACATTCATCTATCCCTGGGGCACATTCGCATATAGGAAACTTTCGTTTGGTTTAAAGAATGCTGGGGCAAATTTTCAGAGAGCAATGGATTATGCTTTCAATGACATCAAGCACATTGTTCAACCATATCTAGATGATTTACCAGTGCATTCAAGAATTCAGACTGATCACCCGATGCATTTGAGAGCCATTTTCTTATGTTGCTGACATTACAAGATACACCTCAATCCACACAAATGTGTGTTTCATGTTGGTTCTGGTCAATTGCTCGGATTCGTAGTCTCAAAAGAAGGAATTTGAATAGACCCATATGAAGGTATAGGCCATTCTTGATTTGCTGCACCATCAAAATTACTTCAGATACAGAAATTTCAAGGAAAGGCTAACTTCCTGAGAAGGTTCATTTCAAACTACGTCGAAATGTCTAAAGGATTTACTCGATTATTGAAAAAGGGAGTTCCCTTCCATTGGGACCAAGTTGTGCAAACTTCTTTTGATGCTGTCAAGGACCATATTTTCCAAGCGTCATTAATATATCCTCCTAATTATCAAAATGATTACTTCCTATATATCATTGCGGCTGAAACGACCATCGCTATGGTTTTGGTCCAAGTAGAAAATGGAATTGAACGTCTGATCTATTATTTGAGTCATAATCTCAATGATATGGAAGTTAAGTACTCGTACGTGGAAAAGCTTGCCTTGGCAGCTGTTCAAGCTGTCCAAAGAATTTGCCATTATATCCTGCTCCAAAAAACAACAATAGTTTCGGATTGCAACCCCATGACTTACATCTTATCACATCAATTTTTGGGGGGAAAATATTCAAAATGGATTGTCATTTTGCAGGAATTTGATTTGGAATTCATCAAATCCAAGTCAAAGAAGTCTTTAGTTTTGGCTGAGCTTCTCTGTGACCTTCTCTCTGATAGTACTGCTACTACGTTGGAACCATCTATTCCAGACGAGTCTCTGTTTCTGATCGGATCATCTGATCCCTGGTATGGAGATTTCATCATTTATCTCCAAACCCAAACTTTTCGACCTAATACCTCTCGCTCTTATCAGCGACGTATTCGATACCAAGCCAAATATTATCTGATTGTCATCGATACACTTTATCGTCGTGGTGTCGATACCATTTTAAGGAGGTGCCTCACTCATGAGGAGGCCGAAAAAGTATTAAATGATTGTTATGCTGGGGCTTGTGGTGGAAATTTATCTGGATATGCTACCGCAAAGAAGATAATCCATGCTGGTTACTTTTGGCCTATATTTTTCGAGATTGTATCCATGCATTCAGAAGTTGTCATGCATTCCAGATTTTTTACCGTAAAATCTGCAAACCGCCAGTGTCAATGCATCCTGTTGTCTCTGCTGGACCATTTACGAAATGGGGTATTGACTTCATGACCTGTAACCCTCCTTCGTCTGGGGGGCATGGTTATATTATTGTCGCAGTCGACTATTTTACCAAATGGGCTGAAGCGATGCCTACATTCAACAACACAAGACAAACAGCTGCATTGTTTTTCTTCAACCATGTTATTGCATAGTTTGGGGTCCCACAGGCTCTAGTTATGGAACATGGGAAGCATTTTCGCAACCATATGATGTCTGAATTGACAGCCAATTTAGGATTGTCACATGATAATTCTACTCCTTATTATCCACAATCAAATGGACAAGTTGAGGCTATTAACAAAATTCTTAAACGAATGATAGGAGTCCGTAAAAGGAACTGGCACTTGATCCTGTACTCCGCCTTGTGGGCATATTGAACCTCAATGAGAAACGCGACTGGATTTACTCCTTTTCAATTGGTGTATGGTCTGGAAGCTATCTTACCAATCCAATGTGAAATGTCATTGTTAAAACTCGCGATAGACTTGTTACCTAACACCTCAGAAGAAGAAGCACGTCTTCTTAACCTCATCCATCTAGATGAAACGCGTCGTGAAGCCCAATTGGCCAACGAAGCGCATAAGAGACAAATAAAGGCGCAATACGACAAAAATGTCCAGCCTCGTATCTTCTCAGAGGGCGACTTGGTTCTTCTTTATGATCAAGAAGTTGATGTAATAAGTACAGGGAAATTCGAACCATTAAGGCATGGCCCCTATATTGTCAAAATAATTCTTGCTAAGGGTGCCTACGAGTTAGTTGATTACGATGGGATTCCATTGGCATAGCCTAGAAATGGGTTGTATTTGAAACGTTACTATGCTTAATCATGAGCGTAGTAATTTTTTGTATTATATTGTTTATATGTTGTTGATTTGCATTCACTATCTTAATTTGTTTTTTAGAGTTTTCTTGACGTTAGTAATCCGCTTTACATTTCATCGCAGATGACTGAATCTTCGAAACCATTTGTTGGATATGCTGATGGTGCTAGTCGTAGTGCGCAGAATCTATCCTCTACAACGTGGGCCATTTTCGCTCCGAATGACGAGTTAGTGAGTTTTAAAGGGATTTGTATCGGTAGATCAACGAATAATATCGCTGAGTATAGCCCGTTGATTGAACTTCTCTCTGATGCCATTTCATTTGGTATTAACCGCATAATCATAAGGTTATACTCACAACTTGTGGTACTACAACTTACTAGTATTTATTCTGTTAGAAATCCAACACTTCGTAGATTGTTCCTAAGAGTTCGACTTTTGGAAAGACTTTTTGATTTCATTCAATATCAACACATTTCCAGAAATCTGAACACTTTAACTGATTCATTAGCTAATCAAGTTTTAGACAGAAATTTGCGACATAGGTAAAGAAAACATTCACATTATTGAATAGGATTATGCGTTAAAAAAAAACTCTGAAATCATATAGATAGATAGTTATAGGTTTTTACAAAATTTGTGCCCAAGACACAATGGTCATCTGACCTCAAAATGTATGCAAAATATCACAAGTAAACTAGTAGTGCTCATGGTAACATGCTATAGATCTAGCAATCCTACAGGGCAACCACATTCAATGGTTAGGAACCCCAATAGTGTGTCGCTGCAGTTGCATGGGTAACTCTTCAAGCCGGTAATCTGGAATCCCGAAGGTCAATCCCTCTATGTGTTGCTGAAGCTCAGTTAGAGTCTCAGCCATATCAAGCTCCTGAAGGATTTCTCTCCCGACAACCCTCTCTGCTGGCGCATCTGCTTCACGCTCTAGTTCCTCTACTGGTTGAACACGACCAATATCTGCATTACATTAAACATTTAGTTTAGTCTTGGAAAGAAATCAAAACAAAAAAACATTGTATAAACCTTATAAAAATAAAAAAACATGGTCGAATAATTCTTACCCATTGCACCCCACTGAGCGCCTTCTGGTAATACTAGTTCTGGATCTCCTCGGAAGTTGATGCCTGCATATGCATACTCATCGAAAACGATGATCTGTCGCCGGAACCAGGCGAAGAATGTAGTCGAGAACACAACGGTCAATTGGCCTACATGCCGACCCATGAGTTCTACCCATCTCTGCATTCGAGGATCTCTAGGACTAGATATATCCAATGTTACATGTTGTGGCCGCTGTTATCACCTGACTTAAACCTCAGGCTGAAAAAGGAAAATCAGGGTAACCTCAAACCATGCTTAGCCTTGTAGCTAGCCCTATAAGGTCAGGAGAGGGCTCTCTCCATGAAAAGATATTCAATGAAGTGTAATTACAAAACTGATTTTAGGCTAGGTATAATAATGGGAAATGTTTTTATAAATTTTGAGGGTTGTATGGAAAAGATGGGGCAGTTTGAAACTAGGGAATTAAATCAAGGATACAGGGTATTTCATGGGGCAAGGTAGGCAGGAAATTTTAGCAATTAAGTTTAAATAATGATGGGATGGTAAGACTGGTAGGAGCTGAAAAGGGCATAGGAGATGGATCCCTTTCAAACAGAAGAAACACAGAATATTGAATGATTTCCCAAGGCAGAGCATTAAAAATGAATTTTACCTATCTAACTTGAAAACATTCAACCAGAAATGTTTATGAATGTATGGTAAACATGACAAATTTACAGATGAACACAGAGGAGAGAAAAAATGCTAAAATTCATACCACATGGATCCCACAAATCAGAGCTGCATATATTATTAATTCCCTGTCAAACTGTTACAATGGAGCGTAGAGCGTCCTCCTTAATTTCTAACTAATTCCACACTATTCCCCCTTCTCACTGACCGTTTACAAATGACTGAAAATTACATTAAATAGACCAAAATCTGAGGGAAGTAGATCCACAGAAAGAGGAGTTGTTTACCAGCTCAGAAACTGAAATCTGATCATAGAAAGAAACCAACAATCTGTACCTGAAAAGAAGGAACAACAATACATTTTTAACCATATGAAGATTTCGCTGTTACATCCAACTAATAAGAAGAAGAAATCGTGGAGCCAACCCCTTTAAATCACTATTGAAGAAACCAAAAATAGTTCTGTTTCTGTATTTTGGTTCTCGGATTTTAACTTTTTCCTTTCTTTTGTTTGAAAATCTCTTTATGCTGAGAAAAACCCTTTAGAACCAATAAAACTAAAATATGCCTTTAATGAAGAAAAGTCTCCCATTGAATGAAAAAGAGCAAAAGGAAAGGGAAGTGGGCCCATATGTGATCGCAAATCGCAATCGGAGGAAGGGAGGGGATGCAACATATGATGGAGCAACTGAGAGATGTGATGCGATAGTGTATACGGAAGAGGGGAAAATCGCAATCACAAATCGGCGTTTGGGAGCGGGAGAAATGCTATAAAACTTGTGATGTGATTGGAATAAGTGAAATAGGGGTGAAAGGGTAAATCGAGGGGGTCATGGGGAAATTCCTTTTAAAACAAATAAAAATTATTTTGCACTTTTACAAAATAAAAAGGGATTTTTCATGAAAAGGCGGAAAGGTTCCGGTGGGACCCAGGGGTCAATCAAAATTGAAAATCGCGGGGAAGAGGAGCAAGTGTAAGGTGCAAAGGGACTCGCCGATTATGATCAATCGCATTGGCGGGGAGGGAAGCGGAGGTTTAAACATGGCATGGGGAAAAAGCGCGATGCGATGAAATACTTAGAAACCTTTCAAAATCATTTTATTGTTTTTACAAGGGGAAAAAACTTTATTATTGAAGCGGGGCGGAAAGGTCTTAAGGTGGGACACAAAGGTCAATTGCAATTGAAAAGGGGAAGGAAGCAGGTTTAGCACATACTGACTACAATGTGATTGTGATGGAGCGATTGGCTGTGGGTCATCCGATCGAAAGGGCAGATCCGCAGTGCAAACGCAATCGAGGGAGCGGGATTCAATCGCATCGAGAGAATTAAGGGCGCGGGGATATTGCGAAGTTGCGATGCGATTAGCTATGGGCCGTCGGATCTTTAAGGAGATCAACGGTCCAGATGTAATCGGGTAGGGTCAATCAGAGGTGGTATTTAAATGGTGCGGTTGGATCGGAGGAGGGAATTATTCAATCGCATCAAAGTTTTATGGGTTAAAAAGACTTTTGCAATGCAATTTATGCAATCGAATAGGGGAAAGGGGGTTTATAAAGAAAAAATTTAAAATTATATGAAATAAAGGGTAAGGGAGAAATGGGAAAAGGGGAAATATTGGGCTATGGGGGACATCCTTTCACTTAGGCATAATTTTTGATCTAGGAGTCAATTTTGAAAGTATAATATACCGTTGGAAAGCTCTTTCCAGGCTCTTCCTGATGGACACACCTGGAAAATGATTTTACCATGAAAGTGCTGTGGAAAACACCTTTGAAGGGCAGGGTGGTGACTTTGTGGAGATAGCAGCTTCTGAAGTGTGACTTATTACATATGATGACACAAAATTACATAAAGATGATAATAAAAGCAAAGTGCCATGTTTTCACCTCAAAACATGGTTTTGAGGCGAAAATTACATCAAGCGAAATAAAACATTTCTTTGATATTCCCAGATGCTATGACTTCGTGTTTATTTGACCTCCTCATGACCTTGCTGATATTTATTGACACTTAACTCATTAATTCGACCAAAATGAGACCCTAGAACCCAATGAGGCCAACCCTATGACCTAATAATACGGATTTGGAGTGAAAGTGACTCATTACTGAAGACCATAGAGAGGGGAATCAACAAGTATTACATGAGGGAAAACTGATGAAAGACCACTACCATCAATGAATCCATGACCTAATGGAATGGTGAAAATTTATGGTATGGGACTCCTAATATGCAAATGCAAAAGAGCAAGTTTGATCACTGATGGCAGTATGACCAGACTGACACTAACATTGGCTCCAATGGGGATGGTAGCTCCTTTGAGGTGCCAAGAACACCGTAGACCAAGTAGCCTTATCCATTGGGCATGGAGTAAAAAAAAATACTGAAAACTGACACAATGCAGACTGACTCTGACTCAAGACTAAGACTGAAAACTAACATAAAACCAAACTATACACATATCATTCAAGTTTTATAGCCTTCACCTCGGGCCCCAAACTTCAATGACTGTGTATTTGAAATATGACCAAACATAACATTGTATATACAATGGTTGTGACATAGTTTTTGATCCATTATCTTCAACAGTGGTAGTGCTTCAAAAGCCTACCATTCACTAGTCCTCCAGGGTAATCTTGGCCATCCATCTCTGAGAGCAAGAAAGCATTCTGTCCTCTGTATGCTGAAATCTTGTATGGTCCTTTTCACAAGTTGTCGAACTTACCATGCTTCCCTTTGTCCCAATTTCGTGTGTCCCATCTTAACACCACATCATCCAACTGAAACTTTTCTGCTTTGGTCTTATGGTCATAGATCTTCTTAATCTTCTCCTGAAACTGAATAGCTTTCTGAGACACTTCCTCTCTTGTTTGCTGGAGGTGGATCATTTGATTGATCCTTCGCTGTTTATCATCTTGTTCAATACCAACCTCTTGTAATAACCTCATGACAGGAACCGTAAGTGATGTAGAAAAGACAACATCAGTACCATAAACCAATTCAAATGGTGACATACCTATGGATTTCTTACTGCTAACTCTGTCAGCCCATAACGCATTGATGAGCTTTCAATGCCAATTCCTTTTGTTTGCCTCCAGCGTCTTCTTGATTATGTTTATCAGAGACTTATTCGACGATTTTGCTAGGTCGTTGCCTTGTGGGTAGTACATTGTTGAATGGCCCAACACAATGTTTCATTTGTCGCAGAAATCCAACATCTTCTTAGATTTGAACGCTGCTACGTTATCTGTTATAATTTTGTGAGAACAACCAAAACGAGACAAGATATTTGACTCTAAAAATTGAATGATTACCATGTCAGTAGCCTACCTTGCCAGAACGGCCTCGATTCATTTGGTGAAGTAATATGTACCTGTTAAGATCCATCGATGTTGTGCTGATGATTCGAGATGGATTTCTCCTATGAAATCAAGTCCCCACTGCTGAAAGGGAGCATTTACAGCAACTGGTTTCAAGGGAAGAGGAAGCAATTTCCTTTTCCCATGGAAAATTTGACACTCATGACAGCTCATAACTGTTTTATACAAATCAGAAAATAAAGTTGGCCAATAATATCCTGCTCTCAACACTTTATTAGCTATAGTTTTCCAAAACAAATGACCACCACAATCACCTTTGTGAAAATCGTGCATCACTTGCTGCGCCTCATCTTCAACCAAAAAATTAAGCAGAATACCTCCTGGATCTTTCCAATAAAGAGCACTATTTAAAATACAATATTTAGCAGACTTAAGTTTCAGTGATCTACCTTTGCTTTTAGACATCCATGGAGGTGGTGAAAGATGCTGAAGAACATAAACAATATCTAAATACCATGGGAATTGTAGAAAAATTTCTGAAACTGGAACAAGCAAACCTTCATCCTCATCTTCTGACATTGCTGTTATGAGATTTATATCCTGGGCATGCAAGTTTGATTGGGCCATTAGCTTTTCCAAGCCTTGACCTTTGATCAACTTTGTGGGTTTGATCTCCAAATCATATTCCAATATTGCTGCTATCCACTTACCTCTTCAACCTTCTGGATCAGTTTGCATCAACACATCCTTTACTGCTGCATTTGGAACATATGCTATAGTATGTGAATGCAGAATATATACTCTAAAATATTTCAATGCCTTTATAAGAGCCAATGCTTGTTTCTCAATGATATTATACCGCAAGGCAGCATCCCTAATAGTCCTACTAAAAAATGCAATTGGCTTTTCAGTCTGATCTCTCTTCTGCATAAAAACTGCAACCACAGTATGCTTCGATGCAAATGAAAAAATAATGAATCTTGAGTGTAATCGGAACTAATCAAGACTGGGGCATTGGACAGAGCAAAATTTACCAGATTAAATGACTTGATAGCATCCTCACTCCATTTGACAGTGCTATCCTTCTTCAACATGTTAGTAATTTCTCTTAAGTGTTCAGCCAAATTGGTATAAATCTGCGCAATAAGTTCATCTTACCATTGAATGCTTGAATCTCCTCTTTATTCCGTGGAAGATCTATGTGCTGAATTTCCTCCACTCTCGAAGGATTAATACGGATACCATCTTTAGAGATGATATGACCCAGCAGCTTGCCTTCATCCATAGCAAAGAGACTCTTCTTTGGATTAAGAGAAATCCCAAACTTTCTGCATCGCTGAAAAACAACTCTCAAATGGTGCAAATGTTCATCATCAGAACCAGAAAATACTGTCAGATCATCCAAATAAACAACAAGTAAAACATCCTTTTCTTTGGCAAAAGCAATGTCCATCGCTCGCTGGAAAGTGGCCCCAACGTTCTTCAGTCCAAATGGCATTTTGGCATATTGGAAAGTTCCCTAGGGTGTTGTGAAGGCAGTTTTGTCTTGGTCTTTCTCATGCACCGAGATCTGATTGTAGCCTGAGTAACCATCGAGTAGTGACATATTTGATGCTCCAACTACTCTTTGTAGAATATGGTCCATTTTCGGAAGTGGATAATTATCCCTTAAGGATGCTTTATTCAGATTCCAAAAATCTATGCACAACCTTATCTCGCTTGTCTTCTTACCTACCAGGACCAAATTTGAAATCTAGTCAGAAAATCTAATTGGGACTATGATACCAGCTTTGTACAATCTATTTACCTCTTTTTCAATGAATGGCAGCAGCTTTGGGTTGATTCTTCTCAGCTTCTGTCTAAATGGTTTCTGATCTGGCTTGATGGGGATATTATGCTGAATTATATTTTTGTAATACACCTTCAAATCTAAATAATCCCACACAAACACATCAGAAAATTCATAAAGTAATTTAACATACTGTTCCTTTACCTCAGGGGATAATGCCTTTGATAACTTCACAAGCTTGGGCTTGTCAGCTGTTCCAAGACTCACATCTTCGACTCCTTTCTCAGTAGGCGCCAAACTTGGTTTCTTTGCAACATCATCCTGATCAAAAAGCTCCTCTAAAGGTATGAGACCTCTAAGAATTACATTATCTTTCAGCTGCAATATGTCCATCTGATTTGCTTCAATTTCTTGATCATTAGCCTCATAGTAACCTTCTATGGGAGTATCCTTGAATTTTCCTTCACTCTACAAAAAAGCATTTATTTCATTGTCATCCCAAAACACTTGCCAATACCTTAAATTGTCAGGAACAACATGCCTATGTTTGACATAAATCTCAAACTTGTTGCTAGAATTCATTGGAATTTTCAAGTTGCTTGCAGTAGTGGCAAGAGAATCCACAATAATATTCTGCATCCTAGGTACTGCTGTCAAAGTGTACTCAGAAAATGTCCTCAAGATGTCTAGGACTGCATTTCTATAGGCCCTTAATTGCGGATTTTTTGCTTGATACTCTCCTTTGACCTGTTTGATTATCAGCTCTGAATCTCCGTCGATAAAAATCCTTTTTGCATTCAACTTCTTCAAAATTTTCAAACCTGCAATCAAAGCTTCATACTCTGCTTCATTATTAGAGCAGTCAAAAGCCAATTTGTAAGCACATACTCTTACATTACTAGGAACCTTTTCAGGCTGGAAAACAGGGCTCCAAATCCAGATTCCAATACCAGCACCGTCCTTACCAACAACTCCATCAAATTCCATGCTCCAAAGGCCTTCTTCTTCCTCTTCTAGATGCTGAAAATTTGCTCCTTTCTATACTTTATCCTGACTGATTTCTACATCTTTCTGCTGCTCATTGTCTTCTTGCTGCTGGCAGGCAGGAAGCTCAGAAGTCCTAGCTGCTTTATCTTTTTCCTATTTGAGGACTTCCCTAAAATTTTCTGAAATTTCAGGTATCTCATCCACTTCTACCAAATGAACATGAAGGAAGCTCATAAGTGTTGGCAGCTTTATCTTTTTCCTGTTTCATGATTTCCCTAATTTTTTTTGAAATTTCAGGTATCTCATCCACTTCTAGCAACTAAACATTTTCATCATTCAAACCACCAACTGAATATAATACAAATGACTCTAAATTTGTGTGGACTGCATTAATGGGATGATTAACTAGCTTCTCTTTGCTAGTGATCATATATTTCATTTTATTCTCCCTATATAGTTTTCTCAACTAACCAAACACGAGAATGGTGGCATGAGAGAAGTCAAGCTGCATGGTTCCTTTAATTTTTGCACCCCAAGACCTAGATAGAAGCATTCCAAATCGTGGTGGAACATCGGCAACAACTATATCCATCAAAACATTCTTGGCTGGGATTTGATATAAGGATACTACCAAGTCTTTGATAAGACCAATACAATGGACCCTACCAGAGTCAAAGGAATACAAATCATGGTATTTGCGGGTAATATCAAGTCCTAATTTCTCCATAATGGCCTTGGGAATCAAATTATGTGAGGCTCTGGAGTCCAACATAACATTATGTAAGATGAACTCATGTAATCTAAGACTCAGGTAGAAGGGAGGGACTTCAATTTCTTCAGATTGATATTCTGTGGTTGGACCAAAGATGAGTTCAGGATAATAATCTTCAACAATTACCATATCCGATACAGAGTCTATTTGCAAAATTCTAGACACTTGATGTTTATAAGCACTATTTTTCACCAACTCAATCAAGGGCATGGACACTTTCAGCTTAGAACTTTCATTTTCTAAATTAAAAGAAGGCACTTTTTCTACCTCTTTGATGGGAGGATATTTCTTTTCTACCTGCTCCTTTGTTGTGCTATGCTGGTTCTTTTCATTTGCAGTGTTAATCACTGAAGACGTCTTGCTGGGGGAAGGATCGCAGGCTCTTTCCCTTTCTTCTGAGTATTTGAAGAATCGTTCTTCGATTGCAGCTCTTTTCTTTTCTGAATGGGACTAATTAGCACATCTCTGCTCCTCAAAGAGTACTGCTTCTATTGCACTGATAAAGCGTTCATGTATCCTCTTTGATAATCATCAGACTCTTCTTCTAACACTGCATTATTAGCCAAAATCAAATCCTCATCTTTTTGAATGTCTGAAATCACTGTGTATTCTTCATCTTTTGTGAGAAATATGGGAGCACCATTTGCAGTGAAGAAATGATTGGCTTCAATCACAGGATCCTCATCATCATCTGTTTCCATTCCTTGAACATAATTTTGCTACAGTGGAGTTCTAATTTGCTGTTGGGGTGGTGCTTGGTCCTGCACTCTCTGTTCTCTCTGCTTAATTCTGAATTGCTGCTGATGTCCTTTGAAATTCGAATTCCTGATTTGTGCTTCAGGCCTATCTGAAATTGTCAGCCGATCAACCATCTTTTCGACTGTTCGGATCAAAGTATCCATCTTGATGTCTGAAGGAGATGCTTCTTCTTTCACAGTTACTCTCTTTTCATCCTTTTCCCGAGCTCTTCTGGCCAGCAGGTTGGCTTCTACGTTCACAACTATCTTTTGCATGTCTTTGAGTGTGGTAGGATCTCTTTCTCGTAGCTGATATGCCATATCAGCATCGAAACCATCCGGAAACTTGAGCAAGGCTAATCCCACAGGGGGTTTAAGATTGGCCGGAATAGCATTATATACATCATTAAATCTTACACATTAATCTTGTATAGTTTCGCCCACATTTCTTTTAATATTTTCATATTCAGACAAAATTTGAAGTGGGTTTTTCTTTACCTCCCACCAGTCCAAGAACTGCATATGTAGCTCCTGCAAAGTGCGAATAGAGCCTACTGGTAAGGCTCTGAACCACTTTCTAACTTCACCTCCAAAGCTTTGGACAAACAACCTTGTGGTGACATTTTCTGCCTCTACCTCATGAAGATCAAAAAAGTCATTCATCTTATCAACATGCTGCTGGGCTGTGATTCTTTGAGTGGCATCAAAGATATGAATTTTACTTTGATAATCAGTAGGCATATCATTCAATTGTTGAGGTAAAACCAGGGGTGCATAGCGGGAAGCCATGGCTCGAGGTGGATTTACAACATTTTTTATGCTACTAGGATGCAAGGGAGGTGTTGATGGAGATGAAAGCTGAGAATTGATTTCTGAGACTGATGGAAATGTTGGTAAATTAGGGGGAGGAAATGTTGTTCTTGATGACTCTGAAGGCTCAAGGATATTGGTTACAATGATAGATGACTGAGGAGAATTTAAAATATAATCATCGATTGATGTATTTTCCCTTTGAACTTCGATATCTACAAGAAATTCTGGATCTAAAAATATGTCATCAAGTGCAGTTTCAGATTTACTTCTAAACAAAGAAAGCTCAAAACACTCATCAAAAGAAAGGTCTTCTATAAACAACCACTCACTGGGCCAAGTATGGGATCTGAAGATAGGTCTAGGACTTAGTGATCCTTCTTTTCTTCTGACTATTCTTGGAATGAGATTAGGATTTTCAAACACAGGGGGAGGATTTGGATCAGGATTGGCCCTTGTGTATCTTCTTGAAGCCAGTGTGGTCTAATTTATACTAGAAAAATTATACCTCAGCCTAGCAAACTCTAAACATCATCATCCAGAGTCCAGGAATTTACAAGGAAAATATTACTGGGATGATCAATCTTTGTGTTTCAAAACAGTCCCCAGTATAGTCGCCAGAAATGTTAGCACCTGACTTAAACCTCAGGCTGAAAAAGGCAAATCAGGGTAACCTCAAACCGCGCTCAGCCTTGTAGCTAGCCCTACAAGGTCAGGAGAGGGCTCTCTCCGTGAAAATATATTCAATGAAGTGTAATTACAAAACTAATTTTAGGCTAGGTATAATAATGGGAAATGTTTTTATAAATTTCAGGGTTGTATGGAAAAGATGGGGAAGTTTGAAACTAGGGAATTAAATCAGGGATACAGGGTATTTCATGGGGTAAGGTAGGCAGGAAATTTTAGCAATTAATTTTAAATGATGATGGGATGGTAAGACTGGTGAGGAGCTAAAAAGGGCATAGGAAATGGATCCCTTTCAAACAGAAGAAACACAAAATATTGAATGATTTCCCAAGGCAGAGCATTAAAAATGGATTCTACCTATCTAACTTGAAAAAATTCAACCAGAAATGTTTATGAATGTATGGTAAACATGACAAATTTACAGATGAACACAAAGGAGAGAAAAAATGCTAAAATTCATACCACATGGATCCCACAAATCAGAGCTGCATATCTTATTAATTTCCTGTCAAACTGTTACAATGGAGCGCAGAGCGTCCTCCTTAATTTCCAACTAATTCCACACTATTCCCCTTCTCACTGACCATTTACAAATGACTGAAAAATACATTAAATAGACCAAAATCTGAGGGAAGTAGATCCACAGAAAGAGGAGCTGTTTACCAGCTCAGAAACTGAAATCATGGTCGCCAGAAATGTTAGCACCTGACTTAAACCTCAGGCTGAAAAAGGCAAATCAGAGTAACCTCAAACCACGCTCAGCCTTGTAGCTAGACCTACAAGGTCAGGAGAGGGCTCTCTCCATGAAAATATATTCAATGAAGTGTAATTACAAAACTGATTTTAGGTTAGGTATAATAATGGGAAATGTTTTTATAAATTTCAGGGTTGTATGGAAAAGATGGGGCAGTTTGAAACTAGGGAATTAAATCAAGGATACAAGGTATTTCATGGGGCAAGGTAGGCAAGAAATTTTAGCAATTAAGTTTAAATAATGATGGGATGGTAAGACTGGTGAGGAGCCGAAAAGGGCATAGGAGATGGATCCCTTTCAAACAGAAGAAACACAGAATATTGAACGATTTCCCAAGGCAGAGCATTAAAAATGGATTCTACCTATCTAAATTGAAAACATTCAACTATAAAAGTTTATGAATTTATGGTAAACATGAAAAATTTACAGATGAACACAAAGGAGAGAACAAATGCTAAAATTTATACCACATGGATCCCACAAATTAGAGTTGCATATCTTAATAATTCCCTGTCAAACTGTTACAATGGAGTGCAGAGCGTCCTCCTTAATTTCCAACTAATTCCACACTATTCCCCTTCTCACTGACCATTTACAAATGACTGAAAATTACATTAAATAGACCAAAATCTGAGGGAAGTAGATCCACAGAAAGAGGAGCTGTTTACCAGCTCAGAAACTGAAATCATGGTCGCCAGAAATGTTAGCACCTGACTTAAACCTCAGGCTGAAAAAGGCAAATCAGAGTAACCTCAAACCACGCTCAGCCTTGTAGCTAGACCTACAAGGTCAGGAGAGGGCTCTCTCCATGAAAATATATTCAATGAAGTGTAATTACAAAACTGATTTTAGGTTAGGTATAATAATGGGAAATGTTTTTATAAATTTCAGGGTTGTATGGAAAAGATGGGGCAGTTTGAAACTAGGGAATTAAATCAAGGATACAAGGTATTTCATGGGGCAAGGTAGGCAAGAAATTTTAGCAATTAAGTTTAAATAATGATGGGATGGTAAGACTGGTGAGGAGCCGAAAAGGGCATAGGAGATGGATCCCTTTCAAACAGAAGAAACACAGAATATTGAACGATTTCCCAAGGCAGAGCATTAAAAATGGATTCTACCTATCTAAATTGAAAACATTCAACTATAAAAGTTTATGAATTTATGGTAAACATGAAAAATTTACAGATGAACACAAAGGAGAGAACAAATGCTAAAATTTATACCACATGGATCCCACAAATTAGAGTTGCATATCTTAATAATTCCCTGTCAAACTGTTACAATGGAGTGCAGAGCGTCCTCCTTAATTTCCAACTAATTCCACACTATTCCCCTTCTCACTGACCATTTACAAATGACTGAAAATTACATTAAATAGACCAAAATCTGAGGGAAGTAGATCCACAGAAAGAGGAGCTGTTTACCAGCTCAGAAACTGAAATTCGATCATAGAAAGAAACCAACAACCTGCCCCTGAAAAGAAGGAATAGCAATATATTTTTAACCATCTCAAGATTTCGCTGTTACATCCAAATAATGAGAAGAAGAAATTGTGGAGCCAACCCCTTTAAATCGCTACTGAATAAACCAAAAATAGTTATGTGTCTATATTTTGGTTCTTAGATTTTAACTGTTTCCTTTATTTTGTTTGAAAATATCTTTATGCCGAGAAAAACCCTTTAGAACCAATAAAACTGAAATATGCCTTTAATGAAGAAAAGTCTCCCATTGAATGAAAAAGAGTGAAAGGAAAGGGAAGTGGGCCCATATGCGATCACAAATCGTAATCGGAGGAAGGGAGGGGATGCAACATATGATGGAGCAACTGAGAGATGCGATGCGATAGTGTATAGGGAAGAGGGGAACAACACAATCGCAAATCGGCATTTGGGAGCAGGAGCAATGCTATAAAACTTGCGATGTGATTGGAATAAGTGAAATAGGGGTGAAAGGATAAGTCGAGGGGGTCATGGGGAAATTCATTTTAAAACAAATAAAAACAATTTTGCGCTTTTACAAAAGAAAAAGGGATTTTTCATCAAAAGGCGGAAAGGTTCCGGTGGGACCCGGGGGTCAATCACAATCGCAAATTGTGGGGAAGATGAGCAAGTGTATTGTGCAAAGGGACTCGCCGATTTCGATCAATCAAATCGGTGGGAGGGAAGCGGAGGTTTAAACATGGCATGGGGAAAAAGTGCAATGCGATGAAATACTTAGAAACCTTTCAAAATCATTTTATTGCTTTTACAAGGGAAAAAAATTTTATTATTGAAGCGGGGTGGAAAGGCCTTAAGGTGGGACCCAAAGGTCAATCGCAATCACAAAAGGGAAGGAAGCGGGTTTAGCACATATTGAGGACAATGCGATTGCGATGGTGCGATTGGCTGTGGGCCGTCCGATCATAAGGGCAGATCGGCGGTGCAAACGCAATCGAGGGAGTAGGAGTCAATCGCATCGGGAGAATTATGGGTGTGGGGATACTGCAAAGTTGCGATGCGATTGGCTATGGGCCATCGGATCTTTAAGGAGATCAATGGTCCAGATGTAATCGGGTAGGGTTAATCATAGGTGGTATTTAAATGGTGTGGTTGGATCGAAGGAGGGAATTATTCAATCGCATCGGAGTTTTATGGGTTAAAAAGACTTTTGCAATGCGATTTATGCAATCAGATAGGGGAAAAGGGGTTTATAAAGAAAAACTTTAAAATTATATGAAATAAAGTGTAAGGGAGTAATGGGAAAAGGGGAAAGATTGGGCTATAGGGGACCTTCTTTCACTTAGGCATAATTTTTAATCCAGGAGTCAGTTTTGAAAGTATAATATACCATTGGAAAGCTCTTTCTGGGCTCTTCCTAATGGAAACACCTAGAAAATGATTTTACCGTGAATTTACCGTGGAAAACACCTTTGAAGGGCAGGGTGGTGACTTTGTGGAGATAGTAGCTTCTGAAGTGTGACTTAATACATATGATGACACAAAACATAAAGATGATAATAAAAGAAAAGTACCATGTTTTCACCTCAAAACATGGTTTTGAGGCGAAAATTACATCAATCTGAATAAAACATTTCTTTAATCTTCCCAGATGCTGTGACTTCAAGTTTATTTGACCTCCTCATGACCTTGCTGATATTTATTGACACTTAACTCATTAATTTGACCAAAATGAGACCCTAGAACCCAATGAGACCAACCCTATGACCTAATAATATGGATTGGGAGTGAAAGTGACTCATGACTGAAGACCATAGAGAGGAGAATCAGCAAGTATTACATGAGGGAAAACTGATGAAATACCACTACTATCAATCAATCCATGACCTAATGGAATGGTGAAAATTTATGGTATGGGACTCCTAATATGCAAATGCAAAAGGGTAAATTTGATCACTGATGGTAGTATGACAAGACTGACACTAACAGCTGCATTAGTGGAATCCGTTCCAAAGTGAAGGAGATAAGGATGGAACCATAACTGAAATATTTCTTGCTTCCTCCCTTTGCTTTATTCATTTGTTCCTTTATCTGAGATAGAACAGCTTCAGACCATTTGAATATTGTTGGCTCTAAGCACTCTAGCGCATATTGCATATACAATCAGTTCACTACATGTAGTGTAACAGTGCCAGCAATTTTAGCGATCGTGAAGAGGATGGTTCTCAAAGGAAAATCCCTGACATCCCGAGTGTTTATTTTTCCATATTTGCTAGGTTATGACCCTGCATAGAAATACTACATAACATAATCCCTCACTGTCTCTCCTCCAACGGTAGACCCTATGAGAGAAATGGGCAAACCTCTCCTCGAAAAACCTGTGAGAAAATACACATCCTCAACTTTTATGAACAACACTTGATTTTTTATGTGAAATGCCTCTATTTCCGGATCCCATGCTCGAACTAAGAACTCCAAGAGTTCTATCTGTTGCCTCATTCCTGACAATTTAAAGTACTTAAGCAGCCCGCAATCTCTTAAGGCTCTTACAGTACCCATATCATTCAAGGTAATCATATCTTATTCCTCATGTTATCTTTCTCTCCATGTAATCGTCATTATAATATGATGGAAACATGAAAATCAACCATAAGATCCATTAGATACCATTCATTGCAAAGAACTAGGCAAATTTTGGACACAGCAAGAAAATAAAAAACTTCAACTGCGCCCAACGCACTCCCTGGGTTGAGACAATGCGTTGCACATGTAGGTACCCTTCACTGTACCTGCTATGCAACACAGGTTTCGACATTCAGGGGTGTGTTTCCCTCATTTTGGACAGAATTTACCCTAGGGGCCTAAAAACCCTAAAAATTTGCAAGGAATGGGATTGAAATGAATACTGAAAGAAACAGGAGGTTCATGGCACTAACCTGGATCAAACACCGATGAAATATGTCCACAGAAACAACCGCAATCAACGACTGAAGTTCGGGGGAAAAATCAGGTTCAGAGCTTCAAAGTGCAAATGGTAACTATGGAATGGTAAAAATGAATAGTGAAACTACTTTTTCTAGTCATTTAATTGTTTGCAAGTTAAATTTATTGCTAGGACTATAGTTTTATTATGTTTTTATCATGAAACAGGTATTTTTAATCCATTTGATGTTGTTCTGAACAGGAAATACAACTGATGAACAGATTAGTCGTGTAGATTTATTCAAAAATGACTTGACCACAAAGCATACTTTTTCTCCTTATTTTTCGAGCTTTGTTAAAAACGAAAAAGGATTTGAAGCGCACTTTTATCTCTTTTTCGAGCTTCGATAACAATGAAAAAGGAACCCCTGGAGTCTTCTTTTAGCTTTTATCAGACTCTGATAATGTGAAAATATTGCCGAGCACTTGTCATTTTCAGCTCTTTAAAGTAAATGAATTGATATCACTCAGTATAAGTTTAACCCTTTTCCAGACTGAGATGGATTATTTACGAAAAAGGAATACCTTGGTTAAACATGACCAAAGAGGTTCTCTCAGATATTATTTTATACTTTTTCAGGTCTGAGAGGCAAATTTACGAAAAAGTACTTATGGAGTTCTCTTTCGTCCTCTTTTTTAGACTCTCTAAATATGAAAAAGGATCGAGCTATCACTGTCGTTAAGCTCGTTAAAACATAAAATAGTGACAGGCTTATCGATCATGGCAAGAATCAAGTTTTATTCATCACTAGACTCGTTAAATTATTAAATAGTGATACTTTATTCGCCCGAAGAGTTGAATTATAGATCAATAAAATGTTATCCTCCTCAAGCTTGTTAAAAAATAAAGAGGTACTGGTCAACAAATGACCAGGGAAAATTTGGGAAAAGTAAGAAAATTTTATTTTTGGTAGCAAGTCACTCTTGAACATGACACTTCTTTCACTCCATGTCCATCACTGTTTGGGTTGGGTAATCATCTTGATGGTTCATTCATACCTTTGGTTCATCATACCTTCACTTCGGTTTTGGGTCAATGCTACCAACTCATCACAGTGTCACTGATATGTTCAAGGGAAGTCATCCAGTGATTAAAAACTCATCCATTTGCAATACTCGTAAACCTTCATTTTCATGACCCTCATCCCTGAAAATTGCTATATCAAGTCATACCCTTGTCTCTGAAATCAGTAACTCCTATTTTGCAATAAGGTGACTTCCTGTCAACAACAAATAAATATCTAGGAAGTTCACTTAGAAACATCAGATTCCAGTACCATGAGGCTTGTTACAGCATCGACAAGATCCTCGCTTCCGGACCTTTGACCGAAAGATTTTGTTTGGCGTTTGACATCAAATCATCTATTCACGCCTTACAAAATGTACTGCAGTACCATGTGGGCCATTGACATTAATGGTGGTTCTCTCGCGTTTGTTAACAGCTCACATCATTGGCTGGTAATCAAACGATGTCTTTCCATGTTCGACGACAAATCATATATTCGCATGGCTAGACTTGTACCCGAATGATTGAGTGAACGAGATAAGAAGACCCCAGATCTAGTTTCATCCATCCGAATTGTGATTTCAGGATTGTTGTACACATCATCTGTACAGTGACCTTACATATAGATTGTAAGCATGTCTGTTGTCTTCTCAACTTAGTGTTCCTAAATTGAGGTCATAAATTGTCAACCAGGGCTAGTAAACTGTTGAAGTGAAGTGCACTATATGTGCCTAGGTATCTGTTTCTTAATCCGTTGTGTTTAGTGTTTTTCAAAGTTTTTGGTTTTGTGGTTTTGTGATAAAGAGGAAAAAGAACTAAATGTTGGTAAAGAGCAGTTGTTGGTCACACTAAGACAGAGCAAAACCTATTCTAAACTATGTATATCACTCAGAAAATGCAAAACTTGACAAGAAAAATAACTCATAGCATGAACTCAATAACTCATAACATGAACCCAATCCAATTCATTCATTAGAAATATGTTGGAATAGCTTGAGAAAAGGAATGTTTAATGCAATGAGGTTCTTCTAAATAATCAACAGCCTACAATATCACAGAGAAAATCTCATCCATGGCTAGAAATTTGTTGGAACACATTTGGAAAAGATAGTCTGCAATTAGTGAGGAAATCTACTCTAAATTAACCTATGACACTGAAATTAATCCATTCTGCAACTTAAATTGTCACTACTAAACCTTATTCGGAAGTTAGAAGTCTTTTGGAATAGTTTTGGGAAAAAGGCTATTTGTACAATTATAAGAGTTTGCAGAACAGTCAAGGCCTTGAACTGATATCACTAATTCTTGTCCGTATGGTGATATGTTGGAAGAGATTAATAACAAGAGTAGTTTGTAAATAATGAAGGTCGTGAAGTCTAATTCAACTAGCTAATAAAACTTGAAATACAATAAATAGCATTGAACTAGAATGCAATCAATCAAACTGAAATACAGTGACCACAGCTGAACTAGAATGCCATTATCCTAACTTGAAATACAGTGAATAGAAATTGAACTAGAGTGCCATTAATCTCCGGAGTGTTATAGCTAAACTAAAATGCAACTAATCTCTGAAAAACTACAACCCTTTCTCGTTCAGCATTAGTGATATTTTGGAACAATTTCATAAAAACGAGGCAGGCTGTAACACTTGGTGTGAGTGAGCATAAAAGCTTAAAGTTTAGAAGAAAAAAAAATGCAACTAAGATCTAAAATACCACAGCTATATCTTATGCAATTTTAGTGATATGTTGGAATAATTCGTAAAAATAAGACTGGCTGTAGCATCCAATGCAAGTGAAGATAAAATGTAAAGTTCAGAAAATTACTTAAACTAGGAATGAAACAAGGCTAAAGTTACTTATCTAAACCATATGAACAAAGCTTCTCGGGCAGTAGGGGCCCTCTACCACCGTATTAGCATACAAATCTCCTCAATATTGCCTCAGATCTTGCAATAAAGCAGTGCTTCTTTCATTAAAGGAAAAATACTTTAAAAACATAGTATTACGGTCTTTTGAGATCTAGCAACAAAACATAAATCTAGCTAGCTGTTTCTCGGTCTCCCGAGTCATTCTTATAAGAAAATTACATCACCTCCCTTGAGATAACATAGGAATAAATGTATTTCCCAACTAAAATCAAATTAGAACTCTGGTGGAGGCCTCGTACTGTGATTAAAGACATCTGTACAGTCCTTGTCCTATTAGAAGTCTATCTCTTAGTTTTGATTTCCCACGTGCATAACCACCTGTAGAATTCTGCTCAGACTTTGTAGGGAGCAAGGAATGATGTAGATGAAGTATTGAATTTACCCATATGCATTTTTCTTTGAGGTGACACCTGGAACCTGCGTGAACATGAAGACAGCGGCGGAATCGGCAACTAGCTACAGAATCGCTGCATTCTGTAGCTAAGTCTAGTCAAAAATTACTACAACAACAGAACCATAAAAGTGTAGCAAGTTAGTAATTATATACATTCTTAAAGCAACTTTAATTAATCCTATTGATCTTTTAAGCCTGTAATTGATAGGGGACAAAGGAAATGAAGTGCAATGTGGTGAAAGAAAAGGACATCTTTGGGGCTCAACATCTGCATCTGGGCAACATTCCAATGTAGATGACTTTCTGAATTATGTACATGTTATTAGATTGTTTTATGTGTTGAACATGGGAATGTCCTACCCTAAACAATTATGATCAATAGAGGATATATCATGATGAAATGTATTGTAAGATTGATGCAGGTGACCATTCTGCTTTGTTTCCAAGCTCATCACAGTGTAAGGCATCTCAATCAAATGTTCTTATTATTTGGATCTCATGCTTTAGGGGGGAATTTTTATAGGTCAATTTGGGCACCATTCCCAATGACCTGGTTAACTGGACATCATCTCCAGGACCAATGATCAAGGGTCTATTATTCCCTATCATTTCAATTGCTACATGCCCTAAGACAAGAAACAAGACAAATCAAGCAAGACTTTCATCAAGCAAAAGTTTCCATGGTTTGAAGCTTATTATATAGCATATGAGAGCTCACCAACGCAGGCTCTAAGGGGCCTAATTTCGTTGCATATGTAGGTATCCCCATGCAAGGTTGCTCTGCAAAGCACTTCCCGACATTCACAGGTGTGTTGGTCACATTGGGAGCGAAATTCTCATTGTTCTGGAATCTCCACTTGGCCAGTGCCTTCTAGAAGATTCCACATCTGTCAAGCTTCAGATCCAAGTGTCCATTTGAAATCTACATGAATGGAAACATGTCTTGCCTATTTTTTGAAAGATATTTATTGCAAAACAACTTACAGTTCATCTATAAATTGAGCATAGATCTAAGTGTTTGAGAAGGAAGAATTTGAGTAGAGAAATATTGGAGAATTTTCAATTAAGAGCTTGGTTTGTGGAGCTACTGTTGGAGAGATTTATGCTATGATGAGACTTGGGAACTTTGTTGGAAGGTCACTTCAAATTAGTCACTAGGTTGTAACCTCTCCTTCTATCATCAATAAAGAGTACTTCATGTTTTTCCCTACATGCATCTATGTTAACTTTGATTTTCCATATTGTAATATCTTGGTTGATGAATGTAGTTTATGCTTTACTAATTTAGCTAACTAGCTTGAATAGATATCTATATTATTGCATCTTCTATTGCTTCAGTGTTCTTTCTTGCAGGAAGCATTCAGCTCACAAACCACTTGAATTTGAAGCCGCAACAGAAGCGACAGAAGGAGCCATCTGGAAGCGACTGAACAAGTAAGCCTCCAATCCTCTCTGTGTATCTATTCTGAGTTAGGAGAAATAGTAGTATAGTCTTTCACCTATTTTTCTAGACTAACACCTGTCTAGGGAAGCGTAATTTATCCATAGATTACAATTCTGGCCCAACAACCCCTATCTTGTCTCTATGGTGTTAGCCCCCTATGAATTTTTTGACAAGCAAACAGAGGGCTAAATTTTTTTTGAGCCTTCAAGGAATGCATTCCCTCTGAAAACAAATCATCCTTAAAGGCTTTTCATGCCTGTGTCCTTTGGTAAATCCTCACTACTGTTTCCATGAGAAAAGCCCCTCTGTCTACGAAGAAGAATGCCAAAAAAGGCCCCTTTTCCTCCTATTTCATTCCCACTAAACCCCACTTTTCACCTCCTTTTCCCCTTTTAAGTTTCCCTCATTAACCCTCTAAATCTTCCCAAAACCTTGTTTAAGCCTATGATATCCTTTGTCTAGCCTAAAAACCCCTTATTCCCTCTACCGAAACCTTCCCATTGGCCTTAAAAAACATTAAAATAGGGCCAAAAACAATTATTTTGCATATAAGGCTTTAGCCCCTTTCGGCCAGCCCCCATAAACCACTTCCCCACATATACCCTATGCCTAGGACTAAGTGCTTAAGCCCCAGGCACTTATCGCGATCGAAGCGATCAATGTGGGCGCAATACTTGCAAACTCGATTTTCTCCGATGCAATGGTGTTGTGGTCTGTAGAGCGCGGGTGTAATACCCGCCGTCGATCTATACAGATCCGATGGTCCATGCACGTCCTCTCGCGCCTCACCTCTCCCCTTTGTTACCCCTCCGATGGAATGTGAGTCGTCGATCTGGTTTAAGATCGAACGGTTGACACGTAATCGCACCATCGCAGGCCCAATCCCATCGCAATTGACCTCCGCCGATTGTCGATTCCCGATCCGATCTCCATCGTTGATCTCTCGGGATCCAATGGCACAGATCTCATCGCTCCCCTCCCATTGCTCCAGTCTTCCTCCCCGCCGATTGAATCCCCATTGTTGATCCCCTTTCGCAACCCTATGGCTGGCGCTCAATCGCAACGTCGCTCCAATCACAATTGCAAGTTCTCAAATGCGTCCTCCGCTGCCTCCCCCGATTGCAATCCTCCAATTTAATCATAGCCATCCCTTCATCCAAGGTCTATGATCCACATTGCATCACGCCTCCACTATTTTTCTTCCATCGGACCTTCCCAAAGGTTCATCTTTTAACCCCCACCGTTGATCTCCTCCTGAGATCCAACGGCTCAAAGCTAATCGCCCTCCACTCACGCCGGGTCCCACCTTTCACATCTGTTTCATGGGTGTTTCGTTGCATTCTCATTCATTTCTTTGTAAATTTCCCGAACCTTAAGACTCTCGGTTTTACACTAAACATCCGCATGCCTCCAAAGCATTCTTCCACCACCACCCTGGATTTTATAATTGATTTGTTTCATTGTGCAGGGTTTTCACCAGAGTGGTATTTCACTCTGTTTATCATAATCGTAGTTACTGCGATAGAGAGCACAGAGAAGCTATTACAGCAGCGCAAGTGTATCAGTAGCAGAGATTAAGGTGTTAGAGCCCAAAAATTAAAGATTAAATGCTCTAATCCTTATTCAAGGAATTAAGGCACAGTTGAAGATTAAAGGGGCACATGAAACAAGCCATATCTACTTTCAGCATCAGCAGTACTTTTTCTCAGAACAGTACGCCCATCGACAGAAGTCTCCATGCTTTCTCGAGCTCCCAAGGGCCATCTCACTGACAGGAAACTTCCAAAGACTGTCAGGACAACAAATATGGAGGTATGGAAGCCCAAAAGACCTTCAGTCACCTCACTTACTTCAGAATAAAAAACAGAGAGCCTTACAGCTAGAAGAGAACTTCAAAGAAACATCAGAGGTCAAATCCAACCTGACAAAGACTCCAAACCAGACTATAGAGTACATCACAGAGCCATTAAGCAAAATGGGCATCGACACATCCGCCACTCTGTCTTAATGGATCCATTTAATTTGTATCTACTCGTGTTATTGATCGTTCTCCTATAAGAATTCCCAAAGAACACATTGAAAAGGGTTCGGTTGTTGCGCTGTTGTAGTTGTAGGGATTCTTTAGCGATTAGAACAGTTTTGAGGGGAAGGTAGCAAAGTAGTTTGTAATGTAGTAGGCTAGGAGGAGAAAGCTTGGATTGGATCAGCTATTGAGCTCAGTGTATGTGACTGGTTTGCATTAGTTAATCAAGCAAATTTCACAGGATCCTGGTCTATTACTACGAGTGATGTTTCTCTCTTCGTATCATTTATTTACATTATTCATGTTGTTCATTGGTCTCCTGGTACACATCAGAAATCTAGCATAGGATATACCCTCGCATGGTACCCTATGTTTCTGCTCTCCCTACCTTTGATGTTTTCTGCTGATAGTGAAACTAAGAGCAAATGTATGTAATTTAGCCAGTGTAGTAGCTATTGCTCACTGCTAGCTGATGCATGAATTCGGGTTTGCTGCTTAGTTGTTCTTGTTGAGTTCAAACTAGAGGAGTTGGGATACCGGGGATTTAGTGTAAGCCCTGTCCAGTGGGGTCCTTGTTCACTAGATTGGCTCTTCTAAGATATTTTGAACTAGCGTCAAAGCATTGAAGGTTCAAAGTCCTCCTCTGATCTCAGGACTAGTTCTATGTTAAACTTATCTATGTTTTTCCTTGGAGCATGCCAAAGCAGACCTGGAGTTAAATGACCTCTGGTCTAATCTATAAGCTACCCTTTGTCCCTCCATTGAGAGTTTCCTTTGAGTATGTCAAAGCAGGCCTGGAGTTAAATGACCTCTGGCCTGATCTATAGATAGAAATTGGGTTTCTTTCCTTCTTTCACCTTCTTCCCTTATTGTTCCATTCCACCATCTATCTAAAAGATCCTTTAGTATAGATGACTTGCCCTCTGAAATCCTTGGCTAGTTGTTTGCAAGTAATCCCCTTTCATGACTCCATAGCCCAATGGATGGCACAGCCTTAACCTATCCTCTTTTACCGAAACGTCCTACTACTTTGTTTCCCTTTTCCCATACCTTCTTAGTCTATGATCTCATGAACCAATCGACAACCGACCCAATCATTTTAAACCCCCCTTTGCGCTTCATAGCTAGCCTAATACCTCTATTTGAGCTTCAAAGATATATCATTCTTTGTTTTATTAGAGAGATCCCTCTTCGGGTCCAGGAGGGCTGGATCCTAGGGCCCCAAAGTGGTTATGATGTTGTCTCATCTTTTGGTCTTTCCAATCTAGCCAAAACATGGGAATCCAACATATGGTATTCAAATTTGCTCCTGGTGAGCGAATTTGTCAGAATATATGCATCTTGATCTTCCGTCGGAAAGGTACTGAAGCAACATGATCTTCCGCTGAGCACAATCTCTGATATGATGATATCGGATATCTATATGCTTAGATCTATCATGAAACACAAGATTAATTGAGAGTTTAATGCAACTCTGATTATCACAATGAATCACTGTAGGATCTAAATGAGAACCGAACAAACCGACCAGGATCTTCCTCATCTAGATAGCCTCACATGCAGCTTGACTTGCTGCCATGTATTCCGCTTCCGCTGAACTGAGTGCCATAGATCTATGTTTCCTGTTGTACCAAGAAATAGCTATAGATATGATACTGAAAACCCCTCTTGATGTGCTCTATCTGTTCATTTGGATGCCTGCCCAATCTGCATTCGTGAAGCCATGTAACTTCACCTCATCCATCTGTCTGTACCATAAGCCATACTCAGATGTGCCCCTGAGATATCTCAAGACATGCTTGCCCGTCTTCCAAAAGATATTGGTAGGCTTAACCATCACTTCACTAAGTTGGTTCACCACATAGCATATGTCTGGTCTTGTATTAACTAAATACATGAGCGAACCCACCAACTATCGATAAATAGTAGCATTCACTACCTCTATTGATGTAGCATCCTCTTTCCTCCAATTTCCTGGAAGAGGAGTATCCATGGGTTTACAATCCTCCATGTGAAACTTACCGAGTACCTCTCATGCATAATTTCCTTGAGACACAAACAATTCACCTTCTCGCTGCCATATTTCCAATCCAAGGAAATAATGGAGGAGACCCATATCCTTCATCTCGAACTCCTTTGCAAGATCGTCCTTGCATGAGTGTATCAACTTCTCATCACCAGTCAGTATTAAATCATCAACATAAAGAAAAATTATTAAAATATTACCCTCCACCACAATTTGGTATAGGTTTCCATCCGCCTCACACTTGGTGAAGCCAAGTCCAATGAAATAGCTGTCGATCCAAGTGTACCAAGCACGGGGTGCTTGCATCAACCCATACAACGCTCTTTTGAGTCTACACACATGTGACTCGCTGCTGAAGATCTCAAATCCTTTAGGCTACTCAATGTACACTTCTTCCTCAATGATCCCATTAAGGAACGTAGTCTTCACATCCATCTGATGAATGTGCCAACCCATCTGCGCTGAGAGAGCAAGGATGGTCCTTATGGAAGAATACCGTGTGACAAGTGCAAAGGTTTCTTCATAATCAATCCCCTCGATCTGTGAGAAGCTCCAGGCCACAAATATTGCCTTACACTTCTCAACGCTCCCATCAGCAGCTTTCTTTACCTTGTAGATCCATCTTGAACCTACCACTGATTTATCAAGCGGCCTTGGAACAATTTCCCAAGCATTGTTTTTGACAATGGAGTCATACTCCTCCACCATTGCATCTACCCATGTGGGCTCCTGCACTGCTTCCTAAAAATAAGATGGCTCTATCACAATACATTTTCTCATGAGAGCCACATATCTAGTGAATCAGTCAGGAGACTGTCTCTTTCTGCATTGTGAAGTAGGGGCTCCTACATTCTGTGCTGCATCAAGCTTCAACCTCTCAGCTTCCGTGGTACGCCTTCTCCTATTTTTGATGTTTGGCTCTGCATGAGTGGCCTCCTCCACTCCATGATCCTCCTCCTATGGCTGATCCACATCTTGAGGCTCATCTTTGGGAACAAGCAATTCCTCCTTTGCATGCAAGTGTATATCCCTCTCAAGCATAGCTTGTTCAACACCCACGATCATTCTGGTCTTCCTCTCTGTGACCGCATTTTGCTGTGGGTTATGAGGCACTATGAGTTATCTTCTAATTCCATATTTGCTACAGAATCATTTGAATTCATTCGAGATATAGTCACCACCATTATTGCTCCGCAAAGCCTTCACTTGCTTCCCCAACTCTTTCTCCACCAATGCTTTAAACTCACAGAACTTTGAGAATGTTTGATCTTTCTTCTGCATGAATAAGATCCAGCATCTATGAGAATATTCATCAACAAAAATAACATAATAATTTTGTTTTTCTATTGAAGTAATCGAGAATGACCCACACGCATCTATGTGAACTCTCTCGAGGATCACCGAAGCACGGTTCTCCTTTTCAAGAAAGGTGTTCTTCACAAACTTACCCATAGTACATCCCTTGCACTGATCTATCTACTCAAGTGTACCCTTGGGAAGTCCAGTAGAAATCTACTGAAAAATCTTCAGGGCACCATGGTGAAGATGGCCCAATACCCTGTGCCATAATTCGCCCTCGTCCTGGCTCACCACTTCTTCTTCTTTGCCCACCATTGCAACGCAGCCATATACCTCTAGCTTGTAGAGATTCTTGACTCAAATCCCTATCCTTTTGGCTTGACCTGTTGTTTTATGTCGCAGGAAAGATTTTCCATCGTTGAAAACAACATCATAATCTCTGTCCTCCAACATCGCGACTGAGACCAAGTTCTTCTTCAGGCCTGGAACATGCATAACATCTTTCAACATAAATGGTTTACTTGAATCCCTCTCAAATTTAATGGTACCAATTTCGTTCGCACTGTATCATCCATCGTCACCCATCTCTATATGCATTTGGAGATATTTCTCCTCCAAGTTGCTGAAAAGCTCCTTATCTCCCGTCATGTGGAAGGAAGCACCATTATCAAGATACCACACTGATCCCATTGCGCTTGAAACCAGGCATGTGATCAAGGAGAAATCAAGTTCAAATTGCAAGGTAAGGGCCTCACCAGCTGCAACTCCAGCAACCTTCTTGTTCTTCTTTTTCTGTGGGCAGTTAGTGCCGATATGCCCATGTTCGTGAAAGTGAAAACACTTCACCTTGGAAAAACCCAGCTTCTTGCCTTTAGCCTCAGATTTTGAATGGGATTTCTTGCCCTTCCCTTTCCTCGCTTTGGCAGCCAAAGCAAAATCCTCTTCATCATCATCCTTTGATGAAGAGCCATCCCTGGTGTTAGTATGAATCTTGATTCGAGGTGTATGAAAAAAGCCCACTTTAGCTGCGCATAACAAACAACCCTAATAGCAGAAATGACTACTAATATCTTCAGATCTGTAGTTAGATGATCAAGACAAATGCTGCAAAAATCTAGATCTGTGCATTAGAAGACATTAAATAGTAGAAAAATAAGATTTACTCCATAGATCCAATAGACAAGACAAGAATATATCCAATGAAATTTTTATTAATGGCACCTGGGAGGAAAACACAAGAGGGTGTTCCCTGTTCTCCTCAATGGGATGGGTTCTTGTAAGTCCTCAGCACTTCAGATTTATAATTCCTCTCTCTTGATGGTGTAGAAAACCCAGACAAAAAATGGAAAAATATGGTTATGATGGTGGATCAATAGCCAGACCAAGAGTTGAGATCGAGAGTGATCTTTAGGCAAAAAAAGGTGACAAATGAATGGGAAAACCCTTCTATTTATAACAAAATATTGAGTTAGTCTAGATATTGGTGCATAATTAAAATATTATTAACCAAATCAAGATCCAACTTTTATGGAATATTTTATTATATTTGTTGGAGGGAAAGGAATTTGACTTGAGTCAAATCCCCTTATTTGTAAATAATAAATAAATAAATGATTTATTTATCATTTTAAGGATGTGTTTAAAAAATAATAAATAAATAAATGATTTATTTATCATTTTAAGGATATGGTTGAGTAATAACCAAATAAATAATGACTTATTTAATTATTTAAGGGAGATTTAGTCATATTTAATAAAGAATATTATTTAAGTAATGTTTAAATAATTATTCTTAGAAAATAATAAGATAAATAATGATTTATCTAATTAATTTCCTTGTTTTGGGTTAAATATAACCAGGAATATTAATTAAACTATTGTTTAACTAATTATTCCTTGAGGAAAATCACACAAATATGGATTTATTTAATATTTCCCCATGGGGTTTCCTGTTTAGACCATAAACAACTTAATAAAGGTGGTTTACTCAGTTATTTTTCATAGTGAAAGTGATTTTACTTGGGTAAAATTGATCTTACTTGTTGTACTTGGGTCCATCTAATAACAATGGATTAGATGATCAAAAAATGGTGTAACAGATTGCCCCCCAACGTGCGAGCGTTAGGAGCTAATCGTATGACCGAAGTACGTTGTAAGAACTCAATCACTAGACAACAACGGGGAAGTCAAAGAGAGAGGAATGTAAGGTAGACCAAAGTGCTAAAAGAACTAGACCCTGAGGAGGTGACTTGCAGGTGCGACAAGTCTTTTTGATAAGTGAGTACCTGCTATAGGTGGTGGGGGAGGTATACCTATGCCCGCTGAGGCAATAGTACAAACAATAAGGCGTCCGGAAAACCACGAGACGACATAATGTTGGCATAAACATGAGCCAGATAAACAACACGAAAATGAATCCCACATACATATTGTGCCTGGGATAATATTTAGGACTTGGAGAATGATAATTGAGGACATGAGATAAATGCAACCCAGATGCCCTTGAAAATAGGAAAGGGCTCTGAAAATCTGACTGATACTTTCAAAAAAGGCGCTGCAAGCGACTGAGGCTGACATCATCAAATGTATGGAGCTGCATCGAAGGCTATAATGAAGAGGTCATCCGAGTGTGTGGGGGGCTACCTGTAGGGCCACCCCCTCATGAGGGCTAAGACATCTCACACACACTCAAGAATCATCGATGTTAACTGTTGCAACATTGAACCATCGAGTACATGTATCTTGATCATGCTGAAAGGAGCTGAAACTGAGAAACAATCAAGTCAAAGGGCAATGAGGAGTCCCTTTGCCTGATCTGAGGCACCGAACAAGAGTGGAAGCTAGAACCAAGGTATACCGCCCTCTAGACCTATCTTTTGGAATGAATGAGTTGATGTCGATAGAAGGAGGTCAGCCATCGGTGAGGCAATAAGGGATCCTAAACTAAGGCATGAGCGAAAATAGTAGAGTGACTCACAGACTGACACCAATGATAATGATGAAATGGGGGGCGAATGAGTAGCGAACAGACGAATTCCCTTGTTAGAGCATAAAGGGCATGAATGACCTAGCAGCAACTGACACATCACCATGAGGGATAGGAGACAGTGGGACTGAAGGCCATAATGTGCGACATGAGAGAGGGACCAAACAATGAAGGATGGAGGACTATAGCGGGGTGCAAAGGGACTCGGGATAGACTCCATGAAAGAAATGATGACTCAACTCGGATGTTCTAAACAAGGGTGACTCGATGGTGCTGCCACACAGGAAAAGGTTCCAATGGGGACCATAAAAGCATGAGTACAAGATCGGAACTCATGATGAAATTCGACACGAGCATGGACAAGTATGGAGGCAACAGTGTGCCCCTGGTACGAGTGTTTCAAGTGAAGAAATTTGATTTTGAGGAAGGGTGAAGTGGCACTTCTTGGACAAAATGTGTCCTGGGGAAGTATCAAATCACAAAAAGCTAATAGATACCCATTTAACGGCTTTCCAATGGTACATATGGTTCATTAAACTGAGCTACGGTTTGGCCGCAGCAGGCGAAATAAAAATCAGGGGTTTTCTTTTAATAAGGTGTTTTGCCACCCAATTCACTCATTCAGGTGGAGCTATGGTGAATGTAGTGAGGAGAGAAGGCCCTAAATCTTGTGGTGTTTGTAGCAGAGAAACCGACCGTTGGAATTGAGAGAAATCAGTTGCAGGTAACAGGCCTAATCCTACTCTTTCATTTCAGTGGATTGAAAGTTCAGTTTAGGTACCCAGAGCTCATGAACAGGCCAAGTCGCACTTTTGGGGGTTTGCTCTGCGACCTGGGTAGCAGGTCTTGGGCAGAAAACTGTGACCTGTCCCAGGAAATCACCTGAACAGTGCGACCTGTCAGCGAAAGGGGTTTTCAGTGCTGTTTTTGGATGACATCTTGGATTTTTATGGTTGAGGGGCATAGGTGCCCCCAAGCATGTTGTGGTCATGCCAAGATGTATTTAGAAAAATGGAAATCTAAACACATTTTAATGATGTGGTGTGCCATTTGTTTCTGGTATGGTTATGCAGTTTGAGAAAGGAAATAGACGATTACCAATCTGTTTTGGTACTGCATATATGAATCAAATGGACTTTAAGTTTCTGGGTTGGCATACATGGTGTTACTATCCCAAAGAGAGGATTTTGAGATAATGAACTGATGTTCTCCCAGAAAACCCATAGGATGGTCAACCATAATGTCTATGGGACTGGGTTTCTAATGTAATATGAAGGAATGATGAGGGGTATCATCCCTAGAGTGATATGAAGTGATATGGGACTCTAGAGATTCTTCTAAATGTGGAAGAATAATGGGACGAGAGTGGAAACGACTAGATTCACTAGGAGAGTTATGGAGAATTGCTTCTCCTGGTCTCTCAAATATGGGTGCCCCCTTACCCAAATATTGGGTGTCAATGTAATGGCCACAAGGTGGATGTGGTTCGAATGCATGAGTTTGATGTAAGGGGGGAAAGATAAAGTCAAGGGTGGTGATTGCTTCCACAGTGTCGTCATCATAATAGAGGATGGGGTGACTAGTGAAAGAAATACCATCTGACGTGGCGAAGCTACCTGACTCATCATCATGAGAAGAGAGGTTCACATGCGCATCTTCACAAGTGGTGACAGACGAATAATCAGATAAAGGATCTACCGATGTTGAGCCCAGGGTGATCGCTGAAGGGAGGTCAAGAAAAACATCAGGGAAAGTCTTCAAGGGGACTTCTACTGAGGGTCTCATGGATGATGATAGGTAGAAAATGGTGGGCGAAAGCTTCATCATCTCGACATCAGGAGGGGGAATGTCAATGGGAGCATTCGTGTCCTCTGGTTTTTCCAAAGAAAAATGCGCAAATAAGGGAGTGGTGGACCCGTTGCGCTTGGCCTCAAATTGGTGAACCTATTCCAAAGAGGAGCGGTACTCTTCAAGGCGAGGATAGAGGTGATTATAGTGGCCATGGAAATCACACAAAGCGCAAGGGTGATTTGTGCGCAAAGACTTGAGTTTTGGGACTGAATCCGATATAGTGACATATACCTCTAGGATATCAGATTCCAGAAACGTCTCATTGACCATGGACTTAAGGTGATGCAACTCCGGACAAGTATGGGTGGCATGGCCAGCAACATCACACAAAGCACATTGGATGGTATGCTTTGGAGGCTGAAAAGGGGCAGGGTTTTTCAGGGCAACCTCGTCCTTTGATGCCCCCTTGCGAGCTTTGCCCATTTTACGTGAAGCGATCGCAACAGGAGGTGGTTCCTGTTGAGGTGAATGAGGCATTGTTGCAACGGGAGAAGTCATAGGGACTGGTTGGATCAGGGTCAAAGAAAGATAAGGTTTGGGTTGACCAGGCGGGGTAGGGGCTAGAGGATCGAGGTACCATACGGGAATCCCAAGGGTCAGGTTAGGAAGAGATAGGGTGGCCATAATAGGTACTGTGTACACTCCTGGTGGGGGAGCTAGGAACGGTATCTGACCAGAGGGGTGATGACCAGGCGGGACAGCTCCAAGATGGTTAAGGCTTGGAGGAACTGTTCCAGGAGGGTAAAGGGGGTCATGAGTACCAGCTGAAGGTGAAGGACCACGAGAAGAAGGTTCAGAAGGCTGATCAAAGGACATCATGAGAATCTGGTAATCAGGGGAACCAAATGGAAGAGGTTGAGTGGCCACCTGACCTTCAGGTGGTTGGGTAGCCACAAATCCTTGTCGTGCATCCACCTGCGCCTGAGCGGGCGGTGAATGCTATTGTGGGGGTTGAGAAGGTGAGGGAGGAAGAGGCGTTGATGCTGGAGGAGCTGGAGCACCAAGCTACGAATACAGATAATAAGGGGGTTGGGTAATAGTGTGGTAAATAGGAGGTTGGGCCAAAAGAGGAGGCATGCCGTATCCTTTATACATGCTACCAAGAGGGGGAAAAGTGCGGGAGGTGTTGCCCCCCCCCCCCCCAGGAAAACCATAACCCATGGGAGGTTGAGCATATGGATGAGAGAGAGCTCCAACGATATTGTCGGCAGCATGAGGTGCCCTGGGTGCGTTGGAACCACCGGGTCTGGGGAGATCAGGTAGAACGGTATAAAGATAACCCATCTGAGCGTAGATCAGGTCATATTTTAACACCATTTGGAGGGCGGCTTCTTTGGTTTGAGGAAAATGCAATGCGAAATATTTCCCGATAGGAGGCAAGAGAGATCTACGGAACCAGTCCATGTAAACACAGTCTTCGAAGGTAGGGGATTGACATAGGCTCTTTCTTCTCTACCATTCCTGGACATGATCGGATAGGCGGGTCACAGATGATTGACATAAAGAAGTCAAAAGTTCAATACCAGTGTCATAACGAAGGGGAAGCTGGAAGTAAGATAAAAAATCCTGGGCAAGAGTCGCAAAGGTGGTATGAGAGGAAGTGGCCTAATCAACATACCACTTAGAAGCTTCACTTGTAAGCGTTCGTTGGAACAATCGAAGACGGACAGAGTCATCGATAATGGAGTTAGATGAACACCACATGTGGAAATATCGAACATGATTTGAAGGATCTTCTCCAGCAAGGCCTTCAAACTTTGGGATGTCGGAAGGGAGCTTTGTCAACATAGCAAGCCAACTGGTGCCATGGTGTATAGGGTCGTTTATCAACCGGTCCAAGTCGGGGAGGCTGAGGCCTGCCATGAAGGGAAGCAATGGCGCAGCCAGGGTAGCATTCGTAGCGGTCCCAGTAGTGGTATTCCCAGCCTAAGGGCTAGGGTTTCCACCAGCATAAGGTCCTACACCAGACATGGTGAAGGTGTCAGGGGGAGAATATAAGGCGGAACAAGAAGGAAAACCCAAAGGACCAGAAGAAGAGTCGGTGCGCGGACTCGGTGGAGGACTAACTCGAATCCTATGCGGAGGAGTAAGTCTTCCTACCGGAAACTAAGGATGAAGGCCAAGAAGTCTCCGGGATAAACCCCTTGGTGGTGCAATGGTGATGACACAAACACGACACAAAGGAAAAAGAGACCGACAAGGGCAGGGAGGTGCAGGATCAACTGATTACAATGTCGAAACAAGGGCAGAAAGGTGCAGGATCAATTGATTTCAATGTTTTAGAGTCTTTTCTTGGCAGTGTTAACCAAGCCCTTTTTCTCTTAGGGTGCGTGTGTAAAAGTGCGTAAATTTTAATTTTGAAACCAAGACTTTTGTAGAGAAAAAGAAAAAATGTGTTGTATGGTTGTAAATAAACCTAAAAATGACAATATATAGGCCTGCAAAAACAGAAAATAAACAACTAATAATGCAATAATCTAAACCCAATGAGGTGGGCCTCTCAATAACTAGTCTATAGGTGAGTAAAAAAACCAATCAAAACACACTAAAAAAAAAAACTAAAAGATCTAAGGTCAAGAGGGACAGGGATCTAAAAGACAAAATCTGCTGGAACGTGGTGCAGAAAACAACAATAAATCAGAGGAAAAATTGTTGTAAAAACGATGGAAAAAGGCCATCTCCTGAAGGGAAACATAGTGAACCCTAGAGGAAAACCCAAACAAAGCTAGATGAGGTGATTTGGATGGATAACAAGCTGATCTAAAGCGGATCTGAAGGTGAGGTATTAGATCTAAACAAATGGCTGAAGACTCTGAAATTTCAGGCAACCTGCAACAACAAAAACTCTTCCACAAAAAGTGGAGGGTACTGAAGCCCTAAGGGGCTAGGTTCCCACTCAGTTGAGTGAAATAGAACAAGTACATGTCCAAAATGGGCGGAGACGGAGGTCAAACAACCCTGAACAGAGGCTCAGACAAACCCAGAAAACTTTCAGAAAAATCCCTGCAAAAAGTCCAAGTCGCAGTTTCTGACCTGTTTTCAGCAGAGGTCGCACTTTTTGGGCTGTAAAGTGCACCCTGAAGGTCCAG
Source organism: Pinus albicaulis (assembly GCA_034641835.2). Lineage (NCBI taxonomy): Eukaryota > Viridiplantae > Streptophyta > Pinopsida > Pinales > Pinaceae > Pinus > Pinus albicaulis. Next base: position 116,375,529 of record CM076576.1, read on the forward strand.
GTCATAGGTTTTGGGCCAAAAAGTGTGACCTGCACATCCGGTTCTCTCAGCGGTAGGTTTCAGAAAAATTTGTCGTCTCAGCTACGGCTGATGTCTGTCACCTACGCAATAGGTCCGAAAACACACAAAAGTCATAATTTTTATTGTTTTAGGGTTTTATAGGTTAAAAACAACATCAAGAAGAGCAAAAACAAGGAGCTGAAGAGAAATCCTAGGGTTTGAAGCAGCTGGATATGCAAGGATCAGAAAAACGACATCGGTCGTTATCGTAAACTTGTGTGGAGTCGCCAGTTGTTAGTATGAATCTTGATTCGAGGTGTACGAAAAAAGACCACTTTAGCTGCGCATAAAAAATAGCCCTAACAGCAAAAATGACTGCTAATATCTTCAGATCTGCAGTTAGATTATCAAGACAAATGCTGCAAAAATCTAGATCTATGCATTAGAAGACATTAAACAGTAGAAAAATAAGATTACTCCATAGATCCAATAGACAAGACAAGAATATACCCAATGAGATTTTTATTAATGGCACCTGGGAGGAAAACACAAGAGGGTGTTCCCTATTCTCCTCTATGGGATGGGTTCTTGTAAGTCCTTAGCACTTCAGATTTAGAATTCCTCTCTCTTGATGGTGTAGAAAACCCAGACAAAAAATGGAAAAATATGGCTATGATGGTGGATCAATAGCCAGACCAAGAGTTGAGATCGAGAGTGATCTTTAGGCAACAAAAGGTGACAAATGAATGGGAAAACTCTTCTGTTTATAACAAAATATTGAGTTAGTCTAGATATTGGTGCATAATTAAAATATTATTAACCAAATCAAGGTCCAATTTTTATGGAATATTTTATTATATTTGTTGGAGGGAAAATGAATTTGACTTGAGTCAAATCCCCTTATTTGTAAATAATAAATAAATAAATGATTTACTTATCATTTTAAGGATGTGATTAATTAATAATAAATAAATAAATGATTTATTTATCATTTTAAGGATGTGGTTAAAAAATAATAAATAAATAAATGATTTATTTATCATTTTAAGGATATGGTTGAGTAATAACCAAATAAATAATGATTTATTTAATTATTTAAGGGAGATTTAGTCATATTTAAGAAAGAATATTATTTAAGTAATGTTTAAATAATTATTCTTAGAAAATAATAAGATAAATAATGATTTATCTAATTAATTTCCTTGTTTTGGGTTAAATATAACCAGGAATATTAACTAAATTGTTTTTTAACTAATTATTCCTTGAGGAAAATCAAACAAATATGGATTTATTTAATATTTCCCCATGGGGTTTCCTGTTTAGACCATAAACAACTTAATAAAGGTGGTTTGCTAAGTTACTTTTCATAGTGAATGTGATTTTACTTGGGGTAAAATTGGTCTTACTTGGTGTACTTGGGTCCATCTAATAACAATGGATTAGATGACCAAAAAATGGTGTAACACCTAGTGTTCCGCCTGATCTCCTCCTGCACTAGATCTGTCCAAAGTCGCTCCCAATTCGGCAGTTTTTCCCATCCATTTACAAAGTCTTGATAACTGTGCCAACTCTTTAGAATTACAAGGAGAGCCAAGCTCACCAAATCATCATCAGCAACTGTAATTCCCACACTCCCCAGCTCATCCCTGCATTGGAAAAACTTCGTGAGATACTTTGGAATATTGTCGCCCTTCTCCATTTTGATTTTTCTGAGTTAATCTTTCAGTGCCAACTTCCTATAGTCATTGATGCTTTGGAAAATATCTCTCAGAGCCTTCCACATTGCAAATGGAGTGGCTTTCCCATGAAGGCTTGACACAATATGGTATTTCACACCTTCCAACAGAATTCTTCTCGTCTTCACTACTTTCTATTTCCATGCGTCAAGTAATGCAGCATCCATCAAAGTGGGCTTAGGAACATCACTATCGATGAACTCCTTCAAACCATTATCTTCAAGCACCGCTTCCATCCTGTCCTTCTAGGCTATGTAGTTCGAGTTGCCCTCGAGTTCGTACTCCAACCGAAACCCATTGAAATCCATTTCAATGTTTACTCAACTGTCGCACCAAGAAATTCTTGCAACAAATTTGAATTGTTCCACCAACAAAAAACTCAACACTGCTTCAATATTGCAAAATTTATTGATTAACATAGATCCGATACCATGTAGAAATTTATAAACACAATAATGTATTTCCATACTCCCCTGATCTAACAATTAAATCCATTTTTAAATGCATAATCCTTCTACTCAATTCTTTGTGGAAATTAAATCGCCAATTGCAAACATATGAAGAAAAATCAATCGCATATAACAAGATGTTTTACTGGGAAAGCTTAAAGCTAAAAATCCTAACTATCATATATTATGTATATCATGGAATCATGAAACAATCTCATACAAATATCAGCTCTTAGAGCTCTCAGTACAATATACAATCGTCTCACACTGTCATACAAAAATTGGTTCACACATGCACCAATTTACTGCCCCCTGACAGCCTGCCCCCACTACGCAATCCTTGTTGAAGAAGATCCTTGAATGAATTCGATCTTACCTTCCCTTGACTATGCAATCCTCATTGGAAACTCCAATGTGTGTGTATATGCATTGAATGCATTAATATAGTCACAACTGATAGTCAAACACACCCTTTCACCTATCTCTCCATTGGGTATCCACTAGATTTGACATGTAAGTAGTTAACTGTTGTATTTCTTCAATTGCAAGTAAGACACTACTTGTGAATTAATTAAATAATTAATTCACTCATCTTTCACTAGTGTCTCTTTAGTTACAACTATCATAAATGAGTTTAACTCACTTAACTGATTTAAACTAAATAACAACTCCTATAACTACTCTTCCAACTATGTTACAACTCTGCCACAATCAGTTACAATGAAGTCCATCATGCATGAGTCACCAACCAACCTTGGAATGTGTAATTCCTTCAACTAACTAGTTTTCCACATCAATTAACTGAAATTAAGTACTCCAAGAGAGTAAGTTACTATTTATTGTCTGATTATCATTAAGGGCTAATAATAATCGACATGCATTCTATTTTTAGATTTGCGATCTATAAATAGACTTCTCCCATCTTCTAAAAATAGAAACTCATCTAAAGAAATAATTTGCTCAACCATCTAGAATCAGAATCCTACTAATTTCAGAATATGCTCACCATTCTAAAAATAGACATACACCTAAAAATTGCCTGAGGACCCCACCTAGTGAAGGTGCTTAATTTTCACTAGGATCATCATCTTGTTGAATCTCAACAATGCATGTAAGGTCATTTTGTTGATGGATTCATTAAAACTAGTTATGATAAGTTATTGTAATTAGTCTATGAAGAAAATCTGCAAGAGGATTGATTCGAGATGCAGTAAAACTGCTACTTACAACAGTTAAAAGACAAATACTTCATTATCAATTTCATGAGAAAAGATAAAAGGATAGGTGGCAGATTATTAGTATATAGTTTCAACAGCTCCAGATTCCAAGGTGGAGGATCAGGATCCAGTTAATTAATTTCCAAATTCCAAGGCTGAAGACTTGCAAATAGTTCCAAATTTCTTGTAGATTATTCAGAGATTATCTTTATTTTAGGTGCATTGTTTAGATTTTTATTCTAGGAATATTGTAACAGTTTCAGAGATGTATTTTTCTATATATTGTTTGATTTGTGATGTAAAAGTGTGGGATTTTGAAGCCAAGACTACATCAGTTTTGTAAAACTCTTTTTCCAGAAATTCTAATTGGAGTATTTCAGCTCTGGTTTTGACAGAATTTGTGTTTCTCGTTTATTTTTCCAGTATTTCCATAATCTATTTCTGCACATATCCATAGTTACATAGAAGAGTTGGGTCAGAATAGATTGAGTTTCAATCTTTTTGGAATCCCTTGCAAATTTATAATTGTTTAAAGATATTATTATATCAGAATTTTGTTTGAGTTAGCTCCTCTTTGAACTGGTTATTGTTTGCCACTTCTATCTTCTCCTGGATATGATTTGTTGGGTTGTAAAAATCCTTTACACGCATCTCAAATTCCCTTGTTGTTAAGTAGTCAGGCTGACTGCTTGATTATTAGGAATCTTCTTACATTATTCTATCATAATCCTTTAAAAAGCTAAGTCATTCTGTCAGGCTGGAAGTTGATGCTTTGAGAAAGAACTCTGCAAAGGAGGGATTTATTCATGAATAGGAATTTTACATTGATCGCCAACCACCATCAATTAAAAACCATAAATATAACCATTGTGCTTCATAGGCTGTTGTCCAGTGCCGGTGAACAACGTTAAACAAGGCCTCATAATTATTGAGGGACCCCCCTCTGGTTCAAGGGTCATCTTGAACCTAAAGATTGGTTGAGTTGGTTTCATGGCATATTTTTTGTAGCCAAGGACTGCTTACCGGAAACAGGTACAACATTTGGCGTCGTTGATGGGGATTCAAATAACTAAGAAAATTTTCGTTGGATCACGATAAAGTTTATATCTATTTCTTGTTGGTGAACAAGAAGTAGGCATTGAAATTGGTTGCATTATTTTCACCTGGCGACTCCACTTTGTCGGATGGCAATTCCACTGGGAAACCGATCCCATTATTTTGAAATTTTAGCTGCCTTTACTTCTATGCAAAGTTTTTTGATGCTTGCAATCAGCAATATAATTTTTATCCTCTCAGCCATGATCAGAAATTTTACATGTCTACAATGGAAGCATATTTTAAAGGAAACATGTGAGTATAAGTTTTCCATGCGAATTTATGTTCATATTGTATATATTCTTCATATTTTCAGTTATTGGCAACTGGATTTGTCAATAAATCCACTCCGCACTTGGTTACCTTGGAAAGCAGATTTCACCTAACAGTGTAAAACGTTTCGAGTTCAGTTAGATAGAGGTGTGTGGCTTGAATATATATTCAAAGTTTCAGTATGCAGTAGATTAGCGTGTTCATTGTTTAAAGGTGTGATAGATCAACTTATATTTTCAGTCTAGATTTTTTCAATTTTTAGTATGAAAGAGGTATCAGGATTAGTGCTGGCATATGGTTGCATTTTACAGTTGCAGGTTGCAATCTGCACTAGCAGGCTATTCAAATGATAGGGTTGATCTAGGAGAGTTGGTTATGGCATATGATGGTTGATGATCAAGTTTACAATATGACTCCATGCCCAACACTAAAGGCAAATGATCTGCTTGTTCTTTACATCCCGCATGGGGAATCAGTCCTCATTGGAGCCGATGTTGTAACATATTTTAGCACACCCAAAAATTTGATATTTTCGGTGAAAATTTGTCTTTTTTTCATTAAGCTAACATATCGAGAGATAATTTTTTATGTTGTCATAAGGTTTATTCGTTTTATATATTAATTTTGATTTAAATATTTTATTTTTATAAAAATATAGTTATATATTTTTATGGAGTTGTTCAGACCCCTAGGCAGCAAAACCACACATCATGACCGACCCCCTCTAAAATCCGTTCGTGGTTTCAGGTAGAGCGCATTTAGTTGATGAGGATGTTGTGGTAGTTCGAAGGGCTGCTATTAGCAGTTTGATAACATACATTGAATGTTATTTTGACCATCAAGGATTTTCAAAAGATGGGTTTTTGATTTGTTGATCCCATTTTCATATATTTTTTCGTGACAATGCAGAGATAGAAACAAGAACAACAGATTTCTTATCTAATTTTTGTAAACAAAGATTGCCCTCTCCAGGAGAACTCAAAATAAGTGCAGATTCAATTTTCCCAGATCCAAGTGAAAGACTGAGCCAACTACTTGAGCCTTTTTAGCTAATGGAAAAGGAAAATGATGGACACGGATTACAATTTAAAACCCTAGCAGACACAGAGATGCCATGTGCTGCAATTATAATATGTTTTGTGTCTTCGCGCCTTGTAAATGACAAGGATGACTCTAATATTATGTTATATCTTTATCTTCAACAAGACCAAAGAACAAGGCCAGTTTCTTATTGTCATACGGAGAATGAAAAACTTATCCGCTTGCATATATTATCTGTTGATGTATTTTGGGTCAAAGTCTTGTGAAGTGAAGAATCCCATTTGTGTTACTGTCAAATCTAACATTATTGCTGCTAGTAGTGTCCATGAATTTTTGGAGTGTCCAGTGTGCACAAATTCCATGTATCCTCCCATTCACCAGTTGTTAGGTCCCTATATTACTAGTATAGTCCCTTATTGTTGTTAGTGTAACCCCCTTATTGTTATTATTGTACCCCTGTAACCCCCATATTGTTATGATTGTGCCCTTATATTATTGTTAGGTCGGCTAGAATTACATTGTGGCCCCATGGACTCCTATATATAGAAAGGAGGTTTTTGTAATTTGAATCATCCAAGAATTGTTCATTCATGTAATTTATTTGAGGTTGCTCCCTCGAAGTGGCTTATTTTTAAGGCGTTGATATCTCTTTTCTTCTATTTTTGGAGCTGGTTTCACAACATTTGGTATCAGAGCTTTGGATTCTAGGGTTTCGCTGCTCCAAACAGGTCGTCGTGGAATTTTCGCTATAACTTTTTTTCTACGAAGGTTCAGAAGCTGAAATGTTTAGGGTGCAAAGCCGAAATCCTGAGGAACATTGTCACAAAATTTCAGAGCTTTTTTCGTAACAGTTTCGGAGATATGATCTGTGGAAGTTAGGGATTTTTGCAAGCTCCTGAATTTCACTTAAAATGGTCATCGCGGAATTGTCACTATAAAATTTTTTTCTATGAAGGTTCAGAAGATGAAATTTTTAGAGCACGAAGCCGAGATCCTGAGGCACATTGTCGCAAAATTTCAGAGCTTGGTTCACAATATTTTCGGAGATATGATCTGTGGAAGGTAGGCCTTTTTTAGGCTCCCTAATTTCATCTCAAACAGGTGATCGTGGGAAAATATTCATAACTCTCTCTCTGAGCATCAGATTGAAATTTTGTAAAAAGTGACTGGAAGCACACGGACTATAGTTTCCTGTATATAAATTTCAGAGCCAAAGGAGCAAAAAATGACATGTGGCAAGTCGTACAAGTTCGCGCTACTGAACCAGTCCATAATTAGGTCATTGTGGGACATTGGACATAATTTTTCCTTGAATAATCCAAATCAAGTCAGACCTATGGCATTTGAAAGAAGCTTCAGAGGACTACTATAGGGCCAAATTTTAGATATTGAGGATCTATAAGTATAGAGATAATTCAGTTTCAATATAGAGCTCTGAAAAAGCAAGTAAAAGGTGTGTATTTTATTTCCCGAATTGCAGAAGTCTTGTTTGAAGAATCAAGTTGAATTAATTCCAAGGGCATATTGTAGAATAGATATCAGTATTGGTTTCTAAAATGGCCCCTAAAAATAATTCAACACCCATTAAGCCTTTAGAAGGCTCTACTATGACTCATGAAGACAAAGAATGACAACATGACATATCAAAATTACAAGAGCAAGTGCAACAAATTTTGCACTCGCAAAGAGCAACAAAAAATGACATGGAAGTTTTGAAGAAAGGTGTAGAAACTAAGATGGGTCATTTGAAGAAAGGCGTGGAATCTAAGATGGATGACATGGAAGTTAAGATCGATGAAAAAATGGAAAACATGAAGAATGATCTAAAAGCAGACATGGAAGGTTTGACAAAGTGGATACAAGAAATATTTCCTAATGATGAAAAGATAGTAGAGGAAACTCATGATGAGAACAAAATAAATGTTAATCGTGATTTCATAAACTCTAATGTTGGTGGGAAGAACCACCATATTCCAAAAATGGATACTACATATGGAGCAATATTTTGATCTCCATAATGTGCAAAACACACAAAAGGTACGCATTGCAACTTTACATTTAGAACAAAATACATTTGTATGGTATCGATGGCTTTTCTCCCGTAAAAAAATTGTCACTTGGTCAATTTTTACGGAGAAAATGATAGCACATTATGAGGATACAAAGAGCAACACCTTCTTTAGCCAATTGATAAATCTCAAACAAAAGGGTTTAGTGGGGGAGCACATTGAGGACTTCCAAAAATTGAATATAAGGGTAACTGATATTCCAGAGGAACACAATATTGATCTCTTCATAAGTACTCTAAAGGATAGCATCCAACATGAAGTTCACGTTTTGGAAGTTGATTCATTGGAGAAGGCATTCATGTTGGCAAGAAAAATTGAATGTAAAATTATGGCAACAAGGAAGCCTAGCACTCACTTCTATAAATAAGGAAGTGTTGCTACGCCTACATTTCCACAACCTACAAGGTTGACACCACAAAAATTGGAAGAAAAAAGAGCAAAAGGGCTTTGCTATAGTTGTGATAGCAAATACACTAAAGGTCATAAGTGTGCTGAGAAGCAATTATTTTACATAGATTGTGAAGAGGAAGAAGAAAATGAACAAGAAGAGGATATACACCAAGAACTTGGCTCACCCACTTACACACTCTTAGTCCATATAAAATAATGCACTTCAAGGTTTAGCCCCAAATAATTTTAAATCTGGGCACTCTTTAAAAATATCTCTAGAAGCTTTAATATCTCAAATCTAAGATTTGAGATATTAATTCAAAGTTATCTTATGGTTATAAAACCCACTATCACAACCATACACAGAAGCTTCAAATTTCCCTCAATGGTAAAACCCACATAAATATACCCAATATTTGAACTTTATAAAGGCCCAATAAATTATATGCCCAACATAGTAATTCATGTCATTACCAAGCTCATTAACCCAACATACACACACGCCTTATAATTTTCAAATCATCTATTCGAAATTCAATAACCCACAATTCAACTGCATAGGTAGAAGTTTTCTTCTACATTCATTGGGATTATAAATCATAATTAAACCCTCTATGCAAGGTTCTCTCCTTCACTTATTCCAAGCAAATTAATCTCGTCCTTATATCTTTAGTGCTCATCCTCGGCATTATATTTTAATGTTCGACCCTTATAAACTATAACCCCAATGTTTAATCTCTTCGCCTCATCAAATTTAACTTTGTGGTTTAACTCCAATAAACCACACGGCTACTCATATAAATATATTAACCCCCTATCATTCACTTCTAAGGGTTAACTTAAATAACCCACATATATGCCCATGGCTCACACTTCCGTTCTATTTAAATCAACATTTACTCTATCAGCCCCACACATTAAGATTTCACTCTTTAATAAACATTTTATCAATTGAATAAACGCAACTCATACCTTGCGTTAATAACCCCACAGCTTGGTGATGCGACCACCATTCGATCCTTTGATCGACACATCCAACGGAAATCACATTTTTTCTTCGCAGGACTTTAACTCTTAAAAAAAACACGAAATTCGTGGTTTTTGAATACCACCACTACCTTACGTGTCACGCAGAGACCCTTATCGCGTTTTTTTTTTCAACAAACAACTTACCACTTTTAAATTATGCGAGACAGCCAGTTTTGTGGTTTGAAACCACCGTTACTGTTCACGCTCCCGGTTCCACTTCTATTCACAGTTCCGCCCTTTATACGTTAACCTTTATTTCATATTCTTTCCTCCAACGTCGATGTAGACTCTGTCTTAATCGCTCCACTGTGCAGTTCTGCCCTCAACAGGGTTCAAGGTTATAGTCACACTTTGGTTAAACAGGGTTCTGATCCGATATGAAATCGGAACCCAATGCACCATATAATGAATTCCCTTCCTCCATCCCCTTTCAATGGGATTCTCTCCACGACTTCATTAACCTCATATAACCAAGAGCTTAATGAGATCCTTCTCCGAGTGATATATTCTTCCAGCTTCAATATCTATATCTTATAGATGAGTATGCAGTTTTTCTCAAGATCCGATATGTTTGGTTGTCAAACTCTGTACTAAAATGCAATTTCGCTCCAGGTCATTGACCCTTGCAGTGGTCGATGACTGCAACCCTTCTTGGTTCTTAAATCACGAAATTGAGATATTAACTCAACATCAATTTCCCCAATCATGTACAGGATCACAAATAAAACCCCTTTGCATAGATTTTTACAACGCTCACGAACACTGATTAATTAACTCACGCTTACACAAATAATCCAAGCAATCAATACATGCACAATCCAATGAGTCAATAACACAGAGGTTCATAATTACTCTAGAAACTCAAATATTCTTCATACAGGATTCGACCAAGAATACATGTCAACTTCACACAGAATTTAGAGGAAAATTCTTCATCGATATATAAAAATGTGGTCAATTACAATAGCATTCACTTACAACTTCTTGATTGGCCATATCTTCAGTTCGATGGCCCTTCTACCCTACTACTCTATCTCTGAACAGCTATCTCCCTAGACCTCTACTTTATGCTTACATTTATACAAAATATTAATGAATCGACTCAGCTTCTTTGACAGCTCCACAAGACTCTTGGATTTCTCAGGGTCCTAAATTTAGCCTAAATCCCTAACTCTTCACATTCCTAACTTAATCAACTTCCTCTCATGTTCTTTAATGGTTAGATAACATTTACAATTCCTCACTATTTTATTCAAACTACCAATAATTACATGAGAATTTAAAAACATTAGACCCCCCTATGTCTACTTAGATACAAAGTATTTTATTGTGCCTAATGCCCCTGCATCATACTCCCAAGGTTCAAATTGATCATGATCTCCTGATCATGTGTCTTCAGTCTTTGTTTTCCTGGGTCCCATACTTTGTTTTTTTTATGTCCATCAGCTGCATTATCCTTCAACTGCACTTCTCCAGGTCTCCATATCTTGTTCTGCAACTCACCACCAGCTATACTTTCACAATCTCTTCTTGTCTTTCCTTTGCTAGAATCCTTCTGCTTTCTTGCTGCTGTCTGCTACTTTTGAGACACATTCCTCATCAGTTCTCTGATGTTTTCAATTTCTCGGTCCAGTTTATCTTCTATTTGGAAATCTCTTTGCCTCTTGTTGCTGCCTTCAATTTCTATTGCTGCCAACATTGTTGCTCTTGTTGTTCCACACGTTACTAATATGTTTACTACTCCTGCAGATGTCACCCCCCATGTTGCTTCAGCTGCCACCATAGATGTTGCTGATGCCAATGTTGCCTCCTCCAAAACATCCTAAATATCTCTTAAGATATCTCCCCCTGCAACATTCTCTTGCTCATCATCTGCAAATTTACTTTTAGAAAATAAATCATCAATTAATTTTCTTCCTGCATTAACATACTCATTCAGCATACTAGTAAACATAATCAAATTTTTCAAACTAGTTTCTACCCCTATTTCTTTCACAGCTTCAAGAATTTTCACTCTAGTGTTTGCCATTTCTTCCCCTTGTTCAAATGTTCTCAGCAAAAATTTTAGCCACTCATCTTGTACTTGTTTCACATCATCAGTATGCTGCAATTTAATTTCAACATCTTCTTCTTCTCCTTGGACAATTTTCACTAATTTTCTTTCATCCCCTTGATTGATTCTAGCAATCAAATCAAGTTCTTCAACCATTGTATCCTCACCCTCTATCATAACAGAATTCTGATTCTTCATCACTGTGTCAGTCTTAAAAATCTGCCCCACAGTCTGCTCTTGGCCCATCAGACAATCCAAATCTTCCTTGTCACCAACAGTAACAAGTTTCTCAATATGAGACATGATTGTCTCACCTTCTTTCTGCAACAGTTCTTCTTCTCTCAAGACAATTTCAAATGATGGATTGTCTTCTGTATTACCTATAAACACAATCAAATTGTCAGTTTCAAAATCAGAAGACTCGATGGTCTCAATTGATGATCCAGCCACCAATTCTTCCCTCTGCAGTTCCAAGTCTTCTTCAGGACTCAGAAAATATTCACTATCTTTCTTCTCATCTTTCATTGTGCCAATCACCATGTTAGAATGATGATCCTCTACTATGTTCTCAGCCAACATAGTTTCTCTTTCATTCAATTCTCTGACAATTTTCATTGGTTTCCCCTCTTTGCATGCATAATTAACGCATGAGCCTTCAACACTAAATTTTCAAGGCCTCAATACCTCTTCCTCCTTTGAAAACACATCAATATGTTGTTCTGATTTTCCTTCCAATTCCTCTGTTAGCACATCAGTATGCTGATTTGCATCCCCCATGAGACTATCAGCTAGTCTCTCCTTATTTCCATCATCTGCTTCATGAACATTATCCATGAAGACCTTCCTATTCTGCTTCCTCAGCAAATTATCCTGGGCATAGGTCCTCTGTCTCTCCAATTCTCTTCTTTGAAAATCCAATCTTCTATACAATTCAACAACTTCAATTGGAGTAGATTTTGGGAACCTCACACAACCTTTTATACCTTCACTTGTTCTTGACCTATCATCATATGGTCCTTCATCTCTTGTCTCAACATCCTCATTAGACTCCCTTGTCTTCAATTTCTCTTGAGATCTTGCTATCTCAGCATTGATCTGAACAGATTTCAGATTTAATTCCTCCTCCTCAACAAATTTTAAAGCTTGTTCATCTCCTTGTGATGTACCTGCAAAAATACACAACTCTTTAGTTTTAAACCCACAAGAATTTTCAGTCTCGGTTGCTTCATTTATCAGTACCTCAGACTGATCCTTTTCTTCTGTAGGACCTGTCATCACCTCACAATTGTCAGATTCAAAAATACAAGGCTTTACATCTTCCAGCTGATCTGTACTTGTCCAATAACTCAGTAAATCATCAATGATTTTATCTTCAGCAAGACAAGCTTCTTGCTGCCTTAAGTCTTCATCATGATTCATAAGATCCTTCATAGATCTGTATTCTTCACCTATACCCATGACTTCATTCTGTCCTGCTTCACAAACAAAAACTTCCTTTTTCAACTCAGCTGCTCTAAGTTCTACACATTCCAATTGTGCACTCTTCCTCTGTTCAAGCTTTCTCAGATTTTCTGCAAACATACAAAAATCATCAGATGTAAAGTCACTTGATCCCTTGGCCTCACCTGAAGTTTCAATCTTCAAGTCCTTCTCCAAATACTCAATCATCCTGAGTAATCTCTCTTTCTGTTGAGCATGTATCATCTGCTCTTTCTTCATCTATAGCCTATGCCACTTCACTTTCTTCTTAATGAACCAACCAATTCTCTGGCTTTAGTCTATCATCATCTTCAGTTTGTCAAACTGTTCTCTGATCTCAGCTACCTCTTTCCAATATTCTGCATCAGTCAATTTCTTCCTCATGCCCATTTTCCTGGCATCTTCTTTCTCTCCTCTATTGTGGCCTCTCTCAGAACCTCTGTAATCTCTGCTATTACTATCAGTAGCCATCTTCTCCCTCATGATATCCTCACTCATTAGCTGCATCAAGCCTCTGCAACAACAGGCTCTCCTGCTACCACTTACCTCACCAATCCTTTCCTCTGGATCTGGTCTTTTGGCAAGTACTGGTTCACTCTCTATTGGAACCTTCCGAGCACTCTCTTCTGCTCTCTCTAGGCATCACTCTGCAACTCTTAGAACTCATTCAGCCTCTGTTGAATCTCCTCAAGGTTCTTCCACACTTTCCTTTTCACTTTAGAATCCTCTGTTGGACTCCTTCATCACTGCTCTCAAAGCTGTGATCTGCTTTTGCTGAGATTTCTTCAATTGCCTGCACTCTGAATTCTGCAAATAATTCTTCAAACCAGAGTTAACCACTGCTCATCAACTCACATTTTCTTGAGAACACTGCAATTTTCCTCCCTATTCAACCTTTAGCTGAATATCAGGTTCACTGCCATCATCATCAAACTCTGTCTTCACTTTCTTCAACCACAATTCTGCAGTCATAAATTTCAAATCAGATTTAAAATTATTTTACCTGCAATATCCCTACATGATATTGTTCTCCACTCATTCAGTTATGCAAATATCTATTTACTGTAATTATGTGTAATTTGCTACATATCAGATCTTAGAATCCGATCTTCTTCCTTCTCTCATCACATGCACTCCTTCAAATTTTATTACAAAAATTTCTTCACTATTTCAGTACACATTCATTTCAAAAATTTATTTTCAACGAGCTATTGCAGCTCTGATACCACATGATAGCTGGCTCAGCCACCTACACACTCTCAGTCCATATAAAATAATGCACTTCAAGGTTTAGCCCCAAATTATTTTAAATCTGGGCAATCTTTAAAAATATCTCTGGAAGCTTTAATATCTAAAATCTAAGATTTGAGATATTAATTCAAATTTCTCTTATGGTTATAAAACCCACTATCACAACCATACACAGAAGCTTCAAATTTCCCTCAATGGTAAAACCCACATAAATAAACCCAATATTTGAACTTTATAAAGGCCCAATAAATTATATGCCCAGCATAGTAATTTCTGTCATTCCCAAGCTCATTAACCCAACATACACACCTATCTTATGATTTTCAAATCATCTATTCGAAATTCAATAACCCACAATTCGACTACATAGGTAGAAGTTGTCTTCTACATTCATTGTGATTATAAATCACAATTAAACCCTCTATGCAAGGTTCTCTCCTTCATTTATTCCAAACAAATTAATCTCGTCCTTATATCTTTAGTGCTCATCCTCGGCATTATAATTTAATGTTCGACCCTTATAAACTATAACCCCAATGTTTAATCTCTCCGCCTCATCAAATTTAACTCTGTGGTTTAACTCCAGTAAACCACACAGCTACTCATATAAATATATTAACCCCCTATCATTCACTTCTAAGGGTTAACTTCAATAACCCACATATATGCCCATGACTCACACTTCCGTTCTATTTAAATCAACATTTACTCTATCGGTCCCACACATTCATATTTCCCTCTTTAATAAACATTTTATCAATTGACTAAATGCGGCTCATACCTTGCGTTAATAACCCCATAGCTTGGTGATGCGACCACCATTCGATCCTTTGATCGACGCATCCAACGAAAATCGCGTTTTTTCTTCGCAGGACTTTAACTCTATAAAAAAATGCGAAATTCTTGGTTTTTGAATACCACCACTACCTTATGTGTCACGTAGAGACCCTTATCGTGTTTTTTTTTCAGCAAACAACTTACCATTTTTAAATTATGCGAGACCACCGGTCTTGTGGTTTGAAACCACCATTACTGTTCACGCTCCCGGTTCCACTTCTGTTCACAGTTCCGCCCTTTATATGTTAACCTTTATTTCATATTATTTCCTCCAACGTCAATGTAGACTCTGTCTTAATCGCTCCACTATGCAGTTCTGCCCTCAACAGGGTCCAAGGTTATAGTCGCACTTTGGTTAAACAGGGTTCTGATCCGATATGAAATCGGAACCCAATGCACCATATAATGAAGTCCCTTCCTCCGTCCCCTTTCAATGGGATTCTCTCCACGACTTCATTAACCACATATAACCAAGAGCTTAATGAGATCCTTTTCTGAGTGATATATTCTTCCAGCTTCAATGTCTATATCTTATAGATGAGTATGCAGTTTTTCTCAAGATCCGATATGTTCGGTTGTCAAACTCTGTACTAAAACGAAATTTCGCTCCAGGTCATTGACCCTTGCAGTGGTCGATGACTGCAACCCTTCTTGGTTCTTAAATCACGAAATTGAGATATTAACTCAACATCAATTTCCCCAATCATGTACAGGATCACAAATCAAACCCCTTTGCACAGATTTTTACAATGCTCACGAACCCTTATTAATTAACTCATGCTTTCACAAATAATCCAAGCAGTCAATACATGCACAATCCAATGAGTCAATAACACAGAGGTTCATTATTACTCTAGAAACTCAAATATTCTTCATATAGGATTCGACCAAGAATACATGTCAACTTCACACAAAATTTAGAGGAAAATTCTTCATCAATATATACAAATGTGGTCAATTACAACAACATTCACTTACAACTTCTTGATTGGCCAGATCTTCAATTCGATGGCCCTTCTACCCTACTACTCTGTCTTTGAACAGTTATCTCCCTAGACCTCTACTTGATGCTTACATTTATACAAAATATTAATGAATCAACTCAGCTTCTTTGACAGCTCCACAAGACTCTTGGATTTCTCAAGGTCCTAAATTTAGCCTAAATCCCTGACTCTTCACATTCCTAGCTTAATCAAATTCCTCTCATGTTCTTTAATGGTTAGAGAACATTTAAAATTCCTCGCTATTTTATTCAAACTACCAATAATTACATGAGAACTTAAAAACGTAAGACCCCCCTATGTCTACTTAGATACAAAGTATTTTATTGTGCCTAGTGCCCCTGCATCAGGAACCAACCCTAGAAGAGGAATAAATGAGTCTGACCATATCATGTAATGCATTGGCAAGAATTACCACTCCTTAAACTCTCAAGATAGAAGGACATATCAAGAAGAAAAAAGTAATAGTGTTGATTGATTCAGGTAGTACCCATAATTTTATTCATTGTAAGGTAGCCAAGGAATTGAATTGTTTCCTATACCCAGCACCAGAATGTTAAGTGATGGTTGCAAATGGAGGAACTATAAATTACTCTCGAAAATGCCATAATATCAAGCTAACCATTGGGGAATATGTATTGAATAGTCCAATGCTTTCCATTCCTATGGGAGTTGTTGATGTTGTACTAGGAGTTTAATGGTTACAATCTTTGGGGACGGTAACTTTTAATTTTCAAGAACTTTTCTTGAAAAAATTTTCAGAAGGAAAGGAAGTCGAATTACGGGGTATTGCAAGGAAACCGGGAAAGATAATAAACTCTAATGTCATTACAAAGCTTCTAAATAAAGAACAACGAGGCGTAATTGCACAATTATGCTCACTAGAAGTTCCGACATCAAAATCATCTATTTCTGCAGATCTCCAAAAAGTCTTGGACAATCATTCCAAGGTGTTTGAAACTCCCAAAGGACTCCCACCTATTCGGGATCATGATCATGCTATTCATTTGATTCCAGGAAGTGTTCCTCCAAACATCGAGCCTTATAGATATAGTTATGTCCAAAAGAGCGAAATTGAACGTATGATTTCAGAAATGTTAGAGGCGGGTATAATTCAACCTAGTCAAAGTTCTTTCTCTACTCTTGTAGTATTGGTACACAAGAAGGATGGATCATGGTGCATGTGTCTGGATTATAGGGAGCTCAATAAACTCACCATTAAATATAAATTTCCCATTCCTGTGATTGATGAATTATTGGATGAATTACATGGAGCAATTTATTTTACCAAGTTGGATCTTCGTTCAGGATATCATCAAATTAGAATGAAGACTGAAGATATTCCAAAAATAGCACTTCGAACTCATGAGGGTCATTATGAATTTTTGGTCATGCCTTTTGGCCTTACCAATGCACCTTCTACATTTCAAGGGTTGATGAATTCCATTTTCAAACCCTTCCTTAGAAAATTTGTGCTAGTGTTTTTTGATGATATACTAATCTACAGAAGGTCTTGGAAGGATCGTGTTGAACATGTTGACAGGGTGCTCAAACTATTGCAGGAGAAACAATTATATGCAAAAAAATCCAAATGTTTCTTTGGAGTACAAGAGGTGGAATATCTGGGTCATATTGTATCTCACGAGGGTGTTAAAGTATACCCTAACAAAATTAAAGCTATTAAGGAATGGAAAGTCCCCACAACCATAAAGAAGTTGCGAGGATTTCTCGGGTTAACAGGGTATTATCGCAAGTTTGTTAAGAATTATGGGAGAATAGCAACACCTCTAACAACATTATTGAAGAAAGATACATTTTCATGGACTCCTGAAGCAACTAAGGCCTTTGAACATCTTAAAGAGGCAATGTGCCTAGCACCGGTCTTAGCTACGCCAGACTTCACAAAAACCTTTATTGTGGAATGTGATGCCTCAGGAAATGGAATTGGTACTATTTTAATGCAAGAAGGAAGACCCATTGCTTTTGAAAGTCGTCCAATTAAAGGAAAGTATTTACAGAAACCTATTTATGAGAAGGAAATTTTAGCACTACTGCATGCACTAAAGAAATGGTGAACTTACCTAATGGGAAGAAGATTCAAGGTAAAACTGATCATGATAGTCTTAAACGCTTTTTGGAACAAAGACTATCTTCATAAGAGCAGCAAAAATGGGTCACAAAGATGTTGGGTTATGACTTTGAAATAATCTACAAAAAAGGGAAGCTAAATGTTGTTTTAGATGCACTCTCAAGAAATAATGAAGAGGTGGAAGCATTGCTTTGTGCCATTTCTATTATCCAACCAGATTGGATAACCGAAGCAAGAGATGAATGGAAGAAGGATGAAGAAGTGTGGACAATCATTCAAAATTTGCAGCAAGATCCTAGTACATCTGATACATTTAGTTGGAAAAATGACTCCTTATGGTACAAAGATCGCTTATATCTTTGTAAGAATTTCCAACTAAAACAAAATATTCTTTTGGAATTGCACACTTTCCTTTAGGAGGACACTCAGGATTTTTAAAAACTTACCATGGGGTGAAGAAAGAATTTTTTTGGGATGGAATTAAATCTGATATTCAAAATTTTGTGGCGGAATGTTTGGTTTTCTAGCAAAATAAAGTTGAGACAATTAAGACCCCGAGTCTTCTACAACCTTTATCCATTCCAAGTCAACGTTGGGAGGAGATTTCAATGGATTTTATCACAGGTTTACCTAAGTCTTAAGGAAAGAGTGTCATCATGGTGGTAGTTGATAGACTTACCAAGTATGCACACTTTTGTGCATTAACTCATCCATTTAAAGCAAGTACAGTTGCTACTACATTTATGGACAGAATTCAAAAGCTACATGGAAGCCCAAGGGTTATTGTGAGCGACAGAGATCCCATTTTTACTAGAAATTTTTGGACGGAGTTATTTTCCTGTTTGGGTACTCAATTAGCTCATAGCTCATCTTATCATCCTCAATCTGATGGTCAAACTGAGATAGTAAATAAATTTTTGGAAGGATATCTTCGTTGTTTTGTATCTGATAAACAAACACAATGGGTCGAGTGGTTACCTCTCGCTGAATGGTGGTATAACACTTCCTTCCATACTGCAGCAAAAATGACCCCATTTATGGCACTTTATGGATATCATCCACCATCCATCACATCATCTTTAAGAGAAAATTCGAAGGTTCAAGCAGTGGAATATCACATTGAGCATCAACAACAAGTTCTCCAACTCTTAAAGGATAACTTTAATTTGGCACAAAATCGAATGAAACAACAAGCAGATCAACATCGTAGCGAGAGAAGTTTTGATGTAGGAGACTGGGTATTTTTACGGCTACAACCATACAAACAAATGTCCCTCAAGCAAGCTAAGAAGGATAATAAATTATCGCCAAAGTACTATGGTCCTTACAAGGTGTTGCAAAAGATTTGTACTATGGCATACAAATTGGAGCTTCCTGCTTCTTCACGAGTGCATCCAATTTTCCATGTTTCATGCTTAAAGAAGGTTATAGGTGAAAATCTTCCAGCTCAAACAATATTTCCAGAACTTGATGAGGAAGGAAAAATCATATTGGAACCTGAAGCGGTCACGGAAACAAGAACTCGACAACTACGGAATCGATCAATTTCAGAGTATCTCATCAAGTGGAAGAACTTACCCACTGAAGATTCTACATGGGAGGATGAGAATTTTATACAGAAGCACCCAAAGCTACTCAAGCGTTGAGGACAACACTTTTTTGAAGGAGAGGGGCATGTTAGGTCGCTATATTACTAGTATAGTCCCTTATTGTTGTTAGTGTAACCCCCTTATTGTTATTATTGTACCCTTGTAACCCCCATATTGTTATTATTGTGCCCTTAAATTATTATTGTTAGGTTAGCTAGGATTACATTGTGGCCCCATGGACTCCTATATATAGAAAGGAGGTTTTGTAATTTGAATCATCCAAGAATTGTTAATTCATGTAATGTATTGGAGGTTTCCCCCTCGAAGTGGCTTATTTTTAAGGCGTTGATATCTCTTTTCTTCTATTTTTGGAGCTGGTTTCACAACACCAGTACCTAAATGGTCATACGCTATGCTCGATGTTATCACCCCAAAAAAAATTTTGTCTAAACTTTGAAAAGTTTGCCTTGTTTCTAGTCATGGTCTTATAATAGGTTTTGAGTCATGACATGCTTAAAGGGATAAGTGATAGGATTAGAGTCTCAATAGGAGTATCAATAGTGTCATTCTCATTTCCAAACCCTTGTTATAGTCATGGTGTTAAAGGTCTCTAGGTCATTTCATGTTTAAAGGGTTATATCATAGGGTTAGAAGTCTTTAAGGTCATATTCCATTTCCAAACAAAGTTTGACAACCTTATTCCATGTCTTGGAAGTCTCACCTTGTGTTTAGAAGTCATATCTTAAGTCATTTTGAATTTTTTTTTGGAATTAGCAACAAAATCATATTTTCATAGCGCAAACATATTTTTGCTACGAAAACACTGCTATTTTCATAGCGCGCTACGAAATGGCTAAAACAGCCTTTTTTCCAGCAAAAAACCCTGTTTTTCTGCTTTTAGTGGTCAACTTCTAGAGGGGTTCTTGAGCAACTGAAAAACACATTTTTGAAAATTGAAAGAGGGTTTTCTTCATAACATCCTGAAATACAAAAAATTCTTTCATTTTATTCAAATTCATTATGAGGTGGGAGAAATTGATGGTTGAACTTGCGCTACGAAACTACTGAAAGTCATTCAGAGAAAAACTCTATTTTCTAGTTTTAGCAGTATTTTTCAAGATCAGTTTCTGGCCACATGAAAAATTATTTTGGAATTATAAAGGAGGTTTATATTCCTACACTCTCCAAATACAATAACCTATCTCACATTTTTCATAATTTTTACAAGTTGGGAGATACAAGGCTTTCTTTGAAGCCATATTTTCAGAAATCAAAATTTTCCAATTTATACCTGATGTTCAAAGACAGGTTTTGGGAAGTAGGAGAGGTATTGAAAAAACCCAAGAGAGGTTTTTGTTCAGAACAGAGTGATATCCAAAAGCCTCCTTCAGTTTTTCAAAATAATTTTTTTATGAGGAGATAGAAGCTCTGTCCCAACACCTATTTTTCAGCTAGAACAGAATAGTAAGTTACAATTTCTTAATGCAGTTTTGTTGTGGAGAAGGACTTTATTTATTGAAAGTGTTTCAAAGATGACTTATGATTGATAATTAAAGCTTGAATACATCATGGAATAAGTGCAAGAACTTTTAAAAACTGATATTTTTGAAAAAAGTCTCTATAGGTGTTATGCACAGCAGTTTCGTAGTGCGCTACGAAACTGCTGTAGGATGTAGTCTGATCGATTTTGAAAGTTTTCAAAGGGTAAAAGGGAATGTTTATTAAAATTTGATGCTGATGGAGGATGTATAAAGACCACAAATGAATATAAAATGGAAAAACATAGAAAATTTAAGGTTTCAAATGAAGTTTTCAGAGGTGAAGTTCTGCGCTATGAAAACAGCAGATAGTTTCGTAGCGCAACAATGTTAATAGTTTTTGGCACTTCTTCAAAGTTTTTTTTTGGGCACAGCTATGAGGACGAAGTTAAAAGAGTTTAATATGACTTTTCCACATGTTTTGAGCACAAATTGGTCAGCAGATGTTGTGAAGAAACATAAATGAAGCAGTACACCTATTTTGTAGGGAGCATGTTCCTATTTTTTAGAGCAGATAAGAAGCAAATCATTACAGTTCAACAGCAAGGAGATGGACTTCATAAAATTCGAATTCATGGAGTTATAGGTGTCAAATAAAGTATTTAATTCCTAGATAAGGTTGTTTTATTCATAATAAAGAGTTTTACTCCTAATTGTATTAGGACTCTAGAAGAGACAGTTTAATTGTCACATGTAATTAATAATTTGTTTTAGTAGTTGATAGGTGTCAAGCTAGCAAATTCGATTTCTCCTCAAGTGGGATGAGAGAATACAAGGTTTTAAATGCTATATATCAAGCATGAGGTCGAATTCAATTGGGGGTTAGAAACTTATTTGGCCCAGCTGCTGCTTTATGTGAAGGAATACAGTCAGTAATACAGTGAGGTTTTCTTGAACAAATCTGAGTTTAGATGGGGTTTAATGCTTTCTTAATTTATATGTTATTTTAACTACTTGCAGTAGATCTTATTGTTATTACTCAGAATTCATATTCATATGCTCTGACTTCCTTTAACAATAAGATGATTGTGTTTTACCTTTGAAACACCAGCACTGCATTTCCTTGCTATTACTCAGAATTCATATTCATATGCTCTGACTTCCTTTGGTAATGGAATTAGTGTGTTTAACAGTAGATCTCATTTGCTATTACTCAGAATTCAAAACCATGTGGTCTGACTTCCTTTAGCAATGAGATGACTATGTTTTTTCTGCATCTTGTGAGTAAATTACCTTTGAACCACTAGCAGTAGATTCCATTGATATTACTCATAATTCATAACCCTATGCTTTGACTTCCTTTAGTAATGGAATTACTGTGTTGACCTATGTTCTTGAGTGAATTATATTTGTTTGAAAACCACATTTGCCTCAACTTCCATGTTCAGAAACCTTGCCACTTAATCTACTGACTTGTTGACTCCATAGCCCAATGGTAACAAGCCTTCATCTTTCAACCTACAAACACATGAAACCAAGATAGAGTTAGCCATGTATATCATCATTAATCAATATCATAAACCCTTGAGAGAGCCCTCTCAGGCTGAGGATGCTAAGCCTAAACTAAAAGATTGGTTTGAAATAGTTACACTGAAGTAGTCTGATCAACAGCCTATCAGGGTCATATTTTGGTGGTAACACTCGAGATGCAAATTTAGATTCCGCAACTGTTGTCCAACTTGCAGGTATGAACTTGGGTATATTAGATGCTTGGCCTTGGAAAAGGTGGCAGCTCCTCTTGAACTTCCTTGCAAGTACCAGAACTATGATTTCCAAGAGATATTTCCATACTACAACATATTAAAATAAGAGACCTAGTGCACTTTCAACCCGTAATCGCAATTGGGAAAAAATCGATTCAAGGATTAAAGTCTCAGGCATAAATTATTACAGAAAAGACTAAAAATTCTTGCCAGCTGGGTGCCAATGCAAGGCCTTAATTTTAGTTAATGGAAAGTGAGTGCCTCTATCAACGACGCCAATTTGATATTTTGGTATGGACCATATTACAAACAGCTTCGAAATAAACCATCAATCCGTGCAGTGACAAGTGGTTGCTGCTGTTGTAGGGAAGGTAGATTTGTGATCCAGAAATCAAGAGATCCTACGACTACACTTCCTTGAACATTCAAGTTTCTTTTGGCAGAAATGTTAAGACTAAGATGATATCTCATGGACCTTTTGTAGACATTAGAGTACAGATGTATGATACTAATGACAAACAACATATGCTATGCACAGACTAAAAATTGTTTCAAGCGTAATCCCTTGATAAATGTCTTTGGATAAACTTACAAAAAGTAACCTTAAGAATGACAACTTGTCCAATTATCACTTTGAAACAATGGGGGAAGTAACTATAAATGTTTCCTAGGGAATCCAGCAAGAAAATATTGATTATGTTAAATTGGGTTATTTTGATGAGCAAGAGCCCGAGGAATACGGGAGGTTCCTACCATTTAAAGTGTCGGGCGCATGTTCTATGTGGTGGTAGATTAAAGTGGTTTTGTTAGGCCTTTGTTTGTTGGAACTTAATTGCCCATATGCAGGCCTAGATGTTGTGTTACTAGTGACATTCCTTTTCTAGTAGCTCATTTGAGAGATGATCATAAAGTCGATATGCATAGTGGCAGCACTTTCAACCATCGATACGTAAAATCAAATCCTCATGAAGTTGAGAATGCTACTTGGATGTTAACCATACTCAATTGCTTTGGGCAGTTAACAAATTTTCAGGGGACAACTTAACATTTTCTAGATATAAGGGAAGGAAGTTGCATGACTTGGAATCAATATGTAATTTGGGTTAAGCGAGCATATCCTTGTTCATTAATTTTTGGAAAAATTACTATTTGTATGAGGTATGTCTCATCTTCAGGATTTAGTTGAAAGTGACATAGAGAAAAATTAAATCCCAGTGAGCTAAACAACAGTATTTGGGTATAATCTACTGGTAGTAGTGGAATAAACTAATACTTGGAAAAAGAAGACTTTGCCAGCACTAAAGAAATTCAAATTCTTGACTGAATATCTCTTGTGCATGTAAGGTCATTTTGTTGATGGAGTCATTAACATTAGTTATGATAAGTTATGGTCATTAGTCTATGCAGAAAATCTCCAAGAGGATTGATTCAAGATGGAGTAAAACTGCTACTTACAATAGTTCAAAGATAAATATTTCATTATTAGTTTCATGAGAAAAGATAAAAGGACAGGTGGCAGATTTTTAGTATACAGTTTCAATAGCTCCAGATTCCAAGGAGGAGGATCAGGACCCAGTTAATTAATTTCCAAATTCCAAGGCTGAAGACTTGCAAACAGTTCCAAATTCCTTGCAAATTATTCAGAGATTGTCTTTATTTTAGGTGCATTGTTTAGATTTTTATTCCATGGATATTGTAACAGTTTAGGAGATGTATTTTTCTATATATTGTTTGATTTGTAATGTAAAAGTGTGGGATTTTGAAGCCAATACCGCTTCAGTTTTGTAAAACTATTTTTCCAGAAATTCTAATTGGAGTATTTCAGCTCTGGTTTTGATAGAATTTGTGTTTCTCATTTATTTTTCTAGTATTTTCCATAATCTATTTCTACACATATCCAGAGTAACATAGAATATTTGGGTCAGAATAGATGGAGTTTCAATATTTCTGGAATCCCCTGCAAATTTATAATTGTTTAAAGAGATTAGTATATCGGACTTTTGTTTGAGTTAGCTCCTCTTTGAACTGGTTATTGTTTGCCACTTCTATCTTCTCCTGGATATGCTTTGTTGGGCTGTAAAAATCCTTTACACACATCTCAAATTCCATTGTTATTAAGTAGTCAGGCTGATTGCTTGATGATTAGGAATCTTCTTACATTCTTCTATCATAATCCTTAAAAAGCTAAGTCATTCTGTCAGGCTGGATGTTGACACTTTTAGAAAGAACTCTACAAAGGATGGATTTATTCATGAATAGGAATTATGCATTGATTGACAACCACCCTCAATTAAAAACCATAAATCTGAATGTTGTGCTTCATAGGATGTTGTCCAGTGATAGTGAACAATGTTAAGCAAGGCCTCGTAATTATTGACGGAGCCCCCTCTAGTTCAGGGGTCATCTTGAACCTAAAGATTGTTTGAGTTGGTTTCTTGGCGTAGTTTTTGTAGCCAAGGACTGCTTATGGGAAACGGGTACAACATTTAGCGCCGTTTCCGGGGTTTCAAGTAACTAAGAAAATTTTCCCTGGATCACGATAAAATTTAGATCTATTTCTTGTTGGTGAACAAGAATTAGGCATTGGAATTGGTTGCATTATTTTCACCTTGCAACTACACTTTTTCATATGGTGAATTCACTGGGAAATCGATCCCATTGTTTTGAAATTTCAGATGCCTTTACTTCTATGCAAGGTTTGTTGATGTTTGCAATCAAAGTATATGTTTTCTCCTCTCAACCATGATCAGAAATTTTGCATTTCTACAGAGGAAGCAACTTTTAAAGGAAAAATGTGAGTATATTTTTTCCATGCGAATTTATGTTCATATTGTATATATTCTTCAGATTTTCAATTGTTGGCAATGGGATTTTTAATAAATCCACTCCGCACTTGGTTACATTGGAAAGTAGATTTCACCTAACAGTGTAAATTTTTTCCAGTTCACTTAGATAGAGGTGTGTGGCTTGAATATATATTCATAGTTTCAGTATGCAGTAGATCAGCGTGTTAATTGTTTAAAGGTGTGATAGATCAGCTTATATTTTCAGTCTAGATTTTTTCAGTTTTCAGTATGAAAGAGTATCAAGATTAGTGTTGGCATATGGTTGCATTTCACAGTTGCAAGTTGCAGTCTGCACTAGTAGGCTATTCAAATGACAAGGTTGATCCAGGAGAGTTGGTTATGGCAGATGATGGTTGATGATCAGGTTTATAGTATGAATCCATGCCCAACACTAAAGGCAACTGATCTGCTTGTTCTTTGTATCCCACAGTGGGAAGTAGTCCCCATTGGAGTCGATGTTGTAACATATTTTGGCACACCCAAAATTTGTTATTTTCGGTGAAAATTTGTCAATTTTTCATTAAGCTAACATACCGAGAGATAATATTTTATGCTGTCATAAGGTTTATTCATTTTATATATTAATTTTTATTTAAATATGTTATTTTTATAAAAATATAGTTATATATTTTTATGGAAATATTAGTTTTAAATTTAAATTATATTATAAAATTAATAAAATTTCAAAATCTTAAGTCAAAATCAAATGAAGGGCTAATTTTCGGGTAGTTTTGAATGACCGAGATTGCTAAAAGTAGAACAAATGACGCATATCAAATTCAAACCCCTCAAGCTTTCTAACATCAAATTGAGAGAGGTGTTGGAAATATTGTCATTGATGGCAAAGAGAGAAGCAAATTAAGAAAGGCAGTAGTAAGAAAGGAGCAAAAAGGAGAGAAGCAAAGTAAGAGAGGCAACTCAGACACCAGGAAGAAGTAGAAGCAGCAGAGGAATTAGAGACGGAGTAGGAGGATAAAAAGGGCCTTTGTAAGTAATGTCATTTGCATATATGAGGAATAAGTTTGCGTGTAATTGAATGAATCTATCGTAAAAAGGGAAAAACCTTTATAAGGATTCCATGTATGACGTCAAAGAGAATTTCGTTGTAAAGACAGAGTGAGGTTTTGAATTCACATTCAAGGTTTTTACTGTGATTGGGATCGATGGGTCTGAACCACAGATAATGAGTAAGTGTGGTTAATTTTTATGAAGAAATGATGGATGAGTGGATCATAAGGGTAGTAGTGTTGTAATGGAAGCGAAAGAGTAGCGTCATGAATTAGAGAAACCCCGTAGAATTGAAGACAGATTGCGAAATAATAAGCAGAATGATGGCGCAGTACTGAGTCTGTGCAATTTGGTGATGAAATGATAGTATAATGAGTTGAATTTGTGAACTGGACCAGAAACCAGGAAAGAACAAGCATGGGGAGTTTTTGGTCGACTGAAATAAATAAACCGTGGTTTTATGATGTAGGGTTGAAGTAGAAATAGAACACACAAGAATTGGTAACGAAAACAATAGTTGAACGGAACTGTGAAGGTGGAATTCAATGAAAATAGAGTGATGAAGAAAGCGGAATTATGAGCGAAGCAGAACCTTGAATAAATAGAGAGGGCGGTTTCGGAGGTAGAAAACCAACAGTCTCACACTTTTTAAAAGTGGTAAGTAGATTTTCTCAAAAAAATGCGATATGGGTCTTTTATAGACACGTGGCGAAGAGTGGTTTTTAAAAACCACTTTTATCGTGTAATTTCTGAGAATTATGTGTCGTGCATCTAATTTGCACGACATCCGTCGGATGTGCGCCCAACGTATTGTTGGAGCATGAGAAACTGTTCACCGTCTGATCTGTTCGATGGGTAAGGAGGTTGTGGGCCCGGTTGCCTTATTAAAATGATGCGATGTTTTGTTTTGTAAGCAGGAAGTGTTAATGAAAATTTGGGACCAAAATAAATATACATTACGTTGTGGGCCATATATGGAGGTGCATTTGACATAATACATATGTGTTATGTATTCGTCAGCGGTTGAAAGGTTTTAATGTTAACTGGCTATATATATAAGAAGTGAGCACAGTACTTTGATATATAATTGACCAAAGTCGAAAGGTTGATGAATATGCAGTAAGCATGGGACACAAACTTTTATTTATATTGTTGGTTGGCTTTTAAGCCAAGTCCGAGTTATGCTTTAACCAAGATCGAAGACATATATTAATGGAAAATGATGCCGGCAATTAAAATAAGGTAAGAACCTTATGATTAGAGGATAAGCTACATATGCCATGGGACCGAAGACTTCATTTAATATAAGTGTTGGTGACATTCGATGGTGAGTGCAATGGTCAAATGCTTGTTACCAAGGCTTATTGAATGGTTCCTAACATTTTATTGGGGAGTATATATCTATGTTGATATATATATTATGTCTGATGATAAAGCCGAACCTTGTACAATAAGAATATTTAGTAAAGAGCGCATACACATTTTGATGACTGGCACTTTGGTTTTTATTCAAAGTCAAGTTTAATATGAATAAAGATGACAAAAGCTGTGGGTCCGACTATGTGTTAGTAATGGAATTAAAACATTATATAATGGTGTTGGTTTATGTTTAACCAAACTCAGACCTTTGTATGGAATATGATGTGGCCTGTTGACCATTGGGGTTTAAGTTATAAAACCGAGTATATGCGGAGACTTATATAATGGTTTAGTCGGAATATTCGAAAATTAATTCGACATATTATAAGAGGGGTTTTGATTATGGTTTTAACCATAGGTTTAAGCCGAGAATTAGAGCTTCCGCATAAATATAAGAACTCTGGGTTGTATAGCAGGGTTTCTGTATGACCGAAGTGTGATTATTGGATTTTATTCCAAAGACAGGTATTGTTTCCATTTCATAAAGTGATTTTATGGTTTATAACCACAGGTCTTTAAGGAAAAGAGAAATTAAAGCTTCCACATGCAGAGTTTATGAATTTTCCCAGAGAGTGAACTAAGATTGGGCATTAATGGGAATGCATTTTTATATGCATAAGACTTTGAGATTTATTTGGGGAAAAACTTGTAAAGCAGTTATATATGCAGTAGATACACCATTGCAGTGAAGGTATTCAGATTTGCAGAATTTGAATTTGAAATGCACATGAATGAAAATGTGGGTTTGTTACACTACAGCAGTAGAAAAGACAAACATGCAATGAGCCAAGAACTGAGAAGGTTGAAGGAGATATATCAGTTACAAATGTAAATGTAAATGTTTTAATTAATTTTATATTGTTTTTGATGCAAAGGCAAGTCTCCATAGGCAAACAAAACTCCACTGTAATATTGAAATTTGTACATATTGTTATATTTTTCTGAATGAGATGGACAAATAAATGAGAAGGCAAAGTTAGGGAGTCATGGTTGTTCACTTTGAATTCCCTGTGGAATACAAACAGTCAAGAGGTGAACTCTATAAATGATATCACATAGATATGCATAAGGAAGTTAGAGAATGGAGAAATGAGGCAAAGAGTGTAAGAAGAAGGAGGAGCAAATAGAGAAGCTGTGTAGACTCAGAGATGATAAAAGGCAGATATGAAGGCTAGTGGACAGTAGTGAAGAAGGTATAGAACAGAGCTAATATCCAGGTAAATCAGCAAGTGGTTTTTATGAATGAGTAAGGAAGTTGGTGCTTCCATATCAAGTGGTAGCCTGATAGATGTCAGTTGTAGCTGGCTGAAATAGGAGCCTCCTGTAGGTTGCAGCCTGCAGAAAATATATGGGAGTTGGAGCTTCCTTGCAAGTTGTAGCTTGCAGAATTGAGGTAGGAGCCTCCTGTAGGTTGGAGCCTATAGAAAATCAGTGGTGAGAGGGAGTAGGAGCTTGCCTTTTCATCACAACAATAATAAGATGTGGTTTTCTCCCTTTATGGGTTTCCACTTATATCTGTTGTCTATATGCATGATGATTATGTGTTGATACTCTGTATTTATTCTACTTTATACCTGCTACTCATTTATTAAGATTATTGTTCCATTGTATATTAAGTTGATCACAAAATGATGATGTGAATGAGTATAAAAGAAAGTTTAATAAGAACATAACTGCATTAAACTGATTCACCCACCCCTCTCAGTTTAACCAAGGGTTCAACAATTAGTATCAGAGCACGTTCCTTCTATATCAGTTTAACAACTAGAGGGAGATCCTAGGTCCCTAGGATGGCTAGTCAAGAAGGATGCTCAACAGATAAAGCCCCTTTGTTCACTGGTACAAATTATGCCTTCTAGAAAATAAGAATGAGGATGTACATAATGTCTCTAGGAATAGAAGTTTAGGCTGTTGTGGAATTGGGATATGCCCCAAAGGATTCTGACTCAGAGAAATATGCCAAACAATACTTTGTAGCTAATGCAAAAGCCATGAATGCACTCTTAAGTGGACTTTGTGAGGCAGAATTTATCAAAGTAATGCACAAAAAGACTGCCAAAGAAATATGGGATACACTAGAAAACATACATGAGGGAGACAAAAAGGTGAAGATAGCCAAACTTCAAGTCTATAGAGCTCAGTTTGAAAATATAAAAATGAATGATGATGAAGACATTTCTAGCTTCTTTTTAAGGGTTGCGGAAATTGTGAATAACATGAAAGCTCTAGGAGAAACCATAAAAGAATGTGTAATCATTCAAATTATTCTAAGATCTTTACCATCCAGCTTTAACCCCAAGGTTGTTGAAGATTGCAACAAGAAATAGTGAAGGAGGCATCCTGAAACATCATTCCTGATCCTAGTTGGAAAGTGATCACCTAAACTAGGTGTGGCCCACACAAGTGATTTTTGTCGCAAAGTCTATTTTTAGACTATGTATATTTTTAGACATGTTGATCCTATTCTATGAGTTGCGGGATGCTATTTGTGGATGGTTGGTCAAGTTGGAAATTCTGCCATAGAAGAAACAACTGATTGGGAAACTTTTACCATGAACCAATTACGTGGAAACTTAACAGCCTATGAGATGAGACTGCCACGGAGGAAGTCAAGTGTGAGGGAGGCAGCCTTTAAGACAGACAAGAGCAAAGAAGAAAAAGAAGATACTTTCTCCTGCTCTGATGAAGAAGAGGCCAAATTTATCAGAAAATTAGATAGAGGCTCAGGCAAGTATAAAGGTGAACTTCCATTTAAATGTTTTAACTGTGGAAGAGTTGGACACTATGCTTCAAGTGTCCTTTAAGTGTCCTATGCTTATAGTTGGACACTATGCTTCTATTCTTCTAAGAAGACAAAGAATCAGACTCAAGAATCAGAGAAAACCATGTCAAAGAACTGGCAGAAAGGGAAGAGATTCAATAGAAAATCATTTTATGCTCAGCAAGACAGTAGTGCATATGAAAGCTCAGATGATTCCTCCAATGAAGAGGGAACCTCTGAATTTGTATTGATGGCCAAGGAAGAGCTTGAAGGACTCCTTCTAGAAGACGAGGAAGAAGCTGAAGTTGATCTTGAGGGGGAGCTAAGAAGTGCCCTAGAGGAAATAGACAGACTTAAACTAAAGTGCAGAAAATAGAAAGACATACTCCTCAAACATGTAAGAGAAGAACAAAATTCAGAAGACCTCATTCAGTTGAAAGTAGAGCTTTAAGAAGCCAAGAAGGTAGAAGACACTCTACTTAAGAAAATTGAGGATAAAATTCAGAAGCAAGAGAAATTGGAAGAAGTAGTATGCTTGAGGAAGAAATTAGAAAACACCCAAAGGAAATTGTCAATAAACATTTCTCAAATGACAAGATCTGATAAGTTGAATAACATACTAGATGCTCAAAAATATCCACTGATAAAAACTAGAATAGGTTATGAAGGAGAAACAAGTAAAGCCAAAGAAAAAGATAACAGGAATATCATTTTTGTAAAAGCTGTTAAGGAAAATGAAGCAGATCAAAAAGTTCCTACAGAAGTAGCAGCCTACAATGAAGTTTACAGAAACAAGAAGGAACATCAAATGACAAAGAAAGAAATTAATGAACAATCAACTGAAAAATGCTCATACACTCCTGAATATATAAAATTTGGAAGCTATCAAAGGAGATTCTTTCCCCCCATGAAAAATGTCACTTTTTATGCCTGCCACAATCTGGGACATATTGCTGCATATTGTCATAAAAGGATAATCGATTCCAACCAGCAAAGGATGAAAAAAATGAAAATACTACCTCAAGCTAACAAATGGAGAAGACAACCCTTCATCAGGTACGCTAATTTTTTTTATGGGTATTGTTTTTAATATAAGGAATTCAGCCATAAAGCCAAGGAGTGAAAAACATATGGACAAAGATTGATGTTCAAAACCTCAAGGAGATTTATGAATCATGGAGAGTTCACTCATACTCATAATTATGCTAAAAATATGATCAAATGCTGTGTATGCCATAAAATCGAACATATGTCTTCCCAATGTCGTCTCAAAGAATGTGGTCCATCTTCCCATAAAAGGTGCCAAACAAATAGCTACCTACAGTGGAAAAAGAAGTTGAATAAGTGTGACCTGGCTCTAATAACCCAAGATCAGAAAAGCCAATGGTATTTGGACAGTGGATGCTCAAGCATATGACTGGAGATAGAAGCAAGTTTATAACCTTTGATGAAAAGAAATCTGGAAATGTAACTTTCGGAAATGATAAAGCAGGGAAAATCAAAGGAAAAGGCTCAGTCAATCTGGATAATGGAAGAGGAAAGGCCCAAGATGTACTATTTGTGGATGGACTGAAAGCAAATCTGCTAAGTGTCAGTCAAATGTGTGATAAAGGCTGTGAAGTTATTTTTAGAGCACAAGACTGTGAAGTAAGATCAAGCACCACAGGAAAGACCTTGATCAAAGGTATTCGAACAGAAAATAATGTCTATATAGTGAAAGAAGAGAATGAAGCATGCCACCTAAGAAAATTTGATGAATCATGGTTATGGCATAGAAGATTGGGACACCTTAACTTTGACCACATCATCAGTCCGAGCAAGAAGAAAGCAATCAGAGATATGCCAGCAATAAAAAGGCTTTCAAATACCATATGTAAATCTTGCCAATTGGGCAAACAGACCCGCACATCTTTTAAGACCAAAGATGAACTATCAACTAGTAGGCCACTTCAACTTGTACACATGGACTTGTGTGGACCTTCAAGAACTAAAGCACCTAGTGGAGAATCTTATGTCATGCTAATAATAGATGATTTTTCCATAATGACGTGGCTAGCATTTCTCAAATATAAATCTGAAGCACTTGAGAAATTCAAGATATTCAAGGCATTGGCAGAAAATCAAACAGGATGTAAGCTAAAGTGCATCAGATCAGACAGAGGAGGTGAATTCACAGATTATGATTTTGCAGACCTATGCAATGGACATGGGATAAAACAACAGTTTACAATTGCAGGTACACCTCAACAGAATGGAGTGGAAGAGAGACAAAACAGGTCAGTACAATATATTTCCAGAGCAATGATGCAAGAAAGTAACATTCCCCAAACTTTCTGGGCAGAAGTAGTACACACAGTTGTTCACATTCTTAACAAAGCTCATTTAAGAACAAAATGTGACAAGACTCCTTACGAATTATGGCATGGTAAACCAGCATCAATCAAACACTTTAGAGTCTTTGGAAGCAAGTGTTTCAGAAAAAATAATGATGAAAAACTGGGGAATTTTGATGCAAGAGCAAATGAAGGAATATTTATAGGATATGCATCCAAGAGTAAGGGTTACAAGTGCTACAACAAAACACAACACAAAATTGTGGAAAGCATTGTTGTGAGATTTGATGAAAATCTACCAAACAGAACAAGAATTACAAGATGCAGCAATCCTCCAGAAGATAATGAATAAGAAAACCAAGATAATGATGAACTGAGCCAGATAATAGAAGATACTGAATTAAACTCAAAAGTTCCCTCAAGACACACTCAAAAGAATCATCCAGAAGACCAAATCATTAGGGACAAGAGTGTGGGAGTCTAGACAAGAAGACAGCTTGCTGAACAGACAGAAGAAGTACACCTAGCCATGTTATCTCAAATGGAGCCAAATAAGTTCGAAGAAGCCAGCAAAGAAAAAAACTGGGTAAATGCTATGAATGAAGAACTGGACCAAATTGAGAAGAACAACACCTAGGAATTAATTCCAAGACCCAGTGGGAAAAATGTTACTGGCTCAAAATGGATATTCAAGAATAAGATGAATGAAAAAGGGCAGGTAATCAGAAATAAAGCCAGACTTGTATGCAAGGGATATTCACAAATTGAAGGTCTTGATTATGATGAAACATTTGCCCCTATAGCCAAAATGGAAGCAATCGGAATGTTTTTGGCCTTTGCATGTTGTCATGATTTCAAGGTATATCAAATAGATGTGAAGTCTGCCTTCCTGAATGGAGATCTAGAGGAAGAAGTCTACATGGAACAACTTGAAGGATTCTCCTTAACAGATAAACCAGACTATGTGTGCAAATTAAAGAAAGCCTTAAATGAGCTTAAACAAGCTCCTTGTGCATGGTATTCAAGGCTGGACAAATACTTGCAAAAACAAGGTTTCAAGAAAGGAGGAGTAGACAGCAATCTGTACATAAAGGCTAATGAAAATGAACTCTTAATTGTAGTGGTGTATGTAGATGACATCATGTTTGGAAGCAACAAAGATGAGTTAGCAAAAGGATTTGCTGAAGAAATGAAATCAAAATTTGAGATGTCTATGATTGGAGAGCTCACCTTCTATTTAAGACTTCAAATTCAACAAAAGAACACAGGAACATTCATCTCACAAGAAAAATACTTAAGAGAGATGTTGAAAAGGTTCAAAATGGAAGACTGCAAACCTGTGTCAACTCCCATGATCATTGGATGCAAACTATGTGAAAATGATGGATCAACAGATGTAGATCAAAAAATTTACAGATCCATGGTAGGAACCCTGCTATACCTAACTGCCTCTAGACCAGACATTATGTTGGAAGTAGGACTTGTGGCAAGATATCAAGCAGCACCAAAACAAAATCACTTACTAGCAATCAAGAGGATATTCAGATATCTACAAGGAACTGCACATTATGGGCTATGGTATCCAAAAATCAAAAGCTTCAATTTGACAGCATATACAGATGCAGATTGGGCTAGCTGCATGGATGACAGGAAAAGCACAAGTGGAGGTGCATTTTATTTGGGGAAAATTCTGGTGTCATGGCTAAGCAAGAAGCAAACTTCTATCTCTCTATCTACAACAGAAGCAGAATACATAGCAGCAGCAGCATGTTGCACACAAGTAATGTGGATGAAACAAACTGTCCAAGACATGAAGGTAAGCATAGATGTGTTGGACATTGGATAAACCAATGCTCCTCGTGTGTTTCATGACATGGACTAACCGCCTCTCGTGGATCCTTATCTCTGGCGATACAATCATTGACTAACACCTGCGGGTTTTGGTCTAACGAAAATCGTGATTCCCAACAAGTGGTATCAGAGCGTAGGTCACAAGTTCTATCCACACCCGGCTCGCGTTGGGGGGGAGAGTGTTGGACATTGGATAAGCCAACGCTCCCCGTGTGTTTCGCGACATGGACTAAACGCCTCTCGTGGATCCTTATCTCTGGCGATATGATCGTTGACTAACACCTGCGGGTTTTGGTCTAACGGAAATCATGATTCCCAACAAGATGATCCCATTTCAATCAAATGTGACAATACAAGTGCAATAAGTATATCAAAAAACCCTGTATTTCATTCAAAAACAAAGCACATCCCAATTAAGTACCATTTCCTCAAAGAACAAGTAGCACATAAAGTAGTGAAGTTGGAATATGTACCAACAAAGGAACAAACAACAGACATATTCACAAAACCTCTTGCTAAAGAGCCATTTGAATATCTAAGAGACAAACTAAGGGTAGTGTCTGCAGATGTTACTCACTGACAAGAAAAGAAAGCATCATTCCAGGGGGAGATCAATCACCAAATGTTGTCACAAAAGAACCAGAGCAAGTGAGCAATGCATGGAACAGGTCCTCAAGATCAAAGTATTATGGACAAGATTTGGAAACCACACTAGGAAATGTGCAACCCTTTTCCATTGATGTCAAAGGGGGAGGAAAAGCAAGTAATAGAAGAATGGGTCTTCTAAAAGGCAAGCAGAGGAAGTGTATTGCCATCAATTCCAAAGGGGGAGACTGTTGGAAATAATGTCATTGACGGCAAAGAGAGAAGCAAAGTAAGAAAGGCAGTAGTAAGAAAGGAGAAAAAAGGAGAGAAGCAAAGTAAGAGAGGCAGCTCAGATACCAGGAAGAAGCAGAAGCAGCAGAGGAATTAGAGACAGAGTAGGAGGATAAAAAGGGCCTTTGTAAGTAATGTCATCTGCATATATGAGGAATGAGTTAGTGTGTAATTGAAGGAATCTATCGTAAAAAGGGCAGAACCTTTACAAGGATTCCACGTATGAAGTCAAAGAGAATTTCTCTGTAAAGACAGAGTGAGGTTTTGAATTCGCATTCAAGGTTTTTACTGTGATTGGGATCGATGGGTCTGAACCACAGATAATGAGTAAGTGTGGTTAATTTCTATGAAGAAATGCTAGATCAGTGGATCGTAAGGGTAGTAGTGTTGTAATGGAAGAAAAAGAGCAGCGTTATGAATTAGAGAAACCCCTTATAATTGAAGACATATTGCGAAATAACAAGCGGAATGATGGCGCAGTACTGAGTCTGTGCAATTTGGTGATGAAATGACAGTATAATGAGTTGAATTTGTGAAATGGACTAGAAACTAGGAAGGAACAAGCATGGGGAGTTTTTGGTCGACTGAAATAAATAAACTGTGGTTTTATGATGCAAGGTTGAAGTAGAAACAGAATACACAAGAATTGGTAACAAAAACAATAGTTGAACGGAACCATGAAGGTGAAGTTCAATTAAAATAGAGTGATGAAGAAAGTGGAACTGTGAGCGAAGCGAAACCTTGAATAAATAGAGAGGGCGGTTTCGGAGGTAGAAAACCAGCGGTCTCGCACTTTTTAAAAGTGGTAAGTATATTTTCTCAAAAAAATGTGATATGGGTATTTGATAGACACGTGGCGAAGAGTGGTTTTTAAAAACCACTTTTATCGTGTAATTTCTGAGAACTATGTGTCGTGCATCTAATTTTCATGATATTGCGCAACATCCATCGAATGTGCGCCCAACGTATTGTTGGAGCGTGAGAAAGTGTTGACCGTCCGATCTGTTCGATGGGTAAGGAGGGTGTGGGCCCGGTTGCATTATTAAAATGACACGATGTTTGTTTTGTAAGCAAGAAGTGTTAATGAAACTTTGGGACCAGAATAAATATACATTACGTTATGGGCCATGTATGGAGGTGCGTTTGACATAATACATATGTGTTATGTATTCGTCGGCGGTTGAAAGGTTTTAATGTTAACTGGATATATATATAAGAAGTGAGCACAGTACTTTGATATATAATTGACCAAAGTCGAAAGGTTGATGAATATGCCAGTAAGCGTGGGACCCGAACTTTTATTTATATTGTTGGTTGGCTTTTAAGCCAAGTCCAAGTTATGCTTTAGCCAATATCGAAGACATATATTAATGGAAAATGATGTCGGCAATTAAAATAAGGTAAGAACCTTATGATTAGAGGATAAGCTACATATTCCATAGGACCGAAGACTTCATTTAATATAAGTGCTGGTGACATTCAATGGTGAGTGCAATGGTCAAATGCTTGTTACCAAGGCTTATTGAATGGTTCCTAACATTTGATTGGGGAGTATATATCTATGTTGATATATATATTATGTTTGATGATAAAGCCGAACCTTGTACAATAAGAATATTTAGTAAAGGGCTCATACACATTTTGATGACTGGCACTTTGGTTTTTATTCAAATTCAAGTTTAATACGAATAAAGATGACAAAGGCTGTGGGTCCGACTATGTGTTAGTACTGGAATTAAAAAATTATATAATGGTGTTTTAACCAAATTCAAACCTTTGTATAGAATATGATGTGGCCTGTTGACCATTGGGGTTTAAGTTATAAAACCGAGTATATGCCGAGACTTATATAATGGTTTAGTCGGAATATTCGAATGCTAATTCGACATATTATAAGAGGGGTTTTGATTATGGTTTTAACAATAGGTTTGAAGCCGAGAAGTAGAGCCTCCGCATAAAGATAAGAAATATGGGTTGTATTGCAGGGTTCATGTATGACCGAAGTGTGATTATTGGATTTTATTCCAAAGACAGGTATTGTTTCCATTTCATAAAGTGAGTTTATGGTTTATAACCACAGGTCTTTAAGGAAAAGAGAAATTAAGGCTTCCACATGCAGAGTTTATGAATTTGCCCAGAGAGTGAACTAAGATTGGGCACTAATGGGAATGCATTTTTATATACATAAGACTTTGAGATTTATTTGGGGCAAAACTTGTAAAGCAGTTATATATGCAGCATATACACCATTGCAGTGAAGGTATTCAGATTTGCAAAATTTGAATTTGAAATGCACAGGAATGAAAATGTGGGTTTGTTACACTACAACAGCAGAAAAGACAAACATATAGTGAGCCAAGAACTGAGAGGGTTGAATGAGATATATCAATTACAAATGTAAATTTAAATGTTTTAATTAA
This sequence comes from Pinus albicaulis, assembly GCA_034641835.2. Taxonomy (NCBI): domain Eukaryota; kingdom Viridiplantae; phylum Streptophyta; class Pinopsida; order Pinales; family Pinaceae; genus Pinus; species Pinus albicaulis. The sequence continues at coordinate 116,413,882 of CM076576.1, forward strand.
TTTTATATTGTTTGTGATGCAAAGGCAAGTCTCCATTGGCAAACAAAACTCCACTGTAATATTGAAATTTGTACATATTGTTATATTTTTCTGAAAGAACTGGACAAAGAAATGAGAAGGCAGAAGTTAAGGAGTCATGGCTATTCACTTTGAATTCCCTGTGGAATACAAACAGTCAAGAGGTGAAATCTATAAATGATATCACATAGATATGCATAAGGAAGTTAGACAATGGAGAAATGAGGCAGAGAGTGTAAGAAGAAGGAGGAGCAGATAGAGAAGCTGTGTAGACTCAGAGATGATAAAAGGCAAATATGAAGGCTAGTGGGCAGTAGTGAAGAAGGTACAGAATAGAGCTGATATCCAGGTAAATCGGCAAGTGGTTTTTATGAATGAGTAAGGAAGTTGGTGCTTCCATATCAAGTGGTAGCTTGATAGATGTCAGTTGTAGCTGGCTGAGGTAGGAGCCTCCTATAAGTTGCAGCCTGCAGAAAATAGATGGGAGTTGGAGCTTCCTTGCAAGTTGTAGCTTGCAGAATTGAGGTAGGAGCCTCCTGTAGGTTGGAGCCTACAGAAAATCAGTGGTGAGAGGGAGTAGTAGCTTGCCTTTGCATCACAACAATAATAATATGTGGTTTTCTCCCTTTATGGGTTTCCACTTATATCCGTTGTCTATATGCATGATGATTATGTGTTGATACGTTGTATTTATTCTGCTTTATACCTGCTGCTCATTTATTAAGATTGTTGTTCCATTGTATATTAAGTTGATCACAAAATGATGATGTGAATGAGTATAAAAGAAAGTTTAATAAGAACATGACTACATTAAACTGATTCACCCCCCCCCCCCCCCTCTCAGTTTAACCAAGGGTTCAACAGGAGAGTGATCCGAAAATAATTGTATTGCAAAACAGCTAAGGGCACGTGGCAGCATCTGAAGTTGTTCGGACCCCCAGGCAGCAAAACCACACATCATGACTGACCCCCTCTGAAATCCATTCGTGGTTTCAGGTAGAGCGCATTTAGTTGATGAGGATATTGTGGTATTTCCAAGGGATGTTATTAACAGTTTGATAAGAGACATTGAATATTATTTTGACCATCAAGGATTTGAAAAAATGGGGTTTTTGATTTGTTGGTCCCATTTTCATATATTTTTTCATGACAACGCAGAGATAGAAACATGAACAACAGATCCCTTATCTAATTTTTGTAAACAGAGATTGCCCTCTTCACGAGAACTTAGAATAAGTGAAAATTCAATTTTCCCAGATCCGAGTGAAGGATTGAGCCAACTACTTGAGCCTTTTCAGCTAATGGAAAAGGAAAATGACAGACATGGATTACAATTTAAAATTTGTGAAGACACAGAGATGCCATGCGCTGCAATTATAATATGTTTTGTGTCTTTGTGTCTTGTAAATGACAAGGACGACTCAGAGATTATGTTTGAGATTTATCTTCAGCACGACCAAAGAACAAGACCAGTTTCTTATTGTTATACGGAGAATGCAAACCTTATATTCTTTCATATATTCTCTATTGATGTATTTTGGGTCAGAGTCATGTGAAGTGAAGAACATCATTTGTGTTACTCTTAAATCTAACATTATTGTTGCTAGTAGTGTCCATGAATTGTTGGAGCGTCCAGTGTGCAAAAATTCCATGTATCCTCCCATTCACCAGTGCCAAAATTCTCATACACTATGCTCTGGATGCAAATCTAGAGTCCACAATCATTGTCCAACTTGCAGCTATGAACTTGGTTATATCATATGCTTGGCCTTGGAAAAGGTGGAAGCTCCTCTTAAACTTCCTTGCAAGTAACAGAACTATGATTGCTAGGAGATATTTCCATACTACAGAAAATTAAAACACGAGGTCGAGTGCACTTTCAAGCCATAATCACAATTTGGAAAAATTCAATTCGAGGATTAAAGTCACAGGCATAAATTATTACAGAAAAGACTGCAAATGCTTTCAAGTTGGGTGCCAATGCAAGGCCTTATTTTCAGTTAATGGCAAGTGAGTGCCTCTACCGACGACACTAGTTTGATCTTTTTGTCTGGACCATATTACAAACAGCTCAGGAATAAATCATCAAGTCATGCAGTGACAAGTGGTTGCTGCTGTTGAAGGGAAGGCAGATTTGTGGATCTAGAATTCAAGAGATCCTTCAACTACATTTCCTTGAAATGTTAAGACTAATATGATATCTCATGGACCTTTTGTAGACATCAGGGTACATATGTCTGATACCAATGAAAAACAGCATATGCTATGCACAGAATAAAAATTGTTGCAAGCGTAATGTAGAAATTTGAATAACTGATATGTTATCCACCGAGATTCTCCTGATCACACACTATTTTATCTTCATGCACAATACAAAATCTCTTCTACCATTGATCATCACATGCGGAAATAAAATCAATTGCATGCACACATTAAAGCCATAAAAAATCACACATATGAACACAGTATGTAATGGGAAAGCTTAAAGATGAAAACCCCCAACTATCTGTATATTATATATGTCATAGAGATCATGTAACAATCATCATAAAAATCTCCTCACAAGCTCTCAATATAATCTCCACTTGCTACACACTAATCAGGGTTGATCTTGCAAATCCCATGCACCGATCTTTGCCAGCCCTTAGCTTGCCTCTACTGCGCAACCCCTGCTGAAGAATGCCTCTTGATGAGAATGAATTACCCCAGCCTTTCTCACGCAGTCTTTATAGGAATCTCTACTAAGTGTTGGATACAAACCATGCATCACTTATAGTCACAACTGATAGTCACACTTGCCCTTTCACCTATCTCTGCACTGGTCTCCACTGAAATTGTCCATGCAATGAAGTTAACTGATGCATTCTTTAGTTGATTAATGAGTATTTAATTAGTGAATTAATTAATAATTAATTCACACCACTCTCACTAGTTGTATCAATTATTTAAACTGAATACAAATAGCTCAACTATGTTTAGATTAGTTAAACTGAACACAACTCCATTAACTCCTCAATCAACTCCACCAAACTCTGTCACATGAGTTCTAACTGAAGTCTTTCATGCAATAGCTCAACTAAACCCTAGGAGTAGCATAATTCCTTCTGTCAGCTGCATGTGCAACATCCAGGCATCAAACTGAAGTGCTCCAAGAGAATAATATAATGTTTAGAATCCAAATATTATTAAGAGCTAATAATATTCGACATATCTATTTTTAGACTGGCAATCTAAAAATAGATTCCACCCAATATGTCTAAAAATAGAAGTCCATCTATTTTTCCAACTTGACCAACCATCCACAAATCGCATCCCGCAACTTATAGAACATGATCCATATGTCTAAAAATAGATATAGTCTAAAAATAGACTTTGTGACAAAAATCACCTGTGTGGTCCCCACCTAGTTTAGGTGATCACTTTCCAACTAGGATCAGGAATGATGTTTCAAGATGCCTCCTTCATTGTTTCTTGTTGCAATCTTCAACACGTAATCCCTTGATAAATGTCTTTAGATCAACTTACACAATGTAACCTTAAGAATGACAAGTTATCCAATTATCACTTTGAAACAATAGGGGAAGTAACTATAAATGTTGCCCATGGAATCCAGCAAGAAAATACTAATTATGTTAGATTGGGTCATTTTGATGAGCAAGAGCCTGAGGAATATGGGAGGTTCCTACCATTTAAAGTGTCAGGCACATGTTGTAGAAATTATATGCACTAAGCATGCATATGTCCTAGATTCCCCTGATCTCACAATATTTAACTTCTTGCAAAATACATAATCATTCCACTGTTAATATTTTGCGAAAAATTAATTGCACACACATGTAAAGCATAAATAAAAACAATTGCACATAACACAATTGCTTAATGGGAAATCCTAAAGCTGAAAACCCCAACTATCATATATTATGTATTATGGAGATCATATGACAATCTCATACAAAGCTTAGTACATCAAGCTCTCAAAACAATACAATCGTCAAACACTAATCAGGAAAAATATGCAAATCCATGCACCGATCTTTGCCCCCTACTAGCCTGCCTCCACTGCGCAATCCCTGCTGAAGAATAGCTCTGAATGAATTTGAATTACCCTTGCCTTGACTACGCAATCCTCATTGGCAACTCCAATGTGTGTGTGATGCAACCAATGCATCACTATAGTCACAACAGATAGTCCATCTTTCCCTTTCACCTATCTCTCCATTGGGTCTCCACTGGAACTAACATGCACTGTAGTTAACTGTTGTATTTTTCAGTTGATTAATGAGTTATTATTTGTGAATTAATTAACTAATTAATTCACTCCACTCTCACTAGTGTATCATTCAGTTAGACTAGATACAACTAGCTCAACTGAGTCTAATTGAGTTAAACTGAATACAACTCCATAAACTACTCTTCCAACTCAGTCATAACTCTGCCACTTGAGTTCTAACTGAATGCTCCATGCATGAACTCCAATAAACCCTTGGGAATTGCGTAATTCCCTCAGTCCAATGATGTGCCAAATCTGTGCACTGAAACAAAGTGCTCCAAGAGAATAAGTTGTTGTTTAGAGTTTGATTATTATTAAGAGCTAATAATAATCGACATGCATCTATTTTTAGATTGACGATCTATAAATATACTTCGCCCAATATTCAAAAAATAGAATTTAATCTATTTTTGCAACTTGATCAACCATCCACAAATAGCATCCTTCAATTTCTGAAATATGATCACCATGTCTAAAAATAGACTTGCGCCAAAAATAGCCTGTGGGCCCACTTAGTGAAGGCGACTCTTTTCACTAAGCTTATCATCTTGTTGAATCTCAACACTCCCTCTCAACAAGATAGGGATTATCCTTCACCCTGATCCTGCCTCTATGGTATTCGAATTTGCTCCTGGTGAGCGCCTTCCTCAAAATATCTGCATCCTGATCCTTCGTGGGAATGTACTGAAGCAACATGATCTTCCGCTGCACAGAATATCTGATATGATGATACCGGATATAAATATGTTTAGGTCTATCATGAAACACATGATTAACCAAGAGTTTAATGCAACTCTAATTATCACAATGTATCACTATGGGATCTAAATGTGAACTGAACAAACCAACCAGAATCTTCCTCATCCAGATAGCCTCACGTGCAGCTTGACTTGCTACCATTTATTCTGCTTCCGCTGAACTGAGTGCCACGGATCTTTGTTTCCTGTTGTACCAAGAAACTGCCGTAGATCCGATACTGAAAATCCCTCCTGATGTGCTCTTTCTGTCTGTTGGGCTTCCTGCCCAATCTGCATCTGTGAAGCCATGCAACTTCACCTCATCTGTTTGTCTGTACCATAAACCATACTCAGATGTGCCCCTGAGATATCTCAGGACATGCTTGCCTGCCTTCCAAAAGAGCTTGGTAGGCTTAACCATCGCTTGTGAAAGCTGGTTCATCGCATAGCATATGCCCAGTCTTGTATTGACTAAATACATGAGAAAACCCACCAACTGTCGATAAACAGTGGAATCCACTACCTCTGCCTATGTAGCATCCTCTTTCTTCCAATTTCCTGGAAAAGGAGTGTCGATAGGCTTGCAGCCTTGCATGTGAAACTTCTCTAGTATCTCCCGGGCATACTTGCCTTGAGACACAAATAGTTCACCTTCCCGCTGCCATATTTTCAATCCAAGGAAATAATGAAGGAGGCCCAAATCCTTCATCTCAAACTCTTTTCCAAGATCTGCCTTGCATGAGTGTATCAACTACTCATCACCTGTTAGTATTAAATCATCAGCATAAATAAAAATGATTAAAATCTTACCCTCCACCACAATATGGTACATGTTTGCATCCACCTCACTCTTGGTGAAGCCAAGTCCAGTGAAATAGCTGTCGATTTGAGTGTACCAAGCATGTGGTGCTTGTTTCAGCCCATATAGCGCTCTTTTGAGCCTGCACACATGTGACTCGCTGCTAAAGATCTCAAATCCTTCAGGCTGCTCAATTTACACCTCTTCCTCAATGATCCCATTAAGGAATGTAGTCTTCACATCCATCTGATGAATGTGCCAACCCATTTGCGCTGAGAGAGCAAGGATGGTCCGTTTGGAAGAATACCGTGTGACAGGTGCAAAGGTTTCTTCATAGTCAATCCCCTCAATCTGTGAAAAGCCCCGAGCAACAAATATTGCCTTATACTTCTCGACGCTCCCATCAGTAGCTTGCTTTACCTTGTAGATCCATCTTGATCCTACAACTGATTTTCCCACCGACCTTGGAATAATCTCCCAAGCATTGTTTCTGACAATGGAGTCATACTCCTCAACCATGGCATCTACCCATGTGGGCTCCTGCACTACTTCTTCAAAAGAAGATGGCTCTGTCACGATACACTTGCTCATAAGATCCATGTATCCAGTAAATCGGTCAGGTGACTGTCTCTGTCTACGTTGTGATGTAGGGACTCCTACATTCTGTGCCGCATCAAGCTTCAGTCTCTCAGCTTCTGTGGTACACTTTCTACCTTGTCTGATGCTTGGTTCTACATGAGTGGACTCCTCCACTCCATGAATATCCTCCTGTGGTTGATCCACATCCAGAGGCTCATCTTTGGGAACAATAACTTCCTCCTCCACATGCAAGGGTAGCTCCCTCTCAAGTGACAACTTCATGGCTTTCACCTCATTGAATTTTATATCTAGTCACACCACAGTCATCCGACTATCTGGAAAATGCACACGATAATTATGGCGTGTTTCTGTGTACCCCAAAAATATCCCAACTTCTGCAGTTGGCTCCAGCTTCTTCCTGGTGTCCTTTGTCACATGAATGTAAACAGGTGAGCCAAAAATCTTCAAATGATAAATATCAGGCTTCTTACCAGTAAAATCTTCTTCGGGTGTACTCGTGCCAAGTACTATATGAGGACAACTGTTTTGCACATAAACCGCAGTGTTGCATGCTTCCACCCACAAGTGCATCGATAGGCCCTGGTCATGCAGCATCACTCGTGCAGCACCCATGATCGTTCTGTTCTTCCTCTCCGTGACCCCATTCTGCTGTGGGTTATGAGGCGCAATGAGTTCTCTTCGAAATTCTTCTTCGCTACAGAAGTCTTTGAATTTTCCCGAGATGTATTCACCACCATTATCACTCCATAGAGCTTTCACTTACTTCCCCGACTCCTTCTCCACCAATGCCTTGAACTCATAGAACTTTGAGAACTTTTCACTCTTCTTATGCATGAAGAATATCCAACATCTACGAGAATATTCATCAACAAATATAACATAATACCTGTGTTTTTCTATTGAAGCAACCAAGAAATATCCACACACGTCTGTGTGAATTCTATCCAGGATCACCGAAGCACAGTTCTCCTTCTCATGAAACGTGGTCTTCACAAAATTACCCATAGTACATACCTTGCACTAATCTGACTGCGCAAGAGTACCCTTGGTAAGTCCAATAGAAATCTGCTGCAAAATCTTCAAAGCACCATGGTAAAGATGGCCCAATCTCCTGTGCCATAATTCGCCCTCATCCTGGCTCACCACTTCTTCTACTTTTCCCACCATTTCAGCACAGCCATCTACCTCCAGCTTGTCGAGATTCTTAATTTGAATCCCTATCTTCTTGGTTTGACCTGTTGTTTTATGCCGAAGGAAGGCTTTTCCCTCACTGAAAACAACATCATAACCTTTGTCTTCCAGCATTGCAACCGATACCAAGTTCTTCTTCAGACCTGGAACATGCATAACATTCTTCAACACTAATGGATTACCAGACTCCCTCTCAAAGGTAATGGTCCCAATGCCAGTCGCACTGTCCCGACCATCGTCGCCCATCTCTATATGCATCTGGAGGTCCTTCTCCTCCAAGTCACTAAACAACTCCTTGTCTCCCGTCATATGGAAAGACGCACCACTATCAAGATACCACATGTTAGGGTCCCTTGATTTGGATGATTGGCAAGCCAAATGACAATGTAACATCAAACCAATATTTGGAGCCCAAGGACCTAGCCTTCCTGGACTCAGAGAGGGCTCTCTCTATTTGTGTAAGGGATATCTGTGTGTTTGCTTATTTGTGTTCTGATTTTAGGCTAGTTACGAAGTAGGTTTTTTGGTTTTGGTTTTTAAGGTTGTGAGGGATGAAACTGATCAAAGATATGATATAGGTAAAAAGATGTCAGATCTACTGGGCTATGGGGTCGAAAAGGTCAAGAAAGCTATCAGACGGTGATACAAGGCTGTTGAAGGGCCGATTTGATTCAAGGTAGAAAGGATCTTTGGGAAAAATGGAACAAAATGGATATCAAGTTTGGGAACAACAAAGAGTTTCAAGCATAACTAGTTTAATAGATAACATAAACATGGTAGGGAAAACCATTAATCATGCACAATGTAACTATAAGCTAATCAATACATAGAAATAAACATTCAAGCCATGCATAGAAGTATATGACCCTCTAACTTTGGGAAATGGCTTTCAGACTTTGGGGAAAACACTTAAGATGGACAAACAACTCAAATCACTATGCCGAAATGCCTAAACACAGCACTTCAAGTTATTGGGCACTTTGAAAACAAGATTTGCATAGTCTTAGACAAAGGGCTAGATCGGAACTAGGCCTCCTTGGTTCAACAAAATGATAATCTAATCAGTCAAAGAGAGATTTCATGGATGGAACTACAACTAGCCATAGGTAAGCAGGGTGTACCATAAATCATACTTAGCATGTATAAAACCATGAATGAAACAAGCAACAATATCCTAAATTATTAAAGAGCAGTCAAGAATTCTTTAATGTTACTTAGGAAGAAGAAAACAAAGAAGCTATGAAGAAACAGGAAATTTGAGGTGCCTCCATGGGCATGTCTCAAATTTGTTCTCTACTGATCTATAGAAAGCAAGAAACATGTATTCATGAATGAAAACTAGAAAACAAACAAAGAAAGAGACACTATACCATTCTACCAAGTCAAGGAATCCATCAACAATCCTTCTTCATTCATCCAAGAACATCCAAGAGGCAATCCAAAAGCATACGACAAGTATTTCTTCCAAAGCTTATATGACCATATATTGCTTCTCTCATCAAGTTCAGCCTTGTTTACAATGTAAGTCTTTGGAATATATAGGCCAAAGTGAGGAAAACCTCATGGTTCAACTTGCCATCCTATTGGCCTAATCAAAATATCTAAACTTGTCCTTGAAGCTTTGCAAAGCCCAAGGCACAAAAATATCTCATAAAATATCTAAAAAATACTAAAAAAGGGATTTAATTGACTTTGCATAACTTATCATGTGTAAAAATAGCTAAATGCACATGAGGAAATATCCGTTTTTAAAGGTTCAAAAATTACAAAAATATTCAAAATTTACATCAGCAAATTGGTGTGTACGACCCTCAAGGGTCCTTGGCAACATGTTCTGAAGCAGAAGCCAAAATATGAAGTCCTGATGTGTCTTTTCTCGCTTTTCGTGTTGGGCGCTTCCCTTTAGCCTCCTTTAGCTTTTCTTGGGCAACCTTTAACTTGCGACGAGCAAACTAATTTAGCTTTTGGTAATGCTTCGTCATCCTCTTTTGAAGCTCTAGATCCCTGTTTGCCTTCTCCAACTTCCTCTCCAAATGGTCATTGACTCTTTCAAGCCACGCCTCCTTATTTTTTTCAATTTCTTGTTCAAAGAATGCAGTGAGGGGAGTGGATTGGAGAAGGGCTTGCTCCTCTTCCTTTTGCCTTTCAAGGGCTCTTTTAAGCCCTATGGTTCTAGGCCTTTTTCGCCTAGTTTGGTCTTCTTCTTCACTTTCATCAAAATCACCTATGAGCTCATCTATCCTTGCTTGGGCTTTGGAAGCCTCTTTCGTATACTTACTTGCCCTTGTCTCATGAATAGCCATGTGGACACTCATTTGTCTATTTTGGATCTGCAAGAATTGATTGAAATTTCTTGCCCGATGAAGGTCATCCTTCAATGCACCAATTTGCCTCTCTCTTCGGATCAAAAGGTTTTCTAGAATGTGTGCCTCATTATCGCTATCATCACTTGGGATTGGGATGATACTGGATGCACTCTCCCACTCATGACCTCCTTCTTCCTTGCCCTTCCCTTTGCCTTGGAAGGCTATTCTTGCGCTCTTCCTCCTAGGCAAGTCGATGATAGGTTTCTTTGGCAATTTTTTTTTGCTATGGAGAACTCTTGTCACTTTTGGAGTGACAGCCTTAGGCACTTTCTTTCTTGTTGTCCTGGGCTTTGTCTTTTTAGGATAAGGAGGCATAATTCCTTTACCTTTGTCATCTTCTTGAAACTGTTGTTCTTCTTGAGGCTGCTAGGAATCATCCTTTGGAGGCTGTTGTAGATCTTGAGGAGGCTGCTGTGTGTCTTCTATAGGCTGCCCCTGCTCCTCAATACCTAGCTGTTGTTCTGCCTCACTTTCCTGTTGTCGTTGGTCATCAATACCATGCTGCTGCTCTATCTCAATCTCCTGCTCATTCTACTGTTCAAGTTGTTTCTCAAACTGTTGCCCTTGGTCTCCTTGGTGTCATTCATCACCACTGAGTTGCTACTGTCCAGCACTCTCCTCTTCTTGTTCCTGCTGCTGCTCACCTTCACCACTGTCATGCTTCTGCCCTCCATCACTTTCTTCCTGTTGTTCCTCATCTTTTTCTTCATGTTCATGTCCTTCCTCCTCTTGCTGGCCACTTCCCTCTCCTTCTCCATGCTCTTTTGCCTTTTCTGTAGTGAATTTGAGCTTTCTAGGAGTAGGTCTGCTAGAGGAAGGCAAGGGGCAATGAGTAAGAGACGTGGGGGCTGTATGGACTGGAGGGACAGTGGAGAAATCTGGGTGACTGATGAAAACATCCCAAGAAACCTCTTTCTTCTCAAGCTAGTGAAGGATGATGATTTTAATGAGAGAGTGATGGAATAGAGAAGCTATCTACTAGGATGGAGGCTTCTTCTGGACAGAGGAGGCCATTTTCTCAATGCTTTTGCACAAGAAGAAAGGAAGATTCAGCTGCTTGGTTCTTGTGAAATGCATCAACAATCGGATGTGGTATGCATAAACTCAGGAAAATCTCCCCTCACAAGTGAAATACTTCATTATAATCTTCATAAGGGGAGCATAGCTGGCTAGAAGATAAGAGAAGGGGAAAATAGTAGGGCATGCTTCTTTGTGCTTAGGCTTGAGGAAGGTTTTGTAGTCATCCAAGTATAAATAGGCTTGCTTGAACCATTTCTCGCCAATGTATGGGATTTTAGCAGCCTTGGATATGGATCTCGGGGAGAACTTGAAATCAAGGCCTGCCACTTGAAAATGTTTGTCTTTGAACCTCAAGGCACACAAATGTGTTAAAGGAGAGAAACTTTTGACTTCTTGTATCCTCTGGCAGAAATCCAAGCACCCCACCTCATGAAAATTGAATAGGATAGATGGGTGTGTGTTGGGCCTTAGTTTTGGTCTTATTTTGCTCAAAGAAACTTACTAATCCATCTATTTTCCATCCATTTTCCATTCATTTATTCCATTTTGACATATATTTGATATTGATTCAGGTATTTAATTTTAATTTTTCAAATTCTAAAGTTTTTATGAAAGTTTGATTTTTAGTGCAAAATTGGTTGATTCAGAAATTCCCGTAATAGCTATATGGTTGATGTGGTTGCAGGACACTTGGGCACGAATTGAATGCATGGATGGAAAGCTTGGCAACTAGGACTAAGCCACCTATGCTTAGTTCGAACAGAACAAGCTTTATTAGGCCCATTTAGTTCTAGTCAATCATGACTAGTCATTCAGAAATCCCATAGAAATAGGGCAGTTTTGAGATTCTATGGGATTGGCCATATTTCTTGGGATAAGAATAATGAATTCGAATTAGATAGGTGGATGAGAAGTAGATGGGTTTTTTTGAGTAAAAATAGATCAGTTTGTTCATGAGACTTCTTATTTAAAGCCAAAGCTTTGATGGCTTATGTATTAGGATTATTATTGACTTATATACTTTTATATTGTGACACTTTTGGATTGAGGAGTTAATTTGAAGACTTGTGCTGTTATCATTTTGCTGTTCAATGTTATGGATGTGTGACTGAATTTAAGCTTCTGAGATCATTTATCAAGTGTGCAAGGCAAGGGTGGAAGGGCCCCCATTCCAAGCTAAGTACACTTTCTTGTTAACTAGTTTTATTTCCTTGTAATTTGAAGATTGTAGAACTGGTTTTTCAAAGCTTTATTTCAGATTGCTTCATGGTTCATGCATAATGATTGATGTCATTAGTTTATAGCTTATTCATCACTTTATCAAGTTGGAAAAACAGATGTATCAAGTTGAGCATCCCTTCTATGAAAATGATGAATTAAGATTGTTTTCTTTTGTTTGTGTGCAAGTAGTTTCTTGTTGAGATTATTGATATTAAGATGAATGAATTATAATGGAATACTTTACATGTCTCTTAAGTTAAGAGCTTCTTTCATTAATAATTTATCCATCTTAAGTTCTTGGTTTTAATCTCTAATTCATTAAGTGGTAATTGAGGTGAAAGCGGATTTCTTGAGTCAAGAACCATTTCAATACTATTCCTCTTTTTAAACTAATTGAGTTAGATTTGTAGAATGTATTACTTTCAGCTTTTGAATAGCTTATCTTTCAAGGTTGATTATATCTGATCTTCACATATAGTGATCTTGCCTCAAAGCATAAACAACCCGGATTGATAATAAATAATTGTGTTAGTTTAGGTACATAAATTAGCTCAACATTTTGGCGCCGTTGCCGGGGAGGCAAATATCGGCATAGTCAATAGAAAGAAAAAAGAAAAAAAAACACAAAAACAGTAGTTACACTTTTTAGTTATGTTTCTTTATGCCTAGACATAGAGATCCTCATGGTAGATTTATTAAAAACCCCCCACAAATAGAGATAGGATCATCAAACACCCCAGTTACTGGTAATCCAATTATTGAGGAATTGGCAGAAAAACAAAGAAGTGGACAAAGATTAACTTTGATTGAGAGACAAACTGTGTTAGCTTGGGAAGCAAAGCAAAAACAATCTTCAACTTCTGGAAAACAAATTATCAAAGGAAAACAATCTTTATTTCCATCCATAAATCCTCCTATCTTCGACCAACCTGAAACTCCACTTAAAATTGAAACAAATCAATCAATGGCAGAAGAGGGACATGGATCTGTTATTCTCACTCCTGAACAACGAGCTCAATATGAAAGACAACAAGCAGAATGGAGAAGAAAGAGAGAGGAGGATGCAAAACAAGAAAATGATAGAAAAATAGAAAATGATCAGAAAAGACAAGAAGATGAGACTACCTTTGGCTTTCCAATAATAGACACAAGTGCAATATTAGGAGAAGAAGTGAAAATGGAAAATATTCCACCTTCTGTATTGCCAAATTTTTATGGAATGTCAACAGAAGATCCTGATTCATTTATGTTTGAATTTGATATTCTATGTAGAACATATGGATACACTGATGACATTCATAAACTTCGTCTTTTTCCTGCAACATTAAAAGCAACAGCCTTGAAATGGTTTATGGGTTTAGGAGAACATACAATAGCTTCTTGGGATGATATGAGATCATTCTTCCTTAAAAAATATCAAGCTTATTGCAGATCTAGAGATTCAAAGGAAGATATTTTTAGAATGACACAACAAGAAGATGAAAGTTTAGAAGAATATTTGGAAAGATTTTTGTATAATCTACAGAAATCTAAACAACACTCTCTAAATCAAGAAACCATTCGAACAATCTTTCTCAAGGGTATAAGAGATGAATACCTTGACATTTTGAATGTGATGGGTAAAGGAGACATCTCAAACCTACCATTCGATGAAATTGTTGATTTATGTCAAAAATATTCTAGAGGAAGAGCAAAAACAGGAAGAAGAGAAGTAAGTTCAAAAGCAGCAAATTCAGCTGCAGGAGGGATAACAAGAGCTGAAATAGGAAGTTTATTGGAGAATTTCAAGACAGATCTTTTAAGTACATTAGGGACACAAGTAGATGTGCTAAAGGCAAATAAGAGGAAAGAAGAACAAGACCAAGCTTTAGCAATCTTTTGTCCCAAATGTAGAAACAAACATCCATTAAGAGAATGTCCTTTGGATAGTGTTAAGAGTGTTCAGGTTTGTGGTCTTTGTACAGAAAAGAATTCCACAGAAAATTGTCTAAAATTGAAAGAATTACAAATGAATTCAATGGAAGAAGTGCCAGGAATGGAAGGTTTTTATTATGTAGCACCACGAAGACCATGGCAACCTAGGATGCCTCAACAAAATCAACAACAATTCCCTCAACAAAATTACCTCTATCCACCTCAAAATCCTTGGACCCCTCCAATGCCATGGCAAGCTTGGCCTCCACAACAATATCCACAACAACCTGCACAAGGTTGGAGAGGATATGGTTATGGAAACCAGCCACCTCAACAATATCAACAACAATACCAGCAACAACACCAACATCCATTCACATATCCACAATATCCTCAATCCATACCATTTCAACAACAAAATTCTGCATATCCACAATCCATTCCATATCCGCAGCAGAATCCTCCACCGTTGTTGACCCAACCACAACAGTTGCAGCTACCCACAAATCAACCCGGACCAACTCAATTACCAGCACAACCAATTGCAAATCCGAATAATAAGGTGGAAAAAACTGCATACACTGTAGAGGAAGCAACATGTTTTCCCACATATTCAATTCTTCCTCTTAATGAAGTCCATCTAAGGTCTGGAAAAGTGCTTAAAAAGGATTCTCCTCCAATTATAGAAGAACCAACCGAACAAGGAGAATCACCTGAAACATCACAAACTAAGATACAAATTCAGAAAGGAACAAACATTACAACTCAAACACCACCTTATCCTGAAAGGTTAGTGGAACAACAAAAAGAAATAACCCTTCCTGAATTTGATATTTTAGATGAGTTGAAAAATGCTTATGTAAAAATTCCTTTGTTGAAGGCAATTAAAGAAATACCAATATATGCTAAAACAATAAAGGAATTGTGCATTAAGAAATCACATAAAAAGAAGAAGGATCCTACTACAATCCAAGTCATTGGTAAACTAGCAAGCCTCATGTCTACACAAACCATAGTAGAAAAATATATTGATCCCGGTATCCCTATGGTTACTATATCAATAAATAATTTCTCAGTACCAAACACATTAATAGACTTGGGAGCAGCTATAAATGTAATGACAATGGAGACAATGAAAAATTTGCATTTGAACAACATTAGATCAACCTCTACAATCTTAGAATTAGCAGACAGATCTAAAGTTGTTCCTGAAGGAATATTGGAAGATATTATAGTCTCTTTGGATTCATGGGAGTATCCTGTTGACTTCCTTATTCTGCAACCAAAAACAAATTTGGGAGGACATCCTCTAATCTTAGGAAGACCATGGTTAGCTACCGCCGATGCCTTTATAGGATGCAGATCAGGAAGCATGATTATTTCACATGGAGATGAAAGGAAACATATTGCTCTTTATTCACCTACACAGTCAACTTCTTTAGAATCAGTACTTGAAGCTCAAGAAAAACAGCAAACTAAATCAGTTTTAAGTATAAATAATTTCTTTGATTTAAGAGAAGAAGAAGAGAATGAAGACTTAATGGATCTTTTCATTTCAGAACCAAGTATTTCAGAGCAGCTTAGAGAAGTTCAATATGAAGCTGCAAATAACCTTTTGAATCAATGTTTTCAGGAAACCTGTACTGTTCAAACTTTGCGGAATTCTTTTATAGACATCTTTCCTATAAACACAATCTCCAATCCAACAATCAAAACAATTGAGGTAAGTCCTGGAAAACATTTAAACATTGGAAATGAGTTGCAATCCGAACAAGAGCAAGAGGTAATTGCATTATTACAGAAATATTCAAAATCTTTTGCCTGGGATTATACTGACATGCAAGGAATCCATCCTAACACATGTGTCCACCACATCTATACAGATGATCAAATCAAACCTGTAAGACAACCTCAAAGAAGAATGAATCCTATGATGAAAGAAATAGTGAAAGATGAACTGCAAAAATTGTTAAATGTTGGATTCATCTATCCTATTTCAGATAGTCAATGGGTTTCTCCACTGGTTATTGTTCCAAAGAAAAATGGAAAGTGGAGGGTATGTGTGGATTATCGAGAACTAAACAAAGCAACACTCAAGGATCATTTTCCTCTGCCATTTATTGATCAAGTGTTAGACTCATTGGCTGGAAAGAAATTCTTTTCTTTCTTAGATGGGTTTAGCGGGTACAATCAGATTAGAATAGCAACAGAAGACCAAGACAAGACAACATTCACTTGCCCATGGGGAACCTATGCATATAATGTTTTTCCATTTGGTTTATGTAATGCACCTGCAACTTTTCAACGAGCAGTGCTTGCAATTTTTGCTGATCTAATCCATGAATGTGTAGAGGTTTATATGGATGACTTTACGGTTTATGGAAACACATATAATGATTGCCTAAATAATCTTGAGAAAGTGCTGAAACGATGCATTGAAAAAAATTTGTCATTAAGCAATGAGAAATGCTATATAATGTTGACAGAAGGAATAGTTCTGGGACACCATATTTCTGCTTCAGGAATTAAAGTGGATCCAGCAAAAATCCAAGTCCTAGTAAACTTAACGCCTCCTACAACTCAGAAAGAGGTAAGAAGTTTCTTAGGCTATGAAGGCTATTATAGACGATTCATTGAAAACTTCAGTAAAATAGCCCAACCTCTGTTTAAATTATTAGCAAAATATATTGAATTTCACTGGACAAATAACTGTCAAAATGCATTTCAAAATCTGAAAGAAAAATTATCAGTTGCACCCATTCTCCGTGGACCAAATTGGTCTTTGCCATTTCATATATCAACTGATGCATCTGATACTGCAATAGGTGCCTTCCTTGGACAGAAAGAGAACTTGTTCAATTATGCAATATACTTTATAAGCAAGAATCTAACACCTGCAGAATTGAACTATACAGTCACCGAGAAAGAAATGTTAGCCGTTATACATGCAGTAAACAAATTCAAACATTATATAACAGGATATCAAGTTTTCATTCATACAGATCATTCAGCAATCAAATACTTGATGAATAAACCTATAACCAATGGAAGAATAACAAGATGGTTACTGTTACTGCAAGAATTTAATATCACAATACAAGACCGGCCAGGCAAGGAAAATCAAGTGGCTGACTTTCTGTCCCGCATACATTCACCCAATGATCCAAATCCGGTTGCAGATAACTTTCCCGATGAACACCTGTTTGCTATCACAGTAAAAACACCATGGTTTGCAGACATGGCAAACTATTTATCTTCTGGAAAGTTACCAACCCAATTCACTAAAAAGCAAAGACACAAAATTGTTAGAGAAAGTTCTAGGTATAGTTGGGTAAATGGTGATTTATTTTATACTGGTCCAGATTTGATAATTAGAAAATGTGTGCGAGAAGATGAAATATTAGATATTCTAAGGGCATGTCACGATGAACCATGTGGTGGCCATTTTGCAGATAAACGAACAACATATAAGGTGCTGCAACTGGGCTACTACTGGCCATCCATCTTCAAAGACTCTAAGAAATATGTCAGGCAATGTGACAGTTGCCAAAGAACAGGGAGACCAATCACAAGAGATGAGATGCCGCTGAAGCCACAAGTCCTCATAGAACCATTTGAGCAATGGGTGCTTGACTTTGTTGGACCCATCAATCCATCATCAAATGGAAAGAAGTACATCTTAGTATGTACAGATTATGTAACCAAGTGGGCAGAGGCTAAAGCAGTGAATAGAGCAACAGAAGATACAGTGGTCAACTTTCTTTTTAAAGAAATCTTTGTCAGATATGGAGTACCTAGACAAATTGTAACAGATCAAGGAACACAATTTACATCAAAACTGGTATGAGATCTAACAGAGAAGTACAAGATCAAACACAGAACATCTACACCATATCATCCTCAAGCAAATGGGCAGGTTGAATCAACAAATAAAGTCCTAGAGAATATCATGACAAAAACAGTACAGCTGAACAGAAAAGATTGGTCTGAAAAATTACAAGATGCACTATGGGCCTATCGAATTACATGGAAGAATACAACTGGTTTTAGTCCATACCAGTTAGTATATGGAAAAGAGGCCTTATTGCCTATAGAATTTCAAATACAAACATACAGACTAGCAGCTGAATTAGGACTAGACCTGACAGAAGCACAACAGCAGCGGATCATGGATCTGAATCAGTTGGATGAGCATCGTCAACAAGCCATAGAACATACTACATTGGTGCAACAACAAAGAATGAAGTGGCACGACAGATATATCAAAACAAAGACATTTTGCAAGGGAGATTGGGCATTACTTTTTGATTCCAAGTTCAAAGATTTCAAAGCAAAGTTCACAACACACTGGTTAGGACCATATGAAATTGATGAAATCTTCGACAATGGAGCAATCAAAATCAAGACAATTGACCAGGATTCCACCTCCTTTATAGTGAATGGACATAGGCTCAAAGTTTATAATAGGCCTATCAGTAAAGAAGCATTTATGAAACAACTGACAGAAGATACAAAACTGGAAGTCATGGCACACCAGGCTCAGCCATCTTCCAGTCCTGTAGTTGAATAAAAAATAATATAAAAAAAAAAAAACATAAAAAAAAATAAAAAATAAAAAATAAAAAAACATAAAAAATAATAATTTGTTTGCTAGTGAAAACCAGGCAACTGGCACTATGCAAACACGAATTCATAGGGGAAAATCAAGGCAACTTGGACTCTATGAATTCCTTTTTTTTTGTTCTACTGTTCTCACATAATTCAATACAGGTACTTTCCATCAACAATTGACTTGAGGACAAGTCATATCTTAAGCAAGGGGGAGACTTGTATTAGATCTTTAGCTGGAAAGCTGAAGTATAGAAGGAACTTGTATTGTCAACAGAGGGACCTGAAAGAAGAAATCAATACAGAGGGACCTGAGAGACCTGCCAATGTCAAAACAACATATGCATATTATGTAAGCAATGCAGAGGGACCTGAAACAAAGAATCATTACAAAGGGACCTGATTTTTCAATTCAAGAACCAGAGCATGAAGAACAAGGAGCAGCAATAAAATTTACTTTTTGATTCATCTACAACATCTGACTTCATTCCACCTGTACAAACATCATCCAGGGAAGTATATGTATAGTCATTTTGTGCTTGAAATTCAAATTTTTCTTAGGAATTTTTAGTTTTTGTTAAGTTAAAGTTAGTACCTGAGGATATTCAATATTCCCTATACATATCCTATATTCATAATACCCCTATACATATTCCATTTCATTCATATACATTTCCCATACATATTCCCTATAATCCTAAGTATTTTTCTTTAAGAGCAAAAGACCAAGCTAGGACAACTTTTTCCACCTGCATATACAAATCAAGCATTAGTATGGAGATGATTTTAAACATGACCTAAGATGGTCATTTTAAAATCATAAAAATGTGCATAAAAGCCAAAACAAATAATGCGCTATATGAAAACTATATACCATAAGTGTAAATAAGGAATGCGAATTCAGCGCAAAGGATATAAGGTTAATATGCACAAGATATAAGGCTAATGGTATATAAAATTAACGCGCATATAATATAAGGATAAGCAAAGGTATATGGCGCATACAAAATGAAGGACGGGCACAATTGTTATGATCTGGTTGACAGGCTTGACAGGGTATGATAATTGCATATACAACGCAAGAGTATCATTGCACGTATGGACACACGGCGGAAGTAATAAGTTCATGCAGAAGGTGGCAATGATACAGGTATATCATTCAAAGTAAAATGCGTTGGTGGCAATGAAACGTGCATATCATAGCACACGACAATGGAAATCATACGTGCACGGTGGTGATAACACATCCATATCATTCAAATATAGCACACGCCGGTGGTGACAATACAGCCATATCATTTAAACATAGCATACGCCGGTGGTGGTAGTACGTGTATATCATTTAAACATAGCACAAGGCGGTGGTATCCTCATGACACAGTCGGGCGATTGGTCAAAGAGGACAGCCATACCAACTATGCATCATAACACCAATGGGCACGGTACAACCATGAGCTCGGTCAATTCATGACCGTTTCAACCTCATTCCTCATTGCCAGAGCTCAGAAGGAAGGCGTTCTGAAAAAAAACATCAATCCGGAGAGAAGAGAAGGCGTTTGAAGCAGCGAAATAGTGAAAATCGCTCCGGAAAAGCAAGAAGGCGGATTTAAGAAAGGAAATCGCTCCGGGTTCAACGATCAGAGATAGCAGATTTTCAGGATTGAGTCAGGTAACAGTGAAGTTCATTTACACTCAGCGATTATGGAATATTGCTTGACATTAACTTTTAGATCCTGTGTTTTGCCACCAGCTCAGTTAACCGAAACAATAGGGATTTGGAGCGCCCGGTTATACTCCACGCGCTCGTTGACAGTCAGGTAACTACAAAACCCGTGATTATCTCCAGATTGACAGCACTTAAGGATTGTTGATAGATTTTGATGCGCAGCATTTTGAGGGAAACTCATTGCATGAGTAACACGTTTTAACGGAATGCTGTGATTGAAGTGGCATGGCAGTGGTTGTTGAATTGCGCACTAACCCGTGTTCTTCTGAGTGAACTATGCGCATTAATATTTTCACAAACAGTTATCATGAAAACGAAAAACGCCATAAAACACTTGCTGCCACTGCGTTTTTATTTTTGTTTTTGACGGGGATCGAATGCCTGATTGTCACATTGAACTGTGGTTGCAAAAGGGAGTCGGGTTGCTGAAGCATGTTTATATTTGGTTGAGGTCGAGAGCTTTTTGCATACTTATGATTTTTATGCTGAGCCTGCGAGCAATAATTTTTGCAAACACCTTTGCTTAAGCCGAAAACATTGCGAAAATTTCGATTAGGCCGAGAGCACTCTTTAATTTTTTTATTTTATATATACACAGTAAATCATGTT
Source organism: Pinus albicaulis (assembly GCA_034641835.2). Taxonomy (NCBI): domain Eukaryota; kingdom Viridiplantae; phylum Streptophyta; class Pinopsida; order Pinales; family Pinaceae; genus Pinus; species Pinus albicaulis. Next base: position 116,434,961 of record CM076576.1, read on the forward strand.
TGTGTGATTTATGATGCTGCGTGTGTATTTAATTTAAAAAAACAGAGACCAGTGTATTAACAGAAGTATACAGGTGTTGTTTGCATTAAACAGGGAATTCAGAGAGTGCTATTGCAAGGGAATATATCAGAGGTTAAAAAGTGCAGAGTTGAGTTGAGTCAGAAGAGGAAGGTAAGCTTCTTTGCTTACTGAATTTCATTTTAAAAAACGATAGTCATAATTTTTATTAAAATGAAGTTAGTAACAGCAGAAGCCTACATTGATTGGTTTACAGAAACAATGGCAAACAGGGTAGAGCCAAAATTTCAAATAGAAAGCTGGGGAAAAGAGACTATAGAAAAACTCTATCAGGCAGGAATGATAGGCTTCTTACAGAAATTTAATGGCCATTCTGAGGAGATAACCAAAGATTTTATAAAGAATTTTAATCAAGACCAGACTCGAGTAGGAGAAATCATTATTCCAGTAACCCAAGAATACTTGTCCAAAGCCTTAGATTTGCCAATGCTAGGGGAGAAGTATTACAAAGGGCTACACTTCAAGGAGAAAGCATGGACTTTCTTCCTTGAGAAAAACCGGAAGGGGACATTTTATAGGACAAAAGGTATACCCAGGGAATGGTTTAATGAGCCATGGGGAGAATTGGTCTTGATTATCCAAAAGTTTTTGACTTGTGACCGAGGATATAGTGTTGCCCATTTATATCATGTTAAACTTCTACAGCACATTAAGGGGGAAGATAGGATTAATTTACCTTATTTCCTATATAAAAGAATCTTAAGAATGATTGAAACAGCAAGACATGAAAACAGGCTTAAGGCAGGACAGATGTATCATCAAGGATTGATTAAAATCCTAGTTGAGTATCAAGTGAGATTGCAGGGCATAGTGTGGAGAGAATTCATGGTTAAAAATCATTTTACTGAACAGATCAAAGAGGTACAAGATAAAACAGAGCAGGAAAGTAAGGGAGTGATGAATTCACCCTTATATCCTAGAACAAGAGCCGAACAGCAAAATAACATGGCCATGGATAATGAAATATCTGTGATGTCTATTCCCAAAAGATTTACAAATAAAAGTCCCATTAATTTAGACAGGGAAGAAGAAACATATTTTCCAAGACCACAAGAAAAAAATAGCATTCCACAAGAAGAATTTGAAAGAGATTCTTCATATGATGATGAAGCAGCAGCATCATTAATGAAAACAACTCAGGATTTTGAAAAAGAAATCAATGATGGAAAAATCAGGGATTTGACTGACCAATTAGAAATTAGCAAAATTGTGGAAAAACAATTAAAAGAAGAGAACAAAGCAAACAGGAAAGATAATGCTAAATTGGTCAAAACAAATGAAAAATTGAAAGAAGAGTTGGGGAGATTGAAAAGGAAAAATGATTTAATTTCTAAACAAGCATTTAAGTGGTTGAAGGAAAAGAACATGTGGCAGGCCAAGTATGAAAAGCAGAAGGTTAAAGCAACTTTGTTCAAAGAAAGACATGACACAGGTTTGGATTGTTTGGCAAGGGCAGCACAACAGGAATCATCTACAGGTACAACATCTACTTCAGAAAGAAGAAGGTCAAAGAGGAACAGGCAAGCATGGGGACATGCTTGATGATAAGCAAGGGAGAGATGTTGGGCCTTAGTTTTGGTCTTATTTTGCTCAAAGAAACTTACTAATCCATCTATTTTCCATCCATTTTCCATTCATTTATTCCATTTTGACATATATTTGATATTGATTCAGGTATTTAATTTTAATTTTTCAAATTCTAAATTTTTTATGAAAGTTTGATTTTTAGTGCAAAATTGGCTGATTCAGAAATTCCCGTAATAGCTATATGGTTGATGTGGTTGCAGGACACTTGGGCACGAGTTGAATGCATGGATGGACAGCTTGGTAACTAGGACTAAGCCACCTATGCTTAGTTCGAACAGAACAAGCTTTATTAGGCCCATTTAGTTCTAGTCAATCATGACTAGTCATTCAGAAATCCCATAGAAATAGGGCAGTTTTGAGATTCTATGGGATTGACCATATTTCTTGGGATAAGAACAATGAATTCGACTTAGATAGGTGGATGAGAAGTATATGGGTTTGTTTGAGTAAAAATAGATCAGTTTGTTCATGAGACTTCTTATTTAAAGCCAAAGCTTTGATGGCTTATGTATTAGGATTATTATTGACTTATATACTTTTATATTGTGACACTTTTGGATTGAGGACTTAATTTGAAGACTTGTGCTGTTATCATTTTGCTGTTCAATGTTATGGATGTGTGACTGAAGTTAAGCTTCTGAGATCATTTATCAAGTGTGCAAGGCAAGGGTGGAAGGGCCCCCATTCCAAGCTAAGTACACTTTCTTGTTCACTAGTTTTATTTCCTTGTAATTTGATGATTGTAGAACTGGTTTTTCAAAGCTTTATTTCAGATTGCTTCATGGTTCATGCATAATGATTGATGTCATTAGTTTATAGCTTATTCATCACTTTATCAAGTTGGAAAAACAGATGTATCAAGTTGAGCATCCCTTCTATGAAAATGATGAATTAAGATTGTTTTCTTTTGTTTGTGTGCAAGTAGTTTCTTGTTGAGATTGTTGATATTAAGATGAGTGAATTATAATGGAATACTTTACATGTCTCTTAAGTTAAGAGCTTCTTTCATTAATAATTTATCCATCTTAAGTTCTTGGTTTTAATCTCTAATTCATTAAGTGGTAATTGAGGTGAAAGCGGATTTCTTGAGTCAAGAACCATTTCAATACTATTCCTCTTTTTAAACTAATTGAGTTAGAGTTGTAGAATGTATTACTTTCAGCTTTTGAATAGCTTATCTTTCAAGGTTGATTATATCTGATCTTCACATATAGTGATATTGCCTCAAAGCATAAACAACCCGGATTGATAATAAATAATTGTGTTAGTTTAGGTACATAAATTAGCTCAACAGTGTGCATTGACCTCCTCTGTGGAAATTGGCTCATACCTCTTGTGCAACCCACTTCTGCTATCTTGCCTGGGAGGCATCTTGATCTAGCTACGCTCTTGAAACACCAAACTGCCTCAATTTTTTTTGAAATGCCTTCTTCAAACAAAACTCTGTCCCAGCCTGTCAACTTGCTGTAATCAACAAATGATTTCAAATATAATGTGAAAATGCCCTTCTTTGGTATAAGACCCATGTTCCTTCGGAAATTGCCTTTCCCCTTGGCTTGCAAATCAACAAATAAACTTCTAGAACAAAAACACAGTCAATCGGGATACACAGTCAATAGTGATTTTTCTGTGTTTTGTGGTAGGGGTACCCTGCTTTTTGATGTTTTGAGGACACAGTATAACCTCGTATTTCAGCTAAAAGCAAAACCATAACCTTCTTATTTCAAGACACTGCTCCCTTCTTGTAGGCCACTCAACCAATCAATTCAATAATATGAAGACAGTCAGTCAAAACAAGCATCCACACAGTCAAAGGTTACTGTGTTTATAGATATGGTGACAGAGTTTGCAAGGTTTGGCGTGAGCTCAAAGATTTGTAGGAGTTTAGACAATCAAGACTCTTCTTCAACCAAAACACTGCTCCTTTTGGTGTGCCTTTCAACAAATATATTCAACACTATTTCACAATCAAACAAAGTGTATATACAGTCAAAGGTGACTGTTTATAGGACAGGGCGATAGATCTTTTAATGTTTGATGTGTTAACAAGGTCTTGTAGCAGTCGAATACCAACAAACTCCTTTTCAAACAAAGCACTGCCCTCCCTTTACTTTACTGCTTCTCACACTAGTTTGACCCACACACCCCCCAACTGTAGATGGTAGCTTACTTACTGATTCTGCCTTATGGAACCGAAAGGCACAACACTGCTTTTTGTCCCTTTAAAATACAGAGGATATTTTGGAAGGTCACAAGTGCTTATTTAATGATCACTGTGTTTGCAAACTGACCTACGGTTTCACCCTTTGAAAAACCTTGTCTCTCCTTTCTTTTATCACAGTTTTGGGAGCAGTTTCATGGCCTTTTCTTGTCAACCAAACTCACAGGCTTTTAATGTTTCACTTTTAACCAACAGAAACACAGTAAATTTCGTTTTCACATAGAACTCAAACCTGTGGCTTAGACTGTGGTTTTTAACCCTTTTGCACCACTCAACAGTTCTTGAAAAAACCTAAGGGAGGCAGCAGAAATACCTTGAAATCGATGACAGGATTTTTAGAGAGTTGGAGCAGCTTTTACAATTGATTTGGAGGCGTTAGAACCATTGAAAGGTGCACGAGGTGTTTGTGTGGAAGAGCGCCGCGCAGAATTTGGTGTCGGGTCACCTGTCGGGCCGACAGGACCCAAGGCTACAGGCATGCCGCTCGCACCTACAGGCGCGCCGCGCAGCCTTGTTCTCCTTTGTATTTTCTGCGCCTGAGCATGCCGCGCACACTTACAGGCGTGCCACACGAAGTTTAGCCCTTGAAAACTCTGTGTTTTTGTTCAAAACCTCTTTCTCTGGTCTCGTGAATGAAAAAGGAGTGTCTTGCTCATTCTTTGGGGTTTGCAAAATGAATTTTCCACGGTCTTTTACCCTTTTAGAAAACAAAAAGGCCAACGGTCCTTTCACGTTTGATTGGAGAAGGTTTGTTCAAAAGTTTGAAAAGGCCTTAGTTTTTAAAACTGAATTTGAAACCTCTTTTTCAAATCTCTCAACACACAAACTGATATCATTTGTTTGGATATGTATTACAGTGGTAAAAATTACTTGTTTATAAGCGAGACCTCCCTTAACCCTTATGAGAAATTTTCCTTTTAAAACTTTGACTGTCTCTCACTTAGAGGGAAAAATGTCTCCTTTTGTGGCAGTGGCATGTAACTTTGCCTTCAATGATTTCCAGAACCTGAAAGAATATGCCAAATTTCATTTTGTACTTTATGAACCTGTATACTTATTTGCAGTGCCCTTTGCTGAGGAAGAAACTGAACTGTCACCTCAATACCCCTTTTATACTTCTGGTGATTTGTATGGCATACCTGTCTTTGTCTTTTGGGTATACTTTCTTCTTTTTTGCAACATAAACTATCATTTTTGCTCTGGATGTTATGAGTATAGTCTTGTCTACAATGTAAATCTAATTAGATGGTAGGTGTTGCTTGAGTTTCCTTTTTTACTGTAGATGCAAAAATGCAGTTGCATTGATCTTCGGTTTTATCATCCTCTGTCTAAGAGGGCACTTGTCTAAAACCTTCCTCTGCTCAATCAAAAACCAGCAAGGTATCTTTGGTCCTTTGTTATGGGAGCAAACTTTCTTTGGAAAACCAAATGTACTTTGCCTTCTTTTCCACTGTGATGAGCTATTTGAAGGCATTCTCTTATGAGCAGGAGGATGAGTGTCCTTTACTTTGTTTATGAAGGATGGCCTTTTTGACAAATGCTTGGCTTCCCTTTGACCATGATGGCAGAGTTTGTTTTGAGATCAAGACCCCTTTTTACCCTTTTGACTATCTGTTTTCACAACATTTCTTCAATGATGATAAACCTGTCAGTTTATAGGTTTTGCTTTGTGCTTCAAAGGTAATGAAAACTCTTGCAGACTATTTTTAGAACCTACTTCTTTTACTTCTGCCTTCAACCATCACCTTTCTTCAGAAAACCCTATTCACTGTCTCACTGTTTATTAAAAACAAATATGTCTTTCAGTCAGTTGCAACTCTTGAAGTCAAACTTTGACCATCGCCCTCTACTTATAGATGAAGGAGGCACTTTCAAAAACCCTCTGCTTATAGATGAAGGAGGTTTTTTGGTCTTCAAACCCTCTGCTTCTAAATGAAGGAGGTTCTCAGTCATGTCTTATCAACAACCTCTTGACAATGTTGTTTTTTCTTCTACTGTCCTTTCAGGCCTTAAATGAGGTTGCAAGAGCTTGATGAGAAACTCTTTGCCCTGCAGATGCATCTCATGCTCAAGATCACATTGAGAAGCAGTTGTCTTCTCATGTGGCACCAAAAATTGTCTTCTGAGATGTTGGTATGTTTCCTGTCCTTGAAAGATCCATCAAACACTGTAAAACACCTAAAATCAGCTTGAGATTATGGTTTATGTATTGCTGAGACTTAAGGGTGTATAAGTGGCGCGACTTAGGGCTATAACCAACTTCATTAGTAGAGTGGGAGGTCTGTTATGACTGGTCTATATCATATGGAGGTTTTTGGCTCTTGGATAGTTTTCCAAGGGAGAAATGCCTTAAAGCGCCACTTCCTAACTTAGGGGGGACTGTTTGAATAGATTTGGATTGTCTCTTTTAGAGTTGGTGGGCAGACTAGTATGGCTGAGGCTAGGTAGGATTGATAATGAGGTTTCATCTCATCATGGGTGGACTGAAAAGGTAAGAGGGAAAAAAGTTTTATAGGTGTTTTCCTAGCTAGAAAATTTGACAAATTTTTAGGTCGGTTGTTGGAAAACTTGGCTGTTATAACTAGTCATCACCAACAAGTAAAAAAAATATTGATGACTAACACCACACCGATCCCATACAGCTTGAAACCAAGCATGCAATCAAAGAGAAATCAAGTTCAAATTGCGAGGCTAAGGCCTCTCCAGCTACATCTCCAACAGCCTTCTTGTTCTTCTTCTTCTGTGGACAGTTAGTGGCGAAATGCCCATGTTCGTGACAGTGAAAACACTTCACTTTGGACAAATCTTGCTTCTTGCCTTTAGCATCAGATTTTGAATTATGTTTCTTCCCCTTCCCTTTCCTTGCTTTGGCAGCCAAAGCGCAATTCTCTTCATCTTCATTCTTTGATGAAGATCCATCCCTGGTACCCCACCTTATATCCTCCTGCACAAGATCCGACCAAAGTCGCTACCATCCCTGCAGTTTCTCCCGACCATTGACAAAGTCTTCATAGCTATGCCAACTCTTTGGAAGCCCAAGGAGATCCAAGCTCACCAAGTCTTCATCATCAATAGTAAGCCCCACACTTCCCAATTCATCCTTGCAGTGGAAAAACTTCGTGAGGTATTTTGGAATACTGTCGCCCTTCTCCATTTTTATTTTTCTAAGCTTGTCTTTAAGCACCAACTTCCTCTGGTCACTTCTGCTTTGGAAAAAATCTGTCAAAGCCTTCCACATTAAGAATGGAGTGGCTTTCCCATGAAGGCTAGACACAATATGGTCCTTCACACCTTCCAACAGAATTCTTCTCGTCTTTGCTGTCTTCTTTTGCCATGCGTCAAGTAATGCAGCATCGCTAGATCCTGGCTTAGGAACATCGCTATCGATGAACTCCTTCAGTCCATTATCCTCCAGCACTGCCTCCATCCTGTCCTTCCATGCTATGTAATTCGAGCTCCCATCAAGGGCATACTCCAATCACAACCCATTGAAATCCATTTCAATGTATACTCAACTTCTACACCAAGAATCTTCTGTAGCAAATTAGAATTGTCCACCAGCACAAACTCACCAATACTTCACAATTGCAATCTCCAAGAATTAAAAATGCTCTTATACCATGTAGAAATTATATGCACTAAGCATGCATATGTCCTAGATTCCCCTGATCTCACAATATTTAACTTCTTGCAAAATACAGAATCATTCCACTGTTAATATTTTGCGGAAAATTAATTGCACACACATGTAAAGCATAAATAGAAACAATCTCACATAACACAGTTGTTTAACGGGAAATCCTGAAGCTGAAAACCCCAAATATCATATATTATGTATCATGGAGATCATATGACAATCTCATACAAAGCTTAGTACAACAAGCTCTCAGTACAATACAATTGTCATACACTAATCAGGAAAAATCTGCAAATACATGCACCGATCTTTGCCCCCTGCTAGCCTACCTCCACTGCGCAATCCCTGCTGAAGAATAGATCTGAATGAATTTGAATTACCCTTGCCTTGACTACGCAATCCTCATTTGCAACTCCAATGTGTGTGTGATGCAATTAATGCATCACTAAAGTCACAACAGATAGTCCATCTTGCCCTTTCACCTATCTCTCCACTGGGTCTCCACTGGAACTGACATGCACTGTAGTTAACTGTTGTATTGTTCAGTTAATTAATGAGTTATTATTTGTGAATTAATTAACTAATTAATTCACTCCACTCTCACTAGTGTATCATTCAGTTAGACTAGATACAACTAGCTCAACTGAGTCTAACTGAGTTAAACTGAATACAACTCCATAAACTACTCTTCCAACTCTGTCATAACTCTGCCACTTGAGTTCTAACTGAATCCTCCATGCATGAACTCTAGTAAACCCTTGGGAACTGCGTAATTCCCTTAGTCCACTGATGTATCAAATCTGTGCACTAAAACAAAGTGCTCCAAGAGAATAAGTTGTTGTTTAGAGTCTGATTATTACTAAGATCTAATAATAATCGACATGCATCTATTTTTAGATTGACGATCTATAAATAGACTTCGCCCAATATTCTAAAAATAGAATTTCATCTATTTTTCCAACTTGATCAACCATCCACAAATAGCATCCTACAACTTCTGAAATATGATCACCATGTCTAAAAATAGACTTGCGCCAAAAATAGCGTGCGGGCCCACTTAGTGAAGGCGACTCTTTTCACTAAGCTCATCATCTTGTTGAATCTCAACACATGTTCTATGTGGTGGTGGATTAAAGTGGTTTTGTTAGGCCTTTTTTTGTTGGCACTTAATTTCCCATATGCGAGTATGGATGTATTGTTACTGGTGATATTCCTTTTCTAGTAGCTCATTTGAGAGATGATCATAAAGTCAATATGCATAGTGGCAACACTTTCAACCATTGATATGTAAAATCAAATCCTCATGAAGTTGAGAATGCTACTTGGATGTTAACCGTATTCAATTTCTTTGGGCAATTAAAAAATTTGCAGGGGATAACTTAACATTTTCCAGATATAAGGGAAGGAAGTTGCATGACTTGGAATCAATATGTAATTTAGGTTGAGCGAGCATATCCGTGTTCATTAATTTTTTGGAAAAAATACTATTTGTATGAGGTATGGCTCATCTTCAGGATTCAGTTGAAAGTGACATAGAGGATAATTAAATCCTAGTGAGTTAAACAATAGTATTTCGGTATAATCTACTGGTAGCAGTGGAATAAACTAATACTTGGAAAAGGAAGACTTTGCCAGCACTAAAGAATGTCAAAGTCTTGACTGAATATCTCTTGTTCATGTAAGGTCATTTTGGTGATGGAGTCATTAACATTAGTTATGATAAGTTATGCCAATTATTCTATGAATAAAATCTCCAAAAGGATTGATTTGAGATGGAGTAAAACTGCTACTTACAACAGTTCAAAGACAAATATTTCATTATCAGTTTCATGAGAAAAGATAAAAGGATAGGTGGAAGATTTTTAGTATATATTTTCAACAGCTCCAGATTCCAAGGTGGAGGATCAAGTGCCAGTTAATTCATTTCCAAATTCCAAGGCTGAAGACTTCCATGCAGTTCCAAATTCCTTGCATATTATTCAAAGATTGTCTTCATTTTAGGTGCATTGCTTATATTTTTATTCCAGGAATATTGTAACAATTTAGGAGATGTATTTTTCTATATATTGCTTGATTTGTAATGTAAAAGTGTGGGCTTTTAGAAGCCAAGACCGCTTCAGTTTTGTAAAACTCTTTTTCCAAAAATTCTAATTGGAGTATTTCAGCTCTGGTTTTGACAGAATTTGTGTTTCTTGTTTGTTTTTCCAGTATTTCCATAATCTATTTCTGCACATATCCAGTGTTACATAGAAGAGTTGGGTCAGAATATATTGAGTTTCAATATTTCTGGAATTCCCTGCAAATTTATAATTGTTTAAAGATATTAGTATATTGGACTTTTGTTTGAGTTAGCTCTTTGAACTGGTTATTTTTTTCTAGTTCTATCTTCTTCTGGATATGCTTTGTTGGGTTGTAAAAATCCTTTACACGCATCTCAAATTCCCTTGTTGTTAAGTAGTCAGGTTGACTTCTTGATTATTACGAATCTCCCTACATTCTTCTATCATAATCCTTAAAAAGCTAAGTCGTTCTGTCAGGATGGAAGTTGACACTTTGAGAAAGAAATCTGCAAAGGAGGGATTTATTCATGAATAGGAATTGTGCATTGATCACCAACCACCCTCAATTCAAAACCATAAATCTGACCACTGATCTTCAAAGGTGTTTGTATAGTGACAGTTAACAACGTTAAACAAGGCCTTGTAATTATTAAGGGAGCCCCCTCTGGTTCAGGGGTCAGCTTGAACCTAAAGATTGGTTGAGTTGGTTTCCTGGCGTAGTTTTTGCAGCCAAGAACTACTTATGGGAAATGGGTACAATAGGACCTTCACCAATTTACTTTCCTACCTATTAAACCTATACAATATTGTCTCGACACACTTCCTCTGATTTAACTGAAGTTTCCCCTTTACCTGATCTATTTTAATTTCCATGCCCAAAAATAAATTCCCTTCGCATCAAATTTAAAGGATAATTGAGTTTTCGCATCCTATATGATTTCCTTGTAATTTTAATCAATAACATATCATTTACATACAAGAAAAAACAAATAAGATGATCAGAACTAATTAAAATACACAAAACGAGGGCCTCTTTGCTCCTTGTGAAGCCAAGTCCCTTTATATATGTAACAATTTTTTTATACCACATCCTTAGAGATTGCTTAAACCAACATAAGGAACTTTTCTTCCTACATACCAACCCTTTCATACCCTTCACTAAAAAACCTTATGACTGCTTCATGTGGATATCTTCTTTTAGATCCCCATGTAGGAATGCTTTTCTTCAGATCCATCTATTCTACCTCAAAATAAAAAACAACAAAAACAAATCAAAGAAATACAACAGAAGATAACTTTGCAACATGATCCGAGTGGATATTTTTGGCCACCCACCTATTCCACTGGCTCACAACACGATTTTCCTATTTTGGCAATTTTCAAGTCTTGAACTACTCAAGCCATTTTGAGGCCCTAAATGGATTTTTTTGTGGAAAGGATCCTTGCTGATAGTTAAATATTTTACTCCTCAAGTCAACCTTTCCAATGGGATATTGTAAATGTCAAATAAAGATTGTATGCCAAAGTTACGACCACCAGAAATTGACATTCCAACTTACCCCTGTCAGGACCCATAAGCTTTTGGTGCTTCATCTCCTAGGATTAAGTTTTTGGATGTTTAGGGTTTTTAATTTTTTTCATAATAAAAAAGCCTTTGAGCCTCATTATAACACAATTTAGGAAGGTGCGTAGCCATCACATCTCTTCTAAGAGATAACCTACCATTATTTTAGCCAGTTTGCTTTCACTATGCATGCATACAGTTTCAAAAAAAATCTATGTATTAATTGAATTCAAGTTCCATTGTATTCCAGTTTTTTTTGTAAATTTGTATTTCATTTCGTTCCCTTCATAAATTCATATCAATGGTATTAGAGCGATCTTCTCTTTCTCCATTTTTTTGTGCATGTCCCCAATGAAGTTAGGGTATAAGGAGTTGGGACTCGAACTACTTGAGCCCTTGCAAGGTTGCCCTCACCATCCTCAATGACCTCTCATGGCAAAAAGAAAGAAATATGAGGGAGCAGGAGATCTTATCTAAATATTTCTAGAAAAATTTCTAAAGCGACAAAGGAACTAGATAATGGATAATTTTCCAATATCCTTTGGTGGATACCAATAAACAATAAATATTCATCCAGTGGCCACTTCAAAGGCCTCACCCCCTTTAAACAACTCAATATTAAACATAAAAATATTACACATCTTATTTATAATATTAAAAAATAGTAATAAACTTTATATTTTTATAGTTTATCCATCTTTTATGGGATAATATTTTGAATATTTAATAATTTTGAAATCTAAACATGTATGTTTTAAATTTAATTAATTTTAAGTTTTAATGAATAATAATTTAATTAATGGAGTGGAATTTAGTTAATTTTTCAATTTCAATTTCAATTTTATGATATATTTAAAAAAATTATTTGATTAGGAGAAAATAAATATAAAAATATTTTAATTTTATATATATATAATTTATATATTACTATGTGTTTTTGTTGATTAAAAATATATATTTTATAAGAAAAAAAATTAATTTTAATTTTAAAAAATCAAATAAAAAAAGAAACAAAGAAGAAGAAAAGGAAAAGATATATGTTAATCCAGGTGGATATTGGTGGCCAACCACCTATTACACTTGGACCCCCAACATTATTTTTTTCAATTTCCTTAATTCTAGCACATCTTTTCTATTTTAGGAAAATTTTCAGGTCCTAAACTTCTAGAGTCGTTTTGAGGTCCTAAAAGACATTTTCGAGGAAAAGGAAGTCAGAACAGAAAAATGATAGAATATGTTTCATAGATTCTTTTTCTCCTCCTCATGGATATCTTAGAAACTAGGTATTACGATATCCAAATGGAGATCGTATGCCAAAGTTACGATCCCATGAAGTTGGTAGTCCAACTTACCCCAATGGGGCCCAAAACCTTTGGTGGTTCATCTCCTAGGGTGAGAGTTTCACACTTCTTATTTATTATAAAAAAGTGTGTGAGCCTCATTGTAACACAATTTAGAAGGTATGTAGTCATCACATCTCTTCTCAGAGATAAACTACCATCGTCCGAGCTAATTTGTTCAATTATGCATGTAAACAATTTTCAGTACGTGTTGTTAATTAATTAAAGTTTTGTTCTTTAGTTGCATATTTTTATTTTGTTTAAATCTATATTTTGTTTTATTCGTTGATAAATATGGATCATATGTACCTATAGAAATTTACAATCAAATCCCACTCTAATTAAAAAGGTTTCGAAACAAAAAGTAAACTTTCAAATATACGCACAAACAAAATATTTGCGAGAAACTTTTAAAAAATAAACGAAAAGGTGAATTTAAAAAAAAAACGTTTTAAATTCTCTCGAGCAGTGGATAGAGAGGGGTTTCATGCCACATCATCAATCTGACAACGTGACAACAAGGCATAGAGAAAGAGTTACCACGTGGATATCTAACCATTATGCACAACACGTGACTTCTGGTTTCGGTTTCCAGATGACTCCACTACAACAACACATGGTTTTGTCTAATAAGAATAGTTCCCTCCAAAATCCATACATTAAATCTCCCATGCCTCATCAACTCTCTCTCGAATTTAGTGGCAGTCAGAACATGGTTGGAATTTGACGAGCATTTTTCACGCAAGAGGCCATTTTGCATGTAAAATGCATTTAAAATGTTTAAATGACTCTCTTGAATGACATGTTTTGAAGGGTGCAGAATGTATTTTTGACGTCTTATCTTTTTGCAAAACGTTATTAATACCTTATTGGGCACCTTTCCATTAGCTGAAGTTACCCTTCGCTTCCAACATGGGACAAATGAAGTACTATAATAAGTGAAAAATGGTCTTTTCAGTAAATAAACATTAATTTTGAATCTTTTCCTAGTACGATTTCAAAATCTAAAGTTATTTACTACTACAAATTCAAACATATCTATTACTACAAAACTTACCTTTGAAATCCGAACAATTTTTCTTATCAAATGTGGTTTGCACTCTAATTTTATCTTCAAAATCACAAAAACTCCTGGTTATTTTATTCTTGCAGTGATAACCTTAATAAAACACAAAGAAATGGGAATTTTTGTATGTATTCTTAGTTACAATTTAAATGATAAAAATGACAAGCTCAATTTATTAAAGCAATATTGGTTAGCTCTACTCTAAGAGACTACACCAGGAGCGATTGCATCTACAAGTCACTATACATTCTCATTACAGATCAAACAGTATATATCTTACATGCATATACAAAAGTTAGAACCAATACCTAAGAAATAGGAACAAACTCCTAATCTAAGGTTCTGGTGAATCGACTCTCTCTAATTAAGTTTCTTCATTATCTTCAACACTCCCCCTTAATGGAGAAAGGGTTCACAAATATTCCTAACATTTCCCTAAACATTTCAAATTTAATTCTACCAAGACGCTTAGTAAAAATGTCGGCAAAATTATCACAAGTATTACAATATTCGACATGAATTTCGTTTGACTAAACTTTCTCCCTGATGAAGTGAAACTGTGTATCAATGTGCTTAGTGTTTTTATGAAACACCGAATTATTTGAAAGTTTGATGGATCTCTAGTTATCACATATGATAATTGTTGCATCTTTCTGTTCTTCTCCTACATCTTGGAGAATTTGCCTCAACTAAAATGCTTCACAAGTCGCTGGCACACATTGCTTGGTACTCAGCTTCCGCTGAAGACAAGGATATTGTGTTCTGCTGTTAGTTTGTCCATGCAATGACCCCGAACCCAATGCTAAATGCATAGACTGTTATGGATCTCCTTTCATCTACATTTCCAGTCGAATCAGAGTCTGAAAAACCTGTCAATTTAACATCACAAGAATCAGTATATGTAATGCCATAGTCTAAGGTTCCTTGAAGATACCTTAAGACGCCTTTTGTTGCAACCTATGGCTCTCAAGTGGCTTGGACATAAATTGACCTACTACACTGGCTGCATAAGAAAAATATCGTCTACTAGTGGTTAAGAAGATTACAATCCCAACCAAATGTCTATACAATGTTGTATCTGCCTCCTTTGAGCCATCATCACTCTGAAGTTTGGTATTCTGTTGTAGCGGCACTGTTGCAGCCTTACATTGATCCATCTTAAAAAAAAATCAGTAGACTCCTGACATACATACTTTTTGATAGAAAATTTTGTCCTGAATCTCTCCAGATCTCAAGACCCAAACAATAGTGAAGGTCACCGAGGTCTTTCATCTAAAATATTTGTGACATATGCTCTTTGATTTCTTTAATGAGTTTATCTGCATTTCCTGTAATGATGAGATCATATACATATAAATAATTTTTTTAAAAATCGCCCCTTTTCATCAAACACAGTATAGATATTGGGGTCATTTTTGCTTCTATTCTAACTGTGCTGCAAGAAAAATGAATCATTTTTATCATACCATGATTTGGGAACCTGTTTTAGTCCACATAAAGCTTTCTTTAATCTACAGACTAAATGTTCTTTCCCCCGTTTAACAAATCCCTTAGGTTTCTCTATATACACTTCATCTTTCAACTCCCCATTTAAGAAAGCATATTTAACATATAGCTGGTGCATCATCCAATGATGTTTAGTAGCTAAGGCAATTAACGTTCTGATTGTATTAAGTTTAGCTATAGGGGTGAAGGTTTCCTCATAGTCTATACCTTCTTTCTTTGAATACCCCTTTGAAACCAGCCTAGCTTTATATTTCTCTATGCTCCCATTTGCTTTAAATTTGGCCTTGTATAGCCATTTGCAGCCTATGGTTTGTTTGCCCTCAGGTAATTCAAATAACTCCCAAGTTTTTTTTTCAAGTATTGATTCATGTTACTCTTCCATGGATTCCCTCCATTCATTATATTGATTGGCTTCTTTATAACTAGAGGGTTCAATAACATTTAGCATGCTAGTTATAAAATCATTCTCCCTATATCTTGCTCGCAATTGTGTTTTCCTACCTGATCTCTTGATTGTTGGAGTGGCATCAAACCTGTTCTGATTATCCCTTGATAGACTTGGTTCGACGATTGCATATGTACCTCTTGTTTCTTCCTTTTTCTACTGCTATTGCTATTGCTCATGGTTGTCCCTTGTTTCATCACTCCCTTCTTCCACTAACAAAGGAATGTCCCATTCTTCATTGTTGTTTTCATTGTTTCCATCATGAACCTGCTCATGAAAAAATACATCTCTACTCACAAAAGCTTTATGAGTAGAGGGATCAAACAATTTGTAAGCTTTAAATTCAGTACAATACCCATCAAAAGTGCATTTGATAGCCTTTGAATCCAGTTTCTTTCCATCCTCCTTTGGTACATGAGCAAAGGTTTTAGATCCAAAAATTCTTAAGTGTTTAACTATAGGTTTAAAACCAAACAAGGCTTCAAATGGAGTTTTAAATTCAGGACTCTTTGTTGGACTCCTCTTTTTCAAATAAACTGCAGTATTTATCGCTTCAACCCAAAATCCATTAGAAAGATTCTTACCTTTTAGCATGATGCGAGCACACTCCTTAAGGGTTCTGTTTTTCCTCTCTGTAACCTCGTTCTTCTGAGGAGTGTGGGGTATTGTAAACTGTTGCAGTATTCCATGGTCTTTGCAATATTTCCTGAAATCATCCTTCTTGTACTCTCCCCCTTGATCCAAGCGGAGAATATTGATGAATTCACCAGTTTTCTTCTCAATCATGCTTCTGAACTGTTTGAAGTATTCAAAAGTATGACTCTTTTTGCTAATAAAATATACCCACGTGGATCTTGTACAGTCATCAACAAATAATAAGCACCTCCCAATGATCTTGACTGCATTGGCCCACATAAATCAGTGTGGACCAACTCTAGTATATCTCTCTATTTTCCATTTACATTAACAGGAAACTCATATTTTTGCATCTTCCCAAGAGCACACGCTTCACAATCAACACGAATATGCTTTAAATTAGGAAGACCATTGACCATACCTCTTTTTTGAAGTAGCAACAAATAATTGAAATTAATATTGCCAAATCTCTGATGTCATAAATCTTCTGCAGACATACTTGATGATGTCAAAGCTTAACTCCCACATGACTCCCTGTTGCAATTGTCTTCATACAATCTGGCATATCCTTAATAACACAATATGACACATAAAATTCTACCTTAAGGTTATGATCTGTTATCATTGAAAACAAAAACAAATTATTATTAATTCCGGGTACATATATCACATTTTGAATGTGCCTAATATTTCCATCAGGCAGAATTACAGGAACATTACCATGTCCTTTGATTGGATACCCTCTGTCGTCACCAAGGTAGATTTTTGCTCCACTGCTGGCTCTTTGAAGTCTTCAATCCATTGTATATTTCCTATCATGTGGGTGGACACTCCTGAATCAACATACCACGTATATGCTTCATCCTTCTCATCAGAATCAACCATAAACAGTCCGAGGTCCTGGTTATGGTCATCATCAAAAAAGTGTCCTGTATGTATCTTGTATCTTTCTGACCTTCATCAAACTTCTTCTTTCGGCAATGTTTAGCCATATGGCCAATTTTACCACAATAGAAACATTTTAATGGTGAATCATTCCTATTTGGTGACATACCTTGAGATGAATTCTATTAGTAACCTATAAATACAGGATTCATAATTTTGACTTGACTGTTGATAATCTTGTAAATCTGTATATACTTTGCCTTCTGCAAGTTGTATTCACATATTTTGTAAAAAGATCAAAAAATCAAAAAGAGGGTAAAAAGTCCTAAAAGAACAATCAAAGGACTTAGAAAAAATAAAAGACCCCAAAAGAAAAATGAATAAAAAATGAAAGTGTGCAAGTATAAATGCCACTACTTTTACCTTTTGACTATCGCAGAGTGTCAATAAATACCATAGTCCGTGATGAGTTGAACAATTTAATCTTGACTTGTCACTTTTCAATTTCAAATGTTGTAGATAGAGAATAAAGAATTGTCATACAGTTTAATCATGACAATTCAGTAGTTAGGTAGAAAAATAAGTGAATCCAACAATTTAATCTGGATTCATGGATGAAATAAGTGTAGAATTAGATAGTTTTATTTGCTTTCAGAAAGAATAAATGTTGTAAAGGTTGCTAGCTCAAATGCACCTTACTAAAAAGGAAGAAAAAATGTTAGCATGGTAAGTTGGGTAGGTAGAAGAAGGTGAGAAGCATCAATGTAAATATCATTCATCAAGGCTGCAAATAACTAACTTCCCCTCCCCATAGCCATTAAACATTCTAAACTATCAGTCAGAAAGGCTCAAGGCATTTCATTGACTTCTATTGGGACCGGACCCAAGGCTCTATGACTGATCAGTTGAAAGTGTAAAATGTCTATATTAATCCCTAAAATCACATCATTACTCCATATCATGCATTCATTCCCCTAAATAATCCTAAGTAAAACCTCATTTTTACTTAAAGATACTATAATTCCACTTTGACTAATTTCCTTCATCACATGAAAACACTAAGCCCTCAAAATTACATATTATCATAAATTAAAGTGATGAGGTTAGTATGATGCAAATTTGCCTTTTAAAGCTTCACTTTACTTGGTTATGTTTATGTATTTTGAGTATAACTTGTCCCATTTTCATATTAACTTTAACATATTTAATAATTCCCTATAGAATAACCTTTCCCTATATGATATAACTCCCTTTTATATAATAAGCCCCAAAAACCCATTTGTTATAACTTTAGCCAAAGTTATTAATCCCCACATGTTTAAATAAAAAACCCACCTTATACCCCCTTTGGCTAAACATATCTTTATATAAACATCCCACCCCCTATGGTAGTTAAATCACTTTGATTTAAATACTATATAATAAAAATATGCAAAAAACCCTTAAACATGTTTAAATATATGTTTAAAACAAAAAATATTGAAAACCCGAAATTTCGTTCAAACTAAACTTCATAACCCTTTTCCTTGTTTATTTTCCTTCCCTACTCCCTTAACCTAAGGTTAAAAATATAACCTAACCTTTCCCTCGATGCATATCCCTTCACTGCAAACATTAACCATGGGTAAAGCCCTTTTTAAACCTTTCCCGACCAATTTATCCCATGAAAAAGTCTGTTTTGTATATAAAACTTGACAAAAACCCTTTACGCCATCAGATTAAATTCTGACTCTCCGATCCCCAACACCCATTTGATCCAACGGTTAAAAAATAAACACGATGAGATATCCCCCAGATCCTTTATCATTCCCATCCCCGCGCCTTTTCTTTTAATCTTAACCCTTCCCTTTTGAAAGCCAAATCCGACGCCCGATATTCTATATCGCGCAATTTAAGTGCCCGACCGAAATTTTGTAAAAGTCGCGCTATATGGATTGTTTTCCAAAACCACCCTATGTTGACGTGTCATTATTTAACTGGATCGCGTGCAAAAGGCTAAATTCAGATTACCGCTTTGGAGCCGTGCGAAAACCACCTAAGCCCAATACAAAACCGCTCCCGCCGTACCTGCAATTAATGCATTTAAATTATGATTCGACCTTTGGTTTAATGTATTAAAACTTATGGTTTTCATCGAATTTTCACTTATTTGCGTCATTTAACCTGAGAAACCTCAACAGAGCCATATTTTCATCAATTTTCACTTATTTTCACCATTTTCAAAGCCAATTATGAACTAGTGAACCATTTGAACTACCATTTTCTCTACAGATCATTCCTGAGAACCTCCATAACTTCTACCAGTCCAATTTTCTAGAATTGAAGATTGTGAAAGCAACTGCGACCTTAATCGACCGCAATTATACCTTTAAAGGTATTTTTCGTCAATCCTATCCATAAAAACTTCAATTTCAAGGGACAATTCATCTTTTAAATTGCCATATCCTAAAATTTAGTTGAATTATCCATCCTAAGAAGTCTAAAACGTCCAAAATATAGGGGAAACCCTATCAAATTTTCCCTAGAATCCCTCCTTTCCATTTTAGCAAGTTTTACGCACTCCCTGATCATTTTCACTGCTGAAATTGGTCAAAGCCATCTTCTGAGCATTAAAAATCCTTTTTATCATCCAGAACCTTGCTCAGAGTCCTATTTTTCCAGAAAAATCCTCCAAAAACCCCTGTTTCTAGAAAATAACTTAGCAAACAGTTTAAACTTGCTTTGTTCAGCTAAAGATGACTAAGAAACAAGTAACCCCAAAAGCAGGAGGCCCAAAACCTCAGAAGAAAGCCTCTACCAAAATCCCTTAGACTGAGCCTTCTAAACTTGATAGACCCACCCTTGCACTCACTACTGAGTCCATTGAAGTTGTTAGACCTATCCAACCTCCAGTTACTTCACAAGAAAATAGTGCTCTTGTTGATCTTGATTACAGAATATTTGACCCTTCAGTTGAGTTCAATTTACTTGATGTCCATAACTGGTGTTTTGGCAAGTCTATAGAGAAAAATGATAAGGATGTACCTATGTGGGATTCTAATCTACCAAAGTATATTGTCCCTCTTACTCATTCAGCCCCTGATTTTGTCAGATTATGTCAATCATACTATCTTCCAGACCAGAGGTGCATTGTCAATAAAGATAAGGAAGTCATATTCTATATCAATGTTGAATCCATAAACTCTATGCTGCAACTAAACCATGACCCCAATGCTGCTTCATTATCTATAGAAGATTTAACTCAACTCTACTTGGATTTGAACTTTGCTTCCACATCTTCGGGACTTTTTGCCCCACACAAATTGATATCCCTAAAGTTAATCCTCCATTTGATACATTTGAATTTCCAAGTGAAACAAGGCAGATTGTCTCCATGTTGTCATTTATACTAGGATATAATAGTGATGAATTCACTAATGTTGCTATCTTGGGTTTTCTGTCTACTTTAAGTCCTGGCCAACCTCCATCCACTGTATACAATTTTGCTAAGTTCATAGCAGAAAACATGCATTATCAATTTTCCATATTGCTTCAAGAAGGAGTTTTTTGATATACTTCATATCTACTTCATCTCTTTTTGTATTACCAAACAAACAAATTTCCCATTGAGTTTCAGAAGCAAGATTTAGAAGGAAATTTACTTTCAGTTGTATTTTGGTCATCTATTTTGAGGAAATGGAACAGGGAGTACACATATGCAGATTTCAATGACTTGTTTATAGTACCTGCAATGAATTTGTTGAATAAGGAACAAACCCCTAGAATTAATGAAGAAACTAAGAAGATCTTACATCTATCTGAGAGCTGTAAAATAGGGGATTGGTACTTGTATAAGAACTACATAGAGATCAGAGTGTATGGTGCACTCTTGGCCCCATATAAACTTCCTAGATTTGTGACTACAAGGATTTTTTCTCTATAATATTTGAGGCAACTTTTGAATGCAGATGAAGTCAATTTTATGGCCTCCAGGAAAAAGACTCGGTTTAAACTCAAAAATCAAGTTGGGCCATTCATTGTTAACAACAGAGAAGCAGTAAATGAGATTAATATCAAGTTGAAAGGATACAAATTCCCATACAGCTTTATGTGGAATTATGACCCTCAGGGTGTTTTAAGCCAAATCAGATTGAAATGCAAATTGTCTACTTTCTTGCATGATTCTAAGCCTCAAATTGAAAAATATGCCAATAAACTTGAGTGGGAGGAAAATACTTTATTTGATGATGACATACAGGGCATACAGGGAAACAGTGAACAAGATAAATAGGTGGATCAAGCACAAGTTGTTACAGTCAACAAAGAAGCTGAAATTTCTCATAAAAGAAGCAGAAAGGAAGGCAATTTCACAACAGAAACTATTCTAGATAAGAGATTCAGGATTCCTTACAGTAAGAAAAGTAAATTGACTGATGAGGAAAGGGATAAAGCTATTAATTTTGATGATAATAATGGCCATCAAACTGATGATGAGGCCACTTTAATTGTAAATGAAACACTCAAGGAGCTTCAAAATGTCCAACTTGAAGCACAAAAGAAAGACACTGTTATGATTGAAAAGCAAACAAATGTTGATATTCCCGCTTCTTCTAAGGAAACTGACAACACAGAGTCAGATATTCAAATCAGGTTCTGACAAATCAGAGAAAAATATGAAAAACTCAAAAGTGAAGTATATTCCAAGTTTCTTAAAGAAAAGCTTGGGAATAAAGGTAGACTCCTCTCAGCTTTTGATTACTTTTCAAACAAATTGGTAATGTCATTTCTGAAGCCCACAGTGGCTGATCCAAAAACAATTGCAAACTACTCAAAGATAGACTTGGAAGTTGATGCAGATGCTGTCCATGAATTGGACCAAATATAATTCCACAGGAGCAATATAGAGATGTTGTATTCCAAAATAGTCAACAAGACTATGAATTCTATTAAGCTTGACAGAACACTGATAAATCTTCAGAATCAAATGAAATTGGATAAAGCATCATTGTATGCCATTGGCTTAAGAATCAAAGCATTGGAAGATATAGTGATTGAAGCAGGAGCTGACCCAACAAACATTGAAGGGGCAAAAGCCATAATTAGACAGAAAAATGAAGACATAACAGCTCTCAGGAGATAACTGAAATTGCCTCAAAGTGAAAATCCCCAGGCAAAGTAAATCCTTCAACAAAAGACAGAGAATGATGAATTAAAACAACTTTTTCTGAAGATGACAACCCAAATAAAGGAAATGGAAAGCCAAATAGAAGCTTTCATGCAAGAAAATGAAAATTTGAAGAAATCCCAGCAAGTTTCCATTCCTACAGTTATCCCAACTGTAAGCACAGCTATCCCCTCAACATTGGCAGAACATTTGGCACTGCAAGGAGTATTGGAAACTGCAGTGTCAATTACTTCTAAGGATATCTCTGCCACTTCTTCATCGACATCACAGATAAGCACAGTGGGGGAAACAATTGCAATAATCAAAGCTATGGAAGACATGTCCATAAAAGATCAAGAGATAATCAGTTTAAAAGGTACCATCAAAAGTATGGAAGCATCCAACAGAGATGCCTTAATCACTTCCAAAGGACATGAACAAAGAGCTAACAGATTACAGGAACAGGTGAAAATTCTTCAACAACAGGTAAATCTCACTGAACAGGTTGCCTACATCAAAAATCATTTGTGGACAAAAATCACTGAAGGTATTCACTCACAATGGCCTTCTATTCAGATAATATATGAAAAAAAATATCTGCTACAAGCTTCCTTAGCAGAAATTGATAAAACAAAGAAGGAACTTGACAACAAACCCCCACAAGAAATTCAACTCATATCATTTTTGAATAGTAAAAACAGGGAGGAACTAGAAGAATTGAAAATTCCAGACAAGACAGAGGCTATCGTTGAAATCAGAAAGGTCCTAACAAAGAGAAACATTATGAACAATCTGGAAGAGAAGTGTGATAATATGAACATATCAATCAAGTAAATTCAAGACCAAATATGACTTGCTACTAGAAGCAGGACTTCCAGATATTCATGCACTGAATGAAAAATTAATGCCACAGAAGAACTATGAACAGAAAATTAGAGCCCATGCTAAGGAGCAGGCTAAAAAGCCTTTGCCACAAGGATCTCCAAGTGGCAAAGTAATACTTCAATATTTTGAGAATTTGTTCTTTTTGGAGAATTAAATTAAGCACATGTTCATAGTAAAGCCAAACTTTTCTAAGTACAAATAAGCTAATGAAAGCTATAGAAAATTGAAGAGTATAAAGATCCCCACAGTGCAACAGTGGCAAGAATTCACAGATCTTATGTGAATTTGATAGGTAAAAGAGCAGGAAAATCACATGAAGAAATCACATTTTACTGTTACCTTAGGGTAAAAATTCAGGGTCAAAGTGTATCAAATGTCAAAGAGTATCAGTAAAAAAGAATGTTACTGCTGATTATTTTTCAATTACAGCAGTAAACAAATGAAAATAAAAGATAAAGAGTATCATGATTGAAAGTGAAAAGAAGGAGTGATCTACAAGCTATCTTCCACGAGATAAAGCATCCAATGCCAGCAATGCTCGCAGCAAATCATGAAATCATTTTGATTAGGATAATCAGTTCTATATTTTCTTGTAAAAGAGAACAACTTGCAAACTGTTTTGCTGCTGTCCCTCTTCTTATATTATATTTCCTATTTTTCCTTGAAACATTATCTCAAACTTTGAGATATTTTGTAAGTAATTCATTTGTATAAATAGTTCATCTTTCGAAGTATTCAGTGTGTAATAAAATTTATCAAGACTACTATAGTCATTTTGCTGGATATATTGAAGTTGGTGTGAGTCAATTAGCAAGGCAGCAGACTGGAATTGAGATTAAAGACATCATAACTCAGGATTCTTGTGCTGACTAGATAAGTCTAATATTTTTCCTATTTTCATTGTTTTTATTTAAAAAGTTTCCATACATTCATTTTAATGTGTTTCTTTCTTTAATGATCAACTAGGAGAATTTAGACAGGATTAGTGATAAAAAGCTCCCTGTTTTTTACTAGTTGGCATTATTATGTTTTCTGCTTGATAACTGGACTATAGAATTCTTAATTGCTCTAGTTCCCTGTTTGATCCCATCCTTCAATCTTATTTTCTCTAACTTAAGGATTCTTAAGTGCCATTTTGTTCAGATTTCACCCATTCCATCAACAAAGCCTATTCAAAAGCATTTGAAGGTCATCTACCCTGCCCTTAGTATATTTGCATCTTTAAGTCTTATTTCCTAGCTCTGCTTGCCTAGAAAGTTGACTCCATAGCCCAATGGTCTGGTAGATCCCTTTGGTTTACCTTGAAACACTTTTTATTACCACCACACTTTCAAAACAAGTCCCACTGTCCACTCATAGCTAGCCTAAAACCTAATTATAAAACAAAGTTAAATCTTTAGGAGAGATCCCTCTCAAGAACTCAGGAAGGCTAAATCCTAAATTCTAAAAGCCGTTCTTGGTTACCCCTGGTTTTCTTAACTACAAAAATCCTCATCCCACAACCTGAGAATTACTAGGGTGATAACGGATTCAACCTTTTTTGTGGTGTACCTCCACCTCTCTGTCCTTCATTTTCCTTCCCTCTGAAGGGCATATTCTTCACCATTAAAGTAAGATCTGAATTATGGGGTTTCAGAGTCATCCACCTTTCCTCCTCTTGCATTAGAATCCATGTCAATTCTTCAAATTTGTGGGCTTTCTCTCTCACATTCAAGCCTGTGATAAACACCTGATAGTCGTCAGTCATACCATTCATAGTAATTGTTACCATATCATTATTACTTACTGTCTCTCCTATGTCGCCAAGCTTGTCTTTGAGGTCCTTGATGCGTGAGATGAACACAAATACTGTTTCATTCTCCTCCATTTTAATGGCAAGAATATTGCTTTTCAGGAACAGTAGGCGATTTGTATTCTGATTTAATACAGATCCTTGAGAGTTTTCCAGATCTCGTTTGCTGATTTACAATCTTTGATGTGAGGGATAATGAATTCTTTGAATGCCATTTTAAACATCGTTTTTGCCTTGTTCTCCCTCTTCTCCCAATCATGTACTTTCGCATATGTTGCGCCTCTTGCAACTGTAGGTTTAACTTCATTGCCATTCACGATCCCCCATGCACTATGCCCTGCTAGCATAGTCTACAACTTGAATTTCCAATTAGAATAATTGGAACCATCGAGTTAATTTATCTCGTTCAAGTATACCTCCATCAGATTATTCATCTTGACACTCTAAAAAACTTCCAGCAATTGACAAGAAATTGGATCTACAAACGGATCTACCCCAGATCCACAAAGAAACATATCTACCTGATCTTCGACCACTCTGGCAAGTTGCTCTGCGCACTGCACCACGGGCTCACGGGCTCCTCTTCCATGACCTCTTTTGTTGCAAGCTCACAGACTCCTCTGTCAAGGATCACGCTTGCAGCGATCCTTACACTTTACCAGTGATTTTCTACTACCTCTGCTACCACGGTTCATCGGCTCCTCTGGCACGATCTCACTAGATATCTAGGCACGAGCTCTCTGGCTCAACAGGCACAAGCTATCTATCTCAATCGACGACCCACAACACGATCTCTCTGGCTCCACAACATGAGCTCTCTAGCTCCACGACACTCCACAACATGAGCTCTATGGCTCCACCAACATGAGCTCTCTAGCTCCTCCAACACGAGCTCTATAGCTCAACTGAGACGATCTCACTGGCTCTTCTTTCACGAGCTCACTAGCTCTATCAGCGCTCCACACCCACTCAAATGTCGTGTTGGTCGCGCTAGGAAAAATCCCCATAAGGGAAAGACGAATTAGCACTAGTTTTCCATGCAGTTCCATGATGATTTCGGAGATCAACGATGTTATCAAGCACGATTCTGCGTTGATCGATGCTTCTGTGCCGCCAATGAATGCGTTGATCGACGTTTCCTCCAAAAAATAAAAACAGCCACACTCAGGCCACCAGGGGCTTCTCTTATGCCATGTGGACACTCATAGGGATTAAAGCACTCTGACTTTGATTTGAACCTGAAGCTCTGATACCATGATAAAAATGGTAGATTCAATTTATTAAAGAAATACTGGTTAGCTCTACTCTGAGAGACTACACCAGGAGGGACTGCGTCCGTAGGTCGCTCTACATTCTCATTACAAATAAAAAAATATATAGCTTACATGCATATAGGGAAGTTAGAACCAATACCTAAGAAATAGGAACAAACTCTTAATCTAAGTTTATGGTGAACCGACTCTCTCTAATTAAGTTTCTCCATTATCTTCAACATTAAATTAATTTTAGTTGTATTGTTTGATTATTCAAATTTGTTGTAGGGCAAAGGATTAAGAGAAATTCAAATCATCCCTTTAAAGAAATAATTCCTATCATTTGAAAACACATGTGACTCTCTATATGGAATACAACTCTGTGATTGTTGGCATAAGCCTTGGCAGCTTCGTGATATTCGAATAAAATATGTGTCTCAACCGTGAATAAGAAATTGAGGTATGTGTCAACTGTCCCCATACTTTGAGTGGGAGTTATTTTCGATCAACACTGAATGTGATAGTATAAGATTTAAACTTGAAACTGAGCTTTCATGATGAATAAAATCCATATAAATGGATTGGTTTGCACTTACACTTTATGAAGAAAGAACAATATTATCAATTTTCATATAAATTAATTTGTTTACATTATATGAAGCGTAAACAGTATGTAGAAATATATTATTCAAGTGATGAATACGATAGCATATTCTGTCCCAAACTTGTACACCACCAAATACTTCCAACTTACATTCTCTTTTAGAATACTCAACATCGGTGCATGGCTTGATTAGTGTAATTTCAAATTTCAATTATAAGGTTGGATTAGGTGAGGACACGATAATAATATTGATAGTATTTGGTCTTTCATTCACATTCTTTATGCAAAATGATTGAATTGACTTGTTTGTTAAAACCCAATAACATATTATTATTCACATGGTTTTAATAATTGGTTTGAATCGACTGGTTTTACTCCTCGGCTGAAAAAAAAAAAGGCTTCTCCAAAGCTTTTTCGATGGCACCTTGATGGTCAAAACATTTACAAGTATTTCATACCCTAAATTTTTTTTTTTTAAATTTAATTTTAATTTTAGTCTTGTAATTATCTTTGATCTATTTATATTTCAATTTTAGTTTTAGATTTGTAATGCAAATTGATAAAGTAATGTGGTTTATGTATTTTTCTTAATGCCCATTTAAAATTTAAGGAGTTGCTAATTTGATTCTTTACTATTTACATTTATAATATGATAACTCTTATCTTATAGGTGTCTTGACATGGGAAGGGACAATAATATAAAGTTTTATGTTATTTAATAATTGTTATTGGAGATTTTCTAATCAATATTACCAAATGGTTTATAATTAGTTTATGGCCTAATCAAATCACCTCACCTGCACAAATTTTAATTAATTTTGTGTAAACAAATTGTTATTTTATTTTCTTGTTCTTTTACTAAATTATGCTTTGTATAATGCTTGCACATTAATTAAAAGTAGAAATGGTGTTGAAGAACTCAATTATAAACACTATAATAATGTAGATATCTACCTTGGAAATTTTTTTGACAAAACCATCTAGAAATGGCCTTTGTTTTTATGTTGTAGGAATTATTACAAATAGAAACTATAAATTTGTAAATAAAGATTTTGTGTATTTTTATTGGTAGGCTTCACATTCTTAGTCATTCTCTATTTTCTTTTGTGTCATTAATATTGCAATCTTTTAATTTTCCATGGGCATATCTATTTAGACCCCTTTTCACCTTTGATTTATTTGCTTTCTTGTTGATGTAGCTTGAGGTGCATGTAAGTGGACCATGCGAGTTGAAGGGAGCTCCCTAGTGAATTCAAATGCGTACATACAGAGAAGGAAACTATAGCATAAGGACATGCAAAATCACTTATAGCATAAGGACAAACAACTACGAAAAATGGATTTGAGATCATTAGACAAAAGTTACTACCTAGTCTCCTTAAATATATGTCCACAAAAATAAGTAATAGATAATTCAATAAGTCATTTGTGTAATGGTTATTTTGTTTTTTTCTTATAATAAATGTATTATTGAAGGTTAATTTTTTAGTAAAACTTTTATTATTGAAGGTTAATTTTTTAGTAGAACTTTTATTAATGAAGGGTTAATTTATTATCAAAACATCGTTCTTAAAGGGAAAATTTTAAACATACCCTTGAAAAAAGTCATAAAAACCTAAAATGTAAAATAAAAATATAAAATCATAGTTAAATTTTAAACATACATTTTTTTTGAAAAAAGACATAAAAACCTAAAATGTAAAATAAAAATGATGTGACTAGTAAAGATAACCAAATTCCAAACCAACATCATCAAAAACCTTAAGAGCACCAAAAATATTGAAGTTTGAATAGCTATATAACTTGGATTTACAAAAATGAAAAATAATCCTCCTCGACCTTGATATCTGGGCAAGATGTACCTTTTTCTTTGATTTAGATTTAGGAGTTGTATGCTGAGGTGGAGGAATTGCCAAAAGTGACCAAAAGTGACTAGAATCCGGGTAATTTTTTTTGAAGAAATCTTGCACTAGCGGTGTTTAAATCATGGTTTTGATGGTGGAAATGGATTCAGCACCATCCAAAACCTTTTGGGCACCCAAAATATTGAAGTTTGATAACTATAACCTGGATTTACAAAAATCTCTGCCAAATTTTCTTAAAATCTTACCGAAATTTTCATAATTTTCCAGAAAAAAAAACAGGCTAGTTAAAAACTTAGATTTATTTAGATTTATAACTATGGCAAGGTGACGGAAGAACTTAATAATCCAAAAATGAAAGCGCGACGATGGATGTGCTCTCTGTACTTAGCGGATGGCTTACTGCCCCCACAAAATTGGCAATCCGATAACTCTGGTCGGAGTTCCACGACAGTCGTAGCAGACAGATTTGGCCCACTATGTTTCCGAGTTCCCAGTGGGCCTCGCCAAATGTAGGGGCAGTAACTTTTTTCATCTTGTAAAACTCGCTTAAAAAAAGGCACGGCATGGATAAATGAATTAGAGGGTACTACGGCTATAAAAGGGCATGCAATTTAAACGTTATACAGCTGGCAACGTAACAAATGTTTGAAATCTAAGTCCTTCAATCTTTTCTCAATAATACGCTTGCCCTTTAAGCCCTTAGACTGACCTCCACCATTTGGTTTTAAATCATTTTGTCCTAAACTATGCATATCAAACTGCCATCATTTATCACGACTAGACAATTATGGCGACATATTTGTTCGGCAAAATCTGCAGGATGGACACGTAAAATTGATAAATAATAAGTGAATGAATATAACAACCAACTCAACTCATATGGCTATACTAACTTTATTAATGCCGTTGGAGAGTATAGGTACATCGTTAAATTTAAACTAGCATTTGCACGACCGTGCAAAGGGAATGCCGGAGGCGGGTAGGTTAATCACAGAGTTGACAAGCTAACAGAGGTGACAAATTTCAAATTTCTATTGGTTGGAGGGACAAACACATGTCAAAATCTCATTGGTAGGAAGGGCGATAGTCAAGCTCTCTTATTGGCTGGGGTGAATAGTGTTTGCCCACCCAAAGCCAACAAAGAGAACGCCTCTGGCGTAATTACTTTTTAACTTTATTAATGTTGTTGGAAAGTATATATACATCGTTAAATTTAAATTGGTTTAATGATAAGCATATATTACACAACCATATTAATAAAGTTATAACTTCGGAAATAATGGTTGTAGTAGGCGTAAACATTATTCAAACGATGCCAGGGAAATGATGACGACAGTTTTGAGGGTTAAATTTTGGTGCCAACACACTAGGGCATGACGCTCGAGCCAAAGTTAGTCGTCTATCCAAGCTGCCCGGGGTAGGCCCACAGGTTTTGATAGCAGAAGTTTGTAATGATGATGTGTTTTGAGTAACTTGGGGTGTTTGGGATGGTGAGTCTTATTTCTTGGGCTATCGGCCATTAAATGTGGTTGGGCATATATTGCGCACTGTTGGATTTAAACGAATTTAAATCCAACGGTGGACAGTATATGCCTAGCCGCATTTAATGACCAATAGTCTAGAAATAAGTTTTGCCAGATCTAAGACTTTTGTGATCCATAATGTAGATAAAATGTCTTTTGGATTAATCACGTCATTAAGATTAGGTCAAAAGTCAATCCTAATAATGTGATTAATCCGAAAAACATTTTATCTTTGGCGATTGGGATAGAGGAGCACATGGTCTTCAGATTTCCCATGGAAAATGTGTGAGTCTTTAGTGAGATGTGTGTGGATCTTCATTATTATTACGCCAAGGCGTGTGGGGACACATAGGATTGACATCTTGTTGTTTGCGCATGTTGGGGTGCGAATATTTTGGACAATACCGTTGATTATTATGTGTCACATTATTTGGTATTATATGGTGTGATTAGTGTAGTGGTACCTTTAAAACTTTTGGTTACACCTTGTGTTTACATTGATTTCATGTTGTTGGACATTTTAAAGGCCATGGCAAAGCATGATGCATGTCTCGCTCAATTTCATATTGTCATGTTAAGTGGAAAGGCATCTCAATGAAAAGCTATATTCTTCCAAAAAAAAAAACAACATTATTTTCCATGGAAGGGTTCATGGAAGTTCTTGTAATAGAAATTTGTCATCACTTAAAACAATTGTTTTTTCTATTTATTTCCCTTTCGTTGACCCATAGAGTTACCTTTTTACCGAAAGATTTATAAAGATTATATGTTACATATATGTTTTTTCATTATGTTCCTATTAAACAAACATATGAAAATGATATTACTTTTAACCATTTAATTAAAAGGAAATAATTTCAAATGCATAATTTTCAACATCATGAGTATACTCTTAACATAAGGAAAAGAGAATGTCGAATATCAAGAATATGTATTCAATGTATGGGAGAAAATTTTTGCGTAGGAAAAATGCATTCAAATAATAAATCTTTAAACATAGAGTCATGTACAATAAAATTTGCTTAAGCAATCCACTAATGTTGTTGGACATGTGCTTTATTAAAGCCAACAAATATTTTGTACTCATTCTATTAGGTTTTTATTTTATTTTTTCATTTTTTCAATCAACAATGATCATATTTATTAATTAGATTACAAATTAGTGAGTAAACGAATTTTTAACCACTTAAAATATATTCAAGTTTTTACTGGTGTTTTTTTTATTGAGGCAATATTATTGATTTGTAAGTCATCGTGGACATTTCACTACATAGTTCATCACAATGGATCTGACAAAAAAATAGATTGAAATATGAAATCTATACTATGACGGTCAATTTTCCTTAGGCTTGTAGATTTATTAATTTAATGATTTTGGTTTATATATTCAATATATAAAATGTGTAAAATAGAGAAAGACGAAAAAAAGAACACAATGAAAAATAAAAACACCAATCACAATGAACACCAGATATGGCATACGAAACCTTTTTGGGAGAAAACCTCACTGGGCGGTGAGGTTGCTTTGCTCTCTCTTAATTTGAATAGACATGATGCAAATACAAGGAGTGAGACTTGTGGCTTGTGGGATCCTACAAAACACAAACAATTTGAATTTCCCTCTCTTTATACACTCTCATCTACTTTGCTCTATCATGGAACAAAATGCACTAGAATATAATCAAGCCCATTTTGTATCTAGTGGCCTAATTATAACACAACTCGATAACTAACTAGTGCTTAAATTTGACCCATTTGATCCTCAATATGAATTACAATTTGACTCTTTTAGAGTCTCCTTCATGAGGCCCACATGGATAGCTCCATTTCCATGAGTCAAAGGGAACAATGTGGCATCATCTCAATTATGGTGGTGACTTCTTGGTAAGTAGATCAACTTCCAGGAGGCATAACTTTTGCATCTAAACCTTGATTGAAATGATTCTTGCATCATTGGAAAGGTATTAAAATGTAGAATAGAGACAAGGGGGACTAGTAAATTTTTACCTCCAAAAAATGGAATTTAAGGCCTCAAAATAGCTCTAGAATGTGTCTAACCCCATTTCTCCAAATTGAGTCCCACCGGTAAAACTACTACTATAAGTCAATTTATATAATTTTTCCACCGTAAAAGCATTGAGATGGATGAGCAACAATATAATGATCCAATCTGGATCATACCTCCCCATTTTGGGAGGCTTTTGGTCCCCAAAATCCTTTACTAAATGAAGTGAGAAAATTTTTCCTCTCCCTTCTCCTTTGGGGTACCATTTAGCCTTTCTTGGAAGTTGTTCTTTCAACCTGTTAAGCCCTATATAAGCCCCATGTTAACCATAAAACCCATTATTAAACCTTGGATATTGAGTTATTAGATCTATATTGTTATATTTTTATGTAGACTAGAACCTCTCATGGTCCCATTTTATTATAATTCCACCTTTTTTCCTCTATATATATACTGAGGAGGCCTAGTCTTATGATCATAAAATCTTGTCTTGTGCATTGTATTCATTTTAAAAGGAGGTTTCCCCCTCGAATAAGAATAAAATTATTGGTTTCTTATCATTTTTAGGGCACAAGGTTTATAACAAAACCTAATATACCAAAGCTCATGTTGCCCCTATCTTGTAGTTTTGGACATTTTTTGTAAAATTGTATCCTGCATTAACTCTGTTTGAGAATTTAGTGTTAAATCATTTATAGAAGGTAGGGCCTTCTCCCCTTTCTAATCCAACATGGAAGGCTCATAGAGTTTCAAGTTTTCCACATTCACCACTTGGTAAATGTGCATGTATGGTGGCAGACTAAGTCTATAGGAGTTATCTCCTACCTTTTTCTAGTATCTCAAAGAACCATATCATAGAGCCTTGATTTTCTTACCAATGCCCTGTAGACTCTCCTAGTTTAATTATAACCATACTTTGTTTACCACCTTGAATAAATTCTCTATTCTTTATTGACCATGCATGGCATTTCACTTTTCTCGTGACTTCTTGAGTGTCTCTTATGCTTGCAAACAAATCTACCTAATATTCTCAACGAATTTCTATGCCTTTAAAGCATCCCCCATGAGATCTTCCGTCACTCCTTACTACTCATAGGAAATATCCAAAGGTGAAGGTGCTAATTATTTAAAGCAAGTTCCAAATAGGGACTTACTAGTAGAAGTGTGGACTAATCTATTATAAGAGTTTTGTATATATACCAAATTTTCATCCCAAGTCTTTGGATGCTTCCAATTGTAACCCCTCAAAATTTGTACCAAATTCCTATAAGCTAATTTTGTTTACCCATTTATCTATGGATGGAATCTTATAGAACTCTTCAATGTAACAACAATCCCAATTGTAGGAGAATATCAAATTATTCTATAATTAAAATAATATATTGATTGATAACATGAATATGAATGATGATACAATAACTGTTATGAAAGTTTACTTATAGCATTGATTAGTGACGAGGTGAAGGGGTACGTACCCTTGACTTTTCATTTAATTAATTAATTTATTATTATTTATATTATAAAATTATGTTTGTAACATTTCCACCCTCTCAAGGAATTATTTTTCTTCAAAGAATATAAAAATACATTTTCTCTAGTTAGACACATCTCCATAGTGAAAAGAATTTTATATGTGTTTTTGGGTTTGAATTTTTTCACACTTTGAGTGTTGGTGAGGTTCATGTGTATTATTTGCATCTTTTTTAGAGTGAAAGCTTTAACACCATGTAGCTGATCCATATTGGATCATATTATCATCCATATTGATGTTTTATGAGTGGAAAAAGTGGAGTAATCATCTCACAAGACCTTTTTTACGGGTACGACCCAGTTTGGCAATTTGGGGTCTAAAACCTTCCAGGAGAATTTTGAGGCATCAAACAAATTTTTTGGGGTAATTTGTTTTTTTCTTTAACGCCACACCTTTTCTCATATTCTACACACAGAGACATTTTCAATGACACAAGAATCACACCAATTAGAGTCCATATGAAAATTCATTCCAGCTAGAAGTTGACCTTCCTATTTTTACCACCATAACTCAAGAGGATGTCACATCAACCCCCATTGTTCATGTAGAAGGGGTTATCCATGTGATTATGATGAAGAATACTCTAGAAGAGTCCATATTGTAACTCTGGTTAAGAGTTTAGGTAGTCAAAACTAACCACTAGTAACTTTTCGGGTTGTGTTCTAATTAGGCCACTAGGAGGAAAAGGGGTGTCCTTTCTTTTTTAGTGCATTTGTTCCTTAGATGAGAAAAACTAGCTGCAAGGGATAGGAGATAGAGCACACAAAGAGGATTTGTGCATCATAGTATCCCATGGGCCATAGGCCATACTTCTTTATACTCATAGCCATTTTCTATTCAGGGAAAGAGAGTAGAGTGGTCTCGTCTTCCAGTTGGGTTTTCTCTCGAAAGGGTTTCCTAGGTTATATCTTGTGTCAAATCTCAATCTGTGAGTTTTTATTTTTCTTTTCTCTATCTTTTGCATAATTTTAATTCACATACATATGAAATTAACAATAATATATAGATCCAGAAATCTAAAGAGAAATCAAATTGTAATATTGTAGATTTCATATTTTTTTAAACATAATTTTATTAGATATGATGTGACAAATTGTCCATCAGAATATCGATGACCGTTTATGGATCAATAATTTATTTTTTTTACTTACCAACTAAACTCCATGAAATGTTCTTCAAGGCTTTTTAGTATAAGTTCCCAACTGCATAAACCATTTCACACCTAGCCCTATATCCATCTCTTCAAGTAGTAGAATATAGAGTTTTGTTTGTAGTTCCAAGTCTTGTATCTGAATTGAAATGTTATGACATTTTGTTGCTTCTTTGATATTTTTTCTAATTAGAGACCATCATGATAAGTTATTTGGTAGGGTAAAGAAAAAGTTTTAGCCATTTAGCAATAGCAATGTCTACACAATTTTGAGTACTGCTAGAATTTACAAGTATTGTGGCATTTCTATGTTTTATGACTCCTTTAAGATTTAGGGTCTTAGGTTGTGGTTTCCCTATAATGGTTGTTGGCATAATTGTAGAGTTATTTTATTTTTTCTCAAATATTATATCCTTTCCTTTCTAAGATTTACTGGAACATATTTTGTAATTGGTGGTTGTATTTGGTATTTTGATGTAACTACATTTCCTTTATTTTATTTTCTTCAATTCTATTTGGCTAAACATATGAGATTAAAGATGGTGATGTTTTTTGTGGTGTATCATTGAGGCCTAAATCTACATTGTATGCTATCATGATTTCATCATATGGATTTTGTACTTATACTTATCTTTCGTCCACAATTTTATTGTAGCATAAGGACATGCCTTCACATTTATGTCATGGAGTCCAAATTTTCCCACTTATGACAGTTTTTTTTTTTTTCATTGTCTATTTCTCTTATTCATGGCTATATGTGTCTGAATCATTTTCTATTTCATGAGTCTATAGTTTCTTATTGTTGCATATGTGTCCTGGTGACCATTTATCATCACAATATTTACATTTGTTTAGCACTTTCTTATCTGAGTCCTAATGCCAATTTCATCTTTTCCAGTGAATGATAATTCTTCAACTAATTTCATTGCATGTTTGGCCTCCTTAATTATTTCAGTGTTGCATAGATTTATTTCACTACAGATGTAATATTTCAATCAATGGATATACATTTCTAGCAATTGTTCATTCGTGAACCCCTTTCGTCTTGTGGCTAGAACTTCCCATTCATCCATGTATTCATTCACATTTCCCTTCTATTTAAGATGAATAAAATATTTGTACATGACATCATATTCTTCATCATTGAATATTTTTAATAGGCCTATAACTTCCCATTCATGCATGTAGTCATATATGTATCCATTCTATTTAATGTACCATAGGAACCAGTCTTAAGCTTTCCTTCTAAATTATTGGAGCATTCCATTATATTTTCTCTTTCACCCAACAAGGGATTTGATTCAAAAAATTCCTTCCATTTTGTTGACTCAGACAACTGCTCCTATATGGTATTTACCATCATCTTTCCCTCAAGAGCATCTTCGAGTCTCAAGCCATTGAAAGGCATCTTTATCTGCAGCTAGTTCTTGAAGAATAAATCTACAAATTTGAACATGTTTAAAAATAAACTTGTTCTTATCTTCTATTTTGATTCCTAATGCTTTGATACCATGTAGAAAATCTAACCAAGGCATTCAATATGATCTTGTAATTTACTAAAACAAAATACTGAATCCTTCTATAATTTGTGGAAACAAAACACGATCGCACAATCACATAACAAGTAAGAGAAAGAAAATATCAATCGCAAAACACAAGATGTATATGGGGAAAGCACACTACCTAAAACCCCACTATCTGTATATTTTATAAAGTCAAGATCATGAAATAATACAATTCTTTTCTCTCTCATAGAAACTCCTGCACTCTGCCAACTGTCTCACCATGATCTAGGAAAACTCAGTCAAATACTTAACCAATTCTCAACCTCTATTAGACCATCCTTGCTCACTCATTCTTGGAGGAATTTTCGCCCTATTAAATAGGAAATTATTTTGAATTGATTACGCAAAGAATCATAGGCTTCCTCATGTCTCTATAACTTTCCTATACAATTTTCTCATTATACAACTGATACTTATCATCCCTTTAACCTCAATCTCAACTGGGCCTTCCTTAGAACTAACATGCAACAACTATTTATAGGAAATTATCGGTTAACTGATTGATCACTACTTGTGAATTAAATTAGATTTGATTCACTGGACCTCTCACTAGCTCATCTCTCAGTTAGAACTAGTTAAACTGATTTTAACTCAATTTCTCGAGTTAACTAATTACAACTCACAAATAATTGTAATTGGACCCCCTTAAAACATGGTATAACTCTCATATGCCTCCTCTCAGACCCTCAACTTGAATTTCCTAAGCTAACTCGGTCTTTCTGACTTGCTAACTAATACAAGTTGTCCTGAGATGAAATTACAATTTCTTTTCCAATTTAATTAAGGGAAAATTAAATCAGAAGGCCCCTTTAGGTGCCATTTCAACAAGAAGAGTATTGGATGGACTCAAGCATAAACAACAAGGATCAACAAAAATATATTGTGACAGCACCTCAACAATTGCACTATCCAAGAATAGTGTGTTTCATCAAAAGAGCAAGTATATTGATACTAGATATCATTTTATTATAGAAATTGTGAGCAATGGAGAAATTCACTTGAAGCCTTGTAAATCTAGTGATCAACTACTTGATATATTTAATAAGTCATTAGAAAAAGATGCACTTGAGTTTCACAAAAGAAACTTGGGTAACGTAACCCTAGTTGAGACATAGACCAACAAGCATGTTTGAGTTGTCATGAGTAATGTCGTAGTGTAGCGGTTGTAATTAACGAGGAGTGTTTAAATAGCTAATTAACTCCTGCATGAAGAAGTTGGTTAAAATTAGAGATTCAGTTAACTGTGTGTGGTTGGATGTCAATTAAGTCAAGTGATAGTCGAAAATAGTGTGTGGTTGCATGTCAATATATATTAGGCGAGTCAGTAGTTAGAAAAGGTTAAATACCCTTCACCAGGTTCATTGTATAAATTAATCAAGTTTGTGTGATCAATAGAAGAGTCGCAACTCGTATGTCTTGTGTGTCAATATTTGTGTTTTATCTCCTCTTCATTTCCAACATTAATATGATCAAAGCCCTTGATGATCATGGCCATGCAAATAATATCTTTCATGTGTAAGCCTTCCAAAACCTATACAGATACAGAATGTTCAACTTGCATACCTTGAATAGTATCTGAACCAATGAGGAAATTGTTAGGTACATCCATATTTTAAGTATGAGGGGTTTCTGCAATGCATTATATTAGATATCATTTTTTGGATTCAAATGCGTTAAGTAAGTCATTAACTGACCATTTCCATGAGATATAGTCATAACTGACTAGTTTCTCATGATTTTTGAATAGTCCACTTATCACTCATTGCATCAGGTGATGCTCACAAGGGTGAAGAAGTGGTATTGAAACTAGTGAAATGAATCACAGAGCGTCAATCATCACTTCCGGGGCTTGCACTTGGTAACCAGGACTTCCCAGGAGGTCACCCATCCCCGAACTCCTCTGGCGCTCAACTGTGGAGTTTTCCCCACAATCAAGCCCACTTAGCTTGCTACCCCATTTGCAAAACCTTAGCAAGTATTGTGCCTCATGAACCATTCAAGTAGAGATCCCTTTACTCTTTGTATTTTAAGTATGAGGGGTTTTCGCAATGCATTATATTAGATATCATTTTTGGATTCAATTGCGTTAAGTAAGTCATTAATCTATGACCATTTCCATGAGAGGTAGTCGTAAGTGACTAATTTCTCATGATTTTTGAATAGTCCACTTAGCACTCATTACATCGAGTGATGCTCACAGGGGTGAAGAAGTGGGATTGAAACTAGTGAAATGAATTAGAGAGTGTCAATCATCACTTCCGGGGCTTGCACCCGGTGACCAGGACTTCCGAGGAAGTCACCCATCCCAGAACTCCTCTGGCTCAAGCGCGCTTAACTGTGGAGTTTTCCCCACAATCAAGCCCACTTAGCTTGCTACCCCATTTGCAAAACCTTAGCAAGTATTGTGCCTCATGAAAAATTCAAGTAGAGATCCCTTTACTTTTTGTGTTTTAAGTATGAGGGGTTTCCGCAATACATTATATTTATATATTATATTATGCAGATCTACTTCTTTAAAAGCTAATGACCCAATAAACCATTTGGTTTCCGAACACTTACGAATATAATCTATTTTTATTGCCTTTCATCTCTACAATGATGAAAGGCAAAAATTATTATTTTAATTAATTTGATTTTTTACCCCATTTTTTTATTACTTTAAATAAATGCATTTAACTCATATACGATGATGATGTTTAACATCATATATATAAAAACAAATGCAAAAAAGTTTTATTTTGACAAACATTTTTCCCCTTTTAAAAATTCATCTTCCACTTAACAAAAGCATCTCAAATCTTTTTAAGAAATGTGTTTTTTTACAAATAGTAGACATAATTTAATTAAATTAAAAATTGACATCATATATATGAAAAAAATGCAAACAAAGTTTTAATTTTCCAACATTTTTCCCCTTTTAGAAATTCATCCAACACTTAACAAAAATATCTCAAATGTATTTTTACAAATAGTAGACATAATTTAATTTAATTAAAAATTAATATAGTAATCAATAATTAATAAACTAACTAACTTAATTTATTTTATAATAATTCCTTTTTTACTTCTTTAAATTAAATTTCAAATATTTTTTTAATTATGTCAATAAGTATGTCTATTTTTAAAATAGGTCTTCCAAATTATCAATACTTATTAAATGGATGGTGGAGATTTAATTTCTATAAAATATTTCAGAATATTCGTAATAATATATATAAATCAAGGCTTAGATTTATCTCCAAATTAGTTATGTTTTCTTTAATTAAATTATCCCAAATTAATTAATTAAAAAAATGTCATATCAACACTTATCATATTGGGAGATGTGGTATTGATAAGCCATGATATTGGCTCATGGTATTGTAATAAAACTATTTACAAGTTAAAAATTTTCCATAATAAAGTGAGACATAATCTTTATGGTTAAGAATATTGTTTAACTCATATATTAATTCATTTTATAATTACTAATAATGATACCATTTTTTTTTGTTAAGTTTGGTAGGACTACATTTTCATCATCATGTCCAAATACATCACCCCGATCGGGAAGGGGAATTGAACCTGTGATGAGTGCCTTAACAACTCGCCTCATCACCGTTTAGCAAAGACCTCGTGGACTACTAATAATGATAATTTAAATAAAGTTATAATTTAGTTATTTTTTATGATTTTTTTAATCTTAACAATATGACATGTATCATAAAGTAAGTATTTTGATATTGAGATCTATCAACATTTACCCAAACACTAATTTAATTTAAATACATAACTCACATTTTTATTTTTCCAAAATTTTATTAATTTTCTAACACTTCATGCAATGTTTGAATCATGTTATTGTATACTTTTCATTGCTCTAGGGAAGTTTTTCAATACTCTACCATTATGACACGATGGTATTGCGCTGAAGTTTCTCAAATGTTTATCAATATAGAATTTATGCTTTGATATTTTGTTGTTGGTATGTTTATTAAATCCAAAAAGATCACCCAGTGTAGTTTTGTGTATAATAACCATTGCTTAGAACATGTTTCTTCTTGTAAATATTTTGGCATTGACTTCCCTCATCAAATCAACTGGAATCATAGCATCGCGAAAAGGATTATTTGTGGTTGGAAAGCTTATTATGAGCTTGAAAACAATTGTCAGTTGGTCGATCTTTACATTTGGAGTAAAAGGAGGTTCCTCTTCGAGACTCTCGTCACCCTTGATGTCTTATACGAATGTGAAGTTTGGGATCGTAGTATATCCAGAGAGTCATGGAGGAAGATTGAGATGATTCAAAAGTAATTAATAACCTACAACCTTCAGATCATGGGAAATAATCCCTATCCTATCCTCTTGATCGAAGCTGGTTTGTCCCCCATCGAAAGTATGACTATGTTTAGATATCTGGTGTATAAGAAGAAGCTTTACATCATGGAATCCAAAAGGCTCCCTAAAATTGCTTCTAAACTTTAGTCAAAACCACCACCTTCGTCTCAAATGCAGTTGGAATAAGGATGCCTAATCTTGGCTCAACCATTGGGGAATTAAGGAGGAGCTCAGTATGGGAAGCAAAGATAGTGTCAAAAAAAATATTACCTCCAAGTTTAAGGACAAGTTGTGGGAAGAAAAGGAGTTAGAGGGTAAAAAGAAGCTAAGATACTATAAGGAGGTGATCAACCCCACCCTTGATAATCAGAATTATCTCCCTTTGTTGACCAACACTAAGAAAAAAATGAACATCGCTAGGATAAGAACTAATTCTCATGAGCTTCAAAGTCATACCAGGAGGTGATCTTTTCCCAAGACTCCCTGGAATGATAGAATATGTCATATTTGCGATACTTAGCAAGTGGAAGATGAAAAGAACTTTCTTTTAGACTGTCCGACTCTTGCTCGCATCCTCTCTCAATTCCCTAACATCTTCCACACTTCCAATCTTCTTGACCTATTAAGCCAACCCACCTATAGTGATCTTGGAGCACTTATTTCCCTTCTCTTTGATCATAGGAACAAGATTTTAAAGAATCAAACTTAGATTATTTTTCCTTTCTTGAGGTCTGATAGGCTGCATTGGTCTTAATGGATGTTAATCATCATCATCATTATGTTTTTATTTTTTAAATTGTAAAATTATTTAATTATAAAAATTATAAAAAATGTATTTCAAAATATATAATTTTATTATTAGATAATAAATTTGAAATTTAAATAAATTTAAATTGGTTATATTTTAATAAATTTAACATGAAATTTTAAAAACATATTTCCACTCTTTTTTTTCTATACCTTTTTGCTATTCATTTGAATAAAAAATATATATGATAAAACTTATTAATGTTGAAATTTCATTCCTTGCAAAAAATAGTTGTTAGAGAGGGAATCTCTCAACTTAAATGGATTGGAATATTTTTTAGATTTACTAAATATAAAAATAACAGAAGTATAACTAGTGAAAATACACAAAGATATTTCGCTATTTCAAAATCTCCTAAAAGAAGTAAGATGACTGAAGAAGTTAGAAATTTTTCAAAATTTCCTGAAAGTTGTAAGATGCCTAAAGAAACTAGAATCTGAAGACAAATTTGTTGGGAGAGAGCTGTTGTTGGAGCATTATGAAGAAATAAACCTTCTAACCTATTGGAACTGAGTGAGAACATTGGACTATGAATCTATCGATGTATTTATTGTACATGAGTCCAAAATCCAATGAAAGATATTTTTTTGAAAAGTTGACAGTCGTTGAATTTAACTCCCTATAAATATGCTGAAAAATGATCTCTTGAAAGTGTTCATTTTTCTCTTCTATTCTACTCTTCCAAGTTATAAGAATTAAAACCTCCAATTTAAATTTACATGCCAACTAGTCAATTACACATTTGGAAAATTCCATAATTTGTATGCATTTATTATTTTTTAATGAGGCTAATAAGAGCCCAAACATAAATTAGTTAAACTTTTGTGTTTGTTCCAATTCCAATACTTACTCTGAATTGCAAAGAATTTTTCCTTGTTATTTTAGTTAGCTCCCCCCCCCTACAACATTTGTTTCCTTATGCATACCCATCGAAGAAACCAATCAGAAGATCATGGGAAAGGTAATGGAAATAAATTCTTCTTAGCTTTTCTGGATTTGGTTCGAGGAGTATTCCTTGAAAAGATATATAATCTTGGTTGAGTGACAAAGAATGCAAATACTTGCATTTTTTAAGGTAACCTTGTTCCTGAGTAGCTTAATACCCCAAGCAACAAAAATTGCGAGAGAGTGATGGTTTTTAAATTTCCCCACCCAGTGATATAACGAGTCCTCAAAAGATTTATGTTCAAAGTGCTAATTAATGCCCAATATCATAAGTACAAAAAGGAAAATTTTCTTAGAAATGAAACAACCTATAAAATTTTCTCGATAGTTTCTTCTTGTTTTCTACAGAGGCAACATAGAATTGGCCCTGCAAACCCTCTTTTTTGTAGATTTTCCCACGTCATAATTTTATTTTGAAGAACTATCTAGGTGAAAATTTTTATTTTATTAGGGATGATCCATTTCCAAATGATTGTGTTCCACCATTTTAAGTCATAAACAACTGTAGAATGGGAAATTTCTTTAGAGGACAAACTAGTTTTCACCATGCTTGTGGAGGTGTCCCAACTCCATACTAG
Source organism: Pinus albicaulis (assembly GCA_034641835.2). Lineage (NCBI taxonomy): Eukaryota > Viridiplantae > Streptophyta > Pinopsida > Pinales > Pinaceae > Pinus > Pinus albicaulis. The sequence continues at coordinate 116,477,950 of CM076576.1, forward strand.
TAGATCCTTAGAGTTATCTAAACATACTCTATTGATATTTAACTCCTTAATGAAGGAGTTTCACTCAGCTAAAGATCCAACCTGTCCCAATTCTGATGTAGACAACCAATTACACATAGAAAGAGAGGCCACTCTTTTTACATCATTTAAGAAGATGAACCTTTGATTTCAAGGAATGCATCAAATTTGTAGAAAAACTTGAAAACACAGGCACCATATATAAGGGGTTCCTTGCCCATAATCACTTGTTTTCTATCTCCAACCTTCCATTAAATCCAGTTGAAGAGGAAGGTAAAAGAGTCCATAAGAGCCTTCCAGATAATGGAGTCTCTATATACAGGTTTTTTGGCTGCACCTCTAAGCTAATCTACCTCTAGCAATATTTTTAAATACTTCTCCTTGATTAATTAGCTCCAAATCCCACCTCCAAATAGATCTCTCCACAAATTTCATAGAGCTAAAGCTTTTCCAAACCAGGACAGGTTCTTGAAGCCACATCCACCAATACCTTTTGGTTTGGATAAGGAGTCCTAGTTGGTAAAGTGAATCCCTTACTTTTTTTAGTAGTCCATGGAAAGTTAAACATCTTTTGTTTGATATTGTTTACGATTGATTTTAGAATTTTAGATATAGCTAGCCAGAATACTAGAATGTTTTTCAGCACTGATTTAACTAAAATCATTCTCCCCCCAAAGACACCTAGTTGTAGCACCACAAGATAATTTTTTATTCAGTTTTTATGAGTAGCTACATCTAGTCTTATTTATGATAGTAATTTGGATTAAGGAAGATGCCTAAGTACTTAAAACCATTATCCATAGAAACCATCTAAAAAGGCATAAATGACTGGATGGATGAGAGGAATTCATAATTGGAAGCATTGTGATAAAGGGGAGATTTTTGTACACTAAATTCCATTCCAATATCCCAACAAAATAAGTTTATAACCTTTTGGAAGACCTACCATTATGAGACGGTACCAACCCCCATCAATATAGCATCATCCATAAATATTGTGTAATATACTATTATAAGAGATTTGTATGCCTTTAATATTTCTTTCCTAGTTTTCTTTTAGCAACAAGAGACTCAAGCCTTCCATCACAAGTAGAAATAAAAGGGTAGATAAAGGAAACCCTTTCCCACGGGGGCTTCACTTATTGAACCTCTGATATATCACGTGCATTCATGGCATATTAAATGATACCCTTTGACTAGATATTGGAAAATTCCTCTAAAAATCACATTATTTAACCCCCTACCAATACGAACCCAATACACCTTCCCAATTTAAAAAACCTCTACTTTCACTAGATACTGTAGGTATCCATTTTTTCATTAACATTTTTTATATCCCTTTATATTTTTTTCATTAACTTTGACCTCCATTTTTTATACATGCCAATATAAAAAATATTTACCCTCTATTTCCCCTAATATATTATGTCATGTTTTCCTCAATAAATATCCTTCAATATGAACATACGTGGTATGGTATTTCTCCCCCAGTGAAGCCCCCATGCCCCTGTCTAAGTCCTCTAGAGCTAGAAAATTTGTTTTTGGGGGTTCCATTGATTAATATAGAGAAATTTTCTAATGAGATACAAACCATAATCCAATTGGTAACCTCCGAGCCCAATTGATCGGGTTCTCAAAAATATTCTCAAAAAGGAGAGTTGTCGGAATGGTGTGTAACCTGGATGACTGCATAGATATCATTGTTCTGAATTAGACGCATCTCATTTCACAGAAAACCAACACCCTATTCTCCTGGAAACGCGTTCTTTTCGTTTTCCCAAACGGGAAAAATTTTGAAAAAAAATTGTGCAGGCTGCCCAATGAGCAGTTCGTACAACTAACTGGGTCTGGTTGATTGGGCATGGTTGACTGAGCATTTGGCCAATCATGCCTCGCCACTTGTCCGAATCTGGTTGGTGCTAGTTGGCAGATTTTTATTAGGTGGTTGGTGGCCAACCATAGGCTGCCACTTGCCAACCAAAGGTCGCCACATGGCAGCCCGAGGGCCACCAAAATTGGTTAAGGTCTGATTTAACACTCCATAGGAGTCGACACCGTGACCTCCCTCATAATAGTGCCAAGTCTTAACCGGTCTAGCCACCATGTTACGTGTTTAAACATACGTTACAAACCTTAATTAAATTGTATGTCGGTGGAATTTGGGGGAAGGGGCCAGGACTTAGCCCCAGACCCCCCATATGACACCATACAACCACTGGCGTGGAACCAAGGGCGCGGCCTTAGAGCTGAAATTTTTTATTAATTTTTTTTTTTAATTTAGCCATAATGTAATGCTTTTAAATTCAGGTTTAAGACGGAATTATGCAAATTAGATGTCAGACAATTTCACCTGAATTTCCACCAAAATGGCGCTTGGTTAGTGGATTATGGGGCGAATTTGTAGGACGGGTCCAGATTTTTGGGAATTTGTGGTGCGATTAGCAGCAAAGCTAGGGAGACTCATAACTTCTTAATTTTTTTACCAATTTTGGAACAAAAAGAGGCTATACATGCATTTTTGACACTTATGGAGCTCATGGAATAGGTTTTGAAGCCATTTGAGCACTGTAAATGTATGTAATCACCATCTTGAGCATAAATAATGAGGTCCAAGCCATTGGAAGCTTGATCAAGGAGACGTAGCCCAGGAGGGGTGAACTCTTTCATCATTTGTTGTGTTGTGATTACTTTTATGGTGTATTTGTTTGTTGTTTTCTACATTTTCAGAAATTTTAATTCATGATTTATGTGTATAAAAAATTACATAAAATCCCACAAAAACTAACACTTACAATTTATAAACCCTCAAGCACTTTTACATTAAGATCCCATACAGATCAAGTTTGGTATTAGAGCTTAGGTTTTCTTTGCTGCTGTGAGGATTTAATTGTTTGCAAGTGTATGTGATGCTTACAAGGTTGAAGCTCAATAGAGGAGAAGAAAATCTTGTGGGTGCAGGTTATCAAGTTGTGACAAGGCTAAGGAGAGCCCATTTGCCTCAATTTCCACCACATGTTTCACCTCAAATTGCATCTAAAGCTTCAGTAAGCATGGCTCATGAAGGAGGAGCTGATAATATGTCAGAAGATGAAAAGGCTTTTAAGAAAGCTTTCTTTGACATGACTACAATGGTGAAGGTTCTCTATGAAGAGAGAAACTCAATATTTCAGGGTGAAAATTCCAAGCCTTCAAAAGGAGAGGGTTCTTCTAGAGGAAAACGAGGAGATGATGACAAGCCTTCAAAAGGAAATGGTGACAAACCACCCTCTTCTCCACCATCATCTTCATCTCCATCCTCACCCTCATCTTTTTCCTCTTCCACAACCACTGTTACTCAAACACATCCACATACCCCAAGGGTGCATGGTAAAACTCCCTTATTAAAACTTGATATCAAATTCGAATTGCCTATGTATAATGGTGAAGTGAATGTTGAAAGAATTGATAATTGGGTTCGGCAACTTGAAGTTTATTGCAGGATATAGAACGTCAAAGATGATGAAACAAATATTCAGCTGGCTTCATTAAGGTTGGAAAGTGCTTCTTTGATTTGGTGGGAAGCCAAAACACAAGAGGATATGAAAAACCATGGTAAGGTCTCAACCTCTTGGATAGAATTTATTGTTTCACTTATAAGACAATTTTATCCATTAGCTTATATGAAAAAGGCTATTATGGATTGGTATAACTTTAGAAAACTAAAGGGTCAAAGTGTGCAAAGTTACACCCAAGAGTTTAGAAGAAGGTATTTGATACTAGGTGTAGACTTGAATTCACAAGACACTTTGTTGAAATATATTGGGGGTTTACACGGTTATTTAAGACATACTATCCTTATATTTAATCCTACAAGTTTAGATGAGGTTTGTGTTCATGAAACACATCTTGAAGCAAGAGGGAAAAGCATTTCACAAGAGGGTAGCAAGAACCCATTCACAATTGGAGACAAGGGTAAGAGTAAGTTCAAAGGGAAAGGAAAGAATAATTCATCCGTCAAGAAGGAAGGAGAGAGATTAACATGCAAACATTGTTCCAAAGAGGGTCATGATGAAGCTCATTGTTGGAAGCTTCACCTTGATATGAAACAAAAGAATTTTAAAAACAAAGGGAAGCAAAAGACAGCTGCAACTACACAACATGACTTAGGCTCCGATATGGGAGATGAAACAAAGATCACAACAATGAGAATGAAAGGTAAGGACATAAAAAGCAATAGTTGTTCAAGTTTTCCTAATGATACTCAAGATGAGAAAAATATAATTGAACTTTTCCATATTTAGGTTATTTCAAATTTGATCAGGTGCTCAGTGTAAAATCTCAAAAATTAAAGTGCTCAGAATTGATTGGAAATTGAATGACCACGACTGGCCCATTGCCAGGAATCCCCTCAAACATAATAACAAAGAGAAAGGGGGAGATGGGGTCCCCTTGTCTAATGTCACGGGAAAGGTTGAAATTTTGGGAGGGGGATCTGTTGAGTAGGATAGAGAAGAACGCCCAGAGACCATAACCATATTCCATTTGATGCAATCTTTGTTAAATCCAAAAGCCTCCAGGACATTCCTCATGTAATCCCAACTGATTTTGTCAAAACCTTTGGACATGTCCAGTTGTATTAGCATGCCTGGTTTTCTCTGTTCTTGAGGGAGTGAATGACTTCCTGTTAGAGAATAATGTTGTCTAGGATTTGTCTACCTTATATATATCTTAAATGATGCTAAGAGATGAGGAGAGGTAGAATGGTCTTTATCCTGTTTGAAAAGACTTTGGATAGTATCTTATAGATGACATTGTAGAGAGCGATTGGTTTGAACTTGTCATGGGAATCATCACTTTCAAATTTGGGTATTAGAGTGAGGAAGGTGGCATTCAAAGCTTTTAGGACCGATTTTTTAATGCGAGATTCCTAAAATAGTTCGTGGACCTCTTCCTTAATCAAGGGCTAGAAAGCCTTGAAGAAGCTTATGGTGAAGCAATCTAGGCTCGATGCCTTTCCATTGGGCATGGAAATAACCACCTCCTCGACCTCCTGCAGAGATAATTTTCTCAACAACATTTGGTTATGTTCCTTTTTCAAGATGGTCAGAATGTTCTTGGTTATTTTCTTGATAGCTCCAGAACTAGCTTGTCCAGTCTGTGTGAGGAGCATGCCAAAGTACTAATTGAGTTCTTCTTCCATCTCTTCATGAGCGTGTATAATGTTACCCCCACTAGTCTTTAGGCTCAAAATTATGTTTTGTCTTCTGTCCTGGATCATGGAGCGGTGAAAGAACACAGAGTTCCTCTCCCCACATTTCAACCAATTGATGCGGGATTTCTGTTGCCACAATTTTTCCTCTGGAGCAGCCATTTCCTCCCAACTGTTCTAGAGTTGGAGTTCTTCGCGTTTTCTTTTCTCATTGAGGCCCTTGTTTATGATTTGTCGCTGGAGGGCGTCCTATTTTAGTTCTAATTTTTTTTTCTCGGAGGTGATGTTACCAAACGTTTTCTTGTTCCAAGTCTTGATCTTTGCCTTGATGAATTTCAATTTTTGCTGGAATTTGTGCATTTTATTTCCATCATGGGGTTGAGGGATTTCCCACCAATTCTTCATTATGTCCATGAATTTTGGATGGTCGAGCCAGAATGCTTCAAATATGAAGGGTTTGTTTTTGGGTCCAGTGGAGATGTGGAATTTCATAGATATGGGCCAATGGTTTGAGTCGACTTGTGGTAGAATCCTGGCCTCCGTTTCCCAGGAGGTGAGATATATGTCCTCTTAGAGGAGAAAATGTTCCAGCCTTGAGGCAATCTGTCTGTCTCCTCCGCGCCTATTGTTCCATGTAAAGGTGTAATTTTTTGTAGGGATTTCTATCAAATTGAGATTGTCGATGGTGGCTTGGAAAGCCACAAAATATGTTTCCAGATTTCGAAGGCCCCCCTTTTTCTCCCCCAGGTTAACAACCATATTGAAGTCCCATGAATGATTTTATAAGGGTGGTGGAAGGAGTTTAGAGTTTAGTTAAGACTGTTTACCATTTTGATTCTCTCTGATAATCTGTGGGGCACATAAATATTGGTGACACAGATACTGTCATTTGTTCCTGTGATTTTAAGAATGGTCGTTAAGGCATGTTTTTTGGCAGTCGATTTTGTAATCTTGAATACTGATCTCTTCCATAGAGTTGTTATTCCTAATGCAGTTTCGGTAGCAGAGATTGCAATGTGGCCACAATTTCTAAAGCATGTTTTCTGGATCATGTTAATGTTATCCAAGTCAATCTTGGTTTCTTGAAGCAGAAGGATGTTTGGCTTGTCGGTAGCGATTCTATTTTTCAAGACCTGTTTCTTTCTAGGGATATTGAGTCCTCTTATATTCCATGAAGTAAAAATCATTGAAAACTTTTATGGGGTATGTTTAGGACTCTTACCTTTACTTCGTTGATAAGACAGGATCCAAGCTCTTGAAGGAGTTGACTGGTGGTTTTTCGACCTCTTTTCCTATTTGGTCCTTTTGGGAAGTAATGGCCTACTGTTAGATTTACGAGAACGCCCTTTCCTACTCCTTTTTCCTTGGCAGCTTGTCCTAAATTTTGTATCATTACCTCCTGTAGGAGGTATGCCTCTTTGATTTTTTGGATTTGGTTTTTCGGAATTGCTTCTATTCCATTTTTTTCCGTTCCTTTACGACCGTTAAGAGGTCAACTCCTTCCAGTCCTCTTCAATAGCGTTTTCTTCTGGAGTGGGTGCTTCCTGTGCATGTTCTGTCTCTGTGTCTTCCTGTGGTTTTTCGTTTTCATTCATATTGTATTCATGTTCTCCCTCTTCCAGCCTGTTATTCTCCGGGGATTGCTAATTTTTCTTGTGTTCTTCCTCTGTGGAGCTGAGAGGGATTTTTTCTTCCTGTGATGTATTCAAAGCTTCGAATTTATTCTGTTGAGTAACCTTGGGCTCATCTTTCTTTTTGTATGTTTTCTTGTCGTGTTAATCTTATTTCTAGCTCTTATGTATCCCTTCTCATCCCTCTTTTTGTTGGATTGATCTTATGTTGAGGGGGCCTTATTTTTAGGGCATTCACAGAAGAGGCGCCCGTGTTCATGGCACTTCTTGCACCTAAAGGGGATGTGCTCATAGTCAATATTTTGCATCCAGATTTCATCCCTATAGATAAGCTTGATAGCTTCTGGTAGGGCACCTAAGATGTCTATGTAGACACAGATTCTTGCATAGGAAATATAATGCCCATTTCTTGTTCCCTCAAATATTTTTATTTATTCTCCTAATTCATCTCTGATGCCTTTGAGGACTGTGGGAGCCCAGTAGTCCATGGGTAGGGAGTAGAGCTGAATCCAGATAGGGACTCTTGTGGAGTCCTTTTTTATAGGAGTGAAGTTCTTTTTCGAGAATCTCATGTGGGACTGACTAATTTGAAGAATTAAGGGCCTCCTTCAAAGATTTTGTCTCTGTATTCTAGAAGATCGAAGACTACTATGAAAAATCCTTTAGAGACCAGTTGCAATTGGATTTCTCCCTTTGGATTCCATTTGGACTGGATCCAGCCATTGAGGCCTCTTTCTGTTGGCCAAATACCCATGAATTTACATATCATTGCGTGTTCTTGCATGTATTCTCTGTATACCGCCACATTTGGGTCTTGGATGATTAGCTCCGGTGTCTTTTTGGCCTTTGGGTGACATGTATTTTTCTGCTTTGTTTCCTTTTTTCCTTGTCTTCCACAGTTGCCTCTTCCTCTACATTGCCTATTGTGCGAGGGACATATTTATCGTGTTTTTCTGGGGTGTGGTCCTTTGAGAGGTCCATTTCTTCTTTTTCTTTACCCTGTTAACTATTATTGGCAATAGTGCCATGATCAGGAGGGGTGAATGCAGAACATGACGTTAGTCTGGTAAAGAATGAAGTGTCATTCTTGGACGGGCAACTTGCTACCAGGTCTCGAAATGAGGGGGCCGACTGGCCACCAGCCAACTCTGTCGTGGGAGCCAATGGGGAGCCCATTCTAAGGTGTCGGTGATAGAGGCCACAGGGCCGAGCTGCGAGGCGCAGTTAGGTTAAGATTGATGCATCATACCTTGAGCGCAATCGCAGGTGAATTTTTTCAAAAAAAAAGAGACAGTCTAAGATTCAAATTGAAACTGAGCTTTCATGATGAATAAAATCCATATAAATGGATTGGTTTGCACTTACACTTTATGAAGAAACAACAATATTATCAATTTCCATATAAATTAATTTGTTTACATTATATGAAGCGTAAACAATATGCAGAAACATATTATTCAATTGATGAACAGGATAGCATTTTCAGTCCCAAAATTTGTACACCGCCAAATACTTCCAACTTATAGTCGCTTTTATAATACTCCTCAACATCGGTGCATGGCCTGATTAGTGTAATTTAAAATTTCAAATAGAAGGTTGGATTAGGTGAGGACACGTTATTAATATTGATAGTATTTGGTCTTTCATTCACATTCTTTCTACAAAATGATTTAATTGACTTGTTTGTTAAAACCCAAAAACATATTATTATTCACATGGTTTTAATAATTTAGTTGAATTGACTGGTTTTACTCGTTGGCTGAAAAAACGCTTCTCCAAAGCTTTTTCGGTGGCATCGTGATGGTGGTAAAAACATTTACAAGTATTTCATACCCTAAAATTCAAATTTAATTTTAGTCTTGTAATTATCTCTTTTTTTTTCTAAGTATGACTAATTATATTATGTATAAGGTTACTGGTACAAAATAGGCACAGTGTCAGCTATGAAAGCCTGAGCACTGTGTTTGAAAATCAAACTGTTCAAGGAGTACCTGGACTGCCCAGAGTGGGAAACCAGTCCTATTAAACAAAGAGTCTTAACCGCCCTTGAGAGGGAAACCGGTTTGGAGTACATATAAACTAAACAAACATAAAAAGAGAAGCCATAGTTCAGAAACCACTTTTCCAACTGATCTGCAAAGCTACAAAATCTAGAATTATCTATGAAATTGGAACAAAAAACCTGGAAAGCATTGCAGAGGCTAGTCATGAGTCAGAGAAGGTGGTTCCTCAATGACCCTGCAACCGAAATCCTCACTGCTGTCATCCTTGCCAGAGTCGATAGTATCCGTTCCGCCAGAGCGCGCTCCAGTGAGTCTCTGCTGCTCCTGAGGTGAAAGAGGGGAATTGACAGGAACAGCTTCTGCACAGGAGGGGCTAGAACCTAGAGGGGGGTGCAGAGAAGCCAAACGGGGCGCAGGATGGTTGGGAATTTCCTCACGCAGAGTGACAGTGATGTAGGCCGTGAGAACAGAATTGGAGGACGTGCTATCAAATCTTAGCTCCGCACGCTGCGAAGTCTGCCTGATGGTAGGCTGAGGAAGGCCAGGAGGGATAGACTGGGTAGAGCCACCGCCGGGTACGTGTGCATGGGAAGGAGATGGCGGGGCAGCATCCATGGAAACCGTAACTGCATCCCCAGAGCGACGGCGACCACGTCCTCTTCCACCACGCGGACTCGGAGTGAAGTCCTGGGCGTCATCGGTAGAGAAGGAGTTGGGAGGGGGGCGACTGAGACCTCGGCTGAGGCCTCGTCGACTCCTCATCCTCTCACGAAGACGAGGCATGTCGCTAGAGGAACGACGGAGGTGAGAGGAATCAAGAGGGGAAATGGTGATAGCAGGAGGAGCGATGGGATGAGCAATGGGATGAGCGAAGCAGAGAATGACAGGAGGAGTAGAAAAATGGCCAAGAAGCCCACCACGCAGGTCAGTCCCAACACTGGAGAGAAAATTGAGCAGAAAATGCGGACTCTGAGAGTAATGAATACCTGGGAGAAATTCAATGCAGGCCTGCAGAGAGTAGCGCCTCCCTGTGGAGGTCTTCACGCTGGCCTCGAGCGAACCAGGAGTGCAGATACCAAGCAGCGGGGCCGGCGAGCTCACCGAACCAGTGGCGTCGTCGGAGCCATCTGAATGACCTTCCATAACTTGCAGCACCGCCATAATCATAACCAAGTTGGGCAGACCAAGATGAATAAACTTCGCGCGAGCAGGAGCATTAAGAGCTGCATAAATGCGGGTGCCGGGAGCCATGTGGGCTGCCCTGGCCATCGCCATGGGGAAGTGCGCATGGTGGCACGTCCCGTCCGGAGCATTAAACAACCGCATCCGGCGGTCTTGTAATTATCTTTGATCTATTTATATTTCAATTTTAATTTTAGATTTCTAATGCAAATTGATAAAGTAATGTGGTTTATGTATTTTTCTTAACTACCATTTAAAATTTGAGGAGTTGGTTATTTGATTCTTTACTATTTACATTTATAATATGATCACTCTTATCTTATAGGTGGCTTGACATGGAAAAGCACAATAATATAAATCGTTTATATTAGTTAATAATTGTTATTGCAGATTTTTTAATCAATATTACCAAATGGTTTATAATTAGTATATGGCCTAATCAAATTACCTGCACAAATTTTAATTAATTTTGTGTAAACAAATTGTCATTTTATTTTCTTGTTCTTTACTCAATTATGCTTTGTATAATACTTATACATTAACTAAAAGTAGAAATGGAGTTGAAGAACTCAATTGTAAACACTATAATAGTGTAGATATCTACCTTGGAATTTTTTTTGACAAAACCATCTAGAAATGGCCTTTGTTTTTATGTTTTAAGAATTATTGCAAATAGAAACTATAAACTTATAAGTAAAGATTTTGTGTATTTTTACCTTCACATTCTTAGTCATTCTCTATTTGCTTTTGTATCATTAATATTGCAATATTTTAATTTTCCATTCCATTTTCACCTTTGATTGATTTGATTTCTTGTTGATACAGCTTGAGGTGCATGTGAGTGGACCATGTGAGTTTAAGGGAGCTCCCTAGTGAATTCAAATGCATGCATATAGAGAAAGAAAAAAATATTTTTATTCAACTAGGAAAAAAAATACACCCAACTTGTGCAAAAGCACCTATAACATAAGGACAAACAACTAGGAAAAATGGATTTGAGGCCATTAGACAAAGGTTATTACCTAGTCTCCTTAAATATATGTCCACAAAAATAAGTGATCGATAATTCAATAAGTCATTTGTGTGTTATGGTCATTTTGTTTTTTTCTTATAATTAATATGTGAAATATTTTAACATAAATGTATTATTTAAGGTTAATTTTTTAGTAAAACCTTTATTAATGAAGGGTTAATTTATTATCAAAACATCGTTCTCAAAGGAAAAATTTTAAACATACCCTTTCTTGAAAAAAAACATTAAAACCTAAAATGCAAAACAAAAATGATGTGATGAGTAAAGAGAACCAAATTCCAAACTAGCACCATCAAAATATCGAGAGCACCCAAAATCTTGAAGTTTGATAGTTATAACTTGGATTTACAAAAATCCCTGCCGAATTTTATCTAGAATTTTCATGATTTTTAGAGCAAAAAAAGAAAACTGGTTAGACTACAGCGATGATATTGACAAATTTGGTAACCATCAGTGAAAATGGATAATAATCCTCCTGGACCTCGATACTTGTGCAAGATGTACGTTACCTTTTTCTTTCATTTAGATTTATAATTATGGCAGGGTGACGGAAGAACTTAGTAATCCAAAAATGACAGCGCAGTGATGGATGCACTCTCTGTACTTAGCGGATGGGTTATTGCCCCAAAAAAATGAATCAATCTTCTCGTACCAAGACCTGGGTGCTTGTTTTAAACCATAAAGTGCCTTTTTCAATCTACACACTAAATGTTCCTACCCTTGCTTAACAAACCCTTTAGGTTGAACTAAATAAACCTCTTCCTTTAAATCACCATTTAGGAATGCAGACTTAACATCAAACTGGTGTAGCTTCCACTAAGATTTTGTAGCTAAGGCAATTAACATTCTAATAGTATTCAATTTGGCTACAAGTGAAAAGGTTTCTTCATAGTTAATTCCCTCTTTCTGTGAATAACCATTTGATACCAATCTAGCTTTAAACTTTTCTATACTCCCATATGCATTAAATTTAGGTTTGTAAAGCCACTTGCAACCTAGGGTGTTTTTCCTTAAGGAAATTCAACTAGTTCCCAAGTATTGTTTCTAATAATGGATTCAAATTCTTCATTCATTGCATCCCTCCACTCATGAGATTGACTAGCTTCTTTATAATGTGTGGGCTCTATAACATTTAAAATGTTTGACATTAAAGCATAGTCTTTAAATTTGGCTAGTAGTTGAGTCTGCCTACCTAATCTTCTCGGTAAAGGACTCACATCAAATCTATTTGCTTCAGACCTTTTTGGGCTTGACTTACTGAATACATCAGCTGCCTCTTCTTCTTTCTGTTTCTATTGTTGTTGTTGATTATCCTCACTGCTTTCTTCCATCAACAATGGAATGTGCCATTCTTCAAGACTATTTTCCTTATTTCCTTCCTCAACCTGCTCATGAAATATGACATCTCGACTTGCAAATACTTTATGAGTCAAAGGATTAAACAACTTATAAGCTTTAAACTCAGTGAAATATCCTACAAAGATGCATTTCATGGCCTTACGATCTAACTTCTTTTTATCTTCCTTGGGTATATGGGAAAAATATTTTGACCCAAAAACTCTTAAATGATTCACTGCTGGCTTATATCCATAAAGTGCCTCAAAAGGATTTTTAAAATTAAGACATATAGTAGGACTCATATTTTTTAAATAAACAATAATGTTAATTGCTTCAGCCCAAAAACCATTTGATAGACCCTTACCTTGAAGCATACTTCGTGCACACTCCACAAGGGTTCTATTCTTTCGTTCTGCAACTCTATTTTGTTGTGAAGTGTGAGGCACTGTGAAATTTTGAATAATCCCATGATCTTTGTAAAATTTCATGAACTCTCCAACTTGCATTCTCCCCCTTGATCTGAGTGGAGAATCTTTATGAATTTCCCTGTCTACTTCTCCACCATATTCTTAAATTCTTTAAAGCATTGAAATGTCTGGCTCTTCTTGCTGATAAAGTATATCCAAGAGAATCTAGTGCAATCATCAGTAAAAAGTAAAAAATAATATGCACCACCTAGCGACCTAGTTTGCATAGGTCCACATACATCTGTATGCACAAGCTCCAAAATATCCCTTTTCTTCCTATCACCATTCAAAGGAAACTCTTCCCTATGCATTTTCTCTAATGCACATCCATCACAATCTAAATGAACATTATGAAAAGCAAGAATTCCATCAACCATACCTTTCCTTTGAAGCAGCATGAGATCTTGTAGGTTAAGATGACCGAATCTCTGATGCCAAAGATTCTCGGCTATCAATCCTACTGAAACCAAAGCTTGGTGTGGCATGCTCTTGACATTAAATCTATACAAGCTTCCCACACGCACTCCTAGTGCAACTAGTTCCTTCTTGTTGTCCTTTATGACATAATATGTTTTGAAGAATTCAACTTGCAAGTCCTGATATGTTATCATTAACACAAAGATTAAGTTCTTCTTCATCTCGGGTACATACATTACATTTTTTATACTTCTGATATAACCACAAGGCAACATCACTGGAATATCATCGTACCCCTTAATCTCATAACCTTTGTCATCACCTAGATAAATTTTAGCTCCACAAGTAGTTTCTTCAAAAAACTCAAACCAAATTCTCTTACCTGTCATATGTGAAGACAAGCCTGAATCAACGTACCATATTTCGGCCTCATCCTAATCATAAGCTGAAAGAGCACAATTAGCTACAAACAATTGAAAATCACGACTATGACCTTCATTAGCAAAGTGTCATGTGTGATTTATTTGTTTATTTCTAGCCTCATCTTCATGTGTCTTAAAACAAAACGTAGCTTGATGGTTGTTTTTCCCACAGTAGAAATATTTACTACCAGAAAAGTTACTACTGTTACTTGCATACATACCTCTAAATGGCCTCTTATAAAATCCACCATCGCCTTTTTGTCCCTGTGATTGTTTCCCTTCACCATCAGAGCAAGATCGACACTTTGTAGTCTCAAATTTTTTCGCCACTCTTCTTCCTGTAACATAATTCTTCTCAGCTCTTCGAATGCAGGGGCTTTATCCCGTGCAAATAAGCCTGTGATGAACATATGGTATTCATCTGTCATCCCGTTCAAAGTAATTGTGACAAGATCATAATCAGGCACCTTCTCCCCGACGTCACCCAATCTGTCCTTCAGGTCCTTGACCCTTGCAATGAATCCAATAGCAAATTCATTCTCATCCATCCTCATAGAAAAAAACTTGCCTTTGAGCGAAAAGATGCGATTGGTGTTCTGTGTCTAGTATAGATTCTTGAGCGTTGTCTAGATCCTAGTGGACGATTTACCGTCTGTGATGTGTGGGATACTATTGTCTTTAATAGACATCTTCAATTAAACTTTCGCCTTGTTCTCCATTTTATCCCAATCTTGTATGAGTGTAGCCACAGTTGTTGTATTGTTCGGCTTCTGCTCATCACCACTAACGATCGACCATGCACTTGCTCCCTCAAGCAACGTCTGTAGCTTGAATTTCCAATTGGTATAATTGGTCCCATCGAGTTTTCTAGTCTCGTTGAGATAAGTTTCTGTAAAATTGTTCATTTTGGACTAATCAGATTCCAAATCCTCCAATCTTCAGTCAAATCTAACCAAGTGAACAATTACTAGCTACAAAAAAAACTTCAACGCATACCAGAACCTGATCACAGATCTGCCACCGATCTGACACAATTTCTGTGTTCAAAAATTAGATCTGACACCGATTTGAAAAATTGTTGTGTCTGCTACTCTGGTCCACCACCATTTAGGCAAAATCTCATGAGCATAACCATAAAAGAGGTCAGCACCCCTATCATCTAAAAATTTGCGTTGAGCGAAATTTCGGTAAGGGAACCTCTACCAGCGTTGGAATGACCTTGAAAAACACATTGATTTGTACATTTCTACGTTATTGTGGCTCTGAAAAACACGTTGATCAGCACTGCTACTGCTCCAAAAACTGCACTGACTCGCTGTGTGCTCAGGAAAAAAAAAATTGAGACCTGTGAGAAACTAAGTTCCTCTTGTGAGTAGGGTGTTTTTGCAGCACCTACTCCTCTACGAGCAATGAGGCTCCTATGTGCACTATAGCCATGAAGGCTATGTAGTCGCGAAGGCTCTATAGCCACTAAGGCTTTGTAGGTAAGTTAGGCTGACCTAGTTTGAGCTTTGATACCATGATAAAAATCAGGAAAGAAAAGAAATGAATTGAATAAAAAAGCAACTCTCAGGTGAATACTGCACTTGGAGACTGCACAAACTGGAGCGTACACTCTACATTCAATCAATCAATGATACAACAATAAATACATCATAAGAGAATAGGGAGTCAGGAACAAACTCCTACAACCTAGAAGCTAATCCTAACTAAAGGAGTTACGTTACAACCATGTAACCACTTTCTCCATTAATTCAATATAATATTAATTATTTTCAACTTGTGAAATATTAAAACACTTTTAATTCATGTGTGCTTGTTTGACTACAAACTCTCCACCGCTGACCCCTACATTGACTCCATGTCATTACGATAATGGAGAGGATGCAGAGGATAACCCATCTTATAGTTTTACATTTTTTGTCATCTTATATGTCCCATAAGATCTCCTTAGTCATATCTCATATATACAAATGCTATAGCATGTCCAAGTCAATGACATTTGATTTCAAAGTTATGGAGATTATATTATGATACAGTTTCAAACCAAGATTCATAATTCAATAAATCATTTGTGTCTTATAGTCATTTTGTTTTTTTCTTATAATAAACATGTGAAATTTTTGAACATAAAAATATTATTGAAAATTAAATTTTTAATAAAACTTTTATTAATAAAAAATTAATTTATTATCAAAACATCATTTTTGAAAAAGCAAAATTTGTAGAAAAAAAAACATAAAATGTTAAAAAAAATATAATAATACCAAACAAAAAAGCCAAATTCCAACCCAAATCATGATATTGACAAATTTGATAACCATCAAAATTATCCTCCTCGACCTCGATATCTGCACAAGATGTAGATTACCTTTTTCTTTCATTTAGATTTATAATTATTTCAGGGTGACGGAAGAACTTAATAATCCAAAAATGACAGTGGGGCGATGGATGCGCTCTCTATATTCTTAGCGGATGGCTTACTGGAGCGTACACTCTACATTCAATCAATCAATGATACAACAATAAATACATCACAAGAGAATAGGGAGTCAGGAACAAACTCCTACAACCTAGAAGCTAATCCTAACTTAAGGAGTTACGTTACAACCATGCAACCATTTTCTCCATTAATACAATATAATAATAATTATTTTCAACTTGTGAAATATTAAAACACTTTTAATTCATGTGTGCTTGTTTGACTACAAACTCTCCACCGCGGACCCCCACATTGACTCCATGTGATTATGATCATGGAGAGGACATAGAGGATAACCCATCTTATAGTTTTACTTTTTTGGTCATTTTATATGTCTCATAAGATCTCCTTAGTCATATCTCATATATACAAATGCTATAGCATGTCCAAGTCAAGGACATTCGATTTATATTATGATACAATTTCAAACCAAGATTCATAATTCAATAAGTCACTTGTGTGTTATAGTCATTTTGTTTTTTTTCTTATAATAAACATGTGAAATTTTTGAACATAAAAATATTATTGAAGATTTATTTTTTAATAAAACTTCTATTAATAAAAAAATAATTTATTATCAAACCATCATTTTTGAAAAAGCAAAATTTTAAGGAGAAAAAAATAAAAATAAAAAATTTAATAAAAAATAATATTACCAAACAAAAAAGCAAATTCCAACCCAAATCATGATATTGACAAATTTGGTAACCATCAAAATTATCCTCCTCGACCTCCATATCTGCACAAGATGTAGATTACCATTTTCTTTCATTTAGATTTATAATTATGGCAGGGTGACGGAAGAACTTAATAATCCAAAAATGACAGCGCGACGATGGATGCGCTCTCTATATTCTTAGCGGATGGCTTACTGCCCCCACACATTTGGCAATCCGATAAGTCTGGTCGGAGTTCCACGACAGTCGTAGCAGATAGATTTTGCCACACTATGTATCCGGGTTCCCCAGTGGGCCTCGCCAAATGCAGAGGCAGTAGCTTTTTCTTCATGTAAAACTCGCTAAAAGAGCATGTCATGGGTAAATGAATTAGAGGGTACTACGGCTGTAAAAGGGCATGCAATCTAAATGTTATCCAGCTCTCAACCTAACAAATGTTTGAAATCTAAGTCCTTCAATCTTTTCTCAATAATACGCTTGCCCTTTAAGCCATTAGACTGACCTCCACCATTTGTTTTAAAATCATTTTGTCCTCAACTATACATATCAAAAGGCCATCATTTATCACGACTAGATAATTATAGCGACATATTTGTTTGGCCAAATCTGTGGGATGAACACGTCAAATTGATAAATGATGAGCGAATGAATATAACAACCAACCCATATTCGATATTGACTGCTTTTTAGTGGGATACCTGATTGCGTGATCACTAAGAAGAGGTGATTATCAAACAAATCCACGACGCTACCAAAACGGCGGCAGTTTTGCGGGTTAAATTTTGGCGCCAACACACTAGGTTTGATAGCAGAAGTTTGCAATGATGATGTGTCTTGAATAACTTGGGGTGTTTGCGATAAGGTTGGCCATAGTCTTCGGATTCCCCATGGAAAATGTGTGGGTCTTCATTATTATTATGCCAAGGCGTGTGGGGACACAAAGGATTAACATCTTGTTGTTTGTGGACGTTGGGGTGCGAACATTTTGGACAATACCGTTGATTATTATGTGTCACTTTATATGGTGTGATTAGTGTAGTGGTGCCTTTAAACTTTTGGCTACACCTTGGGTTTACATTGATTTCATGTTGTTGGACATTTAAAAGTCCAGGCCAAAGCATGATGCATGTCTCTCCCTCAATTCCATATTGTAATGTTAAGTGGAGAGGCATCTCAATGAAAAGCTATATTCTTCCCAAACAACATGATTTTCCATGGAAGGGTTCATGGAAGTTCTTGTAATGACATTTGTCACCACTTAAAACAATTGTTTTTTCTATTTATCTCCCTTTCGTTGACCCATAAAGTTACCTTTTTATCTAAAGATTTATAAAGATTATATGTTACATATATGTTTTTTCATTATGTGCCTTCTATGATTAAACAAACATATGAAAATGAGATTACTTTTAACCATGACGAAGGCCTAACCTCCGGGTGTGATGTTTCTGTTCAACCACGTGGCGTTGTTAATAATATGAAAAAACAAACACCAAAACCTTGATGTGATATTTGTGATTTCGTTTGACCTTATAAACCCTCCGGACTATGGTTTCAGCAATGGGTATTATGACTGTGCTTTACACGTCATCCTTCGTATCAAACTCGGATTGTATGTGGGTTTAAAGGTTTTATGTGCTGATTTAATGTCGCGTTTAATATGCCATCGGTCACGTCCTTGGCGCATTTACTGTGCACCGAGCTTTGTGCTATGCTCTTTCAATGGTGAACAATGGTTTCTCTATGGTTGTTTTGTCGAACGAGGGTTCGAGAAGAGAGGGTTTCCTCGGCCCTTTGATGGCCTCTGGTTCTTGCGGACACGTTCACCTATCTGTGCGTTCTCTCTGTGGGTAACCTCTGTGGGTTACTGAGCCTTTTCCAATTTCTTTAATGATGCTATCGGTCGGGCCGTTGTGGGTTGTTTCCTGGTAATTTGCTGTTGATAACTCTTCAATCTCTGTCAGATTATGGTTGGTTTGCAAACGGGCTAACCTTCTTCCTCCATTCGTCTCCTGTTGTATGTCATTGTGTTATTGAACCCATTTGCAGGTGCGACAGGGTGATAATGTCGAGGGTTCCTCCGGCTTCCGAAAGAGCAACAGGTAACTTACTCTTTCTGATTTCACTTTGCGCCACTGGTTTTCTTAACCCTAACCCCTCGGCTCCTTCGTGTGCCAGTGATGGCTGCTCCAGTGGAAAACCCTGTCGATTCGTCTCTGCTCCAACTCAAAACCCTGGTAAGGTTCTGCTCCGACTGTGCTGTGCTTCTTTATTTTCCTGTATGCTTAAATGAATGTTTGTTTTTGGACCACGCTCTGACTCAAATGCTGGTGGTCGTTTCTATCTGCAGGTTTCTCTTGGCAAAACCTCGGTTCGTTCACTCGGCGTTGCAAACCCTCCGGTAGGGTCTCTCCTTTCGAACCTCGTGGTTAACTGTTCTCAAGACTTGTTTCTTTTTCTGGGTTTTCTGTTCCGTGACCAAACTCTGTTGGTGGCAAGTTTTCTGGGTGTACTCTTCTGTCGGTCTGGAAACGCTGTGTCTGTGCGTTTGTTTGCGTTTGTGGCAACTTTTGGTTTCAAACCCTGGCTAGGGTTGTATGGTTGTTCTTTCGTTTACGACTGAAGCAGTAATTTTGGGTTTCAAACCCTTATCTAGTCTGTATTGATTCGCTATACTACTGGACTGAATCGGAATTTTGTTGAACTTAATTTTGAGGTCGACTGGTATATAAAATGATTTCTGTAAAGTTTCTTGAATTCAAATGCTTCAGTGTTCGAATGTATAAATCTTACCTGTCTCGCTGTAGGTTGCTCCTTCTTTCGTTTGTCTTGATGAACAGAGTTATTGATTGCTCCTTGTGACTGCACCTGTGTCACTTTCGTTCCTGTGTCCTGTTAATGCATAATGTAAAAGACACAACTATTTGCTTTTCTCACACACAACACTTTTCTAATCAATTTCAAAACTAGAAATTTATTTCGTTTGTAATAAAACACCTTCTGTGATTACAAATCATTTAACAGGAAATAAACTATTTCTGAGTTGAAATGCACATTCATGTATTGCACTTCTGGCAAATTACAATACTGGTTGCAGAATATCTCGTTCTTCAATATTCTCTCCTCTCTTTGTAAACAACTCCGAACCCCTACCTATCATTTCTGTTCATTTTTATAACAGTAGGTACAAAAACCGTTTTTCAGTTTTACGGTTACCCTGTCAACCGAACTTATCCTACCCAATGTATTTTGTTTAAAAGAAAACCATCACTAACTAATTAAAGAAAAAACAGTTTATACTCCTAGTCCTGCAGTTTCTATCCAACTGTTACACTAAACTAATAAATAACAAAAAATAAACACAGGCTTAACAACCTGTCCATAAACCTGTAAATAAAAACAATCAAGTGAGACGGTCAACCATCTCCTGTCTCCTCGGCGCTGGATGCTCCTGCATCAAACCATTTAATTAAAAATAAATATTTTCATATGCATAATTTTGAACATCATGAGCATACTCTTAACACAAGGAAAAAAGTATGTCGAATATCAGGAATATGTATTCAATGTATGGAAAAGTAAATGCAAAAGGGAACCGGGAATATCTCTTAATTTCTATGGGTTATGGGTTATAAATAATTGAATAAGGATTTTCATTATTAATGAATTGAGACCTTCAAAAAAAATAATGAAATAGTGATATATACATAGGAAATATAAAATAGAATCTTATGTTTGTTAAATAATAATAAAATGATGTTATTAATTCGTTTGTTGATAGAATTTAATTAATAGCTAAAATTTATTGGACCAAATGAGATTGATTGCCCACATTGCACAATAGAATTTTGTGAACAATTAGCTAGTAAAGAAAATCATTACTAATTAGAAAATATCTAGTTTGCATTTCATATCTTATCAGTGTGAACTGTCACTTTTATGAATAGTGTGACATAGAGACATGCTTATGTATTTGAAACTATTACATTCAAGATTGAAGAGGGATCAATATAAAAAAAAATATAAAGAATTATAATAATTTAAGGAATTGTGTGAGAATTTCGTGTATGAAGGAATTGTACTAGAAAATAAAATAAATTTGATAGCCTTAAATCAAAAAAATAATGAAAAAATGAAAAAATCACTAATAATATAAGTGAGTTGCCTCAACTTGGATAGTAAGAAAATTGAATCCTTTATTTCTATGTTCACTAAGTGAGATATCTAGGAAATTTGAGTCCTTTGCAAATGCATTATGCATAATTGCAACCCAATAGTATATATAAATTTGTATGAATAAAACTTTAATGATAGAGTAATGTACAATAAAATTTTCTTAAGCAATCAACTGACATTGTTGGGCATGTTATTTATTACAATCAACGGATCTTTTGTACTCATCCTATTAGGTTCTTATTTAATTTCTTTTATTTTTTCAATTAACAATGATCATATTTATTAATTAGAGTACAAATTAGTGATTGAAAGAATCCATAACTACTTATAATGCATCCAAGTCTTTATTGATATTTTTCTATTGAAGCAATCATTTGATTTATAAGACGTCGTAGATATTTCACTAGATAGTCAATCACAATGGATCTGACAAAAATAATAGATTGAAATATGAAATCTATACTATGAGGGTCAATTTTCCTTAGGCTTGTGGATTCATTAATTTAATTATTTTGGTTTATATATGCAATGTATAAAATGGGTCAAATAGAGAATGAAAAAAAAAGAACACAATGAAAAAGAAAAACACCAATCACAATGAACACCAGATATGGCATACGAAACCCTTTTGGGAGAAAACCTGTATAGGAGGTGAGGTTGATTTGCTCTCTCTTAATTTGAATGGACATGATGCAAATACAAAGGAGTGAGACTTGTGGCTTGTGATATCCTAAAAAACACAAACGATTTGAATTTCCCTCTCTTTATACACTCTCATCTACTTTGCTCTACCATGGAACACAATGCACTAGAATATAATCAAGCCCATTTTGTATCTAGTGGCCTAGTTATAACACAACTCGATAACCAACTAGTGCTTAAATTTGACCCATTTGATCCTCAATATGTATTAAAATTTGACTCTTTTAGAGTTTCCTTCATGAGGCCCACATGGATAGCTCCATTTCCATGATTCAAAGGGGATAATGTGGCATCATCTCAATTATGGTGGTTAAACACAATAGATCAACTTCCAGGAGGCATAAATTTTTCATCTAAACCTTGATTGAAATGATTATTGCATCATTGGATAGGTATTAAAAAGTAGAATAGAGACAAGGGGGACCAATAAATTTTTACCTCCAAAAAATGGAGTTTAAGGCCTCAAACTAGCTCTAGAAGGTTTCTAACCCCAATTCTCCAAATTGAGTCCCACCGTTAAAACTACTCCTATAAGTTGATTTATCTAATTTTTCCACTGTAAACGAATTGAGATGGATGAGCAACAATATAATGATCCAATCCATATCATACCTCCCAATTTTGGGAGGCTTTTGGTCCCCAAAATCCTTTACTAAATGAACTGAGACATTTTTTTCTCTACCTTCTCCTTTGGGGTATCATTTAGCCTTTCTTGGAAGTTGTTCTTTCAACCTGTTAAGCCCTATATAAGCCCCATGTTAACCATAAAACCCATTATTAAACCTTAGATATTGATTTATCACATCTATATTGTTATATGGTTATGTAGGCTATAATCTCTTATGGTCCCATTTTATTATAATTCCACCTTTTGTCCTCTATATATATACTAAGGAGGCCTAGTCTTATGATCATAAAATCTTGTCTTGTGCATTTTATTCATTTTAAAAGGAGGTTTCCCCCTCGAATAAGAATACAATTATTGGTTTATTATCATTTTTAAGGCACAAGGTTCATAACAAAACCTTATATACCAAAGCTCATGTTGCCCCTATCTTGTAGTTTTGGGCATTTTTTGTAAAATTGTATCCTCTATCAACTCTATTTGAGGATTTAGTGTTAAATCCTTTATATAAGGTAGGGCCTTCTCCTCTTTCTGATCCAACATGGAAGGCTCATAGAGTTTCAGGTTTTCCACATTCACCACTAGGTAAATGTGCATGTATGGTGGTAGATTAAGTCTATAGGAGTTATCTCCTACCTTTTCTAGTATCTCAAAGAACCATATCATAGAGCCTTGATTTTCTTACCAAGGCCCTGCAGACTCTCCTAGTTTAATTATAGCCATACTTTTTTTACCACCTTGAATAAATTCTCTATTCTTTATTGACCATGCATGGCATTGCACTTTTCTTGTGACTTATTGAGTGTCTATTATGCTTGCAAATGGATCTAAATAATCTTCTCAACAAATTTCTATGCCTTTAAAGCATCCCCCATGAGATCTTCCCTCATTCCTCCTTGCTACTCATAGGAAATATCCAAAGGTGAAGGTGGTAAATATTTAAAGAAAGTTCCAAATAGGGACTTACTAGTAGAAGTGTGGACTACTCTATATTAAGAGTTGTGTATATATACCAAATTTTCATCCCAAGTCTTTGGATGCTTCCGATTGTAACCCCTCAAAATTTGTACCAAAGTCCTATTAGCTACTTTTTTTCACCCATTTATCTATGGATGGAATCTTGTAGAACTCTTCAATATAAAAACAATCCCTATTGTATGGGAGAATATCAAATTATTCTATAATTAAAATAATATATTGATTGATAACATGAATATGAATGATGATACAATAACTGCCATGACAGTTTACTTATAGCATTGATTAGTGACGAGGTGAAGGGGTACATACCCTTGACTTTTAATTTAATTAATTAATTTATTATTATTTATATTAGAAAATTATGTTTGTAACATTTCCACGCTCTCAAGGAATTATGTTTCTTCAAAGAATATAAAACAACATTTTCTCTATTTAGACACATATCCATGGTGAAAATAATTTTATATGTGTTTATGGGTTTGAATTTTTTCACACTTTGAGTGTTGGTGAGGTTCATGTGTATTATTTGCAACTTTTTTAGAGTGAAAGCTTTAACACCATGTAGTTGATCCATATTGGATCATATTATCATCCATATTGATGCTTTATGAGTGGAAAAAGTGGAGTAATCATCTCACATGACCTTTTTTACGAGTACAACCTAGTTTGGCAATTTGGGGTCTAAAACCTTCCAAGAGCATTTTGAGGCATCAAACAATTTTTTGGGGGGGATTTTTTTTTTTGTTGCTTTAATGCCACACATTTTTTAATATTCTACACATAGAGACCTTTTCAACGACATAAGAATCACACCAATTAGAGTCCATATGCAAATTCATGCCAGCCAAAATTTGACCTTCCTATTTTTACCTCCATAACTCGAGAGGATGTCACATCAACACCCATTGTTCATGTAGAAGGGGTTATCCATGTGATTATGATGAAGAATACTCTAGAAGATTCCATATTGTAACTCTAGTTAAGAGTTTAGGTAGTCAAAACTAACCACTAGTAACCTATCGGTTTGTGTTATAATTAGGCCACTAGGAGGAAAATGGGTGCCATTTCGTTTTTAGTGCATTTTTTCCTTAGATGAGAAAAACTAGCTGTAAGAGATAGGAGATAGAACACACAAAGAGGATTTGTGCATCATAGTATCCCATGGGCCACATGCCATACTTATTTATACTTGTAGCCATTTTCTATTAAGGGAAGGAGAGCATAGTGGTCTCGTCTTCCAGTTGGGTTTTCTCTCGAAAGGGTTTCCTAGGTTATATCTTGTGTCAAATCACAGTCTGTGAGTTTTTATTTTTATTTTATCTATTTTTTGCATAATTTTAATTCACGTGGATATGCAATTAAAAATAATCTATAGATCCAGAAATCTAAAGAGAAACAAAATTTTAATAGTGTGGATTTCATAATTTTTTAAACATAATTTTATTAGACATGGCGTGACAAATTGTCCAGCAAAATTTCCACGACTATTTATGGATCAATAACTTATAGTGTTTTACTTATCAACTAAACTCCATGAAATGTTCTTCAAGGTTTTTAAGTATAAGTTCCCAACTGCATAAACCATTTCGCACGTAGCCCTATATCCATCTCTTCAAGTAGTAGAGTATAGAGTTTTGTTTGTAGTTCCAGGTCTTGTATCTAAATTGAAATGTTATGACATTTTATTTCTTCGTGTAGAGAATTTTTCCAGATCAATCACATCCATTCTTGGTAAATTCAACGTTTCGAACCAAGCCATCGTGGTTCATCTTCAGGAAAATATCCATGGGTAAGATTGATCTCACAAGTAAGGTATAAATACGAGAGTGAGAGACCATAAGCGACAGGAAGAAGCAAGTGATGCCGACTTAAAAAGTCTAAAAAACAAATTAATAAATTAAATAAATTAATTAATTGTAGAGATTTGTACTAAATTATTTATAAAAATCCATTCTATTGATGGATTCAAGAATGATTTAATTTTAATTTAATTAATTTTTTTTTAATTTTTAAAAAAAATTAATCTTTTAATCCTAAGTTATAAGTTAATTAATATATTAAAAAGGTGATCTAATAAAAAGGGGATTAAATACCATTTATTAAGATTCATCAATATATATATATATATATATATATATATATATATATATATATATATATATATATATATATATATATATATATTCTCATTTATAAAAATTCATTATTGTGTTGGGTTCAAGAGAGATTTCATTTTTAATTCAATTTGAAAATTTGTATTTATTTAAATTGTAAAAAGTTAAATATTTTAAATCTAAGTTTTAAGTTAATTAACGTATTAAAAAGGTGATATAAATGGTAAAAAATAATTAAGATTAATATGTGATGGAAGATTTAATCATATTAAATGGCTAGTGGAGTGTAAAGTTAATTGGAATAATTAGGAATTAATTAATTTGAAGAATATTATATTAAGGGAAGACTAAAGATAAGTTATCTTTAATTTATGAGTTATTTAAGAGGGAAAAGGTGTAAGAGAGGGTATAAAGGAAAGGATAGTTACGATATTAATATAATGAAAAGAGGGATATTAATCATGGTTTTTCAAGGATGATGGATTAAAAATTAATGGAGTTCCAAGCCAAAGCGGGAGAGGGAAGGAGGAATACATGAAAAAGGATGAGATGGACGTGGGAATAGGAAAGATGGGGGGAATATCAGATACAACCTTGATCTTAAGGTTTTAGGCTATGAATTGATTTTGAATCATCTCAATATTCCTCCATGACTCTTTGGATATAATGTGACCCCAAACTTCACATCTATATAAGACATCAAGGGCGACGAGATTCTCAAAGAGGAACCTCTTTTTACTCCAAATGTAAAGATCGACCGACTTACAACTGTTTCAAGCTCATAATAAGCTTTCCAACCACCAATAATCCTTTTTGTGATGCTATAATTCCAATTGAGTTGATGAGGGAAGTTAATGCCAAAATATTTATAAGAAGAAACCTGTTCTAAGCATTGGTTATTATACACGAAATTACCCTAGGTGATATTTTTGGATTTAATAAACATACCAACAACAAAATATCAAAGCATAAATTTTATATGGATAAATAATTGAGAAACTTCAACACAATACCATCTTGTCATAGTGGTAGAGTATTGAAAAACTTCCCTAGAACAATGAAAAGTATACAATAACATGATTCAAACATTGCATGAAGTATTAGAAAATTAATATAATTTTGGAAAAATAAAAATGTGAGTTATGTATTTAAATTAAATTAATGTAGGGTAAATGTTGATAGATATCAATATGAAAATTCTTACTCTATGATACATGTCATATTGTTAAGATTAAAAAAAATCGTAAAAAACAACTAAATCATAACTTTATTTTAAATTATCATTATTAGTAGTCCACGAGGTTTTGGCTAAACGACGATGAGGTCGGCTAAGGCACTCATCACAGGTTCAATTCCCCTCCCCTATCGAGGTGATGTACTTGGACATGATGATGAAGATGTAGTCCTACCAATCTCAACCAAAAAACAAATAATTTATCATTATTAGTAATTATAAAATGTATTAATATGAGTTAAACAATATTCTTAACCATAAAGATTCAGTCTTACTTTATTATGAAATTTTTTAACTTGTAAATAGTTTTTATTACAATACCATGAGCCAATATCATGGCTTATCAATACCACATCTCCTAATATGATAAGTGTTGATATGACACTTTTTTAATTAATTAATTTGAGAGAATTTAATTAAAAAAACATAACTAATTTGGAGATAAATCTAACCCTTGATCTATGTATATTATTCTATAGAAATTAAATCTCCACCCTCTATTCAATAATTATTGATAATTTAGAAGGCCTATTTTAAAAATAGACATACTTATTGACATAATTAAAAAAATATTTGAAATTTATTTTAAACTAGTAAAAAAATAATTATTATAAAATAAATTAAGTTAGTTAGTTTATTAATTATTGATTGCTATATTAATTTTTACTTAAATTAAATTATGTCTACTATTTGTAAAAGTACAATTGAGATATTTTTGTTAAGTGTTGGATGAATTTCTAGAAGGCGAAAAATGTTTGTGAAAATTAAAAATTTATTTACATTTTTTTCATATATGTGATGTTAATTTTTAATTAAATTAAATTATGTCTACTATTTGTAAAACTAGCACAACCACATTATATTTACTAATGTGGTTGATATACGCCAATAGGCGTATATAAAATAGATTTACAACCACATTTACTAATGTGGTTGATATACGCCGATAGGCCTATATCCACTGCCCATCACATTAATTTATATATCAATAAATAAATATTATATATAATAATTTTATTATATTAACTTGAAATTTATATATAATAATTTTATTATATTAAATTGAAATATATATATTATATATTAATAAGAATATTTATTAATATATTAATTATGATTAAAATCAAAAAAATATTATATATATATTAATAATATTGATTGATATATTAATAATATTATAATATTTATTAATATATTAGTATCATAGATGGTTATATTATTAATAAACTAAAAGAACTAATAATATGTTAATAATATATATTAATATATATTATATCATAGTTGGTTATATTATTAGTAATATATATTAATAATATTATAATAATTTTAATATATATTATTAATAAATATTAGAATATTTATTAATAATATATATTAATATATTAATAATATTAAATCCAAAAACAAAAGAAAGTAATAAACTTTAAGAATTAATATATTAAACTCAAGAGAGTAATAAAGTATATGAAACAATATTTAAAAACAAAAAATCTAAGAGATTAATAAACCATAACAATTAATATTTTAAACTGAAGATATTAATAACCCAAGGGATAATTAATAATACAAACCCAATGTCATCATAAACCAAAGGTTTAAATATTATAAACCAAAGGAATTGGTGAACCCAAGGGATAAATATTATAAACATAAGGGATCAATATTAAAAACACAAGAGATTAATAAACCGTAAGAATTGATATTTTAAACTAAAAAACCTAATAAATTAATAATCCATAAGAATCAGTATTTTAAACATAAGATATTAATAAACCAACGAGATTATTAACATTATAAGCCAAAAGAACTAATAGACCCAAGGGTTTAATATTATAAACCAAAGGAATCAACGAACCCAAGGGATAAATATTATAAACCTAACAGATGAATATTAAAAATAATAAAGATTAATAAACACTAAGAATTAATATTTTAAACTGAAAAATCTAAGAAATTAACAAACCCTAAGAATTAATATTTTAAACACAATAGAGTAATAAACCGAATGTGTGATTAACATTACAAACCAAAAGAACTATTATAAACCAAAGGAATCAGTGAACCCAAGGGGTAAATATTAAAAACCTAAGGGATCAATAAGGCTAAGGGCAATATTAAAAATAATAGAGATTAATAAAACCCAAGAGTTTAATATTATAAACCAAAGGAATTGGTGAACCCAAGGGAAAACTAGTACCCAACAAATTATAAACCAAAGGAATTGGTGAACCCAAGGTAATTGATTTAAACATTGAGACAATTGTTGTCACAATGCGACGTTGGACCAACTATGACCAGGTTTGGCCATGGGTGATTTTCATATTGAGACAATATTTGTCAGAATGTAACATTTGATCATGGATGAAATTGATCAATTATTCGTATTATAAACCAAAAGAACTAATAAACCCAAGGGTTTAATATTATAAACCAAAGGAATTGGTGAACCCAAGGGAATTGATTTAAAAATTGAGACAATTGTTGTCACAATGTGACGTTGGACCAACTATGACCATGGTTGGCCATGGGTGATTTTCATATTGAGAAAATATTTGTCAGAATGTGACATTTGATCATTGATGACATTGCTCGATTATTCATATTATAAACCAAAAGAACTAATAAACCCAAGGGTTTAATATTATAAACCAAAGGAATTGGTGAACCCAAGGGAATTGATTTAAACATTGAGAAAATTGTTGTCACAATGCGACGTTGGACCTATTATGACCATGGTTGGCCATGGGTGATTTTCATATTGAGACAATGCTTGTCAGAATGTGACATTTGATCATGGATGACATTGATCGATTATTCATATTATATACCAAAAGAACTAATAAACCCAAGGGTTTAATATTATAAACCAAAGGAATTGGTGAACCCAAGGGAATTGATTTAAACATTGAGACAATTGTTGTCATAATGCAACGTTGGACCAAATATAACCATGGTTGGACATGGGTGATTTTCATATTGAGACAATGTTTGTCAAAATGTTACATTTGATCATGGATGACATTGATCGATTATTCATATTATAAACCAAAAAAACTAATAAACCCAAGGGTTTAATATTATAAACCAAATGAATTGGTGAACCCAAGGGAATTGATTTAAACATTGAGACAATTGTTGTCACAATGTGACGTTGGACCAACTATAACCATGGTTGGCCATGGGTGATTTTCATATTGAGACGATATTTTTCAGAATGTGACATTTGATCATGGATGACATTGATCGATTATTCATATTATAAACCAAAAGAACTAATAAACCCAAGGGTTTAATATTATAGACCCAAAGGAATTGGTGAACCCAAGGGAATTGATTTAAACATTGAGGCAATTGTTGTCACAATCCGATGTTGGACCAACTATGACCATGCTTGGCCATGGGTGATTTTCATATTGATACAATATTTGTCAGAATGTGACATTTGATCATGGATGGCGTTGATCGATTATTCATATTATAAACCAAAAGAACTAATAAACCAAAGGGTTTAATATTATAAACCAAAGGAATTGGTGAACCCAAGGGAAAACCATTACCCAACAAATTATAAACCAAAGGAATTGGTGAACCCAAGGGAATTGTTTTAAACATTAAGATAATTGTTGTCACAATGCGACGTTGGACCAACTATGACCATGGTTGGCCATGGGTGATTTTCATATTGAGATAATGTTTGTCAGAATGTGACATTTGATCATGGATGACATTGATCGATTATTCATATTATAAACCAAAAAAACTAATAAACCCAAGGGTTTAATATTATAAACCAAAGGAATTGGTGAACCCAAGGGAATTGATTTAAACATTGAGACAATTGTTGTCTGTCTTACGTTGGACCAACTATGACCATGGTTGGCCATGGTCAAATTTTCATATTGAGACAATATTTGCCACAATGTGACATTTGATCATGGATGACATTGATCGATTATTCATAATATAAACCAAAAGAACTAATAAACTTCAGGGTTTTAATATTATAAACCAAAGGAATTGGTGAACCCAAGGGAATTGATTTAAACATTGAGGCAATTGTTGTCACAATGCGAGGTTGGAAAACTATTACCATGGCTTGCCATGGGTGATTTTCATATTGAGACAATATTTGTCAGAATGTGACAAATGATCATGGATGACGTTGATTAGTTATCCATATTATAAACCAGAAGAACTAATAAACCCAAGGGTTTAATAGTATAAACCAAAGGAATTGGTGAACCCAAGGGAAAACCATTACCCAACAAATTATAAAACAAAGGAATTGGTGAACCCAAGGGAATTGATTTAAACATCGAGAGAATTTTTGTCACATTTCGATGTTGTACCAACTATGAGCATGGTTGGCCATGGGTGATTTAAACATTGAGACAATTGTTCTCACAATGCGACATTTAATCATGGATGACATTGATCGATTATTCATATTATAAACCAAAAGAACTAATAACCCCAAGGGTTTAATATTATAAACCAAAGGAATTGGTGAACCCAAGGGAATTGATTTAAATACTGAGACAATTGTTGTCACAATGCGGCATTCGACCAACTATGACCATGGTTGGCCATGGGTGATTTTCATATTGAGACAATGTTTGTCAGAATGTGACATTTGATCATGGATGACATTGATCGATTATTTATATTATAAACCAAAAGAACTAATAAATCCAAGGGTTTAATATTATAAACCAAAGGAATTGGTGAACCCAAGGGAAAACCATGACCCAACAAATTATAAACCAAAGAGATTGGTGAACCCAAGGGAATTGATTTAAACATTGAGACAATTGTTGTCACAATGTCGGCGTTGGACCAATTACGACCATGGATCCAGCCATGGGTGATTTTCATATTGAGACAATGTTTGTCGAGAATGTGACATTTGATCATGGATGACATTGATCGATTATTCATATTATAAACCAAAAAAAAACTATCGCTTGAGGAATTGGTTAAAAATTGAGACAATTTTTGTCACGATTACAGATTAGTTGTGCAATGTGGTGTGCATGGGTGATTTTCATATTGAGACAATATTTGTCAAAATGTGACATTTGATCATGGATGAAATTGATCGATTATTCATATTATAAACCAAAAGAACTAATAAACCCAAAGGTTTAATATTATAAACCAAAGGAATTGGTGAACCTAAGGGAAATGATTTAAACATTGAGACAATTGTTGTCACAATGCAATGTTAGACCAACTATGACCATGGTTTGCCATGGGTGATTTTCATATTTAGACAATATTTGTTATAATGTGACATTTGATCATGGATGACATTGATCGATTATTCATATTATAAACCAAAAGAACTACTAAACCCAAGGGTTTAATATTATAAACCAAAGGAATTGGTGAAACCAAGGGAATTGATTTAAACATTGAGACAATTGTTCTCACAATGCGACATTGGACCAACTATGACCATGGTTGGCCATGGGTGATTTTCATATTGAGACAATGTTTGTCAGAATGTGACATTTGATCATGGATGACATTGATCGATTATTCATATTATAAACCAAAGGAATTGGTGAACCCAAGGGAAAACCATTACCCCACAAATTATAAACCAAAGGAATTGGTGAACCCAAGGGAATTGATTTAAACATTGAGACAATTGTTGTCACAGTGCGACGTTGGACCAAATATGACCATGGTTAGCCATGGATGATTTTCATGTTGAGACAATATTTGTCAGAATGTGACATTTGATCATGGATGACATTGATTAATTATTCATATTATAAACCAAAAGAACTAATAAACCCAAGGGTTTAATATTATAAACCAAAGGAATTGGTGAACCCAAGGGAATTGATTTAAACACTGAGACAATTGTTGTCACAATGCGACGTTGGACCAACTATGACCATGGTTGGCCATGGGTCATTTTCATATTGAGACAATATTTTTCAGAATGTGACATTTGATCATGGATGACATTGATCAATTATTCATATTATAAACCAAAATATCTCATAAACCCAAGGGTTTAATATTATAAACCAAAGGAATTGGTGAACCCAAGGGAATTGATTTAAACATTGAGACAATTGTTGTCACAATAAGACGTTGAACCAACTATGACCATGGTTGGCCATTGGTGATTTTCATATTGAGACAATGTTTGTGAGAATGTGACATTTGATCATGGATTACATTGATCGATTATTCATATTATAAACCAAAAAAACTAATAAACCTAAGGGTTTAATATTATAAACCAAAGGAATTGGTGAACCCAAGGGAAAACCATTACCCAGCAAATTATAAACCAAAGGAATTGGTGAACCCAAGGGAAAACCATTACCCAACAAATTATAAAACAAAGGAATTGGTGAACCCAAGGGAATTGATTTAAACATTGAGACAATTGTTGTCACAGTGCGACGTTGGACCAACTATGACCATGGTTGGCCATGGGTGATTTTCATATTGAGACAATATTTGTCAAAATGTGACATTTGATCATGGATGACATTGATCGATTATTCATATTATAAACCAAAATAACTAATAAACCCAAAGGTTTAATATTATAAACCAAAGGAATTAGTGAACCAAGGGAATTGATTTAAACATTGAGACAATTATTGTCACAATGCGATGTTGGACCAACTATGACCATGGTTGGCCATGGGTGATTTTCATATTTAGACAATATTTGTCAGAATGTGACATTTGACATGGATGACATTGATCGATTATTCATATTATAAACCAAAAGAACTAATAAAACCAAGGGTTTAATATTATAAACCAAAGGAATTGGTGAACCCAAGGGAATTGACTTAAACATTGAGACAATTTTTGTCACAATGCGACGTTGGACCAACTATGACCATGGTTGGCCATGGGTGATTTTCATATTGAGACAATATTTGTGAGAATGTGACATTTGACCATGGATGAAATTGATCGATTATTCATATTATAAACCAAAATAACTAATAAACCCAAGGGTTTAATATTATAAACCAAAGGAATTGGTGAACCTAAGGGAATTGATTTAAACATTGATACAAATGTTGTCACAATGCAACGTTGGACCAACTATGACCATGGTTGGCCATGGGTGATTTTCATATTGAGACAATATTTGTCAGAATGTGACATTTGATCATGGATGACATTGATCGATTATTCATATCATAAACCAAAAGAACTAATAAACCCAAGGGTTTAATATTAGAAACCAAAGGAATTGGTGAACCCAAGGGAAAAATATTAATAACCTAAGGGACCAATAAGGCGAAGGGAAAAATATCAAAAACATAATAGCTTAATAATCCCGAGGGAATATTAATAATACAAACCAAAAGAAATAATAAACTGAAGGGTTTAATATTCTAAATCAAAGGAATTGGTGAACCTAAGGGAAAATTATTAAAAACCTAAAATGAAGTAAATGATTTACAACAATTTACATAATAAGAGGTTAGCATGTTACTAATAGTAATAGTAATAGAAATAAAAATAAAACATAAGGGGATGATCATCCCACAATTATTGTGGATATATTTATTTTTTTAATAGAAAGGAGTTATTATTAGTGTTACAATTTTTCTTAAATTATAAATTTCTTGTTAGAATCACTAGAGGAACTTTTCAAAAAAAATGTGATTGATGGAGTGTTGAAATAATTTTTTTTTAAATGGATTAACACTATGAGGAAAATCCAAAACCTTGATAATAATAACTTAAATTTCCAAAATTTTAAATTGGATTTAGCTAAAATCTTACCAAATTTATCATTATCTTCTAAACAAAATTATGACCTCACTAAACTACTCTCAAATATTCATATAAAATCTAGTTTTAGGAAAAATATTCTGATGTGCATAAGAGTAGGGATTTTATTAGCATATTGAGATCATCAAAGAGATTTCCATAATATTTCATTCCTATTTATTTTTCCATTGTCAAATAATTCAAGGAACATGCATGCATGAGCAACTGGGTTGTATAATAATTTGTGAGGGGTTTATTATCACATAATATTATATATTTATAAATCAAGTTTAAGATAAATTAATTATATTAGTGTACTAATTTAATATCTGAGTAAGTATTTTAACTATACCTAAAACAAAAAGCTAATGGACAATTTCCTCACAAAACATCACATAAAAATTATAATAACCA
Source organism: Pinus albicaulis (assembly GCA_034641835.2). Taxonomy (NCBI): domain Eukaryota; kingdom Viridiplantae; phylum Streptophyta; class Pinopsida; order Pinales; family Pinaceae; genus Pinus; species Pinus albicaulis. The sequence goes on from CM076576.1 coordinate 116,512,821, forward strand.
ATACTTTTATGATAAAAAATATTACATATTAATTAGAAGATTCTAAAAAATAATAATAGTTATTATTTGTATCCTTAAGATATTTCAAATCAAAGTTATTAGTTAGGAAAGAAACGCTTATAAAATTCTAAACTTTGGTTCATAAAACCTTGTATCATAAAATATATGATATGGCCATACATAAACCATATGTATATATCTGAGTTATTTAAAAAAATACCACTCATTATAAAAATAACATTATACGTTGATATCATAAAAGACATATCATGTCTCATGGTATGATTCAAAATTCACTTTTAATAACACATTAAGATAAAAAACGATAACTAAATCGAACATCACTAAATGGAATGATGCCTATTCAAACAAATATATTTTTTTCCTCATGTCACGTTGTTTCAGGAACTAATGCCTCCTATTGCATGATTATCAAACCAATGCGTGTTCTTTCTTTTGGTGAACCTTGGCACATTGCGCCTTTATTTGTCATCTTCACATGCCTTTAAAACTCCATATCATTCAACGATTACGATTCAAAGAGATCGAATGTTTGTGAGAATGACTTTGGCAACGACACCAAGCATCCGGACAATAAACTCCACGACAAAAAACAAAGTTGAAAGCTTCTATCGCAATCATACATTTACAAATAAGTTTCTAACACGTAATTACATCTCTTACAATCAATTTTAGTTAGCAAGAATGTATACTAAAATTGCGTCTTCGTCTAAAACGTTGCAATATCATCCTATTTGGTTTATATGAAGGTTCAATTGTAGAGCATTTTCCCATTAGCAGAATGAACCTACAATGTTCTAGCTTCCCTGTAAGCCACCTCACATCGCATTTACACCATCATTCTGAGTGAATTCATTAGAAATTTGTGATAACATTCAACGTGTGACAAAGTCATCATAACCCTGCAGTTCTTTGTTTTATGATTGTTGTCACATTTTCTTACTCACCGCTTTGTCATGAGATTCTGCAATTTTATTATTTGAGTTGGACGATATTTCTTTTGTCAATTCCCTATATTTGTCATTGCGGTGAGCTACTCTACAGTGAGGCTTATGAATATTGCTGATACTATCTGAATTTCTCAGTTATTGAAACTCTGTCACATGGCACATCACAATTTTCGATAATAAAAAATAATAATAGTCACGATGAAAAATCATTAAGTTTCCACCGCATTTTACCTATGGAAGAATGCAATGGAGATAATCCATATCATGGCGCCGATTGTGATGTGAACATTGTTGAATTATTACTTTCAACCGCAGCCCTGTACAATGAGCCGCCTTCCAAAATTGTTTTTCAAAACCACTGACACGGCCGCTTTCCAAATCTGTTGGTATTTCGTGACAACACCATAAAGTTTCCAAATCAGTGAATGGTCCCTCTCACAGTTTAAACACAGATTTCTTGGCCCATTTTCATTGAAATTTTCTGGACCCGAAAAAGATTAAGCTGCATTTGATTGAGAAATCGTGTCACAGTCTTCCCTCCATACACCAAGGCCAAATCGGACTCGAATTTTTATAAGGAAAATTCTATTGAGTTTTCGTGTTACAATTTAGGTTGACGTCAGCATCTCATTTTGGAACGCGATTTTGGAATTGTGTTTTGGTTTAATTCCACCTTGAAGTCCAGGCATAAGTTTTATATTGTGTTTTTTATTAAGGTTTACGATATGATGTTGTTTCATGGCACGATGGAATTTGAGTTATGATATATGTTTTAAACATATATCATGTGAAGTGGTATTATAAAGTGTGGGCCCGACAACCTTTTTAAAACAGATTTTGTTTCAGTTTTAAAATAGTTTTTATAGTTTTATTTTTATATTAAAGTGCTGAGGTATAAAAAGGTTAAAAGGGCTTGAGAGCCAATATATATTGTAAGTTTTTATTTTTACATATAGTAGAGTGAAAAGTTTGAATTACAAAACACAAATAAAACGAATACTCACAGTTTCTTAGCTTGTTCCAGAGATCGCGCATGCCCAAAGTGAAACAAATCATAAATTCCATCTGCATAGACCCTAACGGGCTTCTCAGTCATCTCGCTCTTCACAGGATCAGGAGATGGGTGTGGTTCGAATCTCACTGGGGGCTCATAGACAGTTTCTGCACAACTCTGCTGTAGGGTTTCTTCATCCACCTGCAATGAATCATTTCTCTTGATGGCAGACCTCTTTCGATTCATCCGAACCATCGCTTTATCCTTCTCAATTGTGTAAAATACCATTGCAATCGCCAAGGAATCGAAGCGAAAAATCCCTCAACACTGGAAACAATCAGCTTAAAAAAGATCAACTCGTCTTAGTTCAGGATGGGATGATCTAATGAAAGATCGGGCAGTACTGAGCCCTCCATAATTTCAACCATCACAGCTGTTACAGAGTCGTGTCATCCACGATTGTTCAGTAGCGTGATGCGATTGTGAGAATTTGAACCATCAATTAGGTGGCAAATCACAGCTGTTACAGAGTCATGTCATCCGCAATGGTTCAGTAGCGTGATGCAATTGTGAGAATTTGAACCATCAATTAGGTGGAAATTAAGTTTGAACTATCACTTGTTAATATATATAGGTGGCAATTAATAAATGGTACAGTAAATTTTTAATCAAGATTTGTAAAAAATTAATTTAAGTATGGTTTAAACATGTGATTTAGATATGCAAGGAAGTTAGTGGTGTAGATTTGATCCATTGATTGAGCGGCGATGACGAGAATATACCGGCATCTTTCAATCTAGACCATCGGATGAAAAAAAATTAATTAACATAATCACTAATGAAGCAATTTCCGATAGGGGGCTACGCCTATCGGCGTAACAAACACATTTCTTAAAAAGATTTGAGATGTTTTTGTTAAGTGGAAGATAAATTTTTAAAAAGGGAAAAACGTTTGCCAAAATAAAACTTTTTTTGCATTTTTTTTCCATATATATAATGTTAAACATCATGAATTTATTTGAAGTAATAAAAAAATTTGGGTTTAAATTTTTTAGTAAAAAATTAAATTAATTTAAATAATAATTTTTGGGCAACGGATAAGAATTATGATCACATTCCTTGTAGAGATAAAAGGCAATAAAATATCTCATAATCGTAAGTGTTCCTTCTTCAGAAACCAAATGGTTTATTGGGTCATTAGCTTTTGAAGAAGTAGATCTGCATAATATAATATATAAATGTTGGGGCATATCATCTTAAAAAAATATGGGCCATTAACACCATAATTACTCATAGTTTTGAGGATATTTGACATAGACACCTTAATTACTCATCATTTAGAGGATATTTGACAGTCGACATTTGGAATATGAAAAGAAACCATTACCTCTACGAAGTTTTAGGGAAATGATGATATGAAAGAGTAAAGTATTACATGAATAACGATAACTTGAACTTGAAAATAAAGATGTAAGGATCTCAAATAGGTTTCCCAAGTTTAGTTATTTTATATTTAAACCGTCATAGTTATTTTAAATTTAAACCCTGATATATGAGATTGTGATATTAATTAATATATATTATTTTGATTTAAGATTTTTTAAGTTTTGAGAAGGATCTAATTTGTCAAGATGTAAATAATTTTTTAGCGTAAAATTTGAGAAAAAAATTATACATGGAGAGATTTGATTTCTCTAGATTTTTGGAAAATTCAGAATTAAAGGTAAATATATAATGATTCTTAATAATATTAATTATATTTACATAAATTTCACAAGATAAATTTTTGGTGTATGAGAACCTTTTGGAAACTATGGATTATATGCACTCACATGTATCTTGTTCTAATCTATCTGATCACATTCCAATTATTTTGCAATGGAAAGGTGAGAAGATATGGAAAGGCTTGCCTTTGAAATTCAACCGTATATGGTTGGAGGGAAAAGGTTGTTCTATGATTGTTCGTGATTCCTAGATTGTGCCTATTAATATGGAAGACAACTCAACAATGTCTTTAAACATGGAAAAACTTCGCTGGCTTAAGAGATCGATTCGTATTTGGGAACACGATAAGAAAATAAATATGAAATGGGAGCTACTTGAGATAGAGTAGAACATAAATCACTTTTCAAGAATATGGATGTACCTAACAAGTTCCTTATTGGTTCAGATACTATTCAAGGTATGCAAGTTGAACATTCTCTATCTGTATAGGTTCTGGAAGCCTTACACATGAAAGGTATTTTTGACATGACCCGGATCATCAAGGGCTCTGATCATATTAATGTTGGAAATGCAGAGGAGATAAAACACAAATATTGACACACAAAACACACGAGTTGCAGCTCTTCTATTGATCACACAAACTTGATTGATTACAATGAATTCGGTGAAGGGTATTTAACCTTTTCGAACTAGCGACTCGCCTAATATAACTTGACATGCAACCACACACTAAATTAAACTATCACATAACTAGATTTAATTGACATGCAACCACACACAGTTAACCGAATCTCTAATTTTAACCAACTTCTTCACGTGGGAGTTAATTAGCTATTTTAACACTCCCCCTTAATTACGACCGCTACACTACGACATGACTCATGACAATTCAAACATGCTTGCTGGTCTATGTCTCAACTAGGGTTACATCACCCAAGTTTATTTTGTGAAACTCAAGCACATCTTTTTCTAATGACTTAGTAAATATATCAACCAGTTGATCACTAGATTTACAAGGCTTCAATTGAACTTCACCATTGCTCACTAGTTCTCTAATAAAATGATATATAGTATCAATATACTTGCTCTTTTGATGAAACACACTATTCTTGGATAGTGAAATTGATGAGATGTTGTCACAATATATTGTTGTTGATCCTTGTTGTTTATCCCTGAGTCCATCCAATACTCTTCTTGTTAAAATGGCATGCAAGGGGCCTTCTAATTTAATTTTCCCTTAATTAAATTGGAAGAGAATTGTAATTTCATCTCAGGACAACTTGTATTAGTTAACTAAGTCAGAAAGACTGAGTTAGCTTAGGAAATTTGAGTTGAGGTCTGAGAGGAGGCATATGAGAGTTATCCCATGATTTAAGGGGGTCCAGTTATAGTTATTTGTGAGTTGTAATTACTCAAGAAATTGAGTTAAAATCAGTTGAAATATTTTTAACTGAGAGATGAGCTAGTGAGATGTCTAGTGAATTAAATCTGATTTAATTCACAAGTAGTGATCAATCAGTTAACCGATAATTTGCTATAAATAGTTGTTGCATGTTAGTTCTAAGGAAATTGATTTAATTTAATTTAATTTTTTACTGGAAAATTTAAACCCAATTTTTTTATTACTTCAAATAAATTCATTTAACTCATATATGATGATGTTGTTTAACATCATATAAAAAAATTGCAAAAAAGTTTTATTTTCGCAAACAATTTTCCTTTTTAAAAATTTATCTTTCATTTAACAAAAACATTTCAAATAGAAAAATATTTTTTTTTACAAATAGTAGTGTGATGATGAACTACACTAAATAGTTTTAAGGGCATCGGTTCTCAAATGATAATGTAATTTTCTGAAAAATTCATCCAACACTTAACAAAAGTATCTCAAATGTATTTTTACAAATAGTAGACAAAATTTAATTTAATTAAAAATTAATATATTAATCAATAATTTTTTTTTTTCTAAATTGTGCTAATTCTATTTATGTAAACATTATAGTACAAAACTGCCTCAGTTCAGCTATGATAGCCTGAAACTGGGCTTGAAAGTCAAGCTTTATCCTGAAAATGAACTACCCATATAGGGAAACCAGTTCTATAAAGATAGTCGCACCGCCCTTGTATAGGGAAACCGGTGGAATAGTTATAACATTTGTTATGAGAAAACAACAGAAAGATAATACTATCGATAACAAAAACCAGTATGCTGCTGTGGATAACAAAAAACCAGTATCTCTATCAAAGTAAACTAGTTCAGAGACCATACTGCGCCATGTCATAGCAGAGTCAATTGGAGTTGATGGGAGAGGGTTGCTCCTCCTCAATTGGGCATCCAAAGTCATCCTCGGGATCTTCAGCATCCGCATCCGTGTGTTGAGCTCCTGCACCTTGAACAGCATCCGCGTTCACCTGCATAGAGAAGAGGCTCAGGGGGGGCGTTGCACTGACGGGTGGTTCGCCCATGTCGGCACGGGGCATTGCAGTAGAGTTGGGGCGAGGGTCAAAGGAAGCGGGATAGGGGTCAAGAGAAGCGGGAGGGGAATCATGCCAGGGAGGAGAGCGAAGTGTGGCGTCTTCACGCAGGGTAATTGTGATAAAAGCCATAATGGAGGGGCGATTAAAAGCACTGTCAAAATGCAGCTCCGCTCTCTGCGTGGTTTGTCGAATGAAGTGGCTACCAGAGGGCTGAGGGACAGAAGAGGCAAAGTGACGAGTCGCTTCATGAGGAGGAGAGGCAGGTGGATGGCCATGGGCAGAGCCGGAGGGATAGTCAGAGGTTTTCCGACTGGAAGAGGGCCGATCACCTACAGAGCCGCCGCGAGTGCCTCCTCGACGGCAAGTCATGCGCTGTCTGAGTCTTGGCATGGCCGCCTCGACCTCGTGAACCTGGAAAAGAGCTGGAGCAACGAACGAGCCAGAAGGAAGATGAGGAACGATGATCGCTGGAAAGAAGGCGCTGTGAGAGAAATGCGCACCAGGAAGAGTTTCAAGGCAGCTATAAAGTGAGCAGCGACGGCCGGTATGTGTGCGAGCACTGGGCTCAGCATAGTGCACAGGGCAAGCACTGCCAAGGGGAGCCAAACAACTGCGCGAGGAGTCGAAGAGCTCTGCGAAAATCGAATTTGCATCCATAATGCATCTACCAGGCATACCAAGGAGGTTGAAGCGCCGTCGCGGAGGAGTATTAACTATGCGGTAAGGAGAAATGAATGCCAACTTAATGGCGTCGTGGAGGGCCATGTGGCCACCACACGCCATGCATCTTGGGAAATGGCCGGGGGCTGTTGTCCCATCGGGCCTAGCAGACATCCGCATTCGGAAATTTTTGATCATTCTGCACCAGATTGACGCAATTCTGAAGAATGTACCTATCATGGATGATCTGAAGAGGGCCATGATTGAGAGTGTCCGAGCTTTCAACTCCCAGATTAGCAAGGAGGTCCGCTACCTTATTGCCTTCTCTTTTGGTGTGAAAAAAGGATATGGCTTGGTTATTGTCCAACCATTTGCTGAGATTGTCGATTCGAGAGGCCATTCTCCAGCTTGTGGCAACTTTTGTGGTTCTGGTGCCTTGAAGAAGTTGATTGGCAGTGTTGATGCGAATCTGGGAATCTCCTTCCACAATTATAGGAGAGATGTTGTAGAGATGGGAAAGAATCAAACCTTGCCAAAGCCCTTCCAATTCTGGTGAATTGTTTGTGTCCCAACCTATCGAACCATAGTATATAGTGAGGATATCCCCTTGAGAGTTTCTAAGAATGCCGCCAAAGCCTGCTGTACCTGGATTGCCTTTTGAGGCACCATCAAAGTTCAATTTGTAGATGCCTGGAGGAGGAGGTGTCCAAGGGATCTGGGAGTCAGGAGACTTCTGCTTGGAGGTGTTTGACGAGATCGCGATTTTCAGCTGCCAATTTTTCCATATTGCTGCTTCCTTCGACTGTTTAGGTAGATCCTCCTCCTGCCAAGAATGAAGAGCAAGAGTCTCTTGGAGGTTTTTGCTGAAGTTGTCCCAGATGATGTCCAAAGGGCTGGCTTGATGTTTGAAGATTCTTCTGTTTCGCTCCTTCCATAGGGACCAGAAGAGGAGGCCAGGGATAATTTTCCAAAGAGTATTAAGAATGGGACTGTTATACGGTCGTTGGGGCCAGAGGCGCATAATGTTGGTTAGGTCTCCGTTTGGTTTGCTTCGTTGACTTCTGAAGCATATCTTTTCCCAGAGTTGGTAAGCAAGATTGCACAACATCATGAGGTGTTGTGTCGTTTCAATATCTTGCTTGCAGTTTGGACATTGTGAAGGGCCACAAAAACCACGTTTGAGAAAGTTGTCCCATGTGAGGATTCTTTTGTGGCTAAGTAACTAGAGAAAGGTGGATACTTTAGGCCAAGTACCAGGAGCCCAGACAAGTTTCCAAAGCCTGTCTCTCGGAAGCTGGATTGGATGCATAAGAGAGAAGGCTTCTTTCGTAGTGAACATGCCTCTGGGTGAATATCCCCATCGGAGAATGTCCGGTTCCTCTGAACATCTGATTTTCCGGCCTTGTAGTTCCTCTTGGAGAGCTTCCTGAATGTTGTTGGAAGCGTTGGGAATGAGTAGAGTTGGGTGCTTCCATTGTCTGAAGTCATTGCTGGTTGTAGGTGTCCAACCTTGATTGACTTTGATTTCCTCTGGGGGGTTAGTGCAACCATTATTGGAGAGGCTGAGAATATCAGTAAGCTGTGGGTTTTGCTGCCAGGAGTCGGCCCAGAATCTGGCTGTGTGCCCATTTCTTATTTCCCAAAAGCTGTGCTGTTGTATGAGAGCAAAGTGTTGTTTGGCTGCATTCCATATGAGGGAGCCAACTCTTCCAGGATAGAGCCTGACCAGGTCTTCAGGCAGTCTGTTATTAGCATACTTGGTTGTCCACATTTTAGCCCATGGTTTAAAAGGATTCGAGAGCCAATTCCACCATAGTCGTGCCCCCATAACTTCGTTGCTGTGGAGTGGATTTCTCAGTCCTAGTCCTCCTGCAGCTTTGGGGGAGCAAACCATGTTCCAGTTGACCAGGGCCCATTTGCGTTTTTGGTTTGAGGATCCCCAGAGGAATCGACGTTGCAGATTCTTGATCTGATTGAGAACCCATTTTGGAGCTGCAAGCACAGAGAAAAGATAGAGGGGCATGGATTGCAGAACCTCTTTGATGAGGACAAGCCTGCTGGATATATTGAGAGCTCTGTAAGTCCAGGAGGAGAGTCGGGTTTCCAGTTTTTCCAAGAGATGATTCCAAGTTGAGTGCTTTATGGCAGTGGCAATAAGAGGAGCACCTAAATATTTGGATGGGAGTTGAGCAAGAGAGAAGCCAAGAATGCGAGCTATACTGGTTTGGATCAACGGAGGAGTGTTGAAAAAGAAGAGCTAGGATTTAGAAACATTGACGGTCATGCCAGAGGCTACAGAGAAAAGGTTTAGAATACTTTTGAAAGATCGGGCTTCCTGGACAGAAGGGAAGCCAAACAGCATATTGTCATCAACAAATTGTTGGTGGGTGGTGAGAGATTCATGAATGGTAATACCACGCAGATGGCTTGTGAGGACTACATGATGAATGAGTTTGCTGAGACCTTCGGACATAAGGACAAAAATGAAGGGTGAGAGAGGGTCACCTTGTCTGATGCCTCTGGAAGGTCTAAACGGCGTAGAGGGGATGCCATTGAGAAGAATGGAATAAAGGGGTGTGGAGATGAGGGACATAACCCACCTTATCCACATTCGGTCAAATCCAAAAGCTTTGAGAATGCTTTGGATATAACGCCAGCATAGTTTATCAAAAGCTTTAGAAAAATCGATTTTGAGGAGCATACCTGGCTTTTTGGTGCTTTTGAGAGAGTGGATAACTTCATGCGTGAGGATGATGCCGTCCATGATTTGTCGACCTTCAACGTAACCAGTTTGCTCTGGCGATATAAGGAGCGGAAGAAGAGGCTTTAATCTGTTGGCTATGACCTTGGATATGACCTTATAAACCACATTGCAGAGTGCGATTGGTCTATATTTTTCCGGAGTGCTAGGGTGATCTTCTTTTGGAACCAGGGCTAAGAAAGTGGCTTTCAAGGAGGGGAGGAGCCAGTGAGAAGCTCTGGATTCCTCAACTAGTTGCCAGACTTCTGTCTTGATAAGTTCCCAGAAATAATGGAAAAAATTGGAGGTGAATCCATCAGGACCAGGCGCTTTTCCATCTTTCATTTGGGCCGTCGCTAGTTCGACTTCTTGAAGGGAGACAGGACGGAGAAGCATTTTATTGTGCTCTGCAGTGACTAATTTGGGAATTAGCCGTGAGATTTGGTCGATGGCGGGCTGTCTGTCTATGGTGTTGTCCTCTTGCTGTATGCTTTGAAAGTAGTCCAGGAGAACTTGCTCTATCTCCTCTTGTTGTTCCACTTGTGCTCCTTGCTGGTTAGTAATATGAGGAATGCGGTTTTGCATTCTTCTTTGTATTGTTGACCTGTGGAAGAATTTTGTGTTCCTCTCCCCTTCCTTTAGCCAATTTATTCTAGATTTTTGCCACCACAGGATTTCTTCTTGCTTGCGCCTCTCTTCTAGTTGCTTGTGTAGATCTTGTTCCTGAGCAGCAAGATCCTCAGTTCTTCCTTCGATTATGATTTTTTGTTGAGTTTCTTCCATTTTTCTTTCTAGGATTTTGATTTCTTGAAAGATGTTTCCGAAAACAGAGGAGGTCCAATTCTTGATGATTGCTTTGAGGTGTTTGAGCTTTTGTTGAAATTGGTACATTTTCGAGCCTGAAGGTGGAGTGAAACTCTGCCAAGCATGGGTGACCAATTCCTTGAAGGAAGGGTGAGAAAGCCAAAATGCTTCAAATTTAAAGGGTTTTTTGAATTGAAGACCGACATTTTTCCAGTGTAGCAAGATGGACCAGTGATCCGAACCTGCCTGCGGGAGAATTGATGCCGAGAGGTCCCCTCCTATATGGATAGCATTGTCAGAAATGAGAAAACGATCCATCTTTCAAGCGATCTGCTGAGTTCCTGTTCTTTTATTGTTCCATGTGAAAGTGCCATTTGAGAAAGGGATGTCTATGAGCCAACTGTTGGTTATGAATTCTTTGAAATGAGCACTGTCCAGATCTGCTCTGGATCTTCCGCCTGTTTTTTCTCCCATCTTAGTAATCATAGTGAAGTCCCCTGCTGCAATCCATAGGGGATAGGTTCTATAAGAGTTAAAAATCTCCATAGTATTCAGAAGAGCTATTTTACCTGCTTGTTCCTGTGGGAAATAGACATTTGAGAGATGCCCATGGATGTTAGATCCAATGGGGTGAAAATTTGCTTGTATAAGATGATGCGCAGCATGAAAGTTTGATAGGTCTATGGACTGAGTGTCCCAAGCTATAGCAAGACCCCCTGAAGAACCGGACGCATCCACCGCTACTGAGTTACAGCTAGGCCAGGCTTTGTACAAGATGGTTCCTAGCGTTTCACTATTGCATTTAGTTTGTTGAAGAAAGATAATATTTGGTCTTTCTTTCTGTATCATAGTTTTGAGAATTTTGTGCTTTCCTGGGCTATTGAGCCCTCTAATATTCCATGAGATCAGCTTCATGGGGAACTATTTGACAGAGGTTTGAAGAACCTTGTAAGCTTGGGATATCGGCCTGAGTCGACCAATATTTTCCCTATGGTGATGGTGCGCTGCCAATCCGGCTTTTGACCCCTTTTCCTTGATTCTTTTGTGATTTTGAGGCTATCCCAATGACTGCCAAGCTGAATGCCAAGTTTCTTTTGTTGATGGGCGTTCGATAGGACCTTTTCCAGTTTGTCAATTTGATGAGGATTGATGGTGTCAAAATCCTTTCTTCTGCAAGCCTTATTAATCAATAATTAATAAACTAACTAACTTAATTTATTTTATAATAATGTTTTTGTTACTGCTTTAAATTAAATTTCAAATATTTTTTTAATTATGTTAATTAGTATGTCTATTTTTAAAATAGGTCTTCCAAATTATCAATAATTATTAAATGGATGGTGGAGATTTAATTTCTATAGAATAATAATATACATAAATCAAGGGTTAGATTTATCTCCAAAATAGTTATGTTTTTTTTAATTAAATAATCTCAAATTAATTAATTAAAAAAATGTCATATCAACACTGATCATATTGGGAGATGTGGTATTGATAAACCATGATATTGGCTCATGGTATTGTAATAAAAACTAGTTACAAGTTAAAAAATTTCATAATAAAGTGACACTGAATCTTTATGGTTAAGAATATTGTTTAACTCATATATTAATTCATTTTATAATTACTAATAATGATAAAAAATTTCTTGTTAAGTTTGGTAGGACTACATCTTCATCATCATGTCCAAATACATCACCCTGATCGAGGAGCGGAATTGAACTTGTGATGAGTGCCTTAATAGCCTGCCTCATCACCTTTTAGCCAACCGTTTAGCCAAGACCTGGACTGCCAATAATGATAATTTAAAATAAAGTTATAATTTAGTTGTTTTTTACGATTTTTTTAATCTTAACAACATGACATGCATCATAAAGTAAGTATTTTGATATTGATATCTATCAACATTTACCCCTACACTAATTTAATTTAAATACATAACTCACATTTTATTTTTCCAAAATTATATTAATTTTCTAATACTTCATGCAATGTTTGAATCATGTTATTGTATACTTTTCATTGCTCTAGGGCAGTTTTGCAATACTCTACCACTATGACACGATGGTATTGCGTTGAAGTTTCTCAATTGTTTATCGATATCAAATTATGCTTTGATATGTTGTTGTTTGTACGTTTATTAAATCCAAAAAGATCACCCAAGGTAGTTTCATGTATAATTACCTGTGCTTAGAGCAGGTTTCTTCTTATAGATATTTTGGCATTGACTTCCCTCATTAACTCAAATAGAATTATAGCATTACGAAAAAGATTATTGGTGGTTGGAAAGATTATTATGAGCTTGAAAACAATTGTAAGTCCATCGATATTTACATTTAGAGTAAAAATAGGTTCCTCTTTGAGACTCTCATCACCCCTAATATCTTATACGAATGTGAATTTTGGGGTCGCAGTATATCTAGAGAGTCATGGAGGAAGATTGAGATGATTCAAAAGAAATTCATAACCTACAACCTTAATATCAAGAGAAATTCTCCCTATCCTATCCTCTTGATCGAATTTGGTTTGTCCCACATTGAAAGTATGCCTATGTTTAGCTATTTGATGTATAAGAAGAAGATTTACAACATGAAATCCAAAATGATCCCTAAAATTGCTTCTAACTTTATTCAAACCCACCACCTTCGCCTCAAACGTGGTTGGCATAAGGATGCCCAGTCTTGGCTCAACCATTAGGGAATTAAGGAGGAGCTCAGTATGGGAAGAAAAGATAGTGTCAAAAATACTATTACCTCCAAGTTTAACGACAAGTTGTGGGTAGAACAGGAGTTGGAGGGTAAAAGGAAGCTAAGATACTATAAGGAGGTGATCAACCCCACCATTGATGATCAAAATTATCTCCCTTTGTTAATCAACACTAAGAAAAAAATGAACATCGCTAGGATAAGAAATAATTCTCATGAGCTTCGAAGTCAGACCAAGCGGTGGTCTATTCCCAAGACTCCCTAGAATTATAAAATCTGTCAGATTTGCGATACTAAGCAGGTGGAGGATGAAAATAACTTTCTTTTAGACTTCCTGGCTCTTGCTCGCATCCACTCTAAATTCCCTAACATTTACCACACTTTCAATATTCTTGACCTATTAAGCCAACCCACCTATAGTTATCTTGAAGCGCTTCTTGGAACAAGATTTTGAAGAAGCAAACTTAGATTCTTTTTCCTTTCTTGAGGTTCGATAGGCCGCATTAGTCTTAGTGGACGTTAATCATCATCATCATCATGTTTTTATTTTTTTAAATTGTAAAATTATTTAATTATAAAAATTAAAAAAAAAATGCATTTCAAAATATATAATTTTATTATTATATAATAAATTTAAATTGGTTATATGCCAAATTTATTAAAAAATTAAATTTAACATGCAATTTAAAAAACATATTTCCACTCTTTTTTTTTATACTTTTTTGCTATTTATTTGGATAAAAAATATATATGATAAAACTTATCAAGATTGAAATTTCATTCCTTACCAAAAAAAAACAAAAAAAGTTGTTAGAGAGGGAAACTCTTAACTTAAATGGTTTGGAATATTTTTTATATTTACTAATAGAAAATAGACAGAAGTATAACTAGTGAAAATACACAGAGATTTTGATATTTAAAAATCTTCTAAAAGCAGTAAGATGACTGAAGAAACTAAAAAAATTTCGAAAATTTCCTGAAAGTTGTAAGATGGCTAAAGAAACTAGAATCTGAAGACAACTTTGTTGGGAGAGAGATGTTGCCTTCTACTGGTAAAAATTGATATATATAAAAGAAAAAATACTACCTACAAAGTTGTTGGAGCATTATGAAGAAATAAACCTTCTAACCCATTAGAACCGAGTGAGCACATTGGACTATGAATCCATCGAGTTATTCATTGTACATGAGTCCAAAATCCAATGAAAGATATTTTTATGAAAAGTTGACAGTCATTGAATTTAACTCCCTGTCAATATGGTGTAAATATGGTGAAAGTTGATAGTGCTTGAAATTGCTTCAAACCTAAATGACCAGATAGAGTTCGTCACCAGGATTCTAGCACAACGCGTTTAATAAAAATCCGAGTTTTTATGACTGAGTTATCGTCTATTATTCGTTTTCCAAAACAAGCAAAAAATGAGCAGAACAGGTACAATGTTGATGTGGCAAGTACAGTCAGCAATTGAAAGTATATCCTCTAGAAAAATCCAATGATATTGTGCCAAGTGGCACCACCCGATTCACCGATAATGACTAGGAAGTGAAATTTTTTATTCCTAAGTCTAAGTTGAATTTTATTTAAGTTGGCATTTCATTAGGTGGTGGCCAATGGGGAAGGGCCACGTGGCATACCACATACCCCCCATGGAAGGACAGGTTGGAAGGATGAATTATAAATTATACTAAGTTTGGAACATTAGGTTACAATTGGCATATATATATATATATATATTTCAAACATATATTATATCCTAAGTTGAAAACCCACTCGACGGAATGTAACTAAGTTTGGAGGTATGCCAACTAGTATGACGAAGGCTTCTAGATACAGTAGAGTCGAAAAATTTGAGGAGAACCTCATTAAACCACCGTGAAACATTATATGGCAGATTTGGGGCTCGAACCCTTGACTTCCTGCCCACAAACTGTGCGTCTCTACCGTCTCCTCTGTCGGGTCTTCCTTACCCGTATTGTTCTCCACGCACATATAAAGTTTTAACTGCCGACTGTTGGGGGTTGGAGGGGGCAAACCCCCTCCCCATGTGGCCACAGCCAAACTACCAGGTGGTCCAAAACAAATCCAATGAAATTTTGTTAAGACATGGTTAATTAATTTTAAAATGTAGTTTAATGACGTTAAACTGGCATTAACGCATAAAACTACGCTTATCACTAAACTTTGTCTTATCCGCCCATAAGCGCATTTAGTGCTAATTAATCTGGATTTAACGTTAAAAGGTTTCCTGGAGGCATGCCAAGTTTGGTGGAATTTCTTAAAATAGAATTTTAACTTGCAGATTGTCCAGATTTGGAGGAGAAAATGGGGCAAAAGTAGTTTTGTTCATAACTCACTCAATTTTCAACCAAATTGAGCTCAGTAAAAGTCATTCCTGGCTAATTTTCATGCGAGGAACTCGATGGAGCAGGTTTTAGAGTCATAAAAGGTGATATATAGGTGTTTTAATACATTTGAATATTTTTGAAGGCTAGGGCCAACAGGTGTTGGGGTCATTTCCAGAGCATCTAGAGTCCAAATACAACAAAAAAATAGTCATTTTTGGGATATTATGATGTTATAAACTCATTGGAATAGGTTCCAAGAGGTTCTGAAGCTTGTAGTAGCAATTGGAGCACACTTGAAGCTAATACAAAGGTCACACTATGAAGCTGGACCAAGGAGATGTTGCCCATGAGGGGTGAACTCCTTTATTAAAATTCTCTGTGTTAAGCTATGTTATATGTGCTTGTTGTGTTCACTATTTCTTCTATTCTGTCATTTAAAATTATGCTTTTTAAGCTTATTACAAACTCATAATTTTACTAAGTATATTTTTGAAAATCACATGCTCTTAAACAAACTCATGAAGGATAAGTAAAACAATGCAAATAAATGTTTATATTTGAAATGAAACTAGCACAACGTTAACTAGCAAGAAATTTCAGATCAAATTGGTATTGGAGCACAAGGTTGCTTGCTTGTTTTACATGAAGAGTTTTTTAATAGTGCAAATTTACTGATGCTTACAATATTGAGATTGCAGAGAGGAGAAGGGAAGCTATTGATAGCTAGTCCAGAAGTTAGGACAAGAAGGAATAAGGTTGAGATAGCAGCATCCTTACCCAAAGGACCACTCAAGGCAACACTTGAAGCACAAGAGGAATTAATTTCACAAGAGGCTAAAGTGGTTGAAGAGATACAAGCTGTAGAGATAATGCTTGAATCAATAGCCAAAATTTCAGGCCATGAAGGAGCTCATGAACATTCTGAGGAAGAGGATGTCAAGAAGGAGTTCAAAGAAATTCAAAGGATGGTGAAACTTATGTATGAAGCTTTTATGGCAAAGGAAGCTGGAGAAGGTTCAAAACACCCTCATAAAGAAGAATCTTCAAACAGTAAAAAGGAGGAAGAGGAAGTCAAAAGAAAATGGTGGAAAACCACCTCCTTCTCTACCACCACCACCATCATCATCCTCATCCACATGTTCATCTTCCAAATCCACTAAAAAAACTCATACCCATACTCATTCCAAGATCCCAAAAGGTAAGACTCTGTTACTCAAGTTGGACATCAAATTTGAACTTCCTACATATAATGGAGAAGTTAATGCTGAAAAAATAGATAATTGGATTCGTCAATTAGAAGTTTACTGTAGAATTCAAAATCTGCAAGAAGACGATATTAAAATCTAATTGGCTTAATTAAGGATATAAGGAGCAACATTAGTTTGGTGGGAGGCAAAGACACAAGAGGAAATGCGCATCCATGGTAATATTTCCATTACTTGGATCGAATTCATTTCTTCCATTAAAAGACAATTCTATCCATTAGCCTATATGCAGAAAGCAATAATGAGTTGGAAAAACTTTAGACAGCTTAAAGGTCAAAGTGTCCAAGAGTATCCACAAGAGTTTAAGAAAAGGGCTTTATTACTTAGAGTAGACTTAAATTCACAAGACACACTCTTGAAGTATATAGGAGGTCTACATTCCTACTTAAAACACACTATTCTCATGTTTAACTCAAATAACTTGGATGAAGTATGTGTGCAAGCCACACATCTTGAAGCAAGGGGTAAAAATATTTCTGAAGAGGGTAGTAAGAAGAAGCCATTCAAGGGTAAGGGGAAAGAGAAAGGAGGAAATGGAAGGGAAAGAATAATGCAAGTGTGAAGCAAGAAGGGGAGAAAATAACATGCAAACATTGTTCCAAAGAGGTGCATGAGGAAGTTCATTGTTGGAAACTACATCTCGAACTAAGACCAAAGAAACCAAATAACAGAGGGAAACAAAAGACGACTACCACCACACAAAAATATCTTGGATCTGATTCAGGAGACGAAACCAAGATAGTTGCCATGGTTAACAAAGGAAAGGAAGCAATTTCAAGTTCTAGTACCTCAAACAGTCACAATAATACTTCAAATGAGGATACAAAAATAAATTATTCCATGTTAGAGTAATTTATAATCATACAAATATTGATGCCTTATTTGATACAGGGTCACAAGCAAACTTGATTTCAGAAGACTTAGTGAAAAAAATGAACCTTGAAATTGTACCTCATCATAAGCCATACCCTTTGGGTTGGATAGTTAACAATGAAATTTTACAGGTGAGAAGGAAATGTATTTTCAGATTTGCTATTACTGCAAACTTTGTTGATGAAGTTGAGTTAGATGTTGTACCACCTGATATTTCAGGGATTATCTTGGGTAGTCCATATTTGTATGACATGAAAATGGTATTCTACGTCATGAGAACAAATATCATTTGATCAAAGATGGAGTGGAGTATATTGTGAAAGCTCATCGCAAGAAACTGAATATCTCTTTAGTTAATGCAGGGCAAATGAAGAGGCTAGTAAATGGAAGTAAAAATTTTATGCTTCTTATGATCAAGAAAAAGGAAGATGTTAACTATGAATCTTTTGAAGGATGTGATGACAAATTGAAATCTGATTTGTTTGATGTGGTAAGTCAGCATGGCGAGACGTTTCAAGAACCAAAGGGGTTGCCACCCAAGAGGGGAATTCAACATGAGATTCAGCTATAGCAGGATGTTCCACTTCCGAATATTGGTATGTATCGCATGTCAATCATGGAAAGTTTGGAAATCAAGAAGCAAATCCAAGAGTTGTTGAACAAAGGCATAATACGCCCATCTACCTGGCCATGTGGTTCTCCAATAGTCTTGGTTCCAAAGAAGGACGGGACTTGGAGCATGTGTATCGATTTCCGTGCATTCAACAAATTCACTGTAAAGAATCACTACCCACTTCCATGTATTGATTATTTTCTTGGTCAATTAAAGCATGCAAATTATTTCACTAAGTTATATTTGAGAAGTGGTTATCATTAAGTTAGGATAGCTGAAGAAGACATTTGGAAAACTACTTTCAAGACTAGACAAGGATTGTATGAGTGGTTAGTTATGCCATTTGGCTTAACAAATGCACCAGCTACTTTTATGAGAGTGATGAATGATGTACTTAGACCATTTCTAGATGAATTTTTCATTGTTTACTTATATGACATACTCATATTCAGAAAATCAAGAGAAGAACATGTCATGCATGTGAACAAGGTACTTGATGTTTTGAGAAGAGAGAAATTGTTTCTTAAGATGTCAAAGTGCTAATTTGGTAAGACTTCATTGGTATATTTGGGACACATGGATGGAGGAGGTGAATTGAAGATTAATCCTTCCAAAGTTGAGGTCATTTTGAATTGGCCCAAGTCCAATACTGTTGTTATCACTACTAAAATTTTCTAAAACTTGGTCAGTTTATACTTGCTCCTAAGTCATGGTATTAGATAGGGTTTGAGTCATTTTTATGTTTTATAGGGTCTTAGCCATAGGTTACAAGTTTCATTTCATCACCAAATAAAGTGCATAAACCTTGCTTTACTCTTTAGAAGTCTCATACCATGTTTTGAAAACCATATTTTAAGTCTTTTTCAAAAAAAATTTGAATAATCCACGAAACCACATTTTCGTAGCGCGCTCAGTATAAAAAACTACTTCTACACTACAAAAACACTGGTCTTTTCGTAGCGCAAAATCCCGAAATCACATTACCAGTGCTACGAAATCAGGGATTCAAATTTTTCCGGTTTATCCGTCACATCCATCAGTTTGGGTTAAATTTTCGTGATTATGGTGTCAGTCCACGAATCCTCCCTCACGCATGCAACCATCCAAAGAAGTTATGAAATCATTATGGGATTCGTTACAGGTCATTTTTCGTTGGTCCTTTGCAAATTTGAAAAGGGGTTGGTTATCATTGATTTTATCTCATGCAAAGAAAGCACTGCATGCATATCTATTGTCGAAAGAGAAGATCATGATAAGAAACCAGAGCTCTCATTAAGTTTTCAAGTGAGGTAGAGTTTTCAATCAAGTGAGGTAGAATCCAGTTGATGTTATGTCAACAGTTTAAATACTTGCTAATCCAGTGAGTTTGAAAATAATTGCTGAATGAAACAAGGTTCCTAATCAAGCGAGGCAGAGTTTTCCATCAAGCGAGGCTGAACTAAATTTTCAAGAGAGCCAGTTCATCCAACAAGGAGGTCTATTATAGGTTTGCTGAAGACATAAGGTTTTCAGGAGGAATATGACAGAAGAAAAAAGAAATCACAGGTTTGGTCACTACCTAAGAACAGAACCTAAAGGTTTAGAGGCTCTCACAAGAGATAAATCTGTTGAAGAAGCCTTCAAGAAGGTAAGGTGCTGGAGGTTCTGCGAAAAGCTTCAAGGAGGACATAATCAGGTTACCAAAGAATTTTCTATGAACTTCACAGGGTCAAACACAAAGGTTGGTTTCCTCAATTTACCAATTTCTCCTGAAGTTATATCAGAAGTCACAGAAATTCCAAGGGGGGAAGATATATGGTTCAATAATTTTAGGTTTGAAATGCAACCCTGCAAAATATTTTTGAAACTAGAGTTTATGGATACTGATTTGAACAAAGTTGTGCCAAGAAGTTATGTCAAAGCTGCATTTACTAATCTGCTTTACAACATCCAAATGTACTTCACCTGCGAAGGGAGATACCACAAGGTGTACACTTATCACTTTAAACTCTTATTGCATTTCACAGGAATAATCTCTCTAGACTTACCTTTCTTTCTATTTCGAATTCTGGCCAAGATGGCAGGCAAGTACATATGAAAACTTAGGCATGTGAAACCTCATTATTTCATCATGGTCTAGTTAGGTTAATAGTTTTGCATGAGCTTCGGCAAGTGAATAGAGAATGGTCTGTGTTAGCCACCTGTAAAATTTGATTATACCAAAGGTGGATAAATATGTTTTGAGCCTTCAAGGAACAATTTTTCCCTATTTAAAAACTGTTGGCTCTTGAAGACTCTTAAAGGCCTCATGCCTCTGTCCAGTTTCCCATACTGCTATTTTACATCCTAAAAACCTCTGAAATCCTACAAAAATCCAAAGTCAAATACTGCTACAAACATCCCTTTCCCCTTTCTTCTCCTCAAAACTAACCTCCTCTTCTATCCCTCCATTCCCCATGAAAATCCCTCATTTCCATGTTTCTGCTATTTCCCCTCATCAAAATCCATATTATAAGGTCTAAGACCCCTTCTTAGCCTTATCGGAACCTTCATTTCCTTTGAAAAAACATTAAAAAACCATAGAAAATATATATTTTCTATGTTCTGGGCCTGAGCCCTCTTGGGCTAAGCCTCTAACCCTTTTTCGTCCATGCGCCCGAGCGCCAGAACCAACTGCTAAACCCATCAGGTGCTTATCCTTTCAATTTTCTCCTCCGCCCAAAAACATTAAAACCTTTGTAAATTGTGTTTTTTGGGTTTTAATTCATTTCCAAAGTTTTCCGCCAGTACAAATAATGGAGAAATCTCCGCCGTCGATCTGCTCCGCAGATTGGACAGTGTGGAGCGCGCCATTCCTATGGACCCCCCGTCTGTGCGCTGTTTTCCTGAACCCGCGTGGTTTTCATCGCACCGCTCCTTAGCGGAAGGCGGTTTTCCCCCGATCACCAGTGATTCCATACGCTTTTTGATGCGTGTCCCTTGTACGATTTGAAAACCGCCGCGCAACCGTCGTCCATCGCGCGTTATAGTCCAGACCAGGATGCCCAGCGAAATCAATCTCCACTGTCCGATCTGGGCCCACTCATCCAACGGCTATCGCTCTTCGAAAGTGTCCGATGTATAATCAAAGTGCCCGCGTGATAAACCAGCCTTCGTACCACAGCAAATCAATCTCTGCCGTCGATCTGATCTGCAGATCGACGGTCCATATTTCATCGCCCGATTCTGTTTCCCATTCAACGATTTCCCCTTGGCTGACTTTCCGTCGCTCGATCCCGACCGTCGATCTCTGCGCGATCGACGGCTCAGATTCATCCTTCTCCTCTGACCGCCCCTTTCAATCTCGACCGTCGATCTCTGCAGATTGACGGCTCGGATTTGATCTTCCATTCACTCACTCCACGATCACTCTCGATAAATCTGGACTGTTGGATGATGCCATCCAACAGCCACACTTCCTCCACGCATTCCAATGCAGTAAAACCAATAAAAGCAGGATTTTATAACATTTTTTTTGTATTTTGCATGTTTTCGAAGGTTTTCACTATGAACGAAGAAAATTTGAAAGAAGAGGGTGACGACTCTCTTGCTTTCGATTTACCAAAGGAAATCGATCACCGGGTTTAAAAATTTCATATTTATCAATGTTTCATGAACCATTGATGCATTCCAGACCCTATGCAGCCCGGCACGACAGTAAGAAAACCATGAAACAGGCACAGTCAAAGATTATCAGTGTCGAAGACCAGGATGAACCAGAGCAGAGAATTGATGGACAGATTAACGGGGATTACGGCTAAGACAGTTATCAAAAGCCTAATCCCCAATCTAAAACACATTTTAAAGAAAAACCTAAAGTGTTTTATCAGGAAAACCCTCTACCGCCACAAATGGAGGTGAATTGATTCCTCCCAGCGACTAAAGCGCCACCTGTGCCTCAAAGTATTCAATCAGGAGCTGAATTTATTGATCAGGATCAGATATTTTACCTCGACGCAGCCGAAGAGTTACTTCTGCCAGGGATTTAATGAAAGAGTGTCTGCAGAGTAACCCTAGCATCACACAGAGCCTCAAAGGTCAAAAAAATCTCCCACCGAGCTTAAATCATGAGTGTAAATCAGTTAATGCAGTGAAACACCTGTACAGTTTCTTCATTTAGCCTCCCAAAGGCCAAAAAGACATCAACTCTGTATTAATTGTATTTGAGATCTTTTATCAGATCTCACCTCCTCATCCTTCTATAAATACTTCAGTAGAAGATGAGTGAGGGGTTAGTTGTTGATGTAATTGCTAAAGCATTGTAATGTAATTGAGCTAAAGATCCCTGATTGTAAATATTGATTCACTGGCTCTTGGAGCTCTGGTTGTAACAGATAAGTTAGGTTATGAAAGAAAGATGAATTAAAAAACTAGACTTGAAGATTGTAACTGTTTTGGAGCATCAATACAAGCTAATTTATGGGATCCTGGTCTATGTTGACGGTGATGTTATTCTCATTGTAACTTGTTATTTTATTCCTGTTTTCATTTTGTTTCATTTTCTTCTATAAAGAACAGTTTAAACAGTGTTAGGGCCTACTGTATACCAGTAACCTTCTATGGCTGAAAAATATTTATTTAAATGTTTTCTTCCAACTTCGTTATCTGAAAATGATTTAATTCAGTTCAAGCATAGGAATGCTAGCGTTCCCTCATCTTATTGTCTTAGCTGAATATTATTTTTGAATGTTACTTTCAGTATATGTTGTGTGAAGATGAACTGAGAAAGATATGGTGAGCCCTGGTCCCGGTCTTGTTTGCATAACTGTTTGATTGTTTCCCTTAGAATGTGTTAAAAGCTGGATAGTTTCAAAGTACTTACCAGATCTTAGGCCATTCTGCGTTATCTCTATGATTGTCTCGGAAGTAGCCAAGTAAAGAAGAGCTAGGAGAGGATTTGTGGTGAGCCCGGTCCGCTAGTCTCTTCTCCAAAGGTTGCCTTCAAGTTTCCCTTAGTGTTTGTATGTTTTCTATTGGAAGTGTATCAAAGGCTGGATAGTTTCAAAGTACTTACCAGATCCTAGTTTGCTTTCATGTCTTTCTTAAGTGCCTGGTCAAAGGCTGGCTAGTTTCAAAGTACTTACCAGATCCTGGGCTGTTCTTTGTTCTGCATCTGTTTATTTCCCCTTCTTAATGTATCAATTCATTCCATAAATCGAATCTTAAAGAGATCCTTAGAAGTAGATGACTTGCCCCATGGATCATTCTTGCCTCTTGTTGTTCCAATTAAATCCTCTTATGACTCCATAGCCCAATGGACAGAAAACCTGCCGCCATCTTTCCTCTTGATCAGAACTTACTCTTTTGCTTGCAACTTCTCACCTTTGAACCTCTTTACCTTTGTGACTTTTCACCTCTAACAGCAATCATGTTCAACCATCCAAAAACAAAACAAAACCCTTGGTCTTCATAACTAGCCTAATACCATTACCCCAAAATTCAAAGACAAATCCATCTTTGCACTCATTGGAGAGATCCCTCTCCGGATTCAGGAGGGCTAGATCCTAGAATCCCAAAGTTGGTTGAAACGATGTTGTTTCTGTAATTGGACTCTGCCAATCTTGCTAATAAATTACAGATTCCTAACATTTCTGGCGACTCCGCTGGGGAGAACCCTTATCATTATAATATCTTTCAAACTCAGTTAGAGGACTGTAGGATTAAAATTGTGAAAATAGATTAGTTGACCTCTCAAAGATTGTCATATTTTGTTGAGCTTTTATTATTATTTGGGTCTAAAAACACAACATAGTGGCTCCTAGAAAGATTCACACTAGAGCTCATCTTGACCCTGATCCACCTGAGATAGTTGATAACCCAGAAATAATCCTTAGGAAGTCTCATAAGATAGAATCTTCACATGTTTTCAGATCACCCCTAAGAGCTAATTCAGTCCCTGAAAATATTTCAGCTCTACAACAATCACAAGCTGACTTAGTTAATCCCTTTAGGACTAGGTCATTTGGTGATTTAGATCAGCTAGATTCTGAGTCTTCACTTTCATCTCCTGAAACAAGTGAACATTTTGGTAGAAGAGGGACAACACCTCCTAATTTACATTTTCTTCTTAACTTAGGTGTCCCTCATCCAAGATCAGCTCAGCAATCTATTTCTTTTCCATCCACTTCCCTTCATCCTTCATCCACTGTTCAAACCACTCCACTTCAGCCCACACCTCCTCTTGTCAACCCACTCCCACCACATATCATGGCAGCATGGTATGCTCCCTTAGCCCTTCCTATACCACTAGTCAACCTTCCATAGGACTATCAGTCCAAAATCCCATTGTATGATGCTAGCAATGCTATAACTGCATCACAACATGTGGATAAGATGAATGACTACTTTGACAGAAACGAAATTGATGTTGATTCTGTCAAGATTAGACTATTTGCTCAAATTTTGGGGGGAGAAGTAAGAAAATGGTTTAAAGGCTTAACCCCCCATAGTATTAATGATCTCCAAGGTTTCCATCAGACATTCTTAAACAAATGGGAAGTAAAGAAGAATCCTCTCCAAGTTCTTGCTGACTATAACAATCTTCATAGGAACCCAGGGGAAAGTGTGCAAGCTTATTGTACCAGATTTAACAATGTGTATAATGCTCTCTTGCCAAAACTAAAACCTCCATAGGGCTCAGCCTTAAACAAATTTTCTGAAGGATTTGATTCTGATATGACTTATTCGCTGAGAGAAGGAGACTTTGCAACTCTTGAAGATATGCAAAGGGGTGCTCTTTCTGTGGAAGTAAATTTGATGGAGAAAAGAGCAAGAATGAAGAGCGAGAAGAGAGTATCTTTTAGAGAGGAACACACACCTTCTACTTCAAACTCAAACTGGAGAAAATGATGGAGGAGATGATCAAGAAAATGAGCATTCTTGAGAGAGCACAAGCCAGTCAAAACCAAATTGATCCTCAAAACAGAAACCAAAACCTGAATCAGAATGTAAGAAGGAACCAACCTCCAAACAGACCAAGGGAAGATGATCAACAAATCACTCCTCCCTTTCATCAAAACTATGTGAGTGAGGTTGAAGAAATAGATGAAACAACAGAGGATAATGATATAAACATGCTGGAGGTAGATAATGATGACTTTGAGATTCATTATGATAAGAAACAAGGTCTATACACACCTTATGATGACAAAAGAGATGATGACGAAAATCATTATCAAGACATGGATAATGTCATCATAGAGACTCAAAGAGAATATGACCTTAGAAGCAAAACTAGTCAGCAAACCCCCAACACCAAAACCTCTGACAAATCTTCTCAAAACAACACTGCAACCAAGCCTAAAACAGTCAAACAAAAGGAAAAAATGGTGGATGTTAATTCTGGTAAAGGTAAAGAGAAAGACACTCAAAATCTTGAAAAACAGAGTGCAAACATTAGTAGTACTAACACTTCAGCTAGTACTCCTTTTTCAACCGTTGTGTCAACTGTAGATAAAAAAAATCAGCAAGCTGTTGTTGCTGATAGAGTGGCAGTAAATAGGGCTGGAAACAGTGCCTTAAAGAATCATTTTCCTTTCAGCCTGGAACAGCAAATCTCAAAGATCAAAATTTCTATCCCTTTGACTGAGTTAGCTGCCCAGCATGTATATAGGTCCAAAATTTTGAAGGCTTTGAACATAGAAGAAAATGAGGATACACTCAATCTTAATGACGACCAGCCAGAGCTTATTTTTGGTCCAAAGATTGAAAGTAAGTTTCAAGAGGGACCCGTCCCTCCCTTTTGTGTAAGTTTGAACGTTCATGACAAAATTCTACACAACGCTATGCATGACTCAGGCGCTTCTCATAATTTAATGCCAAAATCTGTAATGGACAGCCTGGGTCTTGAAATCACCGAACCTTATAAAGATCTTTACTCTTTTGACTCAAGCAGAGTCAAGTGTTTAGGATTGATCAAAGACCTTTGTGTCAACTTAGCCCAGATTCCAGCCAAATGCTTAGTTATGGATGTTTTTGTGGCTGATGTACCCCCAAAGTATGGAATGTTATTATCAAGATCCTGGGGGGCTAAGTTACAGGGGACTATGCAAATAGACATGACCTATACGATGATCCTCGTTTTCAATCAAACTCGAAGACTATACAGGGAGTCCCACATGCAATACACGGTTACAAGTCAAGACAGGCCTCAAAACTCTCCTCTGTATTCTGTAGGTACCGAACTTGATTCTTTTATCATGTTTAATGATGAAACACTTACTGAACAAATCACTTTAACAGGATCAATGGCTGAAACGAAGGAAGAGGAGCACAACACTGAAGTGCCAAAACAGTTTGCTGCACTTGACAATATTGGTGAATGAAACGCAGGCCTTGTTTTATAGGTCATAAGTCCATTGCTGTTAAAATTTGACAGCGAAGAAAACATTCCTCAACATATTGAAAAACTTGAGGAATCAAATCATACAGAGGACATTCACCAAACTGATAAAACTGAAAATGATCCTCTCTGGAGTATGTATTTTGATGGGTCATGCACTAGAACAAATGCTGGTGCAGGTGTCTGGATTACTAACACTGAAAGCAAGCACAGAGAATGCATTTCATGCAAATTGAACTTTTAGTGTTCCAACAACATAGCGGAGTATGAATCCCTGCTCTTAGGCTTACATTTGCTGAAAAAGTTAGGAGCCAAGAAAATAACTGTGTATAGGGATTCTGAGTTAATAATTAGGCAAGTCAATGGGGAGTATAATGCAAATAATCCCAGACTTAGGGCCTATCGGAATGATGTCATGGATCTTTTGAAAACATTTGAGGAATCCACACTGAGTTTTTTCCCAAGAAAAAGAAATCTTATAGCCCACAATTTAGCCTTTGCAGCTAGGACATGTCTAACGCCATATGAGACCGAAGATTCTTCACCTCAGATAAAATTTAGACCAGCTGTGCCTGATAATAAAAAATATTGGCAGGTGTTTGACGGAGATAAACAAATAGAAGACTTCATGCAATTCAGAAATGAATTTGAATTGCATAGTTCAGATTCAGATTATGATACAGACTACAGTGAAGAAAATTTTCTTGGTGAAGAAGAGCCTTCCCCTGAGCTTGTCAATATTAACCCTTAGACTAGCAAACTTAGAAACGAAACAGAATTGAGTGCAGAATCAGAAACAGAAGAATTAGAAACTCTGCATTCTAAAAATGCATGTTTTCCAAGTGGTCTAACACCTTTGGAAGAGTTGTTTGATTTTAATGATGTGGCCAAAAAACCTAAACTGGAACCTGTAGAGACTGAAGTGGAGGAGTGAAACATAGGCAGTAAGGAAAAACCAAAAATGATCAAACTGTCCAAGGCTTTTCCAGCTCACATTAAATTCAAATACATAGGGCTGTTCAAAGAATTTTCAGATGTTTTTGCATGAAGTTACGAAGATCTTAAATCCTATGACACTGAAATCATACAACACAAAATCCCTCTTAAAGAAAACCAAAAACCATTCAAACAGAAGCTGCGCAGAATCAACCCTGTTCAGTTGCCTTCGGTTGAGAAGGAGATTAAAAAAATGTATGAAGCTGGTATTATTGTCCCTATTAGATATTCTGAATGGGTATCTAATCTGGTGTCTGTTAGGAAGAAAACTGGAGAAATCAGGCTTTGTATAGACTTCAGAGATTTAAACAAAGCTTCATTAAAAGACAACTACCCTCTACCCAAGATGGATCATATTTTACAAAGGGTGGTAGGGTCTAAAAGAATTTCTTTGCTTGATGGATATTCAGGGTATAATCAGATCTTAGTTCACCCTGCTGATCAATTAAAGACAACTTTTACTACACCATGGCGCACTTTCATGTATGTGAAAATGCCCTTTGGTCTAATGAATGCTGGAGCAACCTTTCAAAGAGCCATGGACATAACATTCTCAGAAGAATTGGGCTTCTTCATCATTATCTATCTTGATGATGTCATTGTGTTTTCAAAAACAGATGAAGAACATTTAGAACATTTAAGAAAAGTTTTTGAGAAGTGCAGAAGGTTTGGAATATCTTTAAACCCTAAGAAAACACTATTCGGTCTCCAAGAAGGTAAGCTTCTTAGACACATTATTTCAGAAGAGGGTATAAAGATAGATCCAAAGAGGATTGAGGCCATATTGCAAATCTCTCATCCTTGAAACGTCAAAGAGTTGCAATCTTTCATTGGGAGGATCAACTTTTTGAGAAGGTTCATCCCTAATTTAGTTGAGATCCTCAAGAATATCACGAATATGTTGAAAAAGGAGCAAGGGGTAAAATGGACCTTGGAAGCAAAGCAATCCTTTGAACTGGTGAAACAAGCATTAACCAAAACGCCGGTTCTGATAAGTCCTGATTTTTCAAAGGATTTTTATATCTTCTCACTTGCATCAGAACATACCATAGCTGCTATCCTTTTACAGAAAAATCCACAAGGACAAGAGCAGCCTATTGCATTCTTTAGTAAGGCATTGAGGGATGCCCCTTTGAAATATAACATTATGGAAAAGCAAGCTTTTGCTTTGGTTAAGGCTTTAAAAGACTTCAGGGTATACATCCTTCACTCACACATCATTGCCTTTGTCCCAAATTCAGTTGTTAAAGACATTCTAACACAAGACCCAAATGGTAAGAGAGGTAAGTGGATTGATGTTATTCTTGAATATGGTTTAGAGATAAAACCCACTAAGCTCATCAAAGGCCAAGGTCTAGCTAGATTAATGGCTGAGTCAAATTGTGAAGTTCTTGATATTAATATGATCAATTCTTTGGATAACCAAGAAGAATTCTCAACTCCCATTGTTGAAGACCATTTTATGAATTCTCCTTGGTATGCTGATATTGTTTATGTTTTGCTTAATTTAAATACACCTCCTGGTTTGACAAAAACAAAGGCAAGGTTCTTGAAGCTGAAAGCAGTAAACTATTGCATTATAGATAGATGTCTTTATTGGAAAAACGCAAGTGGTATATTGCTTAAATGTTTGCCTGAGTTTGATGCAAAGAAGGTTAAGTACCAGTTCCATGAAGGAGAGTGTGGAGGTCATTTGTACTGGAAGACAACAGCCAACAAAATTTTGAGGGCTGGGTTCTATTGGCCTACTCTTTTCCATGATGTACACAAGATGATCATAGCCTATCATAAGTGTCAACTTTTTTAAGGAAAAATAAAACTGCTACTCCTCCATCTGCATCCAATCAATGTTGGAGCCCCATTTCAACAGTGGCGACTTGAATTTATAGGAGAAATCCATCCGCCATCTTCTGCCCAGCACAGATGGATTCTCACTGCCACGGACTATTTCACTAAGTGGATAGAAGCCATTCCTTGTAGGCAGGCCAATGATTCAGTTATCATAAAATTTATGGAGACCAATATTCTCTCCAGATTTGGCTGTCCTACCAAGATCATTACTGATAATGCATCAGCATTTGGATTGAAGAAGATGGTTGAGTTCTATCACATATATCAGATAACATTGAGGCATTCCACAGCCTATTACCCTCAAGGTAATGGACTTGCGGAATCCTCAAACAAAAGCTTAGTGAACATAATCAAGAAATTGTTGGAGGAAAACAAGAAGTCTTGGCACACAAAGTTGATTCATGCACTTTGGGCCGACAGGTTGACTTTGAATAAATCCATTGGCATGTCACCCTTTCAGCTAGTATATGGTACTGATGCAATTTTTCCAAACAGCCTTGGTGTACCAGTGATGAAGTTGATTCAAGAGTTGCAGATTGAAGATAACGACATGATCAGAAGGATAAATCAGACCATTCATCTTCAGCAAACCAGAGAGGACGTGTATAACAAAGCATTACAGAAACAGGACAGCATCAAAAAGCTTTTTGACAGAAGAACAAAGGCCAGCAATTTCAAGATTGGGGACAAAGTTTTAAAGTGGGACTCAAGGAGGGAAGAAAAGGGCAAGCATGGAAAATTTGATAACATGTGGCTTGGCCCTTACTCTATTCATTCAGTTGCTGGTAATAATGCTTTTTTCTTACAGGAACTGGATGAAACAGGATTGTTTGGGGGTCATGTCAATGGCAGGATGCTTAAGCATTACTTCTCTTGATCCATTTGTTGTTTTAAAGACTTTTTATCTTTTTTCATTATGAATATTACATTCACCATTGCATTCAAAGTTAGAAAAAACAAATTACAAAAACAATGAAAAGAAAGAAAAGAGGGAAGATTATGAAAACAAGAAAGGCACAACCCCATGCCAAAAAAGAGAAACGAATCTGAAAGTGTGAAAACTCAAATGCCACTCCTCAAAAACACACTTCTAGTTAGTCAAACTATTTAATCTTGACTAATTAGCTTTGAATTTTTCTGCTGATAGGATAGTGAATTCGATTTGCCAAACTGTTCAATCTTGGCTTGTCAGTAGATAGATTAGGATAGAAGTTGAAGGTTCAAACAAACTCAAAATCTGAACCAAATTTTCCAAAAGGAGATGAATCAAAATTGTTTTATTTTCCGAGTCAAAAAGGACAAAAGTTGGTTCTAATTTGCCCAAAATCTGAATCAGGAAACAAGGAAGAGACAGCTCAAACAAAAACAAAAGCAGAGCTGTGAAGAAAAGAGAAGGCCATGAATGAGAAACTTTCAGATCTTAAGCTTTCCATTTTGATTTTGATTCTCGGCAAATAATAATTTATATGCAGCTTGTTTTTATGCCATAGATCACAGCAAGTCAAACATCTTAATCTTGACTTGACTGTTTTTAAATTCCTATTGTAGAATCTAGAGAATGAAAGTCTGTTGGACAGTTCAATCCCAACAGACAGTAGATTAGGTAGAGAAGTATCTGAGCTCAACTATTTAATCTGAGTTCAGGGAGAAATAAGGAGTAGAATTAGATTAGTTTTTATGGTTTCAAAAGAATAAAATGTTGTGAAAATATTTTTCCAATCCAAGTGCACTCTGATGAAGAAAAAATGTTAGATCAGTAGGATTGGGTAGGTAGAAATTTGTATTGATGAAGTCCACTATTCTTTCATAACTGATATTATTTTTCAAAAGAAAAGAAAGATCGTCCAGCAAAAGGAGAGCAGTCCAAAGGATGAGGCATTGGTAAGCATCCCAGAGATAATAATGGATCAGGCAAAAGTCAGTCTCCCAGAGAAATCAAGTCTGAATTCTTGATGCCTTCAAGAAGGCACCATCCCCAAGTGGAGCCACTGTTAGCCACCTGTAAAATTTGATTATACCAAAGGTGGATAAATATGTTTTGAGCCTTCAAGGAACAAATTTTCCCTATTTAAAAATTGTTGGCTCTTGAAGACTCTTAAAGGCCTCATGCCTCTGTCCAGTTTCCCATACTGCTATTTTACATCCTAAAAACCTCTGAAATCCTACAAAAATCCAAAGTCAAATACTGCTGCAAACATCCCTTTCCCCTTCCTTCTCCTCAAAACTTGCCTCCTCTTCTATCCCTCCATTCCCCATGAAAATCCCTCATTTCCATGTTTCTGCTATTTCCCCTCATCAAAATCCATATTATAAGGTCTAAGACCCCTTCTTAGCCTTATCGGAACCTTCATTTCCTTTGAAAAAACATTAAAAAACCATAGAAAATATATATTTTCTATGTTCTGGGCCTGAGCCCCCTCGAGCTAAGCCTCTAACCCTTTTTCGTCCATGCGCCCGAGCGCCAGAACCAGCTGCTAAACCCATCGGGCGCTTATCCTTTCAATTTTCTCCTCCGCCCAAAAACATTAAAACCTTTGTAAATTGTGTTTTTTGGGTTTTAATTCATTTCCAAAGTTTTCCACCCGTACAAATAATGGAGAAATCTCTGCCGTCGATCTACTCCGCAGATCGGACGGTGCGGAGCGCGCCATTCCTGTGGACCCCCCGTCCGTGCACTGTTTTCCCGAACCCGCATGGTTTTCATCGCATCGCTCCTTAGCGGAAGGCGGTTTTCCCCCGATCGCCAGCGTTTCCATACGCTTGTTGACGCGTGTCCCTTGTACGATTTGAAAACCGCCGCGCAACCATCATCCATCGCGCGTTATAGTCCGGACCAGGATGCCCAGCGAAATCAATCTCCACCGTCCGATCTAGGCCCACTCATCCAACGGCTATCGCTCTTCGAAAGTGTCTGATGTATATCAAAGTGCCCGCGCGATAAACCAGCCTTCGTACCACAACAAATCAATCTCTGTTGTCGATCTGATCTGCAGATCGACGGTCCATATTTCATCGCCCGATTCTGTTGCCCAGTCAAAAATTTCCCTGCGGCTGACTTTCCGTCGCCCAATCCCGACTGTCGATCTCTGCGCGATCGACAGATCAGATTCATCCTTCTCCTCTGACCGCCCCTTTCAATCTCGACCGTCGATCTCTGCAGATCGACGGCTCGGATTTGATCTTCCATTCACTCACTCCACGATCACTCTCGATAAATCTGGACCGTTGGATGATGCCATCCAACGGCCACGCTTCCTCCACGCATTCCAATGCAGTAAAACCAATAAAAGCAGGATTTTATAACGTTTTGTTTGTATTTTGCAGGTTTTCGAAGGTTTTCACTATGAACGAAGAAAATTCGAAAGAAGAGGGTGACGACTCTCTTGCTTTCGATTTACCAAAGGAAATCGATCACCGGGTTTAAAAATTTCATATTTATCAATGTTTCATGAACCATTGATGCATTCCAGACCCTATGCAGCCCGACATGACAGTAAGAAAACCATGAAACAGGCATAGTCAAAGATTATCAGTGTCAAAGACCAGGATGAACCAGAGCAGAGAATTGATGGACAAATTAGTGGGGATTACGGCTAAGACAGTTATCAATAGCCTAATCCCCAATCTAAAACACGGTTTAAGGGAAAACATAAAAGTGTTTTATCAGGAAAACCCTCCACTGCCACAGATGGAGGCGAATTGATTTCTCTCAGCGACCAAAGTGCCACCTATGTCTCAAAGTATTCAATCAGGAACGGAACTTATTGATCGGGATCAGATATTTTTCCTCGACGCAGCCGAAGAGTTACTTCTGCCAGGGATTTAATGAAAGAATGTCTGCAGAGTAGCCCTAGCATCACACAGAGCCTCAAAGGTCAACAAAATCTCCCACCGGGCTTAATTCATAAGTGTAGACCAATTAATACAGTGAAACACCTGTAGAGTTTCTTCATTGAGCCTCCCAAGGGCCAAGAAAACATTAACTCTGTATTAATTGTGTTTGAGATCTTTAATCAGATCTCACCTCCTCATGCTTCTATATATAATTCAGTAGAAGATGAGTGAGGGGTTGGTTGTTGATGTAATTGTTGAAGCATTGTAATGTAATTGAGCTGAAGATCTCCTGATTGTAAATAGTGATTCACTGGCTCTTGGAGCTCTGCTTGTACCAGATAAGTTAGGTTAGGAAAGAAAGATGAATTAAAACACTGGACTTGAATATTGTAACTGGTTTGGAGCACCAATACAAGCTGATTTATGGGATCCTGGTCTATGTTGACAGTGATGTTATTCTCATTGTAACTTGTTATTTTATTCCTGTTTTCATTTTGTTTCATTTTCTTCTGTAATAAACAGTTTAAACAGTGTTAGGACCTACTGCATATCAGTAACCTTCTCTGGCTGAAAAATCTTTATTTAAATGTTTTATTCCAACTGTGTTATTTGAAAATGATTTAATTCAGTTTAAGCATAGGAATGTTGGCGTTCCCTCATCTTATTGTCTTAGCTGAATATTATTTTTGAATGTTACTTTCAGTATATGTTGTGTGAAGATGAACTGAGGAAGATATGGTGAGCCCTGGTCCCAGTCTTGTTTGCATAACTGTTTGATTGTTTCCCTTAGAATGTGTTAAAAGCTAGATAGTTTCAAAGTACTTACTAGATCTTAGGCCATTCTGTGTTATCTCTGTGATTGTCTTGGAAGTAGCCAAGTAAAGAAGAGCTAGGAGAGGATTTGTGGTGAGCCCGGCCCGCTAGTCTCTACTCCAAAGGTTGCTTTCAAGTTTCCCTTAGTTTTTATATGTTTTCTATTGGAAGTGTATCAAAGGCTGGATAGTTTCAAAGTACTTACCAGATCCTAGTTTGCTTTCATGTCTTTCTTAAGTGCCTGGTCAAAGGCTGGCTAGTTTCAAAGTACTTACCAGATCCTGGGCTGCTCTTTGTTCTGCATCTGTTTATTTCCCCTTCTTAATGTATCAATTCATTCCATAAATCGAATCTTAAAGAGATCCTTAGACGTAGATGACTTGTCCCATGGATCATTCTTGCCTCTTGCTGTTCCAATTAAATCCTCTTATGACTCCATAGCCCAATGGACTGAAAACCTGCCGCCATCTTTCCTCTTGATCAGAACTTACTCTTTTGCTTGCAACTTCTCACCTTTGAACCTCTTTACCTTTGTGAATTTTCACCTCTAACAGCAATCATGCTCAACCATCCAAAAACAAAACAAAACCCTTGGTCTTCATAACTAGCCTAATACCATTACCCCAAACTTCAAAGACAAATCTGTCTTTGCACTCATTGGAGAGATCCCTCTCCGGATTCAGGAGGGCTAGATCCTAGAATCCCAAAGTTGTTTGAAATGATGTTGTTTCTGTAATTGAACTTTGCCAATATTGCTAATAAATTACAGATTCCTAACAGTCTACATTTCTCTTTTTGAGTGGAATAGGAGTTGAAGGAACATGTGCTAGCCCTCAAGTCAAAGAAACATCTTCATAAAAGACTACTGAACCTGCATAAACAAAATCAAGGAGATTTTTCAAGCTTAAGCCCAGGAAACAGGTTAAGGAACCAATGATAAACACATCACTGAATATCCAAAGGACTCCTCAATCTGCACAGAAGAAGAGAGCTCATGTCAAAGAGACAATTCAGAAACAGTGAACTAGTAAAGCAACTCAGAAGAAGTTGACTAAGAGTCAGAGGTCAAAGGAAAAGGGTAAGGTTGTGATCACATATGAAAACTTGGAATTAAGAGGTGACTTGACTTATATATTACAAGCTATTGACATTGAAGAGTCTCCCCTGGTTCAAGCAGATTTCATCAAACTGGATACAAGTGGCAAATAAAAGAAATTGAGAACATCCAAAAAATTATATTTTGAGGATGAAGTGTCAGAATTTCTCTTTAAACCTACAAAACCCTTGACTAGGCAGTCTAAGAAATTGCAACAACCAGACATGGAGATAGTCCAAAGAGGGGGTGAGGATACAAATGTTTTTGAAGAACCCATAAATATATCATCTCCAATGCTTGAAGAAGACAGAAATAGAGTTTTTAATACTCAGAGAGAAAAAAGTAGTTATGAGGAGGTTAAAGACAAACTCAGACTTGCAAACATTGAAATTGATAAATTGAAGAAGAAAGTGAGAATGCATGTTGTAGAAAGGTCAAAATTTGAGAGGATGAAAGGTCCGTGGGAGCTAGAAAAGGTTTCAAACATTGAGTTAATCAGCAGTCAGGATCAATTCTTCATATGGACCGTCCCTACAATCAAGGAAGCAAAGTTCATAAGGATGGTTAATACCAAACTAAGAGAAAATAATAGAAGGCTTAAAAGGAAGGTTGAAGACCTTGAGATACAGCTAGCAAAGCCTGAAGATTGACCACAGCCAAAATGAGTGTAAACAGTAAGTGACATCTTCTAACACATTTTTTGAGTTATGTGGAAAAATTTCATTTTTGAAAGCAGTTTAGAGTTGATTTTTGTTGATTATGAGAGCTTATATATAAGTGGAAGGATGGAAGTAAAGGTTTGAAGCTTAAATTTTTGGAAAAAGTTGTGAAAATATAGACACAGCAGTTTCGTAGCACGCTACGAAACTGCTGTAGGTGTCATACACAGCAGTTTCGTAGCGTGCTAAAAAACTGTTGTAGGATGCAGTTTAAACAATTTTGCAAGGTTTCAACAAGCGAAAGGGCATGTTTTTAAAACCTTGATGCTGCTAAAGAATGTATAAAGATCATAAATGAAGATCCAATGGCAAAACAAAGAAAAATGAAGATTCCATGTGAGGTTTTGAAAGGTAAAGTTCTGCACTATGAAAACAACAGACAGTTTCGTAGCGCAACAATGTTAACAGTTTGGGCACTCCATAAAAATTTTGGTTTAGGCACAGCTGGAAGTGCGAAGTCATATGATTTTAATAAGACTTTGCCACATGTTTTTGAGCACAATTTGGTCATCAGATGGTTTGAAGAAACATAAATGAAACACCATAGCTATTTTGCAGGGAGCATGTTCCTATCTTTCAGGGCAGATAAGAGGCAAATCAATACAGTCAAACAGCAAGGAGATGGACATCATCAAGGTCGAATTTTAGGAGGAGTAGCTGTCAGATAGAAGATTTAATATTTGGATAAGGTTGTTAAGTTATAATAAAGAGTTTTAATCCTATTTGTATTAGGACTCTAGAACAGATAGTTTAAACTTTCAGATGTAATTAAAGTTTGTTTTAGCAGTTGATAGGTGCCAAGCTAGAAAATTTGAATTTTTCTCAAGTGTTTGGAGAGAATCCAAGAATGTAAAGATGTCTGTATAAGAGACAAGAAGTCGAATTGCATAGGGTTGGAAATTTTCATTAACAAGCATACTGTTTTGTTGTAGAAAAGACTATGTTTTTATTATTAATACAAAGATATTGGTTTCATCACTCAGGATTAAAAAAGGGTTATTGATGTTTGATATTATCATGTTTTTCCTCTTTCAATTACTTGCAGTGGCATGAATGTATGTTACTTAGAATTCACTAAAGGTGCTCTAACTTCCTTCATATGTTCATGAACTGTGTTTATTTTCTATCCTACTGTTCTGTTGATGCATCTAAACCCTGAAATGCCCTAAATTCCATATGAAGCTGATATTCATGTTTTGTTAAAACAAATTTGACTCCATAAGCCCAATAGATGTTTGTTGATTAGTAGTACAACCAATTATCCATTTTTATCCATTTTAATCATAGAGTTAGCCATCTAATCCTTATTTGAAAATCATAAACCTATTGAGAGAGCCCTCTCAGGTTGAGGAGGCTAAGCCTCAACTAAAAGTTTGGTTTGAAATAGTTACACTGAGGTAGCCTGGCCAGTAGCCTATCAGGACCTATTTTGGTGATAACAATAGTTACCAAGGTATGAATCTTTTTAGGGGCAGTACGGTATTGGAGGAAATTTATTGCTAATTTTTCTTCCATTACGGCATTGTTACATGCATTGACAAGCATAAAGAAAATATTCCATTGGGGATATTTGCAGAAGATTGTATTTGATGCTTTAAAACAAAAGATAATTTTGTCACCGCTACTAGAAATTTCAGATCTAAGACAGTCATTTGAGATCCAAACAGATGCAAGTGATTATTCTATGGGAGCAGTGCTCATGCAGCATGGTAAGCCTATCTCATTTCATTCTAAAACTTTTAACGGAGTTGTGACTAAATATCCTACATATGATAAAGAGTTATATGCATTGGTACAGAGTGTAAAGAAATGGAAGCATTACTTGATGGTAAAAGAGACCTTTTTCCATACCGACCATCAACCATTGCAATATTTACAATCACAGTCCAAATTGCAGCTATCAAGACATTTCAGGGGGATGGGTTTTCTACAACAATTTCACTTGGTTATTAGGTACAAGGAAGGAATCTACAACAAGGTATCTGATATGTTCTCTAGGCCTATTGTAAATTCAACTATTATTCTCAAGCACAATTCTATTATGCATGAAATTTACATTGAACAGTATGTGAATGATAGTGATTTTCAAGATGTGTATGAGAAATTGAGTAAGGTAAACCAAAGTGAAGAGTTAGATTATCATGTGAATAAAAATTTGTTGTATCACTTGGGAAAGTTATGTATACCACAGGGAGAAAGAAACAATATCATAAGGGAGGCACACACATCATTGATTGCAGGACATTTCGGTGTATGCAAGACAGTAGCACATCTGCAATGGTATTGTTATTGGCCACGCATGAATGAAAGTGTTTCTCATTTTATTAGAGGATGTTCTTTATGTGCAACAAGTAAGCCTGGTAATAGGTGTTGTGGTCCTAGTGATTTGGCATACTGGCATACCAAATGACCAGGCAACATCAGAACCACTTTGGGATCTCAGGATCTATCCCTCCTAGATCCAGAGAGGGATCTCTCTGTAAATGTAAAGAATAATATATATTTAAAGTTCAATTTAAGGTATTAGGCTAGTTATAGAGCGCAAGGGTTTTTATTTTGATTGTTTGGTTGGGAAACATTGACAGAAAGGTTTAATGAAATATAAAGGAATGAATAGTGAAGGATTTTCGGCAATCGGAAGATGATTCAAAGAGAATACAAGTTCATTGGGCAATGGGGTCATAAAAGGGTTTACTTGCAATTCAAATATCCAAGGCTTTCAAAGGGATAGTCATCTAAAACAGAGGATCTCTTAATATGATTGTATGGAATGAAACAACAAGGAAATGAATGGGAATAACAAGGAAAACCTTCCAAGGTGACCACTTTGGAGTAAGTCAATGGACAGGGCATACCTTATACCTCTGTGATCAATACTCCTGATGAGGCTAAATTCAAAGACAACAATCCAGCAGTTCTCCTGACTACTTTCAGACAGTAGAAAACACTTAAGTTCAAACACAGAGTGAAGCCTAAGATTAGAGAAAGACTTTTAACCTTCTCTACTTTTGACGTTCAACTCAAAGGGATCTTAGAAAAGTTAACTGTTGGAAAAAGAACTTAGGGGACAGGGCTAATCGCTAAATCTCCCTATTTTCCTATTCTTTCAGCTGAACCAAACAAGAACATCTAAGAGACAAACTCTAAATTCATACATCAGTAAGCATGGGCAAACCAACTCTTTATCTGGTTAAATTATGTTGAATTTGTTCTAAGATACACAAGTAGCAGAAAACATAAAGATAAGAATGTGCAGGAAGCATTAGGGTACTTGCAACAGTATATCCTAAGCTAAAATTACTGTTTC
Organism: Pinus albicaulis; assembly: GCA_034641835.2. Lineage (NCBI taxonomy): Eukaryota > Viridiplantae > Streptophyta > Pinopsida > Pinales > Pinaceae > Pinus > Pinus albicaulis. Next base: position 116,551,970 of record CM076576.1, read on the forward strand.
TTATCAGAGAAAATGAAACATAATGTAAAACAGAGGGAAAAAAATAACAGAGAAGGGACACATCACCAATGACTTAGATCAGGATCCGATGAACATGCTTGTCATATCAGTAGAGCAAAACCAGTCACTTACATTCTTGTCCAATAGCTTGATACAATCCATAAATCATCTCCCAGCCTATTTACAACAACTACTTAGGGAAATTTAACTCAATAAACAAATTACAATCAGTTAATTTCCAACAACCAACAACCCTTTACAATGTATTTTCGATGAGTTCTTATACGTGAATGAGTGATAGTAGTGGTAGATAGGACTTAAATGATTCATTAAGACAGAGGGGAAGAATTATTTGAATGCCCACTCTGCTTAATGGTTTTACATTAACTGCTGGTACCCTTTTGATGACTTAGAAGTCTTTGTTAGGTGACAATAACTTCCAGGGTATGTTTCTTGAAGTACTTTTCTGGCTGTAGTACTCTATTTAATCCTCTGAGACAAGTAAGGTGAATATCTTGCCTTTCAGGTCTTTCATACTTTGCAATCACTGTAATGAAATTCTATGAATTTCCGTCAGAGTAATAACTGTTCTGGGGCTCGATGAAGAATGGAGTAGGCTATGGGAGTTTGTCCTGCCTTAGGAAAAGAACGCTCTGCTCATCTTAAACTACTGATATGACTCGAAGTATGCTTTAGGCTTCATTAAGATTTCTTGGTTATCCTTATGGTCTTCGAACTACATCATTGTATTTAACTGTGGATTAGGTATCAAATCTTCAATATTTATGCATTAATCCTCTTAGTCCTTTCTGATACTCTTTGTTGTTTTTTCTGCACAAGTGCCCGGGATTTTTGTTGATTTGGAGGGTTTGCCGAAGATTGGAGATAATGATCCATTAAATAACACAGAATTGAACCATTTTCTGTTTTCCTTCTTTGCAATCTTTGGCTACAAGATCGTCACCCTGCAACCTATGTCAGCTGACTGTGACTGTGGAAAACGTATGAATTAACCGCTCTTTAAAACCTGCAAAACACGATAAACATGTTATAAAAACCTGTGGGAGCTTGGATATCTGCAACATAGGCTTGGGGGAATGGAGAAGGAGCAGTATGAATGGTGAAATGCAGCGGCGGAGGGGCAAAACCCTAGAAGAATAGCTAACCAGGTTTAAATTTGAATGGGGGCGAGAAAATGAGGAAAAATGGTTTTTAGAAAACCACTGGTGGTTATCGCATAGCAAAAAGTCAGTAAGCGGTTTGGGCTGAATGGAATGTGATTCCATTCATCGATGTACACACGTATTTTCCAATACTGCCCATTTCGCAAAAGAGTTGCGCGATGCGGGGGAGGGGGCAAAATAATGTGATATGGATCGGTGACTGTTGGATCCAGTGTGCTAGATCCGATGGTGTGGACTGAGCATGACAAGCGGTAAGGTGCACGCGCAGAACGAGCCGTGGGAAAAGTAGGTGACATAACCTCTTGTCACGGAGCGGACTGCGGAGTAGTGGGGCCGAGTGATTTGGTTAAGCGTGAGCTGTTGGATGATGGGAATCAACAGCGGAGGATGCAATCAGGGGATCATACTTCGCGGAAGGGAAGGAAAGGGACCAATTGATTGAAATTTTCCGATGCGATGGATGTGGGCTGGAAACAAGTGCCGGGGCATGGCTTGTGGGAGGGGACGGGACCAAGACTTAGGAGGAAAGGCGCTTATCGCATCGGGGAAAAAGGGATGAAGGGAAGTTTGGGAAAGAAGAAGTTTGCGATTGCGATGAAGCCTTAAGCGCTTGGTCATAGCGCGGGTCATATGTGAAAGAGGGGCTAGGGGACTTTAAGCCCTTGGGGACTAATACCTCCGTGATGTAAAAGGTTGCTTTAGGCCTAAAAAAAAGAATTTTAAGGCTGAATGAAGGTTCTGATAGGTAAGAAAGGGGGGTTTCTTTTAAACCAAATATGAGGGAGAAACAAGGTTTAAAGGGGAATTTTGGATAAAATGGGCTTGAAGGGTAAATCATTAGGGGTAAAGAGGAATATGGAGGGTAAATTAGAGGATGAAATGGTGAAGATGGAGGCCCTTTAAATAGTTCCCCTTCACAGTGGAATAGCTATTTTTGAATACCTTTGATAGAAACAACAGTGAAGATTTATGAGACTTCAAGAATGATAGATTTTAAAAGAAAAGATTCACTTGAAGGCTTGGTCACAAATTTATCCACCTCTTTGTAAAATTATTATAGGTGGCTAACAGTGGCTCTACATGGGGATGGCATCTTCTTGAAGGTGTCAAGAATTTCAGATAAAATATTTGGAAGTAGGCCAAAGCCTTGCACTTGACCATCTTTTTCTTTCTCTGATTCAGTTGTTACAGAGATGATGAGTATTATATCAGCAACAATACTTTCTCCAACAACTACCTACCCATCCTACTGTCTTAACATTTTTTCTTCAAGGTGCACTTAGACTTTCAGACCTTTCTCATCATCATTTTTTATTGAAAGCAAGAAACTAATCTAAGTCTAACCTTATTCCTCCATGAGACCAGATTAAATAGTTGGACTCATAGCTTCTCTACCTAAGCTAATATCTGCTAGGATTAAACTGTCTGACAGATTTTCATTCTCTATAATCTAAAACAGAAATTGAAAGCACAGCTAAACTAGGATTAGACTGTCTGATTTGTTGTGGGTCCATGGCATAAAGACAAGCTGCACATGAACTGAAACTTACAGAATTTCAAAAACCAAAATTTTGAAGACTAAGATCTGAAATTCAAAAACCTTCTTCCTTCTTGTCGTGACTCAGATTTTGAGCTTTTTAGAGTCACCTTTCTTTCTTCATTTCAGATTTGTTTGTTATCCTGTTAGAGCAGTTTTCTTCTTATTTGTTGGTTCAAGTTTTGAGCATGTTAGAACCAATTCTCTTCCTTTTCCTCTGGCTCAGGTTTTGATCTAGTTTGAGCCATTCTTTTTAGAACTCCATAGGTTCAAGATTTGAGCTTGTCTGAACCTTTCTCTTTCTATTTTTGTATATTTTTTCTTTTTTTTTCAAAACAAAACAAAGCAATGGTATTTACAATGGGAGTGAAAACTTTAAACTGGGTTCAACAGAAATAATGCTTGAGCATCCTGCCATTGACAGGACCCCCAAGAAAGTTTGTACCATCCATTTCTTGTAGAAAAAATGCATTGGGACCAATGGCAAATTGAATGATGTAAGGGCCTTGCCATAAATTGTCAAACTTGCCATGCTTACCCTTATCTTCCCTCCTAGAGTCCCATTTGAGTACCTTGTCCCCAATTTTGAAATCACAGGCCTTTGTCCTTTTATCAAACAAATTTTTGATATTCTCTTATATTTTCTGAGCTCTGTTGTAGACTTCTTCCCTTGTTTGTTGGAGATGTATGGTCTGATTGATCCTTCTCACCATGATATATTCTTCTGACTGTATTTCTTGGACCAATTTTATCAGTGGCACTCCTAAAATGGTATGGAATATTGCATTTGTTCCATAAACTAGCTGATATGGACACATTCCAATAGATTTCTTTGTTGTCAATCTGTCTGCCCATAAAGCATGCACTAGCTTATTATGCCATGAATTTTTATTTCCTTCCAGCAGCTTCTTGATGATGTTCACCAAACCTTTATTTGATGATTCTGCCAGCCCATTACCTTGAGGGTAATAAGCAGTGGAATGACCAAGTACAATCTGATATCTGTGGAAAAAATCAATCATCTTTTTGGAACCAAATGCAGCAACATTGTCAGTGATAATTTTCCTAGGGCAGCCAAATCTAGATAGGATATGGTCTTCAAGGAAGTTTATGATAACTGATTCTGTGGCATTCCTAGAAGGGATGGCCTCTATCCATTTAGTGAAATAATCAGTCGCTGTGAGTATCCATCTATGTTGGGCAGATGAAGCAGGGTGGATTTTCCCAATGAAGTCTAGGCCCCACTATTGAAAAGGAGCTTCAACAATGACTGGTTGTAAAGGTAAAGGAAGGAGTTTTCGTTTTCCCTCAAAGATTTGACATTTTTGGCAGGAAAATATCATTTTGTGGACATCTTGGAAAAGGATGGGCCAGTAATAGCCAACTCTAAGGATTTTATTGGCATTTGTTTTCCAATAGAGATGGCCTCCACATTCTCCTTCATGAAACTCATGCTTGATCCTATCTGCATCAACTTTAGGAAAACATTTAAGCAATAAACCATTGAAAATTTTCCAATATAAACATTCATCTAAAATGCAATAATTTCTAGCTTTCAACTTTAAAAACCTTGCCTTTGTCTTAGATAAATCAGGAGGAGCATTAAGATTGATAAGCACATACAAAATATCAGCATACCAAGGTGAGTTTTGGAAATGATCTTCAACAATGGGAGTTGGTAACCCTTCATGTTCATCCAATGCACCTACCATATTTATGTCAAGGGCGTGTAAGTTAGATTCAACCATCAATTGTGCTAAGCCTTGACCTTTGATGAGTTTAGTGGGTTTGATTTCCAAATCATATTCTAGTATCACAACAATCCACTTGCCTCTTTTTCCATCTGGATCTTGTGACAAAATACCTTTTACCACTATATTAGGCACAAAGGCAATAATATGAGAATGTAAAATATAAACTCTGAAATCCTTCAAGGCCTTTACCAAGGCATAGGCCTGTTTCTCCATGATATTATATTTCAGAGGTGCATCTCTTAATGCCTTGCTGAAAAATGCAATTGGTTGCTCTTGTCCTTCTGGATTTTTCTGTAATAGGACAATAGCCACAATATGTTCTGATGCAAATGAGAATATGAAGAAGTCCTTAGTAAAATCGGGGCTGATGAGAACTGGCATTCGGGTGAGTGCATGTTTTACCAATTCAAAGGACTTCTTGGCTTCTAGAGTCTATTTAACTCCTACCTCCTTTTTTAGCATATTTGTCGTGTCTCTAAGGAGTTCTGCAAGGTTTGGTATGAACCTCCTCAAGAAATTTATCTTTCCAAATAAATATTGCAATTCCTTGATGTTTCTAGGGTGACTAATTTGCAATATACCCTCAACCCTTTTTGGGTCTATTTTAATCCCCTTTTCAGATATGATATGACCAATAAATTTACCTTCTTGGAGAACAAACAATGTCTTTTTGGAATTTAAAGACAACCCATACCTTCTGCATTTCTCAAAGACCTTTCTCAAATGTTTAAGGTGTTCTTCATCGGTTTTGGAATAAACTGTGATGTCATCAAGGTAAATTACAATGAAGTACCCTATTTCTTCTGAGAATGCAATGTCCATGGCTCTTTGAAAGGTGGCACTAGCATTCATTAATCCAAAATACATTTTCACATACATGAAAGTACCCCAAGGAGTTGTGAAGGCTGTTTTGAGTTGATCCTCTGGGAGCACCAATACCTGGTTATATCCTGAAAATGAATCTAGCAGTGAAATCCTCTTAGAACCAACTACCCTTTGTAGGATGTGTTCCATTTTGGGAAAGGGGTAATTGTCTTTTAGTGAGGCTCTGTTTAAGTTTCTGAAATTGATACACACCCTAATTTCTCTTGTCTTTTTCCTTACAGCCACAAGGTTAGATACCCAGTCTGAAAACCTCACAGGGACTATGATTCCAGCATCATGCATTTTCTTAATTTCTTCTGCTACCATAGGTAGCTGTACAGGGTTCATTCTGCACAGCTTTTGCCTAAAAGGTTTATGGTTATATTTCAATGGTATCTTATGCTGGATGTTCTATGTGTCATAGGCCTTCAAATATTCATATCTCCAAGCAAAAACATCAGCAAAATATTTAAATAAATCAATGTATTTCAGTTTGATATGAGCTGGCAATGTTTTCGACAATTTGATCATCTTAGGCTTGTCCTCACTGCCTATATTGCATTCTTCAATATCAGATTCAGTGGTTTCTATTGTTGGCTTCTTTTCCACATCATTAAAATCGAAGAGGTCTTCTAGAGGAGCCAGCCCTCGGGGTATACCTTTGTCTTTGGACTGCAGTACCTCTATGTCTTCCTTATCTGTGTTTATGTATTCTTCTGTTTGATTTTCAAATTCTCTGGTCAGCATGTTTATTTCTTCAATAGGGAATGGTTTTTCTTCATCAAGGGGATTTTTATCCGAACAACCTTTATTGGACCTGGAGTTTAAATTGGGAAATTCAAATTCATTCCTAGAAAGTAGGAAATCCCCTATATGTTTATCACCCTCGAAGACCTGCCAATATTTTTCATTATCTGGTACTACTGGTTTGTATTTTGTTTGAACGATGAACTGTTTGTCATTATGTGGTCTTTGGCATGAGCTAGCAGCACAAGCCAAACCATTAGCCAGTATGTTTTGACTTCTAGGGACAACACAAGCTCATATTCTACAAATGTTTTCAAAAGGTCCATGGCATCATTTCTATATGCCATTAATCTAGGATGTTTGGTAGTGTACTCTCCGTTTACTTGTTTGATGACCAGTTCTGAGTCTCCATGAACAACTATCCTCTTGGCTCCTAGTTTTTTCAATAGATGTAATCCTAAGAGGAGAGCTTCATACTCTACTATTTTTTTGTGCATTTGAAATTTAACTTGAAAGCATGGCTTTCAGGATAACTGTTTTCAGTGTGGTGCAACCATACTCCTTCTCCTACACTCTTTTTAGTGCAAGACCCATAAAAAATCATGCTCCATAAGGGGCTATTTGCATATTTGTTATCATTTTCATCCTTAATGTCATGTTCATCATTATGTTGTTTCCTGAGGTCAGCACTGTGTTGTGTTACTTTTTGTTCCTCAGGATTTTCATGGAGTTCAGGTTGATGGGTAATCTGTTGTTTACAGTCTTGGTTCTGTTCACTCTGGTTTTCTAATTTAGAAAAAATTTCAAGTATTTCTCCCTTGTTTTCCTCTATTTCCAAAGTTGCCTTTATGTCTGGATTTGTGACCCCTACTTCGCTGGCTGAATTTTTATCCTCCATCTCTTACGCATTAGTGAATTCATCATTGTAAAGGATAAAAGAGTCTAGGTCTATATGGGCATAGTAAAGAGGGGAATTCTCTGGTTTCTCTGGGCTACTCACCATGAATTTCATGTGTGATTCCCTATAGAGTCTTCTAAGTTGGCTAAAAATAGGGATAGTGGCATATGTCATGTCCATTTGCATTGTACCCTGCAACTTGGCACCCTAGGATCTTGACAACAACATGCCATACTTGGGAGGCACATCAGCCACTACAACATCCATCACTATGCACTTGGCTGGGATTTGGGTCAAATTCACACAGAGGTCTTTGATCAAGCCTAATAATTTTACTCCGCTAGAGTCAAAAGAATATAAATCCTTATATGGTCTGGTTATCTCTAGGCCTAATCTCTCCATGATCACTTTTGGCATAACATTATGTGAAGCCCCTGAGTCATGCATAGCATTGTGTAGGATTTTGTCATGGATATTTAAACTGACATAGAAGGGAGGCACTACTCCTTCCTGGAATTTCCCTTCAATTTTTGGGCCAAACAAGAGAGATGGTTGATCATCATTCAAATTGACAGAGTCACTGTTTTCTCCTAAGTTTAAAGCTTTCAATAGTTTACATTTATATACATCTTGGGTGACCAACTCAGTGAGAGGGACAAAAATTTTGATTTTGGCAATTCCACTTTCCAAATTGAAAGGAAACTGGTTCTTTACAAGATTCAATTTTGTTTTGTTGGTCATTGTTTTTATTGACAAAATCAGCTTGCTGATTTTTACTATGTACATTGGTTAAAACTGATTTATCAGAAGAATTATCTGTAATGCTAGTGCTACTAGTTTCTTGACTTGGTTTATAAATGGTTTGGGTGTCTTTGTCCTTGTTTTCACCAGAACTTTCAGTTGTTGTTTTGTGATTTTTAGCAGTCTCTTTAGCAATCTCTTTAGGTCTTTTCTTAATAGTAATATCAGAGGTTTTTGGTTTGGGAGTTTATGGGTTCTTTTTACTTCTGAGATCATATTGCTCACGGACCTGCATGATGGCATTCTCAAATCATAACCTATAGTCTTCAGATTCTAGCCCCTCCTCATCACAATGTGTGCATGAGATCCGACTGTCTTCTGTGAAAAAGGTGTGATCTTCGTTACCCACTCCCAACATGTTTATAATAGTTCCCTCTGACTCTTCTATCATTCCTTCCTCTTCATCAACATAATTTTCTTGAAATGGAGGTCTGACTTGTTGATCAGAATCTCTTTGTTTCATCTGAGGGGGATTTCTCCTAAAGTTCTAGTTTTCATTTTGAGTCTGGTTCCTGTTTTGGGCACTTGCTTGGAAATCTAACCTCTCCATCATTTTCTCTAACCTATCCATGTTCTTGGCTAGATGGTATAACTTTGAGTCAGATGTAGAAGGTACAAAGTCCTCCCTATAGGTTACTTTCTTCTCAGCCCTCATCCTAGCTCTTTTTTCAATCAGATTAGCTTCCACACTAAGAGCTCCCTTCTGCATATCTTCTAAAGTTAAGGGATCCCTTTATCTAAGTTGATAGGCCATTTCAGGATCAAATCCTTCAGGAAATTTGGCCAAGGCTGATCCTTGTGGAGGTTTCAAGTCTGGGGGCAGTGCATTATACACCCTATTAAATCTGGTGCAATAATTTTGAACACTTTCCCCAGGGCTTCTCTTTAGGCTGTTGTAATCTGAAAGTATTTGGAGAAGATTCTTCCTAATCTCCCATTTGTTTGTGAATTTTTGATGTAAAGAAGGGAGATCATTGATACTGTGAGGAGCTAAACTCTTAAACCATTTCTTGGCCTCTCCTCCTAAGCTTTGGGCAAAGATTCTCATCTTAATGGCCTCATCTTCTATTTCCATATAATCGAAGGCATCATTCATCTTGTACACATGCTGTTGAGCAGTAGTGGATTCACTTCCAGTGAAATGGGGAATTTTGGACTGATATTCATTTGGTAAAGGAACCAAAGGCTGTGGTAACACTAGGGGAGCATACCATGCTGCCATGATAGTGTTTTGTGGGATTAAAGGAGTGGCTTGAGCAGTAGGTATATGGATGGCAGAACTTCTTGGATCAACAACAGACTGTTGAGAAGATTTAGGGTGAGAGAGACCCCAATTATGAATGAAATGGAGATCAGGAGGTGTGGATGGAGAGGTTTCTCTGTCACTAATATGTTGACCACTATGTGGTGGGGAGATTGGAGGCTCAAAGTCTGTCTGATCTATACCACTAAATGACTTAGCTCTTGGTAAATTACTTGGTAAGTCTAAGTCAACTTGAGTATCTGGTAGAGCTGTAAGGTTTTGAGGCACTGAGTTAGCTCTATGAATGGGTCTGACAATAGTTGGATCCTTAGGTACATGAGACTTCCAAAGAATGTTTTCTGGATTATCAACTATTTCAGGAGGACCAGGATTAGGATAAGCTCTGGTATGGATTCTTCTTAAAGCCATTATGTTAAGTTTCAGACCCAAAAAGAAGAAATTTAGCCAGATATAACAATATTTAAGAGGAAAACTAGTCTTTTAACAAAGAAACTTGATCCTCAGAGTTTCTTATTCATGTGTGTGAACCATGTTCTTATGTTAGTGTGGGCTGCCACAGTGGAGTCTTTGTGAAACCAGGAATAATCAGCAGGCCTACTGATCACCAGTGGAGTCTTTTGATCTTTTAGGAGGTATGGAGTCGCCAGGTGGATGATTTCAAATGTTCGAGATGATTTACTATCCACCACAGTAATTAACTACCAGTATGAGGCTTGTGGGTTTTTTGAGTTCTTAAGGATGTCTAATATAACAATCTACTCAGAATAGTTCCCCAGTATGGTCGCCATTATGTTGTGGTCCTAGTGATTTGGCATACTGGCATACCAAATGACCAGGAAACATCAGAACCACTTTGGGATCTCAGGATCTAGCCCTCCTGGATCCAGAGAGGGATCTCTCTGTAAATGTAAAGAATAATATATATTTAAAGTTCAATTTAAGGTATTAGGCTAGTTATAGAGCGCAAGGGTTTTTATTTTGATTGTTTGGTTGGGAAACATTGATAGAAAGGTTTAATGAAATATAAAGGAATGAATAGTGAAGGATTTTCGACAATGGGAAGATGATTCAAAGAGAATACGAGTTCATTGGGTAATGGGGTCATAAAAGGGTTTACTTGCAATTCAAATATCCAAGGCTTTTAAAGGGATAGTCATCTAAAATAGAGGATCTCTTAATATGATTGTATGGAATGAAACAACAAGGAAATGAATGGGAATAACAAGGAAAACCTTCCAAGGTGACCACTTCGGAGTAAGTCAATGGACATGGCATACCTTATACCTCTGTGATCAATACTCCTTATGAGGCTAACTTCAAAGAAAACAATCCAGCAGTCCTCCTGACTACTTTCAGACAGTAGAAAACACTTAAGTTCAAACACAGAGTGAAGCCTAAGATCATAGAAAGACTTTTAATATTCTCTGCTTTTGACATTCAACTCAAATGGATCTTAGAAAAGTTAACTGTTGGAAAAGGAACTTAAGGGACAGGGCTAATCACTAAATCTCCCTATTTTCCTATTCTTTCAGTTGAACCAAACAAGAACATCTAAGAAACAAACTCTAAATTCATACATCAGTAAGCATGGGCAAACCAACTCTTTAATTGGTTAAATTATGTTGAATTTGTTCTAAGATACACAAGTAGAAGAAAACATAAAGATAAGAATGTGCAGGAAGCATTAGGGTACTTGCAGCAGTATATCCTAAGCTAAAATTATTGTTTCTTGTCAGAGAAAATGAAACATAATGTAACACAGAGGGAAAACAATAACAGAGAAGGGACACATCACCAATGACTTAGATCGGGATCCGATGAACATGCTTGTCATATCAGTAGAGAAAAACCAGTCACATACATTCTTGTCCAATAGCTTGATACAATCCAGAAATCATCTCCCAGCCTATTTACAACAACTACTCAGGGAACTTTAACTCAATAAATAGCTTACAATCAATTAATTTCCAACAACCAACAACCCTTTACAATGTATTTTCGATGAGTTCTTATAGGTGAATGAGTGATAGTAGTGGTAGATAGGACTTAAATGATTCATTAAGACAGAGGGGAAGAAGTATTCGAATGCCCACTCTGCTTAATGGTTTTACATTAACTGCTGGTACCCTTTTGATGACTTAGAAGTCTTTGTCAGGTGACAATAACTTCCAGGGTATGTTTCTTGAAGAACTTTTCTGGTTGTAGTATTCTGTTTAATCCTCTGAGACAAGTAAGGTGAAGATCTTGCCTTTCAGGTCTTTCATACTTTGCAATCACTGTAATGACATTTTATGAATTTCCATCAGAGTAATAACTGTTCTGGGGCTTGATGAAGAATGGAGTAGGCTATGGGAGTTTATCCTGCCTTAGGAAAAGAACGCTCTTCTCATCTTAAACTACTGATATGACTCGAAGTATGCTTTAGGCTTCATTAAGCTTTCTTGGTTATCCTTATGGTCTTCGAACTACATCATTGTATTTAATTGTGGATTAGGTATCAAATCTTCAATATTTATGCATTAATCCTCTTAGTCCTTTCTGATACTCTTTGTTGTTTTTTCTGCACAGGTGTCCGGGCTTTTTGTTGATTTGGAGGGTTTGCCGAAGATTGGAGATAATGATCCGTTAAATAACACAGAATTGAACCCTTTTCTGTTTTCCTTCTTTGCAATCTTTGGCTACAGGATCGTCACCCTGAAACCTATGTCACCTGACTGTGACTATGGAAAACGTATGAATTAACCGCTCTTTAAAACCTGCAAAACACGATAAACATGTTATAAAAACCTGTGGGCACTTGGATATCTGCAACAGAGGCTCGGGGACATGGCGGAGGAGCATTATGAGTGGTGAAATACAGTGGAAAAGGGGCGAAACCCTGGCAGAACAGCTAACCAAGTTTAAATTTGAATGGGGGCGCGAAAATGAGGAAAAATGGTTTTTAGAAAACCACTGGTGGTTATCGAATAGCAAAAAGGCAGTAAGAGGTTTGGGCCGAATGGAATGTGATTCCATTCATTGATGGACATGTGTGTTTTCCAATATCGCCCACTTCGCAAAAGAGTTGTGCGAAGCGTGGGAGGGGGAAAATAATGCGATATGGATCGGTGACCGTTGGATCCGAGGTGCCAGATTCGATGGCGCAGAGTGAGCGCAACAAGCAGCAAGGTGCACGGGTGGAACGAGCTGTGGGCCAGGTAGGTGACGTAACCTCTTATCGCGGAGCGGACTGCGGAGTAGCGGGTTTGAATTATTGGGTTAAGCATGAGCCGTTGGATGATGGGAATCAACGACAGAGGATGCAATCGATGGATCGTACTTCACGGAAGGAAAGGAAAGGGACCAATGGATTCAAATTTTCTGATGCGATGGATGTGGGCTGGAAAAAAGTGCCGAGGCATGGTCTTGTGGGAGGGGATGGGACCAGGACTTAGGAGGAAAGGCGCTTATCGCATCGAGGAAAAGGGGATGAAGGGAAGTTCAGGAAAGAAGAAGTTTGTGATTGCGTTGAAGCCTTAAGCGCTTGGTCGTAGCGCGGGTCATATGCGAAAGAGGCGCTAGGGGACTTTAAGCCCTTGGGGGCTAATACCTCCGTGATGTAAAAGGCTTCTTTAGGCCTTAAAAAAAATAATTTTAAGGCTGAATGAAGTTTCTGATAGGTGAGAAAGGGGGGTTTCTTTTAAACCAAATATGAGGGAGAAACAAGGTTTAAAGGGGAATTTTGGATAAAATGGGCTTGAAGGGTAAATAATAAGGGGGAAAGAGGAATATGGAGGGTAAATTAGAGGATGAAATGGTGAATATGGAGGCCCTTTAAATAGTTCCCCTTCATAGTGGAATAGCAGGTTTTTAATACCTTTGATAGAAACAGCAGTGAAGATTCATGAGACTTCAAGAATGATAGATTTTCAAAGAAAATATTCACTTGAAGGCTTGGTCACAAATTTAGCCACCTTTTTGCTTTGTCAAATCATTATAGGTGAATAACAATAGGAAGCTTGGTTTATACACACCACTTCCAGTTCCTTCTCATCCTTGGGAGAGCATCTCAATGGATTTCGTAGGAGGCCTTCCTATGTCAATGAAAGGTCATGATTATTTGTATGTTGTGGTAGATAGGTTCAGAAAATTGTGTATTTTGATGGCATGTAAGAAAACTATTACAAATGAACAAACCGCTAATATTTTCTTTAAAATGTATGGATCCATTTTGGTCGTCCTACTTCTGTTGTAAGTGATCGAGATTCTCGATTTGTTGGGAATTTTTTATCAAAATTATGGGACATGATGGATACAAAGTTGAAGAAGAGTACAACATTTCATCTGCAAACAGATGGTCAAACAGAGGTGGTAAATAGGAATTTTATTCATCTTCTAAGAGGCTATTGCAGCAATCATCCCAAGTTTTGGTATGAATAGTTACACTACATACAACATGCATACAAATGGGCAAAACATTCTTCCACAAATACATCACCATTTGAGGCATGTTTTGGTTACTTTCCAAGATCTCCATTGGACTTTATCTTTGAGAAATATGTTGCTATAGATGGACATAGTGACATAGATAAAGCAAGAAAGTTCATTGAGAAAATTCAGTTGGTACATCACACAATACAAGAGCAACTTGGGAAGAGTCAAAGCAGCTACAAGCCAAGGCATGACAAACATTGGGTTAATCACAAATTCCAAGTTGGAGATGAATTTTGGTTGTACATAAGCAAAGAAATATTGCAAGGGGAAGGTAAAAAGCTCAAACCAATCCGTTGTGGTCCGTTTAAAATTATGGAAAAGATTGGTACAAATGCATTCAAACTAGATTTGCCTCCTTATATGCAAATTTATTATGTCATTAATGTTGAGAATTTGAGATTGTTTGAGCCTCCTTTGATTGATGATCAAGGAGATCATGTTAAGTTGCCATCAATATATTATTTCTCGCCATAATATCTTGATGAAATTCAGCAAGATCTCATACTTGACAGATGAATCAAAACTTCAAGAAGAGGGGATGTTGAATAACTTAGAGTTGGACTCAATGGTCAAAATCCTTTAAAGGAAAAATGGTTGGAGACTGGAAAAGTGAGGGAGTTGTACCCTCACTTACAGAACAATTGATAATATCTTTTGGGGTCCAAAAGGATTCTAGTGGGAAGGAATGATCTAAGGCTCAAGTTTTAGCCTAAAATTGGAAGTGTTCGAAATTGCTTCAAACTTGAACAACCGGATAGAGTTCGTCTCCAGGATTTTGGCGCAACTCGTTTCATCAAAATCCGAGTTCGTATGACTGAGTTATCCTCTGCTGTTTGTTTTCAAAAACAGACAAAAAATGAGCAAAACGAGTACAGTGCTGATGTGGCAAGTACAGTCAGTAGTTGCAGGTATATCCTCTAGAAATAGCCAATGATACTGTGCCAAGTGGCACCACCTGATTCGTCGATGATGAATAGGAAGAGAAATTTTTTATTCTAAGTCTAAGTTGAATTTTATTTAAGTTGGCATTTCATTAGGTGGTGGCCAATGGGGAAGGGCCACGTGGCATACCATATACCCCCCCATGGCAGGACAGGTTGTATATATATATATATATATATTTCAAATATATATTATATCCTAAGTTGAAAACCCACTTGGCGGAATGTAACTATGTTTCGAGGTATGCCAACTAGTATGGCGAAGGATTCTAGATATAGCGAGGTCAACAAATTGGCAAAGAACCTAATTAAAACACCGTGCAAAATTATAGGGTGGAGTCGGGGCTCGAACCCCTAACCTCCCGCCTACAAACCATGCGTCTCTAGCGTCTCCTCTGCCGAGTGTTCCTTACTCGTATTGTTCTCCGCGCACATATAAAGTTTTAACTGCCGATTGTTTCAAGTTGGAGGGGGGCAGCCCCCTCCCCATGTGGACACAACCCAACGACCAGGCGCTCCAAAACAAATCCGATAAATTTTTGTTAAGACATGGTTAATTAAACGTAGTTTAATGACGTTAAACTGTCACTAACGTATAAAACTGCGCTTATCACTAAAATTTGTCTTCTCCACCCATAAGCGCAGTTAGTGCTACTTAATCTAGATTTAAAGTTGGCGGGTTTCCTGGAGGCGCGCCAAGTTTTGCAGCATTTCTAAAAATGGAATTTCAACTGGTAGATTTTCCAGATTTGGAGGAGAAAATGGGGAAAAAGCAGTTTTAGTCATAACTCACTCAATTTTTGACCAAATTGAGCTCAGTAAAAGTCATTCCTAGCTAATTTGTATGCTAGGAACTCAATGGAGTAGGTTGCAGAGGTAGAAAAGGTGACATACAAGTGTTTTAGTACATTTGAATATTTTTGAAGGTCAGGGCCAACAGGTATTGGGGTCATTTCCAGAGCATCCAGAGTCCAAATACAACAAAAAAATAGTCATTTTGGGAGATTATGATGTTATAAACTCATTGGAATAGGTTCCAAGAGGTTCTAAATCTTGTAACAACAATTTGGGCACACTCTAAGCTAATACAAAGGTCACACTATGAAGTTGGACCAAGGAGATGTAGCCCAGGAGGGGTGAAATCCTTTATCAAAATTCTCTGTGTTAAGCTATGTTATATGTGCTTGTTGTGTTTAATATTTCTTCTATTCTGTCATTTAAAATTATGTTTTTTAAGCTTATGAAAAACTCATAATTTCACTAAGTACAATGTTTTCCAATCACATGCTCTTAAACAAACTCATGAAGGATAAGTAAAAAAATGCAAATAAATGTTTATATTTGGAATGAAACTAGGAAAACATTAACTAAAAAGTAATTTCATATCAAGGATGGAAGGTCTTCCAAAAAATTGACAACAATAATCTAGCGTAGGACATCGAGACCTTGAACCTATGAGGTTCCCATTATGGCAATGTTTGAGGGCGTGAACATTGTGGTAATGGAACTAGGGATGGGAATAGTTCCTGACAGTTGATGATTGTGGTTCATGTCCCATCTCAGGAGTGTTGGATGGTCTTATGTGTTATGGAGCCACCAAGTGAGGTGGGGATGCCATGTGTGCGCCACGTGGGTGCCACTTGGCAGCCTTTTGCTGACATGGCAAGGGTTTTATTGGCCAACTTTAAATGGCCATAACTTTTGATCCATAAGTAGGATTGAGATCAACTTTATATCATCGAAATTATCTTAACGAGCTAAATGCGATGGTATTATTAAAATATAGTCTCGAGGAAGTTGAAAATTTAAGAATTTTTTAGCAGCATTTCCATAAAAAGATCTTGGGGATCAGGTTAGCTTGATGTAACACCTTCCACTGCTCAATATTGACACAAAGGGGTGGGAGGGTGTGTTACAAAAGGGTTAGTAGGAAATTTTACTAGCCCATAGCCAAGTTATGAAGTTGTTGAAGATTGGGTTTCTGTCAATTGGGAAATCATGAACCCTCGAGCATTTACTATAGTGGAAATGGGTATTACACTTTTTTTTTGAAAACCATAAAGGTAGAGAACATATTGATAAGTCAGGTCCTTATTTCATGGGTACCAAAGGTTTTTTTCTCACTCAATGATCTATGGAATTTAATCCCATGATTGAAATTTCATCTGTGCTTGTATGGATCAGATTTCCATTTCTCCCTCTTCTTTGTTGTGGTGAGGGAATTTTTAAAATTGTAGGAGATAAACTGGGCGTATTTATTACCAGTGACATAACACTTGGGAATAATATTTTGTGTGCCATAATTTGTGATGAAATAGAATTTTCAAAAGCCCTCCCTGAGGAGATTAAGCTAAATCTGGAACAATTGGTCTTGGCTCCAGACTCTAGATTATGAAAAATATCTCTTCAAGTGTAATATGTGTCATGATTATGGACACTTTGTGAAAAGTTGTTGAAAAGCTTTAGTTTCTCGAAGTTCTCCAAATCCATTGTCTCCTCCTAAAGAAGTGCAAGGAGAAAATAAGCAAGGATTCATTCTAGTTAGAAGGAAACATAAGAAGCATGAAAATAAGAAGCAATAGACATGTAAGGTTGAATCCTCGAATCAACCCCTTTCTAATGATAATTTTAAAGTCACGAATGTTCCTGAGGTAGAAGGAGAGAATTTTGGGTTCTAAGTGGACAATCAGTTTTAGATCAAGTCTCTTCAAAGAATACTTTTGTTCCAAAGGCCCCCCTAATTCAAAATATGAAGAAGGTCTAGATGAAGACTCTCCAAAGGAAACTTCTCTAGTTGACAAGTTTTCTCCAAAGGTTCCCCCTGCATTGAATGGTGAAGAAGTTGGTAAGGTGGTCAAGACTCAAGCCCTCCTCTTCTTCTCCTTCCTATTTAGATGTGCTTAAAATCAACGTCCTTCACCACTCGTAACAAGAAGCATGAAAAAACATAGAAGAAAGAACTACGGTCCTCAGTTCTAACTTGCACCCCATGGATTAAGTGATGGGTTGTCTTCTAGCAATTTATAGAAATGTTATGTTTCCGCATATTTTTGTGCATGCGATTTATTAGAATTTACTCATGCTCCCATGAAACAGTAAAAATAACATTTGAAAATTTTGTTTTGGACTTTTTCCCCTATTATCATTGAGAAGACACTAGTTTTTTAAAACATTTGAGAGACAAAAGCAATGTAACTCTTGGTATACTTACTCTAAATTTTAAATATATATATATATATATAATAATAATAATAATAATAATAAAATTGTATTTAACTACTTTCTATCATTTTTTTAAACATAATACTATAAGATATATCATAAAGTAATTATTAAACAAAAAATTACTAACCATTTACTTTATACCGGTATACTATGTTTTTGTTAAAGGTATTCATGGTACAATCACAAACTTCCCATGACACCTAAACACTATATTATAAAGTAATTATTAAACAAACAATTACTAACCATTTACTTTATATAGGTATACTATGTTTTTATAAAGGGTATTCTTGGTACAATCACAAACTTCCCATGACACGTGAAACCTAAACACTAAGAATGGAATTTGAAGTGATTTACCCGTCAAATACAACTAAAATTTTTGCAAAACCACACTCTGAAATAAGTGGTTCAAAGAGGTGTGAAAATGGGGTAAGGCTGTTTTGAAATTCTAACACGCATTACAAAGACTTAATAGTTGGAAATGTGACCGTTGAGGACATCACGTGATTTCCTTTCTCCAAAATGCTTCCATCCAATAAGAGTGTTTCCTGCCCAATACCGCACATGAAATCTTCATTCCACTAAAACACACCGTCGAATTTAGTGATGGGAATGATTTGGAGAAGTTAGTGGCAGTTATTACCGTTAGTAAACCGATCCTCTCGACCTCGGATTCTCGCAAGATGTAAATGAGCTTTTCTTTGCTTTAAATTTATAATTATGATAGGGAAGTGCCAAAAGATAGAGACAGATTAATTTAATAATTTAAAAATGATGGTCTTTGGAGTTTTGATTAAATGGTGATGAAGAAGGTTGTTATAGTTGGGTTTAGATTACAACCAATATAGTTGGATTGAGATAACTAACATTAATGATAAAAAGACCTACATAGAAATCTATTATTCCCCTCCCATTAATTCTAACTTCTATAAGAAAAAGAATCTAGATAAAAATAGTCCTTACAATGGTTTAGAGAATGATATTTCTAGCCTAAGGAATGAAGGTAATATCCTTTTAATGGGTGACTTTAATGCTCGAATTTCAAGAAACTAAGCTATTCTTCTAAGCAATCATTCCAACCCCAATCCTCTTTGGTTAGACGAAGACCTTACTCTGGCTAGCCGGTACAAAAGGAGCTCTGAAGACCTCGACGATAATTTGTTTGGGTCGGAGCTAGTCAAGCTCTGTAGTGCTCAGGATCTCATAATTTACAACGGTCTAAAGAAGTGGCCCAATTCTAGCCAGATTACCTCTCAATTTTGTCATGCATAGAGATCCCATAGAAGATAAGCATTATAGTCAAAATAACTTAATCTTTGATAGAAATAAAAACGATCTCTTTCTAAATGAATTAAAAACCAATTTGCTTCCTTTATCTAATACAGACAACATAGATGACCTATATCATAATTTTACTACAACCCTCTCATATTCTATTAAAAAGTTCTCAATTGAAGTCTCAAGTAATAAAAGAAATAACAAAACCAACCCATGGTATGACAAAGATTGTAAAAGTGCGAGGAGAGCAATTAAGGAAGCTGCTAATGAATCTCTCAAAATTAACAAGATAAAAATCTACAAAGCCCTAACTAAAAGGAAAAAAGGCAATATATTCGTAAAAGACAAGAGAATCTCTTACACCTGACTAAGGTGGCTCCTAAGAAATTCTGGAGGCAAATTCTAACTAGGAAAACTAAAGATAATAATAAAATTGCTTTACACGACTGGAATTCCTATCTTAAAAAGCTTTATGAATCTCTAAATGTCAGGGATTTTGAAACCCTGCTCACAACGAAAGAATTTTTTTCATTAGAAGACATTGATTTTGGGGTTAAACGCCTGGAAAATGGGAAAGCTAAAGACATTGAAGGTTACCAAGTAGAAATCTTAAAAATTGGAGGTCCTGTCCTCATCCCCCACATCCACAGGCTTTTCAACCAAGCGGTCAAGCAATGGTTCCCTAAACCTTGGACTCAGAGCCTCATTATCCCTATTTTTAAAAGTGGGGATACAAATAACCCCTCTAATTATCGAACAATTATGATCAGCCCTATCTTAGCCAAGTTATATGGTATTATTTTGGAAAAGAAGTTGAGCATTTGACTTAAAAGTGAAGGTAAGTGGGCTAAAGGCCAAGCGGGTTTTAGAAGGTAGCACTAAACAACGGACCACCTCGTTATGCTTAGGATCATTGTGGAGGAATGCCGCGATGATAAATCCAATCTCTTTTGTTGCTTTGTGGACTTTAGAAAGGCTTTCGATACGGTTCCTAGAAATAACCTATGGAATATATTAGAAGAGCTAAATGTTCCTTTCGAGCTAAGAGCGGCTGCTATAAGGTTATACGAGAATGTAATTACCAAGTTAAAGAGCAATGAGGGGTGGTCGAAAGATATTAAGTGTAATATCAGAGTTGAACAAGGTTGCCCCCTCTCCCCTACCTTATTTGGCATTTACATCGACAAGCTAGAAGGTTGTTTAGAGGAAGCAGGATGTGCTGGCACGATCTTAGTTGGGATAGTCATCATCCTTCTTCTCTGTGCTGACGATATTGTTCTTATTGCAAGGTGCCCATCTGATCTTGATAAGCAACTTAGACTTCTTAAGGATTTCTGCTCTACCATGGGTATGTCTGTTAACACTGACAAAACAAAAGTTATGATTATCAAATCCAAGAAGGAAACTTACGCTAATTTTATGTATGACAATAGTAACTTGGAGGAAGTGTCTTCTTACAAGTACCTAGGAATTGATATTCATCACAAGCTCAACTAGAACTATAGCATGCAGAAAAGGATTAATTGGGGGTGGAAAGCTTATTTTGGTCTTGAAAATAATTGTAAAACGGAAAACCTCGTAATGTGGGATAGAAATAAGTTCATCTTTGAAACTTTAGTCACTCCTGTTATCTTATATGGATGTGAGGTTTGGGGTTGCAACATCTCTAAAGAATCTTGGAGAAAGATTGAGCAAATCCAAAAGCGTTTTATAACGTGTAACCTGAAAATTAAAAGCAATACACCCTATCATATTCTCCTTATAGAAGTGGCTCTTTCCTCTATCAAGAGCCTAGCTATGACTAGGCTTCTGTTGTGCAAGCACAAGCTCAATAACATAGGAGACCATAGACTTCCTAAGCTAGCTTTAAATTCTAGCCAAAACCACCTAAGGCTTAAACAAGGTTGGTATAAAGACACCAGGGCCTGGTTAAACCATTGGGAGATCGACGAGAATGTTGCATTGAAAAACATTAATAAGATTTAAAAAAAATTTACTTCTAAGTTCAAAGAAAAAATGTGGTGTGAGAAAGATCTAGCAACTAAAAGAAAATTAAGATATTATAAGGAGGTCATCAACCCCACCTTAGAAGATCAAAGTATCTCTCTATTTTAACTAACTAAAATAAGAAAATTAATATAGCCAATATTAGAACAAACTCTCATGAGCTCCATAGCGAAACAGGTCGTTGGACAGTTCCTAAAACACCATGGATGGAAAGGATCTGCCATTCTGTGAGAATATGAACATTGAGGATGAAAATCACTTCCTCTTAGAGTGCCCCGCGTACAACCACATTAGAGCTCAATTTCATAATCTTTGTTGCAATACTAACCTTCATAGCCTTTTAAGATGTCAAAATTATAGTGAGCTCAGGAGGCTTCTCTCCAATATTTTTGAGCATAGGAATAAAATCTTAAATCAAATTAAATAACTCTTTTCTTTAGGTCTGATAGACCAAAGATTGGTCTCAGTGGACGTTAACCACTAGCATCATCATCATCAATACTCAACAAGTTCAATTCTCTTCCTTAATAGAGTAACATATCTAGACATGTTGATGAAAATAAAGTAAAAAAAAAAGTACTACCAAACCTAAAAAAAACTAAAAAAAATTATTCCAAAAATGATGGCACCGTGTTGGATGTTCTCTCTGTACTAAGCGGATGGCTGACTACTCCAAAAATGGCAATCACATAAGTCTGATTGGATTTAGATTTGGAAAAATAAGTTTCCAGATTACCCAGTGGGCCTCGCCAAATTATTTATCATGACTAAATAATTATAGTGACATTTTTGTTCGGCCAAATTTTGCGGGATGATCACATCTGTTAGATAATTATAAGTGAATAGATCCAACAATCCATTGGCTGTCGTTTTAGCGGACATCTGATTGGGTGAGAAGAATTAGGAGGAATAATTGATTAATAATTAAATAAATGCACAAAAACCAAGACAATGCATTTACGCGTCAAGTTATCCAAACGAGGTGACGCCGGACGGCAACGACGCGGGTTAAATTTTGGCACCAACACACCAAGGGAGCACACTCTTGTCTTCTTGTGTAATTTCCCGCCAAATATTGTCATCTACCCGAGCTGCCTGGGGTAGGCCAGTCAGTTTTTTATGATGATATGTTGAGGTCATTGGGGTGTTCGGGATAAGGTATGAAAAGTGGTGAGGGGTTCCCATGAAAAATGGGTGGGTTTTTAGCGACATTGTGTGTTCCATTACATGGCGTGATTAGTGCAGTGGTACATATAAAAAATTTTGATTACAACTTGTGTTTTCATTGATTTCATGTTGTTTGACATTTTGAAGGCAAGGGGAAAGAATGATGCATGTCTCCATCAGTTTTATAGTGTAATGCAAAGTGGACAGGCATCTCAATGGAGATCTCTATTATGCCTGCACGACATGATTATCCATTGAAGGTCTCATGGAAGTTCCTTGCAATGGTATTTTTCACCTCAAAAAGAAATTGTTTAATCTATTTTCCACAAAGTTATCTTTTTCATCTGAATATTTATTAGTTTTCTAAAGTCCACTCCTACCGTACATTTTCTATGTAAACTTTTTTATTAATAAGATGTATTTTCATTATATCTCTTCTTAACATATCGAAATGAAATCATTTCTAGGAATTCAATAAAAAGGGAATCATTTTTTAGCATTCAATATGTATTTGAATACCATTACTATATTCGTAAAGCCAGGAAAGAAGATGATGAAGGGAATAGGGATGGGTATTTTGTGTAGAGTGTGTTAGTCCCCCATAAATTTTTTGATAAGAAAATAGGGGGCTAAAATGTTGTTGAGCCTTCAAGGAATGCATTTCCCCTGAAAACACATCATCCTTGAAGCCTCCTTGTGCCTTTTGTCCTTTGACAAAATCCCCTCTGCTGATTTCCATTCTAAAGCCTCTCTGTTTGTGAAGAATGCCCAAAGGGCCCCTTTCCCTCTTATTTCACCCCCACTTAGCTTCTATTTTCCCCCCCTGTGTCTCCCCTTCTATTTCCATTTCTACCCTCTAAAACCTCCCAAAATCCCCTTCAAATTCTACCCATATCCCTTGTTCGGGCTAATTCACCCTTTACCCCCCTATCGTTCCCCTCCCTAACCTTTAAATCACATAAAAATGGGAAAAAACCCACTTTCCTACCTTATAATAGGGCCTAACCCCTTTTCCCCCTTTCTGATCATAAAATCGCATTGCTGAAAATCATTGTAAAACAAAATGTCTGATTTATATAACCACTTCCCCATGACCGTGAAACTTTATAATAAAATGTTATATTATAAAGTCCCCACTTATATAAACCAAACCATTTCATAGCCCTATCAGAAGGTCGTCGTTCGTTTAATTCCACGGATCAGCGGACGGATCTTCATTCCGAAGTGGTGCATTAGGGGAATTTTGGGGTCTAAAATGGGCCTCCTAAGAAAAATGTACAACAAAAATAAACTTTATAACAACCAATAGGATTCAAGATGATGATGTCAACCATGGGGGATGATTTACCATTTTTTAAATAAAAGGGTAAAAATATTAAAAAATAATAAAATAATAAAACTACTTTTTCAACTCATATTTTCAACTTATCTCCCAAAGTTTTTACTCAAATTTAGAGCGGGAGTACTCGTTGGATGCGAAATTTAATTCCCCATCCAAGGAGTACCCATGTTGCATACTTTCGATGGGTCCTACTACACGAAAAATGAGAAATACATAAAAGAACGTGATGCGTTTTTATCTTATTTCTCATTTTCGTTAGTAGAACCTGAGTATGGGCGTGGGTAATCTGGAATGGGAAATTAAATTTCCATCCAACAGTATAAAAAATACAAAAATTTGAAAACTTTGGGAGAAATAAGTTGAAAAACAGATTTCCCTCTAAAATTTGAGTGATGTCTCCGTCTATTTATGATTTTCCACTATTATTTTGTTCCTTGGGAAATTTTAGACCTCAAAATTCCCCTAATGGTCCCCGTGCCCACGGACACTATTCAGAAACAGCCCGGTTTTCATCGCACCGCCTTTGGGCGGAGGGCGGTATTTTCCCATTGCGCAGCGATTCCACTCACCGATCGACGCGTGTCAGGCGCACTATTTCAAAACCGCTACATCATCGCACGTTATCGTTCGTCCACGGATGCATAACGATATCGTTGTGAGCTGTCCGATCTGGGGCAGCCCATCCAATGGTCATCGCTCAACGAAGTTGTGCGAGGTTTAATCCATGGTCTCCGTACCCCTGGCCCCTATCCATCGCCCTCCGCCGTGTTCCCAGCCGTCGATCTCCTCCGAGATCGGATGATCCAGATTCATTTGCATGGCCCACCGTTGACTGGTCCCACCATGTCATCCGTCCACGTATCTTCATCGTTTTTCTCGCTCGTCCCCTTTATAATCCATTCAAAGTTTAAATTTTAATATTTTTTACGTTAAACATCTGCCTCGACACCTTCCACTGTTTTTCGCCAACCTTCACCAGAGCATTTCTCCACCATTCCTCTGCATTTTTTCACCATTTCTCCACAGTCCCACTATCATTCTCGCAGTCGTCCACATCATTCCACCCCATACATGTTTTTCGTAACAAGTTTTCGTGTTTTGCAGGGTTTCGAGCGGCCATAAACCTCCGTAGTTCATAGTCTCTGTCACAGTGATAGAAACATAGGAAAGGACCATTTGTAGAAGCTGGAATTATGGAGAAAGGCCGGGAAAGGTTTGCCGACAGGACTAGCATTAAAGGAATGGGGTTTAGACTCCGCGAAACCTCTCCGGCGCCATTAAAACACTGATTTCACAGTCAGAGGCAAACGTGGAAGCGGAAAAGAGTATCAATGAGGGATTTAAGGGCTTAATGCACATTGTTAAAAATATCAAGCTTTAATCCAATTATTCAAAGGCCAAGGTACCAGAATCGAAGACCCCGTGGATCATTTAGATGGTCCAATGCACAGAAAACCATATTAGCAAGGTTTTAACATCAGCAGAACGTTCTTCCATGAAAGGACACAGTACACATTATGGTTTCAGTCTACATTTTGTCCAAATGAAGATTTCCGCCCTGTCAGCCGTCCTACACCATCAGAAGCATTTGTTACACGGTATGGCAGACCCTAGCATCATTATTCTGCCTTTTTGTGCAATTCACCAGAACATTGCAACGAGCACCAAAGATAAATGCTTAGAATTAAAACTGAGTGGAGCCTCGGCTCTCCTGCTGCTCCAGAGTTTAATGTTGCATTTAAGTTTTCATCTACCCCTATTATGCTTTTCTCCTATAAGAATTCCCAAGATCAAATTGTAAAAGGGTTGTTGTTCGGCTACTGCCGTTGCTGTTAGAGGGATTCACTCTGACTGTTAGAACAGTCTTGGGAGGGATTAGCAGAGTAGTTGTTATGTAGTAGGCTGGGAAGAGAAGTTTGGCTTGTAATAGCCATTGAGCTTAGTGTATGTGACTGGTTTTGCATTAATTAATCAAATTACATTTCACAGGATCCTGGTCTATTACTAATATTGATGTTTTCTAACTCTGTTTATTACATTTTCATAATGTTAATTTTCTGTTGGCTTGCATCATAAATATGGTATAGGATTTACCCTTGTTAGGTACCCTATTCTTTTGCTCTCCTTGCCTTCTATGTTTTCTGCTAAATGTGTTATCTAAGGGTTGTTTTCAGTTAATTTAACCAGTGTAGTAGTTCCTTATGCTGCTAGCTGATGTACGAGTTAAATGGAATCTGTCTTTAGATGTTCTTGTTGGGTTCAAGCTGGAAGATTTGGGAACACTGGGGATTAGAGTTAGCCCTATCCACTAGGATCCTTGTGCAACCAGCTGGCCTTTACAAGATCTCTTGTTAAACTTATCTCTGTTTTCCCTTGGGGCATGCTAAAGCTGACCTGGAGTTAAATGACCTCTGGTCCAATCTATAAGCTGCCCCTTTGTCTCTCATTTGAAGGTGCCTTTGAGTATGTCCAAGCAGGTCTGGAGTTAAATGACCTCTGACCTGATCTATAGACAAAATTAGGTTGCTTTCCTTCTCTCACTTTCAATCCTTAATGTTCCATCCCATCATCTATCTAAAAGATCCTTTAGTGTAGATGACTTGCCCTCTGAAAGCCTTGGCTAGTTGTTGCAAGTAATTCCCTTTCATGACTCCATAGCCCATTGGATGGAACTCTCCTGACCTATCCTCTTTGCTGAAACATCCTGCTATTTTGTTCCTTTTTCCCATTACTTTCTCAGTCCATGATCTCATGACCAACCTAGCAACCAACCAACCAAATCAATTTAAAAACCCCCTTTTGTGCTTCATACCTAGCCTAACATCTCATTTTGAGCTTCAAATATATACCATTCTTTGCTCTATTTGGAGATATCCCTCTCTGGGTCCAGGAGGGCTAGATCCTAGGGCCCAAAAGCAGTTCTGATGTTGTCTCATCTTTTGGTCTTGCCAATCTGGCCAAAAAATGGGAACCCCAACATAATGGCGACTCCGTTGGGGATTCTGAGAGCCTATAACTGCTAAACATTAATCTGTCTCCCAGTATCATCACCAACATAATGGCGACTCCGCTGGGGAATTGAGTGCATTTATCTTACACACTATTAGGCACTCGAAGACCCAAGATCTCTGGTTAGATTGGCATTAAATTGCTGATGGTGGACAACATCTTGCTTCAAACATTCATATATATCCACCTGGCGACTCCACACTCCCTATGATCCAAATACCTAATGACTCCACTAGTAGAAGACTCTGAACTGGTTGAGAAGATACAGTGACCTCTTTCTGATTTACAAACATGCTTCCACACATACAGAGAAGATATGCCCCAATGAGTAGGGAGCATATCCCTGGATTCCCACACAAAATGCCTGAAGTGGACTAGTTAAAAAACCTGCCTACCTTTCAGGGTGAAAATGCTGAGGACCCCTTGCTACATCTCATCAAGTTTCATATACATGTGTGGAGATTTAAAGTTGAATGGCATGAATACTTCCTAATGAAAATGTTCATGGAAACTCTAGAAGGAAAAGCTAGGGTCTGGTATGAATGGTTAGAACCTCGGAGTTTGTTTTCCTTAAGGGACATGCACCAAGTATTTTACAAGAATTATAAAGGAAACTCGCCATCCTTATCATGGGATTGTTGTGATCAATCTCAAGATATCATACAGTACCTATTAGATATTGATGAGGATTTGGTTAATATGCATCCTGAAGATCTATTAACAGCCATTCAAGCATTTCATATGCACCCTAGCTATCACAAGAACGTAGATGAATCAGTTGAGGAAGAAAATAGTCAAGAGACTGTAGACATCCTTCATGACATTCCTGAAAACTTAGATGTTGATCCATCATCCCTTGCAGTTGAGGCTTCAAATGACATCCTGCCTCAAATCCAGTCTTCAAAGGAAACAGAGAGCTGTTGCACTTCTGCACAAAGGAACACAAGACCATCTTCCCCTTTGACAGAATAAGAAATAGATCAGATCATCAATAGATAGCCAGCGTCTGAATTTTTTTATAGATCAGACATCCTTGCCCATTCATCTGATGAGCTTTGTTGTACAGAGTTGGAAAGCTCACATGTAAATCAGAGTGAAGAAAAATCTATTGATAATCCAGTATGCCTGATTGGTAGCATTACTTACATTCAGGATTTTCCTATTTTTGATATATCTGATGATGATGTTCTCCAAATAGAAGATGATCTTGCAGGGTCATCATTAGTAGATTTATGGGAGCAAAATCAGTTCCATTTACTTCCAGAGAGTAATGAGCCAATGCAGGCTATTTATGATACTGATGAAGAAAGCTTTAAGAGTGCAGAAGAGGGTGAAGGATCTCTAGATCTTGGCTTCACTCCATTACAACTCGTCAGTAATTTTTTTCACATGATTGGAGGTCAGCATCCATTCGTCTCAGAGGATGAAGAGGAAAACAAGGAAGCAATTTTTGAGCAGACTGAAAATAGGGAGTTTTCTCTTGAAGAAAAGGAATAAATAGATCAAACCCCTGCTCAAGAATACATGGATCTCTTCACAGAGCTCAACACCTCAGAGCAGAATACATTAGAGCTCCAAGAGGACAACACTCCCATATATGATGAGTCCTCCAGTTCAGAAAATGAATAAGATGAGGGAGATTCTCTTTCTCAAGAGAGTCTTATTCTTGATCCAGTGGAAGAAGAGGAAATCCTGGTTGAAGCCTGCCTGCCAGATATCCATAACCAAGTATCATTTAATGATCCTTATGCACATTTTTTGCAAACATTTGAAGAAGGATCAAGGGCCTTTTTGAGCAGCATGATGCATTCAAACAAAAAAAAAATTGTAGCTGCTGTTGTGGAACAAAAAGAGTGGGAGCTGCCCTGCCTATCCAGCTTTCTCAAGGAGTTGAGCAAGAAATACCAGTCATGTGATCATTTGATAGACTGGTTGCATTGGAAGACAATTTTTGTAAGCTAGACTTGTAAATATTCCAGTTAGAGTA
The DNA here is from genome assembly GCA_034641835.2 of Pinus albicaulis. Classification (NCBI taxonomy): domain Eukaryota; kingdom Viridiplantae; phylum Streptophyta; class Pinopsida; order Pinales; family Pinaceae; genus Pinus; species Pinus albicaulis. The sequence goes on from CM076576.1 coordinate 116,580,451, forward strand.
GGGTAGGTAGGAAAAGCTCAATAAAGCTCAGCTTGTGAGCATGTAGTAGTTGTTTTTAATTTCTGCAAGGCCTAGTAAGTCAGACAGTCTAATCCTGGATTAACTGTTTTTTCAATTTCCGTCTTAGAATGTAGAGAAGAAGTCTGCTAGACAGTTTAATCCTAGCAGATATGAGTTTAGGTAGAGAAGCATATGAGACCAACAGTCTAATCTGGTCTCATGGAGTTATAAGGGTAGAAATAGAATAGGTTTATTTTCTGTTTATGAAATAAATGATGTAAAGGGTCTGCTAGTCCAAATGCACCCTAAAAGAAAAACGTTAGGATTGTAATCTGGGTAGGTAGATTGTTTGGGAATGTTTCTGCTGATATAATGTCTTCAAGATTTGTGGCAGTTGATCTAAAGAAAGAAAGGGATGTGCCAAGCAGTAGGCATCTGGCCTACACCAAAGATTTATCTTCTGAATTCTTGACTCCTTCAAGAAGAAGCCATCCCCATGTGGAGCCACTGTTATCCCCCCATAAATTTTTTGACAAGCAAATAGGGGGCTAAAATGTTGTTGAGCCTTCAAGGAATGCATTTCCCCTGAAAACACATCATCCTTGAAGCCTCCTTGTGCCTTTTGTCCTTTGACAAAATCCCCTCTGGTGATTTCCATTCTAAAGCCTCTCTGTTTGTGAAGAATGCCCAAAGGGCCCCTTTCCCTCTTATTTCACCCCCACTTAGCTTCTACTTTGCCCCCCCTAAGTCTCCCCTTCTATTTCCCTTTTTTACCCTCTAAATCCTCCCAAAATCCCCTTCAAATTATACCCATCCCCCTTGTTTGGTTTAATTCACCCTTTACCCCTCTATCGTTCCCCTTCCTAACCTTTAAATCACATTAGAATGGGCAAAAAACCACTTTCCTACCTTATAATAGGGTCTAACCCCTTTTCCCCACTTTCAGATTGTAAATCACATTGTAAATCATTGTAAAACAAAATGTGCGATTTATATAACCACTTCCCCCCCATGACCCGTGAAAATTTATAATAAAACGTTATATTATAAAGTCCTCACCATATAAACCATTTCACCACCCTATCAAACATCCGCCGTTCGTTTAAACCACAGATCAACGGACAGATCTTCATTCCTGCCTGGTGGTCCCCGCGCCCGCGGACACTATTCAGAAATAGCCTGGTTTTCATTGCACCGCCTTTGGGCGGAGGGCGGTATTTTCCCATTGCGCAGCGATTCCACTCACCGATCGACGTGTGTCAGGCGCACTATTTCAAAACTGCTACCTCATCGCACGTTATCATTCGTCCACGGATGCGTAGCGATATCGCTGTGAGCCATCCGATCTGGGGCAGCCCATCCAATGGTCATCGCTCAACGAAGTTGCATGGGGTTTAATCCATGGTCTCCGTACCCCTAGCCCCTGTCCATCGCCCTTCGCCGTGTTCCCAGTCGTCGATCTCCTCCAAGATCGGACGGTCCAGATTCATTTGCATGGCCCACCGTTGACCGGTCTCGCTACGTCATCTGTCCACGTATCTTCATCATTTTTCTCGCCCGTCCCCTTTATAATCCATTCAAAGTTTAAATTTTAATGTTTTTTACGTTAAACGTCTGCCTCGACACCTTCCATTGTTTTTCGCCAACCTTCACCAGAGCATTTCTCCACCATTCCTCTTCATTTTTTCGCCATTTCTCTGCAGTCCCACTATCATCCTTGTAGTCATCCACATCATTCCACCCACATACATGTTTTTCATAACAACTTTTCTTGTTTTGAAGGGTTTCGAGCGGCCATAAACCTCCGTAGTTCATAGTCTCTGTCATAGTGACAGAAACACAGGAAAGGACCATTTTCAGAAGCTGGAATTATGGAGAAAGGTCGGGAAAGGTTTGCCGACAGGACTAGCATTAAAGGAACAGGGTTTATACTCTGTGAAACCTCTTCGGCGCCATTAAAACACTGATTTCGCAGTCAGAGGCAAACGTGGAAGCGACAAAGAGTATCAGTGAGGGATTTAAGGGCCTAATGCACATTGTTAAATATATTAAGCTTTAATCCAATTATTCAAAGGCCAATGTACCAGAATCGAAGACCCCGTGGATCATTCAAACGGTCCAATGCATAGAAAACCATATTAGCAGGGTTTTAACATCAGCAGAACGTTCTTCCATGAAAGGACATGGTACACATTATAGTTTCAGTCTACATTGTGTCAAAATGAATATTTCCGCCCTTTCAGCTATCCTACACCATCAGAAGCATTTGTTACATGGTATGGCAAACCCTAGCATCATTATTCTGCCTTTTTGTGAAATTCACCAGAACACTGCAACGAGCACCAAAGATAAATGCTCAGAATTAAAACCGAGTGGAGCCCCGGCTCTCCTGCTGCTCCAGAGTTTAATGTTGCATTTAAGTTTTCATCTACCCCTGTTATGCTTTTCTCCTATAATAATTCCCAAGATCAAATTGTAAAAGGGTTGTTGTTCGGCTGCTGCCATTGCTATTAGAGGTATTCATTCTGACTGTTAGAACAATCTTGGGAGGGACTAGCAGAGTAGTTGTTATGTAGTAGGCTGGGAAGAGAATTTTGGATTGTAATAGCCATTGAGCTCAGTGTATGTGACTGGTTTTGCATCAATTAATCAAAGCACATTTCATAGGATCCTGGTCTATTACTATTGGTGATGTTTTCTAACTCTGTTTATTACATTTTCATAATGTTCATTTTCTGCTGGCTTGCATCAGAAATATGGTATAGGATTTACCCTTGTTAGGTACCCTATGCTTCTGCTCTCCTTGCCTTCTATGTTTTCTGCTAAATTTGTTATCTAAGGGTTGTTTTCAGTTAATTTAACCAGTGTAGTAGTTCCTTATGTTGCTAGCTGATGTACGAGTTAAATGGAATTTGTCTTTAGATGTTCTTGTTGGGTTCAAGCTGGAGGATTTGGGAACACTGGGGATTAGAGTTAGCCCTGTCCACTAGGATCCTTGTGCAACCAGATGGCATTTACAAGATCTCTTGTTAAACTTATCTCTGTTTTCCCTTGGGGCATGCTAAATTTGACCTAGAGTTAAATGACCTTTGGTCCGATCTATAAGCTGCCCCTTTGTCTCTCCTTTGAAGGTGCCTTTGAGTATGTCCAAGCAGGTCTGGAGTTAAATGACCTCTGACCTGATCTATAGACAGAATTAGGTTGCTTTCCTTCTCTCACTTTCAATCCTTAATGTTCCATCCCATCATCTATCTAAAAGATCCTTTAGTGTAGATGACTTGCCCTCTGAAAGCCTTGGCTAGTTGTTGCAAGTAATTCCCTTTCATGACTCCATAGCCTAATGGATGGCACTCTCCTGACCTATCCTCTTTGCTGAAACATCCTGATGTTTTGTTCCTTTCTCCCATTACTTTCTCAGTCCATGATCTCATGACCAACCCAGCAACCAACCAACCAAATCAATTTAAAAACCCCCTTTTGTGCTTCATACCTAGCCTAACATCTCATTTTGAGCTTCAAAGATATACCATTCTTTGCTCTATTTGGATAGATCCCTCTCCAGGTCCAGGAGGGCTAGATCCTAGGGCCCCAAAGCGGTTCTGATGTTGTCTCATCTTTTGGTCTTGCCAATCTGGCCAAAACATGGGAACCCCAACAAAGTGTAAAGTGATATTTTTGGGTAGTTAATGAATAATTAGTTAAAATTTTTGATGGCTAATTAAATGAGATATGTCATACTAAGAAATGATATATAAAAGAAATCTCACATATATATTAGAGTACAAAAAATAATTAAAATTTCACATTTTTTGGATTAGGAGGGAACCATGAGTTGTTAGTAAGTATTGATAATTTGTTTTTGCTAAAATAATTTTGATCGGATAAGATAAATTATCCTTATAATATAAGAGGATCATCCTATGAACAATTTGTTAGTAGAGACAATCATTATTGATTAGAAGGTCCTTATTTAGATTCCACATCTTACCAGTGTGAACTAAATTGTCGATGTGTCTACGAGCAATGTGAAATAGAGAGATAGTTGTGTATTTGAAACCACTAAATTTACAAATGAAGTGGGATCGATATCAAAAGAATGAGGAAGAATTGAGTGAGAAATTTCATATATAAAGGAACTATACCAAAAAGGATAATACGCTTGATTGTCTCAAATCAATAAACTAATGAAAGGGAAAAAGAAAAACAATGATAATATAAGTGAGTTGCCTTACCATGTATAATAGATAAATTGCGGTCCTTCTTTGCATATTTAAAAAGTGAAAGACTTAGGGAATTTCATAGATATTTACAAAAACACTATGCCTTTATGCAACATAATAGCTTATACAAATGTGTAGGAAAACTGCTTTGGAATAATAAATATTTAAAAGTAGAATCATGTAAAATGAAATTTTCTTATGCAAATAACAAATGTTATTGGACATTTGGTTTATTGTGCTTTATGGTTATCTTTCGTGCTTCTCTTAGGTCATTATTTTCTCTCTTTTTATTTTTCAACTAAAAGGATTATATTTATTGAAATTGGGTACAAATTTATTAAGTAAAAGAATTCCCAACCACCTAAAATATATCGTAGCCCTTATTGGTGGATTTCTATATAAGCAATGATATTAATAAATAAATAAATCCTAAATCATACAAGTCTTATAAGAGGCATGCACTTACCAAAAATAACGTCCTCTGATGTAATGATGTAGTTTTGACCAATAGATCATCATTATTTATATAATTGATTAAGTTGTGACTCTTCTAGAATGGTTCATCTATTCAAAATCTAATTAATTAATAATTAGTTTAATATAATCTATTTGGATATATTACAACTCATCCCCTCCCGAAATTCTTCATCCGCAAACCCTTGGTAAAGACATGTGCCTCAATTTAAATTATTGATTCTCCAAGGTAATGTTGATACTCATCAATGACATTTAAAAAAAAAACCTGCAAGCCATTGCGGGTGTTTGTCTTCCCATCTTTGGCTCCATCTTTATCACCTGAATGATCCATTTTGCGCCTTCACATAATCAAAAGGAAGAAATACCACGAGGGCTTCACTGGGGTAGCAATACCATACCACGTGGGTTCATATTGCGAGATATATATTGAGGAAAAAATGACATAATATATTGAGCATATATTAGGGGGTAAAGGGTTTTTATATTGGTAGGTATAAAAAATGGAGCTCAAAGTTAATGAAAAAATATAAAGGGGTATAAAAAAATTTAATGAAAAAATTGATACCTATAATATCTAATGAAATTAGGGGTTTTTTTAATTGGGAAGATGTATTGGGTTTGTATTGGTAGGGGGTTAAATAATGTGATTTTTAGAGTTATTTTCCAATATGTAGTCAAATTAGGGGTATTGTTTAGTATGCCCCAAATGCACATGATATGTCAAAGGGTCATTGAGTGAAGACCCCGTAAGAAAGACCTACCCTCTTTCTCTCATATCACTTTTGTGTATTTTATATTCTAAGACCCATCAGTATATTAGTGACATGGCCTATCTTGTTAAATTTCTTATGAGTCTAAAGAATGAAAAAGAAAAAGAGCCTAATCTATGCATTGAGTCCTCTCAATCTGAAAGGATGTTATGATTCACCTTTTTGTTCTCATAATAATGTTGGAAGTGATGTCTATCTCAACACATTTTGGGCCTCAATGCATTCCCATGATATATACATTATATTTATTTTATACATCATTGTCCCTTAATGCCCCCTTAAACATACACATTCCCATAATATATACATTTTATACGTCATTGTCCCTCAATCCCCTTTATGGTTATTTTAAAGGTCTTCATTTATACATTCATGGCATTAAAACATTGTAACTTCTAACCTTTTGTTTGAGCCAAACTCCTACTTCAAAAATAAAAACAATGGCTTTGGTGCCTTCACTCCTTGGCTTTTCTTATACTATGAAATTTCATGTGATCTGTTAGTCATCAATATTTTTCACTATTTTTAGATGACTATAGATTGGTTCTAGATTTCTAAAAACAACATTCCTTGGATATTGTGAGTTTCAGAAATCTCACTGCCTTCATTATCCTAATAGAAACTTTTTCACTATTCTATCAACTTGCCATTCCATGGTCACCCTGTCACTCCTACAAACTCCTTATGAGCTTTTACCTATCATTTTCAACCTCCTTTCCTGTTTATAACCTCATTGGCCTATTTTCCCCCTGTCCATAAACTCCACTTTCCCTCTAGAGTTTCCTATAACCAACTCATTCCCATGTTCCCCAGGTTCCTCAAGCATTGATGGTCTCAAAACTATCTCTGTAGGCTCTTTAGATAAATCAAGTACATTAGATTTGGATCTTCAATACAACACCTTTGATAATACTCTGTTTTTCACTTGAAGCCTCCAAGCCAATTTTCAATCAATATTAGGTCAAAGAATCCTCCCACTAGGTCAATTAGGGTTTCACATGTTTTAAGGTCATCATTGGTGTTTCAAATACTGCTTTTCCTTTGCTAGAATCTGGCTCAAATGTAATAGGATGTCAAGACATGATTATTCAAATAAGACCTAAAATTTTCCAAAGAAGACTACCTTATCAGTTCAAAGGCTGCAAGAGGTAAATGTAAAGAGTTTAGCACTTCTACAGGAGTGTTGAAGGATTTTTCAGCAGAAGGTGTTGGTAAGGTAGATTGTTTACTCCTGAATGAAGACAACTTGAAGCAAGGAAGAAAGGAAACACGTGTTCTTATAGATAATTAGGGTTTTTGAGCTTGGTGGTCCAATAGAGTGCCAAACAGTGATCAATTGTAGAAATGACCTGGAGGAGGCACACAAAACCAGCCATGAAGAAATTCTATCAAAGATATTGAAGAAATATAGAAAAAGGTGAAGTGAACTAGAGAGAAATGAATGAACTTGAAAGGGTTATAGAGAAATTAGAAGAAAACACTGATGATTTCTGTGAAGACTATAAACACTTAAGGTTTTGGGAAAATGGCTAGTCAAAGTGGAAAAGATGAGTTGAGTTTCATGATGAAAGCAAAAAGGATTTTGAAGATGTCACTATTTGATCAGATCCCAAACTTGTCAAAATGAGTTTGTCGTGCCTAAATGATCAAAGGATGAGTTGAACTCCATGGTACAAGTAGAAGAGGGTTTTGAAGGTGCTGCTATGAGAAATCCTTCCAAAGGTGTTTATTGAGCTTTTCATGCCAAAATGAGCAAAGGAGAGGTCAAATTCATCATTTTAGAAAACCTGCATGCAAACAGTGTAAAATGGTTAGTGAGAAAAGGTGAAAAGTTGAGTTGAAATTCATGATGGAAACCACAGAAGGTTTGAGGATGCTGATGTGTGAAATCATCACAACATTGTCAAAATAAACATGTCAAGTCTCAAAGCCCAAAAGAAAAGCTAATTCAGTGATTTCAACAACCTACAGGCAAAAGTATAAAGGACTATCAGTGAAAAGGGGAAAATGAGGTTTCAAACCTTATAAAGTGGGTTTTAATTATTAAATCAAATTCCCAAGTCTATAAAACTCATTTCACACTTTATATGAATCATTTTTCACTTGCAAAGAGTTAGAAGAATTCAAGAGAGAAGAAATTTCGAGTTTTCAAGCAAATTTGGGCAGAATTTTTGTGGCGCTACACCCTCAGCTTGGCGCTGCATGCCTGGGATCGGGCACTGCGCTCTTGGCTTATTTCTCCCATACATTTTACACAGGCGTTGCGCGCCTAGCAGAGCACTGCGCTCTTTCCCAACAACCATCCGTTGAAGATTTCCTTAGCACATTGCACTTGGGATTGAGCGTTGCACCCTTGGCCAGGAGGGCTTTCTAAGCAATTTAACCCCTCAAACCACTTCAAAATCCTTTAAATTTTCCTCCAAATACTTCTAAAGCTCTGTGATGAGGTAATTCCATGCTATGCACCCATCTTCGGCTCCATATTTATCACTTGAATGATCCATTTTGCGCCTTCACATAATCAAAAGGAAGAAATACCACGGGGGCTTCACTGGGGTAGCAATGCCATACCACATGGGTTCATATTGCGGGATATATATTGAGGAAAAAATGACATAATATATTGAGCATATAGTAAGGGGTAAAGGGTTTTTATATTGGTAGGTATAAAAAATGGAGCTCAAAGTTAATGAAAAAATATAAAGGGGTATAAAAAAATTTAATGAAAAAATTGATACCTATAATATCTAATGAAATTAGGGGTTTTTTTAATTGGGAAGATGTATTGGGTTTGTATTGGTAGGGGGTTAAATAATGTGATTTTTAGATTTATTTTCCAATATGTAGTCAAATTAGGGGTATTGTTTAGTATGCCCCAAATGCACATGATATGTCAAAGGGTCATTGAGTGAAGACCCGGTAAGAAAGACCTACCCTCTTTCTCTTATATCACTTTTGTGTATTTTATCTTCTAAGACCCATTAGTATATTGGTGACATGGCCTATCTTGTTAAATTTCTTATGAGTCTAAAGAATGAAAAAGAAAAAGAGCCTAATATATGCATTGAGCCCTCTCAATATGAAAGGATGTTGTGATTCACCTTTTTGTTCTCATAATAATGTTGGAAGTGATGTCTATCTCAACACATTTTGGGCCTCTATGCATTCCCATGATATATACATTATATATATTTTATACATCATTGTCCCTCAATGTCCCCTTAAACATATGCATTCCCATAATATATACATTTTATACGTCATTGTCCCTCAATCCCCTTTATGTTTATTTTAAAGGTCTTCATTTATACATTCATGGCCTTAAAACATTGTAACTTCTAACCTTTTGTTCGATCCAAACTCCTACTTCAAAAATAAAAACAATGGCTTTGGTGCCTTCGCTCCTTGGCTTTTCTTATACTATGAAATTTCATGTGATCTATTAGTCATACGTATTTTTCACTATTTGAAGGTAACTATAGATTGGTTCTAGATTTCTAAAAACAACATTACTTGGATATTGTGAGTTTCATAAATCTCACTGCCTTCATTATCCTAATAAAAACTTTTTCACTATTTTATCAACTTGTCATTCCATGGTCACCCTGTCACTCCTAAAAACTCCTTATGAGCTTTTACCTATCATTTTCAACCTCCTCTCTTGCCTATAACCTCATTGGCCTATTTTTCCCTTGTCCATAAACTCCACTTTCCCTCTAGAGTTTCCTATAGTCAACTCATTCCCGTGTTCCCCGGGTTCCTCAAGCATTGATGGTCTCAAAACTATCTCTGTAGGCTCTTTAGATAAATAAAGTACATTACATTTGGATCTTCAGTACAACACCTTTGATAATACTATGTTTTTCACTGGAAGCATCCAAGCCAATTTTCAGTCAAGATCAGGTCAAAGAATCCTCCCACTAGGTCAATTAGGGTTTCACATGTTTTAAGGTCATCATTGGTGTTTCAAACACTGCTTTTCCTTTGCTAGAATATGGCTCAAATGTAATAGGATGTCAAGACATGATTATTCAAAGAAGACCTAAAATTTTCCAAAGAAGACTACCTTATCAGTTCAAAGGCTGCAAGAGGTAAATGTAAAGAGTATAGCACTTCTGCAGGAGTGTCGAAGGATTTTTCAGCATAGGGTGTTGGTAAGGTAGATTTTTTACTCCTGAATGAAGACAACTTGCAGTAAGGAAGAAAGGAAACACTTGTTCTTATAGATAATTAGAGTTTTTGAGCTTGATGGTCCAATAGAGTGTCAAACAGTGATCAATTGCAGAAATGACCTGGAGGAGGCACACAAAACCAACCATGAAGAAAGTCTATCAGAGATATTGAAGAAATATATAAAAAGGTGAAGTGAACTAGAAAAAAATGAATGAACTTGAAAGGGATATAGTGAACTTAGAAGACAACACTGATGATTTTTGTGAAGACTGCAAACACTTATGGTTTTGGGAAAATGGCTAGTCAAAGTGGAAAAGATGAGTTGAGTTTCATGATGGAAGAAAAAAGGATTTTGAAGATGTCATTATTTGATCAGATCACAAACTTGTCAAAATGAGTTTGTCCTGCCTAAATGATCAAAGGATGAGTTGAACTCCATGGTACAAGCAGAAGATGGTTTTGAAGGTGCTACTATGAGAAATCCTTCCAAATGTGTTTAATGAGCTTTTCATGCCAAAATGAGCAAAGGAGAGGTCAAATTCATCATTTTAGCAAACCTGCATGCAAATAGTATAAAAGGGTTAGTGAGAAAAGGTGAAAAGTTGAGTTGAAATTCATGATGGAAACCACAGAAGGTTTGAGAATGCTGGTATGTGAAATCATCACAAAATTTTTAAAATAAACATGCCAAGTCTCAAAGACCAAAAGAAAAGCTAATTCAGTGATTTCAGCAACCTACAGGCAAAAGTATAAAGGACTATCAGTGAAAAGGGGAAAATGGGGTTTCAAACCTTAGAAAGTGGGTTTTAATTATTAAATCAAATTCCCAAGTCTATAAAACTCATTTCACACTTTATACGAATCATTTTTCACTTTCAAAGAGTTAGAAGCATTCAAGAGAGAAGAAATTTCGAGTTTCCAAGCAAATTTAGGCAGAATTTTTGTGGCACTACACCCTCAGCTTGGCGCTGCACACCTAGGATCGGGCACTGCGCTCTTGGCTTATTTCTCCCATACATTTTACACAGGCTTTGCGCGCCTAGCAGAGAACTACGCTCTTGCCTGACAACCATCCGTTGAAGATTTCCTTAGCGCTGCGCACCTTGGATTGAGAATTGCACCCTTGGCCAGGAGGGCTTTCTAAGAAATTTCACATCTCAAACCACTTCAAAATCCTTTAAAGTTTCCTCCAAAGACTTCTAAAGCTCTAGGATGAGGTAAGTCCATGCTATGCACCTATCTTTAAGCAATTTTGGTGTTTTCTAAATCAATGAAATGGAACCCTAAGATCAAACCCTAAGTTTCAACCTTGAAAACATTTTCTTCCATTGCTCCATATCCTTAGGCAGAGTGTCAGTGATACAAAGGTAAATTTTACAGCTGGAGGGTTATCATTGAGTTGTTAGCCTCACACTCATTCTCATACACCTATACCCTCACTCACTCATCTCATTCACTTGCAAAGTTTCATTTTTTCATCACCATCCCTTCATCTCATTTCCATTTACAGTCCTAGGGTTTCTCAAGGCAGAATTTACACTGTCAAAAGACAGTGGCAGTGGAGGAGATGCTCAAATGCCAAGGAGACATGAGAACAAAGGTGGAAATACCAATATATTTGAACCCCCCAACACAAGGGAGCTAATGGCATCTCCCCTTACTGTTTCATGTTTCAAGCATGTAGGATGCTTTGATTTTTGTGAAAAGGTGCAGCAGGTGCAAAACCACTCTAAGCTAACTAGGCTATTTATCATTAACTTGCAGGACAAACAAGTTAACCTTGCAGGGGTCACTTTTGAGCTATCTACAGATGTTATTGCCAATGCCACAGACATACCTAGTGTAGGGGAGAAATGGTTCAAGCAGGCCAATCTTGACATGAGTTACTTTTAACCCTACCTAAAACCTAGGTATAAATACCACCACAAGTATTTCTTTACTTTTTCACATTTGCTTGATAGATATGCACCCATGATGAGGATCATAATGAAATATTTCACATGTGAAGGAAGATTCTCCCATCTTTAATCATATCACATCAGACTACTTATGCATTTTACTAGGGTGAGGATGCTACATATACCCTATTACCTCTACAAAAGCATTGAAAAAATGGCCTATATAGTGCAGAAGAGAGATTTCCCTCAGCAGATGCAAAGCCTCTTCCATCACTCACTTATTAAAATGGTTGTTATGCACCAACTACAACAGAAAGGCATTCCATGTGAAACCTTCATTGCCAATGAGGTGTTCACCACTCCACAAGGCCAATAGTAGCAAGATGTCCCTTCATCTTCTCATCCTCCCATTCCTCCTTCACCATCACACCCCACTACACATGCATCACCATCCACTCACACTCCCTCACCTCATGATGAATCTTCCACCTCACTATCCACTCACATTCCTTCACCTCAGGATAATCCTCCTTCATCACCCTCTCACAATCCCTCACCATCATCTCATGGTACTAATGCATCAAACAGTGAGGGAGATGGAAATGAGGAATCAAGCAATGAGGAATCAAACAATGAGGAAGAAAACAATGAGGCAAATTTCAATAAGGGAGATGGAAATGAGGAATCAAACAATGAGAAATCAATTAGTGAAGAAAATATCAGTGAGGGCAGTGAAGCACATATCAGTGAAGCAGATGGCAATGAGGCAGAGAGTAGTGAGGATGATGGTAGTAGGTCAAAGAGCCATGAGAGCAGTGATGATGGCAATAATGATGGTAGTCATACATATGGCACTGAGATGAGTAACATTTATCCTTTTAATTTGACCTATCATAGGGGAAATAGACATGTGTTTGCTGCCCTTAAGAGGCAAGGGGCCATGCCTTCTACATCAACCAAACAGCTTGAAAAAGGTAAGGAAAAGGTCATTGATGAAGAAGAGGAAGACAAGCATGAAACTAAACAAGAGTTTCAGCTAATTCACCTTGACAGTGATGATGAGAATGAGGAGAGGATCACAAGCATGTTGCTTAAAAGCAAGGATGCTCATATTAGGGATCTACAAGCAAACATTGGTAGGGCTAAGAATGCGATCCATTTCCTTGAGGTTGAAAACAAGCAGCTGGAGATAGAGAAATCCATATGTGAGATTAGAGCTCGGAAAGAGGCTGGAAGAGCCAAGGCAAAACTAGATGAGGTCTTGGGCACTCATGATGACACTGAAGAAGAGGAAGAACAACTTCCTAGGAAGAGACCAAGGACAATTGGTTTGAGAAAAGCCTTAGCCAAAGAAAGGGAGCAAGAGACAACATTGGCATAGCAACTCACTCTAAGTGAGATGTTTGCCATGGAAATAGACTATGATAGGTAATATTGGTTAGAGAGGGCTAATTTACACTTAGAGGATCAACTGGAGAAGACCAAGAGAGACCTTGACATGCAAAAGAAGATGGCAAGGTAGTATGCCTTAAGAAACAAGATTGCAAGGGCCAAGCTCAAAAAAGCCCTTGCAAATATTCAATCCCTAAAGGAAGAAAAAGACAAAGAAAAACTTGACATTATTTCTGATGCATCCCTACAAGCATCCCAAACATGATAAACAAGACAAATCCAAATTTTGGCACATTTTTGAAGATTTTGAGTTTTTGACTGTTTTGAAGGGCCAAGCACGCAGTGCCACTGGCGTTGCACTCTTTTTGGGGGCACCCAATGGAGGAAAAAATCAAATTTTTGTGTTCATCAGGCCAAGGACATAACTCACATAAAATTTCAGCTCATTTGGAGCAAAGTTGATCCTCCAAAAGTGCCAAAAACAAGCAAAAAATCACATTTTTGCCCTCTTTTCAGCATTGGCACTGCGCCCTTAGAAGTCTTGGAAAAAATAGTTTTTGAGCAGGTAAATGGAATCCAATATAGAAACCAAATGTATTTTTGGAAACTAGACAGGACAGGCTTTCCAATGAGCTATCATGGAGCTCATTTGGACACCGGGAAGGCCTCCAAATCTCAGCTACAAAACAAGTGTTTTTACCAGTGTTGGCACTGCGCCCTTGCTTGAAAGTCAAAAAAACACACAAGTTGTTAATGAAAAATATATTTCGATGGCTTAATATATAAATATCTCTGGATTTAGCTTAGAATTTATGTAAGAAGTTATTTTTGCAGTTGGGATATTTGTGCATTTATGATGTAGTTAATGACATTTTGGAACCCTAGCTAGGGTTTTGACCCTCCTTTGCAAGTTAAATACTGCATGAGGGCCTCATCGTAGTTGTTGGTTGATTTTTGAGTTGAGCATAGACTCTGAGTTTTGATGAAGTTTGGCTTTGGAGCCTTGTAGATCTTTTTGATTGAATATCAATGGAACCAGCACATCCTAGGATTCATGAGCTCTATTAGATGGTGATGTTATTCCACTCTTGTCAATGTTTTCCTTTGTTTACATTATGTTCATGGTTTCTTTGATAATAGGACATAAATTTTAGAGTTGGATATGCTATCTTGGCACCCTACTTCTGTCTGCATCCTTTTATCTTTATGTTTTCTTCTTTGAAGTTTAATTAAAGAATCCTTAAATGCTCTTTAGTTTCACTGAAATTTTATCTTAAAATTTCTCTTTGTCTGAAATTAATATTTGGAGAATTCTTAACTACTCTCTACGATTACTTGATTGTCGTTTTGAGGTTTGTCTAGTGAAGTCTAGTTGAAGAATTCTTAACTGCTCTTCAATTTTACTATGCTATCATCTTGAAAGATTTTCTTGTTCTAGTATGTTGAAGGATCCTTAATTTACCTTTAAACCTATTGCATTCACAACTTCATGTTCATTTCACACTCACTAAACCTATTTAGATCCATTTGGATTTTTTAACTTGCCCTATGAAACACCCTTGACCTATTGTTGTACTTTTCAAGACCTTCTTGAGACTCCATAGCCCAATGATTTGATTTTATCTTACTCTATCTGTTTTACTTAATAACCTACCCAACCAAACAAAACAAACAAAAAAACCCTATCACTATAACTAGCCTAAAATCAAAACCCTAAAAGCAATCAAGTTACATCTTTTACACAAACTTAGAGAGAGCCCTCTCTGAGTCCAGGAAGGCTAGGTTCTAGGAATCCAAAGTTGGTTTGATGTTACCCTTGTACATTTGGTCTTGCCATTCTGAAAAATTATAGGGACCTAACATGATCCATATTTATGAAGGAAAAAGATGAAATACAAATATAAACAGAAACACAGAGATACATCGAAAGAAAAACTTCAATTCATTAATAAAAAAGTATTGAAAATTGTTTACATGCAAAATGTAAATAACCTAGCTCAGGCAATGGTAACTTATCTCTAAGAAGCGATGTGATGGTTAAATGACTTCTAAAATGTGTTACAATGAGGCTCAAAAGCCTATTTATTATTGAGAAACAATGGAAAACTATAAACATCCAAAAACGTGACCCTAGGAGATGAAACACCAAAAGTTTGTGGGCCCCATTGGGGTAAATTGGTACATCAACTTCTCGGGGTCGTAACTTTGGCATAGGATATTTTTTTGACAGATACGATACCTTGTTAAAGATCTATATGAGGGCTACAACTGTAGACTACAAACCCATACCGTAGGTTATGAGTTTTCTCATTTTCCAAAAGGCATCGTTCAAGGCCTCAAAACGGCTTCAGAAGTTCAGCGACCTGAAAAAATACCAAAAATAGTAAAGTGTGCTACAATTAAGGAAACTATAATAAGAAATGGTGAGGGTCCAAGTGGAATAGGCGAGTGATCACCAATATCCACATGGATAATTCCTTCACTCTTAGGAAGAAATGGTCCCCATTACGTTGAGTGCCTCCATAAGATGGGGAAATTTATATTGAACTTGGTCCCTAGTGAGCCACTTGCCTTGGTGCAAGAGTTGGAAAGCTTTGAAAACCTGATACAATTGGATATTTTTCTAGTGATTTTTCTTGATATGCGTGTCCATGATATGATAAGTTGTGGCATGTTCCATGCAGTAGGGTTTTAGATATGTTGGTGTGATTTGTTCTGCAATGTTTGACGTGTCTAGTAATGGTGGAAAGTATGGCTGAAGGCAATCCACATTGAACACTAGGTGCAGGCCAAGGAATGGGGGAATGCTGAGATCAAAAGAATTGTCTCCTGGGGCTCATATTGATCAAATGATTGACCTGAAACTGTAAGGGATTCCCTATGGGTGAGGAGAATATGTCCCTGCATTATTCCAGGACCTTATCGACCTCCTTCTGCTACGTGGAGGAACTATTTCTGGGGGTCATGGATGTGGCCACAATATTCACCTTAATTTGAGAGCGAATAAAAAAGAAAAGAAATTTTTTGATTTATGAGATGATCTTACTACATTTCTTAGTAGAGATCAAAGAGATGGCAGTAGGCGGGACTACCTCTGGTATCATGTATGAATTATTTCCAAAAGTAATAATAACAATGTGAGGCCTAGAATCATACACAACATTACGCTTCAACAAGTATGGTTGGCATAATAATACATCACAAACATCAAGAGGAGAAAAATCACACAATACCTCATCCGTGATGGCCTTGATGTTGTAGGGTAGGTGGCACCGCTGGTTGACGTGGAGATCTCGTCCTTGGTGAAGCCACCCGATGGTGGAAAAATGCGGGTGTGGTGTGATCGGTAGGCCCAACCGCTTCATGACCTCTGTTGAAATGAGGTTCTTTTGGCTCCCACTGTCGACAATGAACTGCAGTGGAGATCCATTCACCCACATATGTGAGTGGAAGAGATGCTCCCTCTCCTCTAGATATTTGGGCTAAATATTCTTTACCTTGGTGGTGGCAACAATGGCACTGGGTTTTCCATCAATAAATTGCTTCCCCTTTTCGTTCCTCTTGTCGAGTTCTGGCTCATAATCAGAACATGCATCTGACCCTAAAGCTTTCATCTCAGACACCAAGGACTTCTTAGTGCGACACTCATTTAAGTTGTGAGTGGGGCTCTTTTGGAACTCACACCACTTTCATGTTTCCTTCTTCATCTTCCCAGTACCATTATTTACTTGTAGCTTCAATGGGTTGTCTTGAGTCTCTCCACCTTAGCTATGTCCTTTGTTCTGCAATTTGAGGGTTCTCTTGCTCTGCTTATGATTCGTAGATCCAAGGTCACACTTATTGATCCATAAAATGTCGTGGATATTCCACTGGACAGTTCATCACAACATATATGATAATATTATATTAGAAATCTAAAAATTCTACACTATTACAGTTTATTTAAACTTCAATATATGTGGATTTAACTATAATTAGTGCATAAATGTGAATGGGAATTATGAAGAAAAATAGATAAGGAAAAAATAATCTCACACACACACATAAGACACAAAATATGCTTTGGAAAACCCTTTCAGGAGAAAACCCAACTAGAAGGTGAGGTCACTTTGCTTTCTTTCTCTGACTCGAAAATAAGGCTGCAGGTACAAAGAAGTAATGCATATGGCATGAGGGCTGCTACAGTGCATAGGTCCTCTCTGTTTTTACTACATCCTATCCATCTTGGTTATCTTTTCTCAACTATGGAACAAAATTCTCTCGAAATAATGGAATGCATCTTCCTCCTAGTGGCCCATTTATAACACATATTGATAGCCTACTAGTGGTTAATTTTGACTACATCAAATCTTAACTAGAGTTACAATATAGACACTTCTAGATTCTTTGACATCATAAACACTTGGCTGCCCCTTATCCATGAATAATGGGGGCTGACACGACATCCTCTTGCATTATAGGTGTGAAAACAGGAAGGTCAACTTCTTAGTGGCATAACTTTTGCATACGGACTCCGATTGACATGCTTCTTGCACTGTTGGAAATATATTTGTGTGTATAGAAACATGAAATGTTGTGGCATTGAAGCAAGCGACAAATTTTTGCCCCCAAAAATATCGTTTGATGCCTCAAAATTCTCCTAGAAGGTTTCTGACCCCGTTTTTCCAAACTGGGTCCTATCGGTAAAACCAATCCCATGAGTTGATTCCTCCACTTTTGCCACTCCAAATGCATAGAAATGGATGAAAAGCAATATAATTATCCAATTCGGATCAATTTTTTTTCAATCTTGGAAGCATATCGGTATGTTTTGCCAAGTTAGGAGATGTCCAGGAAATCCATTTCTTCTTGAATATATTTGTGCAGACGACCACGCTACTTAAGCACCAAATTTCACTCAAAGTCTTTGATACCCAAATTTATGTGTAGAGTATGAAAAATATTTGTGAGCTCATGCACAGCTTGGTCCCTTTTTTATCATAGTGTGGTCTAATGTATGTACTTGTCCTCATAGCTCCCCAAGAGGTAATATTGTTCCTTAACAACATCTCGGAAAGAGCTCCAAGAAGGGGCGGCTATAAATAGAGAGGGTTACTCATTCCTTTTCTCACAGTAATTTTCCCACTAGTCCTTGACATGGGGGGTAGCCTTAAAAAATTCAAAATTAATCTTCTTCCCATAGAAGTAATTATGGACCGAAAATTAACCTTCCAATAGATTCAACCATTTATCTAAAACATCTGCATCTTTTTTACCTTCGAACATAGTGATATCGTAGTTCACTTGTACCTTGAAGGGGGCGACACCTCTGAAGTGACTGTTGGATGAAGATGCGTTGTTTGTGGGCATCCGCCGAATGATTTGGAAAAAAATTTCCATCATCTTGGTCCTTTTCTGCTTGAGGGATTTGTTAGCCCCTTATAAATTTATTGACTAGCAAGCAAGGGGCTAGTTTGTTCTGTAAGTCTGCAAGGAATGCATTTCCCTTGAAAACACATCATTCTTGCAGCCTTGCCAAATCTCCTAACTTGTGACTGCTTCTCTCTGCTGATTTAAGCCAGTAAGCCTTGCTGATAAAGAATTATGCTCCAAAAGGCTTTATTTCACCCCTTGTATCCCTGCCTTGTTCCCCATTCTATAATTTTCCCCTTCTTCTAAATTCCCTTTTGTTCCCCCTAATATCTCAATCAACCTCCTAAATCTCCCAAAATCCCCTTCAAATTCTGCCCGTGCCCCTTGTTTGGCCTTTTTCACCCTGTATCTCCCTATCGTTACCCTTTAGAGGCCACAAAATGCATTAAAATGGCTTAAAAACCCATTTTCCACATTATAATAGGCCCAGCCCCTCTTCTGATAGCCCCCGCACCTCTTCTTCCACGTGATCCAGCGCTGGAACCACCCGCCAGAGAAAAAGGCACTATTCCCCAATGGATATCGAACGCTATCTCGACCGTTGATCTTGGTAGATCGGACGGTTATCATTAAATCCCAGTGCCCGTGTTTCTCCGTCCATTTCCCAGATCGCGCCATCGCTGTCCAATTACACGTTGATCTGACGATCCGCAATGCACTTGCGTCGGTGGTCCCCATACACTGTTCCAAACCCAGCGGTTCCTATCGCACCGCCTTTGGGCGGAGGGCCGTTTTCCCTGATCGCGGAGCAATTCCATACATCAAATGACACGTGGCCCCGACACTGTTTCAAAACTTCCGGCTCATCGCGCATTAACGTTCGATCCAAGATGCCGAGCGATATCGCTGCCAGCCGTTAGATCTCTGATCACCCATCTGACGGTCATCACTCATCAAAGTTTTGCATTCGATAACCCTTCTCCGCCGTACCCCTGGCCCACCATCCATCGCCCTCCGATGCACCCTCCACTGTTGATCTCCACCACAATCGAAACGGCCTTGATCTGTTAACCCACCATTGACGACCCAGCCATCACCCGGTCGCGCCACGTCACCCCCACGTGCACCCATCGTACGTCATCCCATGCATCGCATATATTTGAAAAAAATTCATGTTGTTTAAGGTTTTTCATTCGTATTTTTCCGCCAACCTCCACCTATGAATTTTTCGCCATTTCTCTGAGTTTTCTCCTCCATCTCATCATCAGCACGACCATTTCCTCCATCCACACTGCCTCCATCGTTCCCGCCCATGGATTGCTTGATAAGTCTGCTGTTTTACAGGGTTTCAAGTGGGGAAAACCGCCATGGCTTGTTATCTCTGTCACAGTGGTAGAGATTGCAGAACGGGTAATGTACAGAGATTTAAAATGGAACATCAAAAGAGGTTAGGGCACGCCAATGAAGGTTTTGAGCCCTATGCAGTGGTTTGAGAAGAAAAACATCAGATGGAAGACCCAGAAACCACGCAGAAGGTACAACACATGAAAATCAATGCACATCAGGGTTTTCATTGCAGCAGAATTTTTTTCTTCATCAGGTACAGGGTGCCCATACAGTTTTTATTCCACACCGTGTCCCTGAAGAAATCTCTGCCAGACAGTAGATCTAAACTACCAGAGCATTTATATGGCAGACTTCTTAGTAATTTATTTTATTTTTGTTCAAATCACCAGGAGTACCACGGAGTACTGCAACTGAAATACATCAAAGTCATATCCAGAAGAAGCAGAGGCCTGAATAAGACCGCTATTTCATCTAAAAATGATAGGAATTGAATGCTTAGGATTTAAAGCAGAATGGGTTTAGGCCCTCTTTCTTTTCAAGAGTTTAATGCAGCATTTAGTTCTTCACCTACCTCTTCTACTTCTCTTCAGCTATAAAATGCATGAGAAAATATTGTAATGGTTGTTGATCAGTTATCAGAGAACTACAAGTAGTTTCTTTTGAGACACAGTCTCTGTGTAAAGATTGTAAGATAGGTTGAAGAATATGTTTTCAGACTGAGCATTCAGCTATTGGAAATATTGTACTTGATTGGTATTGTTACTTCATATGAAAAGCACATTTCTTTGGATCCTGATCTGAAGCAGCGGTGATGTTTTCCTATCTCTGTGTTTACATTCATTTCATTTCGTTTCTACTAGCTTGCATCAAAATTTTGGCATAGGATTTACCCTTGTTAGGTACCCTATGTTGCTGCTCTCCTTACCATTCATGTTTCTCTTCTGAATGTATTGTCTAAGGAATGTTTTTAGTTGGTTTAACCAGTGTAGTGGATGTTATTTCCTGCTCTCTGATGTATGAATTAAATGAATTCAGTTCTTAGATGCTTCTTGTTATAGATTCAGTTGGAAGATTTGGGAACACTGGGGATTAGTGTGAGCCCTGTCCACTAGGATCCTTGTGCGACCTGCTGATCTGCAACATTATGCTCGTAAATCAATGTTATCTCCTCCCTTCTACTTTCCATATCACATAATCATCTTGAAGATCCTAAGTTTCAGATGACTAGTGCAATTGAAGGCCTGCCTATTGATTAGCAAGCAAATCCTTTCCTGACTCCATTGCCCAATGGTTTTGAATACTTCCTGGAATATTTCACCTCTGCCTTATCCCTCTTTGCTCATCCTGGTCTTACATTGAATCCTTTATTTCCTAATAACCAGCAACCAAAAAAAACAATCAAACAAACAAACCCGAGCTTTATAACTAGGCTAAAATCATAACATTTGAGCTTCATAGACATAAACCTTTGCTCATATAGAGAGATCCCTCTATGGACCCAGGAGGGCTAGATCCTGAGGTCTAAAAGTGGTTCTGATGTTGTCTCATCTTTTGGTCTTGCCAATCTGGCCAAAACATGGGAACCCCAACATAATGGCGACTCCACTGGGGAATGAGTGCATCACACCTTAAACATTCCTAGGCATTCAAAACACCTGCAATATCTGGTTAGGTTGGTAGTTAAACACCCATATTCTCACATCAACCTCTACACCATTTGTTGTGTTTTCCCATACTCTTGGACAGAGTCTGGAAAGGGCCAGGTAGCCTCCGGATCTCACACTCTTTCAGAGGTGACATATCTAGTAAATGCCCTCCCAGTCAATCTCTGGTTACATTTTTTGTGTTTGGGAGATATCCTTGAAAGAGGACATCTCATAAGCACTGTGGTGGACAGTGTACCCTCCGAAAAACTTCCTAAACCTTCCACCTGGCGACTCCAATATACCATAAACGTTTCAAAGACTCCACTGGTGATCAATAGGCCTGCTGATTATCTTGGTTCACATTAGACTCCACTGGGAGACCAGCCCCCTTAACAACATCAACCACAGTAGAAGTAACAAGTAGGGTTAAGCCGCTTGGTCAGAAACAGCATTCTGGCTTCTAGAACCATTCATACAAGAGCTTACCCTAACCCAGCCCCACCTGAAATAGTTGATAGTCCAGAGAGCATCCTCAAGGGGGCTCCTACACTTAAAGGATCAACTATTTCCAAACACATCCATAGAGCTAATTCTGCACCAGAAGATCTTACAGCTCTATCACATTTTCACCTTGACCTAGACCTGCCTAACAACTTATCTAGAACTAGGTCATTCAGTAGCTTAGACCAGCCAGGCCCCGAGGTTCCTGATTCACCACAGCAAGGTGGTAGACACCTTGGGTTTAGATAGACCCCTCCATCTACTCCTCCTGATTTACACTTCATACAAAACTTGGGGCTCAGTCACCCTAGGTTCGCTCATCAGTTCTCTGCTAGTCATAACATCCCTGTCATCCATATACCAGTTTCCCAAGTCAACCCTTTACCTCATCAAAACATCATCATGGCAGCTTGGTATGCACCTCTGGTTTTACCGCAACCTCTAGTACCCTTACCAAATTATTATCAGTCTAAGATTCCACACTTCACTGCAAAGGAGTCCATCACAGCCCAACAGCATGTAAACAAGATGGAGGATTCTTTTGACTACATGGAAATAGATGATGATACAGTCAAAATGAGAATATTCGCCCAAAGCTTAGGGGATGATGTGAAGAAATGGTTCAAGGGCCTGCCTCCAGGTAGCATCAATGACCTTCCAGGCTTATACCATACTTTCATAAATAAATGGGAAACTAGGGCAAATCCTCGCCAACTCCTAGCAGAATACATGACCCTCAAAAGAAATGCAGGAGAGAGTGTTCACGATTACACAACAAGGTTCAACAACATTTATAATGCTCTCCCTCCACATATGAAACCTCCATAAGGCATGGCCCTAGCAAAATACCCTGAGGGTTTTGACGTTGACATGGCCTATGAACTTAGAGATAAGGAATACAACACATTGGAGGATATTCAAAAAGGAGCAGTGAACATAGAGGCCAACCTGATTGAGAAAAGAGCAAGACTGAAATCTGAAAGAAGGGTAACATATAGAGACGATAACATAGCTTCCACATTTGACCAAAATTATGATAAACTGTCTAAAAATGTGGAAAGGTTACAACAAATGATGGAAAAAATTGTTGTCACAGTCAGTAACTAGAATAGAAACCAAAACCAGAACCAGAACTTTAGGAGAAACAATAACACTCCCAACAGACAAAGAGAATCAGATCAACAGGTTGTTCCCCCATTCCAAGAGAATTTTCTTGACGAAGATGAGGGAATCATAGAAGAGTCTGAGGGAAACACAATTAATATTTTTGAAACAGAGGATTCAATCCATAACTGTTACTCAGAAGAAGACCATCCTTCACCCTCAGGTTGGGAAGAGGAATGGTTGGAATCTGAAGATTACAGATTAGGGTTTGAAAATGCCATGATGCAGGTCAGAGAATAGTATGAACTTAGAACAAAAAGAGTCAAGAAAATGCTAAACCCAAAGCTTCTGAGACTACCATCAAGAAGAGGCCTGAGAAAACTTCTAAAGCAACTGCTGAAACCAACAAATCAGCAGCTGAGAGTTCTGGAAAGAATAGAGAAAGAGACAACCAAGACGCTAATGCACAAGGTAAACCAGCTAGCAGCACTAGCACTGCAGTTAGTGCTCCTGATAAAACCGTCACAACCATTGTACATAATGAGAATCAGCCCACTGATTCAGCCACTAAGGCAGTGGCAAATAAAACAGAGATGAGCACTCCCAAGAGTCAGTCCACTTTCAATCTAGAAAGTGAGATTGCAAGAATAAAAATCTCTGTCCCACTTTCTGAGCTGGCCACCCAAGATGTATATAAAGGCCAGATTTTGAGAGCTTTGAACTTAGGTGAGAATGGTGACTCTGTCAATTTTAATGATGATCAACCTGCCCTCTTATTTGGACCTAAGATAGAGGGGAAGTTTCAGGAAGGGATAGTTCCACCTTTCTATATCAGTCTCAACGTTCATGATAAGATCCTGCATAATGCAATGCATGATTCTGGAGAATCTCACAACCTAATGCCTAAGGTAGTTATGGAAAGACTAGGTCTAGAGATAAAAAGACCCTACAAAGATTTATACTCATTCGACTCTAGCAGAGTAAAATGCCTAGGCCTGATCAAAGACTTATGTGTGAGTTTGACCCAGATCCTAGCAAAATGCATGGTCATGGATGTTGTGGTGGCAGATGTGCCACCTAAATGTGCCACCTAAGTATGGCATGTTATTATCAAGATCATGGGGAGCCAAGCTGCAGGGTACAATGCAGATGGATGGATCATATGCCACAATCCCAATATTTGGCCAACTTAGAAAATTGTATAGGGAGACACAGATGAAATTCCTAGTCAGTAGCCCCGAAAAACCAGAAAATTCACCTGTCTATTCTGTACACACAAACCTTGACTCCTTCATATTTTGTAATGATGGATCTTTAGAAGGGTCAGAGCCCCAAAAAAAAAAACAAACGGAGAGGCAAAAGCCATGGACTTTAACATAATGGTTGCTCTGGATTTAGAGGACAACGAAGAAGAAAACTGCAATGAAACCTGTAGGATATGCAGTGGAGACCTAAATCCGACTGAACAAGAAACAGAGCGTGAACAGCCATCTAGCCAGATCCCTGAAACTCTTACGTCTCATGAAGATCAAAGCGACCCACAGCCTAGTATAGACTCTATAACACAACACAATGGCGAACCCAGCTGTAAGGGAGAAAACAATGGTAGTCTTGAGGATAACCCCTTATGGGAAATGAGCTTTGACGTGTCCTGTACTAAAAGGACTGCAGGGGCAGGGGTATGGTTGCACAATACAGAAAATGACTACGCTGAGAGCCACGCTTGTAGTCTGCATTTAAAATGCACAAATAATGTCGCTGAATAAGAGGCTCTAATCCTGGGTCTGAATCTGTTGAAGAAAAAGGGAGCCCGTAGGATAACCATAAGGGGAGACTCAGAGCTAGTTGTCAAACAGGTAAACGGGGAACACACAGTGAAACATCCTAGGCTGAGAGCATATAGGAATGACACCATGGACCTACTGAAAACGTTTGTTGAATACAAATTAGTGTTCATTCCTAGGAGTCAAAATGTCATTGCAAACGGATTAGCCTGCCTAGCCAGCTCCTACCCCAAGACACCCAGCGATCAACAGATCATCATTCAGAACAAATTCAGACCTGTTGTGCCAGAAAATGAAAAATACTGATAGGTTTTTGAAGGCGATAAACAGATCGAAGACTTTTTGGTAGGCAGAAACGAGTTTTAATTTTCGGATTCAGACTCCAAACATGACAGTGGCCACCTAAGTGAAGAATCCTCAGATGAGGAAGAAACACCCTGTAACATAGAAATAAATTCTTTAGATGAACAAACTGGAGACCCATATCGCAAATGTGAAAATGCAAATAGTGAAGAGGTAGAGGTGCTGCAGGCCAAAGATACGAGTATACCCAGAGGCCTAGCACCCTTAGAGGACCTCTTTGACTTTGATGATGTGGAAAAAAAACCTGCTATAGAACATGCAGACTCTGATGTGGAAGAATACAACATAGGCACTGAGGATAAGCCCAAAACGATTAAACTGGCTAAGTCTTTACCTGCAGACATAAAGAAGAAATACATTGACCTTTTTAAGGAATTCATTGATGTGTTTGCATGGAGCTATGAAGACTTAAAGGCCTATGACACAAATATTATCCAGCACAAAATACCCTTGTAAGAAAATCATAAGCCTTTTAGGAAAAAACTTCGCAGAATCAATCCTAAACAATTACCTGCAGTAGAGATGGAGATCAAGAAGATGTATGAAGCAGGTATAATTGTGCCAATGAGGTTTTCTGATTGGGTCTCGAACTTAGTGGCTATGAGGAAGAAAACAGGAGAAATCAGATTGTGCATAGACTTCAGGAATCTTAATAGAGCCTCACTCAAGGATAATTACCCTTTGCCTAAAATGGAACACATTCTGCAGAAGGTAGTAGGCTCCAGGAGGATTTCCCTGCTAGATGGTTTCTCCGAATATAACCAAGTTTTAGTAATCCCAGAAGACCAACTCAAAACAGCTTTTACCACTCCATGGGGCACCTTCATGTATGTGAAGATGCCTTTTGGAATGATGAATGTTGGAGCCACCTTCCAAAGAGTGATGGACATAGTGTTTTCGGATGAAATAGGGCACTTCATTGTTATCTACTTAGATGACATAACAGTCTTTTCCAAGACCGAGGAAGAACACCTGAAACATCTGAGAAAGGTATTCGAAAAATGTAGAAGGTTTGGTTTGTCCCTGAACCCTAAAAAGACTGTCTTTGGGCTACAAGAGGGTAAGCTTCTGGGCCACATTATATCCGAGAAAGGGATCAGGATAGACCCACAGCGAGTTGAGGGAATACTACAGATCACACACCCCAGGAACATCAAGGAATTACATTCTTCCATTGGGAAGATTAACTTCCTTAGGAGGTTTATTCCAAATCTGGATGAACACCTTAGAAACATGATTAACATGTTGAAGAAAGGCGCAGGAGTAAAATGGACCATGGGAGCTAAACAATCTTTTGAATCAGTGAAACTTACACTTACCCAACCTCCCGTCCTAATCAGCCCAGATTTATCCAAAGATTTCTTGATCTTTTCATTCGCCTCTGAGCATATAGTGGCTGCAGTCTTGCTGCAGAAAAACATAGAGGGAATGGAACAACCAATTTCCTTCTTTAGCAAAGCACTCAGAGATGCACCCTTGAAATACAACATCATGGAGAAACAGGCCTATGCTCTGATTAAGGCCTTGAAAGACTTCAAGGTGTACATATTGCATTCCCACACTATAGATTATATGCCCAACATCATATTCAAAGATATATTGTCCCAAGACCCAGATGGGAAAAGGGGAAAATGGATAGCTGTGATCTTAGAGTATGACCTTGAGGTAAAACCCACCAAACTGATTAAAGGTCAGGGCTTAGCCAAATTAATGGTTGAATCAAACCTACAAGCCCTAGACATTAACATGATAAATACCTTGGATGAGTAACAAGAATTTCCTGATCTCACTGTTGAGGAAAAATTTCAGAGCTCTCCTTGGTATTCCGACATTCTGTATGTGCTTACACACCTCAATGCCCCTCCCGGATTATCAAAGACCAAGGCCAGATTCTTAAAGCTAAAAACCAGAAATTACTACATTGTGAATCAAAACTTATACTAGAAGAATCCTAATGGCCTATTGCTTAAATGTTTGATTGAACATGAGACAGAGAGGGTTAAACAAGAATTCCATGCTAGAGAATGTGGAGGCCACCTGAGTTGGAAAGTCACTGCAAAAAAAATACTCAGGGCTGGCTATTATTGGCCCACACTCTTCAATGATGTTCATAAAATGATAGTTGCTTGCCACAAATGTCATATCTTTGAGGGCAAAAGGAAACTCCTCCCTTTACCCCTACAACCCATCACTGTTGAAGGTCCCTTTATATAATGAGGCCTAGATTTCATAGGGGAAATTCACCCTACTTCTTCTGCCCAACACAAATGGATCCTAATAGCCACAGATTATTTCACTAAGTGGATAGAGGCCGTGCCCACTAGGAATGCCACAGATTCAGTCATCATTAGTTTCCTAGAAAGTCACGTCCTCTCTCGGTTTTGTTGCCCAAGGAAAATAATCACTGATAATGCTACTGCTTTCGGATCCAAAAAGATGGTTGATTTTTGTCACAGGTACCAAATAGCACTTGGTCATTCAACTGCCTATTACCTTCAAGGTAATGGATTAGCTGAATCATCAAACAAGAGCCTGGTGATCATCATCAAGAAGCTGTTGGAAGAGAACAAAAAATCATGGCATAACAAGCTTGTACATGCTCTGTGGGCTGACAGGCTTACAACAAAGAAGTCCATTAGCATGTCACCATTCCAGCTGGTCTATGGTACAGAAGCAATATTCCCTACCAGCCTTGGGATACCAGTGATCAAACTAGTCCAGGAGATCCAAACAGAAGAAGATAGCATGGTGAGGAGAATAAATCAGACAATCCATCTTCAACAGACAAGGGAAGAGGTCTACAACAGAGCAGTGAAAGTTCAGGAGAACATAAAGAAATTGTTTGACAAAAGAACGAAAGCTGTTGATTTCAAAGTTGGAGATAAGGTTTTGAAGAGGGATTTGAGAAGAGAGGATTAAAAAAAGCACAACAAATTTGACAGTTTTTGGCAAGGTCCATACCTCATCCAGGCCACTGTGGGGCCAAATGCTTTCTTCCTACAAGAACTAAATGGTACAGAGCTGTTTGGGGGTCCTGTCAATGGCAGGATGCTCAAACACTACTTCTGCTAATTCACAATTTCCAGTTTCATTTCCATTGTACATACCATTGCAGCTTTTTTATTTTTCGAGAAAAAGGAAAATGTTTCAAAAAATAGAGGAAAAGAGAGGTTCAGACATGCTTAAAACATGGACCTCTGATATGCAAAAGAGTGGCTCTAATAAACTCAAAACCTGAGCCAAAGAGAGTAATACAGCTGGTTCTAGCATGCCAAAATCTAGACTAGCAAAGGAAAAAGAAGAATCAGCTCCAACATGCCCAAAACAAGAGCTGAGGTGAAGAAAGAAGCGACTCTAACATGATCAAATCTTGAGTCACAAAGGGAAAGAAGGATGTTTCAAGTTTAAAATCTCAAGCCTTCACAGTTTTGTTTTCAGTTTCTGCAAATTTTGTCCATGTGCAACTGTCTATATGCCTTGGATCCACAGCAAGTCAGACAGTCTAATCCTGGCTTGACTGTTTTTCAATTTCTGTTGTAGAATGTAGAGAATAAATCTGCTGGACAGTTTAATCCCAGCAGATATTAGATTAGGTAGAGAAACATATGAGACCAACAGTCTAATCTGGTCTCATGGAGCAATAAGGGTAGATTTAGAATAGGTTTATTTTCTGTTTGCAAAAATAAAAATATGTAAAGGGTCTGCTAGCTTAGATGCACCCTGGAAGAAGAAAAAATGATAGGACTGTAGTGTGGGTAGGTAGTTTTTGGAAGAAATTTTTTCTGCTGATGTAATGTTTTCATATCATGGCAGCTTATCACAGAAAGAAGGGATGTGCAAAGCAGCAGGCCACTGGCCTACTCCAAAGATCTACTCTCTGAATTCTTGACTCCTTCAAGAAGAAGCCATCCCCATGTGGAGCCACTGTTAGCCCCTTATAAATTTCTTGACTAGCAAGCAAGGGGCTAGTTTGTTCTTTCAGTCTGCAAGGAATGCATTTCCCTTGAAAACACATCATTCTTGCAGCCTTGCCAAATCTCCTAACTTGTGACTGCTTCTCTCTGCTGATTTAAGCCAGTAAGCCTTGCTGATAAATAATTATGCTCCAAAAGGCTTTGTTTCGCCCCTTGCATCCCTGCCTTGTTCCCCATTCTATAATTTTCCCCTTCTTCTAAATTCCCTTTTGTTCCCCCTAATATCTCAATCAACCTCCTAAATCTCCCAAAATCCCCTTCAAATTTTTCCCGTGCCCCTTGTTTGGCCTTTTTCACCCTGTATCTCCCTATCGTTACCCTTTAGAGGCCTCAAAATGCATTAAAATGGCTTAGAAACCCATTTTCCACATTATAATAGGCCCAGCCCCTCTTCTGATAGCCCCCGCAGCTCTTCTTCCACGTGATCCAGCGCCGGAACCACCCGCCAGAGCAAAAGGCGCTATTCCCCAATGGATATCGGACGTCGTCTCAACCGTTGATCTTGGTAGATCGGACGGTTATCATTAAATCCCAGTGCCCGTGTTTCTTCGTCCATTTCCCAGATCGCGCCATCACCTTCCAATTACACGTTGATCTGACGATCCGCAATGCACCCGCGCCGGTGGTCCCCATGCACTGTTCCAAACCCGGCGGTTTTTATCGCACCGCCTTTGGGCGGAGGGCGGTTTTCCCCGATCGCGGAGCGATTCCATACATCAAATGACACGTGGCCCCGACACTGTTTCAAAACTGCCGGCTCATCACGCGTTAACGTTCGATCCACGATGCCGAGCGATATCGCTGCCAGCCGTTAGATCTCTGATCACCCATCCGACGGTCATCACTCATCAAAGTTGCGTGTTCGATAACCCTTCTCCACCGTACCCCTGGCCCACTGTCCATCGCCCTTCGACGCACCCTCCGCCATTGATCTCCGCCACGATCGAAACGGCCCTGATCTGTTGACCCACTGTTGACGACCCAGCCATTGCCCGGTCGCGCCACATCAACCCCACGTGCACCCGTCATACGTCATCCCATGCATCGCATATATTTGTAAAAATTTCGTGTTGTTTAAGGTTTTTCATTCGTATTTTTCCGCCAACCTCCACCTATGCATTTTTCGCCATTTCTCTAAGTTTTCTCCTCCATCTCATCATCAGCACGGCCATTTCCTCCATCCACACTGCCTCCATCGTTCCCGCCCATGGATTGCTTGATAAGTCCGCTGTTTTGCAGGGTTTCAAGCGGGGAAAACCGCCATGGCTCGTTATCTCTGTCACAGTGGCAGAGATTGCAGAACAGATCATGTACAGAGATTTAAAATGGAACAGCAAAAGAGGTTAGGGCACACCAATGAAGGTTTTGAGCCCTATGCAGTGGTTTGAGAAGCAAAACATCATATGGAAGACCCAGAAACCACGCAGAAGGTACAACACACGGAAATCAATGCACATCAGGGTTTTCGCTGCAGCAGAATGTTTTTCTTCATCAGGTATAGGGTGCCCATATAGTTTTTATTCCACACCATGTCCCTGAAGAAATCTCTGCCAGACAGTAGATCAAAACTACCAGAGCATTTATATGGCAGACTTCTCAGCAATTTATTTTATTTTTGTTCAAATCACCAGGAGTACCACGGAGTATTGCAGCTGAAATACATCAAAGTCATATCCAGAAGAAGCAAAGGCCTGAAGAAGACCGCTATTTCATCTAAAAATGACAGAAATTGAATGCTTAGGATTTAAAGCAGAATGGGTTTCGGCCCTCTTTCTTTTCAAGAGTTTAATGCAGCATTTAGTTCTTCACCTACCTCTTCTAATTCTCTTCAGCTATAAAATGCATGAGAAAATATTGTAATGGTTGTTGATCAGTTATCAGAGAACTGCAAGTAGTTTCTTTTGAGACACAGTCTCTGTGTAAAGATTGTAAGATAGGTTGAAGAATATCTTTTCAGATTGAGCATTCAGTTATTGGCAATATTGTACTTGATTGGTATTGTTACTTAATATGACAAGAACATTTCTTTGGATCCTAATCTGAAGCAGCGGTGATGTTTTCCTATCTCTGTGTTTACATTCATTTCATTTCGTTTCTACTGGCTTGCATCAGAATTTTGGCATAGGATTTACCCTTGTTAGGTACCATATGTTTCTGCTCTCCTTGCCATTCATGTTTCTCTTCTGAATGTATTGTCTAAGGAATGTTTTCAGTTGGTTTAACCAGTGTAGTGGGTGTTATTTCCTGCTCTCTGATGTATGAATTAAATGAATTCAGTTCTTAGATGCTTCTTGTTATAGATTCAGTTGGAAGATTTGGGAACACTGGGGATTAGTGTGAGCCCTGTCCACTAGGATCCTTGTGCGACCTGCTGATATGCAACATTGTGCTCTTAAATCATTGTTATCTCCTCCCTCCTACTTTCCATATCACATAATCATCTTGAAGATCCAAAGTTTCAGATGACTAGCCCAATTGAAGGCTTGCCTATTGATTAGCAAGCAAATCCTTTCCTGACTCTATTTCCCAATGGTTTTGAATACTTCCTGGAATATTTCACCTCTGCCTTATCCCTCTTGGCTCATCCTGGTCTTACATTGAATCCTTCTTTCCTGATAACCAGCAACCAAAACAAAAAATCAAACAAACAAACCCGAGCTTTATAACTAGGCTAAAATCATAACATTTGAGCTTCATAGACATAAACCTTTGCTCATATAGAGAGATCCCTCTCTGGACCCAGGAGGGCTAGATCCTGAGGTCTGAAAGTGGTTCTGATGTTGTCTCATCTTTTGGTCTTGCCAATCTGGAAAAAACATGGGAACCCCAACAGGATTATTCAAAGAACGGTTTGATAGGATCTCCTATTCCCTCATATTTATTTTCTTACACCATGGGATACCATTGGTGTAAGCAACGAAGGCCTTGAAAAGGCTAAACTAGTTCAAATCCCAACTCCTTATACCCCAACCTCGTTGGGGACATGCACAAAAAAAAGAGAAAGAGAAGACCACTCTGATACCACTAATAAATATTTATGAAGGAATGAAATGAAATATAGACATAAATAGAAACATAGAGACATAGCAAAAACAGAACTTCAACTCATTAATAACAAAGTATTGTCAATTTTTTACATGCAGAATGGAAATAAACTAGCTAAGGCGATGGTACCTTATCTCTTAGAAGAGATGTGGAGGCTACATTCCTTCTAAACTGTGTTACAATGAGGCTTGAAGGCATATTTATTATTGAGAAACAATGAAAAACCCTAAACATAGAAAAACCTAACCCTAGGAGATGAAGCGCCAAAATTCTATGGGCCCCGTTGGGGTAAATTGCTACATCGACTTCCCGGGTGTTAGTCATCAGTAATTTTTACCTGTTTAGATGACTAAATTCTTGTCCAATATTTCTAGAAACAAAATTCAAGAATCTTGTGAGTTCTAGAAATATTCACTATCCTGCTACTTTGTCAAGGCATGGCCAATCTATCACCCAGAGAAGACCAAATCATGGACTGATGTCCCTCATTCTCACTATGTTTTCCACCTCTAACCTTACCACTTTGCTTTTGTTTGTCTAGCCCTTCTGTTTATACCTTGGATTTCCAAGTAGCCTAGCCTTTTCCCCTAGTTCACCAAGTGCCTCAAGCAGTGGTGATTTTAAAACTCCCTTTCTAGGATCTTTAGATAAATCAAGTTTAGTTGTCTAGGATGGAAACACATTAAGGTGTGTTAAAACCATGTTTTCACCTCCAAACCCTGATTCAATTTTTCAGCCAAACCCCTAGTCCAAACATAATCCCACTAGGTCATATAGGGTCCCCGAGGTTATGCATTGTTTTGGTTTCGTAATACTTACTATTTCCACATATGCTCAAATGTGAAATCAAGTGAAAAGCAGAATGAGCTCATGAATGTCCAAAAGGTATCAAAGACCTCCGAAGGTACCTCCTTGATTAAAGCAGAGTCTGCAAAAGAACAGTCTACCTATGATAAAGCATTTTTGCGGGAATGTTCTATAATAGTTATCAACAGAATAAATATAGGGTAAGAAGCCTAACTCAGTGATGAAATCCATAGCAGGAGAAATGCAACATGTATAAGTTTTGAAGAGTATCAGTGTGAAGGCTACTTGAGCTTCTCAAGCACAAACACAGGTCTACAAAATAATCACAAGAAGAGAAACAACATGCGCCAAGTTCACAAAGAGTATCAGTGGAGCTATAGCTAGTTAGCACAACAGGTGACTGCTCAGTAAGGGATCTATGCAAGAAATCACAAGTAATAGAAATGCATTAGCACAATCAAACAAAACCAAAGTTTCTAGGAATGATAAAAAGGAAAAGGAAAAATCCCTTTAAAGATAGAAACCTAGAAAGGTAGGCCAAAGTGACCTAAATTTCATAAACCTCCAACAAAGATATTTTTCTTGCTTAAAGTTATCTCCTGCACAAAAGAGAAAAAGAAATGTCAGCAAAGGTAAAAAGGCCAAAGGGAAAAAAATTAGACAAAGTGGGTTTTTACCCCAAATTATTTCTCCCAAAGGGTATTAAAGACTGTGGCTATCATTTAAAATCATTTAGTCATATGAAAAGAGAGAGAAAAACTCCCAAAGCACAGAAAACAGGGTTTCTGGAAAAAATTTCAGGCAAAGGATCGTTGTGTTGTGCTCCTGTCTGTTTGCGCTACGCTCCTGTCTCCTCCCCCAGTGATTTTTTCTGTGCGGCGTTGAGCTCCTGTACAACTGTGCTACGTGCCTGTAGAAACAACAACGTGCACTCACCGCTTGGGCCCGACACATCTGTTACACGCCCACTCGTGCACTCTCCGCCTGAGCCCGACACATCTACTACACGCCCACGCGTGAAGTCTTCGCCTAGGGCACACCCAACAGTGCATTCAAGAGGCACCTGACTGACCCACGATGCGCTCCTGCGTGCTCAAGGCCGCCCGGGCACACACGAAAATGCATTCAGTCTCTACCCAAGGCAAACACAACAATGTGCAGCAGGTGACCCGCTGCGCTCCTAGCCATTCAGGAGTTGCCCGACAGGGTTTACAAAGCTGCCAACCACCTGACTCAGCATGTAGGAGTGCCCGTGCTGTGCTCCTAGGCATGCAGTGTGCAGAGAGTGCCCGTGTTGCGCTCCTAGATGTGCATCATGCAGAAGTTTCCCAATGACATGCAGAAGGCACCCAACTGACCCATGTTGCGCTCCTATACACTTCACTGCAGTTATAAAGTCTTAAGAGGTATTTAGAGTTTATTCCCACCCTTGCATACTATCTAAAGATAAAATTATATCAGGGTTTGTTTTCAAAGACAAGGGTCAAAGACAAAATGTCTAGGGAAGGTAGTGTTGACAGTGATGAGGCAATACAAAGACCTAAAGAACAACAGAGAAAGGGTGGGAAGGCAAATAGGTTTGAGCCTGTAAGCACTAAAGAACTGATAGCCTCTCCTACTATAGTTTCCTATTTTCAAGAAATAGGATTCTATGAGTTCTGTGAGAAATTACAGAGGATCCAGAGTCACCCTTAGTTGACCTAACTCTTTTCCCTAAACCTCCATAACCACCAAGTACACCTAGCTGGAGTGAAGCTTGAGCTGACCACCAATTCCATCTCTATGGCCACTGGAATACCTTGCATGGGAGAAAAGTGGTTCAAATAAGTGTATTTGGACCTAAGCCACTATCACCCATTCTTGAAACCAAGTTGTCAAACTGATTGCAAAACCATGTTCCCCTTTTCTCATTTTTTGGACAGATATGCTCCCCTAATGAATATCATTATGAAATACTTCACCTGTGAGGGTAGATTCTCCAGAGTCTATTCCTACCACATAAGACTACTCATGCATTTCACCAAAACCAAGATGCTACATTTTCCCTACTCCCTTTGTAAAATTATTGAGAAAATGTCTTCCATTATGCAAAAGAGGCCTCCCTCCCAACAAATGTCAACCCTTTTTCATCATTCCCTCATCAAAATTATTGTCTTACACCAACTAGAGCAACAAGGCATCCCATGGGAAGTTTTCATCGCCCATGATGTTTTCACAACTCCACAGCCTCTCCCTCTGCAAAGTCTACCATCATCATCTCAACTTCCTCCTCACACACCTTCATCACCATCCACTGACCATGATTCATCCTCTTCACATGAATCATCTCCCCAAACAAACCTCCCTCTTTCAACTTCTCCTAAAAAATCAGAACATGGAGAAAGCAGTGAAGGAGAGGAAGATGAAAGTGAAGAAAGCAGTGATGAAAGTGAAGAAATCAGTGACAAAGAGAAAGAGGAAGGTGATAAAATTATTGGGCCAAATGATGAAGAAGATGGCACTAAAGATACAAAGACAGAGGTAGACTATAAAGAAGAGGAACATGAAAACAGTGAGGAAGGGACAGACCAAAACAATGAACCAAAAGGTGAGTAAGAAGACCAAAATAGTGAGCCTAATGATAGTCAAGAAAAAAATGACAGTCAAGGAGAAGAAATAAATTATGAAGAAGATGAAACTGAAAATATAAAGGGCAGTGGAAAGGAGGTAGATGGGAGCAGTAAAGAGGACAAAGAAGACAGTGACAAATATGGCAAAAGCAGCCAAGAGACAGAGTTTGAAAGTAATTACAGTGGGCAAAACAATGAGGACAATGAGCCCAATAATGAGGGTAATGAACCAGATAGTGAATAAGAGGCTAGCCAAGAGGACAGTATACATGATAGGGAAGGGAAAAATTCTGAAGACAAGGAAAGTGAGCATAGCAAAAATGAAGATGATGCAAGTTATGATACAAAGGTTGAGTTTGACAGTGAACATAGTGGGTCAAATGATGAAGAGGATGACAGTCATAGAGATGAAGATGTACCAAGCAATGATGAAGACACCTCTAGCATTGTAAAAACAGAGGATGACAGTCTAGAGGGTCTTGGCAGTGATGCTAACATAAGAGATAGTGAAATTACCTCTCAAGAAGGCAGCCAAGAGCAAGGTGAAGAAAATGCACATACAGAGATCATCAATGAGAAGATAAGCAGTCCTAAAGTCACCAATGATCAAGGTTTTCAAGTAAAACTTGATGCACCTTTCCCTCTTAACTATCAAAGAGGAGAGAGGCATGTGTTTGCTGCCTCCAAAGGGCAAGGGGCCATGCCATCCTCCTCAACTCAGAATATTGATAAAGGTAAGAAAAATGTGAAAGAGGAAGAAGAAATCATGAAGAGGAAAGGGAGTTTGAACTCATTCACATAGACAGTGATGAGGAAAATGAAACAAGAATTGCAAACTCCCTTCTACAAGACAGGAATGCACAAATCAGGGACTTGGAAGATAAATTAGAGAGATCTAAAGATGTCATTTACTTCCATCAGATGCAAAACAAGCAGATGAGTGGCCAACAGGCCATCTATGAAGCAAGAGCACTCAAGTACCGGAAAGAGGCTCAAAGGTCACAAGTAAAGTTGGAAGATTTCATGGGAACTTATGAGGAGAGTAGTGATGAAGAGGGTCAAACTAGAAGGAGACCTAGAACTATGGGTCTTAGGAAAGCATTGGAAAAGTAGAGAGAAGAAGAATCAGCCCAAGCACAAAAATTTCCCCTCATTGAACTCCTTGCCATGGAAATTGAGCATGATAGGGAATCATGGCTTGAGAGGGCCAACATACATCTTGAGGCCAAGATGGAGAAGGCCAACAAAAACTTGGACTTGCAAAGGAGAATGGCTAATCACTATGCACGAAGAAACCAATTTGCAAGGAAAAAACCAAAATTGCCCAAAATGAGTTCCAAGCGCTAAAAGAGGAAAAGGACCAAGATAGCCTTGTTATTTTGGCCCAATATTATCTACAGGTCTCCTAGGACCCATGAGGCACTCATCCACCAAATTTGGGATAAATTGAACAAGTTTTTGTTTTTTGCAAATTTTGAGGCTAGGAGCGCAGCACACCCTGTGCTGCGTTTTTTTCCCACAGAATATTCAGGAGGAAATGCTTTTATTTTTGGGTTCCTCATAATTCATATAGCATGCTCAGAAAGTTTCAGCCCAATTGGAGTTGTTTTGGTCCCCCAAAAGGGTCAAAAACACCCATTTTTTCACCATTCTGCCTGTTTTTCAGGACATGTGCTACACTCATGGAAGTCTTGGAATTTTCACTTTTTGGACATGTTTTATAGGTCATATTGACAAAATAAACGTATATCTGGAAATTATACTTCAATTTCTTTCCAACGAGCCATCACGGAGCCTTTTTCGACATCGGGAAGGCCTCCAAAACACTACTACAAGAAGACCTATTTTTCCTATCTCTGTGTTGCGCTCCTGGCATAAATTCAAATTTTGACACAGTGTGCTACGCTCCTGTGGTTGACAAGGCAGTATGTGCGTTTAGCAAGTTTTTATATGCTTTTGAGGGCCTAAAAGTCAATTTAATTGCTATATATGGCCGAAAAAGATATTTTTTTAGATATTTTTGTGCCTTGGGCCTTGGAAGGCCTCAAGGATAATATAGATATTTCTGATTAGCCAATAGACTTCTAGATGATCTATTAGGCTTTCCTCCTCCTTGCTTATTATATATAGCATGAGGATTCATTGTAAACTTGGGCTTTTGATGTGTTTAAGAGCAATACATGGTTTTTGGAAGTTGAAGAACGATTTAGTGTTGTGGAGCTTGTGGATGATTTGCCCTGATTGATGGTGATGAAGGCTTGCTTGCGGGATCCCTGAGTTTATTTAATGGTGATGTATCTCTCATTTTTTCATGTTTTTATTGTTTTCCATATGTCCATATTTCTATATTGCAATAGCTCAGAAGAGTACAGGATGAGAAATTTTGTTTGAGGCACCTCAATCCTCCTGTTAGCTATTGTTTTCATGTTTTCTTCTGCTGGGTTAGCTTAAAGAATTCTTCATTTATCCTTAGGCCCACCTAAGCTTGTCTATTTCATTATTGGATTAATATGCCAGTTTATAAACATGATTAATGGTAAGCCCTGCTTGTTTAATGTTATCTAAACTATGTCTTGAAATCTCTCTTTGATGTATTAATTGTTAGGTTAAACCAAAGAGGTCTTGTTTCAATATTGCCCTTTGTATATGCTTATCAGTTTACTTCAAAGTTATTTATAGTTTAATGGATGATTTTTAGGCGTTCCCTCTTCATTTATTGATGCTATTTGCCTCTTATATGTTTTCAAATCTTGAAAGTAGAATAATTGAAGTTAGATAAAGTTCTCTTGCTCTCTTGTTCTACTGGATTGTTTATCTTGAATGTTTATTTGTTTAAAGTATTTTCATTGAGTAAATGGTGTGCCCTATCTCATGATTAGTATCTTTTGCTTATCAATATTAAAGACCTCCCTTTTCATAGGTATTTGACAAAGGATACTTTACTATCCTTTGCCCTACCTTGGTTCCAAAACTTAATGTCCTTTTCACCTCACACATAAACTTAAAATATCCATTGACTACACTAGATTTTCCCTGTGATGTACGCCGATTCACTATCGAGATATCAATGACTTCATAGACTCCATTGCCCAATTGATTTGATAACCTCTCACTCCACCTATCTTACTTGATCATCTTACCCCAACCAAAACAAAAAACAAACCTACACTTAACAACTAGCCTAAAATCAATCATCCAAAGCGAAAAATTTCACATCCTTTCGCGCTTAATAGAGAGAGCCCTCTCTGAGTCTAGGAAGGCTAGGCCCTAGGACTCCAAAGACTGGTCTGATGTTACCATGTCATTTGGTTTACCATTCTTCCAAATCATAGGACACTAACATAATGGCAATCACGGTGGGACCTTCTGAGTTAGTGACAATCTAAGTACTCCTTAGGACTTCAGAAACCTTCATCAAATCATAGAGAACTCAACTGATAGCCAAAGAGTAGAATCTAGCTTTTTCACCATCCTAGTAAAGTGATGACTCAACTATAGAACACTCTTACAAACCTTAGGGCCACATATAGAAACTCATAAAACCCCAAAACATTTCTATATTGGATTTTTGTCAGTATTGGTGGTGGACCATAAACACATATCTTCAAAACAACTAAAAATATCCACCTGGCGACTCCACTAGCCTCCAGTAGGCCTTCTAAACTCTACTAGTGTCCATAGACTCCTATAGGATTGTGTCGAATCAACCCTGAGAATTATAGGATCCTAGTCACACACTTTGTGAGTTTAGACAACATAAAAAGACGTAAACTTTTCAAAAATTTCAAAAAACCTTCAAGCCTCTCTAAATTTTGAGTTTGAAATCTGGCTTCGCGAAGAATCAATACCAGACCTCATCTGGACCCAAACCCTCCTACTATATTTGATGACCCAGAAAAGATTTTTTGGCAAACTTCCGAAACTAGAAACTTGGCTACTAATAGGACCATTCATAAAGCAAGATTTGTACCTGAACATCTTACAGACTTGCAAGGTTCCCAGTTTGACTTGTACCATACGAGAAACCTGTTTAGAACCAAGTCATAAAGTAGGATTGACCATACCAACCTTGAGCCCATAGACTTGCAGCAGAGACCTAGCGGAGAAGCTTCCCCTTCCACACCACCTGATTTCCAACTTCTCCACCACTTTGTCTCTTTTCACCCCAGGTCTGCTCAGAATCAATTTACTGGTCCAAGTACTTCCACCACACCCATTCACACCTCCACTATGAAAAACACTCCATATCATCTCACAAACCATCCTCTTGTAAATCCCCCATCAGCTCCCATCATGGCAGCATGGTATGCACCCCTAGTGTTACTGCAACCCTTGGTACCTTTGCCAAATGATTACCAATCTAGAATCCCACACTTTACCGGGGCTGAATCTACCACTGCCCAACAACATGTAGATAGAACGAATGGTGCTTTTGACTACATGGAATTAGAAGAGGAAACTATGAAGATGAGGATTTTTTCCCAAAGCCTAGGAAGAGAAGCTAAGAAATGGTTTAAAAACTTAGCTCCCAACAGTATACATGATCTCCTGTCCCTTTACCAAACTTTCATAAACAAGTGGGAGATCAAGAAAAACCCCCTCCAAATCCTATCTAAATATAACAATCTTAAGAGGAATGCAGGGGAAAGTGTTTAAGATTATTGCACCAGGTTTAATAGTGTCTACAATGCCCTCCCACCTCACATGAAGCCCCCACCAGGTCTAGCACTAGTAAAATTTCCGGAAGGCTTTGATCTGGATATGACATACCAGTTAAGAGAAAGAGACCCCACAACTTTGGAAGAAATTCAAAGGGGAGATATTAGTGCAGAAGCCAACCTCACTGAAAAGAGGGCTAGGATGAGGTCAAAAAAAAGGGTTACTTACAAAGATGAAACCATACCCTCCACCTCCTCTTCTGATTCCAAGATCAACAACCTAGTTAGGACCATTGAAAGAATGATGGAGAAAATAAACTTAAACAAAAGGACACCTCCTAGGGTTAACCAAACAAATCCCCAAAACAGAAATAGGAACCAGAAATTCAGAAGGGACCCACCCCAAATCAGACAAAGAGAAAATGAACAACAAATCAGACCCTCTTTTCAAGATAACTACCTAGATAAAGGGGAAAGGGATATCGAACAACCTGAAAAAAACCATGTAAACTTATTAGGCTCTGATAATGAGGGTTAGATTTTTATCACAGAAGAAGAACAAAGTTTGTTCTCCACAAATCAAACTGAAACAGACTATGAGGATTCTGAAGACTACCGCTTGGGGTTTGAAAATGCCATCATGGAAATCCATAAGCAATACGATCTTAGGAGAAAAAAAATACCTAGATTATGTAAAAAAGGGCAAAATAGACCCTGATGTCACGAAAGTACCTAAAAACAACTTTAAGAAGACAACATAAAATGCCAACACTATGACTAAGAAAGCTAAAACAAATAAGGAAAAATCAACCATCCAAAAAATGACACAAGCTACCTTGGTACTTCCACTAGTGGCCCTGAGAAAACTATGTTGTCTAGAACCCCAAGTCAGATTCAACAAGCTAAAATGGTGGAAAAGGTTGTGGCTGAGAAAACTAATGTAAATATGTCTAAGATACAAGTACCTTTCAGTTTTGAAGGAGAAATTGCTAAAATCAAAGTAACCATGCCTCTCCCCGAACTGATTGCCCAAAGCTCGTATAAGTCTCAAGTTCTGAAAGTTCTAAACATAGGGAATGATACCAACTCTTTAAAATTGGCTGATGACACACCTGAGCTGTTGTTTGGACCCAAAATAGAAGGAAAATATCAAGAAGAAACCATTCCTCCTTTTTACATCAGCCTAAACGTACATGATAAGATCCTACATAATGCCATGCTAGACTCTGGTGCCTCTCACAATATTATGCCAAAGGTTGTGATGGAGAGGTTAGGCCTGGAAATAAAAAAACCTTACAAGGACTTATACTCCTTCGATTAGAGTAGATTGAAGTCTTTAGGCCTAATCAAAGGTCTTTCTGTCAATCTGGCACAAGTACCAGCTAAGCACCTAGTCATGGACATTGTGGTGGCAGATATTCCCCCCAAGTATGGCATGCTTTTATCGAGATCTTGGGGAGCTAAGCTTCAAGGGAACCTTCAACTAGACATTTCCTATGCTACCATCCCTGTTTTTAACTAGACAAGGAGATTATACCCAGAGTCACACATGAAGTATATGGTTAGCAGTCAAGAGAGGCTAGACAATACACCTATTTATTCCGTACATTCAGATCTTGATTCTTTCATTCTACATACCGAAGAGGAAATTGATGAACAGTTAAGTGAAGTTGAAACAGATCTAGGCACACTACAACAGTCAAATCACTTCCTCTATGACGAGCTCGACAGTCATAACTATCACAACTTTGAACAACCACATGATGATAAAACTAAACTTGACTTCCTGCAAATTGAAAATAAAGTTTCAAAGCCAAAAATCAGTTTAGAATTTGAAAGAGGTTGTTCAAACAAAGGGAAAAACCCAAAAACACAACTGTCCCCTTTTGGAAATCCAGAAACACTGAAATGCCTTCACAAAACACAAATCTTTTGAAATCGGGATCAAGAGAGTCTCATGTTTTTACCTTACATAGATACTTCATCATCAGAAATTTTTTCCCCTTCAAAAGAACTTTTAACTCTTACAAATACTGTTGTAGATCCTAAAGAAGTATCTGCTGAAGTTGATATAGAGGGATATGATAAGGATAATCTTGAAAAACCTGAGATAATTATCACTACACACAAAACAAAGAAATACAAGACTGTACAAATGTTTCTAGGATGTTTGTATGTATAGGGAGTCTAGTTCGAAACCTTGTGACATAGACATTATTCTAAGAAGCCCCCATTTCAAAAAGGATCACAAAAACCTTGAAAAATTAATGTCACTTAGAAAGAAGGTAAAGGGACATAGGCTGTTTATAAACTTTAGGTACCTAGATCAACTCTCCCTAAAGAGAAAATACATTTTTCCCAAAATAGATCATACTTTACAAAGGGTAGGGGTTTCTAACCAAATATCATTGCATAATTTTGTTTTAGGTTACCATCAGATGATACCACTTCAAATCAATCAAGTTAAATAATTTTTCAAGTTTACCGGGAGCAATTATAGGTTTAACCAAATGCTTCCTGGGCTAAAGAACACTAGAGACACCTTCTGAATACCTATGGCTCCTGTTTTAAATTTTTTCACTATGGTATACATTGATGACATCATAATTTGTTTTAAATATGATAAAGAATACCTTTTTTACCTAAGGAAGATCTATGACAGAAACAAGTTTGGGAATCAAGAGTCAAAGAAGAAGCGCTAAGGAGAGCATGGATTGTTTGAAAATTCTTGGATCATGTTTTCAAATGAAAATAACTGTGAGTTATATTCACAACAACTGAATGGAAAAAGATTGTATGGAGACCCTCTTGAAGACAGGATGCTCAAATACCATTGTTGAAAATATGCCTAGTTGTTAAACCTTCACTCATTGTACATACCATTGTTTTAAGAAAAGGCCACAAAGAGAAAAAACACAAAAACATATAAAAATAGAAAAAGAGGGAAGATTTAAAGAGAAGGTAAAGCCCCATACCCAAAAAATAGTAATACTCAAAGTGTGCAATCCTAAATGCCACTACTGATGCAAAAATAATTTCTTGTTCATTCATCTAGCTTAATCATGGCTGGACATGCTTTCAATTTATTGTTGATAAGTAAGTGAAAGAATGCTGGTCAAATCATTTAAGCTTGACTTGTCAAAAGAAAATAGATTAGGAATGAAAGATGTTGGTTCCACATGCTTAAATTTGAACCAAAGAGAAAGATATGGATGATTACCAAAAGATAAAACATAGCCCTCATGCCTTCTAGTTTGTTTGCTTATGAAAATAAAGTTTGTGTGCATTTTGTCTTGATGCCACGACTCATGATGAATCAGATTGTTTAACCCTGGTTCAATTCATGATTTAAATTTCTTGTTAATAGCTTAGAGAATGAAGTATGTCATACTGCTTAATCTTGACAGTCAAATATTTTAGGTAGAGAATAAGAAGAGTTCACTAGCATAATCTGAACTCTTGGAAGAAACAAGTGTAGAGATAGTTTGTTTTTTTCTTTCAAAAGAAAATATGTCAATGGGTTTGCTAGTTCAAGTGCACCCAAGGAAGAGAAAATGTTAGGAAAGTAGGTTGGGTAGGTATAGGCGAATTTGAGATAATCATGTTTTCAAATTATCAAAATCACTACTTTAGGGAAGCAACAGCAAAACAAAAGAAGAAAATCCACCCAATGGATGAGGCACTGGTCTTCATAAACCAAGAGATTTAAAATTCTGGATACCTCCTGAAAAGGAGCTGCCCTCCCCAATTGGAGCCACTGTTAGTCATCAGTAATTTTTACCTGTTTAGATGACTAAATGCTTGTCCAAGATTTTTAGAAACAAAATTCAAGAATCTTGTGAGTTCTAGAAATCTCACTGCCTTCATTATCCTTAGGATAAATTTTTCACTATCCTGCTACTCTGTCAAGGCATGACTAATCTATCACCCAGAGAAGACCAAATCATGGAATGATGTCCCTCATTATCACTACGTTTTCCACCTCTTACCTTACCACTCTGCTTCTGTCTTTCTAGCCCTTCTGTTTATACCTTGGATTTCCAAGTAGCCTAGCCTTTTCCCCTAGTTCACCAAGTGCCTCAAGCAGTGGTGATTTTAAAACTCCCTTTCTAGGCTCTTTAAATAAATCAAGTTTAGTTGTCTAGGATGGCAATGCATTAAGGTGCGTCAAAACCCTATTTTCACCTCCAAACCCTGATTCACGTTTTCAGCCAAACACCTGGTCCAAACATAATCCCAATAGGTCATATAGGGTCCCCTAGGTTATGCATTGTTTTGGTTTTGTAATACTTACTATTTCCACATATGCTCA
The DNA here is from genome assembly GCA_034641835.2 of Pinus albicaulis. Lineage (NCBI taxonomy): Eukaryota > Viridiplantae > Streptophyta > Pinopsida > Pinales > Pinaceae > Pinus > Pinus albicaulis. Next base: position 116,624,883 of record CM076576.1, read on the forward strand.
AAGGTGAAATCAAGTGAAAAGAAGAATGAGCTCATGAATGTCTAAAGGGTATCAAAGACCTATGAAGGTACCTCCTTGATCAAAGCAGAGTCTGCAAAAGAATAGTCTACCTATGATAAAGCATTTCTGCAGGAATGTTCTATAATAGTTATCAGCAAAAGAAAGACAGGGTAAGAAGCCTAACTCAGTGATGACATCCACAGTAGGAGAAATGCAACATGTCTAAGTTTTGAAGAGTATCAGTGTGAAGGCTGCTTGAGCTTCTCAAGCACAAACACAGGTCTACAAAATAATCACAAGAAGAGAAACAACATGTGCCAAGTTCACAAAGAGCATCAGTGGAGCTATAGCTAGTTAGCACAACAGGTGACTGCTCAGTAAGGGATCTATGCAAGAAATCACAAGTAACAGAAATGCATTAGCACAATTAAAAAAAACCAAAGTTTCTAGGAATGAGAAAAAGGAAAATGAAAAATACCTTTAAATATAGAAATCTAGAAAGGTAGTCCAAAGTGACCTAAAGGTCATAAACCTCCAACAAAGGTCTTTTTCTTGCTTAAAGTTATCTCCTGCACAAAAGAGAAAAAGAAATGTCAATAAAGGTAAAAATACCAAAGGGAAAAACATTAGACAAAGTGGGTTTTTACCCCAAATTATTTCTCCCAAAGGGTATAAAAGACTGTGGCTATCATTTAAAATCATTTAGTCATATGCAAAGAGAGAGAAAAATTCCCAAAGCGCAAAAAACAGGGTTTCTGGCAGAGTTTTTGGGCAAAGGATTGTTGCATTGCGCTCCTGTATGTTTGCGCTATGCTCCTATATCCTACCCCAGTGCTTTTTTCCTAGTGGCGCTGCGCTCCTATACAACGGTGTTGTGTGCCTATATAAATAACAGTGTGCACTCACCGCCCGGGCCCGACACATCTGCTATGCGCCCACCCGTGCACTCTCCGCCCGAGCCCGACACATCTGCTACACACCCATGCGTGCAGTCTCCACCCAGGGCACACCCAACAGTGTGTTCAGGAGGCACCCGGCTGACCCGTGCTGTGCTCCTACGCGTTCAGGGTCGCTCAGGCACACACGACAGTGCGTTCAGTCTTCGCCCAGGGCAAACACAACAACGTGCAACAGGTGACCCGTTGCACTCCTAGTCATTCAGGGGTTGCCCGACATGGTTTACAAAGCTTCCATCCACCTGACTCAGCGTGCAGGAGTGCCTGTGCTGCGCTCTTGGGCGTGCAGCGTGCAGAGAGTTCCCGTGCTGCGATCCTAGGTGTGCAGCATGCAAAAGTTTCCCAACGACGTGCAAAAGGTGCCCGACTGACCCATGCTGCTCTCTTATACACTTCACTGCAGTTATAAAGTCTTAAGAGGTATTTAGAGTTTCTTCCCACCCTTGCATACTATCTAAAGATAAAATTAGATCAGGATTTGTTTTCAAAGACAAGGGTCAAAGACAAAATGCCTAGGGAAGGCACTATTGACAATACTGAGGCAAGTCAAAGACCTAAAGAACAACAGAGAAAGGGTGGGAAGGAAAATAAGTTTGAGCCTATAAGAACTAAATAACTGATAGCCTCTCCTACTATAGTTTCCTATTTTCAAGAAGTAGGATGCTATGAGTTCTGTGAGAAAGTACAGAGGATCCAGAGTCACCCTCAGTTGACCAAGCTCTTTTCCCTAAACATCCATAACCACTAAGTACACCTAGCTGGAGTGAAGTTTGAACTGACCACCAATGCCATCTCTATGGCCACTGAAATACCTTGCATGGGAGAAAATTGGTTCAAAAAAGTGTATATGGACCTAAGCCACTATCACCCATTCTTGAAACCAAGTTTTCAAACTGATTGCAAAACCATGTTCCCCGTTTCTCATTTATTGCACAGATATTCTCCCCTAATGAAGATCATTATGAAATACTTCACCTGTGAGGGTAGATTCTCCAGAGTCTATTCCTACCACATAAGACTACTCATGCATTTCACAAAAACCAAGCTGCTACATTTTCCTTACTACCTTTGTATAAGTATTGAGAAAATGTCTTCCATTATGCAAAAGAGGCCTCCCTCCCAAAAAATTTCAGGCCTTTTTCATCATTCCCTCATCAAAATTATTGTCTTACACCAACTAGAGCAACAAGGCATCCCATGGGAAGTTTTAATCGCCGATGATTTTTTCACAACTCCACAGCCTCTCCCTCTACAAAGTCTACCATCATCATCTCAAATTCCTCCTGACACACCTCCATCACCCTCCACTGACCATGATTCATCCTCTTCACATGATTCATCTCCCAAAACGAACCTCCCTCTTTCACCTTCCCCTAAAAAATCAGAACGTGGAGAAAGCAGTGAAGGAGAGGAAGATGAAAGTGAAGAAAGCAATGATGAAAGTGAAGAAATCAGTGACAAAGAGAAAGAGGAAGTTGATAAAAGTAGTGCGCCAAATGATGAAGAAGATGGCATTGAATATATAGAGACAGAGGCAGACTATAAAGAAGAGGAACTTGAAAACAGTGAGGAAGGGACAGACCAAAACAATGAACCAAAAGGTGAGCAAGAAGACCAAAACAGTGAGCCTAATGACAGTTAAGAAACAAATGACAGTCAAGGAGAAGAAATAAATGATGAAGAATATGACATGGAAAATACAAAGGGCAGTGGAAAGCAGGTAGATGGGAGCAGTAAAGAGGACAAAGAAGACAGTGACAAAGATGGCAAAAGTAGCCAAGAGACAGAGTTTGAAAGTAATTACAGTGGGCAAAACAATGAGGAAAACGAGCCCAATAATGAGGGTAATGAACCAGACAGTGAAGAAGAGGCCAGCCAAGAGGATAGTATACATGATAGGAAAGGGACAAATTCTGAAGACAAAGACAGTGAGCATAGAAAAAATGAAGATGATGCAAGTTATGATATAAAGGTTGAGTTTGATAGTGAACATAGTGGGTCAAATGATGAAGAGGATGACAGTCATAGAGATGAAGATATACCAAGCAATGATGAAGACACCTCTAGCATTGCAAAAACAAAGGATGAAAATCCGGAGGGTCTTGGAAATGATGCTAACATAAGAGATAGAGAAAGTACCTCTCAAGAAGGCAGTCAAGAGCAAGGTGAAGAAGATGCACATACAAATATCATCAATGAGAAGATAAGAAGTCCTAAAGTCACAATGATCAAGGTTTTCAAGTAAAACTTGTTGCACCTTTACCTCTTACCTATCAAAGAGGAGAGAGGCATGTGTTTGCTGCCTCTAAAGGGTAAGGTGCCATGCCATCCTCCTCAACTCAGAAGATTGATAAATGTAAGAAAAAAGTGAAAGAGGAAGAAGAAAATCATGAAGAGGAAAGGGATTTTGAACTCACTCACATAGACAGTGATGAGGAAAATGAAACAAGAATTGCAAACTCCCTTCAACAAGACAAGAATGCACAAATTAGGGACTTGGAAGCAAAATTAGAGAGAGCTAAAGATGTCATTTACTTCCATCAGATGCAAAACAAGTAGATGAGTGGCCAACAGGCCATCTATGAAGCGAGAGCACTCAAGTACCAGAAAGAGGTTCAAAGGTCACAAGTAAAGTTGGAGGAGTTCATGGGCACTTATGAGGAGAGTAGTGATGAAGAGGGTCAAACTAGAAGGGGACCTAGAACTATGGGTCCTAGGAAAGCCTTGGTAAAGAAGAGAGAAGAAGAATCAGCCCAAGCACAACAATTTCCCCGCACTAAACTCCTTGCCATGGAAATTGAGCATGATAGGGAATCATGGCTTGAGAGGGCCAACATACATCTTGAGGCCAAGCTGGAGAGGGCCAACAAAAACTTGGACTTGCAAAGGATAATGGCTAAGCACTATGCACGAAGAAACCAATTTGCGAGGAAAAAACTCAAAATTGCCAAAAATGAGGTCCAAGCACTAAAAGAGGAAAAGGACCAAGCTAGCCTTGGTATTTTGTCCCAAGCTTCTCTATAGGTCTCCCAGGACCCATGAGGCACTCATCCACCAAATTTGGGAGAAATTGAACAAGTTTTTGCTTTTTGCAAATTTTGACGCTAGGAGCGCAACACGCCCTGTGCTACAGTTTTTCCCAGGGAATCTTCAGGAGGAAAGGTTTGCATTTTTGGGTTCCTCATCGTTCATATAGCATGCTAAAAAAGTTTCAGCCAAATTGGAGTTGTTTTGGTCCCCCAAATGGGTCAAAAACACCCTTTTTTTCACCATTCTGCCTGCTTTTCAGGACATGTGTTGTGCTCCTGGCAGTCTTGGAATTTTCACTTTATGGGCAGGTTTTAGAGGTCTGATTGAAGAAATAAAGGTATATTTGGAAATTAGACTTCAAGGGATTTCCAACGAGCCATCACGGAGCCTTTTCCGACATCGGGAAGGCCTCCAAAACACTGCTACAAAAAGACCTATTTTTCCTGTCTTTGTGCTATGCTCCTGGCATAAATTCAAATTTTGACACAGTGTGCTACGCTCCTGTGGTTGAAAAGGCAGAATGTGCGTTAAGCAAGTTTTTATATGCTTTTCAGGGCCTAAAAGTCAATTTAATTGCTATATATGCCCGAAAAAGATATTTGTTTAGATATTTTTGTGCCTTGGGCCTTGCAAGGCCTCGAGGACAATATAGGTATTTTTTATTATCCAATAGAATTATAGATGATCTATTAGGTATGAGGATTCATTGTAAACTTGGGCTTTTGATGTGTTTAAGAGAAATACATGGTTTTTGGAAGTTGAAGAACAATTTAGTGTTGTGGAGCTTGTGGATGATTTGCCTTGATTGATGGTGATGAAGGCTTGTTTGCAAGATCCCTGAGTTTATTTAATGGTGATGTATCTCTCATTTTTTCATGTTTTTCTTGTTTTCCATATGTCCATCTTTCTATATTGCAATAGCTCAGAAGAGTATAGGATGAGAAATGTTGTTGAGGCACCTTAGTCCTCCTATTAGCTATTACTTTCATGTTTTCTTCTACTGGGTTAGCTTAAAGAATTCTTCATTTCTCCTTAGGCCCACCTAAGCTTGTTTATTTCATTATTGGATTAATATGCTAGTTTATAAACATGATTCATGGTAAGCCCTACTTGTTTAATGCTATCTAAACTATGTCTTGAAATCTCTCTTTGATGTATTGATTGTTAGGTTAAGCCAAAGAGGTCTTGTTTCGATCTTGCCCTTTGTATATGCTTATCAGTTTACTTCAAAGTTATTTATAGTTTAATGAATGATGTTTAGGAGTTCCCTCTTCATTTATTGATGCTATTTATCTCTTATATGTTTTCAAATCTTGAAGGTATAATCATTGAAGTTAGATAAAGTTATCTTGCTTCCTTGTTCCACTGGATTGTTTATCTTGAATGCTTATTTATTTAAAGTATTTTCATTGAGTAAGGTGTGCCTTATCTCATGATTAGTATCTTTTTCTTATCAATATTAAAGACCTCCCTGTTCATAGGTGTTGAAGGAGGTAAATCCCCTCTGCGGACAGAGGCGATCCCTACTAGCCCAGATCGGGTCTAGCAACAATCGTTCACGCTATATTGCAGGTTCCTAATTGCAAATAAACCAACTAGCGATGAAGGCTTACCTTGAATCCAACGTTGTCGCTTGTAGAGAAATTAGCACTCCTGTTCCTTAGCTCCGACAGATCACAGTCCTCACGATCTCCGTGATCGGACACCTGCACACGCAAGAAACAAAACAAACGCAAGCGTAAAATCCAGTATATGCAACTATATGTCAGTCAGAGAAGACATAACTCATCATCATAATCAAAAACGGAAGTGGAACCATAACCAATAGTCACTTATCATTAATCAATCAAAGAAGAATACAACCATAGCTCTGACGCTGAATTCTCCTTCGGAGGGTCGCCAGCGGAACACGTCTCGAAAAAGCCTATCGAGGATGAGAAAAACCTCTCTCTCCGAATGTCTCGAAGATAATCTCCTTGCTTGGATTTGGCCTTAAGGGAATGAATCAAGGCTCTTACAACATAAGGCTCTGATGGCTCTTGGGAACTTGGAGACTCTACCATTCAGCCATTCAGCCCCTTCATCAATGGAAGATGGCTATATTTATAGAGGAGAGGAGGAGGTTGGGATCCCTACAATAGTGGAAGGGAGGCCTTATCCCTTGGGAGGTTCCTCATAAGGTGGAAACAAAATGCCAAAGGAGGAAGGCGGTGGTTACTCAGTCAAAACCACTCCTGATGACTCATCCACGAAGTTGTTGTAATCGAAACTTCGCCTCCTTTTTTAAAAAAACTTTCCAAAAGAAGATTGGCGTGGGTGCTTATCTGGGACAGAGCACCAATTGGCGTGGGCTTAGTGTTAATTTTCCTCATTGGCGCGAGTACATAACGGGCTACCAGCGCCAAGGCAAAAACAGGTGTTTTTAGGGGTCTGCTCAGGAAATGATCAACAGAAGAAATGTTGTCCTCATGGAAAGGGATGCAATGATGGTATTTGCAAGGCATGACACTGCTTATTGGTCACAGAAATTACCCTCCAATGGGCAAGATGGGGATTGCAGGGATGGTGACAAATTACTGTGTAACAGATGCCCCCTAAAGCATGAGGCCCGAAAGAGAGAGAGGGGTGAAATGCTTTACGAGAACGTGTCCAACTGAAAACACCGCCGTCGAAAAACCTGCATAGAGAAATACAACTGATATCTCAGATACATGATATATATGGGCGCAACCATCCATAACAGAGTATACAATAATCCAGATCCAAGGTATGGGCACAGCCATCCAGTGAGGATCGATAAATAGACTCAGGTATGGTCGCAGCCATCCAATCAGTGAGTCATGTAACTAATCATAAGAATCCACAAAATCATAGCCTGGATTATAACAGACAGGAATCTAGGGTCTTGCGCTCCATCTCGACCCAAAAAAAGTACAAGTTCAAGCATGCGAATATGTGAGCTGAAGTTGAACATGCAAGAACATCGCCTGATTACCAGCCAATGATGAAAGTTGTTTAACAGACGCGAGAGGTACCACCAATAATGAAAATGGTCCTCAAGGTACTATAGGTACAATCCACGGCATGTGAATCAATGAGCTGGCGTCGAACACCCGTAGAATCACTCGATTGGAGGCCAATGATGAAAACCTCACGTCGAATGTGAAGAACCTTACATTGAGGCATGCAAGTTCCAAGGTACCATAATGGAGTCTCTAGATCAGCTTCCTGGATAATGAGCTGAAGTCGACAGGAAGCGACCTTGATCGAAGGTGGGCCATAGTGTTTCCCACATCATCGATGTGAGACAGAGGAACATAATGTTTTTTTGAATCACGATCAGATGAGAATCAGAGGAAGGTTGATGCTTGCAGAGGTCAACTTCTCTTGAACATATAAACGACACGAAAATGTGTTTGGCATTGTTTGACATCAACAGATCAAATGTCATGATGACGAGGAAAAGAGGAGATGAGAGGTCAAAAGGGATCACCCAAACCCATGGAGGCAAGTGAAAAAACGAGATGAGATATCCCCAACCCGACACAAATGCAGACAAGTGCCATGTTCAAGAGCGACATATTTCCGACACGACAATGATGTTGGTTCCATTTTCCTCACCATTTCTGGCGAGTACCTCTTTATTTTTACACAAGCTTGAAGAGGATACCATATTCTTGTCATATAAGCTCGTCTTTCAGACGAATCCATCCTAGTACATTTAACAAGCCCTAGGAAGGAGAAACTCGAATTACGTCATGATTGACAATTTCCGATGTCATTTAGGTTTAACGAGTCTGACAAAGGGAGAACTCGGCATCTTTTCATGTTTAGAGAGTTTGAAAAGACAGCAGAAAAGTAAACTCCAATGGTCCCTTTTCGTAAATAGCTCCTCAGACCCGAAAAGGTAGAAAACTATGTCTGAGAAAACCTCCTAGTCGCGATAGGCTAGGGTATTCCTTTTTCGTAAATAATCTATCCCAGCCTGAAAAAGGGGTAAACGTATACTGGGTAGATTTCATTTCAGGGCCACTTTAACGATACCGAAATGACAAGGGCCTTAGCAATATTTTCATGTTTAGAGAGTCAGAAAAGAGCTGAAAGATGACTCCTCCTGGAGGAACGAGTGGTATAAAGGGTAGCAACTGGTTTCGGTAATGATGGAACTACTCTGACCAAATAAAGGTTAAGAGGTTGGCTAACAAGACCACTCATCGTAGCGGTTCCTCAGGAATGGGTAAAACAACCAAGTGAAGGCATATGATTGGCCAAGCAGATAGTGATGATGGAGTGAGAAAACCAAGGCTCATCTGGAAAAAACAGGCTGATAAAATGGCAATCACGAGAGGTAAAATGGGAATGGTTTCATTTTTACACAAGCTTGAAATCAGAAAACTCTGCTTGAAATTGGTTTCATTTTTCCACAAGCTTGAAACAAAGATAAACTATGCTTGAAACCGGTTTCATTTTTACACAAGCTTGAAACGGAAACAAACTATGCTTGAAAAAATTAAGCATGCCCCCAGCGTGGTGACTCAATTCAAGGTACATGCCCCCCAAGCTTCAATCCATATGGAAGGCAGATAAAGTGAAGGTTCAAATTACGAAATTAAGGAAAAGACTCGACTGGTATTTTACGAGACCTGATCAGAGACTCGAATTGAACAAGAACGTGTTTCATTATTTTAACGAGGTTGACACATTAAAAGAACTATCCTCAGGACCTTGTTTCATTGTTTAAGGATCTTGACACAAGACAAGGAACTTTACTCCGACGACCTTGTTTCATTTTTTAAGGAGCTTGACACAAGACAAGGAACTCTGCTCCAACCAGACCCGGTTTCATTTTTTTAAGGAGCTTGACACAGGAAAAGAACCATGCTCCGATGAACTTGTTTCATTTTTTAAGGAGCTTGACACAAGACAAGGAACTCTGATCCAACTAGACCCGGTTTCATTTTTTTAAGGAGCTTGACACAGGAAAAGAACCATGCTCCGACGACCTTGTTTCATTTTTTAAGGAGCTTGACACAAAAAAATGAACTCTGCTCCAACAAACCTCATCATAATGAACAAGAAGTCATCGCTTCCAAGAGTTCCACTCCCGATGGAAGGAAAACATCCTGGACGTCAGGACCCAATGCCCCCAGCACTTGATGCACAATGGAACTATTACTGAGTACAGGCACGGGGTAGGTAGCCACATAGTTGACCTGCGGTGGGGCAGATACAACGGGTGGATAAAAACCAGGAAGGGATGATGGCTGGCCAACTGCCACATCGGGACCAAAGAACAAAAGTTGATCAATGGTCACAATCCGTCCTTCATGTGGAAAACAGACCACACAAAAAAGGGAAGAGACAAGCACTCCCATGGCATAGGTGTAATCGTGCCCCAAGAGCAGATTGAAATCCAAGGGGCCTGGAACAGCCATCACGTCCATATGGACGATTTTACCTCCCAAAGTAACAGGTAACCTTGGAAGGATCCCTAACGGTTGACTCGTTCTTCTGTTAAATGCCAACAGATTCTGCGTAACAAGCGCAAGCGGCGGCGAGCCAAAATCTTGCCAAGTAGTTGAGGATAGAAAAATAACAAATGTGCCTTCATCTATAATGGTGCTGGGTACGACCAGACCAAAAGCCTGTACTGTAATCTCGAAAGGCACATAAGACGGAAGGCGGTATCCTGAAAATCGACTCCAATCAAAGGAAGCGGCCAAACTACTCGGAGGAGCTACCATCGAATCGAGATGGTCTTCCCCTGGTGTTACGGGAGAAGAAGGAGCATCCTCCACGACTTCCATCATGGATTCGGGAAGAGTATCCTCTAACACCTCCATCAGGGGAGGGGGAGGAGCCACTTCTTGAGGTATAGGGACAGGATAATCTTTCTCCAAGTCTGAGGAATCTGAAGAAACAAGAAGAACCTGAGGGATGTGAGGTCCACTCTCAACGGAAAAGACCTGGTGCACCGCAGACGGGGCCAGCCCAACCGATCCCATGACCAATGGTTGGTCAGGAACAGATTCCTGAATTTGAATTTCCGGGGAGTGGGATCGACCAAGGATGAATCTTGACCAATCGTAGGATCAGCTGGTGGAGGACTCAAAGAAATTTGTTTATAACCATCCGGAAGGCACGGTGCAGAAACAGTCAAGTTTTCCAAAACTCACTTGGCTTCATCCATATACGGACAAAGGTGAATGGCATGGTGCCCTTCACACAACTTACAGGGATTGGTAATCTTACCCTGCTTCTTAGGATCCTTACCAGCACTAGCTGAAGACGCGCCCCCAACCTGACTCCCGGAAGCCAAAGGCAATGGGGACCGACCGTTGGACCATACCTCGAGCACCTTGGGAATGCCAGGGCAATCTCGAAGAAGATGGTCTCCCGTACACAACATGAAAGGGAACTTGAATTTCCGCGGAGGGTTGGAAGATTTATCAAGAGGAGATGTTTCAGAAGTAATAGCTGCAGCCTTAGCCTCTCTCTTATCGGACTTCTTCTTCTTCTTAGCCACCTAGTTACTCGAACTCAAAATTTCACTAGGCAAATAAGAAGAGGAGGACGTAGAAACAGGCGAAGAAGGGGAGAGGTCCACCTTGGAATCAACATGATGTTGTTTAGGTGGAGGAACTGATTGAACAGTAGCCGAGACATTTGGGACCACAGAGGTTGAAAGCAACCAAACAGGCAACCCAACATTTAACCCAGGAAGGGACAACGTTGCCATATAAGGAGCACCAACATTTCCAAAAGGAGGAAAAGGACCAGGATTCCCATCGGAGGGGATTCCTTGGTTGGTGAACTCCGGAAAAGTTTCCATTAGAAACAATCTTCAGAACAACACCCTAGGGAAACTAACTGTAACCAGGAATATTTCATGGGTAGTTAATTTTTAAAACATTGAAACAAAACTCTACCGTTTCATCTTTTAAGAGTCGAGAAAAGATGACTCTATCACTTTCAAATTGGAAACTAGTGTGAAAGGACAAGAGCTTGATGATCTTTTCAAATTTAAGGAGTCAGATAAGATCAAAATGACTGCTTAGGAATGCTAGGCAAAGGGTGTACCAAATAACCGTGAGCTGCAATATACACCTTGGTTTCAAAATGAAAAAGAAATCAGCCAAGGACTTAATGTACATGCAGGAAATCTCCCTGAATGCAGTGTCCGGTGTATCACGGGTATAAGGCAGCAGACTCGGCTTCCTATGGATAAAGGATAGAAACCTAGTGGGGTCTCCCTTTATATAGGCGACGGTACGGAGAGCATAATTCCGTACTAGCGCTGTCTAAAGCCAAGAGGCGAACGACAGCTACTAGGTTTAACGATGCCGGAACACGTCTCTAACCTAGACCTCTAAATGTTTCGTTAATGTTTCAATGCTTCCTTAGGTAAATTGAGTAAATTTTATGGTTGATCTTCAATTATGTTTCAGTTTTCAGGCCCTACCGAATGTCATCTGACCATCTCCTATATGCAACTATATGAGAAAAGAAAACTTTTCAATTCGATGAATGCTATCTAGTTAAGGGAAGAGCTTCAAACAATGATGCGACATAAAACAACACTCCAAACGAAATCTTTTCCAAACTAGATGACTTTCACTATCCAAAAGTAATTTCAAACATTCAACGATGCAAACAATGCAATGTGATCTATGCAAAATCCTCTTTTTTGAAGACTATGCAATTGTAATCTATGCACAATTTCCTTTTTCCTTTTCAAATAATAAGAATGCACTCAATGCATTTTTCGATGAAATGAGAATCTACTTAATGCATGCTTTCAATGAAAGAGAATGCAATCAAAGCGATTTTTAGCTTTCAATCATTAAACAATGTGATCTAAGTTCAATGATAAATCTCAAAATACTCTTCAATGCAATGTGATCTAATGCATTTTAACAAAAAGAACACTTTGAGACGAAAACTAAATAAACGAAAATCTTCTTAATGAAGGATGAATGCAAAAGAGATGTACACAAACACTAAGAATGCAATCGTTGTTTCAAACACTTTGTCACGAAATCCCTCAAAAGGCGACAAGACATATGAGGTCAAACACAAAGAGGACTTCCAAAGCAAGAGATCAAAACAAGGCATTCATTCCCTTTTACATTAAGCAATCATGGAGAGAAGACATTTCAAACAATGAGCAATGTAATATATGCTCATATAGGGGAAAGACCAGAAGGGAAAGACACACTGGTGAAGGATTTAGGGAAAAAAAATCTCAATTTTCACACACCCTGAAATTGGCCTGACTTTGTCATTGACAACTAGCGCCAACTGGTGCGACTTGCTCACTAACAACTAGCGCCAATGCCTGAAAATGAAAAAACAAAGAATTTCTCCCAACCAAGACCAAACTCACCACTTCAGGAAGAATCTCCAAGACTCAAATGAACCATGTAATCTAGGCTCAAAGCGAGACAAAGCAGAATTCGAATGAAGAAGAAGCCAATCACTCAAATAACACAATAAAATGATGAAAAACAGCCAAACGAATGTAAAGAAGCAATCACAAGGTCGACTGAACAAATAGAAACCAAAAAATCCCAAGGGAGGCTCGACACACAAGAGCACCTAGATGCCCTAAGGCTAGAATGTGAAATCGATGGAAACGGGAAAACAACCAAGGACGAAGGTCACAGCCAGTCAAACAAGGCTCTAGAACACTCAAGCAGTTGAAAAAACAAAACCAAACACACTGATCAAGCTCAGGAAGGTCAAAACAGGGCAAACCCTAGTACCTCACAAGATTGGCACGACTGTGAGGCTGAAACTAGCGCCAGAAATGAATTGGCGCGGGTAATACACTAGCAACCTGCGCCAATGGGCGCGACTGTCAAGCTGTAAAGCGCGCTAGTTGAGTTTGCTATGGAAAAATAAAAAAAACACTCCAACAAGCATACTAGTCATGATCAAGCTGACCAAAAGCCAAAATCACAAAAAGAGCCAGCCAAAAAATCCGAACAAGCAAGCAGGATCGAGAAACAACCGAAAAGACAAGACAATACTCCAAGTGTTCAGTTTACAAACTAAACCGGAGATTGACTGAAGCATCTTTGATCTACTCCGCAATTGCAGAGCAAGAGCGTTTCGAAGGCTATTTGGCTAACTTCAGGCTCCGTCTGTAGCTTATAAAGCAGAACAAAAACAAGCTAGATGATCCCCAGTGGAGTCACCAATTTGTTGAAGGAGGTAAATCCCCTCTGCGGATAGAAGCGATCCCTACTAGCCCAGATCGGGTCTAGCAACAATAGTTCACGCTATAGTGCAGGTTCCTAATTGCAAATAAACCAAATAGCGATGAAGGCTTACCTGGAATCCAACGCTGTCGCTTGTAGAGAAAGTAGCGCTCCCATTCCTTAGCTCCGGCAGATCACAATCCTCACGATCTCCGTGATCGGACACCTGCACATGCAAGAAAAAAAACAAACGCAAGCGTAAAATCCAGTATATGCAACTATATGTCAGTCAAAGAAGACATAACTCATCATCATAATCAACAACGGAAGTGGAACCATAACCAATAGTCACTTATCATTAATCAATCAAAGAAGAATACAACCATAGCTCTGACGCTGAATTCTCCTTCGGAGGGTCGCCAGCGGAACACGTCTCGAAAAATCCTATCGGGGATGAGAAAAACCTCTCTCTCCGGATGTCTCGATGATAATCTCCTTGCTTGGATTTGGCCTTCAGGGAATGAATCAAGGCTCTTACAGCATAAGGCTCTGATGGCTCTTGGGAACTTGGAGACTCTACCATTCATCCATTCAGCCCCTTCATCAATAGAAGATGGTTATATTTATAGAGGAGAGGAGGAGGTTGGGATCCCTACAATAGTGGAAGGGAGGCCTTATCCCTTGGGAGGCTCCCCATAAGGTGGAAACAAGAGGCCAAAGGAGGAAGGTCATGGTTATTCATTCGAAACCACTCCTAATGACTCATCCACGAAGTTGTTGTAATCGAAACTTCGCCTCCTTTTTTAAAAAACTTTCCAAAAGCAGATTAGCGCGGGTGCTTAACTGGGACAGAGCGCCAATTGGCACGGGCTCAGTGTTAATTTTCCTCATTGGCGCGAGTACATAACGGGCTACCAGCGCCAAGGCAAAAACAAGTGTTTTTAGGGGTTTGCTCAGGAAATGATCAACAGAAGAAATGTTGTCCTCATGGAAAGGGATGCAATGATGGTATTTTCAAGGCATGACACTGCTTATTGGTCACAAAAATGACCCTCCAATGGGCGAGATGGGGATTGTAGGGACGGTGACAAATTACTGTGTAACAATAGGTATTTGACAAAGGATACTTTACTGCCCTTTTCCCTACCTTGGTTCCCAAACTTAATGTCCATTTCACCTCACACATAAACTTAAAATATCCATTGACTACACTAGATTTTCCATGTGATGTACCCCGATTCACTATCGAGATATCAATGACTTCATAGACTCCATTGCCCAATTGATTTGATAACCTCTCACTCCACCTACCCTACTTGATCATCTTACCCCAACCAAAACAAACAAAAAACCTACACTTAACAACTAGCCTAAAATCAATCATCCAAAGCGAACAAGTTCACATCCTTTAACGCTTAATAGAGAGAGCCCTCTCTGAATCTAGGATGGCTAGGTCCTATTACTCCAAAGACTGGTCTGATGTTACCATGTCATTTGGTTTACCAATTTTCCAAATCACGGGACACTAACACCGGGATCATTAAATTGGCATACAATCTTTGTTCGACATGTACGATACCTTATTAGAAATATATATCCAAGGACTACAACTTTTGAATACAAAACCTTATCATAAGCTATGGTTTTTCCCATTTTCCAAAAAAAAATGTTTAGGGCCTCAAAATAGATCTAGAATTTGAGGTCTCGAAAAACTGTTGTTGGCGAAAAAATGATGAACAGGTTGAGACCCTGGGTTCTGGAACAGGGGCGAAAAAAGGCTTCGTCGTAGTCTAGTGTAGTGTCGACATTTTCACCTAACTCAGAAAGAATAAGGTGTCTCACCCAAGGCCTGTTGCAACCTTATTTAAGGGGTTGGAACCAACGTCAGGGGAAATCACATGGACCTATTAATACTCTTTAAACCCAGAACTAAGATATTGAATATACAATCATAACAGCTTAAGAATTCAAAAGGAACATGTACCATGCATATGAATTCATAATTTTTTTTTAAAAGGAGCATATAAAATCACACAAGAAAAATCTCAATTATCCCTGCAACTTCTTCTTTCATTAGTTTCAGAAGCACTACATCAATACATTCGGCTCAAAAACCCCATCGACAGAACAAAGACTAGTAATACAAGATAATACATAACCAGGATAATACAAAATAGTGCGGGCTCAATAGGCTCCGTGACAGCGTTTCAATATATTTATCTCTTCTTTCTCTGGCCTGGCTTTCTTTCAGCCTTTTTAAAAAATTCTCTCGTTTGGACGTTGCTTCTCCCTTGGATGCTCCACCCTTTCCTTTTCAGCTGCCTTTGTTGCTCGTCTATGTCTACTTCCTCGACTATCAACGAACATTCCAACTCAATTGCGACTACATGTGCCCTAATTTCCTTAGCTGATATCCCACAAGTGTCAGACTTCTATGGAGTATTTCTCCTTCCTTAGCTGCCTTCTCTGGAACTTCCAACCAGTCAAATTTGGTCAAAATGTGGTCACCTAACAAAACTTGGAAAAACTTTGTTTCCAAAATGAAGGGCCCAATAAGCCCTGAACACATTTCATTGACTTGTCCCTAAGTCAATCATTTGTTGTTGTTGTTGATGCTTCTTGCAGTTGCGGTGCCCATATCGGTGCTTGTCCTTCTTGCCATGTTCCTTCAAATGAAGGGCCCAACTCTATAATGGACTCAATGGATGCATTCTTGCACTGTGTGTATTCAACTAGTGTCGACTGCAATGAACCTGTGATGTTGCTCGCTTGAATGAGGAACTGTGTTGCAAGGTAGGTTATTGGTTGAGCAGGGTGTGTCATTAGGAGGGTATTCCATTGAGTTTTTAGCTCCTCACTTATCTGTTGTAACTTTTGAAAGTGACTTTGTGCTGGCAGCTTGACATCTTGGAGTAGCCTCTTAGTTTTTCTTGATTTTTGCTTGATTTGTTCAATCTAACTTTCGAGGGCATCCACCTATGCTAAGAGTTCCTTTTGTTGGTTGTGATATTTGGTTGCCATGGCTTGGTTGAAGAATTTATTATCCTATTTCCGCAAGGGGTAAACCAGTTTATTTTTCTTGGCAAGGCAACCAGACCAGTCTCGAACTTGTGCTAGGAGTCATTTAGCTTCCCTCATAGCCTGGATGATAGAGGATTTCATGCAAGCTGCTTCGGTTATTTTCTTCTTGATTTTGCTGGCATACTGGGAGGTTGGGTCTGGCATTAGAAGAAATTTCATCCTAAAAGTTGCCTCCTAAGGGAAAAAAAAAAATAAGAGTTAATAATTTTGGAGGGAAAAGAAGAAAACTACTTTTTTAACTGTATTTTTGGCTTATCTCCTTATAGGTTTACTAAAATTTAAATTCTATACAGTCGTTGGATGTGGAATTAAATTGCACATCCAACGAGTACCCATTTGCATACTTTTGAGATGACCCAAAATGATAAAAATTGTACATTAAAAAAATGTGTTGAACAAGTTTTTTTAATGTATCTTCAATTTTTATCAATGTGGGTCTTCTCAAAAGTATGCATAATGGGTACTATTTGGATGTGGAATTTAATTCCGCATCCAACAAGTGTCTAAACTTGAAATTTGAGTCAACCTATAAGGAGATAAGCCAAAAATACAATTAAAAAAAGTAGGTTTTTTATTTTCCCTCCAAAATATTTACATGTGCCTCTTTTCAAATTTAAAGGATTTTGATTGGTTTACATATTATGTATGTTAAAATTGCACCAACTCTTTTAGGTTGAAATTTCCTCAAATTTAGTGCCCTTTGAGTGTCGGAAATAGTTCGTTTGAGCTCTCTATTTGTTGAGACAAGGTCGGTGTTGGCTACTTTGATGGGGTCATAGTAGTGGGTTTGTGGAACCGACTCTATAATGGTTGGCCACCGACAACCAATTTCTCGAACTATCATTGGGGTGAGGTTTCTCACTATGATGGATCGGCAGTGTGAGGGCTGAAATGGTATGTGACAGATTATGGTGGTGGCGAGGAGGTGGGGTTGACAGCTAGGGGCAATGTGCTTATGGTTTCAATTTTCGGGTTCTCAGAGCTGATTGGATGATATTTTTCCGTTGATGTTCTTGGTGCTAGGAGTAGATATAACAAGTACATAGTAAAAAATTTTGTGATTATGGGGTGAGCTATGAGTGCCTCATTAGTAGTGTCCATAATGGATTGGACTACAGAGTCTACCTCCATTTTTGTTTCTACACCGCAGATATTTCTGGATGGAGGAATGTCTGAGATAGTGGCTGATGTCAAGGTTTTTTGCGGTGATGGATTGTGCGACCTTAGGGATACGACAAAAGTGGAGGGAATATTTTCTTCAGTGATGGGTGTGCTGTTGTGAGAGCGGGGTTCATCGTCAGTAAGATCAACAACCTAAGTAGAGGTGGATTTAAATAGTTTCTTAGGAATGGATGGTGGCCTGGTGGAAAGTGGTCAAGTGTCCCTTATGGTGTGTTTAGTATCAGAATGAGGGCCCACTGCGAGAATTGAAGCAATGGCTGGGCTACATGTTAAAGAAGAAATTGAACTAGAACTAATAAACTCAGAAAAGGTAGGAAAAGGACTTAATGATGCCCCAAGATCCTCTAGAGTGCTACGGAAGGACTGCATGTGTGTCTCGACCTTCTTGATGACTAGATTGAGTGTTTCTTCGTCGAGTTGCTTTTGGGAGGAAGCATGGGTTTCTCCAGGTACTGGCTTAGGCACCATCCCTCTGAAAATATATATATTTTTCCCATCCCGAACTTCTCCAGCAACTCCAGGCCAGGACAAGCCTTCAGTATGGAAGGCCTCTGCTGATAGAATGAATATTTGAGCCCGCAGCTGAAACATGTCGGGGTTGATGAACTTAAGTCGCACCCATGTGCTACCATGTCTTACACCAAACCATATATATTGAGAATAATAATCTAAGAGAGACCATGGGATCATGGTCCTGGTATTGGTAACAGTTAGAATTTTCTGGTACATGCCAACAAATGAAGCTTCATTGAGTTCTTTGTTGTTGAGGTCCCTGAAAGTCTGCCACGAAAAATATCTGAGTGAAATGGATTGATATTTAGCAACCGACATCATCTATCTACCCTTTGGTGGGCACCACTTCCACGTAGCTAAGGAAACAATGAGATATCCATATATAAAATAATTTGCCCGCTTGTAGACATCTTTACAGGCTTCAAAGAGTTCATTTAATAGAAAATTACACCAATTTAACTGTGTGCCTTGCACACAAGTTTTCGCAATTGAGATTGTGCATTCTCGTTTTGAGAAGTGGCGCATGAGCTTTCCAGCAATCATATAGAAAGAGAACTTGATGGTAGGCTTGTTAATTAGTTTGATCAAGGATCCCTTACCACCACGTTGGGTATCATACCTATTGTAGTAGGTATCATCACCCATCTTCTTTCCCCGTTTGGAAGTATTCTGAAACGTAGTTGACACCACAAATCCTATAGTGGATAGCTCTGTGAGTCTGTGAATGTCGATGGCATGAATTGGGTATTCATTTTCAAGCCATAGATACCCTCCATGCATTATGCTGATGAGGAATTTTGTACATTGCATCGTTTCTCCCGTAGTGTCGACTACTGGAAGACTGCGCAGATTTAGAAACATTGACCTCTGTAGTCCTCTAAAGTATTCTTTAACTCTCAATGAATGGCTTTCATCGTATTTGGAAATATCTTCTATATAAACCTCACATTTTAGCGTTGGTAAATGGAAACAGTCTGAGAGATCATTATCTACATGCATAACCTTGTCATACTTTCCATAGAGAGGTTCAATTTTGACGATTCTTGATTCTAATTCGATTTTTGGAATAAAGATTATGGTCTGAGTCATGGTTGTAGTCTAGAGAATATACACAACATACACAGGGGGCTTGAATTGTTGGGTGTGTGTTATATTCTTTCCATGACTAGTTGCACGCGCCCCCTGTTCATAGTGTTGGGCGCAACAACAGGGTCATAGAGGGGCAGAAGCCCCCCCTATCGAGGGGTTTGTAGGGGGGAGGTAGTCGTCTAGGTAAATGCCCTGGGAATAAAAAATTGGACCCTATAGTAGGTGGGCAAACCTACCTATGGTTTTGTGCATGGGTTTTGCACATGGTTTTGGGCATGATGGTTTTCTGCCCATGGTATTTTGTAGATCTGGTCAAGGGAACTTGGTTATGTTATAATATAGGGCTAATGGATTGGGGTTTATGAATGCTTCGAAATGTATATATATGTATTGTAACATTGAAAGGAACATAATTAAAAATAAATCTAGTAGTCATGGTTTTGGGATCTAGGGGAAAATATTTGTGTATACTTATGTTTTATTTTCTCACCATTGTTTATTTTCTGTTTTCAGAATTTTTTAGCAGCTAATTTCTGTACAGGGTTAAAACCTACATTTGGCATTAGATTTGTTTCAACATCAAGGGGACGCCTTTGCTGCTGATGGGTTTTTCTCGAACCTGTGGTAGACCTTGTTCAATGGGAGATTTGCAGGATCAATTCTTGTGGTGAAAGAATATGGTGAGCAGTGGAAAGATAGAGATCGAGAAATTTAATGGTCAGATTTTTGAGTTGTGGAAGCTCAAGATGAAGGATCTGTTAGTGGATAAATATCAGTGGATCGTGGTAGATCCGGGTACTAAACCAACAACAATGTCATCAGACGACTGGGAAAAGTTGGATTAGAAGGAAAAGAGCACAATACGGTTGTGTATCTCAGATTTAGTATTGTTGAATGTATCATGGGAAGCTATGGCGAAGGCTTTGTGGGAAAATTTAGGGACTTTGTACCAATCTAAGTCTCTTGTGAATAAACCATTCCTACAGAAAAATATGTATAACCTGAGGATGAAGTATGGAGACTCAGTGTGGTATAACATGGTAAAATACTACTCCATACACACCTCAATAAAATGGACTTGTAGAAAGAATGAATAGGACTTTGATTGAAAATGCAAGAATCATGCTCAGTGGTGTTGGGCTAGGACAGGAATTCTGGGCAGAGGTAGTGGAGACTACATGTTCCCTGGTTAACATGTCACCTTCATCAGCATTGGAGGATAAGACTCCACATGAGGTATGGACTAGTAAGAAACTCTCTCTTTCACATCTAAGGGTATTTGGATGTGATGCATATGTACATGTTCCAAAGGAGAAAAGAACCAAGTTGGATAGTAAATCTGAAAGGTGCATCTTTATTGGGTATAAGGATGGTTTAAAGGTTATAATATTTGGAACCTAGAAACAAGGAAGATTATGTACAACCAATATGTGGTGTTTAAAGAGGTGAAAAATGTTATTAAACATGAAGTCCTACCAAAGGAACTTGAAAAGATAGAGTTTGAGCTAAAGGAGGAAGAATCAAACTCTAGAGTAGAACAAGAATTAGAAGAGGAAGAGCCACAAACTCCAACTTTGAGAATTTTAGTTCAAGAGAGAATGAAACTGATGCTACCACAACAGCAAAAACCCACATTCTCACCTTAAAAAAAAATACTTGTCTCATTCATGCGCTAAAATAATTCTCAAACTGGGAAAACTCTAATGCGGAAGCTTACCTTTTCAATCGATGGTTAAAACCATATAATAAAACCCACTTTATGGAAATTTGTATCAATATATGTAACCTTGGTTAAATACCCATTTTAAACCATCATATATTCGAGCCCCTCGCTTAACATTTCATTTGATTCAAATTCTTGTCTTTGGTTAAAACCTTGAACATCAACATAATAATAATATAAACTTTCGGCCCACATTTACCAAATTACCTTTATACATAATTATATGCACTCACCAATAATATTCACTGGTCATGAATGCCATTAAACATTAATCTATTTCTGGCCCTACAGCTTTTACAACTTACCCTTCCACTGTCCATTATTCATCAAATCTTACGGCTGATGTTTCATTACACTCCAACTCAAAGCTTCTTCATCCAACGGTAGTCGCAACACTTCAATCGATCATGCATAATCCAATGTATTTCGCGTTCAAATAAGCCCGAACTTTAATGACTAGATTTCACGCGAAATGGGTGGTATTGAGACACCACGTGTCAGCCCATAACCATTATCGCATTCAAACAGGGATTTACCACTTACCAGGTTGCACCCACACGAAAACCATTTGTTGTTTTTCAAAAACCACCTCCGCGTTCATTTGACTCGAGTTTTGAATGGAACTATGGTTCCATTCCTGAAGAATTTCACAACCCTTATGCTATACATCTTCACTGTTCACTACAATGCTACTCACATTCCATTACGCCATTACTTTGTGTTTTTTCCGTCTTTGTTCAACTCATGATTTTGAACAGGCCAGGGTTCCATCCAATCTTCAAACCCACTCTGACATTCAGACAACAGATGGATTATTCTTCTTCTGAGGTTCTCATCCATACAATAAACCCTCAAATGTGACTCCAACCCTCGGATCTCACTGCACTGTGTTTACACAACAAAATGTGTAATTTCTCCTTGAAATTCTTTATACGATGTCAACTCCAATTGCAAAATACATCCAAGCCAAGTTATACCTCAATTTAGAAGTTCAAGCAATTATTTAATGGCATCGATCCATTCTGTGATCGATGCTAATTTTCTCAATCACACAGAATTCAATAAATGAGCATTCACCCTCAAACCACATAATCTCTTAAAAATGTAGCTTGAATATAAAATGGCAGAATTTCCCTTGTTCCTATCAATTTCACTTGCACACAATATACACTCAAAACACAAACTCAGAAATTGAGTTTTCTATATTAAAACACAATAATTACATAGGAAATTCCTTCCTCTGGCCTGATCTTCCGTTTCAGTGGCCTTTTCCCATTTCTGCCCATAGGCTTACAATTCAAACTTTACCTCTCTATCTCTGTTCTACCTTCTCTCCTTTTATGTCTTGAGGCTTATCATTTTTATACAAAAGGTTCTGAAACTATTTTTGGCTTCAGATCCTTCATCCTCTCAAAAAAACCCTAAATATCCTCTAACTCCTCATTTTCCTCAACTAACCCCTAAGGATCCTCTTTCATCACAAAATCATGAAACTAATTATAATTTAAAATTTACCATTGATTCCTAAATCTCTCAATCCCTATACACTCTCAACTAGCCTAATTCTCTCATGTTCTCCAACATTCGAGAACATTTACAAAATTCCTCACAATATTTAATTAATTTTCATTAAAATCACTCAAAACATCATATAAGAAACCAAATCCCTTGAAAGCACAAAACCCCTAAGTCTTATTAAAATACAAGGAATTTTCTTGAGCCTAATGCTCCTGCATCAGAAACCAAAAAGGTATAGTCCATATTCTTTTTGTTAAAATTTTTCTTTATCTATTACGAATGATGATCCCAGAACTCTAAGGGATGCAGTAGATTCAGAGGATGGAAAACTCTGGAAAGAGGCCATGGATGATGAAATGGCATATTTGGACAAAAATGAGTCTTGGGATCTAGTGGAGTTTCTGGCTAGAAGGAAACCCATTGGAAGAAAATGAGTGTTTAAGAAAAAGATGAATGCAGAAGGCAAGGTGGAGAATTACAAATCTTGGTTGGTAGAAAAAGGTTATTCCCAGGTGTCGGGAATTGATTTTGGTGATATTTTTTCTCCTGTTTCCAAGTTAGCTTCTATTAGATTAATTTTATATGTTGCTACTACTTTTGATTTTGAGGTAGAACAGATGGATGTGAAGACAACATTTCTTCATGGGGATCTGGAAGAAGAGATCTACATGAAGCAACATGAAGGCTTTGTGGTGAAGGGTAATAAATAACTAGTATGTAGGTTAAAAAAAGTCTTTATACGGGTTAAAACAATCACCAAGGATGTGGTATAAAAAAATTGATACATATATACGAGGACTTGGCTTCACCAAAAGCAAAGCAGACCACTGTGTGTATTTTAAATTAATTGGTGACCTTGTTATTTATTTGGTCTTGTATGTGGATGATATGGTGCTAATTAGAGATGACAAAGAAATTATCCAGGATTTGAAGACCCAATTGTCCTCCAAATTCGGCATGAAGGATATTGGTGTTGCAAACTATATTTTGGGCATGGAAATTAAATGAGATCAGGAAAAGAGGAAGCTCTGGTTAAACTAGAGGAAGTATGTCGAGACACTACTGCAGAGATTTAATAAGCAAGATAGTAAACCGGTGAAGGTTCTTATTCTTGTAGGTGTAAAGTTATATGTTGAACATTTTGCTAAGACACAAGAAGCTGAAGAGGACATGTCCCATGTTCCATATGCAAGTGGAGTCAGTAGCCTGATGTATGCAATGGTGTATACTAGACCATATATTGCACATGCAGTGGGAATGTTGAGCCGGTTTATGTCAAAACTAGGGAAGGAGGATTGGACAACAATGAAGTGAGTTTTCAGGTATTTTTGTGGCTCTAGTGATTATGGTCTGTGCTACCAAGGAAGACTACGATTGGATATATTTTTGGACATCTGTGGCTTTGTTGATGTAGTTTGGGCTAGAGATATAGATCATAGAAGATCTACAAGTGGGTATGTCTTTAACCTATTTGGAGGAGTAGTCAGTTGGATGAGCAAAGATATTCTGTAGTGGCTCTTTCAACTACATAGGTTGATTACATAGCAACCACTCATGCAAGCAAGGAAGCAGTTTGGTCGTAGATATTGTGTTCAAGTATGGGATTGGTACAATGAGCTATAAGGATAAACTATGACAACCAAAGTGAAATTTTCTTAGAAACAAACCCTTCTTATCATTCAAAGACAAAGAACATTGATGTTCAGTATCACTTTTTGAAGGATGTAGTTGATGACAAAAAGGTGTTGCTGGTAAAGGTGGACATTTTAAAGAATGTTGCAGATACATTGAAAAAAAAATTGAGCACTGAGAAGTTCTCTTGGTGTAGAGAAACAATGGGTGTTACAGGGTTGGACCAATGACTAAGCTCTCATGTGACCCCCTGTGTGGAAAATAAAACAACAAGTGGGATAATTTTGGGTGTGCGTTATATTATTTCCACGACTAGTCAACAGACCTACCTATGGTTTTGTGCATGGGTTTTGCACATGGTTTTGGGCATGATAGTTTTTACTCGTGCTATTTTGTAGATCCGCTATAGGGAAATGCAATTATGTTCTAAGCCAAGGTTAATGGATTAGGGCTTATGAATGTTTCAGCATGTATATATATGTATTGTAACATTGAAAGGAATTTTTGGCTCAAGGGGTCCTAACCCAGGTTTGGAGTGTACTGCGCAACCAACAATACCCTCCAATTACTGGGCCTTTCGGCAGTGATCCATTTGCGTAGATTAAAGTCTCACCCAAAGTAGCATGGGTGGGTGCTGGAACCAGGTTTTTGCATCCAGATGGGATTTGATGTGGATCTAACCCTTGCTGATATGATCTAATTACTACTGCACTATGCTATCACTTTTAACCCAATTCAAATATAAACTTAACATAAACACTTAATATTGTTATAATTATTGCGCAAACATAGAGATCTACTATTATGTGATTAACCCAAACAAATGTGCATCAAATAACAGAAACTACACAACAGATCTATAAGAAAATCATTAACTCATAAGGATTAATGCATCAACACATAAAAACAGAAATCATGCCAGTAAACAAGTGATTTTTCCAAAAATTCTCTTTATTAATCAAATATTCAATGAATACAACTCCTTTCTTTTGCACACAGCCCACGACTTTCCTTAAGTCTCTGTGCGCACAGCCGCAGGAGCCTGTCTCCTAGTCAGACTAATCACCACTTTCCCATTACCACTTCAACATTCATAATCATGAGATATCATATATCTCTTGGCGTGACTCATACATCCCTATTTATATTACTTAGACACGCAAAAACCATGGTCCCAAACCATGGTTTGAATCCCATGTTTTACCCCTTTAACCGTTACAAAGTGAAGGAGCTTTGACCTGCCCCAAAGTCCCTTGACCTTCTGCATGTTGTGATTTACCATCAAAGTTAACAAAAATACATTAAGACTCGACCTAGGGGACCCTAGCCCTACAAGCCCCCAACACAAAACTGTGACTCGTCCTCGAGTCACTCTGCACCGGATTCTTTCATTTTGGCCTTTAGTGCATGAATGGCTTTTTGCATAGGTTGGATGGACTCAACACTCTTTGTTGCAATGTTATGTGCTTCTCTAACTAACTTCTCTGTATTAGGCCCCTCCGCTGGCAAGTTGATGCAAGTCATTTAGCACACACATGGATGGGTTCATCCCCATAAGGTTTTAGGCGACTACCATCAACATATCTGGGAAGTAATTCACCATTCAACTTAGCCAATCGTACCAAACCTCCTTCTGTAATTTCTTTGATAATATAGGGACCGAGCCAGTGCATCTTGAATTTCCCTGGAAAGCTCGCAAACTTACTGTCATAGAGCAACACCAAACCATCATTCTGGAAATTTTTTGTTTGATATGTCGGTCATGCCAAGCCTTTTCGCGCACCTTCTGCACCTATTGGTGGAAACAAAAAATGAATTTATCTTCCTCCAACGCAACAAGATGCGACATACGCTCCTCCATAATGTCTTGGTCAACAATGTTGGTTACAGCTGTGATATGCACACTAGGATCAATGTATTCCATAGGCATAACGAACTCATGTCCGTAGACCATCCTAAAAGGTGTTCGTCACGTCAGCTTCTTGCACGTAGTCCTGCATTCCCATAGAACAAAAAATATGCGCATATCCCATTCATTGTGATTGGCATTGCATATATTTGTCGGCGCATTCTCTAGAATCTTATTGAAGGCTTCTGTAATGTTCCAAAATTTTAGCCTTCAAGCTACATGGAACATTAGAGTTAGCAGCAGCACTAATCGATGAATAAATGGGTCGAAAAGCCCATAAGTATCCTAAGGAGGATAAAAACACTCCAAGTGTGAAAGGAGACACTCTTTCTAGCACAATAAGACACCTCCATGTGTGAACAGGGTTAAATTGAAGCTGCTTTGACTAAGTCAACAATGCAGTTTTAGTGGAGGAGGATTCCAAGGATGAATAACGAAATTTTGGAGGGAGATGTAACTTGGGTTAGAAGTAACCTACTTGAGTGGGGCCAAGGGCAAGAAAAATAATATCTTATATAAGGAAGAGGATGGCAGCATTATTCTTGATGTCTTAGTTTATTCTTCTTGTCTACCAAGACTTGTTGTTGCTTTGCTGCTTAGCAAAGTTGCAGTGCTGTTTAGCACTGGGTGTTCCGGAGTGTGAATCCCAACTCTATCCTTGAGGATCTTCATTGAGAGATTTTTTATTCATCATTCCACATTAGGTTTTTAGGCCAAGCTTCAACCATCTTCATCAGCACATCTTTGCCAGATATTGTGCAGTGTTGCTGGGTGCAACAGTGGAAGGGATTGGAATCACGGCTTTTGAGCTAGTTTCTCATTGGAGGAAGGTTTCCTTTACTTGAGATATCTGTTTGGAGAGCCCCAGAGCTTATTTCATACCTGTGGTATCAGACCACACATTTCCCACACCCTCCCAGCGTTGTTTATGCTAGGGAGTGTGTTATTTTGGAGGCAATGTTCATTGCATGGTTTGGTGGCTCCGTTGCTGAGTTTCCTTGTGATTGAGAGGTTCATCCTTTCATGGGAGGAAGCCCTTGAGGGATATAAAAATATCATACATATTTCAGCCTTACAAAATCATGTACTTCAGTGTTGCAATGGTTATTCAGTAAATTACTGGATTTCCCATTTTGTATGCAGAGTGTTTGACAAGAAACCCTTGCCAGTTTCTTTTGTATTTTGTATAAGAGATTAGATCTTGGTTCTTCATAATTATTTATCAATACATGAGTAGATATATTTTTCTCCTATGATTTTATGTGTAAACCCTCTCTTAGACTGCGTAGTCCCTTGAGCAGCTGCTCCGACATTTTGCAGTTTTGGGGTTTTCCATCATTTTTAGCTACACTAGTGTGGGAGGTTTGTTTAGCCCACCTAGTTTGATTTGTTTCAGCTCTATTCTTGGATTTACTTTTTATATTGAATAATATAGAGGATCCAAGAGTCCATTTCACTATTTTATTGCATATGTTGCTGGAAACGCGTTTTTTATGCATGATTCATGAGTTGTTCCTAATCGGGAATATTACAGTGGTATCAAAGAATGATCTCTGGCTCAGCCTGTGAGATCTAGCTATCATAGGAAGGAGAGATGGACAGAAGCTAGAAATCTTCAGTATGTGACAGAAGAAAGGAAGAAAATCTTGCAAATCTTCTTCCAAAATATTTGCAGAGTTTTCAAGGAGAGCTGAAGAAGATGAGATTCGAGATGGGATCTCCAAAGGAGGTTGAATCTAGATTTTCATATGGTGAGAGTGAGCATGCAGCTACACACCATAATGCACAGAGAAGTCAACTACCCAGAGCTATCTTGAGATGGATGGGAGGAGGGAAAATGCCTAATATAATGACTCTTAGTGATTTTTTGCGGGAGTATGAATCTCAAACTGAGAGGTTTAGAGATCATACTGGTTTCCAGGAGTTTTGCAAGATCCAGATGGAGAAGAGCAAGCAACAGGATGCAGATAGATTTCTTCTATATAATTTTTCCAGATCACCTACATGTTTAGTTGGAGCTTGGGTGAAGAAGCTAGATTCCTTTTTGTAGCTGCACCATATTTTTGAAGATGAAGCCATCAGAGCTGTAGCGCTGCATTTCAGAGGTAAGGCTCATGCATGGTGGATTTTTGAATCTTGTTATTTAAAGAATGCCAACACTTTCTCTTATGCAAGATTCATAAAAACATTGATGGGAAGGCTTGGTGAAAAACTTCCTAAGGCATATGATAAAACAAAACCCTTGCATGTTATAGAGGAAACCCCACTTCAGAAAACCATGGGAGGAGCTGATATCTTGCATTAAACTTTGCCGGAAGAAAAACCTCCAGTTCATATTCTTGAACAAGAGGGCATGGGGATCACTTTTTCACAAAGGGATCCAATTGTTGAGATGTTGCCCACACACATTGATGAAGAAGAGGGCAACAACACTGTCACATCTAGAGAACATCCAGTGCCTCATGCAGAGGGAAGAGGAGCACATGCTCCAATGGGAGGGATTCTTGTATCCTTGCAAGAAGTTCCCCGGGATCTCATACATGGAGGTCCAAGCACAATCAGTGAGCAACATGATTGTGCAGCATTGCAGCTGGATGGAGGATTTAGGGATGAAGAGCAGCATCATTTGATGAGAGGCACACACCCTTATCTATTTCAGAGAGCGAGTGCAAGAAAGAGGCAGATTGTATTGCGCTATGAAAGCAAGGGCAAGGTTTCCCAACCATATGAGCAGTCTACCCTTGATACTGATGTCTCACTTTATGGAGGCATTCCACCTGGGAGGCCACCTGATCTAGAGTTGATAGAAGACATCATGTCTTTGGGTTCACCACTCTTGGATTTTGGAGGGGTGAAGAGCTTGGAGGAAGACTTTGGCATGAGGGATGTCAAAGTAGTAGGCAGTAGCATGAGTAGAGATTCACATTCCAGATCACTAGCGTTGTCACTGAGGAGGATTGATCCTTATTGGAGATCTTAGCTCTTGGTAGAGTACTCCAAGGATCTTGGTGCATGCATGATTCTTGATGACCCATATGAAGATGACAAATACATGGTGGATGATGTGGTGATCTATTTTCATGGCAGAGTCTTCTTGACTAGAGCTTCTAGTCTCAAGGAGAAATTGCTACATGCAGTACATGAGGATTTCTCTTCCATGAATTATGATGCATATCTTTCCTTGGCAGAGTTCACTTGGGAGGTGTTAGCCACCTATAAAATTCTGACATGTCAAGTGGTGGCTAAATCATTTTTGGACAGCCTTCAAGAAACAATTTTATTGATAAAAATCGTTGGTACTTAAAGTCTTTTGATAATATCCTATCCTTTGGATAATCTTCACTGTTGTTCCCCTTTTTGAACTCAAAAATTCTGTTGTTTCCATATGTGAAAATACTACTGCAAACACCTTTTTCCCTTCCTTCCACTCCAAAGTTGACTTCCATTTTTTGCCTCCCTTTTTCCTCATAAAATTCCTCCATTTTTCCATTTTTCCACTTTCCCTTTATAATTTCCCCCTTTACAGAGACTTCTTTTTGGACTCTGC
The DNA here is from genome assembly GCA_034641835.2 of Pinus albicaulis. Lineage (NCBI taxonomy): Eukaryota > Viridiplantae > Streptophyta > Pinopsida > Pinales > Pinaceae > Pinus > Pinus albicaulis. Next base: position 116,654,266 of record CM076576.1, read on the forward strand.
CGCAGCCCCCCAAATCCATTGAAAACTCTAAAAAAATTCATAAAAAATGAGTTTTTCTACTAAGGACTTAAGCCCCTTTGGGCTAAGTCCTAAACCACTTCCCCTCCATACGCCTTGGTGCTAGAACCAAGCACTGAGGCCAAAAAGTGCTCATCGCATCTCCAAAATTCAATCTCCGCCGTTCAAATCTTGGATCTAACGGTCTAGAATGAAACCGCCCTCTCAGCTACCGCCCGCGCATCTACCCCGTATCGCGTTCACTTTTCCACCGTCAGATCTGAGACCCTTAATCTGACGGCCCACATCCCGAGTCACGCAACTTCAAGCACGGAGGATAATTCTAAAAAATTACGCGATATAGGTGGTTTTTTGAGGCCACGTGTCGGGCGGGGACACATATCGCGTTCCAAAAGGCAAAACCGCCTACCCGCCCTTTTTCTGCGCGAAAACCACTATTTTGCCACCAAAACCACTTTTCTCCATCTTTATTATCAATTATCGCACGTGCTCCCTGTCGTTGATCTTTGCAGATCAACGGCCCAGATCTAATCAGGCCTTATATTATTGCCCTCTACCCTCACCAAGGGATATTAACGTGTGATCTCCACCGTTGATCTCGTGGGCCGATCTCATCCGATGGCCCACGATTATCCTGAACTCTCGAAGGCTATTTTTAATAAATTTTCCTCCGAAATAAAGGTTTTTACCATATTTCTTCGTATTTCTTCCATTTTCCAAACAAAGTGACTCATTCACTTTGTATAAACACAACCAATCCCGACTGTTGATCTTTGCGCAATCAACGGCTCTGACTTAATTGACCCCATTATTCTTCCCAAACAATCCCCATTCGATCTCCACCGTTGGATGATGCCATCCAATGGCCACGCTCTCTCCCCACACCCTCTGAAGCATTTTACCCCACAAACGCAGGATTTCATAATATTTTGTTTATTTTACAGGTTTCAAAGGATTTTCTCATTATAATAAAGGGAAATGAAAGCCGAGGGTGACGATCCTCTGGATTTTCATTCATAAAAGGAAGATCATTCCACAGGGTTCGAATCCATGTCTCATCAATTGCTTCATGGGCATTGATGCGATATGAGCCCTGTGCGGTCCTGCACATCAACAAGACACACAATTAAACGAAGAGTATCAGTGTCGAAGGTCCAAACACAGCAAAATTGAAGGATTAAACATTAATTTAATGGATTATGGCTAAAGGTCGATTATAAAAAACCTAATCCATTGAATTAAACACAGTTAAAGGTAAATCCAGGATATTTATTAGACAGAGGATGCCTCCACTGCCTCGTCAGAGGGAAATGGATTCCTCTCAGCTACCAGATTGCCACATGTACCTTCACAGCATTCAAACAAATGCCGAGTAATGACCAGAACAGAGCACATCTGCCCCTTATAGCTGAATAGTTATTTTGAATCAAAGAAGCTAATATAAACTATCAGGAGAGTTATTTCAAAAGATGACACAGAGCCTTAAAGTCAACATAAGCTTCCAGCAAGCTGAAATACTTAATGTATACCAATTAATACAAGAAAATATATGTAAACTTCTCCCTTGAGCCCCTCAAAGGTCGAGAAGCATTAACTGTATTAATTGAACTCAGAAGATCTTTTCTCTCTTTTGACCTCCTCATTCCTCTATAAAAACTTGTTGAGGAATCCATTGTAAATGTTGGTTGGTTGGTTGGTTGGTTGTTTGATTACTAGTTGTAATACTGAAACTCTTAGAAATAATACATAGTATGTTGAAGTTGAAGAAGAAATTGAAGTATTGGAAGCCCTGATGATGTTGCTGCATGCTTGTTCTTGAGAAGGCTCTATCATTGGATCCATGAGCTTGGCTGTTGGTGAAGTATTCTGAACTGTTTAATGTTTTCCCCTGTTTTCATTTTGTTCCATAAATTCTTACTACAGTAGGATGAAAGTTTAAGGCTAAGAAATGACTCTTGGAAGCACCTTAGACCTATTCGTCCTTCATTGTTTTATGTTTTCTTCTGCTGGAGAATTTTAGAGTCTTTAATCTCTCTCTTTAGTCTTCATGCTTGTTTATTTCCTTAATAGTTCAAAATAGTTGGTTTCAACATGATTTATGGTTCTCCCTGCTTGTCTGTTGCCACTTAAAGGTTGTTATTGAAGTCTCCCTTTGAAGTTCCTTTGTTTACAGTGAGCCAAGGAGGTATGTTCTGATCTTTCCCCTTGTCCTTGCTTGAACAGTTGGCTTAAAGGTCTTTATAGTTGTGATCATAGATGTATTTAGGTGTTCCCTCTTCTATGACCGTAATTATCAGTGAATCTTTTATGTTTTCTAAGTCATTTGAAATAAAATCCCGAAGTCATTTCTAAGTCCCCGAATCTTATATTTCATTTTAAAAGTTGTTTTGAAGTCATTATTTTCTTAAAAGTGTGATTTGTAGAATTCATGGTTAGCCCTGTCTATCAAATAGCTCTTTATTGTTCAAGTTGTGTTTTCAAATTCCCTTTGTGGAGAATTAAACTTCTCTTTCCAAATCATTGATGTCCATCTCATTCCAAAACCAAAGGATCCTGTGGCCAAGTTAGATTTTCCCTTTTATATCCCATATCCATTGATAATTTTTTCATGACCTTATTTTGACTCCATTTCCCAATGAAGCTGACATTTCCCCTTTCTACCTATCTTTCCTAGACCTTTTAGGTTCTACTGTATCAATTCCAACCAAACAAACAAACAAACCCTTGCACCTAATAAATAGTCTAAAACCTATACTCAAAGCACACAAGATAAACCTTTGCAAAACAAATAATTTGAGAGATCCCTCTCTGAGAGCAGGAGGAATAGATCCTGTAACTCTAAAGATTGGTTCTGATGTTGCCTTGTCTTTTGATTTTCCAAACTATCAAAACACGGGACACCAACAGGAGGGCATCCAGCATGACATATATCAGCATATGGAGAGATGCATAGCTCAGATGGTGATAGAGAGGATGTCACAGCCACCTTCCTACTCATTGGGAGTGAGGGAGAATTTCTAGTTGAGCCATCTTAGCTCAAGACCTCAAGTACATGATGGAGGAGGTATAATTTCACATTTTGTATTGTACTTTTTTCCCTTATTTAAGCAGCATGATGTATCAAGAAGAGTTGCTTCTTATTGCATATTGTATGATGATGTACTGGCAGCTACTTGTAGTATTGATCTTGGCTATCCTTTTGATGAGTTGTGGGGGAAGCCACATGTTTCTCGGTGTGCACCATTGACACCATATTGTAACTCATGTTTTCATCTTATGAGATGACTGTGGAAGTAAAAAAGTGGCTGGTAAAGAACTTGTTATTTCTTATTTTTATGCAAGCAAAGGATGCATTGCGCTGGTTCCATGAGAGGGACCATGATTCACTCTCCGGTTATCAATTGGAAACTTTTTTTTTATTGTATCCTGCTTCCATGTATCGTTGATGTGTTTTTTTTCAAGGGAATCTTGTATGAGGGAGAGATGAGGCAGTAGCAAAAATTTTTGTTGCTATGGTTTCACTTGGGAGAGTATGGGAAAAATTATTCCCATGCTTTTCATGAGGTTTTTGAAGAGAAGAAAGGCACATTCATGGTGCAAGGAGGCTACCCTTCAGTGTTGGAGGATCATGAGAGGCTTCCATGTCGGAAGATGATCTTCTCACATAGCAGCATGATGGTGGATGGCTTTGGCATGTGGAATGTCAAAGGGAGGATTCATGGAGCCTTATTCCTAAGGCCCACAATGCTGTCACATGGGAGTGTGTTCTTATTGATGGAGTGTTCCAAAGAGTATGTATGTCCCTTTTTCTTGCAGACTTTTGTGAGGGAATCGATATGGGGAAACTTATACGTGGACCTCACTTTCAGCTCCCACATGATGCATGGTAAGAAAGACATTTATGTGCTTGTTTATTACTCTATTAAGTATTTGTAATTTCTCACCAAATGTAAACAGAGCATTTCTCCACATGAGATCAAGATTATTTATGGGTTTCATGGTCACTTTAGGGCCAAATCTTGTGATGTTGATAACCCATATTTACATGAATTTGGGCAAGTGTTGTATTGATTTGATTTTGCACAGCTGGTATATGTTGTAGCTTACTACTCCATAGTAGATGAGCTAACATGCATAGCTGAAAATTCTTGGGAGAACAACTTGCCACTTGATGCTCTACATCAGCAGTTGAAAGAACTACGTTGTATCCACCAGAGAGACCATATGTATCATCCAAACTTGCACATAACCTTCAGCCATTTTCTGATTTGGATGCCATGTGGAGATGATGTGCCATTCATCTTGAATGGAATGGTTTGGGTTGGCATGTCTCATGATTTTGGAGGAAGAGTCATTGGAGGCTCAAACTTCTTTTTGCCATTGGAGGGAAATCATGTTTCATCCCAAGATCAGCATTCCCTCTACACTTATCATGATTGGAGAGGAGGACAGCGTGGGATAGGCCCTCTTTCCTATCATGTACATTCATTCAACCCACCTACATTTCAGGAGCACAAGGTGGAGGAGACTTTTCATGAGTTACCATGTTGGAGGGTGACTCACTTCATTTGGATGATAGCATGGGTGAGGGAGGCACTCATTCACCATGATGATCATCACTCCTAATTTGTGGAGGCCATGAGACAGCTAGAAATTTTCCATTCACACTTTCCACCTTTGATTGATGCAGCCACTTTGGTTTTGCACACTTGGGAGGAAGAATTGGATGACAGTATATTTGCAGATTCTCTTGTTGCAGTGATGGAGGCTATTGATGGAGGCCACATGAGGGAGAGGGAGGAATTTTTTTCTCCCTATGCATTTTCTTGAGGACAAGAAAATAATTTGGAGGGGAGGACTATAACGTTCCAAAATGTTAGCCTTCAAGCTACATGGAACATTAGAGTTAGCAGTAGCACTAGTCGGTGAATAAATGGGTAGAAAAGCCCATAAGTCTCCTAAGGAGGATAAAAACACTCCAAGTGTGAAATAAGACACTCTTTCTAGCACAATAAGACACCTCCATGTGTGAACAGGGTTAAATTGAAGCTACTTTGACTAAGTCAACAACGCAGTTTTAGTGGAGGAGGAATCCAAGGGTGAATAACGCAATTTTGGAGGGAGATGTAAATTGGGTTAGAAGTAACCTACTTGAGTGGGGCAAAGGGAAAGAAAAATCATATCTTATATAAGGAAGAGGATGGCAGCATTATTCTTGATGTCTTATTTTATTCTTCTTGTTTTCCAAGACGTGTTGCTGCCTTGCTGCTTAGCAAAGTTGCAGTGTTGTTTAGCACTGGGTGTTCCCGAGCGTGAATCCCACCTCTATCCTTAAGGAGCTTTATTGAGAGAGTTTTTATTCATCATTCCACATCATTTTTTCAGGCCAAGCTTCTTCCATCTTCATAAGCACAACTTTGCCAGAGATTGTGCAGTGTTGCTGGGTGCAGCAGTGGAAGGGATTGGAATCCCGGCTTTTGAGCTAGTTTCTTATTGGAGGAAGGTTTCCTTCACTTGAGAGATATATTTGGAGAGCCCCAAAGCTTATTTCATACCTGTGGTATCAAACCACACATTTCCCACACCCTCCCAACGTTGTTTCTGCTAGGGAGTGCGTTATTTTGGAGGCAGTGTTCATTGCATGGTTTGGTGGCTCTGTTGCTAAGTTTCCTTGTGATTGAGAGGCTCATCCTTTCATGGGAGGAAGCCCTTGAGGGATCTACAACATATCATACAAATTTCAGCCTTCTACACTCATGTACTTCATTTTTTCATTGGTTATTCAGTAAATTACTGGATTTCCCATTTTGTATGCAGAGTGTTTGACAAGAAACCCTTGCCAGTTTCTTTTGTATTTTGTATAGGATATTAGATCTTGGTTCTTTAGCATTATTTATCAATACATGAGTAGATCTATTGTTCTCCTATTATTTTATGTGTAAGCCCTCTCTTAGACTACGCAGTCCCTTAAGCAGCTGCTCCGACATTTTGCAGTTTTGGGGTTTTCCATCATTTTTAGCTACACTAGTGTGGGAGGTTTGTTTAGCCCACCTAGTTTGATTTGTTTCAGCTCTATTATTGGATTTAGTTTTTATATTGACTAATCTAGAGGATCCAAGAGTCCATTTCACTATTTTATTGCATATGTTTCTGGAAATGCGTTTTTGATGTGTTGTACATATTCTCCTCTGCCTTTGAATTTTGCCCCGCTGCCTCATTCAAATCCATTTTTAGCCTCTGCCGTGGCCTAAAATCTCATGACTCCTGCCAGATATTACTACCTCCGCCCGAAAATCTGCCTCACAATAGTTCAAAACCCAAATTTAAATAATCAGGCCGAGTCCCTAAAGAGTTTGATGCCCTCCCGCTTTGGCTTCCATACGACCCGAGTCTGAAAACCATAATTCAAAGCAAGAAGGGGCCTATTGTCTTAACAATCGGATGCAGTGCTGGCCGTCTGATCTGGCTCAAATCAACGGCGCGACAATCAACTTATATGAAGGGCCCGCGCACATCAGATCGTCGGTATTTCATGGCCCATCATTTTATTGTCCCCCGATGCAAGCGCAGCTGTTGATCTTGTTCCGAGATCGAACGGTCCCGGGTCAATCGCAGTCCTGCCCTCAATCACAATCGGAACTTAAAAAATGAGCCACCCCGGTCTCCCCGCTCCACTTTCCGATTTCGATTTCCGATTTGGGTCCCACCTCCTACGGTCGTGTCATCATAATTCACAAGTGTACGCCGTGTTCCTCCTCCACCATTCATATGTTCTGGTTACGTGTCATGAACCTTTGCCATGTTCGTTCAGTATCGCTCCATTGTATTCTGCATTGCCACCCTCTTTTTCTCCATTATTTTCATGCATTTCCTGTCACCCTGCATCGTCTCGACATTTCGCCTAGTCCGTATCACCGATTCCATGGCCGCTGTCGTATTCACACTCCCTGTCACCGAGTCAATTTTCCCTAATGTTTTGCAGGTTTTGCAGGTTCTAAAACGACTTAGTTGGCGCTTTAACTTTCCGCCTCCGTTGCAAAGATCAGGAGCATACCAAAGGACGTATTCCGCTGGCGGAATTAAAGGAAGAAGCCGAGGGTAGGTGGGAGAGGTGACCGCCATTAAAGGAAGACACAGATGTGAACTCTCGGAACCCTCCAGATAAATTCACCATGCATTAAAGACGCAGGATTCAAATCTAAAGCCAAGGGCCGAGAGTACAATACTGAAATGCAGATTATTCCAAATCTCTTATGGCAGCAGATTTTCCCTCAGCCGCAGGCAATATATTGTATATATTTTGTTAATTCTATCTTGTATATAAGGAGATTTTATCTCCCAGCATTTATTTCATAGACAAGTTATCTAGTACAGTCATTAACAGTTAGTCATTCATAGAGCAGGCGCGAATGCTTTCCGCCAGAATTTTCAAATTGAGTCATTAATTGTGTTTCAGCTACCTCCTCCTCTAGAATTCTCCATCACTCCTATAAAGACCAAAAAAGAAGACATTGAGAGGGTTCCAGATTTCTATCAGCAGACTGTGCAGCGAGAAGGCTTCTGTATACATTTTGTAACATTTCTGTATGAAGTTTCAGAGCCCGTGGGGTCTTAGTGAGGAGGGGTTATAACTGTATTGAGGATTCTGATCTATGGTATCTCACAGTATGTAATTTCTCTTATGTGTTAATACATTATCTCATTTCATGTTATTTGTCTACTTGTATCATGTTCTAGAATGCGAGTGGCTCACTAGTTTGCAGTAAGGATTCATCTTAAGTGGTGCCCTTTCTGGGATTAGTCAAGCGCTTTAAATAGGCCTAGTCATGATATACTGTTTCACGTTCACTCTTTCCATAATTTCTACTATATTAGTTGCTTGAGGAGGGTGCTTTTTAAAACACCATTTTCATATAAGGATTCGTAAATTGGTGCGCCCTTATATGGTTCTGTTGTGTATCTGGGTATCAGTCTCCTGTCAGCTAATATCTTCTTATGTTTCCTCACTGCACTCACTTCCTGATATCTAATTTTTGTGATATATTATTTGAATCGGCCCTCTTTACAGTAAGCGGTCTCTTAATTGTCTGATGCTTTCATGCTGAAGTTTTACATCATGTTCCTACATTATTCTTATCCTTGTGTCAGCTTCTGAGAGAGATTGGTCCCATTCAAAACTAATTTCCTTGTTTATAACAAGAGATAGTAAGCGAGTTCTTGGACTGAAAACCCAAACTAAAAGGGCTCCTTGCTATATTAAGATGTCCTAGGCACTGGTCTATGGCAACTCTAGACTGTCTCTAGGGGGGTGATAAAATCATCCACAACATCTTTCTGGCGCCGTTGCCGGGGACACGAATTCAAGAATATCTGTTTCCCTGGGTCTGACATCTCATATTCACTCTCTAATCAGGTGAGCACAGAGAGGTGAAGAGTTGCAGATTTCTCACCTTGGCGACTCCACTGGTCTTTGATTGATAAATTTTATTGGAAGTCCTGGCTTCCCGGAAGCCCCATTTGAGGTCGGATACCTCCCAGCTGAAAACACCCGTGTCCGACCCAGAGAAGATAATTCATAAAAGAGCTTGGAAAGAGAAGAAGTCAGTTTGTTCCGAAAACTCTGAAAATTCCGTTGAAGATCATCCGCCCTCTTCTTCTCAAGAGGTTAGAACAGAAAAACCCGAGTTTTACTCAGAAACTCCACGTAGAGGAAATACCTGGATTGAAGGAGAATCTCATCCTGCATTCGAGGCTGAAGAAATTAAAGAGGTCAGAGAAGTAGTTGCTGTTAACCGTGAGTTATTCTCATCTACACCTCAGACTTCTGTGCAATATATTCCCATTGTTATTCATACTCCGCTTCCTCCTACTCCTCTCCCCTCATCTGTACCTCAAATTGTTGTGCAACCCCCGCCTCCCCCAATGGCCAATGTTCCTGCTTTTCTGTTAAATAAATACGCTCCTCTAGCCCTGCCCCAAGTGCTAAATGATATGCCACAAGATTACTTGAAGATTTTCCCAGGATTCAATGGTGAGAATGAAGTTGACGCTCAGAAGCACCTCGAGACCTTCTGCTCTTTTGCAGAGAACTTAAATGTTGAACATCTGGATGTAGTCTTGAGGTTATTTGTGCAATCCTTGGAAGGTGAAGCCCGAAAATGGTTCAAGACATTGGAAAACCATTCAATCACCACCTGGGACCAGATGGAGAATGCTTTTCTCAGGAAGTGGGGAGAAAAGAAAGATCAAGGGCAGTGCCTCGTTGAATTCAATACGCTAAAGAAGAAACACAATGAGGGAGTGGCAGAATTTATCAAAAGGTTTAATAAATTATATCTGAACCTTCCTGCCGATATGAAACCTCAACAAGCTGCAGCCAAAGTTGTTTTCATAGCAGCTTTTTATTCTGATTTCGGTTTCTCTCTGCGGGAAAGAATGCCTGTCACCCTGGATGATGCTCAGACAGATGCTCTAGAGTTGGAGGCAAATTTTGCTGCCACTGGGAAGTTAAAAGGAAAAATAGAACAGGAAACTAGAAGAAAAGGCAAAGAAGAGGTTTCTACCTCTAATCAATAAAAGGATTCAGACAAAATGGATGAAATAACCAAGATGATAAAGAAGATGGTCAAGCTAGAACTGGAAGCTAAAAACACAGCTCCCAAGAACTATTATAATGCTCCAAACAGAGGATATAATGCTCAGTACAGAATGCCTCCATTGCAAATATTACAAAGGGAAGCGAAAGAACAACAAGATCAGGTGCCTCATCCCTTGTACCTTGAAGGACCAGCAGATGACCCCACTGGAGATACAGCTTACGGATTAGAAGATTCAAATCTGGCTTTCTCAAATAATGATGATATGGAGTGCCCCCTGCAAGAAGAAAATGAAGAAGCAGAAATTGACCATTATTGCAAGAAATTTGCTGATTTCATGGAAGCACAATTCAACGTCAAATATGATCTCAGATCCTCAAGGAAGAGGACCAGAACTCAGGAGCAAGAAGAAGAACCACCTAAGAAAGAGGCATCTGCTCAGAAGGAACCAACAGCAAAGAAGAATGCGGAAAAAGGTAAGAATCTTCTAAATAACCCCTTGCAGTCTAATGATCAGATCCCCTCCTCTTCTAAACTAGTTGGTCCTCCTAATGCTGAGCCAGTGTCAAAAGAAATTAAATCTTCAGTTGAGAATAAGGAGTCAAAAGAAGTAGTGATCGAAAAGCCCACATCTGCTTTCAATTTGCAAAAAGAACTTGAGAAGATTAAGATTCCTGTCCCTCTGACTGAGTTGTTAAAACAGCCTGCATATCAGTCTCAAGTTACCTCTTTCATTCTTCCTCCTGAGCTACCAATTGCACCTGATAATTTAAATCTTCAAGAGGAAAGACCCATGGTAGTCTTTGGTCCACATGTCGAGGAGATAGACCCTTCTACTCCTCCTTTTTATGTATCCCTAGTCATTCATGACCTGCTGTTACATAACTGTATGTTAGATTCTGGGGCTTCCCATAATCTTATGCCTTTGTCTTTCATGGAGCAACTAGGACTGCAAATTACAAGACCATACAAAGATTTATATTCATTTGATTCTAAAAGAGTAAAATGCTTGGGAATGATTAAAGATTTAGTGGTCAATCTGGCTCAAATCCCAGCAAAAAGTGTGGTCATGGACATTGTGGTTGCCGATATCCCAGCTCGCTTTGTCTTGCTGCTGTCAAGGTCCTGGGGTACAAAGATTGGGGGTTCAATTAAATTGGATTTAACATATGCTACTATCCCAGTCTTTGGAGGTCAAGAAAGGAGGTTGTACAGAGAAACTCGATTTGTTAAAATGGTAACCAAGGCTGACTGCTCAGAGAACTCTCCAGTCTATAACAAAGAGGGAGACTTCTCATGTTTGATGTTAGAAGAAGACCAAAACTATGCACATGAGTCCCTTTTTGGTCAAATCCAAGCTGAGCAGCCTAAGAATGATCGGGAATCAGAAATTTGGACTTTGCATTTTGATGGAGCTAATTCAACAGAAGGCAATGGAGCTAGGGTATTGATGATTTCTCCTACAGGGAAATGGGTGCCACTGTCTTTTAAACTGGAGTATGAGGCTACAAACAATGTAGCTGAATATGAAGCACTATTATTGGGACTCCAGACAGCCAGGAGTATGGGCATCCAATGTCTAAAAGTGTTTGGAGACTCTGAACTGGTCGTAAGGCAGATTAAAAATGAATGTCAAACTAAGCATCCATGGCTCAGGGCATATAGAAACGAAGTATGGGACATGATAGAAAATTTCTTCTCATCATTTAATATACAGTTCATGCCCCGGGAGCAAAACAGAATAGCAGAATCTCTCGCTATAGCTGCCAGTACCTTTCGTCCTCCTCAGAATCCACTCCTAAGATATGAAGTGGAGGTACGGTACAGACCATCCATTCCAGATAATATAAAGCATTGGCAGGTATTCGAAGATGATGAACAAATGAAAATATTTATGGAGACTGTGGGAGAATTCTCCAATATGGAGATTGATGATAACGAAGAGGAAGAAGCTGAAAATATTGCTGAAAACAAATGGGAAGAAAGAATAGCAGGAAATAAAGTGTTGCAGCTGAAAGGTAACGTTATACCTAGAGGATTGGTACCTCTAAAAAGGTTATTTAATAAATATGACGTTCCCATGCAGCCAAACAAAGTAGTAGAAGAAGAACAAGTGGGAGATTTAAATCTGGGTACTCCCACTGACGCCAAACTTGTTAAATTATCCAAAAGAGTCCCAGAAGAATACAAAGAAAAGTATTTGAAGTTATTTCAATCTTACAAAGATGTATTTTCTTGGTCCTATGAGGACCTAAAAATTTTTGATGTAAATATAATACAGCACAAGATTCCACTGAGGGAAGATGCAAAGCCATACAAGCAGAAGCTCAGGCAAATAAATCCTCTGCTACTTCCCTCAATTGAAAAAGAAATTAAGAAACTACTGAAGGCCAAGATAATTGTACCTTTAAGGTACTCAGAATGGATAGCGAACCTTGTTCCTGTTAGAAAGAAGAACGGAGAAATAAGGCTGTGTGTAGACTTCGGGAATTTGAACAGAGCATCTCTCAAAGATAACTATCCACTGCCTAAGATGGATCACATCCTGCAGAAAGTAGTGGGAGCATCCAGAATGTCAATGATGGATGGATTTTCAGGCTACAATCAAGTAGCTGTGTTCCCAGAAGACCAGAAGAAGACTGCATTCACTACACCATGGGGAACCTTTATGTATGCTAGGATGCCATTCGGGTTAATTAATGCAGGAGCTACTTTCCAGAGGGCAATGGACATAGCCTTTGTCGGAGAACAGGACAAGTTTTTGGTGGTGTATCTTGATGATATCACAGTGTTCTCAAAGAATGATGATGAACATATTGAGCATTTAAGAAGAACCTTTGAAAAATGTAGAAGGTATGGCCTTTCTCTTAACCCTCAAAAATATTTGTTTGCATTAGATGAGGGAAAACTCTTAGGGCATATCGTGACTAAAGATGGTGTAAAAATTGATCCTAAGAGAGTTGAAGTGATAAACAGCATCCCTTTGCCAAGAAATAAGAAAGAAGTACAGGTATTTTTAGGCCGAATTAATTTCTTGAGAAGATTTATCCCTAACTATGCAGAGATAGTTAGGCACATAACCAATATGTTGAAAAAGGAAAATGAAGTAAAATGGTCCCAGGAGTCTAGAGATGCATTCACAAGGATAAAACGGGCATTCACTGAAGCTCCTGTGCTAGCAGGGCCAGATTACAAAAAACCATTTATGATTTTCTCATTTGCTTCACCTCATACCATTGCTGGAGTGTTATTGCAGAAAAATGAAGAGGGATATGAACAGCCCATAGCTTTCTTCAGTCAAGTGCTTTATGATGCTGAATTGAAATATAATATACTGGAGAAGTAGGCATATGCCCTGGTAAAGTCCCTTAAAGCTTTCAGAGTCTATATTTTGCAATCTCACATCACAGCCTATGTCCCTACAGCAGCAGTCAAAGACATTCTGGTTCAAGGAGACAGCGAAGGTAGAAGGGGAAGATGGATTGCCAAAATCCAAGAGTATGATTTGGATATAAGGCCTACTAAATTGGTGAAAGGACAGGGACTCGCCAAGATGTTATCTGAATCAAATCATCAAGCTTTGGGCATTAATCTGTCTGTGATAGCAAATGAAGAATCAGAAAAAGAAGAAGAGCCGCATGGACTAGAGATGGCTATTCAAAAGATACATGTGAAATATTTAACTAGTCCTTGGTATAAGCAAATAGTTGAATATCTGTTAACACTTAGCTGTCCTCCAGGATGCGACAAGGTGAAATACAGAGCTGTAAGGATGAAATCCCAGAAATATGCAATTGCCAATGGGCAGCTCTATTGGAGAGACCCTCTAGGCATATTACTTTTATGCCTCACAGAAAATGAAGTGCAAAATGTAATGACATAATTTCATGAGGGGATATGTGGAGGACATTACAGCTGGAGGGCTACCACTCATAAAATCTTGAAGGCTGGTTTTTACTGGCCGAAATTGTATTCAGATACTTTTGCTTGGGTTAGATCGTGCGACAAATGCCAAAGATTTGCAGAAAGGCAGAAATTAGCAGCATTGCCCTTGATCCCTATTCATGTAAATGAACCATTTCAGAAATGGGGATTGGATTTTATAGGTGAGATACATCCCCCATCGAGTGGCCAACATAAATGGATATTAACAGCCACAGACTACTTCACGAAATGGGTGGAAGCCATACCTACCAGAAATGCTACAGATGCTGTAATAATGAACTTTATAGAAGATAACATCATATCTAGGTTTGGCTGTCCTGCAAGAATTGTAACTGACAATGCACAGGCCTTCAAGTCGGCCAGGTTCGTAAAATTCTGCCAAAGATATAACATTATCCTGACTCATTCTACAGCATACTATCCACAGGGAAATGGTCTAGCAGAGTCATCCAATAAAACCCTGGTGAGAGCTCTTAAGAAGACAATAGCTGAAAATCAGAAGAACTGGGACTCTCAATTAAAGTTTTCTCTATGGGCAAACAGGATAACCAACAAAAGAGCAACAGGGAAGTCACCCTATGAGCTGGTATATGGACGGGCTGCAGTGTTTCCTTTGCAATTAGCATTGCCAGTGGCACGTTTCATGCAGGAGAACCAGGAAGAACCAGATGGCATGATCCGAAGAATTAATCAGCTGGTAGAATTGGAGGAAACAAGGAACCAGGTAGATCAGAGATTGATAGAATACCAAGAAAAAATGAAGAATGTCTTTGATCAGCACGCAAAGGATAGGGATTTCCAAGTTGGAGACCTGGTTCTTAGATGGGATGTTCGCAGAGCAGAAAAGGGCAAACATGCTAAATTTGATCCATTGTGGTTCGGGCCATTCAAAATAGTGAAGCTGGGAAGAAACAACACCTTTACTTTAGAAAATCTACAGGGTGATTTGTTGGATGCACCCGTGAATGGCCAGTTCCTCAAGCCTTATTTTCAATTCTGACTCGGGCTGGGAATGCCTGATTGTATATATTGTATATAGTTTGTTTTGGCTTTTATTTTTATAAAGGAAAAGAATGCTGATAATTACCTGAAGTAAGAAGCGTAGGGGAATTGAAAAATAAGATGAAATATTTAATGGTCTGCGTGTTCTCGACATGCCCGAGGACGAACATGTCGTCCCCATATGGAGCCGATGTTGTACATATTCACCTCTGCCTGTGAATTTTGCCCCGCTGTCTCATTCAAATCCATTCTTAACCTCTGCCGTGGCCTAAAATCTCATGACCCTGCTTGATATTACTATCTCCGCTCGAAAATCTGCTTTACAATAGTTCAAAACCATATGACCCGAGTCTGAAAACCATAATTCAAAGCAAGAAGGAGCCTATTGTCTTAACGATCGGGCGCAATGCTGGCCATCTGATCTGGCCCAAATCAACGGCGCGGCAATCAACTTATATGGAGGGCCCACGCACAACAGACCGGCGGTATTTCATGGCCCACCGTTTTATTACCCTCCGATGCAAGTGTAGCCGTTGCTCTTGTTCTGAGATCGAACGGCCCTGGGTCAATCGCAGTCCTGCCCCCAATCGCAATCGGAACTTCCAAAATGTGCCACCCTGGCCTCCCCGCTCCACCTTCCGATTGCGATTTCCGATTTGGGTCCCTCCTCCTGCGATCGTGTCATCATAATTCACAAGTGTACGCCATGTGCCTCCTCCACCATTCATATATTTTGGTGACGTGTCATATTTTATGAACCTTTGCCCCGTTCGTTCATTATCGCTCCATTGTATTCTACATTGTCACCCTCTATTTCTCCATTATTTTCATGCGTTTCCTGTCACCCTGCATCATCTCAACATTTCGCCTAGTCCGTATCACCGATTCCATGGCAGCTGTTGTATCCACACTCCCTGTCACCGAATCAATTTCCTCTAATGTTTTGCGGGTTGTGCAGGTTTTAAAATGGCTTAGTAGGCGCTTTAACTTGCCGCCTCCGTTGCAAAGATCAGGAGCATACAAAGGACATATTTTGCTGGCGAAATTAAAAGAAGAAGCCGAGGGTAGGTGGGAGAGGTGACCGCCATTAAAGAAGACATAGATATGGATTCTCGGAACCCTCCTGATAAATTCGCCCCGCATTAACGATCCAGGATTCAAATCCAAAGCCAAGGGCCGAGAGTACATTATAGAAATGCAGATTATTTCAAATCTCTTACGGCAGTAGATGTTCCCTCAGCCGGAGGCAATATATTGTATATATTTTATTATTTCTATCTTGTATATAAGGAGATTTTATCTCCCAACATTTATTTCATGGACAAGTTTTTTAGTACAGTCATTAATAGTTAGTCATTCATAGAGTGGGCGCGAATGTTTTCCGCCATTTTATTCAAATTGAGTCATTAATTGTGTTTCAGCTACCTCCTCCTCTAGAATTCTCCATCACTCCTATAAAGACCAAAAAAGAAGACATTGTAAAGGTTCCGGATTTCTGTCAGCAAACTGTGCAACGAGAAGGCTTCTGTATACATTTTGTAACATTTATGTATGAAGTTTCAGAGCCCGTAGGGTCTCAGTGAGGAGGGGTTATAACTGTATTGAGGATTTTGGTCTCTGGTGTCTCACATTATGTAATTTCTCTTATGTGTTAATACAATATCTCCTTCATGCAAATTGTCTTCTTGTATCATGTTCTAGAATGCGAGTGGCTCACTAGTTTGCAGTAAGGATTCATCTTAAGTGGTGCCCTTTCTGGGATTAGTCAAGCGCTTTAAATAGGCCTAGTCATGATATACTGTTTCACGTTCACTCTTTCCATACTTTCTACTATATTAGTTGCTTGAGGAGGGTGCTTTTAAAACGCCATTGTCATATAAGGATTCGTAAATTGGTGCGCCCTTATATGGTTCTGTTGTGTATCTGGGTATCAGTCTCATGTCAGCTAATATCTCCTTATGTTTCCTCACTGCACTCACTTCCTGATATTTGATTTATGTGATATATTATTTGAATCGGCCCTCTTTACAGTAAGCGGTCTCTTAACTGTCTGATGCTTTCATGCTGAAGTTTTACATCATGTTCCTACATTATTCTTACCCTTGTGTCAGCTTCTGAGAGAGATTGGTCCCATTCAAAACTAATTTCCTTGTTTAGAACAAGAGATAGTAAGCGAGTTCTAGGACTGACAACCCAAACTAAAAGGGCTCCTTGCTATATTAAGATGTCCTAGGCACTGGTCTATGGCAACTCTAGACTGTCTCTAGGGGGGTGATAAAATCATCCACAACATGATGCATGATTCATGAGTTGTTCCTAATCGGGAATATTACAGTGGTATCAAAGCATGATCTCTGGCTCAACCTGTGAGATCCAGCTATCATAGGAAGGAGAGATGGATAGAAGCTAGAAATATTTAGTATGTGACAGAAGAAAGGAATACAAGCTTGCAAAGCTTCTTCCAAAATCTTTGCAAATCTTTCAAGGAGAGCTGAAGAAGATGAGATTTGATATGGGATCTCCAAAGGAGGTTGAATCTAGATTTTCATATGGTGAGAGTGAGCTTGCAGCTACACACCATAATGCACAGCGCAGTCAACTGCCCAGAGCTATCTTGAGATGGATGGGAGGAGGGAAAATGCCTAAGAGAATGACTCTTAGTGATTTTTTGCGGGAGTATGAGTCTCAAACTGAGAGGTTTAGAGATCATACTGCTTTCCAGGAGTTTTGCAAGATCCAGATGGAGAAGATCAAGCAGCAGGATGCAGATAGATTTCTTCTATCTACTTTTTCCGGATCACCTACATTTTCAGTTGGAGATTGGGTGAAGGAGCTAGATTCCATTTTGCAGCTACACCATATTTCTGAAGATGAAGCCATCAGAGTTGCAGAGCTGCATTTTAGGGGTAAGGCTCATGCATGGTGTATTTTTGAATCTTGTTCTTTAAAGAATGCCAACACTTTCTCTTATGCAAGATTCATAAAAGCATCGATGGGAAGGTTTGGTGAAAAACTTCCTAAGGCATATGAGAAAACAAAACCCTTGCATGTTATAGAGGAAACCCCACTTTAGAAAACCATGGGAGGAGCTGATATCTTGCATTAAAATTTGCCGGAAGAAAAACCTCCAGTTCATATTCTTGAACAAGAGGGCATGGGGATCACTTTTTCACAAAGGGATCCAATTGTTGAGATGTTGCCCACACACATTGATGAAGAAGAGGGCAACAACACTGTCACATCTAGAGCACATCCAGTGCTTCATGCAGAGGGAAGAGGAGCACATGCTCCAATGGGAGGGATTCTTGTATCCTTGCAAGAAGTTCCCCAGGATCTCATACATGGAGGTCCAAGCACAATCAGTGAGCAGCATGATTGTGCAGCATTGCAGCTGGATGGAGGAGGTAGGGATGAAGAGCAGCATCATTTGATAAGAGGCATGCACCCTTCTCTATTTCAGAGAGCCAGTGCAAGAAAGAGGCAGATTGTATTGCGCTGTGAAAGAAAGGGCAAGGTTGCCCAACCATACGAGCAGTCTACTCTTTATACTGATGTCTCACTTTATGTAGGCATTCCACCTGGGAGGCCACCTAATCTAGAGTTGATAGAAGCCATCATGTCTTTGGGTTCACCACTCTTGGATTTTGGAGGGGTGAAGAGCTTGGAGGAAGAATTTGGCATGAGGGATGTCAGATTAGTAGGCAGTAGCATGAGTAGAGCTTCACATTCCAGATCACTAGCGCTGTCACGGAGGAGGATTGATCCTTATTGGAGATCTCAGCTCTTGGTAGAGTACCCCAAGGATCTTGGTGCATGCATGATTCTTGATGACCCGGATGAAGATGACAGATACATGGTGGATGATGTGGTGATCTATTTTCATGGCAGAGTCTTATTGACTAGATCTTCTAGTCTCAAGGAGAAATTGCTACATGCAGTACATGAGGATTTCTCTTCCATGCATTATGATGCATATCTTTCCTTGGTAGAGGAGTTCACTTGGGAGGGCATCCAGCATGACATATATCAGCATATGGAGAGATGCATAGCCTGGATGGTGATAGAGAGGATGTCACAGCCACCTTCCTACTCATTGGGAGTGAGGGAGAATTTCCAATTGAGCCATCTCAGCTCAAGACCTCAAGTACATGATGGAGGAGGTATAATTTTACATTTTGTACTGTACTTCTTTCGCTTATTTGAGAAGCATGATTTATCAAGAATAGTTGCTTCTTCTTGCATATTGTATGATGATGTACTTGCAACTACTTGTATCATTGATCTTGGCTATCCTTTTGATGATTTGTGGGGGAAGCCACATGTTTCTCGGTGTGCACCATTGACACCATATTCTAACTTCATGTTTTCATCTTATGAGATGACTATGGCAGTAAACAAGTGGCTGGTAAAGAACTTGTTATTTCTTATTTTTATGCAGGCAAAGGATGCACTGCGCTGGTTCCATGAGAGGGACCATGATTCACTCTCGAGTTATCAATTGGCAACTTGTTTTTATTGTATCTTTCTTCCATGTATTGCTGATGTGTTTTTTTTCAAGGGAATCTTGTATGAGGGAGAGATGAGCCAGTAGAAAAAGTTGTTGTTGCTATGGTTTCACTTGGGAGAGTATGGGCAAAATTCTTCCCATACTTTTCATGAGGTTTCTGAAGAGAAGAAATGCACATTCATGGTGCAAGGAGGCTACCCTTCAGTGTTGGAGGATCATGAGAGGTGTCCATGTCGGAAGATGATCTTCTCACATAGAATCATGATGGTGGATGGCTTTGTAATGTGGAATTTCAAAGGGAGGAGTCATGGATTCTTATTCCTAAGGCCCAGAACTCTGTCACATGGGAGTGTGTTCTTATTTATGGAGTGTTCCAAAGAGTATGTATGTCCCTTTTTCTTGCAGACTTTTGTGAGGGAATCCATATGGGGAAACTTATACGTGGACCTCACTTTTAGCTCCCACATGATGCATGGTAAGAAATACATTGATGTGCTTGTTGATTACTCTATTGAGTATTTGTACTTTCTCACCAAATGTAAACAGTGCATTGCTCCACATGAGAGCAAGATTATTTATGGGTTTCATGCTCACTTTAGGGAAAAATCTTGTGATGTTGATAACCCATCTTTACATGAATTTGGGCAAGTGTTGTATTTCTTTGATTGTTCATAGCTGGTATATGTTATAGCTTACTACTCCATAGCAGATGAGCTAACATGCATAGCTGCAAATTCTTGGGAGAACAAATTGCCACTTGATGCTCTACATCAGCAGTTTAAAGAACTGCGTTGTATCCACTAGAGAGACCATATGTATCATCCAAAATTGCACATAACCTTCAGCCATTTTCTGATTTGGATGCCATGTGGAGATGATGTGCCATTCATCTTGAATGGAATGGTTTGGGTTGGCATGTCTCATGATTTTGGGGGAAGAGTCATTGGAGGCTCAAACTTCTTCTTTCCATTGGAGGGAAATCATGTTTCAGCCCAAGATCAGCATTCCCTCTACACTTATCATGATTGGAGAGGAGGATAGTGTGGGATAGGCCCTCTTTCCTATCATTTACATTCATTCAACCCACCTACATTTCAGGAGCACAAGGTGGAGGAGACTTTTCATGAGTTACCATGTTGGAGGGTGACTCACTTCATTTGGATGATAGCATGGGTGAGGGAGGCACTCATTCACCATGATGATCATCACTCCTACTTTGTGGAGGCCATGAGACTGCTAGCAGGTTTCCATTCACACTTTCCACCTTTGATTGATGCAACCACTTTGGTTTTGCACACTTGGGAGGAAGCATTGGATGATAGTATATTTGCAGATTCTCTTGTTGCAATGATGGAGGCTATTGATGGAGGCCACATGAGGGAGAGGGAGGAATTTTTTTCTCCCTATGCATTTGCTTGAGGACAAGCAAATATTTTTGAGAGGAGGACTGTAATGTTCCAAAATGTTAGCCTTCAAGCTACATGGAACATTAGAGTTAGCAGCAGCACTAGTCGGTGAATAAACGGGTAGAAAAGCCCATAAGTCTAAGGAGGAAAAAAAAATTATAAGAGGGAAAGGAGACACTCTTTCTAGCACAATAAGACACCTCCATGTGTGAAAAAGGTTAAATTGAAGCTGCTTTGACTAAGTCAACAACGCAGTTTTAGTGGAGGAGGAATCCAAGGATGAATAACACAATTTTGGAGGGAGATGTAACTTGGGTTAGAAGTAAACTACTTGAGTGTGGCCAAGGGCAAGAAAACTCATGTATTATATAAGGAAGAGGATGGAAGCATTATTCTTGATGTCTTATTTTATTCTTCTTGTCTACCAAGACTTGTTGCTGCTTTGCTGCTTAGCAAAGTTGCGGTGTTGTTTAGCACTGGGTGTTCCCGAGCGGGAATCCCACCTCTCTCCTTGAGGAGCTTCATTGAGAGAGTTTGCATTAATAATTCCACATCAGGTTTTCAAGCCAAGCTTCAGCCATATTCATCAGCACAACTTTGCCAGAGATTGTGCAGTGTTGCTTGGTGCAGCAATGGAAGGGATTGGAATCCCGGCTTTTGAGCTAGTTTCTCATTGGAGGAAGGTTTCCTTCACTTGAGAGATCTGTTTGGAGAGCCCCAGAGCTTATTTCAGACCTGTGGTATCAGACCACACATTTCCTGCACCCTCCCAGTGCTGTTTCTGCTAGGAAGTGCATTATTTTGGAGGCAGTGTTCATTTCATGGTTTGGTGGCTTCATTGCTGAGTTTCCTTGTGATTGAGAGGTTCATCCTTTCATGGGAGGAAGCCCTTGAGGGATATACAACATATCATACATATTTCAGCCTTCTACACTCATTTACTTCAGTTTTGCAGTGGTTATTCAGTAAATTACTGGATTTCCCATTTTGAATGCAGAGTGTTTGACAATAAACCCTTGTCGGTTTCTTTTGTATTTTGTATAGGAGATTAGATCTTGGTTCTTCAGCATTATTTATCAATACATGAGTAGATATATTTTTCTCCTGTGATTTTATGTGTAAACCCTCTCTTAGACTGCGCAGTCCCTTGAGCAGTTGCTCCGTCATTTTGCAGCTTTGGGGTTTTCCATCATTTTTAGCTACACTAGAGTGGGAGGTCTGTTTATCCCACCTAGTTTGATTTGTTTCAGCTCTATTCTTGGATTTAGTTTTTATATTGACTAATATATAGGATCCAAGAGTCCATTTCACTATTTTATTTCATATTTTGCTAGAAATTCATTTTTGATGCATGATTCATGAGTTGTTCCTATTCGGGAATATTATAGCTTCTATTGTTCCATTCGCCTTCGTATGATAGGATGTACGAATCTAATGATGTATCCTAAATTATTATATCAGCACAATGGTCTCATTTAGGAAATGTGTACCCTGGTCACTCATCAAAATTTTGGGGCACCCAAACCTCGTCAAAATATTCTCAAAGATAAAGTGTGCAGTCGTCTATGCACTGTAGTATTTCAAAGGTTGAGCCTCTGCCCACCTAGTCAAGTAATATATAGTAGTGATGATGTATCAGGCTCCAGTATTTTTCCCTGGGGGGTTAATCGTCCCTACAAAATCAACATCCCACTTTTCGAAGGCCTACAAATTTACCTGCGACATCTCATCTCGGCGCGAGGGTCTTCCAGTCCTCTGACATACATCGCAAGCACTGCAGTATTCCTTGGAATCAATGTGCACAGTAGGCCACCATAAACCAACCCTTAAGATATTCTACGTGGTCGGTTTACCAATGTAGTGACCACCTGTAATGCCTCCATGTGCTTCTGCCAGTATGCTAGGTCTCTCAAACTCAGGAACATATCACCTCAAAAATTCATCAGCTCCTATCTTGTATAAGCGATCTATCATCAAAGTGAGATCAGTTGCGCACACTACTAATTATTTCTTCTTCTTGGTCCTACATTCCTCAAGCACACTCTTAGTTGTTAGAAAATGGATGATATCGTCAAAATGATCACCATCTACCTTAATAGCACACAACTGCGCGTCTGGTAACTCATCATCCAAATTAGTTCATTCTTCACCATTTTCAATGTGCGATAAGTGGTCTGGTCCTGCATTCAACCTTTCATGCTTCATAATCACCTGGAAATTGTATTCCTGGAACAAGAGGAGCCACCTACAGATCTTCCCCCCCAACACAGGCTTGTTCATCAGGTATTTCAAAGCAGAATGATCTATGAACATATTGAAATGACCTGCAAGCATATAATGACAGAATTTTTGCATCGCATAGACCATGGCTAGCCCTTCTCTTTCAATGGTTGAATAATTGCACTCAGCATTTGACAACTTCTGACTTGCAAACGCAATCGAATGATCAATATCTCCAATACCTGGCTATGCTAATACAACCCCTAGCGCGATACATGAAGCATCAACCTGTACATGGAAGTCCTTCGACCAATCTCAGAATACCAAGATGGGCGTTGTGTTAGTGTGTTTGGTGCACGTATGTACAAAATCACACCAACTTAAGGGGTGTGGTTTTCCCTCTTAAGTTATTGGTCACAGGCAGAAAATAGATGGAGTCAAGTAAGTTGGTGGAACATGATAGAACATAAACATACTATATAGAGAAATAGCATGCATATTCAAACATAAAACTAAACTAAAACTAAAACAAATAAAACAAAAGCTCTAAATAGAGTAGAAAAACTTCAATAATACAAACAGCGGCGCTTACGTCCGCTCTTATTGAGTGCTGGTAGGAAACGAGGATGAAACTTTAACCCACTTTCCAAGGAGCCCTTATAAATAGGGGTTCTAAGTATTGATGCAAGGATGTCTTTACTTCCGAGCTGCCTTGGCACAAAGTCTCCCTCTCTCTACTATTGTGGACTAGACTTGTTGGATGGCCAACAACTGAGTCCCCTCTATCTCTGCTCCGGACCACACACTCCTAGTATTGCTTGGGGCAATTCTGGCCAACATAACAATGTGCTCTCATCTTGTTCACATCTTGGTGGTCTTTTATAGGAGAATTCAAATCCTCCTTCCCTCTCTTGGTACATTGTGGATAGTGACCCAAGAGAGGAGGGTGATTCCATTGTGTTCCACATTTATTCCATTGTGTGCTACCTTGATGTCCTTAAGGAGGCTTGTACGGTTTTCCTTAGGTGGCCTCAAGTGTGGAATCAATGTCCTAAAGTGTGTCTTGTGGTCCCGGAAACTGACTTCCGCCACTCCTAGGACGTGATTTTTTGAGCAAAAGGCACGCAAAGGTGCATTTATCGAAGGATTTTGCGCGTAAAGGTGCATTTGAATAGTCCTTCTTGTACGAAATTTTATTTTTCCTTTCAGACCTTAGAGGTTTTTAAATAATTTCAAATTCTCTAATGTCTCTCAGCCCTGTAAATCCTTCTGCCTGACATTAAATAATGTCACCTTTTCTTGTACGATTTTCTAGTGATAACGGTTGCCCCCTAATGTGTGAGGTCTAGGAAGAACTATATAGATGAAATACATTATAGTTTCTTTTCTGTATATTGTGTGTAGAGAGAGAGAGACCTGTGTGTAGCTCGGAATTGGAGACACCTTGCACCGGGTTGAAGAGTGACTATGTCCTGTGGGATCCCTGTAAGCAATGGTATAGTACAATATATACAAATTTTATACGAGGCCGACATGTCCCATGCTCGTGATGCTTTGGCTAGTTAAAAAAATCTATTTGACAGATACAGATTCTGTCTGTGCCACTAATGTGGTAGTGATATTTTGATTGATGGTGACGAATGCTAATGCCCTCAGGGGAGTTTTTTCTTTGACAATAGGTGGAATATGGTACCCATTTGCATAAACTTGGTATGGCATATAATTGTGCATTGTACACATAGGCGTTGGCTGGGACCTTCCCATGTAAGCATTGTTGAAGGAGACACTTATAAAGGCATGGGTCTTCGACGAATTTGATCAAAGTGCAATCGTTGTAAGGTACGATACCAGAGAGCTTTTGTTGTAGTCGAATGTCAGGAGGATCGATGACATCTGTGGGAAATGATGTCTCTCATAGTACCACCCGAGGATGTCCCTTTTATGGAGAGGGGCGATCTAATGTACCGCTTCCTTTTTGGAAAAGAGGTGTTGAATTCGACCAAAAGGAAGCCTCAACTAAACAAGGGGGTCACTAATACGTAGGATCAGGATCCTGGATGTGATAGGTTTACCATAGGCATGATGGTGAGGGGTGACTGAAAACTGCTCAGGGGGATTCAATGGCCCAAGGTCGGAGTATAAAAAGCAGTTTGGTGGAAGTCATAACTATTTCTGATGAGGAAATCCCTGGAGTCGGTAGGACTTCGAGGGTGGGTATAAACTGGTTATGAATGTCATAGTGGCTTTTGCGTGAGGGTGGTATATTTCAACCAAGGGTGACCAACGACTGCTTCCATGGGAGAAAAAATGAATGAGTGGCTGGGGGACATAGTGCACCATTTGTGGTCTTTGTACACTTACCAAAAGAATAAAATAATGGGGTTTGGTTTGTACAAAACACAGAGACGGGTGCCCCAAAACATGAAATTGTTCACTCACTGATGGTGTGAGGAAGGTGTTTTGCTGAGGGTGGGGGCCCCATTGGTTGGTATCATGTGTGAGGTTGATGAAGTGGATGAAAAAATGTCGCAGCTGGGTTATGCTGATGGAGGTATGGTAGGCCAAATGCGAGGAACGATAGTGCGCTTTTGATCTACTTGTACAACCTGGTCATCTGGGAAAGGGGTTTTATTTCATATCGTAAAACTTGACCTTATGCATGATGACTGAATGGGCATGAGGTACTTCCAGGACTACAGTGGTATGGCCATGGCGTCACTATTTTTGTGATATATGGTCTACTATGGGTGACGAGCGCCATGGGGGGGAGGCTCTAGTGACCAACGAGGATGCTTATCATGTGCAAGGTGAGGTGATGATAAACATGGTCGGATGTGTGGAACCTATGGATGATTTCTGATGGAGAAATTATGTCGGGATATGCAAATTTTTTCTAGGACTCTATCATGGAGGCTTCTGCAGAGTAGTTCTTACCATTCTGTTTAGCTTGAGCACCAGGGACTAGCAATTTTATGGACAGGTAAACTCCATGGAATTCTGCATTTTAATTTTTTCAGTCTGAGGGTGCCAGGGTCCATACAATACTTTTTTGTACGGATTCTGGGCTAGTTTTACCCTAGATTGCGCGGGTGATCAGGGTAAGGGCGCGCATTTTGCACGCAAAAAATAGGGTTTTTTGCACCTTATACGCACTGTTCCTAGCATTGGGCGCACCTTCTACGTTCTTGTGAGAGATACAGGCACGCCTTCCTCATGCTTGTCTGAGGGACAGGCACGCGGAGAGTCGAGGGAAATTTTTTAGAAATTTTGCATGTTTTTGATGTTTTTATGCTGTTGATGTGCTCTTGTTTTGTTGACAGGATGTTATGGAAGGAGCGAGATTGGCCCAAGCTTTGTACACCTTTAGCCACTGATGGTGAGGCGTGCCAACAGTTGGAGCAATGGGGTCTCCAAAAATTTGTGGAGAATGACCTTCTTCAATCACACGACCGACTCCTGAGCTACCTGATCCAACATTGGAACATGCGACGCAAGGTGTTTATGCTACATGTGTGTGACCTTGTTATCCGTCCTGAGATGGATATCTACTTTGTGACCAGGTTTATGCCTCAGGTTCAGCCTCTTTGGTATCCACTTCCTTCTGGGAGGGTGTATTTTGAGCGGTTTTGGGTGTGTCACTGTGGCTGGGCGCCCCTTATGGAGGGCTGCATAGCTATTTCCTTAGTGAAAGATTTGGCCGAGCGTTGTGCTTTGGCGGATATTGTGCAACTGGAAGGGTCGTATACTCCACATCGGGCATCGGACCCGCAAGTTGGTGTCTTGCGCCGGTTGAGGGTTGGGCATTTTTTCAACTTTGCCCGTTTCTACTATGACGGGATGCTGGAAAAACTTTACAAGATCCAGGATGGATCGAATTTGTTCGCCTATGCCAACATTTTATGCAACAACATGTACGAGCGGGTGGTGCTGCTGAGACCAGTGGTGGCGGTGCCTGCTGGGGGCCACGGGAGCCTGGTATGAGGAGGTGGGCTCCCGTGATGCCTCGTGGAGGTGGGGGTAGGATGGGGCGTTACTAGAATGCCACCACAGAGGCTTGGTTTGAGGCCAACCCCAAGATTTTTCTGCCCTTCCCGTATGCAGGGATGGACTTCCGGGGGGATCCGGACATGGGTCTTCCTCCTGGATACGCTTGGGGGCCAACAGGTATGTCTTTGTGTTTTCTTCATTTATTTGAGTATTTATGTTTGTATGTGTATTTATGATGACACTGACATAGTTTTGGTTAATCTTGCATATGTTGGCGAGGTTGGTCACCCTGTGGCCCAATTGGTTAGGCATGATCCTCTTCGGAGACCTCGAAGAGCTCTTGGGGGGCTAGGAGGAGTTCCTGCACAGCCTCAAGGTGGGGCACTTGGTGGTGAGGCCATCTCTTCGAGGGAGAGAAGCAGCTCAGCTGCTGCCAAGACTGCAACTGAGCGAGCTCATGCCGATGCAGTGGAGGCTCGTGCTGATGTGGAGGAGGCTCGTGTTACTGAGCTGATGCATGGGATCGAGTGGACCGCTTGACCCAGGGGATGTCGACTCGAGGATTTTTAGATGACCTCGAGGAGGTATGTTTGGAAAACTTGATGGCCCAGGAGAGGGACAATCGGCCAGTTTTACGTCGGGTAGCAGCCTTGGTATTGACGGTGGCACCAATAGTGGTTCCAGGAGCAACAGTGTGTCCAGGTGCCCCACCTGGGGGAGCACCACCCTAGAGTCATTTTGTACACAGTGAAAGCACCCATTATGAGGATTCTTCCCCTATTTTTGGCAACTTATGTGTATCTTTTTGGGCTGACTGATGGGTCAGAGATACCATTTTTTGTACTCAGACACATACATTTTGATGTATATGAGATATATTTTTTGTGGCTCTACATGGTGTGCCCTCTGTTTTTTCTTATGGATTATGTTATGCTGATGGATATCTATCTTTTCTATGTTTTTATTTTTTTATGTATGATGGTTTATTCGAGATGCATTCCAGTTAGAATATTGTTAGCTATGCGATCAGCTATTTGGTTTTGACTCCTTGGTACATGTGTGAATGTAATGCAGTAAAATTGTACGCTTAATATTTTTTCACGCAAATATTTTCTAAATAGATGTGAATCTCGTATCTCAAATGTTTGGTTTAACTGTGACATTAATAACTGGGAATTGAGGTAGATATGCATATGGTGTATGCCCTGATGGAGGATGTCGCACATAAGTCTGATAACAACATCATATTTTTCCTGATTGTTTGTTTCTAAACCGATGCACAGACCATTGGTGTAGACTCTTGATTGGTGAGGGTGATAGATAACCCATGCGGCTTTTGCTAAACTTTGAGACCATCTTGATGCTCCATCAGAAAATATGAAATAAGGGTCGGGTTGGTAATCCATTGTGACACTCGAGCGTGTTTTGTGACAAGTCTTTTGGTCAAAAATTTAAAGTGGTTGGGTTTGTGTACGTTGACTCTAGGGTAGGGCCTTCTTGGACCTTATGGGTAGAATTTCTTGAGGTAAAGGGCCATTGACGGGGTTGCTGAGGCATGTCTCGTCTGGTTCCGTCAAGATATATGCCCCCTTGAGGAGGCAATGTTTTATGATGTAGGGTCCTTTCCACAAGGTTTTGAACTTCCCTGGCCCTAGGGATTCTTTTGCAACATCATAGCGGAGGACTAGCTCTCCCTCGGTGAATGAGCGAGGGTTTATGTGGCGGTCGAATGATGCTTTTACCCATTTCTTGTGGGCCTCGTTGTGTTGCACCAACTGTCGTCAGCTTTTGTTGACGAGCTCTATTTCTACTAGACGTTTTTCTAGAGGTTGGGTATCATCGAGGAGTTCGATAGCGGCATGTAAATTTGGGATCTCGCGTTCTATGGGAATCACAGATTCAACCCCGTATACCAAGTAGAAGGGAGTGAAACCAGTGGACGTCTTCATAGCCATGTGGTATGCCCATAGGGAGGAGAGGAGGATATGGTGCCAGTTGGTTTTATGGTTATTCACCATGCATTGTAACATAGTTTTGAGTACTTTATGTACAGCTTCTACTTTTCCATTGGATTGGGGTAGTATGGTGAAGCGAATTCATGGGTGAATCTAAAGTGGTGAGATAGCTCCTCGAAAACTTCATTCTCGAAGTGTTTCCCATGATCGGAGACTAACTCCTTGGGGACCCTGAACCGTTCAATCACATGGTTAAACATAAATCGAGCAATGGTTTATGCGGTGTTTTCATATGTGGGCATGGCTTTCACCCACTTGGAGAAATAATTGACAACCACTATGATGTATTTATGATTGTCAGATGATGCGGGGTTGTAATTCATGAAGTTGATTCCCCATTTACAAAAGGGGCTGGCGACGATGATAGGGTGCACAGCAGAAGGAGGGGGTCTTGCTTTATGAGAGAAGCACTGGCATCGCTCACATCTATTGGTTTTTGTACTGCAATCATGAAATGGGAAGGGCTAGAAATGTCCTGCCCATAGCAATTTTTGGGCGGTGGATATCCTGGAGAGGTGGCCACCGCAAGCTCCTTCGTGGCAGTCATTAAGGGCTTGTTCCGCTTGGTCATGAGTGAGACATCGACGTAAAATGGTGTTGATGCCCCGTCGGTACAAAACATCACCCATGAGGAGATATCGGGGGGCCTGATGGCATATTCACAGATGGTCGTCTCGAGTGAGATGAGGTCTGAACTTTTGAGTTCGTAGGAAGAGGAGAATGTCTCCGTACCAAGGGTCGTTGGCTGCTACAAAGAAGAGATGCTCGTCTGGTAATGAATCGTTTACTAGTGATCCCTTGGTATCTCTTGGGAGGTCCGTAATGATCTCTGCTAAGATAAGCACCTTTTTTATTTTAGGGGAGCGAAAATGTAAGTCATATTCTTGGAGAATGACTATCTAGCGGGCATACTTATGGTTCATTAAGCGACGTGTGAGCAGATATTTGATGGGATTAATATCCGCGATGACCGTAGTGGTTTTTAATATGATTTAATGGCGAAGCTTCTTGACTGCACGTATTAATGCTAGGGAAGTTTTTTCTTCAGGCTCATATCTTAATGCTGGGCTCGCTAAGGTTTTACTGACGTAATAAATTACGTGCTCCTTCCCATCCGGGCCTTCCTGGATCAAAACTCCGGCCAAGGTGGACTCAGAAGCTGATAGATACAGGATGTAATCTTTGTCATAGTCTGGGGGACTGATGAGTGGTGTTGAAGATAATGTTTCTTTCAGCGCATCAAATTCTTTTTGGGTGTGATCATCCCATTTGAATGCGATGTCCTGGCAAAGGAGGCACAGGAACCCTGGAGCGCAAGTGGCAAAATCTGGGACAAAACGTCTCAGAAAATTGGCCTTCCCCTACAGGCTTTGCAGTTTCCTGAGGGTTCAAGGTGGAGGTACCTCTTTGATAGCTTGGACCTTGACGAGGTCCACGCGAATCCCTTGCTGGGACACGATAAAACCTAAGAGTCTACCTACTGTGACGTAGAAGACACACTTAAGGGGGTTCAAGTGTAGGTTGTATTGACGACATCGTTAGAATACCAATCGCAGGTCCTCAAGATGGTCTGAGTGCTTCTTGGAGTGTATGGTCAGGTCATCCAAGTAGGTGAGGATAAGGTGTGCCAAGTCATGAAAGAAATAGTTCATGGCCCTCTGGAAGGTGGCTCCAGCATTTTTTAGGCCAAATGGCATTGCCTTGTATGCGAATGTGCCCCAGGGGGTGGTGAATGCGGTTTTGTACTGGTTTTGTATGGTGGATATGAATTTGTTTGTACCCAGATAATCCATCCATAAAGGAAAGAGACTCGTGTCTCGCACAAGCATCGATGACCTGGTCGATGAATGGGGTGGGATATTTTTCCTTGGGTGAAGATTTGTTCAAATCCAGAAAATCGGTGCAAACGCGTATGGTGCCCTATTTTTTCATGACGGGAACAGGGTTGGAAACCCAAGATGTGTACACAATAGGGTAGATAAACCCGACTTTGTGAAGCTTGTGTATTTCTCGTTTTATTGCTTCTGCCTTTGATGGTTGCAGTTGACGCTATTTCTGGCGCACTAGAGGTACATCATGCCCAGGCTTAGTGTGTTTGGTGCACGTATGTATGAAATCACACCAACCTAAGGGGTGTGGTTTTCCCTCTTAAGTTATTGGTCACAGGAAGAAAATAGATGGAGTCAAGCAAGTTGGTAGAACATGCTAGAACATAAACATACTATATAGAGAAATAAAATGCATATTCAAACATAAAACTAAACTAAAACTAAAAAAAATAAAACAAAAGCTCTAAATAGAGTCAAACAACTTCAATAATCCAAACGATGATGCTTACATCCCCTCTTATTGAGTTCTGATATGAAATGAGGATGAAACTAACCCACTTTCCAAGGGGCCCTTAAAACTAGGGGTTCTAAGTCACGATGCAAGGATGTCTTTACTTCCGAGTTGCCTTGGCGCAAAGTATCCCTCTCTCTAGTACGGTGGATTGGAGTTTTTGGATGGCCAACAACTAAGTCCCCTCTATCTCTGCTCCGAATCACACACTGCTGGTATTGCTTGGGGAAATTTTGGCCAGCATAACAATGTGCTCTCATGTTGTTCATCTCTTGGTGGCCCTTTATAGGAGAATTCAATTCCTCCTTCCCTCTCTTGGTACATTGTGGATAGTGACCCAAGAGAGGAGGGTGATTCCATTGTGTGCCACATTTATTCCATTGTGTGCTACCTTGATGTTCTTAAGAAGTCTTGGGCGGTTGTACTTAGGCGACCTCAAGTGTGGAATCAATGTCATAGAGTGTGCCTTGTGGTCCCAGAAAGTGACTTCCACCACTCCCAGGATTGCTCACTTTTTTGATAAAAAGGCATGCAAAGGCGCATTTATCAAAGGCTTTTGGACGCAAAGGCACATTTGACTAGTCCTTCTTGTACGCAATTTTATTTTTCCTTTCAGACCTTAGAGATTTTTAAATACTTTCAGATTCTCTAATGTATCTCAGCCCTGTAAATCCTTCTGCCTCACATTAAATAATGTCACCTTTTCTTGTACGATTTTCCAGTGATAACAAACGTAGTTACCATCCTTTCCTTAAGTATGTCCAGCCTCTTCTAACAGTCCTCATCCCAAAAGAAAGTGGCGTCCTTATTCAAAAACTTCTCCATTAGCACAGTGATCTGCGCATAAGCTTGAATAAACTTCTGATAATATCTAGTATGTACCAAAATTGAGCGCAACTGCTTCACATTCTGCAAGGGATCCAAATTAATAATGAAAACGATTTTGGCTAGATTGACCATCAGTCCCTGTTTCCACACAATATTTCCCAGCAAGATACCAAAAGGGACGCAAAATATGCATTTCTTCAAGTTTAGAGAAATCTAATACTTACGATAAGTATCTAGCATTAAGCGCAGGCTGGAGACATGTTTCTTCAACAATCCAAAGACAATCCAATCGTCAAAATACACTTCTAAAAACTTATGGATATAATATTTGAGACAAGCATATCAATTTGGCTTCTAGAACTACACAAGTGGTTATCCCAGCAACTGAACCATTTGTTGGATCAAGTGGTCCTGACCTAGGTTCAGATTGTACTGTGTAACCAACAAAACCCTCAAACTACTGGCCCTTTTTTCAGTGATCCACTTGTGCAGATCAAAGTCTCACCCGAATTAGCATGGGGGGGTGCTGGAACCAAGTTTCCGCACCCAGACAGGGATTTGATGTGGATCTAACCCTTGTTGATATGATCTAATTACTATTGCACTACGCTATCACTTTTAACCCAATTTAGATCTAAACTTAATAGAAACCCTTAATACTTCTTTAATTATTGTGTAAACACGGAGATCTACTATTATGTGATTAACCCAGAAAAATGTGCATCAAATAACAAAAACTACACAACAGATCTATAAGAAAATAATTAACTCATAAGGATCAATGCATCAACACATAAGAACTAAAATCATGCTAGTAAACCAGTGATTTTACCAAACTTCTCTTTATTAATCAGATCTTCAATGAATATAACTCCTTTCCTCTGCGCACACAGTCGCAAAATCCCCGCACACATTCTAGGAATTTCCTTAGGTCTTCGCGCACACAGCCGCATGTGTCTATCTCTTACTCATACTAATAACCACTTACTTACCCAAAATCACATCAACATTCATAATCATGAGATATCAGATATATCTTTACTTGACTCATACATGGCTATTTATATTACTTATATGCGCAAAAACCATGGTCCCAAACCGTGGTTTGAGTCCCATGTTTTACCCTTTACCAATTACAAAATGAAGGAGATTTGACCCACCCCAAATCCCCTTGACCTTCTGTGCGTCACACTTTACCATCAAATTTAACAAAAATTACATTAAGACTCAACCTAGGGGACCCTAGCCCAACAGGAACATAATGAAACATCAATCTGGTAATCTCAGTTTTGGGATCCAATGGAAAATATTTGTGTATATTTATGTTTTATTTTCTCGCCATTGTTTTTTTCTGTTTTAAGAATTCGTTAGCCTGTACAGGGTTAATACCTACATGAATTTGGGTTGAGGTTCAGGTAAATTTGACACAGACTTCAAAATAGGAAATTCAACCACCTATGCTTGCTTATGCGGAACTTATCATTTCCATGCAAACTAAATAGAAAGACCCGACACGACATTTTTTATTAGACTGCTTAGCTAATTAATACAATAAATTTCCATACTTGATTCAAATTGTGGCAATAACGATGACTGTGACATGGACCTGACTCGAATGATGCAAAAACTAAAAAAGGAGGGTGGGGATGATGAATAACTATGATGATATGGTGGCAGGTTCCTATAAGTTGATGAACATATCCTGTCAAGGATATTACAGAAGAGATTTAGCCCAAATTTGAATTGATAGAGGGAATTATGACTAATTATTATAGATAAGACGACTAACATGTGTGACTCCCTAACCACAAGAAGTTGCAGAGGGATGCACGCAACTCACACTACTAAAAGAATTAACAGAAATTTTTCCGTAACCAACTTGACTGAAGTAACTAATGAAACTACATTAATTGACGCAAATGACACACTAAAAGAACTAACTAACGCTACGTAGACCTAACTATAATCCCCTTTCGTAGATCAAATCAATTTGATGTAAAATTGGTTGTGTCGTGGAAGGGCTTCAGGCATGCACCATTAACCCAACCAGGCAATAGGACTCCATCCAGTTGCACAAGCTTGACTACTCCTAATTCCTTCACTTCTGGAATGCATTCTCAAATTTCCAATATGTTTTAAGAACTTACTGTCATATAGGAGGACCTGATCTCCAACTACAAAGGATTTTCGCTTTATGTGTCGGTCATGCCATGCTTTCTACCTCTCCTTCTCAACAGTTTGGTGGAAATATCCTAGAAATTTGGCTTTGTCCAACTCCAAGAGTTCGTCCAAGTGTTTTGTAATTGATTCATCATTTGTCATGTGCGTTGCCCGTGCAATGAAGAGGTTGGGGATAATCAACTCAACGGGTACCATGGCTTCTCATCCATAAACAAGTTGAAAGGGCGTATATGTGTGTATGCACATAACAGTTGTACGATAAGCACATAATGTGGCTAGCACTCGTTCATCCCAATCATCTCAAATGGTAGAGCATATCTTTGTGAGGTGCCTCTCTATAATTTTGTTAAGAGCTTCCACAGTACCATTTTCCTGAGGGTGGTATGGGCTACTCTTATGGTGCTAGACCATAAAGTTCTGTAGGAATGAAGAAATTTTCTCATTAATGAAGTGGGTCCCCTAGTCACTTGTAAGGCTCCAGGGGCACCCAAAATAAGTGATAATATTTTTTAATATGAATTTGGCAGTAGTGTCTATAGTGTAATATTTAACTAGTGAATATTCAGCCCATCTGGTAAGGTAATTTGTGGCATTGATAATGTACCTGGCATGGGAGTGACATGTTGGAGGATTGATGGGTCCCACAAAATCAACTACCCACTTTTTTAATGCCTACAATTATCGTACCTATTGCAAGGGAATCTCATCCAGGTGTGATGGATTTCCCACACATTGGAAAACATCACATTTCCTAGCATATTCCTTTGCATCTATGAAAAGTGGAGGCCACCAAAGTCCTGCATGTTACACATTCCTTGTGGTGTCCTACCCGCCAATATGTTCACATGTGACTCCAAAATGGCATTCCCATAAGACATCCTATTTCTCATGATCAAGAACACACCTTCACAATATTTGGTCCATGCCTAGCTTGTACGATTCCCTGCAATCAATTGGTAATCTGCAACTCGAACCACCATGTGCCTCCATTGTGTTGCCATGTACTCCTTCAAGCATTCACCTATGGCTAAGAATAATTCAATTTCCTCCAAGTAATCTGGTATGGACTCAACTCGAAACAGGTCATCATCTGGTCATTGATAATCTACTAATCCCTCGACTTCACCTGATTCTAACCCACAAAGGTGATCAGGTCCACATTCAACCTTCCTAGCTTGAAAATTACTTCGAATGTGAACTCCTAGAACAACAAAATCCATCTACAAATCCTTCGTTCAAGTACATTTTTGTTCACTAAATACTTAAGGTTCGAATGATTAGTAAATAACTTGAACGAGCATCCCGGAAGATAGTGTTGAAATTTTTGTAGTGATTACACCATTGCAAGTGCTTCGTACTCAGTTGTGGTATAATTCCTTTCCATCATGGAAAATTTCCTTCTAGCAACATATATCAGGTGATCAAGATTTCTATCCCCGAGTTGAGCCAAAAAAACTCCCAAGGTGATTCTCGATGCATCAATATGGACATGAGATTGCTTGTTCCAATAAAGATAGACCAGGATTGGTACACTTGTCATTTTTTCCTTCATCACATTGAAAGAGTATTCACATTCATTGGACCTTGAAAACTTCTTAGATTTATTCAATAGCTTTTCTAGTGGTGCTGTGATCAAGGCATAGTTGTGGATGAATCTAAGGTAATATCTTGTGTGGACAAGGGTGGATCTCAATTGATTAATAGTCGTTGGCAGGGGCATATTTATGATCACCACGAATTTAGCGGGATCAACACATACTCCCTCTTTACATATTATATGGCCCAAAAGTGTTATGAAAGGGACGACGAATATGCACTTCTTCAATTTTAAATATATCTGCAGCTATCTACTACAGTCAAACATCACTCGTAGCAAACTGAAATGTATTTTTAGAAAACTATATACGGTCCAATCATCCAGGTGAGCCTCTAGAAACCTGTGAATATAACCATAGAAGGCATCAATCACAATCATTGAGAACATTGCGGGTGAATTATTGAGCCCAAAAGGCATGACATGATAAGCAGATGATGCCCATTTGGATGTGAATGCGGTTTTCTTCTTATCCTCTTCTGCAATACGAACTTGGTCGTAACCATAAAATATGTTTGTAAAAGGGTAAGCTTCATTTCCTTCCACGTTGTCTAGAACCTCATTGTTGAAAGGGGTGGGGAAAGGGTCATGAACATAGGCATTGCTCAAAATCCAGTAGTCCACATAGACCCATATTTCTTCAGAGTCACTTTTGTTTTGTATAACAATTAGAATGAACCACTCGGCCTCATCAACCAGGAATATAAGCCATACTTCCAACATTTTTTCTATTTCCTTCTTCACCTTCTCTTTGACTCTTGGGTTCAATCTATACAGTCGATGTTTCACTAGCTTTGCATCAATTTTAAGCACAATCCTCATCTCCCATAGATCCCCCTTAATCCCATTAATATATGGAACATATGAAAGGAACAAGTATTCGTATTCTCTTAGGAGATCAAATATTTTCATAGTACTGTTCTCACCGCAGTAATTTCCATTCGAGGTTAATTTTAGCTTTTTGTCAATGTTGATTTTGTGTTTCCGCAACTTTAGAGGTAATAGTTGTGTACATTCGGTTATAGGCTCGTATTCAACACTCCTCTCCCTTTCAAATTCCTTAAATTTAAGATGCATTAATTCCTCTAAATCATCTCCATTAGGCTCCATTTTTATCTTCCCACAAGCCATGAATTCATGAAATACATATTCATATATATGATCAAGGGTGTTCCGGTCTATGCAACCCTTATACCATTTTCCAACCGAGAGAAAAATCCTTCTGACGGATTGTAAAGTAGTTTTTATCCTCTCGTCATCATCGGTGAAGGAAAAATCATTAACAAACTAATATTCCATATGGTCCCACTCACTAGTATATCTTCTTATCTCTTCCTATACATACCATGCCTTCAGATATGTCCCCAGAGTGTGGAAAAATTTGTGCACCCACAATTTATCTGAAATTCCTTCTCTAATCCATCTGGCCTTGTAGTCTCACATGTGTTGCCGAGGGTCGGTGCTTCCCTGATACTTAACAAATTTAGGTAGTTAGTCCTCTAAATACCTGAATCTGGACACCAATGTTGTCTTAACCTCCTGCTATTCTCTAATATGGTTACGGTGATAGCCCAACCACCTTGTTGGTGTCGCTTGTAAGGAAATGTCTAGTAATGGTACTTTTTGTACTTGATATTTTTGTATCAACTTCAATAATTAAACCAGTAACAAAACCCATCTCATTAAAGATAGGAAATTCTCGTACCTCAGTGCCAACCTACAGTATACGGTGGATCATGGCACAACACCTAGTGTTGATTTCATGAACACTTTGTTTCCATTCATCCCATGCATCCTCAGATATGACTTCAAAGCTATGAAAACTCTGCCAGCTGATCGATCCTCCTATTTTGGGTTTGTAGTAGTATTCCCTTCTTCCTGTCGTCAACCTGTATAACTGATCTAGCAACTCAGGTTCTTCTCTTCCATATGTTGGCTCTGTGAAACTCGGCCCTTGATATCGATCTAGGGGTCGGATCACACTAACTCCCTCCACCTCAAAGGCCATCATCTCCTTCTATTGGAGTCCTGTGTTTTGATAGATTGGCTAACCAAAAGACAAGGCAACATCAGAACCAATATTTAGAGTTCCAGGATCTCTTCCTCCTGTTCTCAGAGAGGGATCACTCAAATTTTTTTGCAAAGATATGTCTTGTTTGCTTTTAAGTATTGATTTTAGACTAGTTATTTAAGTGCAGGTGTTTGTTTGGTTTGTTTGTTTGGTTGAATTGGTACAGCAGAACATGAAAGGTCTAGGTATTATAGATAGAAAGAAGAAGTGTCAGGTTCATTGGGCAATGGAGTCAAGAAGAGGTTTATGACAAGCTCATCAATGGATATGGGATATCAAAGGGAAAATCTAACTTGGCCATAGGATCCTTTAGTTTTGTGAATGAGATGGACATTAATGATTTGGAAAGAGAAATTGAATTCTCAACAAAGGGAACTTAAAAACATAACTTGAACAATAAAGAGGTATTTGATAGACAGGGCTAACCATGAATTCTACAAACCACACTTTAAGAAAATAATGATTTGAAGACAACTTTCAAAATTAAATCTAAGATTCAGGAGCACATCCTATTTCCTCAAATATTTTATTTCAAAGGACTTAGAAAACATAAAATATTCACTGATAATTGCAGTCATAGAAGAGGGAACACCTAACACATCTATGATCACAACTATAAAGATCTTTAAAAAATTTGTTTAAGCAGGGACAAAGGGTATGATCAAAACATACCTCCTTGGCTAACTATAAACAATGGTACTTCAAAGGGACACTTCAGAAACAGTTTTCAAGTGGCAGCAGACAAGAAGGGAAAACCATAAATCATGTTGGAACCAACTATTTAAACTATTTGAGAAATAAACAAGCATAAGGGTTCAAGAGAATGATTAAAGACTCTAAAATTCCTTAGCAGAAGAAAACATAAAACAGTGAAGGATAAACAGGTCTAAGGTGCTTCCAGGAGTCATTTCTTAGCCTAAACTTTTCATCCTACTGTAGTAATAATTTATGAAACATAATGAAAACAAGAAAGATAGCAGACAGTTCAGAATACATCACCAACAACCAAGCTCAAGGATCCAATGATAGAGCCTTCTCAAGAACAAGCATGTCAAAACATCATCAAGCTTCCAAGACTTCAATTTCTTCTTCAACTTCGAACAGACTATGTATTATTTCAGAGAGTTTCAGTATTACAACTAGTGACCAACCAACCAACCAACAAATTATCATCTTCTTCAGAAGTATTTATAGAAGAAATGAGGAGGTGGAAGAGTTCTAGGGTTGAGCATCATTAATTCTATACTAAATGCAACTCCTAGCATTGAAAACCATGCAAGGCATAAGGCAGGAAAGCATTGAATTATAACTCTATTTCATTTATTCTATTTCTGCTTTTTAGGCTTAGTGGGAAAAAAATTGACTTTAAGGAACTTTCTTATATTTGCAATAACTTCTACTGACAGTTGGGATATTTGTTTTTCTTGTAATAATTGTTCAGCTGTCTTTGGCCTTAATGTTTTGGACTGAGATTTGATCTGGGTATTCCTTTGAGGCAGAGAGGCTGCAGGTGGAAATTTTGGTAGTTGGGGATTCAATTAGCCCCTTTGATGTGGCATTCGAGGTCTCTTGGCTCTGATTTGTGGATTAGGCCTTTGATTCTGGAGTTCATGCCTTGATCCTTTAAGCTTTGATTAAAATATTTAAACCTTTGATTATGCTCTGATCTTCATCTTGACACTGATATTCTTTCATTTATTTGATGTTGACTATGTTTTGCTGCTTGTAGGTGCGCAGAGGTTTTGTTAAATAATTTGTTCAAAAATCTGATAATCATGACTTATAGACCTTCTTAGAAAATGTAATTAGCACTTCAAAACCCTTTAATTTGTACCAAAGGCCATAAGGATCATCATCCTTAGCCAATAACAATGTAATTATCTGCTGGAGGGTTTTATCTTGAATTTCACTAAACCTGCATAAAAACACACAAACATTATTTGAATCCTGCGAAATTTGGTTTAGAACTGCTTAGGAGGGTTCATGGAAGTGTTTAGGAGCTATGAGGATAGTGATTGCAGTGGAAAATTGGGAAGAAAACCCTAGCAGAGCAGCTAACCAGGTTCAATGGAGGTTTTGGTGCGACGAGGAACGAGGACCGTTAGATCCAAGTGATCTACAGTGGAGATAATTTGATGAGTGCAACAGAGGAGAGATGGGAAACAAATGAATTGAGATTGCGATATTATATGGGTCGTGCGATCTCAGAGATCAACGGCTGGGATTAAAAGCGAAAAAGACGTTGCGAAGGCCGATGATATGGTGGAAAACCGGGGGTGGTTTTCGCAAAATAAAATGGGGGGTAGGCGGTATTGCAGAAAAAAATGTGATTCCATACATTACTTGACGTGTGTCCCTCCCAATACCACTCATTTCGCAAAAAAATTTGGCGTTAACCTTTAGGTGCAAAAATTTTGCGATACGCATCGTCGACCGTTGGATCGGAGGCTCTAGATCTAATGGCGCAGAATGAGCGTGATCGGAAAGTTGCGCGAACGAGGAATGTAGTGGGCCCGACGATGACGTGTTCTTTTTTGTCGCGGAGCGGGTGGGTTTTCGGGAGTGTTTGAATGGTCGGGATAGATCCTGGCCGTTGGATTTATAGAATGGATGGTGATGATTGAGAGAGGAAGCGGAGGATTTTGAAAGGGGAAAAAGGGACGGGAAATAAATGGGTGCCCGATGGCCGTTGATCTGCAGAGATTAACAGTCCACATTTGTTCGAGACTATAATGTCAGGAAATGCAATAAAGGCAAAGGAAAGGCTTTTAGCATGGGGGTTTAATGTTTTAAGCGCCCTATTGCAAGGCTTAGTCATATGAGACAAAGGGCTAACAGACATAAACCCTCGGGGGCTTAACACTTTATAGTGCAAAGACTGATTTTAGGCCAAAATAAGGTTTTTTCAAGGCCAAGTAAGGGTTCTGATAGAGCGAAGAAAGGGTTTTTAAACCAGATAAAGGTAAGATATGAGGTTTAAAGAGGGTTTTAATGGTTTGGAGGTTAATATGAAAGGATGAAAGGGGAAATTTGTAAAGGAAAATAGGGGTGAAAAGGGAGAATTGAAATGATGGAAAATGGAGTTTCTTAAGAAGTTTTTCTCTTGGTAATCAGCAGGTACTTGACGAATTATAGTGAAACAGTAGTGAAGATTAATTCAAAGGATAAAGAACATCATAAGACTTAAAAAAGATGATAGGTTTTCAAAGGAAACTATCTCTTGAAGGCTTTGAAGACAAATTCTAGCCACCTCTTGGTATAAAAAAATTTATAGGTGGCTAACAGTGGCTCCACTTGGGGAGGACAGCTGGTTCTTTAGGTGTCCAGAACCTCAGCTATTGATCTTTGGATTTTTAGTAAACCAGTGCCTTCATCCATTGGGCAGCAACTTTCTTTTCCTTTAGCTGATCTTTCTTTGATTTGATAATCTCTACAGTAATCTCAAACAACGGAATTATATCAAAACAACATCTCTACCTACCCATTCCTAATGATCCTAACATTTTTTCTTCTTTCAGAGTGCTTTTGGACTAGCAAACTCTCTTCATAAACATTTTATTTTTTTGAAAACAGGAAACTAATCTAAGTCTAATCTTATTCCTCCATGAGTTCAGATTAAGCAGTTGAACTCATAAGTTTCTCTACCTAACTACAACCTATCAGGATTAGACTATCTAACAGATTTTAATTCTTTCTATTCTAAAACATGAAATTTAAAAGAAGCCAAGCCAGGATTAAGCAATTTGACTTGCTGCAGATCTATGGCATAAAAAAAAGATACACATAGATTTTATGAAAAGTAAAACAAAATTTGTGAAGGATTAAGATCTGAAAACCAAAACATCCTTCATTATTTCTTCAGCTCTATTTTGAATTTGTTTGAGATGTGTTTTCGCTCTTATCTATTTC
Organism: Pinus albicaulis; assembly: GCA_034641835.2. Taxonomy (NCBI): domain Eukaryota; kingdom Viridiplantae; phylum Streptophyta; class Pinopsida; order Pinales; family Pinaceae; genus Pinus; species Pinus albicaulis. The sequence continues at coordinate 116,695,885 of CM076576.1, forward strand.
AAGTTTTGAGTATATTGGAACCAGTTTTTTTTCTATCTTTAGCTCAAGATTTAATCTAATTAGAGCCATTCTTCTTTTGAGATTCATAGGTTCAGATATTGAATTTGTTTGAACCTTTGTTTACTTTATCCTAATCTACCTTAATGATAAGCCAAGATTGTGTTGTTTGGCTGATCTAATTCACTAACCTATCATCAGTAAATTGAAAAGCTAATTAGTCATGATTAGGCTGTATGACTAACTAGAAGTGTGTTTTTAGGAGTGGCATTTGAGCTTGCACACTTTCAGATTTTGTCTCTCTTTTTTTGTATGGGGCTATACCTTTCTTGTTTTCATTTCTGCCCTCTTTTCTTTTTCTCTTGTTTTTGCATTTTTCTCATTTTTCTTCTTGAGAGAAATAAGAAAAAGAAAAAAAGACTAACTAGATGCTCAAGAGCTGAGCTTTATTGACATTTATACCTACCCTAATCTATCTTGGAATATTTACATGTTTAGCTGATGAAATCTCTTTTCCAGTACAACCAACGGTAGATGATTCCATGATTGGTCCTTCTTCATCTCTTTGGGCAGGCTGGACAAACAGGGCCACTCCCATTTCCTTTGTTTTTTAGCAGCAGTGCTAAATAATCTTCTTGATTTTGGTAATACACTGCTCCTAACAACCTTTATCACTTCCTCAAATATCTTCAAGAAATGAGCATAGGTATCTTGAAACAATGCCTGGTTATGAATATTTTGAAGATAGGCTTCAACCAAGATTTCCTTTTCCTCCACTGGATCAAGCTTAAGACTCTTTTGAGAAAGAAAATCTTCCTCATCTTCATTATTATCTGAACTGGAAGACTCATCATATATGGTAGTGTTGTCTTGTTGTAGTCCTGGTATGCTCTATTTCAGTGGACTGTACTCTGTGAATAGATCATCATATTCTTAAGCAGGGGTATCTTTTATTACCTCAAACTTTTCAGGATAAGGTTCCTTGTATTCATCCTGCTCAAAAAAATCCTCTTTCTTCCCAACCTCATCATTACTACTGATAGATTGCTGACTCCCAAACATGTGAAATCTATTTTTGATGGATTGGATTGGTTGATTGCTGCTTTCAAGCTGATGATAGTGGAATTCATGACACCAATCAATTGTTGGTTTCCCTGCATGATTAGTTTATACTTGAAGCTCATCATCATTATCAGACTGATCAAAATTTGGCAAATCATCAGTATAAACAATATCACCAATTAAGCATGTTGGGTTGTCAGTTTATTTTTCTTTAAGTTGATATACAAGTTTGTTTTTTTTTTCATGACAACAAGGACTAGTAGGTAGATGAGCAGAAGTGTTTTGTTCCAATGAAGATTCGAGGGTTGGATTCCTGTTTATTATTAGATCAATTTCCTCCTCTGTCAAGAGAGAAGGAATTTCCTTTTTGTTTTGGGAAGAAGAGCAGCAGTCCTCTTTCTCTTGTGTTAATTGGTTTTGAGGTTGGATGTCTTCTTGAGCCTCTTCTAGGGAATCATTACTTGTGCTTGCAGGGAAACTTTGAGGACTTTCTTCTTTTTCCTGATATATCTCAGTTTCAAACAACTCCTCATGATCTTCATGACAGTTACTTTGAATATAAGGTTCATGAGTTGTCTCTACTATATTTTTAGGATGCCATTTTTCTTTAATAATCTGAAATGAGTCATAACATAAAGGCAGAGATTCTAGTTGTGTTGTCTCTTCTCCTATTTCAGATTCTGTCTTTCCTAGGAGGCTTATTGTTTCCTCAAAGCACTGCTCACTTTTTTCATTTTCATTTTGGTTGTAAAGTTCTCTTAGTAGTGCAATACAAGATAGAGGTATGTTGTCAAGACTTTCTTGACATCTTTCTTCATTGTTTTCTCTATAATCTTGTTCATCACACGTCTTGCTCATCATACATGTCTTGCTCATCATCCAGGTCTTGTAGTGGTTGAGCTTGTGTTAGCTCAGGGAAAGGCATTGTTTTCTCTGGGTCACCAATATTTAAATTAGATTCATACCTATCCATTCTCTTTCCAAGCTTGTACATCATTTTTTCCATCATGACCATTATTTTGGCTTCTGGGTCTATATCTAAATCCATGTTTGTACAAAAGAGGTCACTGTATCTTTTCAACCAGTTCAGAGTCTTATACCAGTGGATTCATTAGGTCTTTTGGGATTGTGGATTCGCCAGGTGGAAGATTTTGAACTTTTTTGTCCACCAACAGCATGATTGGGTTTTCTCACTGCATTCCCAAGAGAGTTTACAAGGACTAGTGAAGTAATAGGCCTACTGGAGGTCAGTGGAGTTGCCAGGTGGAAAATTTTTAGCTTTTGTGAAGGTAAAATGTTTTATGGTTCCACCACCATGTTTATTATGAAGCCAATCTAAAATATTTTTGGGTTTTTCTGAGTTTCTATGGTTGTTTGAAAGACTAATGAGTCTATAAGAGCTTGCTAGGCAACTATGAACTCAGTAGTCCCACTGTGATCACCATTATGTTGGTGATGAGGTGGGACAACAATTTCCTAGGGTATTCTTTGTCAAATTAAGGGCCTAAAGAGTTTTAAGAGGTATTCAAGAAACTATATACTCGATAAGTCCCACTGTGATCGCCATTATGTTGGTGATGAGGTGGGATAACAATTTCCTAGGGTATTCTTTGTCAAATTAAGGGCCTAAAAAGTTTTAAGAGGTATTAAAGCAACTATATACTCAATAGGTCCCACCGTGATCGCCATTATGTTTGAGTCTTGTGTTTTGATAGATTGGCTAACCAAAAGACAAGGAAACATCAGAACCAATCTTTAGAGTTCCAGGATCTAGTCCTCCTGTTCTCAGAGAGGGGTCTCTCAAATTTGTTTGCAAAGATATGTCTTGTTTGCTTTTAAGTATTGATTTTAGACTAGTTATTAAGTGCAGGTGTTTGTTTAGTTTGTTTGTTTGGTTGAATTGGTACAGCAGAACATGAAAGGTCTAGGTAGTATAGATAGAAAGAAGAAGTGTCAGGTTCATTGGGCAATGGAGTCAAGAAGAGTTTTATGACAATCTCATCAATGGATATGGGATATCAAAGGGAAAATATAACTTGGCCACAAGATCCTTTAGTTTTTTGAATGAGATGGACATTAATGATTTGGAAAGAGAAATTGAATTCTCAACAAAGGGAACTTAAAAACATAACTTGAACAATAAAGAGGTATTTGATAGACAGGGCTAACCATGAATTCTACAAACCATAATTTAAGCAAATAATGATTTCAAGACAACTTTCAAAATGAAATCTAAGATTCGGGAGCACATCCTATTTCCTCAAAGATTTTATTTCAAAGGACTTAGAAAACATAAAAGATTCACTGATAATTGCAGTCATAGAAGAGGGAACACCTAACACATCTATGATCACAACTATAAAGACCTTTAAAACAATTGTTTAAGCAGGGACAAAGGGTATGATCAAAACAGACCTCCTTGGCTAACTATAAACAATGGTACTTCAAAGGGACACTTCAGAAACAGTTTTCAAGTGGCAGCAGACAAGCAGGGAAAACCATAAATCATGTTGGAACCAACTATTTGAACTATTTGAGAAATAAACAAGCATAAGGGTTCAAGAGAATGATTAAAGACTCTAAAATGCCTTAGCAGAAGAAGACATAAAACAGTGAAGGATAAACAGATCTAAGGTGCTTCCAGGAGTCATTTCTTAGCCTAAAATTTTCATCCTACTGTAGTAAGAATTTATGAAACATAATGAAAACAAGAAAGACAGCAGACAGTTTAGAATACATCACCAACATCCAAGCTCAGGGATCCAATGATAGAGCCTTCTCAAGAACAAGCATGTCAAAACATCATCAAGCTTCCAAGACTTCAATTTCTTCTTCAACTTCGAACAGACTATGTATTATTTCAGAGAGTTTCAGTATTACAAATAGTGACCAACCAACCAACCAACAAATTATCATCTTCTTCAGAAGTATTTATAGAAGAAATGAGGAGGTGGAAGAGTTCTAGGGTTGAGCATCATTAATTCTATACTAAATTCAACTCCTAGCCTTGAAAACCATGCAAGGCATAAGGCAAGAAAGCATTGAATTATAACTCTTTTTCATTTATTCTATTTCTAATTTTTAGGCTTAGTGGGCAAAAAGATTGACTTTAAGGCACTTTCTTATCTTTGCAATAACTTCCGCTGAGAGTTGGGATATTTGTTTTGCTTGTAATAATTGTTTAGTTGTCTTTCGCCTTAATGTTTTGGACTGATATTTGATCTGGGTGTTCCTTTGAGGCAGAGAGGCTGCAGGTGGAAATTTTGGTAGCTGGGGATTCAATTAGCCCCTTTGATGTGGCATTCGAGGTCTCTTGGCTCTGATTTGTGGATTAGGCCTTTGATTCTGGAGTTCATGCCTTGATCCTTTAAGCTTTGATTAACATCTTTAAACCTTTGATTATTCTCTGATCTTCATCTTGACACTGACATTCTTTCATTTATTTGATGTTGACTGTGTTTTGCTGCTTGTAGGTGCACAGAGGGTTTGTTAAATAATTTGTTCAAAAAGCCGATAATCATGACATATAGACCTTCTTAGAACATGTAATTAGCACTTCAAAACCTTTAATTTGTACCAAAGGCCATAAGGATCGTCATCCTTAGCCAATAACAATGTAATTATCTGTTGGAGGGTTTTATCTTGAATTTCATTAAACCTGCATAAAAACACACAAAAATTATTTGAATCCTGCGAAATTTGGCTTAGAACTGCTTAGGAAGGTTCATGGAAGCGTTTAGGAGCTGTGAGGATGGTGATTGCAGCGGAAAATTGGGAAGAAAACCCTGGCAGAGCAGCTAACTAGATTCAATAGAGGTTTTGGTGCGACGAGGAACCAGGACCGTTAGATCCATGTGATCTACGGTGGAGATCATTCGATGAGCGCAGCAGAGGAGAGATGGGAAACAAATGAATTGAGATTGTGATATAATATGGGCCGTACGATCTCGGAGATCGACGGCTGGGATTAAAAGCGAAAAAGACGTTGCGGAGGGCAGCGGTATGGCTGAAAACTGGGGGTGGTTTTCGCAAAATAAAATGGGGGGTAGGCGGTATTGCAGAAAAAAAATGCAATTCCATACATTACTTGACACGTGTCCCTCCCAATATCGCCCATTTCGCAAAAAAAATTGGCGTTAACATTTAGGCGCGAAAATTTTGCGATACGCATCATCGAATGTTGGATCGAAGGCTACAGATCCAATGGCACGGAATGAGCGCGATGGGAACGTTGCACGGACGAGGAATGTAGTGAGCTCGGCGATGACGTGTTCTTTTTTGTCGCGGAGCGGGTGGGTTGTCGGGAGTGTTTGAATGGTCGGGATAGATCCTGGTCGTTGGATTTATAGAATGGATGGTGATGATTGAGAGAGGAAGCAGAGGATTTTGAAAGGGGAAAAAGGGACGGGAAATAAATGGGCGCCCAATAGTCGTTGATCTGCAGAGATCAACGGTCCACATTTGTTCGGGACTATAACATCGGGAAATGCAATAAAGGCAAAGGAAAGGCTTTTAGCATGGGGGTTTAATTTTTTAACCACTTGATTGCGAGGCCTAGTCATATGAGATGGAGGGCTAACGGACATTAGCCCTCGGGGGCTTAACACTTTATAGTGAAAAGACTGATTTTAGGCCAAAATAAGGTTTTTTCAAGGCCAAGTAAGGGTTTCGATAAAGGGAAGAAAGGGTTTTTAAACCAGATAAAGGTAAGATATGAGGTTTAAAGAGGGTTTTAATGGTTTGGAGGTTAATATGAAAGGATGAAAGGGGAAATTTGTAAAATAAAATAGGGGTGAAAAGGGAGAATTGAAATGATGGAAAATGGAGTTTCGTAAGCAGTTTTTCTCTTGGTAATCAACAGGTACTTGAGGATTTATATTGAAATAGCAGTGAAGATTAATTCAAAGGATAAAGAACATCATAAGACTTAAAAAAGATGATAGGTTTTCAAAGGAAACTATCTCTTGAAGAATTTGAAGACAAATTCTAGCCACCTCTTGGTATAACAAAATTTATAGGTGGCTAACACCTTCTTCAGATCAATTAGTGCATAATTTTCAAAGGTCTGGTCTATTCCTAGCAATGTTCAATAGTGGTATTTGTCTCCCATAATATATATTACTTCAAATTCAACGTAAGTATTTACCCCTACTATGTAGACCTCTACATCATCCATATGTCCCACGGAGAGGATATAATATTGGTTCTTTGTGCGTAATTGAATTGGATACAATGCCAACTTAGGCCTTCCCAAGCCTTCCCATATTTCCCTCAACAAAATATTCACATCTGAGCCTAAGTATAGCATTTTATATTTATTCTCGAAGCCTGAAATTTTTGCATCAATATGGAACCCCCTCCTTATTGTCTTCTTGTTCCTATGCACCCATATAGAGTGTCTTTCAGGTGGATTGGCAGAAATGAGCACTTCTCCGGCCACCCCCTCTTTGAAAAAATCTTTAATATTTTCCCACAATTTTCCAAGACCTAAACCATTTAGCTATGGGTTGGGAACAATGTTGCAGGAGGTTCGGGCTCTTGCCTTTTGGAGGTTGTGGTTGTTCTCCTTGAAGCTCAACAGTTGGAGTGAATTTGTTAAAAATATTTTTGACCTCTTTGTAATACTTCTTCTGTTGGTTGGAATCATATGAACACTTCGGTGAGGCTAGCTTTATCATTTTTGGTTGTTAGGCAGCTCCCAAGTAAACTTTTATCTTGTTCCCTCCTCAGGTGACTATATTAATGTTTGAAAGGAGAGTCATATCAGGTTCCCTTGGTTCTGCATTAATCAATTTTTCTGCCCTTTGGCGGTTGTGCTCTTCCCATCTAGCAATCAGCTCTGGACAGTCTTTCATTGCATGTGTGTTGACCCTACACTGAGAGCACCAGGGTCTTATAGGCATAAGACAATATCTTGTAACATGCCCTTATTGATCACAATTGTAAAATCAGATCAAAACTCTGCCTCCTGTTCTTCCCCCCCTTTTTCCTCCACCTCCTCAACCTCAAGGAGCTTCATTGATCTTGTAAGCATAACGGTCAAGTCGGTTAGCTAAGGCATCCAATGTCCTGCACTTGCAGAAAACATTTTTTGGTACATTTTAATACTTAAGTGGACAGAGGTGAGGGAGATGCCCATAGATCCTACAAATTTCACAATATTCGGTTGGAGTTGCACCCTACTGTTACATGGATAAATCCTTCTTGCGAACAAGAACGATCTCCCTAGTATCCTAAGGATATCTAGAAACAAAAAACCAAATGAAAACCATTTTCTCTAAACCATTTGTGATTAAGAATTATTAATAACAAAGTACGAGGCTGTGCCCCTACCTGAATTCCAATGCTTGATGTAATCTTCTATCCAGTTGCTCCAAAAGAGGTCACTTCAGCATGTAAGACCTGCAATCAAAGAAAAATAAAATGATTAAAAGCACCTGCAAGATATAATAATTGAGAAAACACTAATCTATCTCAGTGATCAAGGAATCTAAGAATTGAATTACTCAAAAAGATACATGAACAATTCAATGAGAAAATAGAATCCATTTGTATTAACTTGTATAAAAGAAGTAACCTTAAAACCTGTCGCCTTGATGTTATACAGGTTCTTCCGAGGTCCTGAACAATCGTTCCTCTCGGTTTGAAAATCGTTCTTCTCTCCAAACTAGCATGAAGTTATGGATATGAGTGTGTGATCATTCTCATACCAATAATGACTAGTATAGAGAGTATGCTCTCTTAAAGAAATTCTTCAGCAATTATCCTCTATATTTTACCATTTACAAGCTACCCTTGAGACTGAAACATGAGCTCAGTTTATAGGGAAATGGAGGTAGTTTCAGTTCCATGAAGAGGGGGATGGATTCCTCTCATGAATGGATTTGAGCTCCAAATACCAAGGGATAAACTCCATGATTTAAGGGATAGAGTTCCATGAGTGGAGGGATGAAGCTCAAACTAAACATGCTTCTAGAAGCTTCTAGTTGGGAGAATATTCGACTAGTTGGGCTTCTTGAACTTACTTTTTCCTTTATTTTACCTTTTAAAAGGGTTCGCAAGTTTTATAAGCAAAACGTGTGGAATATTCCGTAGGCTATAGAACAAATATCGGCGAATCTGCAGGTAAGGGCTAGGAAAAGTGCGGAGTTAGAATTTTTAGGGTTTTAATGAGCTTTTCTCCAATTTCCAAGACTTGGTTTAGGAACATTAGGGTTTTTGACTTCTAAGGGAGCGTAATATAGGTAATAATGAACCTATATTGACAGTCAGATGTCATGGTGACAAAATAACGTGTAACATATTTCCCCCTAAAGTGCGAAGTCTGAGGTATTTCTAAAGAGTGAAGTTCTTTATCATTCCGAGGATTGGATTGTGGACATACCAATCGAAAACCTGTAAAAACATTCAATACAAACATATATATGTATATCATAACTGAGGTAGGCATTCCCATGCTCAGATCAAAACTAACTAAATGTTCTGGTACATAAATGATTTTTAAAATTACATCAATAGTAGACACAGTATGGGCACAGCCATCTGTCATAAGTAGTCTACTGTATCAAGAATAATAAAAACTCCTCGCAGCCTGGATGGTGTAAACTAGATCTAGGGTCTTGATTTCTACTTCCCGAACTAGTACAATTCTATCCATGCGATTGATTGTGTCGAAGTCAAACATGGTAGAAACCACTTGATTACCAGTCAATTTTGTGAACTATTAACAAGTGTGAGAGAAACCACCAATAATGACAATGGCTGTCAAAGTACTCAGTACAATCCACGAATTTTGAATCAATGATTTGCAGTCGAACACTTCACGGAATCATTTGATCAAAGGTCAATCATGCAACCTGTCGTCGAACGTGAGAAATCTGCCATTAGGGCATTTAGATCCCAAGGTACTAATAGGATTCTAAATCAACTTTCTAGATGATATGCTGTCGTCAATAGAAAGTGACCCGTCATAGGAAATCCCACAACACGAATCCATTAGATCAAGTTTTGAATGAATATTTTAAAGGACTGACTCATGGATGGTCAACGCGAATGGAGACAAATGTTTGCAATGAATGGTTTATTTGAACTGTATCTTGAACACATAACGACACTGTAGATGGTTTGGTGACAATTGAAGTAAAGCTAATACCTAGAAACCGGCTAAAGACTTTCAATTTGGCTTGATTAAATTTTAGACAAAGGATTTTCCCAACCCTAGTACGAGTGTGACAAAGTGTCGTATTCAAGAGCGGTATACTGCTTAAAACAAAGTATGACAACTAGATTCATTTTCTCTTTTTTCCCCCACCATTACTGGCAAGTACCTCTTTATTTTTGACAAGCTTGAGGAGGATAACATTTGCTTGTTGTGTAAGCTCATCCTTCGGATGAGTCCAACTTAGTATTAAAATTGAACCCTAAGAAGGAGTGGTTCGTTCCTGTTTATAATTGACAGGTCCTTTATTGTTAAGTTTTAACGAATCCAGTATAGGTGAAACTCGGTGTTTTTCAATTTTAGGGAGTTAGAAGAAAAACATAAAGAAACTCCGTGGGTGTACTTTTTCGCAAATTTAGTCTCTCAAGCCTGAAAAAGGATAAAATAATACAGGAGAGAACTCTATTGACCATGATTATTCAACATATACATTTTTCGTAAATAGTCCATTTCAGTCCAAAAAAGGGGTAAACTTATACTAAAAAGACGATTGTTCATTTCCTTTAACGAGTTCGAATAGTCTAGTACTTGGCGATATTTTCATGTTTAGAGAGTTTGAAAAGGGCTTAAAAGAGAACTCCATGGTTTCGCTTTTTCATAATTTTCAAGAGCCCGAAAAAGTGATAAAAGTGTACTCATCATCAAAATTATTTTCACCGAAAAACATGTATTCTGCACAAGAACTCGAAAGATTAAACATACATGTTTCCAAAAAGTAAAAACATCGAAAAATAACTTTTTAAAGTGGAAAATAAAAAAATATAATATTTTTTTCATTCAAAAAACTATAAAAAGGAGTTTAACAAAGTCATTTTCACCTTTTGTCTTCAGAGTTGTAAATTGAGAGCTTTTGGCAGAAAAAATTCCGGAGTTGATAACGGGAGAACCAACTACTTAAATCGAGATTCGTCAAAACCAAGTAATCCACAACACTCTTTTCTTCATTTCTATCTAATAAATTCTCTTTTTAGGCTTTAAAATCATTTTTTGAGGAGAAATTATGTTCAAAATTCCGCTCTTGAGGGTCTGCAAGTCATACATGCATTACCTGTGAACCCATTTTCGTGTAGAGCCCATGCGGACGTCCGCACTGTTTCTGCACAAAAACTGTGAAGGCGCCATGACCAAATGAAAATTGATAATTTCTCACAAAAATGGTTAAAATTTCCCACTCTAAAAGTTTCTAATCCTCAAATGTGTCCATATGCAGACTATTACACAATGCTAGAGTGGAGAGAACGTGAGCACGGAGATGTAAACGATGCAGCTATGAATGATCCAACCACAATGCGTGTGCTTAGAAATTGTGGATTGTATAAGTTCTGGGCAATTCAAGGCATGAGGGAACAGGTGGAACTGATGACATGGTTAGTGAACAAATGGGATGTTCAAGATCAATGCTTTATCAATGGCGATCATCGGCTTGAACTCAAGCTCGAAGATATTTAATTTCTCACTGGATTGTCCAAAAGAGGAGAACATATATCTTTGTTTGGAGCTAGGCAGTGTGGCCTACCCATTTCTAGTTGCAAACAAGATTTTTGCAATGATGCAACATATCCAAAGGATAATCGTATAGATATAAAGAATAGCTTGTGAGTTGATCTTAAAGTAGTTGCATTCACGGTGACCAGGTTGTGTGGAAGTGCAGCTCCACATGTGGCCACCAAGTCTCAGATACAAACCGCAGTTGAATGTTTTAGAGGCACCATTTTCAACTGGTTCGAAGGGGTATTGGCCAACATGAAAGGCCAACTGACCAGAGAAAAAAATGCAAAGTTGAAAAACTTTGGGTATGGCGTCACCCTGATTTCTTTTGCTTTGGAGAGGATTCCATTCCTCGCCCCTCAGCTTATTCTTGTGGATCATGGTGAACTTACAGAACCTCATATGGTACGTTGGGTTGCAATGATGGCCCACCATGGTGGCGACGACACTATGGTGGTTCAGTTTACTCCTGCGTATTTTATGTGGCTGCAGAACCAAATCTTCACAATTGAAGATTTCCCATATGCGGGTATAAATTTCAAAGGTGATCCCAAGATGTCCTTACCTCTAGGGGCACAATGGGACGAATCAGGTAATCAAATCATTTTGATGTGTTTTAACTCTAATTTTTTTTGTTTTTAATCGTCCAATGCTGATAACAAATTTTAAATGTAGATGTTGTCCATGACGACCAACTACACTCTGCCACTTTGAAAGGTGGAAAACAGAGCCTATAGTATAGCCACAGAATCAGGCAGCAGAAATCCTCACTGACATGGAACACAACCTGGAGAGGTTGACTATAGATATTCCTGAGACATCAACAAATGACATTCCTCTCCAGCTCCAGAGGCTTGTTACTGGTGTTACAAGCCAGTTTAGGAGATTCCCGTGCAAGGTGGCGTGTGCGATAGTCTACTACCATGATCATCACAATGGATAGTGGATGATCATCGTGGATTGACATTTTTTTTTTTGTATCAATGTCTTTCAGATCATAAGGTGTTTAAACGTATGATCGCAGACGATGTAATATCTTTTGAAAACAAAAACTATTTATGGTATTACTACTTTCTCTGACTATCTTGTTCAACATGTATCGAATGTTGTTTTGGTTTACTATTTTAACGTTGCAAATGTCTATTTATAACATGAATAGCTAATGCATCAGCCAATGTCTTTAAATTTCTTGAAATGTGTTGATATTCGATATAATCAAATTGTCTTTACAAGAGACGAACCTTCAAAAATAATCTCAATAACACTAGATTTTTAATTGCGTATACTCTGTTTAAATGTAATACAATGAGTTCATAATCTAACCTAATGAAATGGCATAAGATAATAACTCAATGACTGCGCTATATTCTGCAATATTATTCGTTGCTTGACCAAGGCTTAACCCATGCATAGAAACTAACTCATCAGTGGGTGAATAAATAACCCAAACTGCAGAAGAAATATTTTGTGTACTACGACAGGCACCATCAGCAAAACCAATGTACGTTTGAAGGGATGTCGACATCTGCAATATCAATAATCAAGATAAGCAGTGATAGTAGTAAAAACAAACTTAAACTAGGCACACTTATCTAATCTAAGGCACACTAACTAGAATAATAACTAATATACAAGTGAGATCTTCACACGAGAATCAAGCATAATATCTCATCAGATAAAGTCCATTTCTGGGTTTATCTAAAGAGACCCCATCATAATCAGTCAATTCATAAGCCCCTTTTGCAAGCACTCGCTTGACAATGTAAGGACCATGCCACATTGGTTCGAATTTCCCAGCTCCTATCTTATAGTTAGCTTGATCATATACTAAGACTAGGTCACCTTCTGAAACAACACGAGGTGTAACATTTCGATCATATTGATCTTTAACGTGTTTTTTAAGAGCTTCAGCAGCTAATGCAGCGGTGCACCGAGTCTCATCTAATTGTGCTAAGTACAAAAAGCATTTTTCCTCTTCAGAGGTAGCTAGTAGTAACTCTATGGCTAATTGGAGTGACGGTATTTTGCATTCAATAGGTAACACATATTCTAAACTGTAAACCAGTTGAAAAGGAGCGAACCATGTAGCAGTTTTTTCTAAGGTTCGGTATGCCCATAGTGCCGAAAAAATCATGGTATGCTAATTTGATTTATAAGTGTCGATAATCTGTTTAATCATGGTGGTTAAAACTTTATTAACGGCTTCAACCTGACGATTAGCCTGCGGGTAATGTGGAGTAGAGTTATCATGGCACAAGCCAAGTTGATCAGAAAGTTCGGTCATCATTATATTTCGAAAATGACTCCCATGGTCAGTGATAATAGCTTGGAGTACACCAAAACGATAAATCACATGATTCAATATGAATGTAGTTGTAGCTTTTCCATCTGTTGTGAATGTAGGCATCGCCTCAGCCCATTTGGTAAAATAATCTAAAATGAGAATAATATACCCATTCCCCCCGACTGAGTGAGGGTTACATGTAATGAAACTAATGCCCCATTTCGTGAAAGGACCGACAACAATTATGGGGTGAAGAGGAGCTGGAAGTGCACACATTTTTTGATCAAATATCTGGAAGTTGTGGCGTTTACGGACCGCAATAATACAATATTTGAATAATGATGGCCAAAAATAGCAAGCGCGAAATATCTTTTGGGTTGTGGCATACCCAGACATATGACCATCACACGCTTCAGAGTGGCAATCATTCAAAACCTTTTCGGCCTCTTCATGAGTTATACAACGTCGAAAAACAGAATCTGCACCTCAACGATAAAGTGTGTCTCCAATTGTTGTGATTGGTAACGAATCCTCCGTCGATTTGAACGTGAAATTTCAGGCCGAAAGGTTTGGGTTTGAAGATAAATGATGGTATCTCCATACCGTGGATCTAACGTACTAATAAGAAACAGAGATTCATATGCAATTGGATGCTCTACCACAATTTCCGTCTCAGTATTTGGAAAGTCACACATAAGTTCTGTGAACACCAGTGATTTCTTTGATTTAGATTTTTTGAATTCCAAATCAAACTCTTGTAGGGTGAAAATAAATTTAGAGTATTTGGCCCCGAGTAATTGTTTTGTCAAAATGTACATCATCGGGTTGCAATTATATATCACAGTTTTTTTTCGTAACAATGTGTAATGACAAAATGTTTGGACAGCTTGAACTGCTACCAAGGCCAATTTCTCCAAATGTGAATATTTAACTTCAGTCGGATTGAGATTTTGACTTAGATAGTAAATCACATGTTCATTGTGAAATTCATCCTCTTGAACTAAAAGCATTCCAATGGTGGAATCAGAGGCTGCTAGGTATAAAAAATAATCCTGGTTGTAATTGGGTGGATGCAATAATGGTACATGGGTTAACACATGTTTTAGAGCATCAAAATATCGATCAGCAATCTCATCTCAAATAAAAGGAACATTCTGTTTCAAAAATCGGGTAAAACCTTTTGTTAACTCATCATAGTTCGGGATAAATCTACGCAGAAAGTTCACTTTCCCTTGCAAAATTTGGAGTTGGCGGAGTGTGGAAGGAGGAGGTAAATTTATGATGGCCTCAACCTTCGAGGGGTCGACACGAATGCCAACCTTCGAAATAGCGAATCCCAGTAATCGTCCATATTTCACACAAAAAAACAAATTTGTGTGGATTCAAACAAATCTTGTAATGCCTACATCTCATAAAACTTGCTCGTAAATGAGTAGGATGCTCTTCCATGTGAAATGAGTGAACAGGTAAATCATCAAGATAAGGCTACACAATATGTTTGATGTCATGAAAGGCATAATACATTGCCCTTTGAAAAGTTGCCCCATCATTCTTTAATCCAAAAGGTAGTTTGCAATAAGCAAAAGTTCCCCAAGAACATATAAATGATGTTTTTGGTTGATCAGCAGGGAGTATGTTTATTTGATTATATCCGGAAAATCCATCCATAAATGAAAACATTCCATTTTTGGCACAATCATCAATGATTTGGTCGATATAGGGGGTCGGTATTGTCCTTTGGATAGGCTTTTTTAATGTCCCTATAATCGACACATACTCATATAGTTCCTTGTTTCTTGGTAACAGGAACTATATTAGATACCCAATCTGTTAAAGGGATCGGATAAATAAATCCTGCTCGTAGTAGTTTTTCAACTTCAACTTTAATAGCAGCAGCTTTTCATGGATGTATCAGATGTAATATTTGCCTAATAGGTTTAGCATTCGGGCATGTCTTTATTTCATGAACGACAATATTTGGATCAATTCCTAGCATCTCTTCATATGACTAGGAAAATATGTCACGAAATTCTTGAAATAGGGTTTTATATGTATTAATTTCATCTATTGTACACGAAGCACCTATATGAAGGCTTTCAACAAATCCAGGTTTAAATGATATTTCAATAGGAATAGTGCTAGAAATGTTTCCCAAATTAATCTCAGAATCCGAATTTGTAATCGATATAGGATTATGTGGTTCCTCGACATAGTCAATTGTAAAAATAGATGAAAAATCATTTTCAAATCTATCAAGTTTAGGTAAAAATGAAGATCTATGATGTAGATCATCCCAAGGTAATTCATCCATAGACAAAAATTATCGAATACTTTCATCAGTATGAAACACTTGTTGAAAAGGATAGGAAATTGATGTCGAGGGTGAGCTTGATAATGAAGAAGATTCTTCAGTGATCACATTCATTGGATAATAAACAGTTGAATGGTGTATTATAAAATTATTGTACTGCTTGATATGCTATCTCAAAAGGACTCAAAGGCATCTCGTCATTGAAAGAATCCATTTCTAGCTCTGAAGGCACTATCCAAGGGTCATAAAATGGAATAGTGCTTCATGAAATCATATTGATATTAGCAATAGTACGTTGTACGTTAGGTGGAGGTATAGAAAAAGTTCCCATTAAAGCGAAATATTTTATTAAACCTACCCAACATCTTCATAAGGGATAGTCAATTTTCCAACATGTTGGATACTATCTGTAGAAGCTGGGTCAGACGAATAATATGACAGCTAATCGATTTTCACAATCTTTCCTTTATGAGGAAACATGATTAATCGAAAGACGGATGAAACGACATTAGTCATAGCATAATACCAACTTCGACCCAGAAGAAGGTTGTAATCCAAAGGGGCATCAACGACTTCCACATCTAAATTAACAATTTTGCCTTCGACTTCTATAGGTAGATCCTGTAAAATTCCATACAGATGGAACCCTCTTCCATCAAAATATTTAAGGATTGTTGGAGATTGGTTGAGTGTCGTAGAACCAAGTTATTTCCAATAGTTTAACGACATTATGCACATGGATTCCCCCTCATCAATTACATTACAAAAGCAATGTCTGTTTTTGACTAATACTGGACTCTGAAAAGCCATATGATGAGGGAGTCTTGGTGTAAAATTTTCTAAATCGAAGACCATAAGGTTCGAATCCTGAAGATATATAGCTCCAATAGGTGATTAAATTAATTTCCTCTGTGCTGGACATGATTGTAGTACTTCTAAGGCCAACATTGCTGAAGGGGAAATTGCCAAGTCTTCAACAATGTTATAGTTCTGAGCAGCTCTCGCATGTGGATTGAAAACTGATTTCCGAAGTAAACCTTTAGCAGGTGGTTTAACTACTAGATCAGGATTAGGTTTCTCAATAGAAGTGGATTAGAAACCGAAGGATATGTAGCTGGTGTTGAATTATAATTTTCTACTTCTTTACCAGTAATAGGATTTTTACTTCCATAGTCTTGCAATCCATTCACAACCATTACGTGAGACATCATCAAAATGTATGTTGATGAATTTGAAGAAGATCCTATCATTTTTATATCTTGAGTAGGAAAAGGATCCTTCAAGACAGTGGGTGTGGGTGAGCCTTTCACGAATTTAGAGACCTCAGACCGATGCGAGCACTCTTTAGTAAAGTGATCCTTGTCACATATAAGACAAGGATAATGAGGTTTTCGTTTATCATCAGATGGTTCAGTTTTTTCAGTTTTTTCTTTGGGAGATGAAGTCTGTTTGCTTTTATTCTTACCTTTCTTCTTATTACCAATTTTAGATTTAGCGGTAGATGAATCTACAACGTGAATGTCAGTGGAAGTTTCAAGGGAAGAATATCCTTTCGGTGAATCTGGTAAAGTTATGATAGGTGAAGTAGTTTTTGAAGACTTATTCTTACTCTTATTCGTGTTAACTAAACCAATTACATCGTCAGCAGCATGAGAACCTGAAGGAGTTGCAGTTATTTGACCAGGACGTGGTAAATCAAGAATTTTTTCGTACAAAGTACCAGACTGTGTATATACAAGGTCTAAGTACTAAGCTTGAGCAATGACCTATTCCTGAGTAACAACTCCTCCCTTAGCCACATCTTTAGTGATCTTTGGAAGTAATGATTTGATGAACCATTCTGCTAAGATCTTATCTGGAAAAAAAACTTTCACCAAACATCTACTACGTCTCCATTCATGTATGTGATCGGATATGTATGTAGACGTAGATTGTTTTAATGAAGTCAATAATTCTGTGCCATTGTCGTATCTAACTGGAAACTGAAAATGTGTTAAGAAAGTAGTGGCTAAAGCATTAAAATTGTTGAATGAGCCACGTGGTAATTCAATGTACCATTTTTCAACTAAACCTATCAGTGTTCTCTGAAATAGTCATAATCGAATAGAATCATCAATCAAAGAGTTGTATGCGCACCAGAGGTGGTAAGGCATGACATGGTTTGAGGGGTCCTCTCCTGATTTCCCTTCAAATTTAGGGATATCACTGGGCAACTTATTTGGCATTGGTGGCAAATACGGAAGACAATAGATTGGATCATTCGTTAGGCGCAACAAATCAGGTAGATCCAAAGTTGCTATGAATGGAAACCCACAGTTAGGATCCTACTGAGCAAATTGATAACCTTGCAGAACTATACCAGTACTAGGAGGAGGATATCCAGGATATCGTGGAATAGCCTGTGCATTTGGGATCAGAATTCCTCCTGGATAACTAGGATTAGCCATACCATATTGGGGTTGAGTTGGTATTTGATACGTGTACCCAGGGTATGGTTGATGCGGGTATATTGGATTTTGTACTACAAGTCCATATTGATATTTCCCTTGATAGTGTTGATAAGAAAACTGAGGTTGGAATGTTATAACCATACTTGTACCAGGTTGTCCCGCATGCATTTGAACAAAATTCTGGACTGTGGGTCTAGGTTGCGGTGCAGAAACTATAGGGATTTTTTGTGATACTTGAGGGGCGATAGAAACAGGGGCTGCAAACACTCTAGGGATAGGTGTGGTATCTTGAACAGAACTTGGTGCAACAGTTTGTGGTGGATTTCTTGGTGTACTTGGACCAAGCTGCTGAACAGTAGTCGGTGTAGATACTTGAACCGTAGGTTAGACAGGTTGGATAGGTTGTTGGATTTGAATGTAACCAACTGGCTGACCAGGTTGATTATAGGGTACTTTCACATTAGGTTGCAAATTATGTTGAACTTGTGATGGATCCCACACCATGTTTACTCTGGGATATGGAGGTCCTATTGAAGGTTGTGTTGCATAATAAGGACCATAATATGATTGATAATTAGCTGGATAATTCCCACCTCCTTGAAACAATTGTTGTTCTGGGTAAAACTGTGGCCCTAAAGGAGGTTGTTGTCCCTGGAAAGATGGTTGCCCTGGCATAGGGTACTGTCCTTGAAGAGGTTGCGGACCCTGAACTGAGTACTACCCTTGAGGTTGATATTGTCCTTGAGGTATGTACTTTCCTTGAGGTTGATATTGTACTTGAGGTATGTACTGTCCTTGACGCTTCCCCCCATGCGGTAAATTACTACCTTGAGGGTCAGGGTTAGGAATGTTTCCAGACATCATGTAAACTTTTTCTGCGTTCAAATTTTCAGTATATGATTCATTTGGACCAGGTGATGATATAAGTTTGTCGGGAGAAGAAGCTGCGCCTGAAAAAGTACTAGAAAGTGACTGGTATCCCGCAGGAACAGACGAACCACCATACAAATATATTTCTAGAGATGCAGAAAACATGGATGACTCACCAGACATGTTTAACAGAGGTCTATAACCTCTTGGTATGGCATAAAAAGGAATTCGGGGTGGCGAATAGTTTAGACCAGTATTATGTAGAAATTATGTCAACTGAGAATACCAAGGATATTTTTTTAAAGGAATATAGTAAATCGATTCACGTGGTCTAAGATCTAAAGATTCCTGATGTGAAGGAAGAAAAACTTCTTCCTCTGTATCAGTAACTTCTTCAATGCTAATGAGACCAAGAGGAAGATTTTCAGTAATTCAATACTTCACTCTAGGTGAATCAAGATGACAAGGGGTTGGAGTGACGAATTCTAAAGTAGGCTCAGACATTGCAGGTTCAGTTTCTTGTTCAGAAATTTCAGGCTCAGTAGCTGATAATTCACTAGTTGTGGAAGCAAGTTTAACTAGTTCAAAATTTTCAATTTTCTTTTGAGAACTTTCTGTTGTTTGAGGTTGATCTACTTCATATTCAGGATGAATAATTATTGATGTTTCTTTGTGTTCCATTGATCTAGTCCCTGATGCTTGTCCTTTCTCAGATTTAATATTTTTCAACTGGCTTGGTGTGTACTCAGGGGGTTTCCCCTGCATTCTACGTGATTGTTTAGGTAATTCAGCCACGATTAAAAATCTTAACACATGAAATCAAAGAAAATTTCAATAAAATATCCTAAAGTCTCTAAGGAAACAGTCAAATTGATCACATGCCTAAAAATTCTAAGAGAGCAATCCACACACAAACAGTAGACTCCCACACTAAAAACACTAGTTGGTGATTAAATCCAACGTCGTAGAATTTTAATGCAGAAATGGTGGTTGGAACAATTACCCTGACAACCTGCTTAATGAAATAGTCTGGTGCAAGTTTCTCCATTTAAACCATCTCGAAGTGAAGAGAACCCTCCAGAAAGTCCAAGTGAGTCTAGTCGACGTCTGCTCCAGGTACAGTGGGACCTTCCCTCCACCATCACCTTTGGAAATAATCCTAAATTTTATAGCCACTAAGGTCACCAACGGAAAAAAATATACCGGGGGGAATAGTCTATGATCTGATATACACGCAAGGGCAAAGTAACTAGCTCAATCCCCTTGAAGGCTCCTTGAGATAATACAAGTTTTACCGATCATTGACCCCAAGCTCCTCGACAATAGTCTATCTGAGGTTTATTGTTTTTAATACATGCGTATCTGCTATCTTTCCCAATGAGATAGGTATGATTACCTCACTGGTTCAGACATGATCTCATGCTTGACTCTTTTAAGAAGAGCTTCCCAAAGCATACATGATACAATTTGATTTTTCCCACCGCAAGATTGCTACTTGTTTGTTTTAACTATCTTGGAATGTTAATTACAACCTGTTCCAAGACACTAGCCTAAGCTATGTTGGTGGAAAAGAGCCCTAGAAAATGTAAAATATTTAAATTGATTTTAATTTAAGCATTGTTTTAATTTGGTTGTTTCTTAAGACAGAAGGTATGGAAGTAAAACTTCAGTGATGTTTAATGACCCGACTCAAAAATATGCTAACATGCATCTAAATGAAAGTGCAACTCTTTTCTTTTCAATGAAACCTATTTAAAGGAAAGATTTGAGAGATTTAAATAAATTTCAAAGCATCAATTCTTTCTTTTATAAACAAAAATCTTTGAAAAGAAGACGATTTCTTTGAGAACTCAATTTCATAAAATGATCAATTACTCGTTTGAAATGAAATCCTTTATCAATTAGATCAAAAACTACAAATTATTTAACAAACTATTTCCAAAAAGAGGACCTTATCGAAAACTCCTAAAAACATAAAATTCAAAACTAAAAGAAAACACTAATTTTGAACTCTATTTAGAAATCTTTGAGGATGTTTTGGCTTATTTTGTAATTGAACCAAGAAACTTTCTGCTTATCTCAGCAAAAATAAAAACATCCAGTAATGGTGGTTTAATGTGAAATTCAGGCTTTATCAAACTAAAATCTTTTCTAAATTTGCAAATGAAAATGAAATTAAATTTTCATAAAAACAAGGTTTGCAACAAATTCAATGGCTCAACAAGACAACAACAACATACCGGTCAACTAAGGTATATGGAGGTTTCTGATATAGAGCAGCAAGAAAATAGAGAAAACACTCATTCATAAAATGCAAATCAGATGAAAAATCACTCAAACACAAAAAATTTTGAAATAAATTCACACATAAGACTTTGAAAGTCAAGATAAGCTGGGGAAAACATAGAGAATCTGGGAATCTGACTCCTAAAAACTGAATTCTTAATTTTTTAAAAATTTCCAGAAGTCCGTGGGTTCTAATGGAGCATAGTGCAGTACCGCATTATTCTAAACCAAAAAATGTGGAGGCTATTGCACTGTTTTTAAACAAAAACTGCAGAGGCCAAGAAAAACACAGAAAAAACAAAAATTTAGATTTACTTTTCAGGGATTCTGGTAAGTTATCTACCCAACCTAGTTTTAGACTAATCAAAATCAGAAAACTGTTTAAAATTCAAACTAAAAAACAAAAGGGAAAACTAAGTTCATTTTCCCCAGTGGAGTCACCATTTTGTTACACGGCTAAATCCTTCTTGCGAAAAAGAACGATCTCCCTAGTATCCTAAGGATATCTAGAAACAAACAACCAAATGCAAACCATTTTCTCTAAACCATTTGTGATTCAGAATTATTAGTAACAAAGTATGAGGACGTGCCCCTACCTGAAGTCCAATGCTTGTTGTAATCTTCTATCCAGTTTCTCCAAAAGAGGTCACTTCAGCATGTAAGACCTGCAATCAAAGACAAATAAAAGGATTAAAAGCACTTGCAAGATATAATAATTGAGAAAACACTAATCTATCTCAGTGATCAAGGAATCTAAGAATTGAATTACTCAAATAGATACATGAAAAATTCAATGAGAAAATAGAATCCATTTGCATTAACTTGTATAAAAGAAGTAACCTTACAACCTGTCGCCTTGATGTTATACAAGTTCTTCCGGGGTCCTGAACAACCGTTCCTCTCAATTTGACAAGCCTTCTTCTCTCCAAACTAGCATGAATTTATGGATATGAGTGTTTTTGGGTATGTGTTATATTCTTTCCGGTGGGTAGTCCGCATCCATGGTTTTGTGCATGGTTTTGCACATGGTTTTGGGGTACGATGGTTTTCGGCCCCTGGTATTTTTGTAGATCTGGTCAAGGGAACTACGGTTATGTTCTAATCCAGGGTTTATGGATTGGGGTTTATGTATGCTTCGGCATGTATATATATATGTTGTAACACTAAAAGGAATATAATGAAAAATCAAGCTGGTCGTCCCAATTTGGGATCCAGGGGAAAATCTCTGTGTTTATCTGTTTTATGTTTTATGCTCTCGCTATTGTTTATTTTCTGTTATAAGATTCGTGTGTAGATAATTTCTGTCCAGGGTTAAAACCTACATTTGGTATCAGAGTTGTTTCGGCTTCAAGGGGACGCCTTTGCTGCTGAGGGTTTTTAGTTCGGGCCTGAGGTAGACCCTGTTCAGTGGGAGATCTGCGGGATCGATTCTTGCGGTGAGAGAAGATGGCGAGCGGCGGAAAGATAGAGATCGAGAAATTTAATGGTCAGAGTTTTGATTTGTGGAAGCTCAAGATGGAGGATTTGCTGGTGGATAAAGATCAGTGGATCGCGGTAGATCCAGGTTCTAAGCCAACAGGAATGTCAGATGAAGACTGGAAGAAACTGGATCGAAAGGCTAAAAGCACAATATGGTTGTGTGTCTCAGATTCAGTATTGTTGAATGTATCTGGGGAAGCTACGACGAAGACCTTGTGGGAAAAGCTAGGGACTTTGTACCAATCTAAGTCTCTGGTGAATAAATTGTTCCTGCGGAAAAAGTTGTATAACCTGAGGATGAAGGATGGAGACTCGGTGACAGAGCATCTGAACGCCTTCAATACTGTGGTAAGTTAGCTGTCATCTGTTGATATTAAAATCTCAGATGAAGATAAGTGCATCAGTTTGTTGTGTTCTCTACTAGACTCGTGGGACAGTCTGGTTATTGCAATAGGTAGCAATACAACTACCTTGAATTTTGATGACATTGTCTTAGCCTTGCTGTCGTAGGAAATGAGACGGAGAAATATGGAGGGTCAGAATGGAGATGCCTTATCTGTACGAGGAAGGTCCCAGAACAGAAACAAGAATAAGGTTTCAAGTGGGAGATCCAAATCTAGAGGGAGATCTAAATCTCTTGGAAATTTTGTAAAGGTGTGCTGGAAATGCGGAAAGGAAGGGCACTACAAAAAGGACTGCAGATCTAAAGCTCCTAAGAAAGGAAAGGGATCTGATGATGCTCCTTCTGCAGAGGCAAAAACCACCTCGAATGAAGGTGGGGGTGTGTATTTGGCTTCTTCTTCAAATACACATGTAGATCATGAGTCATGGTTGATTGACTCAGGTGCATCCTTTCACTTCACTCCCCATAGGGAGTGGTTCTTCGAGTATGAGAAATATGATGGTGGTGATGTCTTCCTAGGGGATGATAGGAAGGCCAGAATCATCGGACGTGGAAAGGTCAAGTTGAAGCTGCAAGGTGGAAGGATTAGAACACTTCCTGGTGTTCTGCATATTCCTGCATTGGCCAGAAATCTGATTTCTGTAAGCAAGATGGATGATGCAGGTGTAAAAACAGTGTTCGAGAAAGATGCCCGCAAGATGGTTCGGGGAGCACTGGTATTAATGCGGGGAGTTCGGACTGGAACTCTGTACAAGCTACAAGGTAGTACTGTTATTGATGGGTGTAACAGTTCTGTGGTTCCTGAAAGTGGGACGGAAATTCTAGCTGTCTCTGGAGAAAAGACCATGCTATGGCATCAAAGGCTTGGACATATTGGAGAGAAGGGCCTTCGGATACTGCATAGAGATGGTATGGTAGAAGGTATGTCTAATTGTTCTCCTGATTTCGATTTCTGTGAACATTGTGTATATGGGAAGCAGAATCGGGTGAGTTTTCCTTCTGGTGCTAAGAGGGCAAACAAGATATTAGAACTTGTGCACAGTGATGTGTTTGGGCCTGTGTCAGTTCCATCACTGGGAAAGTCCGTGTACTATGTTTCATTCATAGATGACTTCTCAAGGAATACATGGATATATTTCTTGAGGAAGAAATCTGAAGTCTTTGACAAATTTAAAGAATTTAAGGCTCTGGTGGAAAACCAGACAAAGAAGAAGATAAAGGTGTTGAGGACAGATAATGGTGGGGAGTTCTGCAAGAAGGAATTTAAAGAGTTCTGTAAGAAGTGTGGTATAGCACGGCAGAAGACTACTCCATACACACCTCAGCAAAATGGAGTTGCAGAAAGAATGAATAGAACACTGATGGAAAAGGCAAGAAGCATGCTCAGTGGTACCGGGTTAGGACAAGAATTCTGGGCAGAGGAAGTGGAGACTGCATGTTACTTAGTTAACATATCACCTTCATCAGCGTTGGAGGATAAGACCCCACATGAGGTATGGACTGGTAAGAAACCCTCTATTTCACATCTAAGGGTATTTGGATGTGATGCATATGTACATGTTCCAAAGGAGAAAAGGACTAAGTTGGATAATAAATCTGAAAGGTGCATCTTTATTGGGTATAAGGATGGTTTAAAGGGTTACAAGCTTTGGAACCCAGAAACAAGGAAGGTTGTGTATAGCCGAGATGTGGTGTTTAGAGAAGTGAAATATGTTGTTAAACATGAAGTCCTACCAAAGGAACCTGAGAAAATAGAGTTTGAGCTAAAGGAGGATGAATCAGACTCTACAATAGAAGAAGACTCAGAAGATGAAGAGCCACAAACTCCAGCTTTGAGAAGATCAGTTCAGGAAAGAAGGCAACCAGAAAGGTATAGTCCATCTGCTTTCTATTCAGGTTTTGCCTTAAATATAACTAATGATGAACCCAAAACTGTGAGGGAGGTAGTAGATTCAGAGGATGGAAAACTCTAGAAGGAGGCCATGGTTGATGAAATGGCCTCCTTGCACAAAAACGATGCATGGGATCTGGTGGAGTTGCCGGCTAGAAGGAAGCCCATTGGGATCAAATGGGTGTTTAAGAAGAAGATGAATGTAGAAGGCAAGGTGGAGAAATACAAATCTCGGTTGGTAGCGAAAGGTTATTCCCAGGTGCCAGGAATTGATTTTGGTGATATTTTTTCTCCTGTTGCCAAAGTTACTTCTATTAGATTACTTTTATCTGTTGCTGTTGCATTTTATTTTGAGATAGAACAGATGGATGTGAAGACAACATTTCTTCACGGGGATCTAGAAGAGGAGATCTACATGAAGCAACCTGAAGGATTTATGGTGAAGGGTAAGAAAGAACTGGTATGGAGGTTGAAGAAGTCTCTGTGTGGGTTAAAACAGTCACCAAGGATGTGGTATCAGAAATTTGATACCTATATACGGGGACTGAGCTTCACCAGAAGCAAGGAGGATCACCGTGTTTATTTTAAATTAATTGGTGACCGTGTTATTTATTTGGTCTTGTATGTGGATGATATGTTGTTGATTGGAAATGACAAAGAAATTATCCAAGATTTGAAGACCCAACTGTTCTCCAAATTCGACATGAAGGATCTGGGTGCCGCAAACTATATTTTGGGCATGGAAATTAAGAGAGATCGGGAAAAGAGGAAGCTCTGGTTAAACCAGAGGAAGTATGTCGAGACTATATTGCAGAGGTTCAATATGCAGGATAGTAAACCGGTGAATGTTCCTATTCCTGTAGGTGTAAAGCTGTCTGCTGAACATTGTCCCAAGACACAAGAAGAAGAGGAGTATATGTCCCATGTTCCATATGCAAGTGCAGTGGGTAGCCTAATGTATGCAATGGTCTGTACTAGACCAGACATTGCACATGTAGTGGGAGTATTGAGCAGGTTTATGTCAAACCCAGGGAAGGAGCATTGGACAATAGTGAAGCAGGTTTTCAAATATTTACGTGGCACTAGTGATTATGGCTTGTGCTACCAGGGAAGACCAGGATTGGAAAGAATGTTGGACATTCGTGGTTTTGTTGATGCAGACTGGGCTGGAGATCTGGACCAAAGAAGATCTACAAGTGGGTATGTGTTTAGCTTATTTGGAGGTGCAGTCAGTTGGATGAGTAAAAGACAGTCTGTAGTGGCGCTTTCAACTACAGAGGCAGAATACATAGCAGCCACTCATGCAAGCAAGGAAGCAGTTTGGTTGCATAGATTGTGTTCAAGTATGGGGTTGGTACATCAAGCTATAAGGATAGACTGTGATAGCCAAAGTGCAATTTTCTTCGCTAAGAACCCTGCTTATCATTCAAAGACAAAGCACATTGATGTTCAATATCACTTTGTTAGAGATATGGTTGAGGCTAAAAGGGTGTTGCTGGTAAAGGTGGACACTTTGAAGAATGTTGCAGATGCATTAACAAAGTCTGTGAGCACTCAGAAGTTCTCTTGGTGTAGAGAAACAATGGGTGTTGGAGAATTGGGCCAATGACTAAGCTCTCTTGTGACCCCCTGTGGAAAGAAAACAACAAGTGAGAGAATGTTGGGTATGTGTTATATTCTTTCCGGTGGGTAGTCCGCATCCATGGTTTTGTGCATGGTTTTGCACATGGTTTTGGGGTACAATGGTTTTCGGCCCCTGGTATTTTTGTAGATTCGGTCAAGGGAACTACGGTTATGTTCTAATCCAGGGTTTATGGATTGGGGTTTTTGTATGCTTCGGCATGTATATATATGTGCTGTAACACTAAAAGGAATATAATGAAAAATCAAGCGGGTTGTCCCGATTTGGGATCCAGGGGAAAATCTATGTGTTTATCTGTTTTATGTTTTATGATCTCGCTATTGTTTATTTTCTGTTATAAGATTCGTGTGTAGATAATTTATGTTCAGGGTTAAAACCTACAAGTGTGTGATCATTCTCATACCAATAATGACTAGTATAGAGAGTATGCTCTCTTAAGAAATTCTTCATCAATTATCCTCTATATTTTACCATTTACAAGCTACCCTTGAGACTGAAACATGAGCTCAATTTATAGGGAAATGGAAGTAGTTTCAATTCCATGAAGAGGGGGATGGATTCCTCTCATGAAGGGATTTGAGCTCCAAATACCAAGGGATAAACTCCATGATTGAAGGGATAGAGCTCCATGAGTGGAGGAATGAAGCTCGAACTAAACGCGCTTCTAGAAGCTTCCAGTTGGGAGAATATTCAACCAGGTGGGCTTCTAGAACTTACTTTTTTCTTTATTTTACCTTTTATTGGGGTCCGCAGGTTTTATAAGCAGAACGTGTAGGATGTTCTGCAGGCTATAGAACAAATATCAGCAGATCCATAGGTAAGGGCTAGGAAGAGTGCGGAGTTAGACTTTTTAGGGTTTTAATGAGCTTTTCTCCAATTTCCAAGACTTGGTTTAGGAACATTAGGGTTTTTGACTTATAAGGGATCATAATACAGGTAATGATGAACCTATATTGACAGTCAAATTTCATGGTGATAAAATAATGTGTAACACCTACTTATTAGGAAAGGCGTGGAATTGTGTACGAACTACATATAACCCTTGCATACAAACTCGCGCAACTCTAGCGGTGGGTAAATATGTGGAGGGAATCACCGGTATGGAAGGAGTGCTCAGGCCTCTTAGTCGTGGTAACTATGTGGTATGATGCCCTTCAACATGACAGTTGTTACACCATATGTGTGGTTATGACGATCGCATTGGCTACATGTTCCTTAACGTCTCTATCATATCAGCGATCTAATGCAGCAATCCTATGAGAGTGGGATAGTGGGAGACCATTCATCCTCAATTTTCATGTGGGTATTCTACCATGTCCTCGATTAGTGTTTCCTATTCTAGGGTATCCTGCAAAGTATCAATATTTTTTTGTGTCAATGGTGTGCGAGTGAGTCACAATAGCACCTTGATAAACCAATCTCACTGGTGATTGGGGTCAATAGGGTAGCTTATCTTGCCAATGGAATCATTAAATATTTGCATCATATCCCAAGAGGTTTCACCCTCCCTTTTCTTAATTTACCATATTTATGATAGCCCTTGCTGGTTAATCTGAGGGAGTTTAAACTCTTAGACAAACTCCCGTCGGACCTCATTTATCGTCGGGTTATGTTATAGTGCATACCACTTGATGAACCATCTTAAAGATCTGTCTCGAAGAGTAGTATGAAATTCAAAAAGATTTGTGGCATTGGGAGTCTGGTGAGCTCTCCAAATGGCCTCACACAGATACCAATGTTGTTCAACATCTTCATTTCCTTTCCCAGAGAATTTAGGATATTTGTAAAGGATATCACCATATTACCATCCATATGAAGTTGAGCTGATGGAACGAGTATAAATCCTTGGGAACCTGGTTGTGAAAATACTTGGGGACCGAAACTACAATTACTATTTCTACCAGTAGGGGGACCAGCCTTGTAGGCGATGTGTACACTCTGTACCATAATAACTTTAACTAGCTTAGATAAAAATTGACTAGGGTTGTTATAAAATACTAGCAGAAGGTTGGGGGAGGTACTACCTAAGCTTCTGGGAAATGAATTGCTACTTGCGAGAGACACATAATTATTGAAAAATAAACTTCTCGTAATAAAATTCATACCATCATGTGGGCCTCCCTCAGAGCCTATATGGTTCGATCTGTTGGGGTCCTGTGTTTTGATAGATTGGCTTACCAAAAGACAAGGCAACATGCAAACCAAGCTTTAGAGCTCTACAATCTAGCCTTCCTAGTCTCAAAGAGGGATCTCTCAATATGTTTGTAAGGGTGTGTCTTGAATGGTTCAGAAGTAAATTTTAGGCTAGTTATGAAGTGCAAGGTTGTTTGTTTTGTTTGGTTGGAAAAATGTGTTTCATGTGGTATAGATAGAGCATGGGAATCTACAAGCCATTGGGAAATGGAGTCATGTGAAAGTCCAGATAGTTCTGACTGAGGAGGAAGGGAAACCAAAGGGTAAATCTAACCTGGTCAAGGATTTTTTGAGTAATATAGGTGAAATGGGATGAACATTAAGGACTAAGAGTGAAAAGCAGACCAAACCCTTTCACAATGGCTTAAAGGATTCGGGGAACGCCCTATTTCATCTAGTAAGCTCACTGCTTTGGACTCAATCAATGTAACACTCAAAGAAAAGGATAAATGCAGACTAAACCTTCTTAATGAACTATAGGATTCGGGGAACGCCCTATTTCCTCCTATGAGTTTAATGTTGAAGGCTTAACCAAAAAAAACATATAATTGCATTAAAAGAAGAGGGAATGCCTTAGACATCTAGGACTGCAATTATAGGGACCTTAAACACAATAATTACAATAATGAATAGAGGGTATGATTGAAACAAGCCTCTCTGTCAAACTGCAAGTATTAATAATCAAAGGGAGATTTCAGATACAACATTCAGTGGCAAAGAAAGAGGGAACGCCTAAACAGTCTTTAGCACAACTGAATTAATCATTTCTGAAATAAAACAAACTGAATATTCAAGAGAGATATTAGACTACCCTGTCATGTTCAGTAGCAGAAAACATATAAAAAGTGAAGGATAAATAGGTCAGAGGTGCTTCTGAGATACATTTCTCTGCCTAAACTTTTTATCCTACTGTAAGCAAATCATGATGGAACAAAGTGGAAAACAAGAAATAACATTAACAATAAGAAGTGATTCACCAAAACCAGGCTCAAGGATCCAATGGTCTAGCCTCCTTCATCAACAGAAAAAACAAATATCTCCACACTCTTTCAGAACACCAATGCTTCTTCAAAGCCACAATATGTATTACTTTAGAAATCACCAAATGCCAACCTTTTACAATGAGACTTCAAAGAGTCTTTATAGGAAAAATGAGGAAGAGTAGGTGAGGAAAGGTTTAATGATCATCAGAGATAGGAGAGGGCATTCGAATGCCCTATTCTGTGTCATAAATATTAGATTAATTTCTAAAGAGACTTGGTGTCCTCGTTGCTCGTGGAGGTCCATTTCACATGACAGAAATCACCCCACATAGTGTCTTTTGGGAGAAATACTATTTGCAGTTGTACTGTTATCTCCTCTGGAGTGGAAGAATGGGCTTTGAGGGCTCCCATACTTCTAAATAACTGCCTCTGACAGTTTGTAGTAGCTTCTCTGGTGTAATAACTGTTTGGCAGGCTTGTGTGCATGGATATGGGTAATGTCTGTGTCAGTTAACTTCTGCACCAATAACTGTTCTGTTCCTTTGTACTTCAACCTGTTTTAGCTCTGCTAATGTTTTAACTTTGCTGATTGCTCGAACTACCTCTGTACTGATGTTAATCTTCTATGTTGTGTCTTCCGCCACTAGATATGTGATCTCCACCATTTTTTAGTGTTCTGTGTACAGGTGGAGGGTTTCGCTGAGCTGGAGGGTCACTGAGGGTTCATGGATCTGATCTATTGATTGATACTACCTTGTCTTTTTGCTTTGTTTCCCTTTGATGTTTTTTCATGGCCCTGATATTGCCATATGAGCCTTTGTTTCACTTCTGTGACTGTAAAACGTTCATCCTTGATCAGCCATGAAAAAACCTGTGAACACACGAAAACATGTTATGAAATCCTGCGGGCTTGGTTTAGACTGCTTGTAGAGGCTCTGGGGTGGCGGAGTAGTGAGGGGAAAATGTGAGCGCAGCGGAAAAATGGATGAAAAACCTGGAAAAGCAGCTAACCAGGTGCAGATGGAGGTTTGGGTGCGAGGATGATCGTAGATCGTCAGATTAGAACAATCAATGGTGGGGATTTCTCGACGGAGTCGTTTGGGAGGGCGATGGGAAGCAAGTGGAATTTTGTTGCGATATAATATGGGTATGGGCCGTGCGATCTCAGAGATCGATGGCCAGGATTAAAATCAAAGGCACGTTGTGGGGGCAGTGGTAAGGTGGAAAACCGGTAATGGTTTTCGCAAAATGAAATGGGGGGTAGGCAGTATCACCCAAAAAAATGTGATTCCATACATCACCTGACTCGTGTCCCTGCCAATACCGCCCATTTCGCAAATTTTTTGAGCATTAAAATTTGGGCGCAGAAGTTTTGCGATATGGAGTGTCAGCCGTCGGATCATGATGCGTTGATCGGATGGTGCAGAATGAATGCGATAGAGGGTGAGATGTGCGGGCGGAAGGTGTGGTGGGACCCTTGGTGACGTTTGGCCCTCTTTGTCATGGGGTGAATGGTAGGTTAAATGAGGGTCGTTGGATCATGAGAAAGGAATGGTGGAGATCTCATCGAAGCATCGTATCGATGGAGGTCAAAGGGTAGGGGACTAAGCCTTTGCGATATGCGATCATGCAAGGGTTGTCTGATCTGAAGGATGATCGACGGTCAAGATTTAATCAGTGGGGTGATGATGGAGGGCTATGGGTGGAACGCGATGAGATCCTGGCCGTTGGTTCTTGTGGATTCAACGATCCAGATCAAATCGGTGGGCGTGAGTGATGAGCGAAGCGAAGAATCGATGGAGCGATGTGATGGAACGTAGGCCGTTGGATCTGAAAACATCGACGGTGGAGATCTAATCGGCGACCAGTGGAAAAGTGAAAAGGGGAAAGGAACGTGTGAAGCGCGATTTAATCCTGGCCGTTGGCTCTTGTGGATTCGACGGTCAGGACCAAATCGGGGATTGGGGGAGAAGGGGCTCATCGCATCGGAAGATTGGAAGAATAGAGGAAAAGTCATGGAAAGGAAACCCCAATTGTGATTAGCGATAAGGGCTGGCGCCTGGTTATGGCTCCGGGTCACATGCGGAAAAGGGGCTAGGGCTAAGGCCGAAAGGGGCTTAAGGCCTTAATGTTAAAAAATGGGTTTTCTAGGATTTTTGAGGGGTTTTTGAGTTTTTTTTGGCTTTCGGTAGAGAGGAAAAGAAAGGCTATTTAAACCTGTAAATGAATCTTTGAGGGTTTAAAGGGGATTTAAGGCTTTTAGAGGCTAAATGGAGGGTTAAAAGATGAAAAGAAGGCTTTATGAAAACGGAGGGAAATAAGTGAAAATAGGCAGTTTCAGTGGCCTTTGGGACAACTTTCTTTGGTGAATCAGCATGGCTTTAAGATGGAAATAGTAGTGAAGATTAATTCAAAGGGATAAAGAATAATCATAAGACTTCAAAGATGATGGATTTTCAAAGGAAATAAATCTCTTGAAGGCTTGACAGCCAATTTAGCCACCCTTAGGTATATCAGAATTTATAGGTGGCTAACAGTAGCTCCACTTGGGGAGGACAGCTTACCCTTTAGGTGTCCAGAACCTCAGTAAGCTTTGTATTTAGCAGACCAATGCCTTTCCATTGGGCAAGATTCTTTTCTTTCTTTCTGGTACCTTTTGCATATTGGCAGTTATTTCAATGACCTGCAGCATGAAACTTCTTTGAAACAAACATCTCTACCTACCCCAAGCTACTTGTCCTAACATTTTCTTCCTTTGAGTGCACTTGGACTGGCATCTCTTTACATATTATTTTTAAAACATAAAAATAAACCTATATAATGCTACCCTTATTTCTCCAAGATCCCAGATTAAATAGTTGGACTCTTAATTCTCTACCTAATCTAATCTCTGTCAGGATTAAACAGTCTGACAGATTTTCATTCCCTATATTCTAAGACATAAATTGAAAACACAACTAAACTAGGATTAGACTATCTGATTTTCTATGGGTCCATGGCATAAGAACAAGCTGCACATGAACTGAAACTTTGCAAAAAATTGAAACAAAATTGTGAAGGCTTGAAATTCTAAAAATTAAAACCATCCTTCTTTTTGTGACTCAGATTTTGAGCTTTTTAGAGTCACCTTTCTTTCTTCATTTCAGCTCTGATTTTGACCCTATTAGAGTTGTTTTCTTCTTCTTTGTTGGTTCAAGTTTTGAGCATGTTAGAACCAGTCCTTTTATACCTTTGGCTCGGATTTGATCTAATTAGAGCCATTATTTTTTAATGCTTCATAGGTTCAAGATTTGAGCATGTTTGAACCTTTCTTTTCTAATGTTTTTATATTTTTTTGAATTTTTCTTTCAAATTAAAATCAACAACTAACTAAAGGCTCACAGGCTGAGCTTTATTGAGATTCCTACCTACCCTATTCTAACTTGAAATATTCGCATGTCTAGCTGACAAAATCTCTTTTACAATACATCCTGTCAATCAGATGATCCCATGACTGGTTTCTACTCATCTCTTTGAGCATGTTGGATAGGCAGGGCCCCTGCCATTCTCTTTGTTTTTTAGCAGCAGCTTCTAAAATGTTTCTTGTTGTCTGCAACAAGCTTCTTTTGATGGCCTTTGATCCTTCTCTAAATGTCTGCAGGAAATGAGCATAAGGATCTTGAAATAACATCTGGTTGTGAGTATTTGAAAAGTAGGTTTCAACCAGGATTACTTCCTCTTCCACTGGATCAAGGAAAAGATTATTTTGAGAAAGAAAATCTTCCTCATCTTCATTTTTTTCTGAACTAGAGGACTCATCATATACTGCAGTGTTGTCCTCTTGTAGCTCTGATATATTCTGATTTGGTGGGCTGAGCTCTGTGAAAAGATCAAAGTATTCTTGAGCAGGGGTCAGTTCACTTGCTTCATCCTTTTCAGGAGAAGGTTCTTCATTGTCTTCCTCCTCATCCTTTGAGATGAAAGGCTGCTGATTTCCAAACACATGGAAACTATTACTGATGATCTAAGATAAAGCAGAGTGAAGATTCAATGAATCTTCACCTGCTACTAGACTTTCATAACTTTCCTCATCAGTATCATAAATAGCCTGCGTGGGCTCATTACTTTCTTGAAGTTGATGGAACTGATCTTCCTTCCACAAATCTACTAATGATGGCCCTGCAAGATCAACTTCTGTTTGGAGAACATCATCATCAGATAGATCAAAGTTAGGAAAATCGTTAAATTAAGTAATGCTACCAATCAAGCATACTGGATTATCAGCAGATCTTTCTTCATTCTGATTTACAGGGGAGCTTTCTAAATTTTTACAACAAAGCTCAGTAGATGAATGGGCAAGAGTGTTTGTTTTATAAAAGATTTCAGAGGCTGGTTGTTTGTTTATAATTTGATAAATTTCTTCTTCTGTCAAAGGGGAATATTTTCTTGTGTTTCTTTGAGCAGAAGTGCAGCAGCTCTCTGTTTCTTGTGAAGACTGAATTTGAGGCTGGATGTCTTCTTGAGCCTCAGCTCTAAGGGATGATGGATCATTATTTGGGTTTTCAGGAATATCTTAAGGAATGTATATTGTCTCTAGGTTAATTTCTTCCTCAACTGATTCATCTAGGTTCTTATGATATCTACGATTCATGTGAAATTCTTGAATGGTTGTTGAGAGATCCTCAGGATGCATATTAACCAGATCCTCATCAATGTCTAACAAGTATTGTATGATGTTCTGAGATTGATCACAACAATCCCATGATAAGGACGGAGAGTTTTCTTTATACTTCTCATAAAATATTTGGTGCATGTCTTTTAAAGAAAACAAGCTCTTAGGTTCTAACCATTCATACCAATTTCTTGCATTACCTTGTAATGTTGCCATGAACATTTTCATAAGACAGTCCTTATGCCATTCAACTTTTAACCTCCACACATGTATATGAAACTTGATGAGATGTAACAAGGGGTCATCAACAATTTCATCCCGAAAGATAGCTAGGTCTTTCAACCAATTTATTTCAGGCATTTTGTGTGGGAACCCAGGGATATGATCCCTACTCATTGGGGCATATCTTCATTGTATCGTTGGAATCATGCTTGTAAATTAGAAAATAGGTCATTGTGTCTATTCAACCAGCTCAGAGTCTTCTTCTAGTGGAGTCATTTGGTCTCTTGGGAGTTGTGGAGTCGCCAGGTGGAATATTTTGAGCTTTGTTGTCCACCATCAGCATGATTGGGATTGCTCAATGCATTCTCAGGGAGGTTTATAAGGACTGGGAAAGTAATAGGCCTACTGGAGGCTAGTGGAGTCGCTAGGTGGAAGTGTTATCTCTTTTGGAGGAAAAATATTCTATGGTCCACCACCAATGTTTATTATGAAGCCAATCTAAAATGTTTTTGGGTTTTTCTGGGTTTTTCTGCTTGATAAGAGTGATTAGGGACATCCAATTTTTTAATCACTTCGGTCCCACCGTGATCGCCATTATGTTGGTGTGAGCGATGGGATAAGTCCACAGGGTATTCTTTGTCAAGCTAAGGGCCTAAAGAGTTTTTAAGAAGTATTCAGGCAACTATGAACTCAATAGTTCCCACTGTGATCGCCATTATGTTGGGGTCCTGTGTTTTGATAGATTGGCTTACCAAAAGACAAGGCAACATGCAAACCAAGCTTTAGAGCTCTAGGATCTAGCCTTCCTAGTCTCAGAGAGGGATATCTCAATATGTTTGTAAGGGTGTGTCTTGAATGGTTCAGAAGTAAATTTTAGGCTAGTTATGAAGTGCAGGGTTGTTTGTTTTGTTTCGTTGGAAAAATGTGTTTCATGTGGTATAGATAGAGCATGGGAATCCACAAGCCATTGGGAAATGGAGTCATGTGAAAGTTCAAATAGTTCTAACTGAGGAGGAAGGGAAACCAAAGGGAAAATCTAACCTCGTCAAGGATCTGTTGAGTAATATAGGTGAAATGGGATGAACATTAAGGACTAAGAGTGAAAAGCAAACTAAACCCTTTCACAATGGCTTAAAGGATTCGGGGAACGCCCTATTTCCTCCAGTAAGCTCACTGCTTTGGAATCAATCAATGTAACACTCAAAGAAAAGGAGAAATGCAGACTAAACCTTCTTAATGAACTATCGGATTCGGGGAAATCCCTATTTCCTCCTATGAGTTTACTACTGAAGGCTTAACCAACAAAAACGTACAATTACATTCAAAGAAGAGGGAACACCTTAGACATCTAGGACTGCAATTATAGGGACCTTCAACACAATAATTACAATAATGAACAGAGGGTATGATTGAAACAAGCCTCTCTGTCAAACTGCAAGTATTAATAATCGAAGGGAGATTTCAGATACAACATTCAGTGGCAAAGAAAGAGGGAACGCCTAAACAGTATTTAGCACAACTAAATTAATCATTTCTGAAATAAAACAAACTGAATATTCAAGAGAGCTGTTAGACTACCATGTCATGTTCAGTAGCAGAAAACATATAAACAGTGAAGGATAAACAGGTCAGAGGTGCTTCTGAGATACATTTCTCTGCCTAAACTTTTTATCCTACTGTAAGCAAAGCATGATGGAACAAAGTGGAAAACAGGAAATAACATTAACAATAAGAAGTACTTCACCAAAACCAGGCTCAGGGATCTAATGGTCCAACCTCCTTCATCAACAGAAAAACAAAGATATCCACACTCTTTCAGAACACCAATGCTTCTTCAAAGCCGCAATATGTATTACTTTAGAAATCACCAAATTCCAACCTTTTACAATGAGACTTCAAAGAGTCTTTATAGGAAAAATGAGGAAGAGTAGGTGAGGAAAGTTTTAATGATCATTAGAGATAGGAGAGGGCATTCGAATGCCCCATTCTGTGTCATAAATATTACATTAATTTCTGTACAGACTTGGTGTCCTCGTTGCTCTTGGAGGTCCATTGGACATGACAGAAATCACCCCACAGAGTGTCTTTTGAGAGAAATACTATTTGCAGTTGTACTGTTATCTCCTCTGGAGTGGAAGAATGGGCTTTGAGGGCTCCCATACTTCTAAATAACTGCCTCTGACAGTTGTTAGTAGCTTCCCTGGTGTAATAACTGCTTGGAAGGCTTGTGTGCATAGATATGGGTAATGTCTATGTCAGTTAACTTCTGCACCAATAACTACTCTATTCCTTTGTACTTCAACCTGTTTAGCTCTGCTAATGTTTTAACTCTGTTGATTGCTCGAACTGCCTATGTACTGATGTTAATATTCTATGTTGTGTCTTCTGCCACTAGATATGTGATCTCCACCATTTTTTAGTGTTCTGTGTACAGGTGGAGGGTTTCGCTGAGCTGGAGGGTCACTGAGGGTTCATGGATCTGATCTATTGATTGATACGACCTCGTCTTTTTGCTTTGTTTCCCTTTGATGTTGTTTCATGGCCCTGAGATTTCCATATGACCCTTTGTGTCACTTTTGTTACTGTAAAACGTTCATCCTTCATCGACCATGAAAAAACCTGGGAACACACGAAAACATGTTATGAAATCCCGCGGGCTTGGTTTAGACTTCTTGCAGAGGCTCTGGGGTGGCAGAGCAATGAGGGGAAAATGTGAGCGCAGCAGAAAAATGGATGAAAAACCTGGTAGAGTAGCTAACTAGGTGTAGAAGGAGGTTTGGGTGCGAGGATGGTCGTGGACCGTCGGATTAGAACAATCAATGGTGGGGATTGCTCGATGGAGTCGTTTGGGAGGGCGATGGGAAGCAAGTGGAATGTTTTTGCGATATAATATGGGTCATGTGATCTCAAAGATCGACGGCCAGGATTAAAAGCAAAGGCACATTGTGGGGGCAGCAGTAAGGTGGAAAACCAATAATGGTTTTCGCAAAATGAAATGGGGGGTAGGCGGTATCACCCGAAAAAATGTGATTCCATACATCACCTAACTTGTGTCCCTGCCAATACCGCCCATTTCGCAAATTTTTTAAGCGTTAAAATTTGGGCGCAGAAGTTTTTCAATATGGAGTGTCAGTCGTCAGATCATGATGCGTTGATCGAACGGTGCAGAATGAATGCGATAGCGGGTGAGATGCACGGGCAGAAGGTGTGGTGGGACCCTTGGTGATGTTTGGCCCTCTTTGTCATGGGGTGAACGGTGGGTTAAATGAGGGCCGTCGGATCATAAGAAATGAATGGTGGAGATCTCATCGGAGCATCGCATCGGCGGAGGTCAAAGGGTAAGGGACTAAGCCTTTGCGATATGCGATCATGCGAGGGCCATCCGATCTGAAGGATGATCGATGGTCAGGATTTAATCAGCAGGGTGATGACAGAGGGCTATGGGCGGAGCGCGATGAGATCCTAGCCGTTGGTTCTTGTGGATTCAATGGTCCAAATCAAATCGGCGGGTGTGAGTGATGAGCGAAGCAAAGAACCGATGGATCGATGCGATGGAATGTTGGCTGTTGGATCTGAAAACATCGACGATGGAAATCTAATTAGTGACCAGTGGAAAAGTGAAAAGGGGAAAGGATCGTGCGAAGCGCGATTGAATCCTGGCCGTTGGTTCTTGTGGATTCAACGGTCAGGACCAAATCGGGGATCGAGAGAGAAGGGGCTCATCGCATCGGAAGATTGGAAGAATAGAGGAAAATTCGGGGAAAGGAAACCCCGATTGCGATTAGTGATAAGGGCTGGCACCTGGTTATGGCTCCAGGTCACATGCGGAAAAGGGGCTAGGGCTAAGGCCGAAAGGGGCTTAAGGCCTTAATGTTAAAAATGGGTTTTTTAGGATTTTTGAGGGGTTTTTGAGGGTTTTTTGGCTTTCGGTAGAGAGGAAAAGAAAGGGTATTTAAACCTGTAAATGAATCTTTGAGGGTTTAAAGGGGATTAAGGATTTTAGAGGCTAAATGGAGGGTTAAAAGATGAAAAGAATGCTTTATGAAAATGGAGGGAAATAAGTGAAAATAGGAAGTTTCAGTGGCCTTTGGGACAACTTTCTTTGGTGAATCAGCATGGCTTTAAGATGAAAACAACAGTGAAGATTAATTCAAAGGGATAAAGAATCATCATAAGACTTCAAAGTTGATGGATTTTCAAAAAAAAAAATCTCTTGAAGGCTTGACAGCCAATTTAGCCACCCTTAGGTATATCAGAATTTATAGGTGGCTAACTCGATCCATATCGCATTCCCATCTCTGCTGGCAGGGTGAAATCTCTAATGCCTTTCTAAACCTCAATAATTGTGGCGATCTCATCCTCTCCTATTAGACAAGGTTTCACTCTATTGTCAACCCCATCATTCTGCAACATCAGTCAACTTCCTTCTCTTTCTCTTGACTTTGGACTGCTCAACGCCACTCCTACTTGGTGTAGCTCCTTTTTCCGTCTACATATCTCTTGCAAATATTTCTCGTACCATTCTTCAGCTATTTTTGCTCTCAAATCTCTAGCCTTCTAGAAATCATGTACATCCATTTCTACCATATTTTCATATCTCCCAGCCAGGTAGCATTCCTCCCCTTAGGCCCTTCCCCCAATACCGGGGCTTTAAGCTACCATAGGTGGCTTTTGGAACACCAAAAATTTCTCCTCTACCATTAGAACTTTAATCCACATCAAGATTTGCTTCATCAGTCTCCCTTGCAGCCCTGATTTGAATACAACCTTTGTCTTAGAAAAGGATTGGTGGCCCTCAACAACAAACTTGATAATGTACCCCTCTAGAGTGGTTTGCACCCAAAATTTGACAACTCGCATTAGATATGTGTCGAATTGATGTAATTAAATAAGATCAGCTTGAGTCCAGGTACGAGGGGATCGTCTCTGGCCATCAATCCTTTCTTTTATTTGCAACCTCCCCAACCAATTGTAGAGATTCTCTGGGAACTTGCACTAGAAGATCTCGTATTGCTCACTTGTAGGTTTTGTGTACATAATCTCTTCCTTCAACTATTTGTTGAATATTGCAACAAGAAACACTGAAATTGGCATCCGGAAACATCATTCCTTGATCCTAGTGAAAAATAAGCACCTACACTAGGTGGGGCTCACACAGGCTATTTTTAGGTGATATGTCTATTTTAGAATTTTGATCAAAGTCTATTTTTAGCAATAATCTATTTATAGATGGTTGAGAAAATTATATGGATGGATGGGCGTCTAAGTTTTGAATGCATGTGCGAAGTTGTTTCGTGGAATGCATGTCGATTTTTGTTAAGCCCTTAACAAAAATTAGACAATAAATAATTATCTATTTTCAATGAGCACTTGGAAATAGTTAACTGAAGTGTCAAATCAGTTAGCTAAGTGGATTTTGAGTTGAAGTGGTTGGTTGGTGGACCATTCAGTGGACTTCGTTGTAACTGAGTGATACAAAGTTGTAACAGAGTTGGATGTGTAGTTATGTGAGTTTTTATTTAGTTTAACTCAGTTAAGTGAGTTAAACTTAGTTGTGATAATTGTAACTAGTTGTAACTAAAGATACACTAGTGAGAGATCATTGAATTAATTATTTAATTAATTCACAAGAAGTGGTCTCACTTTCAACTGAAGAAATACTACTGTTAACTACATGCATGTCAGATCCAGTGGAGACCCAGTTGAGAGATAGAAGAAAGGTTCTGGTTGACTATTAGTTGTGACTATAGTGGTGCATTCAATGCATCCACACACACATTGGAGATTCTTATGAGGATTGCGCAGTCAAGGCTGGCTATATCAAAATCATTCAGAGGTTCTTGATCAGCAGGGATTTTTCAGTGAAGGCAAGTTGTCTAGAGGCAGTAAATTGGCGCATGTATTTTCCAATTTTTGTATGATAGTGTGAGACGATTATATATTTTACTAAGAGCTCTTGGATTAGATTTTTGTATGATATTTTTTCATGATCCATGATATACATAAGATATGATAGTTGGGGTTTTTGGCTTTATGCTTTCATGGTAAAAACTTTTTTGTTATGTGCAATTGATTTTTCTTCATGTGTTTGCAATTGGCGATTTAATTTCCGCAAAGAATTAAGTAGAAGTATTTTGTATTTAATAGTTGATTTAATTGTTAGATCAGGAGAGTTCGATAATACATCATTGTATTGTTTAAATTTCTACACTATTTTTCACTCCTATGACGGAGTTGAGCCTATTGAGAAGAAAACCGCTCTACTTGTTCATGCCACCAATCTTGCAGATCCTTCTTAAATATCCTCGACACCATATTACAGACCCATTTGGAAGTTTTTAGGTCCCGAAAACAAAACGGTTTGTTGACGAAAAAATGACGAAAATTTTGAGATCTTGGGTTCAGGCACAAGGGCCAACAAAGGCTCCATCATAGTCTAGCGTAGCGCCGACATTTTCACCTTATTCAAAAAGAATAAGGGGTCGTGCCCGAGGCACGCCGCAACCTTACTTAGTTAAGGGGTTGGAACAAGCATCAAGGGAAATCACATGGAACTATTAATACTCATTAAACCCATAATCAAGACATCAAAAATACAACCGTAATAGCTTAATCATTCAAAAGGAACATGTACCATGCTTATGCATTCATAACAAAATTTTAAAAGGATCATATGAAATCACACAAGAAGACTCTCATGTATTCATACAACTTCTTCTTTCATTATTTTCGGCAACACTACATCAATACATTTGGCCCAAAATCCCCATCGACAGAACAAAGACAAGCAATACAAGATAATACATGACCATGATAATACATAATAGTGTGGGCTTAATGGGATTTGCGACAACATTTCGGTATATTTCTCTCTTCTCTATCTGGCTTGGATTTCCTTTAGCCTTTTTAAAAACTTCTCTCGCTTGGACTATTGCTTCTCCCTCGGATGCTCCGCCCTTTCCTTTTTAGTTGCCTCTATTGCTTAGTTTTCTACTTCATCGGCTGCCAACGAACATTGCAGCTCAGTTACGGCTGCATGTGCCATGATTTCCCTGGTTGATCTCCTGCAACTGTCAGACTTTCATGGAGTATTTTTTCTTCCTCGGTTGCCTTCTTTGTGACTTCCCACCATTCAACTTTGGTAAAAATGTGTTCAATTTTCAAAACATGGAAAAAATTTGTTTCCAAAATGAAGGGCCCAAAAATTGCCAAAAATAGTAAATTGTGCTACAACTAAGTAAATTGAAGGAAACAATGGTGGTGGTCCAAGTGGAATAGGCGGCTGGTCACAAATATCTACCTAGATCATCATCATCATGTGCACTCTCGAACAAGGGTAATTTGTGTCGTAAATCAAAAATCCATTATTCAATGTCAAAATACAATGGAAACGAGAGTGTTAATATGCGACTCATTACATGCAATCGTTACAGATGTGGAATTAATTTTGCGAATTTGATTAAAAAAATAAAAATTACATGCAACCACAAACTCATTCCGGCACATGATAGCTCCAAGTTCAAAAGGTCACACACTCTTGCCAGACTAACCACCTAAAATTGAAGGACATGGGAAATACAACAAGTTTATATATGGTGCATTTTTTTCTCCCACGGTTCATGTGGTATATTCCCCGCTCTCATCTTTCCAAGTCCTAACACCATCAAAGCACTTACTATTGAAATACCTTGAGAATGGGCATGATTTATATAAAATATATTGCATTTTCCCACTACCCATGTGGGATATATATACCTTTATTTTTTTTTTAAATGTATTTACATATGAGACAATTGTTCCATACACTTTGAAAGCTCAGTCACATAAAAAAGAGAAGAAAAATGTTGATGATGGCCGAGGGGTAAAGATCTCAACATTGAAAATATCATTGGAGTGTATTGTTGATAGGCAGTATTGTTAAAAGGGGGCCAAAGATGCATCAAGGTCCCAAAAAAATAGAGTGATAATAAGCATTGGTTTCAACTATTAATCCAAAGTTTGGGTTGGGCTTAAAACCAGAATTCCTTATTGCAGCATGCTCAATTCCCATGTATAATAGATATATATATATATATATATATATATATATATATATATTAAACAAGTGGGGTTGCAGAGCAACAAATCCCTGCCGTAATGAATGTCAATGGAGCAGTTGTTCCAAGTAATGAGTTAAATATAAAACCTGAATGGAAAATAGGATCACTTCAATCATAATACATATATAATAGACC
The DNA here is from genome assembly GCA_034641835.2 of Pinus albicaulis. NCBI lineage: Eukaryota > Viridiplantae > Streptophyta > Pinopsida > Pinales > Pinaceae > Pinus > Pinus albicaulis. The sequence continues at coordinate 116,738,549 of CM076576.1, forward strand.
ACCTTCATTCAAGGGGTGAAATCGCTCTCCAAAATTTACCAATGAAAACAAGGTCTAGGCAGGGATATTAGATACAATGTCTCCCCATAATTCCATAGAGATAATAACAAAAATGTGCTCAAATAGACAATAAGATGACACATTTTTACTATTTTCTGGCATTGTAAGGTTTCTATTACACGACCTGAGGCAATTTCAACCTGTGAAAAATATCTATGCTCTGTTACTAAGTAGGGTTTGTCAGGATAAGTGGGGGCTTTGCTCAATCAAATGCCATTTTCAATTCCTAGATTTGGCAGCTATGTCGAATGCTATAATAGAACAATCGCAGCTTCAGCTTCAGCTTCATCAGCCTCAAATTTTTGTAGGAAAATAACGATGTGGCATCAGCTTCCAATTGGCTTAGTCATTTTGGATCTGCAGCAAGCGAGCAAGCAACATGATGTTAGGATGTTTCAAGTTAGTTACAATCAGTTCAATCCCACCGGCCTATTGATTTATTAAGTAAGTTGATATAATTGTCAATTGGAAAGGCTGACATTTGGAAGGATGCTAGATCGAGGGCCTTTAGAAACTCAGTTGACTACAGGAGGGGTGGCTCCTACATAAGCTACAACTACTATGGATTATGCACCAATCATTCTTCAGGTAATTCCTCAACTTACTTTATTTCTTCGGTACCAGACACATGTTGAAGGTTAGTTTGTCCCCGGTTAACCCTAAAATTAACATATATAATAAGGAAGGTAAGTCCCATTAGTGTTCCAGGGATGCCCCTATAGATACCTCGTGCTTCCCTTGTTGGCCATTTTCCATTCCTAGATTTGGAAGCTATGTCAAACGCTAAAATGGAGCAATGAGACCAGTTTATGAAGTCAAATTCCATTACATCCTTCTACGCCTACGCACCATAGTCCAAGACGATATTTTGTATACAGCTAGTGTATTTTAAAATACACAGCCCTACCAAAACCATTCATCCACGTAGCTTCATGAATGTAATGACAATGGACACATGAAAATCAAAAATCATCTTTCAAATTTGTTTTAACTCCATCATTACCCTTTCGGGGAATCAATTTTCTTAACTCCATCATTACCCTTCCGGGGAATCAATTTTCTTAATTCCATCATTTCCATGTCGAGGTATCGGCGCTAAAATTTCCATTATTGCCTTCATTGTAGGAAACCCTACCTTCGCTGTGAGCACCTGAGCTTCCATCCGCTTATGGCTATGGCACTCTCACGAGAAAACAAGCATCTCCTCCGCCTGCAAAGGTTTCGTCCAAAGTTTGGAATATGAAAAAGTTATTTCTGAATGGAAATTTCAGAAGGAATTGTCTTGAAAAATAATATGAAGAAAATTCATTCTGAAAAGTAGTTTTTATAAAGGCCATTTTAGGAGATTGATTTCAGAAGGATTGAGTTGTATTCGTTCCAAACTCGGTGTTTCGAAAAATGGATTTTGGAAAGGTAATTTTGGGAGATTAATTTCGGAATGGTGAAAGTGGTGAGTTTTGGAAATATTTTCAACTCTGAAACCCAAAAATATGTACGATGAAAATAAAAGGAAAGGGCCTGAATGTGTGTTGAGATAGTAATACGCGGAAGAGACCGCCATGGATTTCTTGTATGCAACAGTCAAGCTAGTTGAGGTAAACGAATTAGTAGGCTAAGCCTGTCTTTGGGCCGATAATAGTAAAGGAAGAAATCAATTTTGTTTCCCGTGGCCTCAATGGCCTAATGAAGTAGCCGAGTATGCGACAGAGTGGTATTAAAGTGAAGGTTTTAACACTCCACTCAATACATAAATTAGAAAGTGCAGCATGCCAGTGTGGTAATGAAAGGTTTAATATGCCTGCAACCAAAACACATGCTAGCTTCACTTATGAATATGCTTAGGGGATGGATCAATAAGATAAACTACTTCTCTTGCCGCGAAGCCTTCACTGGCAATCTCGAATCCTAGCTTTTGAACGACCTATGCCTTCACTACCTTTTTATGTTAAAGGGTCATTGGTATCATTCACTGGTACGAGGAAACCTGCGCTTGCCTAGCGCAAACAAAATTATCGATACCCATTATTCAAGGTACTTTTGTGTCTAGTTCGCCCTCTTCCTATGTTTTCTAGCGTGATGTCAGTTCTACTGTTATAGCTCTCACTCAACTTAATAAGAACTAGCATTCAGTTGGCCTTTATGTTTTATTTACCTTGGTTATAATCAAGTGCTTTGATCGGTTATTTCCTTTACAGGGGTATTCCCAACCCTGTGTTTGTCTGTCTTCATGTCCGTCTATCATTGGTGCTTGTCTCTCCGGTTTATATCATCAGTGCGTTATATCCCATCACTCTAGCATTACCTCGACAGAGACTTAAAGCGAGGGAAGATGCTTATCTAGTCCCATAGCCATTTCGTGATGCAGATCCAATTGATGATTCAGTCGAGTTGCAAGTTCAACAATTGAGCCAAAGCCATTGAAGTGTTGGGTGAAGTAATGGTTCTTTAACAAGACTAACACATGCCACTGGAAGCAAATGAACGAATAAAAACATAGGGGTGTCACAAGTTTCATTCTCAGTGTTTTTATCAATCTACATATTCTCCTTAATAAAGTTGCGGTAGGTGTTGTGCTCTGTTGTCATCGAGATTAATAGGTGCATGTCTCTGTATTGTTTTTAATAAGATTTAACTTTTGTTTAGATTTTGTTTTATGGACTTAAAAGGAATTTCAAACTTTCACCTGTTACACTTCAACAATGTTCTTAACTGGAACAATTCTAAATAGTGAACCTAGAGATAGGCATGTTGGGATTCAGGATAATACCACAACTCTCTTAACATGCCTCATGTATGGGCTTGTGTATTTTCCAGGCCTGAACATCAATAGCTTTCAGGTGTACCGTAATATTGTTTTAGCTATGTTAAAACAATCAAATTTTCATTAGCTTAAGCTACATAGTGAAAATTGAATGAAAATTTGCAAATTAATTTACAAAAGTGAACATTTGCAAATTTATTGAAATTTTCTACACAGTTTGTCTATAATGAATAAAAAAAATACCAATGAACTCTTTGTATTGTAGATGCTTTCATTATTACAAATGTTTTCATTATTACAGATGCTTGCTCAAGAAGAAGTAGCCTTCTCAAGTAGAACTGGCCTTCTGAGCTTTCATTATTACAGAACTAGCCTTCTCAAGCAGATTTGGCCTTCTGAGATTTCATTATTACCAATGCTTTCTCAAGCAGAACTGGCCTTCTCAAGCAGAACTGACCTTCTAAGCTTTCATTATTACAAATGGTTTCTCAAGCAGAATTGGCCTTCTGATCTTCTAATGATGTTGAGAGCAGTGTAGAAATTTGCTGAATAATGATTAATTATCCACCGAGACTATCCTGATCACATACAATTCGAATTCATATGCAACACATAATCTCTTCCACTCAGATCATCACACATGCGGAAAATAAATCAAGCGATAACACATCAAATCATCATACACATTAACACAGTATGTATGGGGAAAGCTTATACCTGAAAACCCCGCAGCTATTGTGTATATTATAATGGAGAAATCAAGTAACAAACTCAGTACAATACTCCTCACAAGTACTCAGTACTTTCTCATACAGTTACCCACAATCTAGCTCAGTTTTGAACAGGTTACTAGTTCAAAACTCACCGCTAATTGCCTTGCCTCTATTGCGCAATCCAGGCCTGTCTATATAGAGATCCAAGGTTCGAATCTCCTTGGCTTGACAGCGCAATCATAATGGGCAATTCCTCCAAGTGTGGTGCAAATCTCATGCACAACTGATGTCGCCACTGATAGCTAACTCCACCCTTTCATCTACCTCTTTCACTGGTCTCCACTGAACTGATCATGCACTGTAGTGAACTGATGTGTTCTTGAGTTGAATAATGAGTTACTAATTAATGAATTAAATAATATTTAATTCACTCCACTCATAACTAATTGATTAGCTAGTTAAACTAATCTCAACTAGTTCAACTAAAATAAACATAACACAACTCCACTAGTTGTCTCATTAACTCCACCAAACTTCTGCCACTGAAGTCCTAACTGAAGTCAACCATGCATGATGCCATCAAAACCTTGGGAATAGCGTAATTCCTCTGTCAGATGCATGAGCCACTTCTGTAGCTCGAACTGAAGTGCTCCAAGAGAGTAAACTGTTGTTTAGAGTCCAAATATTATTAAGGGTAAATAATATTTGACTCCCATATTTTTAGGAGAGGCAGTCTAAAAATAGCCTTCGACCTCTTCGACCTAAAAAATAGAGTCTCATCTATTTTTACCAACATGACCAATGCTCCAAGAATCTCAAACTGGAATCCCCAAACCATGCTCCATATGTCTAAAAATAGACATAGTCTAAAAATAGACTTTGCGCCAGAATTCGCCTGCGGGCCCACTTAGTGAAGGCGACTTCATTTCACTAAGCTCCATCATCTTGCTGCATTTTCAACAAGCAGAACTGGACATAAGCAACTGTTAAGTTCTAACCTTCTGATGATGTTGAGAGTAGAACTAGACATAAGCAACTGCTAAGTTAAGGTTTGATAAGACCTACTCTTGTAAATTATTTTTGTATTTAAGTTACCTAAACAAAATCTTGACAAGATGTTGAATAAAAAATCAAACATTTTATTTTAATAGAGTAATGTTAGCATTACTTCAAGTACTTCAAAAAAATAAAAACAAATAACCCTTTTAAGTTAAAAAGATACCTTGAGAAAAGCCCAAAACCCTGAAATTTTGAATTAGCTAAAAAAAAAACAGTCATATCTATCTAATTTTCAAAATATTAAATAAAATTTTCTCATAAATTAATGTTAACATCAATAAACGGATTACTAAGAGTCTTTGTAGTGACAGCCATGACTAAAAAGAAAAAAAAGGGTTTTCTCATATACGTCGTTCGAAATGCTATAAAAAGGATAAGAGTCTCGGAGAGAATCCATAAAATACAATGTTTATGGGAAAATCATCATTGCGATGGGAAGATTCGTGATTCTTAAAAAATATATTGAAAGCATTTTAAGTAAAAGATAGTCAAAATGTGAATATAAGCTTAATGTGAATAGATACTAGGGTGGTGAAACTCATGTTTTTGATATGAGTATGTTAGAAATCATTATTTTAAAAATATTCATATATGCAGTTTGCAAAAGATATGTGATGATTTTGGTATATATTAAATATCCGAAAGGATTGTGAAATACAAAAAACTTCAGTATTAAATACTAGAACTTAATATTTATTAGATAGTACTAACTAAAAAATTTACCGAAGACAAGTCAGAGAAGAATCAAGAACGAGGATCGAGAGAAAGAATAAATAAACTTATATTTCAAATAAGTGAAAATTCTTGGCAGACATGTACTTAAAATTATTAAATGGGAATAAGAGATTACAATCCTAACGTAATAAATATTGTATTAAAAGATTGATGATAGTTGCCAACACGAACAAATACAACTGTCTAGAATTCATCGGACGGCCGTTCAATGAAGATAGAAGCCATCATTTACAAGAAAAGATCTATAAAAGGCATGAGAGACACAATTCAAAGGATTCCCTACTTTCATTTACCTACATGCTATCATAATATTGGGTGAGGGTGTTAGCTAGTGTTGTCAGGTTTCCCTTGGCTAGTGTTGTGAGGTTTCCCTTTTTATTATTTATTTCTCTTATTTTTTTTATCTAATCTTTGTGAAATAATGAAGATTGCCAGAATTTCCACTCTTCACTATTCTCATGTATTGATGATGTGATAGTTTTGTAGGATTTTGGTGATGTTATCATGCCATTGATCTGTTTAAAAGTGGCTATGTGTGCTCTTTCATATTTTATAAATCATTTTTACTTAGAGTTGTACCTATGGATTAAGAAATAAAAGAACGTAAGAACACTCATTTACCAGTGTTGTTTTGAAATAAATTTTTACATAAATATTTCTTTTGAGTGTTTCTTTAAATTTAATTTTTAGGTTTTAGTTTTATCGGCCAAGTTCTTTTAATATTTGTTCATTTTTTAGTTGTTTTAAATTCAAAATTGGATTTGGACGTAATGGATCTTACTGTTTAATTGTTGCCTCACTAACATCAATAAGAAAATTATTAATTGTACTTAATTTCACATTTTGTTCACTTAATAAGATTTCTTACTTTTATTAAACAAATACATATACAACAATTTAAGTAAATATTTAAAAAGTTTATTAAGTAAGTCATGTGTGTGGCCTAATGATAAAGTTATTAGTCATGGAACTCGGAGATCACAATTTCAAACCCTAATATGTTTATTTTTATCAACTAAAATTATATTCATCAAGGGGCCAATTAACTCTCTTTCATCATATCAAATTGTTGTAATAAGGTTTTCACAATCAAGCAACGATTAAAGCAATGTTAGGCATTTCATTTTTTTAATTTATCTAAGTTCCAAACCTTTGAGAACTCACTAGTTCGGTAACATCCATGGGACATGTATTCCAAGTTGAATGAAAGGGAAAAGACATTATATTGGGATCCATTGTGGTTTATTTTTATTTTTATTTTTTTGTACTTTTAGACTAATCCTATGATCCGGATTTATGCAGCAACGCAACAGAATAAACATATAACCATAAATACAGAGATGCAGCGGAAACAACATTTCATTTCATTAATATCAAAGAACTGAAATTTTCTTACAGACAGAATGGAAATAAAACTAGCTAGGGTGCTGGTAGCTATCTCTGAGAAGAGATGTGGTGACTACAGGCCTCTAAACTGAGTTACAATGAGGCTCGAGGGCCTATTTATTATTGAGAAACAATGGAGAACTCTAAACATCCAAAAACCTAACCCTAGGAGATGAAGCGCCAAAACTATGGGCCCCGTTTGGGTAAATTGGTGTTTCAACTTCCCAGGGACGTAACTTTGGCATACTATCTCCATTTGACACACATGGTACATCATTATAAATATCTATCCAAGGACTACAACTTTCGCCACAAATATCCATTCCAGAAGAACGGAATGATATTCACTGCAGGCGCGATGCCCAAAAAACATAGTTTAGGGCCTCAAAACGGCTCTGGAAGTTCAGGACCCGAAAAACTGCTAAAAATAGTAAGTTGTGTCGAAACTGAAAAACTAAAAGAGGCAATGGTGGGGCCCCAAGTGGAATAGGCGGGTGGCCACCAATATCCACCTGGATCATTCCTCCCCCCTTAAGAAGCAATGGTCCCCATTGCGTTGAGTTCTTCCATGAGATGAGGAAACTTCTGCTGAACTTGGTCCCTGGTGAACCACTTGCCTTGGTGCAAGAGTTGGTCAGCTTTGACAACCCGATACAGTTGGATGTTCTGTTGGCGAGTGCTCTTTATTTTCATGTCCTTGATACAATCTGTGGTGGCCTGTTCCATGCAGTCTGGGTTTAACTCTGTTGGTGTGAGTTGTTCTGCAATGTCTAAGGTGTCCAGTAGAGGTGGGAAATAAGGACGAAGGCGATCCACATTGAAGACTGGGTGCAAACAAAGGAATGGTGGAATACTGAGCTCGAAGGCATTGTTCCCTATAGCCTTGGTGATGGTGTACGGCCTGTATCGGAGTGGGCGAAGCTTGCGGTGAGGTCCAGTGAGGCGCTCCTTCTGCAAATGTAGCTATACTTTGTCGCCCACATGGAAGTTGTGTGGCACTCGGTGTTGATCACGGCGTTGCTTATACTTGGCATTGGCTCTGTCCAATATATCATGAACCTGTTGGCGGATGTGTTGAATGCGCTCGATGAAGCTACTTGCTTTGTCAACTTCAGACTGGACATGAGCTGAATCGGCCTGAGCAGCTGCAAATGGTATGGCTACGTCAATAGGACATAGTGGCTGGAATCCCAAGCCCACCTGAAAGGGGCTATGGATGATTGAACTGTGGAGAGCCCGATTATAACTATGTTGTACATATGGGAGGCTCTTGTCCCATGTGCGTGGATGCTTTGAATTGTACATGCGCAAAATGTGTACAAGCATTATGTTGACGACCTCTGTCTGGCCATCTGTTTGGGGATGGAAAGCTGTGGACTTGGTGAGCTTGGTATCCAACATTGACCAGAGGCTGGACCAAAATGTGTTGAGGAACCTGTTATCCCAATATGATATGATAGACTGTGGGATCCAAAAGTGCACCCACACTCGTTCAAAGAATAGTTTAGCAGTGTCTTCTGCTGTGATATTCTTCTTGCAGGCCGCCATGATGGCCATCTTCGAGAATTTGTCAATGACCACGAAAACACAGTCATTTCCCTACTTAGTAGAAGGCAGGCCTGACATGTAATCCATGGAGATGGATTCCCAAGGCCGACTAGGGGCAGGTAGCAGAGTATATAGGCCTTGCTTCTTGATGGTTGGTTTGGCAATGGCACAAGCAGTGCAGGATCTGATGTGCTTCTCGACATCCTTTTGAAGGTTCGGCCAATAGAAATACTTCTGCAGGATTGCTACTGTTTTCTCAACCCCGAAATGCCCAGCGACTCGACTGTAGTGTGATTCCCATATCATCTTGGCACGCTCGCTTAAAGGAACACAAAGGTGTCCTAGGTGACATAAAAGCGCATCTTGGAGGTGAAAATTTGGAACTTGCATACCCCCCAAGAGTGCCTTGTAAGTGTGGTCGAATTCTGGGTCACTCTCATAGAGAAGTGGCCAATCAGAAGTCTCATGCCCACAAGAGTTGAGCACGGTGGTGAGCGCCACGATCGGTGGTCGGCTGAGGCAGTCTACAACATTATTGGTGCTACCCTTCTTGTATTTGATATTCAAATGAAACTGTTGCAGATATGTGGACCACTTCTGATGGTGATCATTCTGCAACTTCCCTTGTGTCTGTATGAACTGCAGGGGCTGGTGGTCTGTGTGGATGATTGTTTCCTTCCCCAAAATGTAATGCTTCCATTGTCAACAAGCTTGCACAATGGAATACATTTCTTTGTCATAAGTGGGATACTTGCGAACTGTGTCAGACAATGTCTCACTGTGATATGCCACTAGATGTCCCTGTTGAGTAAGAACTACCCCAATAGCATAGTCAGAGGCATCTGTCTCGATCTCAAATGGCTGTTGCAAGTCTGGTAATGTGAGCACTGGGGCAGAACAGAGGCGATTTTTCAATTCTGTGAATGCCTTTTGTTGAGGTTCCGACCAAAAGAATTTTTCTCTCACTCCTCCCTTGGTGACTTGACTCAAGGGCCAAGTGATATGAGAGAATCCCAACACGAATCTACGGTAGAAATTAGCAAGACCCAGAAAGCTGCGAAGCTCTGTTATAGTGGTTGGGGCTGGCCAATCCCGAATGACTTGGATCTTGGCCGGATCCACATGCACCCCCCTTTCATCAATAATGTATCCCAAATATTGAACCTGGGTCATGCCAAATGTGCACTTCTCCAAATTGGCACACAACTTGTGTTGCCGCAGTGTTTGGAGGACTTGTCAAATGTGGTGAAGGTGCTCTTCCCAAGTTTGGCTGGCGAGTGTTCTTGATTTGCATGTCCATGATATAATCTGTGGTGGCCTGTTCCATGCAGTCTGGGTTTAACTCTATTGGTGTGAGTTGTTCTGCAATGTCCGAGGTGTCCTGTAGAGGTGGGAAGTAAGGACGAAGGCGGTCCACATTGAAGACTGGGTGCAGACCAAGGAATGGAGGAATACTAAGCTCGAAGGCATTATTCCATATAGCCTTGGTGACGGTGTACGGCCCGTATCAGAGCGGGCGAAGCTTGCGGTGGGGTCCAGTGAGTCACTCCTTCTGCAAATGTAGCCATACTTTTTCGCCCACCTAGAAGTTGTGTGGCACCCGGTGTTGATCATGGCGTTGCTTGTACTTCGCATTGGCTCTATCCAATATATCATGAACCTGTTGGCGGATGTGTTGAATACGCTCGATGAAGCTACTTGCTTTGCCAACTTCAGACTAGACATCAGCTGAATCGGCCTGAGCAGCTGCAAATGGCATGGCTACGTCAATGGGACATAGTGGCTGGAATCCCAAGCCCACCTGAAAGGGGCTATGGCCAATTGAACTATGGAGAGCCCTGTTATAACTATGTTGTACATATGGGAGGCTCTTGTCCCATGTGCATGGATGCTTTGAATTTTACATGCGCAGAATGTGTACAATCATTCTATTGATGACCTCTGTCTGGCCATCTGTTTGGGGATGGAAAGCTGTGGACTTGGTGAGCTTGGTGTCCAGCATTGACCAGAGGCCGGACCAAAATGTGGCCGAGGAACCCGCTTTATCCCAATCTCGATATGATAAACTGTGGGATCCCAAAGTGCACCCCCCTTTCATCAATAATGTATCCCAGATATTGAACCTGGGTCATGCCAAATGTGCACTTCTCCAAATTGGCACACAACTTGTGTTGCCGCAGTGTTTGGAGGACTTGTCGGATGTGGTGAAGGTGTTCTTCCCAAGTCTGGCTGAAGATCAGAATTTCATCCAAGTACACCACTACAAATGAGTTGGTGAATGGCCGCAAGATGTCATCCATCATCCTCATGAAGGTGGCGGGAGCATTCGTCAACCCGAAAGGCATGACCACCCATTCGAAAAGGCCTTCCTTGGCTTTGAAGGCAGTCTTCCACACATCGGAGGGTTCAATTGGTACCTGGTGATACCCAGACTTCAGGTCAATCTTGCTGAAATATTTTGCACCTTTGAGTTGGTCCAGAAGGTCATCAATCCGCGGGATTGGGTACCTATTCCGGACAGTGATCTTGTTCAGCGCCCGATAGTCAATACAGAGTCTCCACATCCCATCCTTCTTCTGTACCAACACGATCGGGCTCCCACAGGGCGATGAACTTGGTCTGATGTGACCTTTCTGCAACAGCTCCTAAATCTGCCTCTTGATTTCATCATTCTCCAGAACAGAGTGCCGATAGATCGGTCCATTAGGTAGCGGCGCACCGGGGGTCAGATCAATCGGGTGCTTGACCTGACAATGCAGAGGAACCCCTGTGGGTGAGGTGAATATGTCCCCGTACTCCTCCACAACCTTATCCATTTGTTTCTTTTGTGCAGAGGAGCCCTGTCTGGAGGTCGTGGCCATAGTCTTCTTCTTGCCCTGGGGGCGGATCATCAGGAAAACGAATTTCCTGGTTTGGGAAATGAGCTTACTACATTGTTTTGCAGTAACCAAAGAGATAGCGGTAGGAGGTGGTACCTCTGGTATCCTGTACAACTTATTTCCCAAAGTAACAATAACAGCACGAGGTCGAGACTCATACACAGCATGACGCTTCCACAAGTATGGTTGTCCTAATAATACATCAAAAACATCAATAGGAGAAACGTCACATAATACCTCATCCGTGAAGGGCTTGATGCTATAGGGAAGGCGACACTGTCGGCTGACGCGGAGATCTCGTCCTTGGTGAAGCCACCCGATGGTGTATGTGATCCAGGTGGATATTGGTGGCCACCCGCCTATTCCACTTGGGCCCCCACCATTGTCTCTTTCAGTTTTTCAGTTTCAGCATGACTTACTATTTTTAGCAGTTTTTCGGGTCCTGAAATTTCGGAGCCGTTTTGAGGCCCTAAACGACGTTTTTTGGGCATCGCGCCTCTAGCGAATATCATTCCGTTCTAGAGTGATATTCATGGAAAAATTTTTAGTCCTTGGATAGAGCTTTCTAATGATGTATCATGTGCGTCAAACGGAGATAGTATGCCAAAGTTACGTCCCTGGGAAGTTGAAACACCAATTTACCCAAACGGGGCCCATAGTTTTGGCGCTTCATATCCTAGGGTTAGGTTTTTGGGATGTTTAGGGTTCTCCATTGTTTCTCAATAATAAATAGGCCCTCGCGCCTCATTGTAAAGCAGTTCAGAGGTCTGTAGCCACCACATCTCTTCTCAGAGATAGCTACCAGTACCCTAGCTAGTTTTATTTCCATTGTCTGTAAGCAAATTTCAGTTCTTTGATATTAATGAAATGAAGTGTTATTTCCGCCGCATCTCTGTATTTATGGTTATGTGTTTATTCTGTTGCGTTCCTGCATAAATCCGGATCAGTGGTATCAGAGCGGTCTGCTTTTTCTCGATCCTTCTTTGCATGTCCCCAACGAGGTCTGGGTATAAGGAGCTAGGGCTTGATCTGGTGGAACCTTTGCAAGATCAGCCTCGCAAACCTCGACGGACGCCCATGGGGGACGAAAAGAAAGATGAGGGAGCAGGAGATCCTATCAAAGTATTGCTCGAGGAGGCCCTCGAAAAACAAAGGAACGCGATGATGGATAACTTTGCTCAGATCCTTCAACCGCTGCCCACCAGCGGTGCATCTGCATCCAGCAGCCACTCTGGAGGTGAGACTCCTTTTAAGGTACAAGTAAATTTTGACATCCCCATATTTGAGGGTCAAATCGACGTAGATGCCGTAGATAGATGGTTGAATCTATTAGAAGGATATTTCTCTGTTCATGACTTTTCAGACCGGGAGAAGATTATTTTTGCACTCCTCAAAGCTACCCCCCATGTTAAGGACTGGTGGGAAACCTACTGTGAGAACAAGGACCAGATAGAACCCTCTCTGTTCTCTGTCGTACCAACTTGGAATTCTTTCCGAGATGCCGTCAAGGAACAGTACTATCCTGTGGGGAGCTATGAGGACAAGTACATACAATGGACCACGCTACGACAACAAAGGGATCAAGATGTGCATGAGCTGACGAATCTGTTCCATACCCTGCGCACAAAGTTGGGTATCAAAGATTCAGAGAAACATCTGGTGCTAAAGTATCGCATCTGTCTGCATAGATACATTCAGGAGGAAATGGAGTTCCTCGACATCTCCTCGCTTGGTACGGCATACCGGTATGCTGCCAAGATTGAGCAGAAATTCAAGCAGAAGAAGCAAGACTTTGGATCTGCGAATCAAAAGCAAGGGAAAGGTGCTTCCAAACCGTAGAACAAAGGACAGAGCCAAGGCATGGCGGCTAAAGACAACTCATCGAAGCCACAAGAAAAGAACAGCACCGCAAAGCCAAAGAAGGACACGGAAAGTGGTGTGAGTTCCATAAGAGCTCCACTCACAACACAAGTGAGTGTCGGGCCAAGCAGTCGCTAGTGGCCGAGATGAGGGCTTCTGAGTCAGATGCATGCTCTGACTTCGAATCAGAACCTGAAAAGGCGAATGAAAAAGGGAAACAGATTATTGATGCGGAGCCCAACGCCACTGTTGCCACTGCAAAGATCCAAAAGGAGGAACCGGAAGATCCAGAGGAGGAGGAACTTCTCTTCCACTCCCAAGTGTGGGTAAAGGGCTCCCCGGTACAGTTCATTGTCAACAATGGGAGCCAAAGAACCTCATTTCAGCAGACGCCGTGAAGCGGTTTGGCTTGCCGACCACAGCTCACCCACATCCATACACCATCGGGTGGCTTCACCAAGGACGAGATCTCCGCGTCAGCCGGCAGTGTCGCCTTCCCTATAGCATCAAGCCTTTCACGGATGAGGTACTATGTGACGTTGCTCCTATTGATGTTTCTGATGTATTATTAGGACAACCATACTTGTGGAAGCGTCATGCTGTGTATGAGTCTCGACCTCGTGTTGTTATTGTTACTTTGGGAAATAAGTTGTACAGGATACCAGAGGTACCACCTCCTGCCGCTATCTCTTTGGTTACTGCAAAACAATGCAGTAAGCTCATTTCCCAAACCAGGAAATTCGTTTCCCTGATGATCCGCCCCCAGGGCAAGAAGAAGACTGTGGCCACGACCTCCAGACAGGGCTCCTCTGCACAACAACAACAAATGGATAAGGTTGTGGAGGAGTACGGGGACATATTCACCTCACCCACAGGGGTTCCTCTGCACTGTCAGGTCAAGCACCCGATCGATCTGACCCCCGGTGCGCCACTACCTAATGGGCCGATCTATCGGCGCTCTATTCTCGAGAATGATGAAATCAAGAGGCAGATTCAGGAGCTGTTGCAGAAAGGTCACATCAGACCAAGTTCATCGCCCTGTGGGAGCCCGATCGTGTTGGTACAGAAGAAGGATGGGACGTGGAGACTCTGTATTGACTATCGGGCGCTGAACAAGATCACTGTCCGAAATAGGTACCCAATCCCATGGATTGATGACCTTCTGGACCAACTCAAAGGTGAAAAATATTTCAGCAAGATTGACCTGAAGTCTGGGTATCACCAGGTACCAATTGAACCCTCTCATGTGTGGAAGACTGCCTTCAAAGCCAAGGAAGGCCTTTTTGAATGGCTAGTCATGCCTTTCGGGTTGACGAATGCTCCCGCAACCTTCATGAGGATGATGGACGACATCTTGCGGCCATTCACCAACTCATTTGTAGTGGTGTACTTGGATGACATCCTGATCTTCAGCAAGACTTGGGAAGAACACCTTCACCACATCCAACAAGTCCTCCAAACACTGCGGCAACACAAGTTTTGTGCCAATTTGGAGAAGTGCACATTTGGCATGACCCAGGTTCAATATCTGGGATACATTATTGATGAAAGGGGGGTGCACTTTAGGATCCCACAATCTATCATATCATATTGGGATAGCAGGTTCCTCAGCACATTTTGGTCCAGCCTCTGGTCAATGTTGGACACAAAGCTCACCAAGTCCACAGCTTTCCATCCCCAAACAGATGGCCAGACAGAGGTCGTCAACAGAATGATTGTACACATTCTCCGCATGTACAATTCAAAGCATCCACGCACATGGGACGAGAGCCTCCCTTATGTACAACATAGTTATAACCGGGCTCTCCACAGTTCAATTGGCCATAGCCCCTTTTAGGTGGGCTTGGGATTCCAGCCACTATGTCCCATTGACGTAGCCATGCCATTTGCAGCTGCTCAGGCCAATTCAGCTCATGTCCAGTCTGAAGTTGACAAAGCAAGTAGCTTCATCGAGCGCATTCAACACATCCGCCATCAGGTTCATGATATATTGGACAGAGCCAATGCCAAGTACAAGCAACGCCATGATCAACACCGGGTGCCACACAACTTCCAGGTGGGCGACAAAGTATGGCTACATTTGCAGAAGGAGCGCCTCACTGGACCCCACCGCAAGCTTCGCCCGCTCCGATATGGGCCGTACACCATCACCAAGGCTATAGGGAACAATTCCTTCGAGCTTAGTATTCCTCCATTCCTTGGTCTGCACCCAGTCTTCAATGTGGATCGCCTTCGTCCTTACTTCCCACCTCTACTGGACACCTCGGACATTGCAGAACAACTCACACCAACAGAGTTAAACCCAGACTGCATGGAACAAGCCACCACAGATTGTATCATGGACATGCAACTCAAGAACACTCGCCAACAGAAGATCCAACTGTATTGGGTTGTCAAAGCTGGCCAACTCCTGCACCAAGGAAAGTGGTTCACCAGGGACCAAGTTCAACAGAAATTTCCTCATCTCATGGAGGAACTTAACGCAATGGGGACCATTTATTCCTAAGGGGGGAGGAATGATCCAGATGGATATTGGTGGCCACCCGCCTATTGCACTTGGGACCCCACCATTGTCTCTTTCAGTTTTTCAGTTTTGGCATGACTTACTATTTTTAGCAGTTTTTTGGGTCCTGAACTTCCGGAGACGTTTTGAGGCCCTAAATGACTTTTTTTGGGCATTGCGCCTCCAACGAATATCATTCCGTTCTAGAATGATATTCGTGGCAAAAGTTGTAGTCCTCGGATAGAGCTTTCTAATGATGTATCATGTGCGTCAAACGGAGATAGTATGCCAAAGTTACGTCCCTGGGAAGTTGAAACACCAATTTACCCAAACGGGGCCCATAGTTTTGGCGCTTCATCTCCTAAGGTTAGGTTTTTGGGATGTTTAGGGTTCTCCATTGTTTCTCAATAATAAATAGGCCCTCGAGCCTCATTGTAACTCAGTTCAGAGGCCTGTAGCCGCCACATCTCTTCTCAGAGATAGCTACCAGTGCCCTAGCTAGTTTTATTTCCATTCTGTCTGTAAGCAAATTTCAGTTCTTTGATATTAATGAAATGAAGTATTATTTCCGCTGCATCTCTTTATTTATGGTTATATGTTCATTCTGTTGCGTTCCTGCATAAATACGGATCAGTATGGATGTGGGTGAGCTGTGGTCGGCAAGCCCAACCACTTCACGGTGTCTGCTAAAATGAGGTTCTTTTGGCTCCCATTTTCAACAATGAACTGTACAGGGGAGCCCTTTACCCACATCTGGGAGTGGAAGAGACGTTCCTCCTCCTCTGGATCTTCCGGTTCCTCCTTCTGGATCTTTGTAGTGGCAACAGTGGCGTTGGGCTCCGCATCAATAATCTGTTTCCCTTTTTCATTCCCCGTTTCAGGTTCTGATTCGGAGTCAGAGCATGCATCTGACTCAGAAGCCCTCATCTCGGCCACTAGCGACTGCTTGGCCCGACACTCACTTGTGTTGTGAGTGGAGCTCTTGTGGAACTCACACCACTTTCCCGTGTCCTTCTTTGGCTTTACGGTGTTGTTCTTGTCTTGTGGCTTTGACGGGTTGTCCTTAGCCTCCATGCTCTGTCCTTTGTTCTGCGGTTTGGAAGCACCTTTTCCTTGCTTTTGATTCGCAGATCCAAAGTCTCGCTTCTTCTGTTTGAATTTCTGCTCAATCTTGGCAGCATACCGGTATGCCGTACCAAGCGAGGAGATGTCGAGGAACTCAATTTCCTCCTGAATGTATCTGTGCAGACAACTGCGATACTTTAGCACCAAATGTTTCTCTGAATCTTTGATACCCAACTTTGTGCGTAGGGTATGGAACAGATTCGTCAGCTCGTGCACATCTTGATCCCTTTGTTGTCGCAGCGTGGTCCATTGTATGTACTTGTCCTCATAGCTCCCCACGGGATAGTACTGTTCCTTGACGGCGTCTTGGAAAGAATTCCATGTTGGTACGGCCGAGAACAGAGAGGGTTCTGTCTGGTCCTTGTTCTCACAGTAGGTTTCCCACCAGTCCTTAACATGGGGGGTAGCTTTGAGGAGTGCAAAAATAATCTTCTCCCGGTCTGAAAAGTCATGAACAGAGAAATATCCTTCTAATAGATTCAACCATCTATCTACGGCATCTGCGTTTATTTGACCCTCAAATATGGGAATGTCAAAATTTACTTGTACCTTAAAGGGAGTCGCAACTCCAGAGTGGCTACTGGATGCAGATGCGCCGCCGGTGGGCAGCCGTTGAAGGATCTGAGCAAAGCTATCCATCATCGCGTTCCTTTGTTTTACGAGGGCCTCCTCGAGCAATATTTTGATAGGATCTCCTGCTCCCTCATCTTTATTTTCGTCCCCCATGGGCGTCCGTCGAGGTTTGCGAGGCTGATCTTGCAAAGGTTCCACCAGATCAAGCCCTAGCTCCTTATACCCCGACCTCGTTGGGGACATGCAAAGAAGGATCGAGAAAAAGAAGACCGCTTTGATACCACTGATCCGGATTTATGCAAGAATGCAACAAAATAAACACATAACCATAAATACAGAGATGCAGCGGAAATAACACTTCATTTCATTAATATCAAAGAACTGAAATTTGCTTATAGACAGAATGGAAATAAAACTAGCTAGGGCGCTGGTAGCTATCTCTGAGAAGAGATGTGGCGGCTACAGGCCTCTGAACTAAGTTACAATGGGGCTTGAGGGCCTATTTATTATTTAGAAACAATGGGAAATCCTAAACAGCCAAAACCCTAACCCTAGGAGATGAAGCACCAAAACTATGGGCCCCGTTTGGGTAAATTGGTGTTTCAACTTCCCAGGGACGTAACTTTGGCATACTATCTCCGTTTGACGCACATGGTACATCATTAGAAAGATCTATCCGAGGACTACAACTTTTGCCACAAATATCCATTCTGAAACGGAATTATTTCTGAAACGAAATTATATTTGTTGGAGGCGCGATGCCCAAAAAACGTTGTTTAGGGCCTCAAAACGGCTCCAGAATTTTAGGACCCGAAAAACTGCTAAAAATAGTAAGTTGTGCCGAAACTGAAAAAATAAAAGAGGCAATGGTGGGGCCCCAAGTGGAATAGGTGGGTGGCCACCAATATCCACCTGGATCATCCTAATCTTTTCATTTTTTCTCCTCCCATCCCACCCACGAGTTTCGAACCGATGACCTTGCAGACGGAGTGCCTTAAGAGTGCACCCCATCACCGACTGCTCTACACCACGTGGGCTGGTTATTTATTGGTTATGGAAATTGGCATTAGCATTAGAAAACCCAAATGTAATTAAATGGAAATTATTATAAGAAACAAATAAAAATAGGATAAAAAGAAGATGAAGAGACAAGAATATAAATGCAAGGGAAAATGAAGAAAAAAGGCTCAGAAAAAGAAAAGAAAAAGGGAGAGAACACACACACACACACACTTAGGAATTCTAGCATTCACTTAGATAATAGGAGAGAAAAAGAGAAAAATCACTTGGACACAAGGAAGACACAAGAAAGAAAGTAAGGAATAAGCAAGGGAGTGCAAGAGGAAGATTGGACAGCGGCAAGCAAGGGCAGAAATCAGCCAAAGAAAGAGCAATCAACAAGAATATATTTTGGGTAACAAGTTGCATCTTTCATTATCTTGTTGGGATGTGAATGCATGGTTCATGCATTTGGTTTATTGGTCATTTTGATTTCCTTGGCATGGTATTTGATTGGATTGAAAATGGTGTACAACCTTGCCTTTTCCATTTCCTGAATAGCCATGGTATAGTGGGTTTTCATTTTGGTTGAATTTTGGATTACTAGTGGATTCAAATATGGTTGAGGTGGTCTCAGGAAAATCCTAATGGTTGAGGGTGGAGATGGTTTTCTCTTGGAATCTCTTAATAAGTGGGTGGAAACAAGAAAAATTCTCTAAGCATGGTGAATAAATCTTTAAATTTCTCTAATTTGTTGAAAAAAATTAGCAAGAAAGTCTCAATTTGACTTTAGCATTAGTCAAATTGAGTAAATCAAATTTCCACATCAGCATAACAACTTGGACTTAGTTAAATAGTGTGACATGGCTCTTGTCACTTAGGTAGATCAGTAAATTTGAGTTAGAGGGCTTGGAGTTTAGTTATCTATGTGTGATTGCTAAATTTTAGTAATCCAGTTCAGTTATTTTCATTTGTATTCAGTTAATTGACCTCTAATTACTGATAGAGTCAATTGAAGGTCCGTTGTGCATTGGGACATTGGTATAACTCATAGATCTATCAGTTAACTAATCATTCAGCCCAAAATAGCTAGTGCATGCAGAGAATTTGAGTTCCTCAAATGAAGTGGAGTTGACAAGGCAATGTAACATCAATTGTAGACTAGTCTTGAATGTACAGGCGTTGCATGCAATCAGTGATCAATCCTTCAAAATTGCACAATCAATTTGGAGGAAATTCCTAAAGAATAGGGGCTAATTTCATTAGGATTTGTGCAAGGAAATATGAGGCTTGATGACCAAATAATTGGCTAAGCTTTGACCAGATTTTGTAATTGAGCAAGATAACAATTATTCTTTTGTATGTTGAGCTTAGAGCTGGAGCTAGCAATTGTAATAGTTTCTCTAATCAATTTATTAATGCATGTATGCTTCAGGGTTTCTTCCCAGTTGGGTTCCCCTATAAATCATTATATATTTGTGGTTTTTCTTATTGCGTGTCTATGCATGTTGTTCTAAATTATGAATTTCATTCTGCAGATCAGTAATGTAGAATTGTGTCTCATGATTTTCAGTTATAATTCTTGAGCAGTTGAAATTTCTATCAAATTTATACATGGTATCAGAGCCATCATACCTGAATTTCCAGAAGCACCAGTTTAGCCATCATACATTTTGTTGCATGGTGCCTAAACTCATGGCAGTGGAAGAAATTCGCTACCTGAATTTCCAAAAGCACCAGTTTTAGCCCTTTCGGACAATTTGTTATTTTCATGATTCTGTCTTTTTTAATTTTATCCCGATGCTACCAGAATTTATGGAAGCATACTCTGTTTTTAAAAAATAAAACGAAAAAGTGAATCCGCTTTAGTTAAACCACGTGTCATAGTGTAAATACGCCTCAAATATTCTTTTAAATATTTTTAGATCCCATGATAGGTGTCGTATTAAAGTTAGTTAGCTTAATTCAAGTCGTTATATACATTGAATATATGTATCATCCGCAGTTATGAATTGAACTGTTAACTCGACCTGCCTGTCAAAATCCAAGTCATTTTACGCATGTTTATGTACGTGTTTTTTTAAATTAAGGAGATCATGGTTATTACACTACACGCCATAACCGTTTGGTTGGATGCACATCAGTGCTACCAGAAATTTTGGCTAATCAACTGCAAAGACTGCGGAGGTGACTGCAAGTCATAAACCCACTGCCACAAGCCATCTGGAGCTCTCATACGGAGACACAGCCAACTGAAGGTGGTGATGGAATATCACATGGTGCACATCATGGTGAGGAATATTTTTAATGATGAAAGTTGATTTGCATGGGGTGATGAACCAAAGTTTTGGTTTTAAAACCACCTAAAAATCAGGAGAGCGCCATTCGAAGTTTTAGGTGCTAGGATTCGAATTGATGAGAGTCATACTTTGAGAAGGAGTCTAGATTTCAGACAAGATTCCAGAAGTGAATACATGCCACACCTGTAAGGTAAAACTCTTCCTACTCTGCCAACTATCAGTTGCAGGAGACATAGGCATTTATTTTTCTGAAGATGACTAAAACAAGTGGTAAGATAAGTCGAATAGAACCATAGGGTGCAGATTTAGTTGATGCCAATTCAAGGGTAAGAATTTTGTTTATGCAGTCAGGGTGGCATCCTCTTTGTACCAATTTAGGGAGCTCTCACTCAAGAGTAGGCCTAAATTTTGCTAACTCTTTTAATGGACAGGAAGCTACAGGTTATGGCCTCACTTTATAGGTTTTTGAAGGCTCCATTGTTGAAGCCTTTAACCTTCCTTAGGAAGGAGAAAGGTGGTTCAAAGGATAAGTTATTATAGGAGGTGATCTCAACAGCTTCCTCAAATATTCTCACAGAGATCCAAATTGGGAAAAAGTCATCCCAAGAAGCCACCTTAAGAATGACTGGGAAGAAGCTATCAAGCTTATAATCAAGATATACCTCACTTGTGAAATGAGGTATACAGTGGTATTCCTCTATAATATGAGGTTTCTTTTCCATATTTCAGGGATGAAGACATTGGATCTGCCATTTTTATTGTTGAAAAGCCTAAGCAATATGTCAGCAAGGGTTCAAACCCACACTGATGTTTATGAGTATAGCTTGTACCATCAAACTTTGATCAAAGTTCTAGTTGAAGAGTTGGGAAAGAGAAACCAGACTTGGGGCCATTTTTTATTCTATAGGGCAAGTTAACCTGCACCTATACCTCCAGTTCCACAACCAAACCCTCAGCCTGCAAAAATAAGAACAAAGAGAAAGGCCCAAAAGGAAAACATTAATAAGAAATCCAAGAGAAAAAAAGAGAAGGTATATGCAGTTAAGGTTGAAAGAAAGGTGGAAAATGGAGAGAGCTCCTCAACAAGCAAACCCAAGTCCATGAAAATAGTACCCCCTGTTCCTCCATTTCCTAATGTCTACACTAGAGCTAGAAGAGGAAGGTCCACAACTACATATAAATCAAAAGAGCAGGTGCTACCAGAAATTCCAGAAGCACATATTCAACAAACGTTGCAGAAAGAATATCAACCTACACTATCAGATGAAGAACTCCTCAAGGATGTTGGATATGAAATCAACAACAAGAAGCAAAAATAAGAAGCTAAACCTATTTCTAGCACCAGAAAGAGGCATACAAGAAACAGTAATAATTTTAGGCTTAAGTCCAAGGCTATACATAATCCAAGCCTAATGACAGAGGTTATTGACATTGAAGGTAAATATGAAGGTTCAAAAACAGAAAAATACATGAAGAAAAGAAAGAACACAATCCCTTCATAACAACACTCAGAGCCCTCAAAGAGAAGAAAAACACAAAAGGGTTCTAAGGATGAAAAAGCCCTTGTCAAGGAAACAACTACAAGAGAAACCAGATCTAGATCATCAGCTGCTGATAGCAAAACTGACTTAGATAAACTGACTAAATTTGTAACACACATAAAGGGAAGGTAAGAATGTTTTTTATGCAAGTACCTTTTTTGATTGTCAGTTACCATTTTGAACAGAAGCTTAGGTGTCAAGGAATATAAATTTGCACAGAATTTTTAGTGTTTTCTTTGTATTTTTGAAAAATAAACAGAGCGATACATGAATTTCTGGTAGCATTCCATATTTTGCGTAGTTACAGGTTTTTACCGAAATTTCCGGCAGCACTTGTTTTAATTGAATTTTGACACCTATCAACAATTTTTTTACAAGCCAGTTAAGGATGGATAAGAACCCATAACCAAATTGATAATACAAGTGATGGTGAGAGGTGGTTATGAGGTTGTTGGAGGTCTTATTAAATGAAGCTACACGGTTATTAAATACCCAATACACAAGGAAATAATTCAGCAGAAAAAGGGGCAGCATGATAACACACTCAACATTCCAGCCCAGAATTCTTCTCTTATTTCTTCTCCATCTGTCCTTTCTGTTAGATTTAGATGAGATAAGGTTGTAATGTCTTTTGACACATATGTTATTTTAGAATTAATGTTTCCTTATTTTTAGAAGAGATGGAGTCGGTTCTTCTCTTGCTATATATACCACTTATAAATACTATTTCCACGTTGGATGTTGGTCTACCTGAAGACTAAATATAATAAAAGACCTTTTTTGGTTCATGCTAGAGGATTTTGTGACTCAAGGAACATCTAATGTGTGGTGTGTCTCTTTTCTTTGTTAATTTATTCTAAAATATGAATTTCAGTAACTAGTAAAGTGTGAGTGAGAAGTTGTTAAAGGATTTAACAATAAATTATCTTCTTTCAATTTTCTGCAAATTATATGTGTTATATAACATGTCAGTGAAGATTGCATAAAGGATTTGTGGAATACTTTATACATGCAATCTATTTTATGAATGTTGTTTGCTTTGCATAAACTAATTTTATGTAAAGATTCATCATCATAGCTATGTGACTGATTTAGGATAGGAATATTTCCTGGAATAGGTGCCAGCTATTCATCTTCTTCCACTTGTGCACTCTTCTCCCTATACTACCTTTAACCCACACAATTGATACTTGCCACAGCTTTCCAAATGCATGAAAGTCTTAAAGAACATAAAAATCATTTCAAAATCTTTGAGAAAACCATCCCACCACTCAAACAACCCCTTTAAAATTTGAAATGAACTATGATGTTTAAGGATTACTCCTTATGCATTCAAGGAGTGACTCCTTGTGCTAACATCTTTGGCATTGTTGCTGGGGAGGAAAATTGAATTTTATCCCTGGGTGAATGAAAAATTTATGATTCTGGTTCTGAGGTGTACAGTTCCAGCTGTCTTTTTAGACTGCTTTGCACCTGGCGACTCCATTGAGAAGTTTTGGCTCCTAGAAGGACTAGAACCAAGGCTAACCCATATTCCCCTTTGAGAATCCCAGTTTCTGACCCTGAAAATATAATTAAGAAAAAGAGTAAACAAAATTTTGCCTCTTCTACCACTGTTTTCTCAAAGGTTGTTCCTAAAGAAGTCCTACAAACTTTATCCCATGATTTTGAAAAAAATCTTGTACCTCCCTTGTTTTCAAACCAAAAAATAGTACCTACATCACAAGTTGGTGCTTCATCATCAGATGTTCATAATCCACCTATTTTCATTCCATGAATCCCAACAACTCACACCATGGCAGGTCCAAACCCACTCCCTAACCGAATGGATGCAATTGTTGTTGCAAGGTATGCCCTTTTGGTTTTACCTCAGCCTATGAATGCATTACCTGCAGGATATTATCTCAAGTACATGCCTAAGTTTAGTGGTGAGGGAGAGGTAACAACTGAAAAACACCTTGCTTATTTTTATGCCTATGCTGATAATCTGAATATTGAGCATGAAGATGTCTGGATGAGAGTTTTTGTTCAAAGTCTTGAGGGTGATGTAAGAAAATGGTTTAGATCTTTGACAGCTGGTAGTATCACTGGAATTGAAACCCTAGATGATACATTTTTAAGAAAATTGGGTGATAAGAAATATTTGTTGTATGATATCACTAAATTTGGTGCAATAAATATAAAAAAAGGAGAACCAATTTCCGATTTTTCTAAGAGATTCAATAAGATGTATAGAAAAATACCTACTGAAATCAAGCCTACTGAAGCTTTAACCAAAATCACTTATGTTGGTGCCTTTGACCCTGATTTTTGTTTATTATTAAGAGAACGAATATCTGCAACACTAACATAAATGTAGGACAATGCACTGGAGGTAGAATCTAATGTGTTAGCAACTGATAGACTCAGAGGAGGGATTGACAAATAAAAAAGAAAGAAAAAAGTTGAAGTTTCAACTTCAGGAACTTCAGACATAGATCCTAAGTTAGATGAGCTGACCAAGATGGTCAATTCATTGACTACTGAGATGCCCAAACTCAAGATGGAATAAATACCAACTACTACCATAAATGTTTCATTTGATCTTCCTAATAGGCAGCAATTTAGAAGACCTAATGTTCCTCAAATTTTAAAGTGAGATAGGAGAGATGTTGATGATCAAAAATTTCATCCTCCTTTGCAGAATACTATATTTGAAGATGAAGAGGAATCTGAAAGGTTGGAGAAGGTTGTTGATATCAATTTTCTGAGAGACGAAGAAGGGTTGATTCATCTTGCACAAGCAGAGTATGAATATTTCATGTCATGTACTCAGAATAGTGAAGTGGTTCCTGATCATTCCATGATTGGAGCTAATCATCAAAGCCGATATAATCTCAGATCCAAGAAGATTGATGATAATTTACAGCATGTTGCACAACCCAAGAATAACAAGGATGCGGTCAAAATTCCAGGAGAAAAACAAGTTGAAAACCATAAATTACCGGAAATTCCGGTTGCAGTCAATACTCCTTCACTAGAGGTAAAAATTGCTCATAAACTTCCCCCTTTTTTCAATTTTGAGAATTAAATACAAAATATAAATATTCATGTTCCCCTTGTAGAGCTCATGAAAAATGATGATTCCAAAAATACCTTTATGAAAGCTCTTCAACCCCCACCTACCAAAGTATCTTATGATTTTGTTAACCTTCAAGATGACAAGCCCACTGTTATTTTAGGTCCATTGGTAGAAGACAGAGATGACTCTACCCCTCCTTTCTATCTATCTCTAAATATTCATAATAAGATCTTGCATAATTGCCTAATGGACTCTGGAGCTTCACATAATTTAATGCCCAAGGTAGTCATGGATGAACTAGGTCTTGAAGGAACCAGAGAATACCAAGATCTCTACTCCTTTGATTCCTAGAAAGTTCAATGCCTTGGTGTCATCAAAGACCTTGCAGTAAGGCTTTTTTAGTTACCCATGAGAGGAATGGTGATGGATATTGTTGTAGATGACATTCCTCCTAGGTTTGGCATGTTACTTTCTAGGTCATGGATTAGAAGGTTGGGAGGAACATTACAAATGGATCTCACTTATGCTATTGTCCCTGTTTTTGGAGGATAAAAAAGAAGAATTTATAGAGAAGCTTAGCTGGCATATATCATTAGTGACAGTAAATACCCCACTAATCATCTAATTTATGCTAGAAAAACTAATGTTGGCTCAAGCCTCTTACACATGGATAATTTTTTCCTATCTGCAAAAAAAATTCAGATTTTTAAGCTTGCTGAAAAACATATCAGTCATGAAGGTTCCCAGCTATGGAAAATTTATTTTGATGTCTCATTTTCTAAAGAAGGACCTGGTGCAGGAATAGTTCTCATTTCCCCTTTGAAAGAGAGCTCTAATTTTTCTTTCAAACTTGAATTTGAAGCAACTAACAATGTGGTTGAGTATGAAGCTCTGCTAATTGGTTTAAAAACGAAAAAAAGACATGAATATTTTAGAAATTTCTATTTTTGGAGATGATGAACTTATCATTCAGAAAATCAGAAATGCTTATCAAACTAAGCATCCCAGACTCAGAGATTTACGGAATGCAGTATGGAGCATTGTAGAAGACTCATTCCTGGCTTTTAATATTTCTTTTGTTCCAAGAGAAAGTAATTTTTTTGCTAACTCACTTTCTATTTCAACAAGCTCATTCAAGATTCCAATACATATGAAGCTGAAATATGAAGTGGAAGTTAGGTTCAGACCTATCATTCCTGATAATTTCAACTATTGGAAATTTTTTGAATATGATCAGGAGATTAGAAGATTCATTGAAGCTACTGAAGAGTTTTTTGTCCTAAACATTGATCAAGGTGAAGATTTCATGAAGAATAATGTTGATTTGCAAGACACCAAAAATCTGCAAAAACATATTGTTTATCAGCCTATCATTCAGCTGCCTACCAATCACATTACCAAGGGGTTAATCCCACTTGAGAAGCTCTTTGATCACAATGATGTCTCAGTCAAACCACAGTTGGTTGAAACAAAAGCATAATTGGAAGATTTCAATTTGGGCACAGAAAAAGAACCAAGGTATGTGAAGTTGTCAAACGCTTTATCAGAAGAAATAAAGGTTGAATACCACAAGTTGTTTTGGGAATTTTTTGATGTTTTTTCATGGAAATATGAAGATCTTAAGACATATGATACAACTATCATTGAGCTTAGGATACCATTGAAGGATGGTACTAAGCCATTCCCGCATAAATTAAGGCAAATCAATCCATTATTGTTATCAGTGATGGAGAAGGAAGTTAAGAAACTTTTGGATGCCAAAATCATCATTCCATTGAGATACTCAGATTGGGTTACTAATCTAGTTCCAATAAGGAAGAAGAGTGGTGAATTCAGACTATGTGTAGATTTCAGAAATCTTAATGAATGCTCCAAGAAAGATAACTATCCTTTTCCAAAGATGGAGCATATTCTTCAAAAGGTAACTGGTTCAGACAAAATTTCCATGTTAGATGGGTTCTCCAGGTATAATCAAGTTTCAGTTTGGCCAGAAGACTGAGATAAGACAACATTCACAACTCCTTGGGGAACATTCATGTATGCAAAGATGTCATTTGGGCTTATGAATTCCATAGCTACTTTTCAACGTGTTATGGACTTTGTATTCATTAGAGAAAAGGAGAAATTCTTGGTCATCTATTTAGATGATATTACAGTTTATTCAACTTGATATCAAGAACACCTTCAACACTTGAGACAAGTATTTGTTAAATTCATAAAATATGGTATATCATTAAATCCAAAGAAGTCTCATTTTGATATCAAAGAAGGTAAGATGTTGGGTCACATAGTTTCTAAAGAGGGAGTGAAAATTGATCCTAAGAGAGTGATTGTAATTCAATATTTAACACTTCCAAGATCAAAGAAAGAGGTTTAATATTTCCTTGGTAAGATCAATTTCTTAGGAAGGTTCAATTCCAAATTTGTGTGGTGAAACATATTAATTGCATGTTGAAGAAGGACAAAGAATTCATGTGGACCAATGAATCCAGAAATTCATTTGAGCTGATCAAAAAATCCATCATTGAAGCACCTCAGCTGGTAAGCCTTGAATGCTCAAAGCCTTTCTTGATCTTCTCGTTTGCCTCACAAGATATTATTGTTGTTGTTTTTTTACAAAAAGATTCAGAAAATAAGGAAGCTCCAAGAGCATCTTTCAGCATAGCACTTAGAGATGCAGAATTGAAGTATGAAATGTTGGGAAATCATGCCTATGCATTAGTGAAATCTCTGAAAGCTTTCAAATTTTATATTTTGCATGCTCAAGTTATTGCTTATGTTCCTTCATTTGTTGTTAGAGAGATATTATTTCAGCCTGATATTGTTGGAAAAAGAAACAAGTGGGTGACTAAAGTTCTTGAGTTTGATTTAGAGATAAAGCCTACTAAACTAATCAAAAATCAAGGATTAGCCAAACTACTAGCTGAAGAAAATTGTAAAGTTTTGGGCTTGAATTTAATGGATGGAAACTTTGAAGGGAATGTTTCTAAACCTATAGACAACATGGTAGTGGATGTAAAGCTTTCTAAATGAAGTTGGTATAAGGAAATCATATATTTTCTGCAGCAATTAAAACCTCCTCCAAATTATGATAAGAGCATGGTAATATATTTGAAGCTGAAAACTAGTAAATTTTTCATTAAAGATAATTGTTTATATTGGAAAGATCCTACAGGATTTTTTTTGAGATGCATGGACCCAGATGAGTCCAAGAAATTTATCTTTTATATGCATAGTAGTGTGTGTGGAGGACATCACTATTGGATAACTACTGCATACAAAATATTGAGAGCTGGCTATTTTTGGCCTAGCTTATTTTCTGATGTATGTGCTGAAGTAAGAGCATGTGAAAAATGTCCAAATTTCACCAGCAAGAAACATTTGAAGTCTTTGCCTCTCAAGCCCATAGTTGTTTCTGCACCTTTTCAGCAATGGGGCTTAGATTTCATCGGAGAAATTCATCCACCTTCAAGTGGACATCATCGTTGGATTATTGTTGCAACTGATTACTTCACCAAATGGATTGAATAAATACCTACCAAGAATGCTACTCATAAAGTTATCATAAATTTTCTAGAGGGAACCCTAACCAAATTTGGATGTTTATCAAGGTTAGTAGCATATAATGCAGCTGCTTTTAAAGCCACTCCATTGATAAATTCCTGTGAAGATTATGGCATTCATCTCACTCACTCTACATCTTATAATCCCCAAGGGAATGGTTTAACTAAATCATCAAACAAAAGTTTGGAAATAATCATCACCAAATTATTGGAGCAAAACAAGAAAGTCTGGGATTCAAAAATGAAGTTTGCTTTAAGGGAAGCCGGTTGACAATAAAAAAATATATTAATGCATCACCTTTTCAAATGGTTTATGGAACTGATGTCATTTTTCCAGTTCAATTGGCCATTCCTATAGCTAAATTTATGCAAGATCAAGAATTTGAACCAGATGATATGACAAGGAGAGTTTATCAAATCATAGAAGTGTAGAAAAATTGAGAACAACAATATGATTTGGTGAGAAAATATCAACAAGCTGTAAAGTAAGTTTTTTATAAAGGAACTAAAAAGGAAGATTTTCAAATTGTAGATCTAGTGTTCAAGTGGAATGCACAACAACAAGATCCAGGTAAGCATTCCAAATTTGATGTTTTATGGCTTGTTCCTTTCAGAATCTCAAACATTCTACAGAACAACATTTTTGAGTTGCAACATCTTGATGGAGCAGAACTGTTTGGAGGCCCATTCAAGGGGTGTTTCCTCAAGAATTATTTTACTAAGGTTGTTGGTAGCCAAATTTAACTATAAATACCGGTGTGTTTCATAATAAGACTCCATATCCCAATTACAAGGTACTAAAACTACAAAATATTTTTAGAGCCTCGCAGGGAGAGCTCTATCCCCTGTGAAGCGATGTTAGTACAATCCTTTGCTAAGTCATGAGTCCATTCCATAGTTTTATTTTTAGGATTAAAGTTCAAAATAATAATAATAATAATAATTAATTAATTTAAAAAAATATATATATAAAAATATAAAAAATAAATAAATAAATAAAAATAAATAAATAAATAAATTTGGTCGCTACAATTTCCAAAAGCACCAGTTTTAGCCCTTTCAAACAGTCTGTTATTTTCCGGTTTCTGTCTTTTTTATTTTTATCCCGATGCTGTCGGAATTTCCGAAAGCATGCTCTGTTTTTAAAAAATAAAATGAAAAAGTGCATCCGCTTTAGTTAAACCACATGTCATAGTGTAAATATGCCTCAAATATTTTTTAAATCTTTTTAAATCCCAAGATAGGTTTTGTATTATAGTCAATTAGCTTAGGTAAATTCGTTATATACGTTGAACACATGTGTCATCTGCAATTATGAATTGAACTGTTAACATGGCCTGCCTGTCAAACTCCAAATCAGTTTACGCATGTTTAGGTACATGTTTTTCTGAATCAAGGAGATCGTGGTTATTACACTACACGCCATAACTGTTTGGTTGGCTGCACAACAGTGCTGCTGGAAATTTTGTCCAATCAACATAAAAAACTGCGGAGGTGACTACAAGTCATAAACCCACTTTCCACAAGCCATCTGGAGCTCTCATACGGAAAACGCAGCCAACTGAAGTTGGTGATGGAGTATCACATGGTGCACATCATGGTGAGGAATATTTTTAATGATGAAATTTGATTTGCATGGGGTGATGAACCAAATTTTTGGTTTTAAAACAACCTAAAAATCTGGAGAATGTCATTCGATTTTTTAGTTGCTGGGATTCAAATTGCTAAGAGTCATACTTTGAGAAGGACTTTGGATTTCAAACAATATTCTAGAGGTGAATACAGGCCATAGCTGTAAGGTAAAACTCTTCCTACTCTGCCACTTATCAATTGCAAGAGACATAGGAATTTATTTTCCTGAAGATGACTAAAAAAAGTGGTAAGATAAATCAAATACAACCACAGGGTGCAGATTTAGTTGATGCTAATTCGACGGTAAGAAGTTTGTTTATGCAGTCAGGGTGGTATCCTATTTGTACCGGGTTAGGGAGCTCTCATTCATGAGTAGCCCTATAGTTTTCTAACTCTTTCAATGGACAGGAAGCTACCGTTTATGGCCTCACTTTGCAGGTTTCTGAAGACTCCATTGTTGAAGCCTTTAATCGTACTCGAGAAGGAGAAAGGTGGTTCAAAGGACAAGTTATTACAGGAGGTGATCTCAACAGCTTCCTCAAATATGCTCACAGAGATCCAAATTGAGCAAAAGGCATCCCAAGAATCTACCTTAAGAATGACCAGGCAGAAGTGATCAAGCTTATCAAGATATACCTCATTTGTGAAAGGAGGTATACAGTGGTATTCATATATCACATGAAGTTTATTTTTCATATTGCAGGGATGAAGACATTGAATCTACCATTTTTCTTGTGAAAATCTTGACCAAGATGTCAGCAAGGGTTCAGACCCACACTGATGTTTCTGAGTATATCTTGTACCATCAAGCTTTGATCAAAGTTCTAGTTGAAGAAGAGTTGGGAAAGAGAAACCAGACTTGGGACCATTTTTTATTCTATAGGGCAGGCCAACCTGCACCTACACCTCCAGTTCTACAACCAAACCCTCATCCTGAAAAAAGAAGAACAAAGATAAAGGAACAAAAATAAAAAATTCATGAGAAGTATAAGAGAAAAAAGAGAAGCTTTCTGCAGTTAAGGCTGAATGAAAGGTGGAAAAAGGAGAGAGCTCCTCAACAAGAAAACCCAATTCCATGAAAATGGTCACCCTTGTTCCTCCATTTCCTAATGTCTACACTAGAGATAGAAGAGGAAGGTCTGCAAATGTAGATAAATCAAAATCCCAGGTGCTATCAGAAATTCTGGAAGCACATATTCAACAGAAGTTGTAGAAATAATATCTGACTACACCATCAGATGAAGAACTCCTCAAGGATGTTGGATATGAAATCAACAGCAAGAAGAAGAAAGAAGAAGCTAAGCCTATTACTAACACTAGAATGAGGCATACAAGAGACAACAATAAGTTTAGGCTTAAGTCCAAGGCTCTACATATGATCTAAAATGGGGTGGATAACTTGTTATGATTTTCAAACACCTCCCACTTAGTTAAACAAATTAAGATCTAGCTTATACTTGACTGTGCGAAATTGAATTCTTGATTCAAGGGTATGTATTTAAAACTGTTTTAATGCTTAAGTGTCAGGAATTAAAATGTTTGTTTTTGCTGATATAAAGCATGTACAGAAACCATAAATTGCAGGAAAGAAACATCAACACATAAAAACAAATTTAATAAAGGAGTTCACCCGATTTTCGTGGGATACGTTTCCTTGAGCCCTTGTCAATTGACTTGGCTCTTTGGGATTATGATGGAAAATTTATTTTAAAAGTAGCTAATCAATTCCAATGGTTATTTGGATTGTACCATTGGGTGTAGAATACCATCATACCCCTGTAATGGTTGTTATCTCTCTGAAGATAGACCTAGGTTCCCTTAGACTTGACCTCTTCTATCGACACCCTTAAGCTTCCCTAAGCTTCTTTGTGGCACAAACTCCTTTATAAATCATTTTCTGTCCCTAAAACCTCACCTATTTTCTCCAACACATATCATACATCCAAAATAGACTTATTATTTGCTCAAAATGAGCTCTGGCTCCCCAATCTAGGCCTCCATCCACTGTTGGCCCAGGGCTACCTGAAACTTCCCTGTGGCTTCTCGACCTTCAGAAGTCTCAAAATAGCTCTGCAAATCCATTCAATGGATTCATAATGTCCAAAATAGTCATAATATACTATTCACTTACTGAAATTGGCCTTCGGCTGCTTCGGTTACGCCTCCAACACCTGGTGGCACCCCTTGGCTCTAAGTTCACTGAAATTTTCTCTGAAGCATCTATACCTTAAAAAGTCTTCAAAAGCTTCTAAAAATCCTTTCATTGGATTCATAAGGTTGAAAATAGTTAGAATAGACTATTGGTTTTCTGAGAATGGTTACTGGCTGCTCTGGTTAGGCCTCATTCCCCAACTAGCCCCTGGTGACCCTAGTGGCCCTTGTAACTTCTCTGAAGCATATTGGCCTTCAGAAGTCCTCTTTTGGATCTTAAAACCTCACCATTGGATCCAGAATGTCTGAAACATCCAAAAATGAATATTGGTTTCCAGAGAAAGGCCTCTAGCTACCCTAGCTAGGCCTCATTCTACTATTGACTCTTGGTGGCCTTAGTGGGCCCTAGAACTTATCTGAAGTAAAATCTTACTCAAAATTTATCTGATGGCTCTGAAATTCTCACCAATGAGTCTGGAATGTCCAAAAAATTTGAAATTGACTATTCACACTCCAATAATTGTCGAATAATTCTCAAGATAGAGCATAAAATTTCTTGCCCATTAACCCTTAAAACAACTCCACTAAATGTGGAGAAACTGCAGTTAGCTGGAGTTAAAATAGCTCCTTCCACCAATTTGGGTGCGCTGGCCAAATATCCCGCCAAAAATACCATTAGAAATAATTGTTGGGTTGGTGGTTGGGCACATGCCCCAAACCCCGCAGTTACAGCTTGCAACCGTTGCGGAAACCACGTCCAGAACTGTGGTTGCATTGGATTTAGCTGGAGTTTAAATTCGCATTACGAAAATCGTTGGAGGAACTACCGCATGAAACACCGCCATGTGACAAGCCTTGCGGTTAGGCTGGCAGAGACGATGGTTTGGTGTTGACCGCGTGGTGTTATGGTAATAAACATTGCAATGTGAACGCGATGGATGGAGGTGCTGGCGGTTGGAACACTGTTGGAGTTAACGTTTATGCCATGGTTTGTTGTTGCCATGTGAACAGTCTCAAGGGACCGCTGGTGGGTTTGGACCGTCGGCGATCCCAACCCCCATTGCCAAATGCATTATAATTTAAATAAAACTCGACACCCAATAGGTTAAGAAACAACCTGTATATTGGACGTTAAGACTCCCGCTTGCTGGGCAGGAGGTCTGGGGGTCAAGCCCTGCAGAACCAATAAAAAAATTGGCACGTAGTTCAAGGGCCACATGGCGGCCTCGGGGCTGGCCACGTGGCACCTTTTCATTGGTCCAAAAAATTTGTATGCCCAATAATAATGTGACACTTGTACTTCAGCTACTGGCTCGGAAGGAATATTTGGGGGAATATTCCAAGGAATGTTCTAGGAATATTTAATGGAATATTATTTTGCTGACTGTGCAAATACCCAGTCAAACCTGGTCAAAAGCCAAAATTTGCAGTTTATTGGACTTTTCAAATCGCAATAAATTCTTCATACGGTGTCGGTTTTTCGAACCGTTCATGACGCCAGAATCAGGAAGACAAGATCTATCTGGTCGCTCAGGTTCAACACACTTTAGAACACTTTGAAATTTGAGCTATCACTTAGGTCCTTGATCCAAATCTGATCACTCCTCCCCATTGGGAATCTTTTGGACCCCAAAATACTAATTACCTGTTCAGTAGATGAGAGTATAGCACCCTCACATTTCCAGCCTCCTTACACTTTCCTTGCTTGGCTTAGTTCCTTTGAGAACCAAACTCGAAGGTAGTCAATACTTCCCTTCTTTGATAGTCTTGTTCTCCTGTCAAGAATTGTGTCTTCCTTGCTCATCTAGAAATTTTTGGCGAGAAAAATTCAATAGAAGGTAGTTGAACATCATTTCCTTGATCATCGATCAAAGGTGGCTCAAACAAACATAAGTTTCCAACAAAAATGCATACATGACTAAAACTTGCATATGTACAAATGAATGTATGTCTTACTGAGTTAAGAATTCAACCCACTTCTTACCAAGCCACTTCCATGGCGATTTTTGCTGTTGAAAATCTTCTTCATGTGAAACATATGTTCTCACATCAATGATGGAATATTTGGTTCCAGTTTTTCCAGTATTTTTATCCTCTTGCTTCAAATGCTTGGGATTATTAGTTGGATGCAATGTCCAACATTGGGAAATAACATGTCCCTTTTTCTGGCAATGTGTGCAAGTCTTTTGCATATTTTGAGCAAGTTACCTTTGCTTCAACTGTTTCATGTATGCCTTCAATCCCTTCCAGCATCTTGAAACTTCATGGTTACACAGGCCACAATAGGAACAACAACTCTTTCTTCCACTCTTGCATGCAGATTTGTCATGCTTAACAGAAACATAATCAACTTGACTATGGGAAGAATTATACCTCAAATGCTGCTTTGAATTTCCATATTTTTTACCTTCTTGAGGAGATGAACTTGTAGAGGTTCCAGCTTTCTTTTGAAGACTAACATCATTTTTCTTGTCTTGATAGCTAACAGAACTCTCTTTGTTGCCATAAGTTGCATGTCCATTAACATATTGCTGCAACATCGGCTTCAAACAATGTCAATTAACTTGAAAACAAACTTGACATGTTTGTGGTTTAGAACTTGCAACAAAGGTTCTTCTTGGAGTTTACTCAAGTGCCTTCATGGCTGTAGAGTTTTCGCCATAAGATTGAACATAGCCTAGACCAAACTTCTTAGGCCTTTCCTCAACCATAATAGGTTCAACCATGCCTTGTGCATGTTTACCTAGACCCTTGCCTTCATAACCCATTTTTAACATTAATTTGGACCCTATACCTCCAGTGTGCTTTTCAAATGAACCTACACATCTATTTGAAGAGGAATTTGAAGACAAATTTGAGTGATTTGCCTTTGGTTCAAGCATGTTTTTGGTTAAGGCCTCTTGGGCTTGATGGAGTTGCATCTCCATCTCATGCATTATTTGAAGAATTCATTATTTCTCTTGCTTCATAGAAAACAATTTCTCATGAATTCTAGTGCTTTCTCTTCCATCTTCATACAGAATTTACACCATATCCTTCAAGATGTAGAAGTCTCGCTTCATCTCTTCATCAAAGAATCTTGTGAAAGAGGATTTAGAAACCTTACATGATGAAGTTTTCATCTCTATGTAAATGAAAACAATAACTTCAATAATAATTCACAAAGATTCAAAAACATTTGACAAAGCTTCAACAATTTGGTTGTAGATTCAAGCTCTTCGTTGCAGCTTGTATCTCTTCTTCAAGCAGCCACTTTTGCAAACAATATTCAAGAGGGATTGTACTTCAAGGGTTGCCTTGAGGTCCCTTGGTTAAGGAAAATGCTTTCAACCTTCTTCCTTCTTGTCCTCTTCTAGACTTAGCTAAAAGTAGCTCCCCTCTCCTCTATCAAACCCAAACTTGTAAGCATCAGTCAATTTGCAAACAGTTAAATTCTTTGCACTGTTAAACACCTTTCAAGTAAAACAAACAACCTAGTGCTTTGTCAAGCAAGAAACCTAGTGCTCTGCCAAACAAGAAACCTAATGCTCTGATACAATATTGATCTGAAATGGGGTGGATAACTTGTTATGCTTTTCAAACACCTCCCACTTAGTTAAACAAATTAAGATCTAGCTTATACTTGACTGTGCGGAATTAAATTCTTGATTCAGGTGTATGTGTTTAAAACTGTTTTAATTATTAAGTGTGAGGAAATAAAATATTTGTTTTTGCTGATATAAGGCATGTAAAACAACCATAAATTGCAGCAAAGAAGCATCAACACATAACAACAAATTTAATAAAGGAATTCACCTGAATATCGTGGGCTACGTCTCCTTGAGCCCTTGTCAAATGACTTGGATTTTTGGGATTATGATGGAAAATTTCTTTTACAAGAAACTACTCAACTCCAATGGTTATTTGGAGTGTACCATTGGGTTTAGAATATCATCATACCCCTGGAATGGATGTTATCTCTCTGAATATAGACCTAGGTTCCCTTAGACTTGACCTCTTCTGTCGACACCCTTAAGCTTCCCTGAGATTATTTGTGGCACTAACTCCTTATGAAATCCTTTTCTATCCCTGAAACCTCACCTACTGTCTCCCACACATATCAAACATCCAAAATATACTGATTATTTTCTCAAAATGAGCTCTAGCTCCCCAATCTAGGCCTCCATCCACTGTTGGACCCGGGGCTGCCTGAAACTTCCCTATGGCTTATCAACTTTCAGAAGTCTCCAAATGGCTCTACAGATCCCTTCAATGGATTCATAATTTCCAAAATATTCATAATAGACTATTCACTTACTGAAATTGGCCTACGACTGCTTTGGTTATGCCTCCAACACCTGGTGGCACCCCTGGCTCTAGGTTCACTGAAAAATTCTTTGAAGCATCTCAACCTTTAGAAGTCTTCAAAATATTCTTCAAATCCTTTCATTGGATTCATAAGGTTCAAAATAGTCATAATAGACTACTATTTTGCTGAGAATGGTTACTGCTTACTCTGGTTAGGCCTCATTTTCCTGCTGGCCCCTGTTGGCCCTTGGAATTTATCTAAAGCATCTAGGCCTTCACAAGTCCTCTGTTGGCTCTGAAAACCTCGCCATTATATCCATAATTTCTGAAACATCCAAAAATTACTATTGGTTTCCTAAGAAAGGCCTCTAGTTGCCTTGGCTAGGCCTAATTCTACTGCTAACTCCTAGTGGCCCTAGTGGCCCCTAGAACATCTCTGAAGAAAAATATTGCTTACAGTTCCTCTGATGGCTCTTCAGCCCTCACCAATGAGTATGGAATGTCCAAAAAAGTCGAAATTTACTATTCACACTCCAATAATGGTCGAATAATGCTCAAGATAGAGCATAAACAATTTTTCCCAGTAACCCATAAAATAGCTCCACTAAATGTGGAGCAACTGAAGTTAGATGAATTCAAAATAGCTCCTTCCACCAATTTGGGCGCGTTGGCCAACTATCCTACCAAAAATACCATTAGCAATAATTGTTGGGTTGGTGGTTGGGCACATGACCCAAAACCCACGGTTACAACCCGCAACTGTTAGCGGAAACCACATCCAGAACTATGGTTACATTGGATTTGACTGGAGTTTAAAGTCGCGTCACGAAAATCGTCGTAGGAACTGCCGCATGAAACATTGCCATGTGACAAGCCTTATGGTTAGGCCGGCGAAGACGGCGGTTTGGTGTTGACCGCGCGGTGTTATGGTAATAAACATTGCAATGTGAACGCGATGGACGGAGGTGCCGATGGTTGGAAGACTGTCGGAGTTAACGTTTATGTCGTGGTTTATTGTTGCCATGTGAACAGTCTCAGGGGACCGCTGGCGGGTTGGGACCACTGACGGTCCCAACCCCCATTTCCAAATGCATTTTCATTTAAATAAAATCCGACACCCAATAGGTTAAGAAACAACCTGTAGAGTGGACAGTAAGACTCCCGCATGTTGGGAAGGAGGTCTCGGGGTCAAGCCCTGCAAACCCAAAAAAAAATTTGGCATGTAGTTCAAGGGCCACGTTGCAGCCTCAGAGCTGGCCACCTGGCACCTTTTCATTGGTCCACAAAATCCGTATGCCCAATAATAATGTGACACTTCCCCTTCAACTACTGGCCTGGAAGGAATATTTCGGGGAATATTTCGAGGAATATTCCTGGAATATTCTTTTTCCAGACTATGAAAATACCCGGTCAAACCTGGTCAAAAGCCAAAATTTGCAGTTTACTAGACTTTTCAAATCACGATAACTTCTTCATATGGTGTCAATTTTTTGAAGCGTTCACGGCACCGGAATCAAGAAGACGAGATCTATCAGGTCGCTCAGGTTCGACACACTTTCGAACACTTTTAAATTTGAGCTATCACTTAGGTCCTTGATCCAAATATGATAAACATAATCCAAGCCTAATGATAGAGGTTATTGACATTAAAGGTAAATATGAAGGTTCAAAAAAAGAAAAATATATGAAGAAAATAAAGAACACAATCCCTTCAGAACAACACTCAGAGCCCTCAAAGAGAAGAAAAACACAAAAGGTTTCTAAGGAGGACAAACCCCCTATCAAGGAAACAACTACAAGAGAAACTAGATCCAAATCATTAGTTGCTGACAACAAAAATGACTTAGATAAACTGGCTGAAGCTGCAGTACACATAGTAAGGTAAAAAGGTTTTTGATACAAGTAGCTTTTTTGCTTATCAGTTACAATTTTGAACAACAGCGTAGGTGTCAAGGAATATAAATTTGCACATAATTTTCAACATTTTCTATGTATTTTTGAAAAATAAATAGGGCGTTATCCGAATTTTCGGTAGCATTCTAGATTTTGCATAGTTACAGGTTTTTGCCGGAATTTCTGGCAGCACCTCTTTTAACTGAATTTTCACACCTGTCAGCAATTTTTTTTTCGAGCCAATTAAGGATGGATAAGAACCCATAACCAAATGGATAATACAAGTGATGGTGAGAGGTGGTTATGAGGTTTTTGGAGGTCTTATTAAATGAATCTACATGGTTATTAAAGACCCAAGACACAAGGAGATAATTCAATAGAAAAAGGGGCAGCATGACAACACACTCAGCATTCGAGCCCAGAATTCTTCCATTCTTTCTTCTCCATCTGTCCTTTCTATTAGATTTCAATAAGATAAGGCTGTAATGTCTTTTGACACATATTTTATGTTAGAATTAATGTTTCCTTATTTTTAGAAGAGATGGATTTGGTTCCTCTCTTGCTATATATACCACTTGTAAATACTATTTCTAGGTTGGTTGTTGGTCTTCCTGAAGATTGAATATAATAAAAAACCTTTTTGCTTCATGTTGGAGGATTTTGTGACTAAAGGAACATCTATTGCGTGGTGTGTCTCTTTTATTTGTTAATTTCTTCTAGAATATGAATTGCATTAACTAGTAAAGTGTGAGTGAGAATTTGTTAAAGAATTTAACAGTAAATTATCTGCTTTCATTTTCTGCAAATTATATGTGTGTTATAGAACATGTCAGTGAATATTTCAGAAAGGATTTGTGGAATACTTTATACATTCAATCTATTTTCTGAATGTTGTTTTCTTTGCATAAAAGGACTTTATGTAAAGAGTCATCCTCATAGATGTGTGACTGATAGGTACCAGCTATTCATCTTCTTCCACTTGTGCACTATGCTCCCTATAATACCTTTTACCCACACAATCTATACTTTCCACAACTTGCCAAATGCATGAAAGTCTTAAAGAACATAAGAATCATTTCACAATATTTGACAAAACCATCCCACCACTCAAACAACCCCTTTAAAATTTGAAATGAACTATGATGTGTAAGGCTTACTCCTAATGGATTCAAGGAGTGAATCCTTGTGCTAACTGTGGGAGATTTAAGGGCTATGTTGCATGATCAGGGGTTTCCTTTGCATCTATGGGTGGAATCATGTAACACCATAGTCTACTTGCAAAACTAGAGTCTGCATAGAATACTTGGCATGATCACAACAAAGGAAAATTTCTCTAGGAGAAATCTTGATGTGTCTCATTTCAAAAAAAATTGAGCTTCATTTTATCATCATGTCTCTAAAGGTTCGATGAAGAAACATGATCCTATGTTAGAGTTGGGAGTTTTTGTAGGATACACCGAAACTCCACACAACTACCAGGTGTATTTTCCTTCTCTGAGGATGTTAGTTGTGAAGAGAGATGTCAAGTTCGATGAGGAAAAGGCTATGATATGTTCTTTGGAATGAGATATGAGTATCCCACCAGAGTAGGAGCTTATAAATCCAAAGGAAGAGACTCGGAATGAGATTCAGGAGGTTTTTGAGTATCCACATGCAGAGGAGCATACAGGAGGCAGAGTAGAGACACCCACTCAGCCAGAATCTTCCAGAGAGAGGAGAAAGAGAACCATACAAGTTGATGTATTATTTTAGGGTGCACAGTAAAATATGCGAGCCCCCACATCACATTGTAAGCATATGATGTCACCTTATAAATACACTGGGTACATGGCTCTCATGGCATAGCTCTTTGAGACAGATCCTTCTTCATTTTAGGAAGTAGTTTCTAAACATGTTTGGGTTGATGCCATGGTGGAATAAAATGAATCCATCATGAAGAACAGTGTATGGGAGGTGGTGTCGAGACTAGAAGGGAAATCAATGGTTGGTTCGAGATGGATCTACAAAGTGAAGCATGCAGCTGACAAGAGCATCGAGAAGTAAAAGGTTATATTTGTGGCCAAAATATTATCTCAGGTAGAGGGAGTGGAATATGAGGAAATGTTTCCACCAGTTGCAAGATATTCCTCTATCATATCCATTCTAGTATTGGTTGTCGAGATGGGGTGGAAAATCCACCAAATGGGGAGGAAAATCCACGAGATGGATGTGAAGATCACATTTCTTAATGGTGTTTTTTAGGAGGATATTTACATAGAGCAGTGAGAAGGATTTGAGACATATGATCTAGAGTCGCATGTGTGAAAACTCAAGAAAGCATTGTATGGTCTTAAAGAGGAGCCGCAAGAATGGTACACATAGATCAACAATTATCTTAGAGGATTGGGCTTCAACAAAAGTAAAGAATATATGAATATCTATCACATAATAATAGATGGTAAGTTGATTATTATTTTTTTTGTATTTTGATGATTTAATATTAACAGGGGATGAGAATTTGATCCGCCCTTGCAAAGAGGATCTTGCGAGGGAATTTGAGATGAAATACATGGGCCTCATGCATTACTTCCTTAGGTTGGAATTATGGTAGGGTGATGGTGATTTGTTTATGTATCATGGAAAGTATGATACCGAGATACTTTAGAGACTTCACATGGAGAATTGTAAGCCCATGGAAACACATCTAGCTACAAAATGGAGGAAGGAGTATGCTTCTTCAGGTGACAATGTTGATGCCACCATTTACAGATAGCTTGTGGGTTCACTGATGTATCTTTTGAACACAGGACCTGACATGTGATATCAGTTAACTAGGTTAGCCAAGCTATGGCGAGGCCCACCAAATTATATTGGAAGGTATAAAATCATGTGTTATGGTACATAAGAGGCACTGCCTAATATGGATTATGGTACAAATGGAAAGAGGGAGTCAAGTTGCAAGGATTCGCAGATAAAAATTGGGTAGGGAGTCCATCTAACAGTAAAATTACATCAAGTGCTATCTTCAGTGTTGGGTCTGCGACTATTTCCTGGTACAATAGGAAGAAAAGGTATGTGGCGCTCATCTCAATAGAGGTTGAATACATGATTGCAATTCAAGAAGCATGTGAAGAAATATGGATGAGGAAAATACTTGTGGGACTATTCAGTAAGGAGATTTATCGGGTACTGATATATTGTGATAATCAAAGTTGCATTAATCTCTCTAAGAATATGGTATTTCATGGCAGGTCCAAGCACATTGATATCTAGTACCATCATTTGTGGGAATGTGTGCAGAGGAGAATTATGTTGCCAAAATACATTCCAACTGAGGAGCAAGATGTTGACATCTTGACAAAGGAAT
The DNA here is from genome assembly GCA_034641835.2 of Pinus albicaulis. NCBI lineage: Eukaryota > Viridiplantae > Streptophyta > Pinopsida > Pinales > Pinaceae > Pinus > Pinus albicaulis. The sequence goes on from CM076576.1 coordinate 116,780,524, forward strand.
TTTCAAGAGGTGAAATCGATTTCCACGGGTGTAGGATAGGTGTGGTGGAAAATCCATTTCTTTCTAAGAGGGAGTGTTGAAAAAATGTAGCTACTATAAATAAAGGCTCAATTTTACTTTAGCCTTAGTCAAATTGAGTAAATCAAATTTCCACATCAGTAAGACAACTTCAAGGTAGTTAACTAGTGTGATATGGCTCTTGTCACTTAGTTAGCTCAGTAAATTCAAGGTAGAGGGCTTGGATTTTATTTATGCATCTCTGATTGCTAAATTTTAGTAATCCAATTCATTTATTTTTAGTTGTATTCATTTAACTGACCTCTAACTATTGATAGAGTCAGTTGAAGGTTAGTTGTGCCATCGAACAATATTTGTTATGACTAAGTTGGGACCAATTGGGCTGCTCAATTGTCAACCTAGTGAAACTATTTCAAACCACTTGGACTGGAAGTTATCCCTTCCAATCAGAGAGGGTTGTCTACAAGAAAAAATACTCAAGACAAAACTCATATTTCATATGAATAATTAATTTTGTGTTTTAAGTGATTTTTCAGGTGGAAGAATGTATGAAGGCTACCATTGGGCATGGAGTCAACTATGGGACTTCAATTACAAACAAATGTAATCCATGGAAACTGAGGCAATTAATCTTGAAATATAACCTTTTACAGAAAAAACATAATACATGAAGGAAATTAGAGCATAAAGTTATGAATTCCAAGTAATCACAATACCATGAAGTTGATGACAATATAAAAACGGAAAATACAAAAACATAAGCCAGGAAGAATCTCAGGTTTTGAAGGAAACTATTGTAAACTGTGTATTAGCTTGATAGAGAAAATTTACATAGTAGCTTCCTCATAATAATCATCCACCAACCCTTTCAAAATCCATAAACCTCTAATTTATAGAGTGAGATCTCTGTTACAAAGGTCTTCCACCTGGGCTAGACTTTGATATTGACCTAGAGGCCTAATTCAAATAGGATTACATCATATTGAGGATTAATAGGGATATTTTTTATTTTAATGGAGTTGGTAATCAAACAGGACTCTATGACCATTAATAACTTCAACAAAACCTATAGCAACCCATGTTTTTTATCCCTATCGAACCAAACTACCATGTTGAGGTGGCCAACTGATACATTGGATTTAAGGTGTTTATAAACCCCAGTTGATGATGAGTTGTCCAATTTGTGAGTTGACATCATGATGAGTTGTCATCCATGTCAGCCATGTGGAGTTGATTATTGAGTTTCCCCCTTGAACAAGTGGCACAATAATATCCATAATCTCATTTGATGATTCAACCACCTCTTCACTGCATTGACTGTTCAAAAAGATCAAAAAATCATAATGCTGGAACAAAAATAGAGTATGGGAACTTTCGTAGCGCACTTTCATAGAAACCTCAAAAATCCACTTTCTGCACAATTTTTTACTTTTCTGACTGCTGGAGGATCTTCCTTGGGACTGGTGAAGCAAACACATGCTCGAGGTCACCCCTATTCTAATATTTTTAAAGAATTTTTCCCTCAAAAAACCTACAGCACTTTCGTAGAAAAAATTCATCTTTAAGCCTGGAATGTGCTACAAAAGTACCTAGTTCACTGACATTTTTCTCCTCTCTTTTTTTACCTCAAAAACACTTCTAAAACCTGTATATGCCTAGTTATGATAGCATAAGACGAAATGTGATCCAAAAATGTGTTTCCTTACCATGTTTCATTGAGTAACATCATCATCTTTCACAATCATCTTAAGACCCATTTTCTTCAATTCTTCTTGTACCATCTCCATCTGTGATTCCAAGTTTTCGACTTGATCTTGCAGCTTCCTTCTTTCTGATTGTAGCCACCTATTCCTCCTAAAAATATGATTCATCATCCTATGTAGGGGTAATGTCCTATTTAGCATCTTCCTTGACTCATTTGTCATTTCATTGTAGAAATCTAGTTTCTTGCTCACTTCTTTTTTGAAATATTCCATCTCCAACCTTTCTTGTTTGAAATCTGCCAACTCCAACTTGGCTTCTAGAACCTCTTATCTAGATTCCCTCAGTTTCTCTTGTAAGGGCTCCAACTCAACCTTTTATTGAACCTGCTCTTTGTCCTTTCTTCCCTTGATTAACTCTGCCTCTACTGGAAATAATTCTTCTATTTCCTCCCCTGATGGCAGCTTCTCCTTTTCTGGTTTTTTGTGCATCTTCTCTGACATTTTTCCTTAGACAGTTGTGACCTAGTGAATGGCTTCCTAGGTTTAAAGATAAACCCTGAATTTTCTTTTGAAAAGTCAAATTTCTTGGCCTTAAGGCTCCTCTTTTTAATCTATATTCCCTTAGTTTCCACAGGCTTTATAATAGGAGACTCTTCAATCTCAATTACGTCCAGGATGTCTACTATCTTACCTCTTCCCTTAGTCTGACTTCTAGTAAGCCTCTTGTGGGTCCTTGTGTATGTTTTTACTTGACTGTTGGTAGAAGTTTGTTTTGGCACCAGAGTCTCCTGCATTTTTTCAACCTCTAGATCCATAGGTTCTTCCATATGCTGTAATTCTACCTCATGATCAACTACAGATTTATCTCCAGACTCCTTGCTTTTTCTTGGAGTATTGGACTTGGATTTTGGTGTATTCTTAGGAGTGATGATATAAACTTCATATCCACTCATAAACAGGAATGTATACCAATCTCTTTTGAGTTTATTCAATTCTTCCACTACCAGCAATTTGATCAAAGCATGATGAAAGTTAGAGGCATCATTGGTTTTAGTTTTTGCCCAAACATTTTTCCCAAGCTCCTAAGAAAATAAAAAGGAAAGTCCAGTGGTTGTTTACCTGTGAAGTGTAGCAGTAGTTTGAAGTGATACTGATATACCATATGGAATCTACCTTCAAAGGTGAAATATTTCGGAATCGCCATTAAGAACTTAGAATAATTCTCTTTAAGGTAGGTTCTAGGGATTTCTTAACTCATATCCATGCCTCTATGCTCCTCTTTCAAAAATTCGTCATAGCTCTGCAACTTTAATTTCATCACCTTAAACCATGACTCTCCTGATCTTGGGATCTCATTAGCCTGTGCAATTGTGTCAGGAGACACAACAAAGTTTAAAATGCCTACTTTCGACCCTGTACCAATAAAATTAACTGAAAAATCCTTCGAAACCTATGCATGATATCCCTGTAGCGTTTGGCATAATCGAAGGCAGCCCACATTAGAAAATGCTTGAGAGAAGGTAGGGTCTTCCTCGATCAGCCTCATATCCATAGGCTCATATCTAACAACAACTCCACCTTTATGCAATTTCTTCTGTGATGTCATGTCTCCAAAATATGATGATCTCCTCCTTTCTAGACCGTTGGCAAGACAATTGAAGAAGCGTATAAGGATGAGGGTAAAGTGTTTTTGGAATTGGAAATCATAATGAATAAGTGGGATGAATAGGTGGGAAAGGGAAATTATGACCAAGCATTGAAATTGAACGACATGCTAAGAATCTCAACCATGATGATGGTTGGAAATTAAGTAAGAGTTGGACCCCGGCTCTCGCCAAGTAATTTTGCTTTTATGTTTTACTTTATTTTATTTTATTTTAATTTATTTATTGATTTATTATTTTTATTTTATTTTATTTTATTTTATTTTATTTTTAATTAGTTAATTATTTTATTTTATTTTACTTTATTTTAGTTATTTTATTTTATTTTAATTAATTAATTGTATTTCTATTTATTTATTTATTTTATTTTTAATAATTTTTTCCCCTCCCCTCCCTAGTACTTTCTTAGATAACTATGTTTATTTATTATTTTTGTACTTTTATTTAATTATTTGTTATTTAATTATTTTATTTTATTTTATTTTATTTTATTTATTAAATCAAAAAAATTTACCCCACCCTATTACCTATTATATTTATTTATTTATTTATTTTATTTATTTATTTATTAAAAAAAATCTCCCTCCCTAATCCTTCTTACACAATTTTATTTTTATTATTTTATTTAATTTATTGATTTATTGTTATCTAAACAATTAATTAATTATATAATTATATAATTATTTTTAAATTTTTTTCCCCTCCCTATTCCTATTATATTTATTTTAATTATTTAATAGTTTATTAACCCTTTTGTAATAATTTTTAATTTATTTATTTATTTATTTTTAAACTAACTAACTAACTTTCTATCGGCTAGTTCTTAACAGCTAGTCTTAATGGCTAGTTCTTAACAACTAGTTCTCAACGGCTATTTCCGGGCAATGATGCATCTCCACTATTTATTCATCGGGATCGATTAGCCACTCCACCTTGTCCTGAGGATGAACCACATTAGCTGGTTCGAAACGTCAACCTAATCCTAACGATGTTCTTAATTCAAAAATACTTTTATCTACATTATGGATCACAAAAGTCTTAGATCTAACAACCTAATTAACTTAATACCAACCTAAAGGTTATCATGGATTACAGTATTATAACTCATATATATGTTAGTTAACTAATCAATCAACCCAAAATAGCTTGTGCATGCAGAGAATTCGAGTTCCTTAGCTGAAGTGGAGATGACAAGGCAATGTAACATCAATTGTAGACTAGTCTTGAGTGTACAGGTGTTGCATGCAATCAGTGATCAATCCTTGGGTATTTCACAATAAATTTGAAGGAATTTTTTAAATAATAGGGGTTAATCTCATCAGTATTTGCACAAGGAAATAAGATTCTTGAGGAGAAAATAATTGGCTAAGTGTTGGCCATAGTTTGTAATTGAGCAAGAGAATAATTATTCTTTTGCAGGTTGAGCTCGGAGTCGGAGCTAGCAATTGTAATAGTTTTTTTATTCAACTTATTAATGCAAAGATGCTTGAGGGTTTTTTCCCAGTTGGTTTCCCCTATAATCATTGTGTATATGTGGTTTTTTCTTATTGCATGCCTATGCTTGTTGTTCGAAATTTTGAATTTCATTATGTTGAATAATAGAGTAGAATTGTGTCTCATATTTTCAGTTAGAATTATTGAGCAGTTACAATTTCTATCAAATTTATACATGGAATCATAGCCCTAAATTCACATTAGATCCAGTCTTTTAAACTTTTCTCTTAAGAATTTCAATTTTTCAGCTCAGTGCAACAATTTTTTATTTAAGATAGGGAGATAGGAAAATTCCTCTGGGTATGGTGAAGAAATGTTGAGGCATCCAAGATTGTATTGGTTTTGGTGAGTTCTGGACTAGTTTAGGTGAAATCATTGTGGCTTGAGGGTGGAGATGCTTTAAACTCTGTATTCCCTAGTTGGTTTTGTTTTGGTTTATCTCATGTGATCCCACATTCATGATTGTAATATGGCATGAAGGTGATTGGCTAAAAGAAAGATTTCGTTCAGTGCATTGCTTGACTAATTTGGTTAAATGCATAACACATGTATGTTCGTGTGTTCACCAAATACATGATTGAACCCACAAGCTGCATGTAAATAGTGGCCTCCACTTCCTCACCTGGAGTGGCATCCTCCTTTCTCCAACTTCCCGCTAGAGGAGTTTCCATGGGTTTTGTACTCTCCATGCGGAACTTCTTCAGTATATCATTGGCATGCTTTCCCTAAGAGACAAATAGTTCCCCATTTTCCTTCCATACTTCCAAACCGAGGAAATAATGCATGAGTCCCATGTCCTTCATCTTGAATTCTCTTTCAATATCCTCTTTGCAATATTTGATTAAATTCTCATTACCGGTTAAAATCAAATCATCAAAATATAGTACTATAATCAATATTTTACCTTCAACAACAATATGGTAAAGGTTTGCATATGCTTCACTATTGGTGAAGACCAACCTGGTGAAATATTTTTCGATCCTGGTGTACCAAGCATAGGGTGCTTGTTTCAATCCATACAATGCTTGCTTGAGTCTAGACACATGCGACTCTCTGTCGAAGGTCTCAAATCCTTCTGGTTGTTCAATGTACACCTTCTCCTCAATCACTCCATTGAGGAATGTTTTCCTCACATCCATCTAATGGATCTTCCATCCCATCTACGCTGCAAGTGCTAGAATTGATTTTATATAAGAGTACCTTTCTACTAGAGCAAACGTCTCGTCATAATCAATTCCCTCCACCTGAGATAACCCCTTGCCCACAAATATGGCCTTGTGTTTCTCTATGATTTTGTCTGTTGCTTGCTTCACCTTGTAGATCCACCACGAACCTAACATTAACTTGTTCTTTGGTCTTGGGACCACTTCCCAAACATTGTTTCTGACTATGGAATTATATTTATCTACCATGGAAATAGCCCATACTGGCTTATGCATTAATTTGGATGTTTTTTTCTCAACTATCTCACTCATCATAGCCATGTAACCAGCGTACTGATCTGGTGACCTCATATGCATGCAATGTGATGTGGTTGCTCCCACATTCTCTCTAGTGAAATGCAATAATCTATCATCTTCCCTAGTGTGTTTTATTCCTTCTCTGGATGTCTCTGCATGATTGGTCGTCTCCACTCTCTGCTCCTCTACATGTGGTTGCTCCACAACATCTTGAGGTTCTTACTTTGGAGCCAAAATATCCTCATCTGCACGTAATTGAAGCTCCCTCTTAAGGGAACACCTCATTGCCTTCTCTTCACCAAACTTTACATCTCTACGAACAACTGTCACCCTGTGATATGGCAGGTACACCCGATAGTTGTGAGGTGTATTAGTGTACCCCAAAAATATGCCTAACTTTGTTGTCGACTCTAGATTTTTCCTTGCATCCTTGTAAACATGATGGTAAACTGATGAACCAAAGATCCTGAAGTGTGACACATCTGATTTCTTCCCTGAAAAATATTCTTCTGGTGTACTCATCTTGAGAATCCGATGAGGACTCATGTTCTGCAAATATTTTTTTATGTTGAATGCTTCGACCCACAAGTGTAGAGGTAGGCCCTGATCATGCAAGATCGCTCGTGCAACTCCCATAATACTTATGTTCTTCCTCTCATCCACCCCATTATATTGTGGGTTATGGGGTGTTATTAACTCTCTTCGAATGCCTTCCTTTTCACAGAAGTTCTTAAACTCATTTGACACATATTCTCCACGTTATCGCTCATGACGACCTTCATTTTCCTGCCAGTTTCTTTCTCAACAAGTGATTTAAATTAAACAAATTTGGAGAATGTCTGGTCTTTCTTCTGCATGAAGAAAATCCAACACTTATGTGAGAAATCATCTACAAATATAACATAATACCTATTCTTTGCCATGGAGGTTGTTGACAAAGCTCCACACACATCTAAGTGAACTCTTTTGAGGACTACAACACTCTTTTGTATCGATCATGAAAGGTGGATTTGGTTTACTTCCCCAATGTACACCCTTTGCATGCATATAGTTTCTCTAATGCACCCTTGGGAAGTCCTGTAGAAATTTGTTGCATGATCTTCAAAGCTCCATGGTGAAAATGGCCAAGTCTCCTATGCCATAATTCATCGATGTCTCAGCTCTGCACCTTCTCTGCTTTTTAGCTCAACGCAACACAGTCTTCTACATCCAATTTGTAGAGTTTCTTCACTAGAACTCCAATCCACTTCACTTGTCCTGTGGCGATGTGTCTAAGGAAATCCTTCTCTTTGCTAAATATCAAATTGTAGCTACGGTCTTCCAACATAGAAACTGAAACTAAATTCTTCTTCAGACCCAGAACATACATGACATCTTTTAATTTGAGCGGGGAACCAAATTCCCTCTGAAAATTAATTGTACCAATATCATTTGCATTATACCTTCCATCATCTTACATCTTGATGTGCATCTGGAGATCCTTCTCCTCCAATTCATTGAAAAACTCTTTGTTGACTGTCATATGGAATGAGGCTCCATATCCAGATACCACACACTACCCATCACCAAACTCACCATGCTAGTGATGAGGGTGAAATCCAACTTGAATTTTGAAGCTAGAGCTTCACTTGCCGCTCCTCGTGAGGGCTTCTTATCGACCTTCTTGTGTGGACACTTCGTGGCATAGTGTCCCAGCTCATGACAATGAAATCAATTGATTTTTGGCAAGTATTTCTTCTTGTCCACCTAACTAGTTTTTCTTTGTATTTGGATTTCTTCCCTTTCCCTTTATTTTCCTTTCCAGTCAATGCACATTTCTCCTCATCCTCAACCTTGGATGAAGTCCCGTCTCTGTTGCTCTGCCTTATTTCTTCTTGCACTAGATCGTACCATAACTACTTCCAACTTGGTATTTTCTCTCTACCATTTACAGAATATTGATAACTATGGGAGCTCTTAGGAAGACCCAATAAAGATAGAGCTACCAAATATTCTTTTGGAACAGTAACACCGATCCCACCAAGCTCATCACGACATTGTGTAAACTTGCTCCAATACTGTGGAATTGATTCAATCTTTTGCATCTTGATACTCTGAAGCTTGTCCTTGAGTGCCAGCTTCCTTTGGTCACTATTGTTCTCAAACAAGTCTTTCATTTTCACATCGTGAATGGATTTTATTTCCCATGGATAATTGAGACAACATGATCTCGAACTCCCTCCAATATGATACTCCTTGCTTTAGCCTCATCCTTCTTCCACTAAGAGAGATCCTAGGAATCATATGCTGGGGGTTTCACTACATTTGTCTTGATGTATTCTCGCAACCCATTGTCATCTAATACTACCTCCATGCATATCTTCCATCCCACAAAATTTGTGATTCCTTCCAAAGAATACTCGAGCTTGAGTCCGTTGGAAGTCATCTTCTAAGTCCTAAAGAAAACATGCAACACTTATCTTGAAATTCAAACCTCCTGCAATGACAATTTCGAATTCTCTTCCCTACTATAGAAATTAATTGTAGATTCAATATTGCTCATGTAATGTTCTAAAACATAAGACTCAAATATACTCTACTTATCTACAAAAATAAATTCATGATTGAGAAGCTATATCAAAAACATGTGACATGAATCAATACACAGACATGAGGATATATCTAGGGGAAAGAAATTGCTCAAATCCCCTTCCTGTTTATATTTCATTAGTCATAAAATAGAAAAGAAATGCAATGCTTGCTTAAGCTTGAGCAACCTCTACACAAGTATAATCTATCTCACTGCCTCATAAAATCACTATGGCAAACACTTAGCAAATTTTCCTGCCTACTAAGCTCTTATTTCCTTATGGTTTTTATCAAGGAATTATCCCCCTGTTAATTAGGGAAATCTCCATCTAGAATTGTGAAATCCATATAGGTCCTTCTCTGACCGTATGCACCACCTGTACAACTTGGATAATTATACAACTGATAGTACACTACCCTTGAACTCCAATATCAACTGGGTAACTTGAATTTCATGCATGCATGAGTTGATTATTAGCTAATTGATCAGTTAACTAGTTGAAAACTGAAGGTGCACCACACATCTAGACCCCCTACTAGTTCCTCTAACAGTTGGAACTAGTTTAACTGACCTTAATTAAAGGGAAAATTAAATCAAAATTTCTTGTTGTATTTTCAAAAAATGGAAGTGTAAGGCTCCCCCAAAAAACTCGGCAATATCTCTGATCTTTGTTGGCCACTTCAATCAAATCGAGATCCCCTCCTACGCCTAAGAAACTACAAGAAAACTCCTATGACGATCCTAGAGAAGAAGTCAAACGAACCCACAAGTAAATCAATCTCCCTCCTTGGGTTAGCACTCGAAGTCCACTGAAGCAAGGGTTGAGAAACTCACATGAGAATCTCGGGTGCAGACTTGGTTAAGCAGCTCAAGCGTGCTAAGTGAAAATTATTTTCAAGGTCTAAAAAATCCCCTATAGCTTTTATATTCCTTCTATTTATAATTTTTTCCTTGCCTCCTCATATGGTTCACTCCACCTAAAAATTTCGACCTCCTTCCCTTAGAAATTCGAATTTCTTCCCAAGGGGGTGCGTATTTCATTAGGGGTGGGCCCCACATTCCACTAGCCAAATAATTTCTTCCTCCCTTTCTCCTAAATATTACCAAAAAACACCTTGGCCCCCAAAATAGTCAAAAATGAAAAATTTTGAATCTTCCTTTAGCAAAAATTATTTTAGGAAGGGACATTACAATCCACCCCCCGTCCAAATTTTTATTTTCCCCAAGCAACTGCAATGTCTAATGCTTAAGCATGTGTTTTCCCTCCCAAGTGGCATCCTCATTTGGTATATTCTTCCAACATACCTGATATTCTCTGATAATCCTACTCCTCAACTTCCTCTCACTAGTCTCCAAAATGGCCTCTAGCTCCAGCACTATTTGTCCCTCATCATCAAGTGGGGGTCATTCTGTAGCATTTGTCACATGTTTTCCCACCACATTCTTGAGGCATGAGACATGGAAAACATTATGGATCTTTCTCCCTATTGGAATTTCCAGCTCATAATACACCTCTTCTACTCTCCTAATCACCCTGTAAGGTCCATAAAAACGTGGCTGCAATTTCTCAACCCCCTTCTGCTTCATCATAGATTGTCTATCTGGCTGCAAATGAAATAATACCAAGTCCCCTTCCTCAAAATTCCTCTTAACCTTGTGCAAGTCTGCATACAATTTTTGTTGATTATGGGCGGTTTGTAGGTTGTCCCAGAGAGCCTAAAGGATGTATTGACTCTCATATTCCCAATATTTGGCCTTGCGAGCCCTACTGTCTCCAAAAAAATGTCATCGAAAGATAAAGCATCATATCCATACAAGGATCAGAAATGTGACATACCAATGGACATGTGGTAGGTGGTGTTATAACAATACTCTACCAAATGCAGCCACCTCATCCACGCATGTTGTTTCCTTGTCACATAGTTCCTTAGATACACTTCTAGCCATTTTTTGGCTACCTTGGTCTGCCCGTCCATCTAAGGATAGTAACTAGTGCTAGGAGTGAGCTTTTTTCCCACCAATCTGAAGAGTTCCTACCAAAATTCTCCCATAAAGCGGTTGTCCCTGTCAATCACTATGGTTTTGGGGAGACCATGCAGCCGAAAAATATCTTTGAAAAATAGCTCCACCACCTATGAAGCAGAATACCAAGTGGATATGGAAAATAAATGGGTGTAATTATTCAATATATCCACCACTACATAAATGTAGTCCCTTCCCTAGACCATGGGAAGTCCGGTAATGAAATCCATCGAAATTGTTATCCATTTCACCTATGGGATGGGAAGTGGTTGCAGTAGCCCAGTTGGATGATTCAACTCCCCCTTATTTCTCTGACATGCCTCACACTCCTGTACATGTATCAACATGTCCCCCTTGAGCCCTTTCCATGTAAAATGCTCTTGGACCATCCTGTACGTATTCAAGATTCCTTAGTGCCCAGATAAAGGAGAATCATGTGTTGCCTGAAGGATCATATCCCTCAACTGTGATTCTGACACCAAAAATATGTTTCCCTTGTAGTAGATGACATCAACCATCACCTGGTAGCACTCATCCCCATGAGTGCCCTCCAAGATCTCACATGCCCTAAGATCCTTGGAGTACTCCACTAAAATTTGTGCTTTCCAATCCTAACACATACTCATGAGTGAAAGTGTTGAGGGCCTCTTAGACAAGGCATTTTCCACCACATTATGCTTCCCATTGACATACCTTATGTCAAAGTTGTAGGCTCTTTTTCCCTAGAAAATGGCGAAGAATATTATGATCAATATTCACTCTAAACCTCTTGCCCACCAAGTACTACCATAATGTGGCCAGTGCTTGCATAATGGCCAACATCTCCTTGTCGTAAATAGAATACAGCCTCTCATGAAGAAGGACCTTATGAATCTCAAAAGCAATGGGATGACCACCTTATGAAAGTATTGTGCCCATGCCTTCACCTGATGCATCACACTCCAAGGTGAATGGCTGAGTAAAATCGATTATAGTACCGGGAAACTAATCATCACCTCCTTGAGGTTATCAAATGCTACCCATTCCCTCTCTATCCATGTGAATGCCCCATTCTTGGTAAAGTTGGCAATAGGAGTTTCCAACTTTAAGAATCCCTTCATGAACTTCTTGTAGTAAGTGAAAATGCCCACAAAACCCCTCAACTCGGTCACATTCCGGAGCACTAGCCAATCCCGGATGGCTCTAATCTTCTCCTCATGCACCCTCACACCATCCTCTCCAATGATATGCTCCAGATAGAGCATCTATGTCAACCAAAACTCACACTTGGATAGCTTTTTGTAGAACTGTTGTCCCTCTAAGATCTTGAGCACCTCCTCTAGATGTTGCAAGTGCTCCTCCCGTGTCTTTTTATATATCAATATGTCATCAAAGAATACAAGTACATGTGCCTCATCTTCCCATGGAATTCATGGCTCATGTAGGACTAGAATGTAGCGAGTTCCTTCTTAATCCCAAAGCGTGTCTCCAAAAACTCAAAATGTCCATAATGGTAGTGAAAATTTGTCTTCAGAATATCCCGCTCATGCACCCTGACCTAATGATACCCCAAATGAAGGTCTATCTTAAATAAGTACTTGGATCCTCTAAGTTCATCCATCAACTCATCAATCTGGGGAATGGGGTATCGGTTCTTCAAAGTCTTCTTATTGAGGGATCGGTAATTAATGTACATCCTCAGCGTGCCATTTTTTTTCTTCACCATGAAAAATGATGAAGTCAAAGGGATATAACTGGGCCAAATATGTCCCAATTTCAACAACTCCTAAATGGCCCGCTCGATCTCATCCAAATAGGACTTGGGATATCTATAAGGGGTTGTAATGACCTCCTGCACCCCCAAATCTAGCTCAATGGTGTGCTCAAATCCTCTATCAGGTGGTTGTCCTGTTGGGATGTCTCCAAAAATTATTGGGTACCTGTCCAAGATAGCCTGAATATTCGGGTGAGGTGGACTGGGCTTCCCCCCAGCCTCGGAAATCCTCAGCTTCAAAGCCCACTCAAAATCCCCATGTCTCAAATAATCCCCTATATTGTTCTCTGAGACTGTCTATGGTGGGTACGAAGGCATGCCCATAATGAGAACTAACTTCCCATATGGCCCCATTAACTCCATCTCCAGCCTCTGGAAATCTATGGTTGTTGGGGCCTTTGTTTTGGGATAAAAGAATTTTGAGTTGCAGAGAGCTGGAGGACAAGTGGTAGAACAAAATTAAGGTAGATAGGGAGTTGTCACGGTTGCGGAAAGCCAGAATATAGGTGGCGCGGAATTGGTAGAGAACAATGCAAATGGCAGATATGGGAGACAAGAACAATTAGTAGGACTCCCAGTAATAAAGAGGAAGTGCAAAGTAGCAGAGTAGAAAAAGGGAGGACTAATAGTTGCAATCGAGGAGAAACAAATAGGTAGTCAATCAGCAGAGGAGTTAGTTAGTTAGTTAGTCCGGCTAGAGGCCGATAGAAAAATCAGAGTCTTGGGAGAGCTCTGGGATAAATCTGTTGTACTGGACTAAACTGTAATAGACTCTGTGGAGTATATGTATGTTGTTCTGTTATTGATAATGAGATCAGGTTGTTGTTGTGTTCAATGTCGCGAGTGGATTGATGGTTGTTTGCTTATGATGAATACATGGTTAAATTAAAATTTTAATTTAGTATTTTGAACATGTATCGATGAGTGATAGTTTCTTCGTAGAGTTGAGATATGCTTGTTGCTTCCAAGTTTCTATATTTTTTGCCTATGTTTTCATTTGTCTTCCACTGGATCTAGCTTCTAATATTACTACAGTCACGATACGCCTTAGGTGAGATGCCCTCCTTCCTGGAGTAGGGTGAAAATTTCGGTGTTGTGTTAGACTACTGCGGAAACCTTGTTGGCCCAAAACTTGAACCTGGGCCTTGCCCAGAGACCTCCCTTTTTCGCTAACAAATGGTTCCATTGTCAGGACCTGAAAAATCATTTATAAGTTAGATCATGGTATCACGAATCTCCTAGAAGAAACTACGAAGCTGGTGGTATAATCACTTAGATCAATTCATATCGCAACAAGCTGAACTTCGACAACAGAGGGAAAACACTGTCAAAGACCGGGTCCTATTTTACGAATCTGCAAGTGACCTGTACGAAATTTTCTGGGGAAAGTTTCATGAATAGATTTATAACTAGTTGCAGAGACTTCAAATCAAGTCACTCCCAGGAGGATCGCGCAGAGTCTGTCATGGGTGGATGCACATGAATCTAGTAGCACTCCATCGGTTAGATACCGATCTAACCTGAGCAATAGATTTTTGGGTACAATCTAACTTTAAAGGATACATTATGGAATTCACATCTGAGTGTTATCAATCTTTTACAAAATCTAAAGACATATTTAGATCCAGATTCCGGGTAGAACTGCTGAAGAAAATCCCCTTGTGGGTCAAAGTTGTAATGGTGGATGAGGGCTTGATGTCATTCCAAAGCCCTGAGATGGAGACTTAAACCTCCAATACTGTGGGAAGGAACTGAGGGAAATATTTTATGAGTAATTAAGGGGGAATAGGGATATGGATTTCGGAACCTCCAGTAGACTGAGAGAGTGACAAGCACATCAGAGGGCGCAGATTGCTGAGAAGTGGTGGGAAATGGTGATGAAAGAGTTTGAAAATTAGGAGAGTAACCGACAGGACAAGGAGAAATCGCCGCAGATGATAGAGGAAAGAGAAGGTCAGATGGGATCCCAAGGAAGGGAAGGGACCATTAAAGAAGTTAGGCAAGTGTATAGGAGCCCAGCCCGAAGAGAAAAGGGAGAAAAGTCTAATGATGAGGACGCGCACCTCGAGGAGATGTATGATGTGGAACTACATGTTGCGATGGAGAAAATATTCCGAGAGAGGTCGGCACCCATAACGCAAGGTAATCCTATTCCCCAAGTTTCAAGTAGCACTAGTCTCGACCTTCCCCTGGTACTCTAATATCCACCTGATCAATATTTTGTTAAGTTACAGGAGTTTAGTAAGTTGAATAGTATTGAGTCTATAGTACATATAGCTTCTAGCCACAATTTCGGTAGTACAATCTCTCAGTCAGGAAGTAGAGGTTTCATTCTAGTACAGCCAACACAAATAAATATGGAGGGATCGTTCACCTGATTCCCAGAATTATCTAGGAAAGGTAACGATGATGTAGAGCAGCACTGGTATCTCTACAAAGCAATTTGGATAGCTCGGCAGACACCAGATGCAGTCAAGTTGACTGAGTTCCAGACCACTTTGATAGAAATATCTCTAAGTTGGTTCATTAAATGGTCAGAAGCTCATCCGAATCCAGCAATATACGATGTGAAAAAAGAATTTGTCCAAGAATTTAAATTTCCTCAGACAAATCAGCAGGGATTGTCTGAATTGTGGGAAATGAAACTGCGGGAGGGGGAAACAGCCTGGGACATGATGAGAAGATTTAAATATGCGATTGGGAAGCTAAGTTACCCAATGGATCCAAATCACCAATGAGATTGGTTTATTAAAGCACTCCTTTGGTTGATAAGGACCCCACAGACGCAACAGAAGATTGGACCCTTCAAGATTCCCTTGAGCAAGCCATGAAAATAGAAGCTATGGCGGGTTACCCACAGGAGTTCAAAGGAGGAGCAGCAGTACAAGATCCTTCCATACTAGGGCTACAACATCAAATATCCAACTTAACGGATAAGTTGAAAGACATTCAACCAATGCGACCCACAAGGCCCAACGTGTGGTGCACCCACTACCTGGTGGAAGGACATGTTGCCACATAATGTCTGAGGTTGCGAGGACCAAATGCAGGAACTTCAAAAACCAAAACACAAGGGGCTTCACTAGTCGGGGGATTTGCGCAGATAAATACCCAAGGACTATACTAACCGCAACCCCACTTCCCTGGGTTCCCCACTCAGCAGAATCATACAACAAACGACTACTGCGAAATATGAAAATGTATTGGTCATCCACCACGGCTATGTCCAATTTTTAAGAAATATTCTAATGTTCCAAATAATATATACTGTGAATTTTGCACTTCTACAACGCATAATACAGAGCAATGTAGAGCCCTAGATGTGCTAGCATAATTACTAGACAGACCATCTTATAGAGTGAATGAAACTCCAAGGGGGTGAGGAGGAGGAATGAGAGGTGGTAGAACTGGAGGAAGAGGACTGGTAAGATGCTACTACGATCAGGAAGGGCACGTAGCAAGGGAATTTCCGCTACCCAGGAGACCATGGTGCTCTCAATGCAGAGTTAACGCACATGCAACTGAATATTTCCCATAATTGATCAAGATATGGGAGGAAAGAGACAGACAGGGAGGAGATAATCTAGTTAATGTAGAACCGAGAATAGTAGAAGCTCAACCCATGCAAAGTGTGGCTATATTAATGTGGGGAGGAAAGAAAACATGAGAGGATGCACGGGATATGGACTCGGTAAAAGTGATCAAACCGGCATCCCCAAAGAATGCTTTCAACCTAGATAAAGAGAACCAGTATTTTAAGGAGGCGGTGGAAAATGTTGGGCCCATATTAAGGTATGTTCTCACCCTGTAAGTACTTCAAATTATGTTATAATTTCGGGGGAATTCCTCTTCATATTAACAGTAAAGAGAATAAAATATTATGAAAACGAGAACAATTAGACTAATGATGAAAAGGATGTTTTTGTAACAGAAAATCGACTTCTCTTATCTCCGCATGTAGGAAGCCAGAATGGTTGGACTAATAGGAAACGGAAGCCAACCAACGAACGCAAAAATATGAAATCCTAGTAACTCCCAGCGGCCAGCAGAAGGCAGACAAACGAATTCGAGTCCAAGAACTCAAACGACAGCCATGCGCATCGAGTTGTCGTTTGGGAAATACTTTCACATTTTTGAAATCGCCTTTAAAAGAGCGAAGGATGGACAAGAAGGGGAGTCAGAGAAAGGATAGGAAATTCATTCTGTAATCAACGCATCAAAAACATTCTGTCTAATTGTATTTTTGTAACATCACTGGATGTAATATAGAGCTTTGAACAATAATATTTTTAATTTTTTACTACGTTAGGGCTTCTGGTGGTTTGGGCCCAACCTCTGGAAGTTCCACGCAAGTTTTCATACTATGTGTAGTTGCAGAACCAATGCTTAAGTATCTGATGTAGTTTTAAAGTATATTTCCATTCAATAAAGTTACAGTTCTCTTTCTTAATGATTGTTATAAATCACGCTCTTGAATTAGGACAATTGAAATCGTATTTTCCAACTTATGGCAATATTTCATTATCAGTAGATAGTTTCAATTCTTTTAATACCATTTCATTTGAGTTACAGATCATAGAATAAGTTGATTTCAATGTTATTTGTCTTTATGAATTGCATTCTTCTTTTAGCATGACAAAGCGTTAAATTGTCGATCAATGTTGATTAATTAATTCCATTGAAAAACTACTTAAATAATTGTTGTACGATTTATTTAAGTCGCTTCAGTTATAATGTTGTTCCATTATTGCTCAGTTAGTTATACTATCGTTCCATTACTGCTCAGCTAGTTATATTGTTGTTCCATTACTGCTCAGTTAGCTAGACTGCAATTCAATCCAATTCCATTACTTTTCAGCTTAGTTAGATTGTTGTTCCATTCAATTCCATTGTTGTTTAGTTAATTTAGACCTTTGTTTAATTCAATTCAATTGTTGATTTATTTCTCTAGATTGTTATTCAGTTCAGTTAGACTGTTGTTTTATTCAATTAGATAATTGCTCAATCTTGCTGCTCAATATTAGGTTAACAATCAATCCAATCCACCCCTCGTAGGATAAGAAAACTTAGCAAGTTAGCAAATTCTTCCTCATAAGTGACAAGGAATAACTATTAGACGGCCTGACTCGCATATATTGTGTCAACACTCTTGAAATAAGAAGACTTACCCCAGGTTGATAATTAAATGAGAAAGCACTAGAGTTGTCAATAAAAAGCCACCTCTTTGAGCACCAACAGAAACATTTTCCAAGATAGGGAGACGTAAAAGTATTGAACTTCCACAACCAACCAGCGAAAAAGAGAAGGAAGGCCATACAAATACATTGATTGAGGAATGGTTCCGACTATTCCTAAAAAATATAACTAACGCACCAATGCTGAAACAGCTAAAGCAAAATCTAGAGTTGGTGGTGCAAGAAAATGAAGAACTTGGAGACTCAAGGAATTCAACGGAATAGTACATAAGAAGGATAAAAAGAAACAAGAGAAGAATTATAAAGGAGTTTCGTGTGAATACTCAGGTTGCGGGATTTCAAATTAAAGATACAATGCTTGATCTCGGATCAGACGCCAACATTCTACCTCGATAGACGTGGGAAGCACTGGGGAAACCAAAGTTGACATACTCCCCAATACAACTCGGGATGGAAAATCAATACTGTATTGTACCCATAGGAAGGCTGGAAGAAGTCGAAGTTGATGTCGCAGGAGTAAAAACATATGCAAACTGTGAAGTAATAGACATCATGGGAGATAAGGATCCCTATCCTGCTTTGCTAGGGATATATTGGGCCTTCGAGAATTATGCAGTGATTGATTTAAAGAATGAATTAATGATATTTGAATATGGAGAAATCAGGATAATTCAGCCACTTGATCCATACCAAGAACCCCGATACACAGAAACTTTTGACAACAGAGAGGATGCCCAACTTCTAGATCAACTCTACCAAATGACAGCGGGAAAGAGAAAATATTATATCAATCCAACAGTGGGAGGAACTGTAAGCTGGAGAAGTGTTCAGAGTTCGGATTTGGGATCAGAAATAGCATGGGATGATTGGTAACAGGGAGGATATGAAATTAACACCAAAATATGCGCCAACATTCGGGGAGTCAATTGGATTGGTACGGAGGTAAGAGGATATCTGACTCTTTCAAACATGCATGCTAGAAATACATTTATTACAAAAGTGGAAGAAAAGGTACCAATAGAACATAGAGTCCCTCTTATGGATGTAGCACTACAATCCACGTCAGCAAGGTGGTGGGCTACCCATCGCAACTCTCTCCTGCTATGGGAAGACATTGTCGAAACATTAAAAGATAGATTCCATGAAGCTTCAGGACCACAATTCATCGAAAAATACCAAGGAGACTCTAACCCCATAGAGAATTTAAAGAATTGTGAGTATAACTGGAAGAAATCAGGATATCCAAAATCTTTGTGGATGCACAACTTCATACATTCATTGGACACCATTCCATAGGCCTGGCATTTGATAGAGGAGAAGAAAAGAGGAACTGGTACCTGGGAAGTAGTTGCGAAAATATTCACACAATATTTTTCTTTCAAAGGAGATACAGAACCAATTACAGATTCCCTTCAAGAAATCAAAATAGTATTATTCTTTCCAGAGCTTCAGGCAGACGAAGAAATATCATTATCCAAACAGAAAATCAAAGAATCAGTAGCATGTAAACGGATAGATCGCGAGATGGACGATGATGACTTGGAGAATCTATGAGATCTAGACTTTCAAGAGAAATAAGGGGAGCAGGAAATACAAGAAGAACCAACTACAGAAAGACTACACCTGTTACCCTTGAAGACAAAGAAGTTGAATATTGGAAGCACGGAGAAACCCAAGATTGCATCTATCGGGGATTATTGGGATACAGAAACAACAAAGGAAATCTTTGACCTGTTACAGGAATATGAACATTTGTTCCCATCTTCGGTAGCAGAGCTCAAAGGGATAAAAGGGGATATGGGAGAAATGCACATAGTCTTAAAACCAGACGCAAGACCGGTAAAAAATAGGCCTTACTGCTTGAGCCCGAGAGTAAAAGAAAAATTTAAAGTTGAGATAGATAAAATAATGAAGGCGGGCTTGATTTTTCTTGTTGAGGAAGTAGAATGGGTCATCCCAATTGTAATATAAAGTAAAAAGGAGAAATCCAAGATTAGAGTGTGTGTAGACTACATAATTCTCAATAAAGCATGCATTCATGATCCGTTTCCTACTCCATTTAGCAATGAGCTTCTCGACAATATGGCAGGAAACAAAGCTTATTCATTCACAGATGGCTTCTCAGGATATCATCAGGTGAGAATAGCAGAAGAAGACAAGAAGAAGACCACTTTCACAACCAAGTGGGGATCATTTGCATATCATGTCATGCCTTTCGGACTAAAGAATGCACCAGCTGTGTTCTCGTGGATAGTGATAGAAACATTCAGGGACTATATCCATAAGTTCCTAGAGGTATACATGGATGATTGGAAAGTCTACAGTTTACTGAAGAACCATGCAACTCTACTCAGAATAATTTTTTATAGATGCAGACAACTCCAAATTTCTCTCAACCTTAAGAAATGCGTCTTTGCAGTACCTTTTGGGATGCTTCTGGGACATGTCATTTGTAAGCAAGGTGTATGTGTGGACCCAGCGAAGGTAGCAGTAATTGTTAATATAGAGGAACCAGAAACTGTAAAACAATTGAGGTCACTACTCGAACATATAGGGTACTATAGGAGGTTCATCCACAACTACGCAAGGATTACATCACCCTTGGAAAAGCTATTGTGAAAGTCAGAGAAGTTTATGTGGAAAGATGAATGTACTAACGCCCTGGACACATTGAAAGAAAAACTAGCAAGTGCACCCATTTTGGTCCATCCAAAATGGGACAAACAGTTCCATGTCCACATTGATGCCTCAAGTATTGCATTAGGAGCGGTATTAGCTCAACAGGGAGAAACTTCCATAGATCATCCAATGTATTTTGCAAGCAGGAAGTTGTCCACAAATGAAAGAAACTACACAACAACAGAATGAGAAGCTCTCGTGATGGTATACTCTCTTCAATAGTTTCGTCATTACCTATTGGGAGGTACATTCAAGTTCTTCATGGATCATTCTGCATTGAAATATATGGTAAACAAACCAGTACTTGAAGGAAGAATCTGTAGATGGCTCCTACTATTCCAGGAGTTCACTTTTGAAGTAATAGTAAAACCATGAAGGTTAAATGTGGGTCCTAACCACTTATCAATATTGGAGAACGGGGAAAACGGGGTATCCCTTGATTATCAGCTGCTGGATGCTAATCTCTTCAGATTGAAATCCATCCCAGGTTATCTAGAGAAAATAGCAGTGTATCTGGCCACAGGGAAATGCCCAACAGAATATGCGACAACCCAAAAAGACATCTGGTAGTGAAAGCAGCTGAATATCAGCTAATAGTAGGACAGTTATATAAAATTGGATTGGATCACGTCTTGCGAAGATGTTTACTGGACCATGAAAGAGAAGATATCTTGTGGGAGTGTCACAGTGGAGTTTCGGGAGGCCACGTCAGTGCAAAACCCACCGCAAGGAAAATACTACATGCATGGTTATGGTGGCCCACAGTTCACAAAGATAGTAAGGCATATGTGAAAAATGTGATGTCTTCTAAAGAACTGGACGTCCATCGCACCGTGATGAGTTACCACTACAACCTATAAGAGAAATGTAGGCTTTTGAAAAATGGGTCGTCGAATTCATAGGGCCAATTTCACCAACGTCACGACATTCACAATAAAGGTATATAATAACCACAACTGATTATCTCACAATATGGGTAGAGGCAGCACCAATAAGAGACTGCACAACGGACACAGCAACAAAATTTAATTTCGAAAACATCATTAGCAGATTTGGTTGTCCCAGGAGCCTAACAAGTGATCAAGGTACACACATCATTAAGACAACAATTAAATCTCTACTAGATAAATTTATGGTACAACATCATAAAAGCAACTCGTACCACCCTCAAGCGAATGGAACTGTTGAGGCATTCAATAAGATATTAGAAAAAGGACTAACCAAGATATGTAACGCCAACCGGGATGATTGGGATGAAAGGATACTAGCCACACTGTGGGTATACAGGACAACCATAAAGATATTGCACAATCAAACTCCATTCCAGCTGGTATATGAAAGAGAGGCAGTAGTACCAGCCAAATTCATCATACCAAGTCTCTTAATTGCTTCAACAATGAAAATGACATATAGAGACTCAATCACTGAATGCCTCCATGAACTATAGCAGCTTGAAGAAGATAGATTTCTGGAGGACTTCCATCAGACAGTACAAAAATAAAGACAAAAATCTTGGCATGACTTTCATATCAAGCATAAGACATTCACTATCGGAGGAAAAGTCCTTCTATACAACATCAAATTTCAGAAGTTCCTGGGGAAACTCAAAATGCACTGGATGGGACCATATCATGTCATAGAAATTAAAGACTCGGGAGCGGTTCGACTGGTGCAACTAGATGGAAAAATACTACAAGGATGGGTGAATGGTGCACGCCTGAAACCCTATCATGAGTGAGTTCCACTAATTATTTTTTCAAATAACTCTTGCAACTGAGAGCAATCAGTAGGGTAGAGTAGAATATATAGAGTCAATAACTCTCTCGCCCCCGAGATGAGACATAGAATTACCATACTTTAAATTTTCTCAGCCAATTAGAATAGGAATCCCAATAAAAAGACTTCACAATGGCGCAGAAGAGCAAACAGACATGTTGTGATGCGGAGACCTCATCGCAACCAATTGTGGTTGGGGGGGGGTAGAGTCTATAGTGTCAGATAGCCAAGCGTATCAAATATAATTCACTCATAATGACCCATCATAACATTGTTAGTCTGTAGGATCACCCGAATTTGAAAAAATAACTGATGTAATTAGTAACCCCCATACTGTAATAAATTTTCCATACTAAGCCATAATTGTTACCCATCACGTCTACCCTAATCCCGAAGCCACAGTCATAAATGTCAGAATATACCTCACCACGGTAACTAATCGCACGATTATAGCCGCGGGAAAGACAACAAAAATTAATTAGTTATGGGGTCATATCAACCTCATTCATGCCTGTAACATTACTTAACCCGCATGAAGGAATAAAGAACCAGAATATCGGAAAATTCTGAGTTAGCAGAAACAGAAACATCTAGAACAACAAGCAAGATTTCAGCAGAGAAATTTCAAACAAGCAGACCAACAGCAAGAATTCATAGTAATAGACCAGCAACAACAATTCAGGTATACAGCAGGAGAGCGAAGATGAAAAAGATAGCAACATCATTTTTCAAGCCCGAGCTCGATGCAATAATTCAAAGGATAGAATCGTTGATCGGCAAGTACGATAATGCTTCATTAATAGATACAGACTTCATGGACTCGTATCAATTCCCGGCCATGAAGAGGCAAGCGTATATGGAGAAATATGCAACGGAGGGAGGAAGTGAAGCAGCAAGGATGAATCTAGAATTCAGAGGTATTCAAAGATCGACTATACTGAACCTCGGGAGTCTCCCGGTATTTGGAACGATGGGAGAAAAAATGCAGTGTACAAAGTTCCTAATGAGTAGAGTTCAAAACGAATCATTATGTCTTGGGAGGGGGATCCCAATCCATGCAGAGGACATCAACTGACTTACAGGATTATCAGCGGATGGGAACAACATCTCAACGTCATTCCAGAATGTCTTCAAGAGAGTGAAAAATTCAGGGGATTGTGATTACTATAAGAAGTATGAGACCAGAAGAGGAGGGAAGGGAGCGAATATCGACCTCATCAACAGCCCAGCAATGAAATTCTCCTGCTATTTGATAGATGGGAAAAAAATGAGGCATTACACTAAAGGAGAATGCACCCTAGACACCATTTCAGTCGCGGAACACTACATCCAGGGAGCACAGTTAAACTGGTGCAAATTCCTCTTGAACGAACTGTTTTGAGGCCTATGAGAATAACTACAGGCGGGCCACGAGATTCATCTATGGCTATTTCATCATGGCCTTTGCAATGTGGAAATGGACTCCCCCAGGGATTAGGCAGCTCACATAAATCACTCACAACCAACCAATGTTGTTAAGGTTTACGCCCTGGAGAGTATCAGGAGATCCCAGTACAAAGAGGTGAATGAGGAGGCTTTCCCATTCTAGTATAGACAGATGATCGATGTGGTGGCGAGCTAGAAAAGGGTTCCAAATGTATTATTGGATAGATACACTTTGCAGATATGGATTGGGGTAACCCACAACAAGACTTATATCCGACCTAGTTGCGTGGAAGAAACCACTTTCTGAATACAACCACTGAAGTTCCAAGTAGAAGCAGAAGCCTTCCACACCAAAGTCTATTCGTGGCCAGGAGCTGCGATGGAAGTCAGAAGTGGGATCCCCCACTACTTATTCGAGGTGATGCTACCAAAGGCACTCCCAAGGGAATCACCGGAAGAAGCAGCAAGAAGGATTTCCCAACTGAAACTATGACCCCTACTAGACCAGCTCGACACGAAGGTGAAGGGATTCAACCTAGTAATAGAAACTCTCACAAGCACATATACTGTATTTCCTATTTTTTCTTAGTTTCAAACTCCGAATTTTGCATCCCCGTCAACAACCACCCCCATCATTACTACTCTACCATCCACCATGTTCAATTCCCCTCCAGTAACCACATTCACTCCAATCCGCAAGACCAAGGCACCCAAGCCTTCAATCGCTGCACCCAAACTAAAGAGAGCACAGACTATGGCACCTAAGCAATTATTTGATCTCACGGGGGAATATCAGCCCCACCCTATGGTTACACGTGTACCAATTCAAGAAGAGCCAGAGGTTACCACCTAAACAACCCCTGCGCTACCTATGTTTGATCCGTCCTCAGTCCTAAACATTTTGACATCATCTCCACCTCATACGTACAACTCATCACCACGCACTTCATTCGCTTCCAAGGACCTCTCCATCCACGCTTTGTCCACCTCAATGACTATTTGAGATCCAATAAAACCAGGGCACGAAAAAAATGGTGACACCGAGGCAGAAGTTAACTCAGGTACGGCTGGAGTAACTGAGGTTGACCAAACCCCGGTAGGACAAGGCACCTTTATAGAACTATTAGTTCAAGGAGGGTCTCTCACTTCTGATACAATGCCCACCTCACCGGAGTTGAATCCTTTCCAGCAAGCCAACCTAATATTGTAGCAGATCATATCCTCCACTAGTATGAATTTCCCTGAACCTCAGCTACCGCAACAGAAATAACCAGCATCTCCACAAGAACACTTAGAGAAATCAATCTCCAGTGGGAAACCCCTCAGAGAAAGACAGCCGACCCAGGAGATGATGGATGTTGAGAACTTACAGAATTGGGGATCTAGCCAACTATACAGTTTTATTCAACTGACAGCGCAACAGGTAGAAGAACTGCATAATGACCTCCAACAGAGGTTCGAATAACAACAACAACAGGTCATTTCACTTACTGAAGAGCGTAACTAGCTTAAAAGTGAAAAGGATACGCTACAGGAGTAGCTGGAACAAGTGAAAGAAATCTTCAAGGACCTATGGCTGACTATCGTTGCACAGGATAGAAAAACACCAGAGGACATATCGGCTTGCTCAATGGTCAACAGATCCATCCGAGTGAATATGGCATATACAATTATGAGCAGAGCAAACCAAGAACTCAAAGAGGTGCTAGCAACCAGACTAACATTACCATACCCTTCCACGGTATATGCTGAGTAGGTCACAAAGAGACAGAGGCAGGTAAACGACATGAGGGAAACCCTGGGGACGACAGTAAAAGAGGCTTATGGCCTATTGGAGAAGTTACATGAATTATCCAACTCACTAACGATGGAAGCCCATCCAATTTCAGCACAACTTCAGAATATTTTCGGGAAATCAAAGAAGCCACCGACCCGGTCGGCATAACGTAGTTGTACAATCAGGCAGATGCACTAGAAACCAGAATCCAAGAAATCGAGGAACACTCAACGGCCACAAATAAAATACTCAGAGAGCTCAGGCAATCGGTAAAGGAAAAGGTTGAGGCAATACAAAAGATGGCGGCCGAAGCTCAACCAAAGATATAGGAGGTGTTCAGTAAGCTACCACCTGTGGCGACTGAAACAGAGGCTGAAAGGGTCACCACCCAAATAGAGTAGCTAATTAAAGAATGATAATAGGAAATAACTGAGTTCGAAAAACTCAAGTCCTCAGCAATGAGCAAGGTTACAGATTTGGGGCTTTTGTTTGGATAGGGCGAAGCAACAGGAAGAACAAAATGAACCTCGTAAGCCACAACAACAAGGAAATATTGACTCGAGACGAGTCAATAGCGTGTGGTCGGGCCCTGTTGGGACCTTTGTTTTGGGATAGAACAATTTTGAGTTGCGGAGAGCTGTAGGATAGGTGGCGGAATGAAATTAAGGTAGACATCGAGCTGTCATGGTTGTGGAAAGCCGGAAGATAGGTGGCGCGACATTGGTAGAGAAAAACGTAGATTGCAGACATGGGTGACAAGAAAAATCAGTAGTCCCAGTAATAAAGAGGAAGTGTAAAGTAGAAGAGCGGAAAAATGCAGGACTGACAGTTGCACTCGAGGAGAAACAAATAGGCAGTCATTCAGTAGAGAAGGAGTTAGTTAGTTAGGCAGTCCGATTAAAGGTTGATAGAAAAAGCAAAGCCTCAAGAGAGCTCTGGGAGAAATCTGTTGTACTGGACTAAACTGTAATAGACTCTGCGGAGTATATGTATGATGTTCTGTTATTGATAATGAGATCAATTTGTTGTTGTGTGTAATATCATGAGTGGATTGATGGTTGTTTTCTTATGATGAATACATGGTTAAATTAAAATTTTAATTCAGTATTCTTAACATGTATCGATGAGTAGTAGTTTCTTCATAGAGTTGAGATATGCTTGTTGCTTCCAAGTTGCCATAGTTGTTGTCTATGTTTTCATTTGTATTCTACCTGATCTAGCTTCTAATATTACTATGGTCACGGCATGCCTCGGGTGAGATGCCCTCCTCCCTGGAGCAAGGTGAAAATGTCATAGTTGTGCTAGACTACTGCGGAAACCTTGTTGGCCCCAAACTTGAACTTGGGTCTTTCCCAGAGACCTCCCTTTTTCGCCAATAGTGGTCACTCGACCAAGAGTGTAAAGCCACTCAACACCCATCACCACATTGGTTTAAGGTACATCCACCATAAATAAATGGTCAGTCATTGAATAATTCCCCATTTTCACTGTCAATGTGGGGACATATCTAATGCACGACATGGTCCTATCCCCCGACACAAGGACATAAAACCCCTCAAAATCCTTAGTAGTGATGTCCCTCTTCTGCACCATCTGTGTGTCAATGAAGTTGTGGGTGGCCCCAATTTCCACCAAAATAGAGACATGTTTCCCCTGTTGTTGGCTTGAGGGGTCCTGACCCAGGTTCAAAGTGTTCTATGCAACCAAAAAAACCCTCCAACTACTAGCCCTTTCGGCAGTGATCTGCTTGGGCAAACCAAAGTATCACCCAAAGCAGTATGGGGGGGTGCTGGAACCAAGTTTCTGCACTTTGAGGGAGATTTTGATGTGGATATTTACCCTAATCAATAGGTATAATGCCTACAACCCTGGGCACAACTTCACAGAAACCATATCTAAACGCAGACAACCCTTCAAGACAAAAGCATGCAAAACATACCATTATACTTTATCCTGATATTAGCATAATAAGTAGAAATGTATGTGCGCAAACATGTAGTTCTAGTCAACACCGATATTTCTAACAGCTACTTAACCCAAATAAATGAGCATTAATCATAACAGATCTATAGCTTGAAGCAAATAGTAGATAATATGATAGACAAATCTAAACAATCACATAAAGATCAGAGTTCACCCAAAATATCTTCTTTATTAATAAATCTTCAATTCAATACAGTTATTCTGCCTGCGCACACAACAGCAAGGTCCTTACACACAGCTCAAGACTTAGGTCTCCGCGCACACATCCAGCAGGGGCGTTTCTACCAGGACTAATTATTTAGATCAACAATTCAAATCCAAAATATCAAACAAAGACACCGATATCTCTCCTCACTCGACTCTTACATATTTATACTTTCAAACGTGCACATACCATCATTATTTCTCTTTTTACCCGTTACAATGACTAAGGGACCTTGACCCACCCCAAAGCCCCTTGCCTTTTGTGCACAATGAATTCTAACAAACCTTATCCAAAAATTAACCCAAAAATTCCTTACCCCAGGGACCCTACTCTAACAGGTCCCAAACACAATCTAGTGACTCGTCATGAGTCACTCTGGTCCCGTTGCCTGCATTTTGTCTTTGAGCGCTTGCACGGAACTCTGAAATGGCAAGATGACTTCGGTGCTTTGTGTTGCGGCGTTCTGCGCTTCCTCCACAAATTTCTCTATGGTTGGTCCCTCGACGGCGAGGATGATGCTTCTTTGGGTCTGTTGCAAGCTTTTGAGGGCACCCTCAATGTTTTGTGAAATCTGCAAGGATTCATTAGCCCACAGCTTCATTATTTTTTCCAAAAAGCGCTCTCGTCAGTGCAATGTGTCGATTTCCATCTGAATAGCACGGATCTCCTTCAGTCTAGCGAATATTTGGGCTAGTACCAGGTTTGGTGCAATGACCAAAATTTCATTGAACTGCTACTCTTTGGCTGTCAATTCTATCTTTAGCTACAGGATGATGGGGTCATCTTGGACAGAGGTCCAAAGTCCTATGGCTTATTCAAACAACTTAATGCAAGCATCCATGGTAGCAGTGATGCTAGCAGTCAATTTCTTCATGACGATGGTGCACTACTCGTGCACCTCTAGAGGTGTCCCAGGCTACAACTTCATTTGTAGGTCTGCGATCTTTTGCATGAGATCTACGCGGATTGTTGTTATCTCTGATTGTGATGCCTTCAGCACAGAAATCAAACTCTAAAATTTAACAGTGGGCATTGTAGTGATGGGAACTGTGACTTTGGGGAGACCATGGCATTGCTGATTGATCAGGATTTCGAACTCGGCGTGTTGTCTTTCGGCAATGTTGTGAGAATATTCAGTGATTTTCTTCTGTGTCTGGTATACCTGTTGTTGAACAGTCGTGGGGGCCTTCAGTGCATGGGCCTCCCTATACTGCATCTCATCCATAATCATTGTGTGCATCACATGCAACATTCCTCCGAGAATCATGGCCAGGTCGACGCTAATTTCAGGGCATGCATGGATAGTTGTGTGGAGCTCGGGGTTCTCAACATGGAGCGTCTTGCTCGGAACTTGAAGTAGCCAGTTGTCTGATGGGCTAGGTGGTTGTGTGCTCGCTTGTCTTAGGCTCGTTTGCGGCACACTCTATTGTTGCACGCTCGCTTGGATCGCGCTCGCTTGCATATTTAACTCCTGAAGACCGTTTTGCACATCCTTAAGGACTATTTTATACTGAGACTCGACGATATTCTAGGTATCTTCAGCTGCGGACTTTATTACACACTCAATCTCATTGAGGTCACCCTCTGTCAAGGTTAGGGGCTCTATTCCTATCATATTTAAGGCATTTATCTTAGTGCACAAATGAAATTGGGTCTAAGGCCCTTGTTTATTGCCGCGACGCGAATCTATCTACGTAGAAGGTGCATCGGCACTCTCTCCTTCTTTTTCCTCCATTTCCTCGTCATCCATAGTGACAAGATTCGGTTCCTTTTGTGCATCCTTATCTTTCTACTGATATTTCTACGTCTCCTTCTATGGATCTTTCGACGTGCGTGGCTTTGTATGAGTCTTCACAAGCACCGAAGATGATGTACCACCAGTGGTGCACACTTCTAACCAGACGACTGGCCATTCCGTTGTGATGTGTGTAAGGTCATCCTCTATGACAATGTATGGTAGCTCATACCAAACGCCTTCCACAACCCTCTTTGGGCATATGTGCATATTGTGGAATGTGGCATTGAAGTCCACAATGTGCTTGTACTTCTCGTACAACGTTGGGGACAACCGCGGCTTGAACTGTACCACTAGTAACAACTTGGAATCAAATAATACCCATAAAAAATTGTTTTCAGTCACTCTGGAAGGAATCTTGGAGTTCCACAATGATGCATAGCATGCACTAGTATTCTTTCTGGGAGGGTTGATTGGTCCTACAAAGTCAATGGCCCATTTATGAAAAGCATACAAATTCACTTGTGGTTGCAGTGGACTTTCATCTCTACGCGATGGTTTCCCTATTCTCTGACACACATCACAAGCGTGACAATACTATTTTGCATCAATGTGCACCATAGGCCACCACAACCCAACCCTTAAAATTTTCTACGCAATTGGTTTTTCTGCATAGTGACCTCCTGCAACCCCTGCATGTGCTTCAACTAGGATGCTCTGTCATTCAAACTCCAACACATAGTGTCTCAATACCTCATCAGATGCCATATTATACAACTGGCCAACAATCAAAGTAAAGTCGGTCGTGCGCAATACTAGTTCTTTCTTCTACTTAACTGTATACTCCGTAGGCGCACTACCAGTGGTCAAAAAGTGAATAATATCTGCGAAGTAGCCATCTACTACTTTAATGGAAAATAGTTGCACATGTGTTAATCCTTCTTCCAAGTTATTTGGCTCCTCTCCACTTTCAATGCATGACACATGGTCAAGCCAAGCATTTAGTCTCCCTTGTTTCACAATTACCTCAAATTGATACTCCTAAAATAATAAAATCCATCTACAAATCCCCCCCTCAACACAGGCTTGCTGACCAGGCACTTCAAAGCAGAGTGATTAGTAAATATCTTAAACTTTCCTCCCAGCAAATAGTGATGAAACTTCTGTAGTGCATAGACCATAGTTAATCATTATCTCTATATTTTTGAGTAGTTGCACCCAGCACTTGACAATTTCATTCTTGCAAATCTCCAGCTCCTGGCTACGAGAGTACAACACCTAGTGTGATACATGAATGATCCACATGTACATATAATTACTTTGTCCTATCTAGAAATACCAATATAGGCACAGTCACCATTTTCTCCTTAAATAGCTCTAAACTCTTCTAACATTCCTCCTCCGAGCAAAAAGAGGTGTCCTTCTTCAGCAATTTTTCCATCAACACAGTAATAAGTGCATAGCCTTGAATAAATTTTCTGTAATAGCCAGTATGCCCCAAAATTGAGTGCAACTACTTCACATTTGCAGGCACCTCTAGGTTGACAATAATATAAATTTTAGCGGAATCGACCATCAATTCTTGTTGACAGACAATATGACCTAGCAAAATTCCGAAAGGGACACATAATATGCACTTATTCAGATTCAATGAGATGTTATGCTTCCGACAAGTATCCAACATTAAGCGCAGATTTTAAGCATGCTTCTTCAATAAGCCAAATACAGTACAGTCATCAAAATATACTTCTAAGAATTTATGTATATACTCCTTAAATGCAGCCACCACCACGCACGAGAAGATCGTTGGCGCATTCTTCAGACCGAATGGCATTACTGTGTATTGGAATGATCCCCATTTTGTTGCAATGGTTGTCTTACCTCTGTCTTCAGGTGCGATTCATATTTGGTGGTATCCAGAAAAGCCATCATTACTGTGTATTGGAATGATCCCCATTTTTTTGCAATGGTTGTCTTACCTCTGTCTTCAGGTGCGATTCATATTTGGTGGTATCCGGAAAAGCCATCAGTGAATGAGTAGCGTCCCCCCCCCCCCCCCCACATTTTCCAATATTTCATCAGAAAACAGAGTTGGAAAAGGGTCATGCACGCAGGCATAATTCAACTTGCGCAGATCCACACAAATCCTAATTTCTCCTTTGGTCTTCTTTTCTTGGACTGCTATGGGGTTTACCCAATCTGATTCTTTTACTAGTTCAATGATCCTTGCAGCAACCATTTTATCCAGCTCCTCCTTGAACTTCTATTTGTACTTAAGATTCAACCTGTAGGGGCGCTTCTTGATCCAAGAGATTTTTCTTATATATGCATTAAAGAATTACATATAACAGAGCACTTAACACCATGAAACATTAGCACATAAAACAAAGAACAAAGAAATCATAACACACATCACATCAAGACACCAAAAATTGATTACAGAGTTCGTCCAATTTGAAATACGTCTCTAGGACCTGCTCAACAGTGGGGAGATATTCATTCATTAAGTGGCAAGAAGAATAATACATACAACACCCTTATACCTCCAATCTGGAAAATAGCCGAAAATTGGAGAGCTATGATGCAGAAATGGACATCACCATTGAGTTCTTGTCGTTGAGATGTGTAAAATTGACATAACATTTGTCTCAAATGGACACTGGAAAGTTCTGCACCCCGGGGAATATTTTTGATGCCCCTCAATATTCCCTGGGCATGGTTCCACACCTCTAGCCCACTCGTGATTCCACTCCTGCTCTTGCTACTCTACTTGGGCGCACTGTGAAAATGAGAGTTTATATAAATTTCTAAGTGGAGTTTACAAAGTGCCTCCGCCGACGCATTGGTTAAAATAGAGTTTGGTTGTGGAGGGGTCAAGGGATCAAATCTCGCCCCTCCTTTTTTGGTTAAACACCAATGTAATTAAGGCAACAGTAGTGGGTGGGTCCGCTCCATGCAGCCCGACACAACTGCACCCCATTGTGGTTATTTATGTGGAATTTTTTTTTGTGTTTATTTTTGGACTACCCACTCGGGGGCTTGCCACGTGGGTCAGGCGAGTTCAACCCCCGCTGGTCCCATATTACGTGATGTGTATGGTGCTTATACATGGTATCGTGGTCGGTGGGTTTGTTGAGGTCATGAATGCCAACCCATATGTGGGGTTGACAGCTCTCCCCCCAACAATATATATAATACATAATGCAGTGGTGGGGTGGCGGGGTTGGTGGCCCGCCACCCATTTATATTAATTTTTTTTTTATTTTTTTTGAAACCATGGCCCCTTTTTAAAATTATCAAAAATGGAGTTCATTGGGAAAATTAAACATTCAATGAATTTTAATGCTTCTTAGGTGCTAGGTTCCTTGCCGGTTGACGGTGAAATTGTGGGATACTTAAACCTGGCCCACTGCCTAAATTTGACTGCAAATTTGACTTGCTCTAACTTCTTCATACGACCTCAGATTTAGGCATCGTTTGGACCATTAGATTTAGAATGGAGAACACTTCGACATGGTCCTAGTCTTGTTTTCATCTGGACACTTTGACTTTTGAGAAATTTTAAGCCACGTCCTCAGAGATCCTCCTAGATAAATCCTCCCCACTTAGGAGCTTTTGGATCACCAAAAGCAATAACACATCCAACACACTTCTTGTGTCCTCGCCAAACCACACTTTCAATCACCTGCATGCAAATATGGTACATCCTTTGCAATAATATACAAACCATACATGACTCAATCAACCCCACACTTGCCAAGAGTTTATAGACACACTCTTTGGTCAAGGATTACATAATAGAAATCAATATGTCATTTACTCATAAGGAGAGGCCAAAAATATTATCTTTGCATTTTGAAGTGATGGAAAACGCATCATCACTTTTACATTTATCTACAACACATGATTTACAAATGGTGGCCATAACAAACTAATACCTCTAAAAAAACCATTTGTTACTTAATAAGGTAACTCAGTCATCTCACTGTGGCAGATTTGTTTGTGGAATATATTTGATGATTGGAGCCTTCATGGGTGCTTTTTGGGCCTGAAGTATTGGACATGCAGATTTCTGGTGTTCATCCTTATGCCAATGATTCTTCCTCTTCCAGAATTTTCAGATTTCCTTGGAATGCTTCCTCCCGATGTGCCTCTGATAAGTGTTCATGTATCCCTCACTATCGCTGGAATGTGATGAGGTTCTCTCATCATCTGTCGTTGGTGGGTCGTTGGTTGTTTTGGAGCATTCCCCAACCTCCTTCCTGACATACCCAAGTCCTGCATGACGGGGTAATTCCTCTACTTTGATGGGGTTTATGATTCCCTAGTCATTAGTGTCAAGGCCCCTTCCCTGATACCCCATTTTCTTTAAAATTTCAGATCCAATACCCGTAGTATGTCTTTCAAAAGCAGAAAAATCATCAACATTAAAACTATATGAAATCAAATGATTAATTTTTACCTCAAGGGGGTTATGCTGCAATTTTTCCAAGGCCTCGTCCTTAGCTTGCAACTGTTGTAGCAACCTTTGTTTCTCCTTCTCTGCTTCATGTAGGAATCTCCTTAGCTCAGCATTCTCTGCTTGAATGCTTTGACTGGTCTCCTCAAGTTCTTGGTGCCATGCCGCATTGGGAGACCTTCCCATATTTGGTACATTATCTATTGAAGTTTTTGTTTCATTTCCCGAATCTGAACCTAAATCGATGGGTCCATCTGTTGTGATTCCAAGAGTTGCAATCCTTCTTTCGTCACCAGAATATGATCCCAAATCAATTGGTCTACCTCGTGCAACTCCCCCAATCGTGACCTTCTTATCTTCCTCTAATTCAGAATTTTGATCTTGTTGCATGGTGGCAACTCTCTTTTGCCTCTCCTTTTTATCATCCCTCTTAGGTCTCAGCTCAGGGTGCATTTTCCAGCAATTATCTTCGTCTTGTCCATCTTTCTCACAATGTGTACAAGAGGGATTTGCTCTTCTTCTCTTGGTTGTTGCGGTTCTTTTTGGGTGATCATTTTTTTCATACGCCCCCCTGCTTTCAATATGCATGGCCTTCACATTGGCCTCATCGATAGTAGCAGGCTCAAACAATAATAATGAATGCCTTATGTAACCATGTAAAGAACCAATATACCTAGTTACAATCTCTGGCGAATCTAATGGAATGCCTAAGTTCAATGCTTGTTTTCTAAATTCTTCAGTGAATTTTTGCACATTTTGGTCTTTGCCTTGCTTTAGGTGTCGCCATTCCATTAATGCCTGTTGCTTATAGCCTAATGGGTAGAACTGATTTTTCAATGTAGAAATGAAATTTGACCATGAGGAGAGAAGGTTACCCAAATTGTTGTGCCACCCAGAATGGTGCCACCCAGTCGAAGGGATGCCAACTAGATATTTGCCTCATCTTTATTGATCTCTTGAATCCGATAGTAGACCTCAATATTTCTAATCCAATTGTTGGTCTTTTCCACATTACATTCTCCTATATACACAGGAAAGTCAAACTTTACATCTAGTTTAAGGAAAGGTTTCTTAGATGTATGGCTATAATGTATGCTAGAATGATGAGAAGAAGAAGAGGATCTATCACTAGAAGATGGAGAGGGTGGGGGCTCTTCTCCACCATCCCCAGGTTTTAATGATCCGTGGTCATCAGCATCTTTCTTCTCAGGCTTGATGGTCATCTCATACGCTGAAAACAGTTTGTCTAATTTCTTTGCCATGTTGTAGAATGCCTTGCGGTAATTCCGCTTTTCTTCCCAACGAGCTTCCTCATCTGCCATGTTTCTTCTTCGTAGGGCACTTCCTGCTTCGGGATCAATTTACTTAAGCTTTCCTTCACCTCTTTGAAACTTGTTTCTGGTTAGCATATACTCATGCAATTCGCATTGAAAAATACCTACTATGATACCACTTGATCCAAGATCTTTTGCTTAGAGATGCATTAAATAATTACATATAACAGAGCACTTAAGACCATGAAACATAAGCACATAAAACAAAGAACAAAGAAACCATAACATGCATGAGATCAAGACACCAAAAATTGATTACATTTTTTGTCTAATTTGGACTACGTCTCCGGGCCCTGCTCAATAGTGGGGAGGCCTTCATTCATTAAGTGGCGAGAAGAAGAAGTATAAGTAAAATTACATAAAGTGCCCTTATACCTTCAATATGGAAAATGGCCGAAAAATTGGAGAGATTTGATGCAGAAACAGACATCACCGTTGAGTTCTTGTCACCGAGAGGTGTAAAATCAACATAAAATTTGTCTCAAATGGACACTAGCAAAGAAACCATAACATGCATGAGATAAAGACACCAAAAATTGATTACGGTTTTTGTCCAATTTGGACTACGTCTCTGGGCCCTGCTCAAGAGTGGGGAGGCCTTCATTCATTAAGTGGCAAGAAGAAGAAGAAGTACAAGTAAAATTACATAAAGTGCCCTTATACCTTCAATCTGGAAAATGGCCGAAAATGGAAAGCTTTGATGCGGATACGATCATCACCGTTGAGTTCTTGTCACCGAGAGGTGTAAAATAGACATAAAATG
This sequence comes from Pinus albicaulis, assembly GCA_034641835.2. Lineage (NCBI taxonomy): Eukaryota > Viridiplantae > Streptophyta > Pinopsida > Pinales > Pinaceae > Pinus > Pinus albicaulis. The sequence goes on from CM076576.1 coordinate 116,816,538, forward strand.
TGTCTCAAATGGACACTGGAAAGTTCTGCACCTTAGGGAATCTTTTTGATGCCCCTTAATATTCCTTGTGCATGGTTTTGCCCCTCTGGCCCGCTCATGGTTCCGCTCCTGCTCCTGCTGCTCTACCCGGGCGCACTGTGAAAATGAGAGTTTATATAAATTTATGGGCAAAGTGTACAAATTACCTCCACTGACGCATTGGTTAAAATAGATTTTGGTTGAGGAGGGGTCGAAGGATCAAATCTTGCCCCTCCCATTTTGGTTAAACAACAATGCAATTAAGGCAAGGGCGGTGGGCAAGTCTGCTCCACGTGGACTAACCCAACCGCACCCCACCATGGTTGTTTATTTGGCGTTTTGTTTTCGGTTTATTTTGGGACCTCCCGCTCAAGGGTCGGCCACGTGGGTCGGGCAGGTTCGACCCTTGCCAATCCCGTATTACGTGTTGCCTCCATTTCTTATACATGGTATCGTGGTCGGCGGGTTCGTCGGGGTCATGGCCACTGACCCATATGGTGGTTGGGTCGTTCCGGGGGTGGCAGGATTGACATCCCACCCCCCCAAAATATATATAATACATAATGCAATGGTTGGGTGGCAGGTTTGTGGCCCGCCACCCATTTATTTATTTATTTTTATTTTTATTTTTTTGAAACCATGGCCCCTTTTTAAAAATTCTCAAAGATCGAGGTCATTGGAAAAATTAAACATCCAACGAATTCACCTACTTCTCCAGTACTAGGTTTCTTGCATGTTGATGATGAAATTGTGGGATACTTAAACCTGGCCCACTGCCTAACTTTGACCACAACTTTGACTTTCTCTAACTTCTTCATACGACCTCAGATTTAGGCGTTGTTTGCACCGTTGGATTTAGAACAAAGAACAATTCGACATGGTAATGTTCTTTTTGTCATCTGGACACTTATATTTTTGAGCAATTTAAAGCCACTTATCCTCTGATATCCTCCTAGATCAATCCTCCCCACTAAGGAGCTTTTGGACCACCAAAAATAATAACACATCCAACACACTGCTTGTATCCTCGCTTAACCACACTTTAAATCACCTACATGCAAATATGGTACATCCTTTGCAATCATATACAAACCATACATGACTCAATCAACCCCACACTTGCCAAGAGTTTATAACGCATGCTCTTTGTTCAAGGATTACATAATAGAAATAAATACATCATCTACTCATAAGGAGAGGCCAAAAATATCATCGTTACATTTCGAAGCGATGGAAGACACATCATCACTTTAACATTTATCCGCAACACATGATTTACAAACAGTGGCCATAAAAAACTAATACCTCTAAAAAAACCATCTTTTACTTAATAAGGTAAATGGGTCATCTCCTTGTGGTGGATTTTCTTGTGAAATATATTCGATGACTAGAGCCTTCATGGGTGATTTTTGGGCCTTAAGTGTTGGACATGCAGATTTATGGTGTTCATCCTTGTGGAAATTATTCTTCATCTTCCTGACTTTCTGGATCATCTTGGAACACTTTCTTCCTATGTGCCTCTGATAATTGTTCATGGATTCCTCACTATCATTGGAATGTGATGAGGTTCTCTCATCATTTGTCGTTGGTAGGTCGCTAGCTGTTTTGGAGCATTCCCCAACCTTCTTCCTAACATACCCAATTCCTACATGATGAGGCAATTCCTCTACTTTGATGGGGTTTATGATTCCCTGGTTATTAATGCCGAGGCCCCTTCCCTGATACCCCATTTTCTTTAATATTTTGGATTTGATACCTGTAGTATTTTTTTCAAAAGCAGCGAAATCATCATCATGAAAAGTATATGAAATCGAAGGATCATTGTTTACCTCAAGGGGGTTATGTTGTCTTTTTTCAAGACCTCGTCCTTAGCTTGCAACTGTTGTGTAACCAGCTCCAAAAAGAGAAGAAAAGATATATCAACGCCTTAGAAATGAGCCACTTCGAGGGGGAAACCTCCAATACATTACATAAATGAAAAATTCTTGGATGATACAATTTACAAAACCTCCTTTCTCTATATAGGAGTCCATGGGGCCATAATGTAATCCTAGTGGGCCACAATGTAATCCTAGCCGACCTAACAATAATAATTTAAGGGCACAATAATAACAATATGGGGGTTACTGGGGTACAATAATAACAATAAGGGGTTACACTAACAACAATAAGGGACTATACTAGTAATATAGGGACCTAACACGCCCCTCTCCTTCAAAAAAGTGTTGTCCTCAACGCTTGAGTAGCTCTGGGTGCTTCCGTATAAAATTCTCATGCTCCCATGTAGAATCTTCAGTGGGTAAGTTCTTCCACTTGATGAGATACTCTAAAATTGATCGATTCCGTAGCTGTCGAGTTCTTGTTTCCATGATCACTTCAGGTTCCAATATGATTTTTCCTTCCTCATCAAGTTCTGGCAATATTGTTTGAGCTGGAAGATTTTCACCTATAACCTTCTTTAAGCATGAAACATGGAAAATTGGATGCACTCGTGAAGAAGTAGGAAGCTCCAATTAGTATGCCATAGTACCAATCTTTTGCAACACCTTGTAAGGACCATAGTACTTTGGCGATAATTTATTATCCTTCTTAGCTTGCTTGAGGGACATTTGTTTGTATGGTTGTAGCCATAAAAATACTCAGTCTCCTACATCAAAACTTCTCTCGCTGCGATGTTAATCTTCCTGTTGTTTCATTCGATTTTGTGCCAAATTCAGGTTATCCTTTAGAGTTGGAGAACTTCTTGTTGATGCTCAATGTGATCTTCCACTGCTTGAACCTTCGAATTTTCTCTTAAATATGATGTGATGGACGATGGATGATATCCATAAAGTGCCATAAATGGGGTCATTTTTGCTGCAGTATGGAAGGAAGTGTTATACCACCATTCAGCGAGAGGTAACCACTTGACCCATTGTGTTTGTTTATCAGATACAAAACAACGAAGATCTCCTTCCAAACATTTATTTACTATCTCTGTTTGACCATCAGATTGAGGATGATAAGATGAGCTATGAGCTAATTGAGTACCCAAACAAGAAAATAACTCCGTCCAAAAATTTCGAGTAAAAATGGGATCTCTGTCGCTCACAATAACCCTTGGGCTTCCATGTAGCTTTTGAATTCTGTCCATAAATGTAGTAGCAACTGTACTTGCTTTAAATGGATAAGATAATGCACAAAAGTGTGCATACTTGGTAAGTCTATCAACTACCACCATGATGACACTCTTTCCTTCAGACTTAGGTAAACCTGTGATCAAATCCATTGAAATCTCCTCCCAACGTTGACTTGGAATGGATAAAGGTTGTAGAAGTCCCGGGGTCTTAATTGTCTCAACTTTATTCTGCTGGCAAACCAAACATTCAGCCACAAACTTTTGAATATCAGATTTAAGGCCATCCCAAAAAAATTCTTTCTTCACCCTGTGGTAAGTTTTTAAAAATCCTGAGTGTCCTCCTAAAGGAGAAGTGTGCAATTCCCGAAGAATCTTTTGTTTTAGTTGGGAATTCTTACAAAGATATAAGCGATCTTTGTACCATAAGGAATCATTTTTCCAACTAAATGTATCGGATGTACTAGGATCTTGCTGCAACTTTTGAATGAGTGTCCATACATCTTTGTCCTTCTTCCATTCATCTCTTGCTTCGGTTATCCAATCCGGTTGGATAATAGAAATGGCACAAAGCAATGCTTCCACCTCTTCATTCTTTCTTGAGAGTGCATCTGCAGCAACATTAAGCTTTCCTTTTTTGTAGATTATTTCAAAGTCATAACCCAACATCTTTGTGACCCATTTTTGCTGCTCTTCTGAAGATAGTCTTTGTTCCAAAAAGTGTTTAAGACTATCATGATCAGTTTTTACCTTGAAGTGTCTTCCCATTAGGTAAGTTCGCCATATCTTTAGTGCATGCAGTATTGCTAACATTTCCTTCTCATAAATAGGTTTTTGTAAATACTTTCCTTTGATTGGACGACTTTCAAAAGCAATGGGTCTTCCTTCCTGCAGTAAAACTGCACCAATTCCATTTCCTGAGGCATCACATTCCACAATAAAGGTTTTCATGAAGTCTGGCGTAGCTAAGACCGGTGCTAGGCACATTGCCTCCTTAAGACGTTTAAAGGCCTTAGTTGCTTCAGGAGTCCATGAAAATGCATCTTTCTTCAATAATGTTGTTAGAGGTGCTGCTATTCTCCCATAATTCTTAACAAACTTGCGATAATACCCTGTTAAACTGAGAAATCCTCGCAACTGCTTTATGGTTGTGGGGACTTTCCATTCCTTAATGGCTTTAATTTTGTTAGGGTCTACTTTAACACCCTCGTGAGATACAATATGACCCAGATATTCCACCTCTTGTACTCCAAAGAAACATTTGGATTTTTTTGCATGTAATTGTTTCTCCTGCAATAGTTTGAGCACCCTGTCAACATGTTCAACATGATCCTTCCAAGACCTGCTGTAGATTAGTATATCATCAAAAAAATACTAGCACAAATTTTCTAAGGAAGGGTTTGAAAATGGAATTCATCAACCCTTGAAATGTAGAAGGTGCATTGGTAAGACCAAAAGGCATGACCAAAAATTCATAATGACCCTCATGAGTTCGAAATGTTGTTTTTGGAATATCTTCAGTCTTTATTCTAATTTGATGATATCCTGGACGATGATCCAACTTGGTAAAATAAATTGCTCCATGTAATTCATCCAATAATTCATCAATCACAGGAATGGGAAATTTGTCTTTAATGGTGAGCTTATTGAGCTCCCTATAATCCGGACACATTCGCCATGATCCATCCTTCTTGTGTACGAAAACTACAGGAGCAGAGAAAGAACTTTGACTAGGTTGAATTATACCCGCCTCTAACATTTCTGCAATCATACGTTCAATTTCGCTCTTTTGGAAGTAAGGATATCTATAAGGCCTGATGTTTGGAGGAACACTTCTGGGAATCAAATGAATAGCATGATCATGATCACGAATAGGTGGGAGTCCTTTGGGAGTTTCAAACACCTTGGAATGATTGTCCAAGACTTGTTGGAGATCTGCAGAAATAGATGATTTTGATGTTGGAACTTCTAGTGAGCATAATTGTGCAATTACGCCTCATTGTTCTTTCTTTAGAAGCTTTGTAATGACATTAGAGCTTATTATCCTTCCTGGCTTCCCTTCAATACCCCGTAATTCGACTTCCTTTCCTTCTGAAAAAAATTTCAAGAAAAGTTCTTGAAAATTAAAAGCTACCGTCCCCAAAGATTGTAACCATTGTGCTCCTAGTACAACATCAGCACCTCCCATAGGAATGGAAAGCATTGGACTAGTCAATACATATTCCCCCATGGTTAGCTTGATATTATGGCATTTTCCAGAGCAATTTATGGTTCCTCCATTTGCAACCATCACTTGACAGTCTGGTGCTGGGTATAGGAAACAATTTAATTCCTTGGCTACCTTACAATGAATAAAATTATGGGTGCTACCTGAATCAATCAACACTATTACCTTTTTCTTCTTGATTTGTCCTTTCATCTTGAGAGCTTGAGGAGTGGTAATTCCTGCCAGTGCATTACACGATATGGTTGGATTCATTTCTTCCTCTTCTGGGGTTGGTTCCTGGTGTATATCCTCTTCTTGTTCATTTTTTTCTTCCTCTTCACAATCTATGTAAAATAATTTCTTCTCAGCACACTTATGACCTTTAGTGTATTTGCTATCACAACTGTAGCAAAGCCCTTTTGCTCTTTTTTCTTCCAATTGTTGTGGTGTCAATCTTGTAGGTTGTGGAAATCTAGGCGTAGCAACACTTCCTTCTTTATAGAATTGAGTGGTAGGCTTCCTTGTCGCCATAATTTTACATTCAACTTTTCTTGCCAACCTGGATGCCTTCTCAAATGAATCAGGTTCCAAAATGCGAACTTCATGTTGTATGTTATCATTTAAAGTGCCTATGAAGAGATGAATCCTGTGTTCCTCTGGAATATCAGTTACCCTTATATTCAATTTTTGGAAGTCCTCAATGTGCTGCCCCACTAAACCCTTTTGTTTGAGATTTATCAATTGGCTAAAGAAGGTGTTGCTCTTTGTATCCTCATAATGTGCTATCATTTCCTCCGTAAAAATTGACCAAGTGACAATTTTTTTACGGGAGCAAAGCCATCGATACCATTAAAATGTATTTTGTTCTAAATGTAAAGTTGCAATGCGTACCTTTTGTGTGTTTTTCACATTATGGAGATCAAAATATTTCTCCATCTGTAGTATCCATGTTACAGGATCTTTTCCATCAAACTTCCTCATATCCATTTTTGGAATATGGTGGTTCTTCTCACCAACATTAGAGTTTATGAAATCACGATTAACATTTATTTTGTTCTCATCATGAGTTTCCTCTACTATCTTTTCACCACTAGGAAACATTTCTTGTATCAACTTTCCCAAACCTTCAATGTCTACTTTTAGATCTTTCTTCATGTTTTCCATGTTGTCTTTCATTTTTTCATCGATCTTAGCTTCCATTTCATCCATCTTAGCTTCCAAACCACTCATCTTAGCTTTCACGCCTTTCTTCAAACCATCCATCTTAGTTTCCACGCCCTTCTTCAAAACTTCCATTTCATTTTTTGTTGTTCTTCGTGAGAGCGAAATTTGTTGCACTTGCTCTTGTTATTTTGATATGTCATGTTGCCATTCTTCGTCTTCATGAGTCATAGTAGAGCCTTCTAAAGGCTTAATGGGTGTTGAATTCTTTTTAGGGGCCATTTTAGACTCCAATATTGATATCTATTCTACAATAGGCCCTTGCAATCAATTCAACTTGATTCTTCAAACAAGACTTATGCAATTCGGAAAAAAATACACCTTTTACTTGGCACGAGGGCCGATGTTAAATTGTATTATCGTGATTACCGGATCTTCAATATACGAAATTCAACACTAAAGGTAGCCCTATGAATTCTATTTTGAATACACAAGGGCGGCACAGTTAGGAGCACGAAAAAGATCTAATTTCCTAAATCATATCTCCGAAAATATTGCCGACCAAAGACTCTGAAATTTTTTGAACAATCTTCCTCGGTTTCGACACCCTAAAAATTTCGATTGAAACTTAGGCAGAAAAAAATATAAGCCCATGTTACGATGACTGTTTCGTTGGCAGACCTGAGTCAAGCACAAATTACCAAATGTTTGTGTAACCGGCTCCAAAAAGTGAAGAAAAGAGATATCAACGCCTTAGAAATGAGCCACTTCGAGGGGGAAACCTCCAATACATTACATAAATGAACAATTCTTGGATGATACAATTTACAAAACCTCCTTTCTATGTATAGGAGTCCATGGGGCCATAATGTAATCCTAGTGGGCCACAATGTAATCCTAGCCGACCTAACAATAATAATTTAAGGGCACAATAATAACAAAAATGGAGTTACAAGGGTTCAATAATAACAATAAGGGGGTTACACTAACAATAATAAGGGACTATACTAGTGATATAGGGACTATTGACATTAGCATAGCAACCTTTTGTTACTCTTTCTACTTCTTGTAGGAAGTCTTAGGAGTCTTATTAGCTCAACATTATTTGCTTGAATTCTTTGATTTATCTCCTCAAGTTCCTGGAGCCATGCCACATTTGGCGACCTTCCCATATTTGGTACATTATCTATTTAAATTTTTGTTTCATCGCCTGAATCTGAACCCAAATCGATGTGTCCATCTATTGCGATTCTAAGAGCTGCAATCCTCCTTTCGTCACCGAAATCTGATCCCAAGTCAATTGGTCTAGCTCGTGCAACTCCCGCAGTTGTGACCTTCTCATCTTCATCTAATTTAGACTTTTGATCTTTTTGCATGGTGGAAACTCTCTTTTTCCTATCCTTTCTATCACCCCTCTTATGTCTCAGCTCAGGGTGCAGTTTCCAACAATTATCTTCGTCGTGTCCCTCTTTCTCACAATGTGTACAAGAGGGCTTTTCTCCTCTTCTCTTGGTTGTTGCGGTTCTTTTTGGGTGATCATTTTGTTCATATGTCCCCCTGATTTCAAGATGCATGGCCTTCACACTGGCCTCATCGATAGTAGCAGGTTCAAACAATAATAATGAATGCCTTATGTAACCATGTAAAGAACTGATATACTTAGTTACAATCTCTGGTGAATCTAATGGAATGTCTAAGTTCAATGCTTGTTTTCTAAATTCTTCAGTGCAGTTTTGCACATTTTTGGCTTTGCCTTTCTTTAGGTGTTGCCATTCCATTAATGCATTTTTCTTATAGCCTAATGGGTAGAACTGATTTTTCAATGCAAAAATAAAATTTGACCATGAGGAGAGAAGGTTACCCAAATTGTTTTTTCCTTTCAATTTTATCTCCCACCAAACGAGAGCGGTGCTACCCAGTCAAAGGGATGACAACTGGATCTTTGCCTCGCCTTTCTTGATCTGTTGAATCCGACAGTAGACCTCAATCTTTCTAATCAAATTGTTGAGCATTTCCACATTACATTCTCCTGTATACTTAGGCAAGTCAAACTTTACATCTAGTTTCAGGAAAGGTTTCTTATATGTATGCCTATGAAGTATGCGAGAACGATGAGAAGAAGAAGCGAAGCTATCACTAGAATATGGATAGGGAGGTGGCTCTTCTCCACCATCTCCATGGTTTACTGATCTGGGGTCATCTGCATCTTTCTTCTCGACCTTGACGGTCTTCTCATACTCTGCAAAAAGTTTGTCTACTTTCTTTGCCATGTTGTAGAATTCCTTTTGGTAATTCCACTCTACTTCCCAACTCACTTCATCATCTACCATTTTTCTTCTTTGTAGGGCACGTCCTACTTCAGGATCAAAATACTTAAGATTTCCTTCACCTCTTTGCAACTTATTTCTGGTTAGCATATACTCATGCAATTCACATCAACAAAGACCTGCTCTGATACCACTTGATCCGAGATCTTTGTCTTATAGATGCATTAAAGAATTAGATGTAAAAGAGAAATTAAGACCATGAAACTTAAGCACATAAAATGAAGAACAAAGAAACCATAACACGCATGAGATCAAGACACCAAAAATTGATTACGGAGTTCGTCCAATTCGGACTACGTCTCTGGGCCCTACTCAACAGTGGGGAGGCCTTCATTCATTAAGTGGTGAGAAGAAGAATAAGTACAAGTACAATTACATAAAGCACCCTTATGCCTCCAATATGGAAAATAACCGAAAAATTGAGAGCTCTGATGCATAAACGAACATCAGCGTTGAGTTCCTGTTGTCGAGAGGTGTAAAATCGACCTAAAATTTGTCTCAAATGGACACTGGCAAGTTTTTCACCCCAGGGAATCTTTTTTATGCCCCTTAATATTCTATGGGCATGGTTCCGCCCCTCTGGCCCACTCGTGGTTCTTCTCCTGCTCCTGCTGATCTTCCTGGGCGCACTGTGAAAATGAGAGTTTATATAAATTTCTGGGTGGAGTTTACAACGTACCTCCATCGGCACATTGGTTAAAATAGATTTTGGTTGAGGAGGGGTCGGGGGACCAAATCTCGCCCCTCCCATTTTGGGTAAACAAAAATGAAATTAAGGCAAGGGAGGTGGGCAGGTTTTCTCCACGTGGTTCGACCCAACTGCACCCCACCATGGTTCTTTATGTGGCATTTGTTTTGCATTTATTTTGGGATCACCCGCTCGGGAGCTGGCCACGTGGGTTGGGCGGGTTTGACCCCCACTAGTCTTCTATTACGTGTTGCCTCTGATGCTTATACATGGTATCGTGGTCGAGGGGTTCGGCGAGGTCATGGTTGCCGACCCATATGTTGGTTGGGTCATTCTGGGGGTGGTGGGGTTGATAGCCCGCCCTCCAAAAATATATATAATACATAATGCGGTGGTGGGGTGGCGAGGTTGGTGGCCCACCACCCATTTATATTATTTTTATTTTTATTTTTTTGAAACTGGCATTGCCCCTTTTAAAAATTCTTGAAACTGGAGGTCATTGGGAAAATTAAACATCCAAAAAATTCTCCCGCTTCTCGGGTGCTAGTTTCCTTGCCGGTTGATGGTGAAATTGTGGGATACTTAAACCTTCCCAACTGCCTAAATTTGACCTCAACTTTGACTTGCTCTAACTTCTTCATACGAACTCAAATTTAGGCATCATTTGCACCATTGGATTCAGAATGGAGAACACTTTGCAATGGTCATGGTCTCGCTGTCATATGGACACTTTGATTTTTGAGAAATTTTAAGCCACTTGTCCTCTGAGATCCTCCTGGATCACTGCTAGATAGGCCTAGCATCTTGTTTCAGAGTGATTTTCATAACACCAAGATCCCTAACAATACCTTTCAACTCTGAAAACTTTGTGGGAAATAAGTTTTGATATTCAGCGAGTGGCTTTTCAAACTTAGTTGTGTATCTTCATCCCATTAACCCCTATTTTGGAAATCTTAGGTTGCTCTTATGTTCCAATATTGACTTGCCTAATCTTCATGGGTTCAGTCACATCTGGAACTTCAACCATAGGCCCAGCAACTGCGCACTAACCTTCAGACTCAAGGATATTGATTTTTCTTGGTGTTGGAGTCATGATTGTCGTTAGACCAAAACTCGCAGGCCTTAGTCTCCGATATAATCACCAGAGTTAGGATCCATGAGAGGCGGTTAGTCCATGTCGCGAAACACACGGGGAGTATTGAACCCAATGTCCAACACTTGGGTCTTCCTCATTATCTTCAATAGTCACATTCTGGAAGTCAACTATATCCTTCATCTGTGCGTCCCATGCTAGTAAGGCTCATTCTTCTAGTGTCTCTGTCGTGTCAAAGACCACATCTTGAATCATGTGTAAGGCAGTACTGATGCATGGGAATCCACTCTCAAAACTGAACGTTAAAATAAATCTTTCTCGTAGCACAGCCCATTCCGTCATTCCTCGTCGTAGCTCAACCTCTAGGTGCCAATTCATAGGAATTCGACTTAAAGTATGGATGAATTTATGCACCCATCCTGGTTGCGGCTCTTCACCCCAAGTTGCAGTCCACCTGGCTAAATGTTTGTGTGAATATTCTTTGCCTGCATAGGTTCCTTCTAACCGGGTATTGGGTTGTCCAAATCACAGTTGCATCATATGGGTACATTCTTCCCAATTCACCAAGTTGTCCTTGTGTGTCTCCCACCAGTGCGTTGGAGTTGCGCACAGAGCTAAGTCAAGCGCATGGAACCGTTGTGTCTCTAGCACAACCTTCTCAAATTTATTTAAGAAACAAGTGACATTGTCTATACCATCATAATAAGGTAATTCTCGTACCTCATAGGATATGCACCATATAGATCTGGTGACTCGGTTACAATGTAGTGTAGATACTTCATGCAAATGGTTATGCCAACTCTCCAATTCCTCATCTAAGTCTTAGTGGCATGAACTATCTCTATCCCAGATAAGTTGACCATATACTTTGGGGTTGATCCAATCTTCGTCTTGCACAGTTAGCTTGTATATATGATCAACGTCCTCTTCTATGTGCACCAGTTTTGTGTACCTTTCTCCTTCTGCAGGATCTAGTGGGACCACAACCCTGGTTCCATTGTTTTCAATCACCATACTTATACGCTTGAGGTTGATGATAACATCCATGTCAATAGCCCAATCCAGACCCAACAACGCAGGGTATGGATATGAATCATCAATAATCTGAATATATTCAAAATCATCTAGTGCCTTAACTCCTTCGATATCCACTATGACCCCAGAAATTCTACCCATTGGGATAATATTCTACTAATTTTCCATGTGAATTTGTATTGCAGACCATTTCAGCTTAGGCTCTCCCATTTTCTGCCAAGTCTGCTTTGGTATGAAATTTGCATCAAAACCCAGATCCATAATGACCTGGTCCATTTCAAAATCACATATTTGAGCAATCAAGCGCATCTCTCGGGCAGTTATTCTCTTATTCTTGTAGATCTTATTGACAACCTTTTTCTCCATCTGAGGTTGTTCTTTTTCAGCGCAACTATTAATTAAATCTTGAAGGTTCTCAACAGCCTTATTATTACGCAGAAGATTGATACAGGCCTACAAAAACAGTTTCATCTCTGCAGGCTCGACCCCTTCGACAGTATTCGTGGTAGGTTTGCTTGCTACTTTAGATGTAACAGGATCCGCAAATTCCTTCTTTGTTGTGAAAAAAGACTCCTTTTCCCTTTGTAGATTGAACCCTTCCTTTTTCTTAGGGGATCTCTCAACCCAAACGTCAGTTAAAAGTCTCTTATCTTATGTTTTATCTTCTCCAGTTGCTAGACCGCTTCTGGTAACAATATTTATGCTAGGGTTTTCAGGGCGTGGTTATGTTCTCATCATTTGAACATTCTATGTAGGTGTCTATGGTTTATTTTCCTGCATTTTTGTAAACATCACAGGGAAATCTTCAATAACATGATCAAATTGTCTACACTACCTGCAATATTGTTGTGTTGGGTTCAGGCAGTCACATGCATAATGACCAGCTTCTCCATAGTTATAACAAATGAGTTGTCCCCTTCCACCGCTAGCCACTCCTCCTCTTCCTCATCCTCTACCTGGAAATACACCATGCCCAGACAACGATGCACGCAAATTCTGTCCTCTACCCTCAACCTACAATCTATACGAGGCAACCTGCTCAATCATCAGATCAAAGCTATGATAGTTCTTTTCAGCGTGTCCCACAGATTGAAAAAATGTTCAGTAAGGTTGTTGTAGCTCCATAATATATTTACCAAGTCTAGGGTAGAAGTCTGTCGTATGGAGTCCATTTGTTTGAAAAATCTCACACCATAGTTTTGGAACCTCACTAGGACCTACCCTGTTCTTAATCGGGCTTCGTTCTCCAACTGCCAGGTAGTTATTATGTACAAGACACTGATCCCTGTGATGTCCCTTGGCTTTACAGTGTGTGTACCATACTCCTACACACACATCCTTTTCCTTCTCCTTTTGCAGAGTTTGTATTTCTAAGTGTAGTGCAGCGAACTGGCTTTGGATTTGTTGAGACCCAACCTATGTGGTCAGTACAGGTGAGGCTTCTGGATTCATGGAAATCTCCACAACTTCAGCCTGTGTCGCAATATTTTGTTGGTTTAAATACTGGCACATATGCGGCAGCAGCATAACAATGAACCATTCTTTGTGCTGCGTGTCATCGATAGTAAATCCTCCATCTCTGATGGTGTGCTTCAATCATTGATGTGGCTCCCATACAGATTCATTCACTTCTTGGTGGATCTCCTTTAACTCATACACGCATTCAGAATACGATTTTGGCTTTTTGAATTTTTCCTTCAATCTGGTCTTAAGCTCGTCAATCATCGTAGTAGGGTTGGTTTCCGTATATCTCATGTACCAATCCTGTGCACATTCTTGGAATGCAGTAGCCAACTGCGCTTTCTTAACATTATCATTATTGATCTGCTACAATTTCCACACAACATGCAACGAACCAAAATTGGTCAAAATTTTAATTTCCAACACCCTTGAAATTCTGCAGCTTGATGGAAGTAGCCATATCGACTTCTTCTAGTGGAGGTGGAGGTGGCGTGAATGACTCGTTAGAGTGAGATGATTTTAGGAGTGGAGTGGATGGGATCTTAACAAAGGCCAATGACCCAAAAATACCTTGATCTTGATCTCCTTATTCTTCTGAGTACGCACATACACCAGAGCTACTTGTTTCAGACTGCTCGTCGCTATCATCTTTACCTTTGAGAGGGATATAAAAAAAACCTTCTTCTATATCTACTCTGTAAATTTTTCCATTGCACGTAGTCGGGCCTCTTCAGGACATTCACTCAATGTGGCTTCACAGAGTACCCTTTGCACATAAAAGCATTTTAATCCACAGTTTCAATGAGCATAGAAACTTACCTCTAGGGCCCTTGAAAAATCTCCTTTCAGCTTCAGAATACGATACAAAAGTATCAATAGAAAATTCAGTCACAAACCCACTCAAAACAATATAAATTCAGTAATCTATTGTGTGGATAATCTTATTGCTAGATTTCTCCAACTACCGAACTAGCTCGCAAGTCCACCTGGTGATAGCATCGTCCTTTGCATAGGTCTGAAATTTAGTCAGTCGAGATAACCACTCGTGTAACTCAGTCGCAAAGGAATCAAAGAAAATTTTGTGGACCTCCATGTAGATATACCTTTGCTCCAAATCCTCAGCAGATAATTTAGGGTTTATGTTTTCTTGGATTGCAAATTTGTGCACCTTCTTATAAAACCAATCTTGCAGTTCATTCTTTGTCAGATGCCACAGCATCAAATCTCCCTCAAATAGATCCTGGTCTTGGAAACAAAACCATTTGTTGGCTTGAGGGGTCCTAGCCCAGGTTCATAGTGTTCTGCACAACCAACAAAACCCTCCAACTATTGGCCCTTTCGGCAGTGATCTGCTTGCGTAGACCAAAGTCTCACCCGAAGAAGTATGTGTGGGTGTTGGAACCATGTTTCTGCACCATGAGGGAGATTTTTATGTGGATATTTACCCTAATTAATATATCTAATTCCTATGGCCCTACACACAACTTCACAGAAACCAGATCTAAACACAGACAACCCTTACCTCAAGACACAAGTGCAGAAAATAGACCACTATACTTTATCTCGTTCTTAGCATAATAAGAAAAAATGTACATGCGCAAACATGTAGATCTAGTCAACACAGATATTTCTAACAGCGACTTAACCCAGAAAAATGTGTGTTAATCATAATAGCTCTATAGCTTGAAACAGATAGCAAATAATACAATAGACAAATATAAACAATCATAGAAATCGCATAAAGATTAGAGTTCACCAAAAATAAATCCTTTATTAATATATCTTCAATTTAATACAATTCTTTCGCCTACGCACACAGCAGCAGGGTCCTTGCACACAGCTCAGGACTTAGGTCTCCACTCACAAAGCTAGCAGGAGCCTTTCTACCTAGGCTAATAATTCATAACAACAATTCATATCCAAGAGATAAAACATAGACACTGATATCTCTCCTTACACGAATATTACATATTTATACTTTCAAAAGTGCTCTACCATGGTCTCAAACCATTTTTTGAGACTCATGGTTTCTCTTTTTACATGTTATAATGATTCAGGGATTTGACCCACCCCAAATCCCCTTTCCATTTACGCGCAACGCATTCTAACAAAACTTGTCCAAAAATTAACCCAAAAATGCTTTACCCTAGGGGACCCTGCTCCAACACCTGCACTTTACTTCGGATCCTTAGAGTCAAGTATTTAGGGACCCCACACAAATAATAAATAACTCCCCTAATAGGTGAAAAAGGTGCTCCCCCATGTGGTGGTTATGGGGGTGGTCCCCCTGATGTACGTGGCTCATTGTCGCTTCTGTAGCTCTACATCATCCTACAGATCCTATCAAATAAGACCTCCATGTAATGGGCCTTGACCGGGGTGCATATGTGACCTGGTGCCCAAGGCTCCTAACAAGTGAATCATAGATTCCTCCTTCGGAGGCCTCTCCTAGCCTCCTCATCCAACTGCCCATGCCCCTGGTTAGCTCTCGGTGGTGGGGCCCTGGTGTCACGACCCCTCTTAGGGAAAGGAGCTCATGGTGTGATCAATGCCCCAATCTTGGGAATTTCATCCTACAAATCCCGATTTCAAGTCACAACCTCCAGTACTATGGCTGGTCTGCGAGATCTCACCAACCCATTTAAGGGTTCAAGCAAACCCTCAAAAAACCTATGAACCCTCCTAGCCTCTAAAAATTATGGTACCATCAAAGATACCCTCAAAAGCTCAGATACGTACTGCTCAGGGCTACCCGTCTATTTGAGTTGCATAAGCTCTCTAAAGTGGGCAGCTCTCTAAAGTGGGCCTCTGGGTCCTTTCGGTCAAAACTCTCTACCACCCTCCATGCGAAATCCTCTGAAGAGGTCACACTTGCATTCCCAAATGTAGTCAACCCATGAAACCACCAGTGATGTGCTTCACCCTCCAAGTGTAAAGTGGCGATCTTGATGGCCTCCACCTCCATCATCCAACTGAGCTGGAAATATGTGTGTAGCTTCTCCACCCTAGCCCTATTCGTGCATTTAGATGTCCCATGAAAAGTGGGGAGATACATCTTCCCAATAGTACATTTCAACTCTGAATTCTATGTGTTGTAACCCCCCGCGCTTTTTCCCCTTTCATTCTACTTGAGTTGGCAGTAATCTTGGAAGCATAATGCGACTCAAAACTCCTCCCCCATAGACTGTCACTCACGAAAATAGTCCCCATTGGCATATCATCCTGTCCACCCTGCTCACCAGCTCCTGAGGGAAGAAATGTGGGAAACGTAGTCCTGATAGGCCCACTCAAAGCGTGTGGGTGAGTCAGTGTGGAGTGGTGGTCATACTAGTGGGAATCCCCAAAAGTCTCCCCAAGAAGGATCTCTCGTTGGAAGCCTGGTTTTGTTTCTTGAATTCCTCTAGTGTTTCCTTTTATCCCTTGGCCAATCACTCAAGGCCTTCAAGAGGCTCTCAAATGCTAACTCATCCTTTCTTTTAGGCTCTGTCATGTCTGTTACCACCTTTTTCTGCTCTTGAGTTTTAGTGTCAGGAATGGTCTCCAATTCCCTTGCCCTACTCTGGTACCTCTGCCTCTAATAAGTAATGTTCTACTTGTCCTCCAAGGTCATAGGAGAATCCCACTGCTTGATCATCCTTCAACTCTGATACCACTGTAATATTCATACTTAGGAAATACATTGATAAAAAAAGCAAAGAAGAACATGCATACAAAAATCAGAGGCATAAGTGAACACCAAATTTTTTTCCAAACATAACACCTAGTTGAGCCATTTTATTAAATGTAGCAGTAGTACAATGGGGGTATTTTAGGAGTGCGTCTGGGCTTTCCAAAAAGGCAAGCTAGACAAGCCCCAGGTGGAAAAATATAATGCCCAGATGTTGAAATGGGCTACTATTGCTATGCTTTGTGCTGCCCTAGAAATTCAGCTCAGTTTCTTTGAAAGAACCCACTGAATGAACCACCTCTGGTGCTCAGAAAATCATGCAAAATTTACCCCAGACCTCTCAAGCTACCCACCAAAACCCAGAAATAGTTTGGACAACTTCCAGCTCCCAAAATTTATCCCAATTTCAGCATGCCCCTCTATATAATATCCCAAAATAGGAAAAGACAGTAATACAAAACAAAATAACTGGAAACTACATCAATATGGAAATAAATCGTAAACACCATAAAATTAGATAGAATATCTAAGTCATTTTATTAATCAGGAGGTGGAATACAAGTACAAAAGTGCTCAAAAATAGCAATACTCAAGCCGACAGAGATGGCTAGAGTGACCCTCAAGTCCTCTCACTAAGAACACTGCGTAATTGCTGCTCTGCTGGAGACCCTACTACACTGCCCCTGCTGGAAATGTTGGAAATGTAACTGTTGGCTGAAAATGGATTCTTAGATAAGTTTTTTCTAGAGCTTGGAAAATGTCGGGATTTGGAATATGGACTCTATGATGAAAACCCATAATAACCCAGAAAGGATTTCTGGATTCGCTCACCTCAGAAAATCACCCTCCTAGAGCTTGCAATACATAACTGCTCAATATGCAGATCCATGGCATGAACTGAAAGACAAAATAGCTCCAATAACACTCAATCATCTCAATTCTTGAAGGGTTGGCCCCTTTCCCTGATTCCCAAGCTGGAAGCTTGAGTTCTAGCTCCTCCTCTCAAGTTGCAGCTGCTGAACTACACAACTGCTAGAAGTGATTGCGCTAACAAGAGGGATGAAGTTGTATCATGTTTCTAGATGAGGAAATAATGCTCATAACTGATGAAAATTATCCCAGTAAAGTGAGGGAATGATCCCTCACATGATTCCAAGCTGAGATACTTGGAACTTCCTCCCTCCTCTCAAGCTACACTGTTGGAATGTATAATTCCTGCAGGAACTGTTGCTGCATAGAGGAGTATAATGATGGCCTGATGCTGGATATAGAAATGATGCTCTCAAAAGAATGCAATGGATGCACAAAGTGAAGGTTTGATCCCTCCACAGGTTTCTCAACTGATATACTGAGAACTACCATCCTCCTCTCAAACCCTAAGGCAGGAATGCGTAATTCCTGAAGCTGTAAGTGCTGAAGAGAGGGGATGAATGTGGCACAGTTTCCAGATGATGAATGGCTGCTCAAAGAAATATTTCCAGAGTAGGCAATTGAATTCCCACGTGGATAAGGGTGGGATCTCCGCTCGGAGACACCCGTGTGATAAATAGCATAACAGACTTAACTAAACAGTTGAAGCATGGAAATAAATATCGTAAACGACAATACAATATCAAAATCCAGAATGAATCCCTTTGTTGCCCTCATCTCCCTTTTATGGTTGTGAGCCTTCCCTAGGCTTGGCCCACATCATAACTGTGCTTCACATGTGGCCACTAGCCTCCATAAGTATTGTGTTTTCCCCCCATGATCTCCATCATCTCTTCTATTAATCTCCACTCCCTCCATCATGTGTGCATTTAATGCATCACTTTTTCCATCACTTCATCATTATTCCTCTATGATCTTACATTTATTCCTCCACTATCTCCATCACCTTCCTCATTATTGTTCTATGATCTCCACTCTTCCTTCATCAATAAGCTACTCCACTACTCCATAATGGTGATCCACTACCTAACTAACCCACATTCACATTCACACAACATAAGTGGATTTTATTCATCTATTGGGTTTATGGGCCCCTCCACCCTTTTATTTACTTATCTAAATAAGAAAATTAATAACTCTAATATTCCAATTAGCCGATGTCAAATTTGGAATAGTCCACCCCGCCAAAATTTTGCTTCTCCTCTAGCAACTGCAAAATTGAATGTCGCAGAAATCCATCTCCCTCCCTAGTGGCATCCTCATATGGAATGTTTCCCCATCTTCTCCAATGTGTTATGAATGCCCAGCTCCATAGTTGCCTCTCTAAAATTTCTAGAATGGCCTCCAATTGTGTAGCTAGATGCCTCTCCTCATCAATGAGTCCCCAAGTGGCAGCCATCTGTTGTCCAAGGGCCTCATCTCTACATGATATACATGAAGTGTAGTGGTTCATTCCCCAAGTGGAAAGTCCCAACTCATAAACTATATCTCTGACCCATGCTACATGGATTATGTTGTGTCTCTCCATGCTCCAGTCCTTGGCCTTGTTGGCCTTTCTTGCTCTAAGCATTATCTCAACACTGTGAAAAATAGGAAATAGAGACATATGGGTTGAAATGTAAAATTTCGGACCATACTCTCCCAATAGCAACCACCGAAACAACGCCTCTTGTTTCCATTCCACCTCATCATCATACCAAGTATGGTGGCCATAATCTCCTAACAGAAGCCAACGCAGCAAGGCCTCATGTTTCCATCCTACATCATCATCATGCAAGGTATGGGATAATGTCAAACCATATTCTCCCAAAGGGTAACCAAAGAAACAATGACTCTTGATACCACCTCACATCATCATAAGGCAAAGCATGAAGCAATGATATATTGATTGACATGTAGAATGTCACACCAGACCAACATAACCAGGATTCCTGCTGCCACATAATATGCAAATTCCCAAACAATAATACACCCATGGACATGTGATATTTCATGTGATGGCCAAACTCTCTCAAAAGTAACCAGCGCAACCTTGCTCCTACTAATGCATCACACTGGTACTGTGCCAGGCATGGATCATACAAATGTGAAATGTCGAGTGGTAACCATACTCACCCAAGAGAAGCTAGTACAACCATGCTTCCTACTGCCCTGTGTCATAGATCTACAAGTAGCTTTTCAACCACTTGCTCACCATCCCCATCCATCCATCCAACTGTGGGTGATGACTCATGTCATGCACCAACTCGATATCCACCCAATGGATAAGCTCCCACCAAAAACTCGACAGTGGATCAATGTCAGAAATACTATCCTACACAATCTGATGACAATCTTTGCACTCCATGACATGTCGAAGTGCACCCTCCTTGAGGTATCTCCATGAGAACCTCTCACCGATGGCCTGGTAGAACCTATGAGGTTCTGAATATGTTGTATGCATAAAATTGTATGCATAAAATTCTCTTTGAGCTATGAGATGCTCATCAACAAGGATTTAACTTGATAATGGAAGATGTTATCTATTATCACCCAAAAATTTTCAAAACATCATTACATCAACTCTGTTTTTTATCATGGTTTCAAAATGGGTTTAGAAGTCATTTTAGGATTTGGTTAAGGGTAGGTTAGATTTTTACAAGTTCAAAGGTCATCATTAAGTTCAAATAAAGTCTTTTAAAGGTCCATTCATGGTCAAATACTCATATTTTCCATTTAGGATTCATTCCATAAGGTTTCGGGTCAAAACTGTGCAATTAACCAAGAATCCACGTTTTTGTAGCGTCGTTAGTTCAAAAAATTTGATTTGCACTACAAAAGCTCTAATAGTTTCGTAGCGCAAATTGGGAAAAATACACTGTGGGCACTACGAAAGCGCGGTTTCTTAACCATCTTGTCATTTGAGCTGGAAATTGTCAGAATTCGTTGGAAATTGGGCGATTAGTGGTATGATAGGTCAGTTAATGATGAGATTTGATGTACTTACCCATGATACAGTCATCATTGTCATGGTAGGGCATGAATGAGGCATAATTCAGTTATGAGATGACATTTCAAATTTAAAATCTTGCTTAATTGGTCATACTCATTTCTCTTGCCTCCATTCAAATGTCTAAGCTTTGAAGTGTCAAGCCAAACTTATGGTTGTTTCATCCTAATCAAGCGAGGTTGTTTCATCCTAATCAAGCAAGGTTGTTTCATCCTAATCAAGCGAGGATGTTTCATATATTCAAGCGAGGCTGACAGGTTTTTTTGAGAAGCATGCAGAGAAAAAGAAAGTCCACATAGGGGGACATTGATTAAGATATGAGCCTGAAAATATGAAGGCCATAATTGAATACCAAATAGTGATGGAGGCATTCAGCATTAGGTTGTCTCCGGTTTTGTGAAAAGTTGTAAGATTTCCACACACAGGTGTCTAAAGAATTTGCTTTGCACTTCAATGGAACCACTACCAAGGTTGGGATACTAAATGTTCCAATTACACCAGATATTATTGCTTCTATAACAGAAATACCAAGAGGGAAAGAAACTTGGTTGAAAGGTTTTTAATTTGATATGGAGCCATGCAAGGAATTCATGAAACCTAAATATGCAGATATGGACCTCAATAATGCAATCCCTAGAAGCTGCATTAAAGACACCTATGCAAAATTGTTGTTCAAAATTTAGAGATACTTTACATGTGAAGGAAAATACCATAAGGTATACACATATCATTTCAAGCTGCTTCTGCATTTCACAGGTAAGATTTCACTCAATTTTCCCTTTTATCTGCATAGGAGTCTTGCCAAAATGGCTGATAAAGTACAAGCCAAATCTGATGGTTGTGAAACATCTTTGTTTCATCATGGTTTGATGAAGTTATTGGTTTTGAATGAGCTTCAAAAATAGGCAGGGATTGGTCTTCCTTTTTGTTTATGAATGGTTTTGAGCTAGAAACCTTAACCCTAGCTAGACACCCTAATCCTAAAGGAACTCCTTCACCACTAGTAGCAGATTCTAGTCAACCTGTGGTTGCAAAATCAAAGGAATTTGTAAAACCAAAGCCAAGGAAACAAGTTGAGAAAAGGACAGAGCAGACACAAATGATTGACACATCAACTCCATCACCTACAAAATAGAATTCAAAGAGTGTCAAAGAGGCAAAACAAAAACAAGTTGTCAGCAAGAAGGAAATTAAAAGAGTGACAAGAAGCCAAGTAGTGGCATCAAAAGGAAAGACAGTTGTTTCAGTTTCAGAGGATAGCCTAGTGATTAAGGGAAATTTAGATGATATCCTTCATGCAATTGATATAGAGGATACACCCATTGTGCAAGCCGACTTCATTGGAGTAAATGAACACAAACAGAAAAAGGCTAAGTCAGCAAAGAAGCTTGAATTTGAGGGTGAAAATGCAGCCTTTATCGTCAAGCAAGGAAACCTTTAATGAGGCATGCTAAGAAACTCAAGGAAGGTAGCAAGGAAGTCCAAGAACCTATTGAAACAGCAAAAGTCCCTGAAGAAGTGGTTGATCTCTCATCACCAATAGTAAAGAATGTAGCCAGCAGAACAATGAAGGGAAAAGAAGAAATGAGAGAGTGTCAACATCTTGAGGAGAAATTGAGGTTAGAAAACCAAGAAATTTCTATGATGAGAAAGAGGGCTAGAATGCATATTATTGAGAAAACAGAGTTCAAAAGAATGAAGGCACTGTGGGAAGGTCAAAATAGTTCTAGGTCTGAAACTCCAAGCAGTGCAGAACAGTTTTTCACATGGACAGTTCCAGCCATCAAGGAAGCTAAATTTGTCAGAGTAATCAATACTCACTTGAGAGCCAGTAATAGAAGACTTAGAGATCAAGTGGAGGACTTGGAGTAGCAACTGAAATTGACTAAGGATGAGTTAAAGAACAAAGGTGCAGAATGACAATCATTAAAAAATCAAAAGCTAAATCAAGTGAAAATTAAGAAGGAACCTCATGAAAACTGTGTTTTTCAGTTCATATGACTTTTTGATTTGATGAAACCAGTGTTATTTTGAGTTTTGGCACATTTTTGGTTTTCATTTTGAAAAAATTTGGACAAAACTGCTCACTCAGCAGTTTCATAGCGCAAATAGTGTAAAAAGAGTGAAAAGTGCTATGAAACTGTTGTAGCAACTTTTTTCACTCTTTCTCATAAATTTTTGAAGGGAAAAAGTATGAACTATGACCTGAAATTGCTAGGGAGGTTGTATTAAATGATAATGAAGATAATCCTGGAGGAAAGAAATCAAAATTCTGAAGAAGAAAGGGTAAAGGAGCTGCGCTACGAAAAGCGCTACGAAATTGTGTTGTTTTCGTAACACAGTCTATTTCAGCTCATTTTGAACAGTTTAATGATGGTTTTGGAAAGCTGGGATTTAGGGAGGATTTTTGACAGGTGTTACTTCAGTTTCTAATAGAAAATAACCTCGAAGTGATGAGTTCATGATGGTCAGAGTGTCTCAAGAATACAAAGGACCCTATGCCTAGAAAACAGGGGACAGTTTCCTAGTTTAATGGAGATCAGCATTATGGTCATAAAGTTTTGAAGCTTATCACATGGATTCGACCATATGGGAATACACTTGGAAAATGATGTAACTTAGTCTAGATAAGGTTTTTATGAGTAGAGATAAGGAGTTTGAACCCCATTTGTAATAGGACTGTTTATTAAATTAGCAGTTGTCTTTTTTGTAATAAATACCATGTCATATGGTTAGGCAAGGTGTCAAGAGTCAGGAGTTCGATGTATCTAGCATCAGATAAGGTTATATTATGGTGTAAATGATCTATAAAAGATTAAGAAGTCGAATATGCTAAGGGTTGGACATTTTTTAGCAAAAGACTATGTTTATTGTAAGTGACTGGTTTCAGTTTAATACACAGATTTTTACTTAGCCAACTTGAGATTCATAAAGAGTTATAGTGTGTTCTTGTTCCAATTACATATTTTTACAATCCTATTGCAGTGGTGTTTGCTTATGTTATTCAGAATTCATCTTTGATGCTCTGAATTCCTACATAGACAAACTGACTGTGTTTTTTACAGTTTCACATGTGTATCTCTTGACTAAAACTCTGATATGCCTCAACTTCCATGCTAAGTATATTGTTTGGTTTTACTGAGACTATTTTGACACCATAAGCCCAATATGTACTTTCTAATGTGATTTTCAACCTAATTTTATCATTTATGTGGTTATTACCCCATATAGAGTTATCCATCTATATTTTTATCAAAAATCATTAACCCTTGAGAGAGCCCTCTCAGGTTGAGGAGGCTAAGCCTCAATCAAAATATTGGTTTGAAACAGTTACATGAGATTGATTTGATTAGAAGCCTATCAGGTATAATTTTGTGATAAAATTATTCATCACATGATGTCTACCATCTACCATTTGCCCATCCAATGCTCCATAAGTGAAGCAGTCATCGGAATGCCCAAAGAATATTTGGGCCACTAAATCATCACTACTCATCAGTGACAGTGTTGATGATCTCCATGATAGTGCATATGTTACCACATGGCCCTCTCCATATACAATGTTGAACTCATAATCCTGCATTTTACTGATCCACCGTTGTTGCCTCTTCTGTAGTTTTTTCTCCTTCTCGAAAAGATGTCGGGGACTATGGCGGTTGGTTTTCACCCGAAATCTATTTCCCATAAAAAACTACTGTAATTTGACCAATGCATGCATAATGGCCAATATATCTTTGTCGTAAATAGAATAAGAAATCTCATGTGATAGTAACGTCCGGTTCTCGAAATTTGTTGTATAGCTTCCCTGGAGTATGACTATGCTAATCCCATTCTCCGAAACTCGACACTCCAACACAGTGTCGTGTGCAACTCAACAATGTAAAACTGGGATAGCTATACATCTCCTCCTTGAACAAGTCAAGGGTCCTCTGCACAGTGATATTCTGCTGCTCCAAAATAGCAAGGTGCTCTAACCCTTGGTCATGCAATTTCCCTGATGGAAAGACCCCAAAAATCTCAATCTAAGGTGTTGAAATAATATGGGGTGGAAATGTTTGCAAACCTTGGATTAGCTGATACTTGGGAACATCTTGCAAAGCTACAAGAGTTCCTCCAACCAGTGCAACTACTTCTCCAACTGTTGGTCATGGTGATGGTTTCTTATCTACTGCTGCACCAATGTTGGTATCTGCTTCCTCTTCCTCTTGCATGTAATATTCCAAAAATTTAGACTTCATCTAAATGGAATATTATAGTTTGTTTTATCACTAGGTAGGTGAATAAGTGGGTGGGGGGACTCATAAAACCCATTTAGAAGGAATAATAACACTCCTAATATGAAAGGAGGAATAATAAGCAGCTGGATTAAGCACCTTTGGGTGTGAACAGGGATTAGATCATGTTGATTCAGTCAACTTTGACCAAATCAACAGCGCTGTCATGGAGGAATAGTCTTTATGATGAGACAGCGCAGTTTTAGTGGAGGACAACTTGCATGAGCTTGGTGGCAAGTATGGATGGGACCCAATGTGAGGAGGCTCTCATGCTATATATGGAGGTGATAGAAACCATTGTTATTCATGTTTTGGATTATTATTTTGTATATGGTCTGTTTAGACTACTTGCATTCTTCAACTATTTAGTTGAGATTGTTGTGTTGTTTAGCACAGGGTGTTCCTGATCGGGAATCCCACCTCTTCCCTTGAGGAGATATTGGAGGAGTTTGCACTATCCTTCCACAATCAAGCATTTGGACAAGCTTTAGTCTCATGTACAATGCAGTTCTGTTTAGAGTTGTGTTGTGTTGCAGGGGTGTAGCAGTGGAGGAGAGAAATCTCCAATTTTTTAGCTTATTTTCTAGTGAGGGGACCAACCCTTCACCTATTGAGTTGATTGGGTGTTTTTGTAGCTGATAGATCATTCCTTCAGCCCCATATCAGCAGTCATTCCCAGGGAGTGCGTAATTCAGGCAGCAGAAATGCAGTGGGCAACTCGAAAAAGGCCGAAAATCCAAACTTAAAATATGGCCAAACCATTTCTGGGTTTTTTTGGGTTTTTTGAGTAGAGTCCGTGGTTGAAAGCGCGGATCATTCTGAGCACTCTAATGCCTTCCACACATGGTTATTATTCATAATAATAGTAGTTTCCAAAGCAGGAGCAGCAGCACACATTTCCAGTGCTTGGTTTCTTTGGTGTATTTCAGCCATCTTGTGGCTTGAGTGCATTCATTTTGGAGCACTATGTAATTTCATTTGATGTTTATATATAATGAGATAGCTCAGTTGTTTTCTTCCCATGTTTATGATGTTTTGATGTATTTCGACATTTTTCCAGTTCTACATGTTTAATTCTTATTTTACCGCAGTTGGAATTGTGCATATGTTCTATATTCCTGTCTTTTCCATTTTGGAATATTATAGTGGTATCATATCATAATCTTGGCTCAGCCTGTGGAACTCAGCCATTATGCTATCAAGAGAAGAAGGAGAAGAAGAGATGTACAGAAAGGACAAAGAGAAGACTCCATTATTTGGAGGAAGAAGGGAAGAGAAGCTCTCAAAGCTTCTTTCTAAATCTATATAGAGAATTAAAGGAGATCTCAAGAAAATGAGAAGGGAGATGGAATCTCCAGAGGAGTTTGGATCTAGAGCCAAATCTAGATTTGCATGTGATAGGAGTGAGCATGCAGCTACACCCTATTATGCACAGCGCAGTCAAATGTCCAAATCTATCATGAGAGAGATGAAAGAAAGAGGAATGCCTAAGAGGGAAACGCTTAGTGATTTTCTACAGGAGTATGAATCTCAAACTGAGAATTTTAGAGAGCATATCACTTTCCAGGAGTTTTTCAAGATGAAGGTGGAGAGGATCACGCAGCATGACATGGATAGATTTTCTCTATCTACTTTTTATGGATCAACAACATGTTCAGCCAGAGCTTGGGTGGAGGATCTACACACCTATTTGCAGCAGCACCAAGTTTCTAAATATGAAGCCATCAGAGTTGTAGCGCTGCACTTTGAAGGTAAGGCCTATGCTCGGTGGATATTTGAGTCATTTTCATTAAAAAATTCCAATATTTCTTCTTATGCAAAGTTCACTAAGAGATTAGTGGAGAGGTTTGATGGAAGACATTCTAAAACACTCTTGGTAGAGCCAAACAAACCAAAACAATCAAAACTTGTGCATGGTTGGAAGAACCTAAAAACTCAAATCCACTTCAGAAAACTGTTGGAAAAGCTCACATCTTGCATAACACCTTGCTAGAAGAAAGATCTAGGTCTCATATCTTTGGACAAGAGGGCATGAAGGTTCCTTTTTCAAAAGAGGATCCTCTTATTGAGCAGGTAACTCCCATTCATATTGAACAGGAAGAGAAGGGTGGGGGCAACAGTGTTGTCACATCTAGAGCATATCTAGTCCCTCATGCAGAGGAAGGAGGAGCACATGATCCAACAAGAGGAATTCTTGTATCATTGCAAGAAATTCCCCAGGATCTCACATGTGGAGGACAAATCACAATCAATGAGAAACATGATTATGAGACATTTCAGATGGAAGGAGAAGGTAGGGAGTAAGGTCAGCATCACTTGATGAGGAGCACACACCCCTATCTATTTTAGAGAGCTAATGCAAAGAGGAGGCAAATTGATTTGCATTGTGAGGGAAAGGGAAATGTTTCCCATCCATATGTACAGTCTACTCTTGACATTGATGTCTCATTACATGGAGGCATTCCACCTGGGAGGCCACCAGATCTGGAGTTGGTAAGAGAGATCTTGCCCTTTGGTTCACCACTCTTAGATTCTGGAGAGGTGAAAACTTTGGAGAAGTCTAGTACAGCGCAGAGATTTTGGGATAGAATCAAGGAGGAGGGAGACACTCTCCCATTTTCAGTATTACCCACTCTCACTACATATATTGCGCTGATAGAAGTCGCTGAAGTGATGGAGGATGGCACCTTCATGGTGCAAGGGATCTGCTCCATGGATTTGGAGAAATAGAGGGTACTTCCTTTAAGGAAGGAATCCTCCATACATTGGAGTAGATGGAGGCCACTCATGCTTACATTGGCCAAGATCAGGAGGTTCTTTTTGGATGATAACTTCTCATGGGAGGCCAACTTCCAAAGATCACTACTTCTATCTGAGCATGAGCAGCTGCATGATGAGCATGGCAGCATTTTGGAGGATGACTTTAGCATGATGGATGTCAAAGGAGAAGACAGCAGCATGTGGAGAGCTTCAGATTTCAGATCATCAGTGTTGTCTCTTAGGAGGATTGATCCATATTGGAGGTCTCAAATCTTGGTAGAGTACTCCAAGGATCTTGGTGCTTGCAGGATACTTGATGACCCAGAGGGAGATGAAAGATACATGGTGATTGGTGAGGTCATCTATTCTTATGGTAGAATCTTCTTGACTAGAGTTTCTGAGCTCAAGAGGAAGCTACTCCATGCAACACATGTGGACTTTATTTCCATGCACTAAGATGCATTTCATACTTTGATGGAGGAATTCACTTGGGAGGGCATCCAGCATGATATATATCAGCATATGGAGAGATGCATAACCCAGATGGTGATGGAGAGGATGTCACAGCCACTTCCCTACTCTTTGGAGGTGAGGGATAATTTCTGGTTGAGCCATTTCAGCTCAAGGTCCCAAGTACATCGTGGAGAAGGTACAATTTCACATTATGTTTTGTACTTCTTTACTTTATATGAGCAACATGTTATAACAAGGATGATTATCCCTTCTTTCATATTATATGATGATGTGCTTGAAGCCACTTGCAGCATTGAGATTGGCTATTTTATTGGTGGTTTGTGGGGGAAGCCACATGATTCTTGGTGTGCACCATTGACACCACATTGTACCTTCATGATTCTATCTTATAGAATGATTGTGGCAGCAAACAAGTGGCTAGGAGAGCACTTTTTATTCTTTGATTTGAGGCAGGTAGGGGATGCACTGCGTTGGTTCCATGTGAGGAACTATGTTCCACTCTCTGGTTGTCATATGGCAACTTGTTTTCATTGGTTTTTGCCTCCATGTATTGCTGATATTCTTATGTTCATGGGGATCTTTTTTTGGGGAGTTCTAGATGAGTTGGAGATGCCCATTGGGAGTATGATCCTCCCTACTTTACATGTTGTATGTTTCAGGAAAACAATGGGCAAACCATGATTGCCACATCACACCTCTTGTCTTCATATGGGAGGATCCATTTGAAGAACTTGAGTTCTTGGAGGAGGTACTTCGTGGCTGATTTATTTTATGTGGTAACTTGGGCCATTCTTGGAGGCCATGAAATTTTAGCCCAAAATCAGTATAATCCTCACACATACCATAAATGGAGAGAAAAACAACTTGGGTGGAAGAATTTAATCTCTCCATATGGGCCCAACACATTGCATGAACCAGGGGTTGAGGATTCTTTTGATGAGCTACCTAGAATGGCTCATTTCATTTAGATGATAGCATGGGTATGGGAGACTCTCATTGGGGATGAGATTCCATATGTTTATCATCACTCCTACCTTTAGGATGCCATTGGACAACAAGAAGGTTTCCACTTACACCTTCCACTTTCTCATGATGTACACCATTTGGTTTGGCATACTTGGCAGGAACCATTGGAGAGAAAATTTATTGCAGATTATGTTGAGTTGTGGTGGAAGATATTGATGAGGAGGCCATAAGAAGAGGAAGGGAGGAATTTTGCTCCACATTTATAGTTTCTTGAGGACAAGCAACATTTTGGAGGGGAGACTGTAATATTCCAAAATTTTAGACTTCATCTAAATGGAATATTATAGTTTGTTTTATCACTAGGTAGGCGAATAAGTGGGTGGGAGTCTCATAAAACCCCTTTAGAAGGAATAATAACACTCCTAATGTGAAAGGAGGAAGAATAAGCAGCTGGATTAAGCACCTTTGGGTGTGAACAAGGATTGGATCATGTTTATTTAGTCAACTTTGACCAAATCAATAGCGTTGTCATGGAGGAGTAGTCTTTATGATGAGACAGTGAAATTTTAGTGGAGGATAACTTGCATGAGTTTGGTGGAAAGTATGGATGGGACCCAATGTGAGGAGGCTCTCATGCTATACATGGAGGGATAGCAACCATTGTTATTCATGTTTTGGATTATTATTTTGTGTATGGTCTGTTTAGAATACTTGCATTCTTCAACTGTTCAGTTGAGATTGTTGTGTTGTTTAGCACATGGTGTTCCTGATCGGGAATCCCACCTCTTCCATTAAGGAGCTCTTGGAGGATTTTGCACTATACTTCCACAATCAGGCATTTTTCCAAGCTTCAGTCTCATGTACAACACAGTTCTGTTTAGATTTGGGTTGTGTTGCAGGGGTGTAGCAGTGGAGGAGAGAAATCTCCAATTTTTTAGCTTATTTTCTAGTGAGGGGACCAGCCCTTCACCTATTGAGTTTATTAGGTGTTGTTGTAGCTGATAGATCATTACTTCAGCCCCATATCAGTAGTCATTCCCAGGGAATGCGTATTTCAAGTAGCAGAAATGCAGTGGGCAACTAAAAAAAGGCTGAAAATCCAAACTTAAAATCTAGCCAAACCATTTCTAGGTTTTTATGGGTTGTTTGAGTAGAGTCCATGGTTGAAAGCACGGATCATTCTAAGCACTCTCATAGCCTTCCGCACATTTTTCTTCTTCATAATTGTTAGACTCCTATACCAATAGGTGTCATTTTTCATGATTGTCTTGATTGAACTATGGAATATGTTCAAACCTTTTTCTTGAGCAAAGGTGTTCCATATTCTTGAAAAACCAAAAAATCAAATAATTTAAAAAATGTAAAGAGGGTATACCCTAAAAGAAAAATCAAAGGGTTAAAAGAATAAAAATGGCCAAAAAGTAAAAGAAATGAACCCCAAACAAAAAATAGGCCAAAGAAAGTGTGCAAATCCAAATGCCACTACTTTTTACTCTGATGTAATAAACAAATTGTGTGCAACTTGTATTTTATGCCACAATTCATGAATAGTCAAACTGTTTAAGCTTGGCTAGTTCATTTTTCAATTTCATGTTGTAGAATAGAGAATAAATATCTGACCAAACAATTTAATCTTGGCAGATAAATAGATAGGTAGAGTGAATAAAGGGTGCTCAACAGCTTAATCTGAGCCCTTGGATGTAATAAGGGTAGAATTAGATAGATTTGCCTTGTAAAAAAGAAAAGATTGATAAGGGTTTGCAAGTCTAAATGCACCCTAATAAAGAAGAGAAAATGGTAGTATTGAGTAGATAGGGTAGGTAGATGGTGCTGCAAAGTGTTATCTGATGAATGATGCTGCTACATGTTTTTGATCCTTTACTTTCATCACAAGTACTAAAGCAGGAAATACACTGGAAAATCACAGCACGCAAAGTCAAATTCATTAACTTCCCTCATCACTTTCCCCTCAAAAGTTTTACTAATTTCCCCCAAAGTACTAGGGTACTTGGAGATCAAAAGGGCTCAAGGCATTTCCTTGACTTCTGGAGGGACCGGACCCTCGGCCTAATTATCAAAAAGACCTAAGTACTTGAGATAATTCATCTTTACAATCATCCATCTTTAACCTTGTCCTAAGTAAAATCCCCTTTTACTTAGGAACATCATGCAAAATTCCATAAAAATCCCTCATCATAACTTGCCATTCTAAGTTTAAGTGTTGAAGATAAGATATTGCAATTTACTTCAAAAGTTTTCACTTTCTTAGATGTGCAAAAATATTTTGAGTTTCCTTGTCCTTTGCCATATTAATGTTTAACTCTATTTTACTAAATCCCTTATGAAATACCCTATCCTAAGTATATAACTCCCTTTTTATAAATAACCCAAAAGACCCCTCTATTATATAGTTTAACCAAAGTAATTATTTCCCCGTGCATTTAAAAGAAAACCCATTATATAAGCCCTTTGGTTAAATATATCTTTATATTATAATCCCGCCCTTATGGTAATTAAATAATGTTTATTGGTTACCATATAATAAAATATATATACAAAAACTTTAAACATGCAATATGTATGTTTAAACACAAAAATGCAAATAAAACTTTGGAAAAGTCTCTGGCCACCGTGGATTTTCCACCTGGCATTCCACTTAACTAAACCCCGCCGCAACCCCTTTCTTACGCATACGGGATTAATTAGTCATCAGGACTAATTATTAACCTTTTTCCGCCTATTAGATATTCCCCGGAGTGATTAAATAATGTTAAAAAATGTTAAAGGTCCGACGGGCCCACACCTGAAACCTCCGCTTATTCCCCCATCACTTCAACCGTCGGATCAACCCTCCGCAGATCAACGATCCACGTGAACCCCGCTACCCATCCTTTGTGAGAACTTTAACGAGCGGGAAATGGGTGGTATTTGAACAGTTCACCTTCCACGTGGCGATCACTTTGTGGAATC
Organism: Pinus albicaulis; assembly: GCA_034641835.2. Lineage (NCBI taxonomy): Eukaryota > Viridiplantae > Streptophyta > Pinopsida > Pinales > Pinaceae > Pinus > Pinus albicaulis. Next base: position 116,848,672 of record CM076576.1, read on the forward strand.
GCTGCCCTCCCGAATAATACCACCCTCAACCAAAAGCGGTGCGGGGTTACCGCTTACCACTTACCGCCCGACCTTCGGCCACACGCAAATTGCGTACGCCGACACGCCGCCCTGAAAAAAAATAAAAAACCCTTTTAACTTGTAAATAAAGCCATTTTTCCGTGTTTTTCTGTTATTTTCGTTATTGAAAACGACAAGGTTCTCGTTACGATTTTCGAAATTTCTACGAAATTGATCGATTCACTCCAAGATTTCGCTCGCAGACTCAGAAACAAGTACATTCCGCCATCACTCACGGTTGTTGAACTGCCAAATTCTTCTTCTAAAAACAGCATTAATCCTTTTCCGCTCTCGATCGCAAGTAAAACTCGCTTTTCTTTTGTTTTTCGCTGAATCTAAGCTTAAATCATATTCCTAAGATCATTTCTAGTTTACGATCAGAATTGTTCCCTTGAACTCGCAATTGTGCCATTAATTTCCTTCAAGAAGTTCAAATCACGACATTTCGTGAAGAAAACCCAGAAACTGCCATTTTGAACACACAAGAACCTAAATGGGAGTTCCTGTAGCCTGGAATGATGCTCCATTTTGAACCTGGTTAAAACCTCACTCCCTTGTCCATTGAGAAATTGCTTGAAAAATCTACTCAGTTGTCCCCTGAAGAGGTGACCAGAAGATCACATCCTTGGATAAATAGTCTTAATACTAGTCATAAGATTTGTTTACTCCAAGATTGTTATCAAATCTATTCAAACAGAGGTTAGAAAGCATAACAGCTAAAGAGTATCAGTGGTTAAAGTGTATCAGGTAAAAGTCAGTGAAAGTTAAAATGATGTTACAGAGCAGTCAAAGGTAAATAGTAAAAGTAAATACAGAAGGTAGTAAAATGGTAAAAAGAGATGAGAATACTTTCACCAATAGTGAGGTTTGTCTAAAGTGAAAGTAAAACAGTCAAAAGAGCAAGAAAGTAAAAAGATGAAAAAACATAACAAGAAGGAACATTTTTGCAGAAATTGCATATTTTAGTCATAGTTTTGCAGAAACTATTGTGATCAATCCAAGATGAATTTTACAAAACGGAAGGAGGTTTATGTTCTTAATGGGTCTATCTACGAAAAACTCTCTCACTTTTCTAACAGCCATTATGGTTTTGGAAATATTAAACAATGTTGGAAAGCACTTTTTGCAGAAAATTCCAGTTTAAATCATCGTTTTGCAGAGAATATTGTGGCCAATTAGAAATACATTTTACAAAACTGAAGGAGGTTTTTGTTCCTAAGAGACCCATATACAAAAACCTATCTCAGTTTTTCCACAGTGATTTCAGGCTGAGAGTTACATGTACATCTTTAGAGGTTATTTTTCAGACTCTGTAAAACTCTGTTTTACACATCTTTTTGCAAAGCATATTGTGCAGAGCTGGAGAGGAATTTTAGGAAAGTAAACGAGGTTTATCTCACACACATATTTATCTACAATAACCTCTTTCACTTTTTACATATCTATTACGGATTGAGAAATAAAAAGATATCATTGGACCCCAATTTTGCAGAATTGTTGGAGCAGAATGCACAAAGAAAGGAAGCAGTTAGTGACTTGGATGCCTCATCATCAACTAAGAGTTGGATCAGATTCGAATTCTTCTCTTTTTCATCACCTATCCATACAAAATAGTGCCAAATAGATGCATTAGTTTGAGTGTCCTTTAATTAAGTTCTATTTATGTAAATAGTTCGAGAGATTTGTGAACCAATTTTGATATTTGTTTCAAGATATTTTAGTTTAGAATTTGTATAAATACTCCACTCTTGGAAGCATTTGGGGTGGATTCTATTACTCTGCTGTAACACTGAGATTTTCGGAATAAAATCTTTTGGAGAAGTTTATTTGTGGCTTGCTGGATAACGATTTGAAGCACTGGACTTGTTGCAGGATTCATGTGTTGGACTACAGTTCAATAAGTGTTTCTACCTTTTGTCTGAAATTTTATATTAGTTTTTAATACCATCATATCCATTTCTGAATAATTTACATAAAAGATTGAAACAAAATTTGCTTAATTGTACTCTGTTTTCAAATGTGGTTATTCTTAATGTTTTCTTCTAAATTAGTTATAAGCATGAATTCTTAAATGCTCCTGCTTTGCTAATTTAAACATTGTTGATTACTATAACAAAGAATCCTTCATTGCTCTTTGTTTGTAGTCATTTCTCTTCTTTCTCTTGAACATGGTGAAAGATTCTTAGCTGCCTTTCATCCCTTCAAGATCATCCCATCCACTTTAAATTTTAAGGATTGTTCTCTGTCTAGCTATCTTGCCCTGTAATACCATCTTGTGCTTAGAATAGAAATCCAGTAAAGCCATCCTTTGAGACTCCATAGCCCAATGGACTGAAAGCTCTCAACCTTGCCCTTAGTTTGTGGATTCCACCATTTTCCCAAAACAAATTTCGAATCTATAACTAGCCTAAAACCTTCCAAGAACAAAGATAAATCATAAAGAGAGAGCCGTCTCTGGATGCAGATTGGCTAGATTCTGCATCTAAAAGGTTGGTTTGTGGTTACCTCGGGTATACTTTCCTCTTACACAACTTCTAGGAAAACCTGAGTGATAACATAGTGGCGACCATACTGGGGATCTGAGTCATTTTATTGATACTATTGTTTGATTTATAAGCTATGGACAGAGTCTGAAGATCAGCCAGGTAGCCTTTGAAATTGCTTTTGCTCTGCAATTGCAAAAGTAAATAAACACTGCTTCAGTCTATCTCTGATTTAGCTTATACATTGAACCTTAGTTTCAAATGTTTAATCAGACTCTCTAGTTTAATAAATCTTTGAGAAAATTTTAATTAAAAATCTTAAATTTCTTGAAGAGTTTGTAGAAGTTGTTTTGAAAATTTACAAAAATTTAGTTTCCTGAAGAACTAACTTTCTCTTCAGAATTGTTTTACAGGTTTAGATCTGATCTATGATGGTGGACAGGGATCAGACACACAAAGGTTAAAATCATCCACCCGGCGACTCCAAATCCATTTCACAATCAAGACTCCACTGGAGGAATGAACCTGGAAGAACAATATGGAAAGATCAGGCTTTCAACTTGGATCTTAATCCAAGACATTATGTTCTTTCACGTTAAGAATGGTTTTCAATATGTATTGTATTTTATATAAGGATCTAACTTGGTTGTACAGATAAAGTGGCTTTTCATTATGGCTGATTTTCAAAATGATCCAAGAATAAAACGAAGATATGCTCCCATGAGCAGAGATCACATACCTGGATTTCCACACAAACTACCGAAGGTGAATTGGGGTGAAAATCTGCCCATGTTTCAAGATGAGAATATTGATGATCCTTTACTACATCTCATTAAATTTCATATACACTCATCAAGATTGAAGGGTGATTGGCATGAGGATTGCCTCATGAAGATATTCATGGGAACCTTAGAAGGAAAAGCAAGGGAATGGTACGAAGCTCTCAAACCCGCAAGTTTGTTTTCTCTAAAAGATTTTCATAAGGTATTTTATGAGCATTACAAAGAAGATTTTCCATCTTTATCATTAGCTGAAAATTTTTGTGATCAAGCTGAAGATCTTATACATTACCTTAAAAATATTGATGAAGATTTTGCAAATTGGTCTCCTGAAGATTTATTAGAAGAAGTCCAAAACTTTCATTCTCAAGTTAAATATCATAATAATCAAGAGGAGTTAAACAAAGATGAAATAAGTCGGGAGATAAATCAAGATCCACAAAACTCCTCTGTATTAACAAATGATGTTTCATTTAATGTTTTGAATGAAGTTAAAGAAAATAATCAACCTCATGATCAATTTTTAGATAAGAGAAAAAACAATTGTCATTCCAATCTAAGAATTCAGAGATTGCCACCCCCCCTCACCGAAGAAGAAATCAATTTGCTTCTAAACATGCAACCATCCTCAGAATATTTACATAATGAAGAAATTTTTTCTACTTCTTCTAATGTTGATGAATGTACAAAGGTTTTTATCCATGAAGGGATAGAAGAACAAGTTGATGCTCATGTTATTCTACTTTCCCAAAAAGGCCCATTGCTTGATATCACGCCTATTGAACAAAACAATGATTTTCAAACAGAATGCAACCAATCTAATCAAGATATATTGGGATTGTTGGAAGAGAAATATGTTGATCCAATGTTTATAATTGATGACATTCCTTATTCTGAAGATTTGCCTAAATATGATCAGTATGATGATAATTATGATAATTTCACAAAACAATCACTAGCTATTTTGAGGGATGAGATATTAGAACTTCAGCTTGATGAGGATTTTCTAAGGGATTTCTTTCTTCTTGTTAAATCAAGAAAATGTTCTCCTCAAGTTAAAAAATGGCTTCTTGATATAATTTATGAAAATTATGAAAATGAAATCAAACTTTTGCATTCTGAAATTCAGTCATACAATTTCCGAAATCCTAAAGAATTCTTTGAAAATCTTCCTTCTCCAAAGCAAGAGGAAATTGTACTATCTTTTGACTTTCATATTGAAGATGATTATTCTTTCAAACACAAGATTGAAGAAATAAGTTCATGGACTAATATTCATAATTCAATTGAACAATTAGTCATTGAAGGCCTAGAAGTAAATAACATACATCATGCTTTTATTGATCCTATATCAGATTATATGGAGAATCTTTTGAGCTCAAATCTGCAAACATGTTTTCTCTATAAGGATCAAATACATCAAAAGTGGCCTTTACACATCATATCATTTATTATAAAGGCACATGATCATAACATACTTCCAATTTTGATCACAAGCAATCAAGTTATCCATTTATTTTTACAGCTACTTGATTGGCTTTATTGGCATTTTTGTATTACCTGATTCAATAAGACTTTTAGTAGATTAGAATAGGTAAATGAGTGCTAATAAGCTCAGAATTTTGAGCATTTTTTTAGTTGTCAATTTTCAGCGAGTTTTTCATTAAGTTGGTTTGAAAATTTTTGTGTGTTGTTTTAGTTTCAGATCAGATTTCAGGTTGCAGAAAAAGGACTATATTCAATTCAAGATTTCCAACTAGGAAACGCAATTTTGATTGGATGGTGACTTACTGAAGTTGAAGCCCGAAGTGAAGGCCCTAAGCTTCAGAAGTTTTACTATCATATATACAATAAAGCTACCAGAAGAAGGAGATTACATGGTTTAGTTTGAAGACATTTTGAGGCAACTGACCTGTTGTTCTTGACTTTTCACAAGGAAAAGTCATCCCCAAGTGGAGCCAGTGTTAGACTCCTATACCAATAGGTGTCATTTTTCATGATTGTCTTGATTGAACTATGGAATATGTTCAAACCTTTTTCTTGGGCAAAGGTGTTCCATATTCTTGAAAAACCAAAAAAATCAAAAAAATTAAAAAATGTAAAGAGGGTATACCCTAAAAGAAAAATCAAAGGGTAAAAAGAATAAAAATGGCCAAAAAGTAAAGAAATGAACCCCATCAAAAAGAAAGGCCAAGGAAAGTGTGCAAGTCTAAATGCCACTACTTTTTACTCTGATGTAATAAACAAATTGTGTGCAACTTGTATTTTATGCCACAATTCATGAATAGTCAAACTGTTTAAGCTTGGCTAGTTCATTTTTCAATTTCATGTTGTAGAATAGAGAATAAATATCTGACCAAACAATTTAATCTTGGCAGATAAGTAGATAGGTAGAGTGAATAAAGGGTGTTCAACAGCTTAATCTGAGCCCTTGGATGTAATAAGGGTAGAATTAGATAGATTTTCCTTGTAAAAAAGAAAAGATTGATAAGGGTTTGCAAGTCTAAATGCACCCTAATAAAGAAGAGAAAATGGTAGTATTAAGTAGATAGGGTAGGTAGATGGTGCTGCAAAGTGTTATCTGATGAATGATGCTGCTACATGTTTTTGATCCTTTACTTTCATCACAAGTACTAAAGCAGGAAATACACTGGAAAATCACAGCAAGCAAAGTCAAAATCATTAACTTCCCTCATCACTTTCCCCTTAAAGTTTTACTAATTTCCCCCAAAGTACTAGGGTACTTGGAGATCAAAAGGGCTCAAGGCATTTCCTTGAATTTTGGAGGGACCGGACCCTCGGCCTAATGATCAAAAAGACCTAAGTACTTGAGACAATTCATCATTATAATCATCCATCTTTAACCTTGTCCTAAGTAAAATCCCATTTTACTTAGGAACATCATGCAAAATTCCATAAAAATCCCTCATCATAACTTGCTATTCTAAGTTTAAGTGTTGAAGATAAGATATTGCAATTTACTTCAAAAGTTTTCACTTTCTTAGATGTGCAAAAATATTTTGAGTTTCCTTGTCCTTTATCATATTAATGTTTAACTTTATTTACTAAATCCCTAGTCAAATACCCTATCCTAAGTATATAAATCCCTTTTTATAAATAACCCAAAAACCCCTTTACATAAAGCTTGAACAAAGCAATTATTTCTATTAAAAGAAAACCCATTATATAAGCCCTTTGGTTAAATTATACCTTTATACAATAATCCCGCCCCTATGGTGAATTAGTTGTATTAATTAATTTATCATATAATAAAAATATATATGAAAAAATCAAACTTTAGACATACAATATGTATGTTTAAACCCAAAAATACAAGACCCGAAGTTTTATTTTCTAAACTAAATTTGGGAAAGTCTCGTGCCACCGTGGTTTGTCCACCTAGCATTCCACTTAACCAAACCCCGCCGCAACCCCTTTCTTTACGCATACGGGATTAATTAGTCATCAGGACTAATTAATAACCCTTTCCGCCTATTAGATATCTCCCGGGGTGATTAGATTAAACCTTAAATTATTTTAAAGCCCGACGGGCCCACGCCTGAAACCTCCGCTTATTCCCCCATCACTTCAACCATCGGATCAACCCTTCGCAGATCAACGATCCACGTGAACCCCGCTACCCATCCTTTGTGAGGGACTTAACGCATTTTGAAACGGTATTTGAACAAAGTTGACCTTCAATGTGGTACATCACTTTGTGAATCATTGTCTTGATATGGTCACCTCACTCAAAAGTTGCATAAGCGTAATGCACTTGCATCATCGTTTGTAATTTTTCGCTTTCACGGCCACCCCGCACGCCGATGACGCTCGCTCCCCAGGCACGAAAACCCTTTGAACTAAAGCTTATTTTTCCGTGTTTTTCCGTTATTTTCGTTATTGAAAATCTACAATGCTCCCCGGCTACGATTTTCGAAATTTCTAACGAAATCGTACCCATTCAACTCCAAGATTTCGCCGCACCCGTGTTCAAGTACATTCCCGCCATCACCTCACTGGGAACTGTTTGGTGGCACCGAGACGATCCTTTCCGCCTCCCAACTCAAGCAAACCCGCCTTTTTGTTTTTCGCCGAATTCCGTTAAGCTAAAATCATATTCCCAAGATCATTCCCTGAGGTTTTAAAACTATGAATTGTTCCCTTGAACCTGCAATTGTGCCAATTTCCCTCATTAAAACCAAAAATCACGACATTTCTGTGAATAAAACCCAGAAACTGCCATTTTGAACACACAAGAACCAAAATGGGAGTTCCTGTAGTCTTGAATGATGCTCCATTTTGAACCTGGTTAAAACCTCACTCCCTTGTCCATTGGGAATTGCTTGAAAAATCTACTCAGTTGTCCCCTAAAAAGGTGACCAGAAGATCAAATCCTTGGATAAACAGTCTTAATACTAGTCATAAGACTTGTTTACTCCAAGATTGTTATCAAATCTATTCAAACAGAGGTTAGAAAGCATAACAGCTAAAGAGTATCAAAATAATAAAGTGTACTGTAAAAGCGTTGATAAAGTGAAATGAAGTTAATAAAAGAGTGCTCAAAGGTAAACAAAGAAAAGCAAATAAGGTACAAAAGAAATGGCAAAAAGAGATGAGAATACTTTCACCAATAGTGAAGTTTTGTCTAAAGTGAAAGTAAAATACCAAAAGAGCAAGAAAGAAAAGATGAAAAAACACAACAAGAAGTAATAGCTTTAAGTACCCTGAAACAGTATTAGTCATAGTTTTGCAGAAACTATTGTGATCAATCCAAGATGAATTTTACAAAACAGAAGGAGGTTTATGTTCTTAATGGGTCTATCTACGAAAACCTCTCTCACTTTTCTAACAGCCATTATGGTTTTGGAAATATTAAACAATGTTGGAAAGCACTTTTTGCAGAAAATTCCAGTTTAAGTCATCGTTTTGCAGAGAATATTGTGGCCAATTAGAAATACATTTTACAAAAATGAAGGAGGTTTTTGTTCCTAAGAGACCCATCTACAAAAATGTATCTCAGTTTTTCCACAGTGATTTCAGGCTGAGAGATACATGTACATCTTTAGAGGCTATTGTTCAAACTCTGTAAAACTCTGTTTTACACATCTTTTTACAGAGCATATTGTGCAAAGCTGGAGAGGAATTTTAGGAAAGTAAAAGAGGTTTATCTCAAAAACATATTTATCTACAATAACCGCTTTCACGTTTTACATATCTATTACGGATTGAGAAATAAAAAGATATCATTGGACCCCAATTTTGTAGAATTGTTGGAGCAGAATGCACAAAGAAAGGAAGCAGTTAGTGACTTGGATGCCTCATCATCAACTAAGAGTTGGATCAAATTTGAATTCTTCTCTTTGTCATCACCTATCCATACAAAATAGTGCCAAATAGATGCATTAGTTTGAGTGTCCTTTAATTAAGTTCTATTTATGTAAATAGTTCGAGAGATTTGTGAACCAATTTTGATATTTGTTTCAAGATATTTTAGTTTAGAATTTGTATAAATACTCCACTCTTGGAAGCATTTGGGGTGGATTCTATTACTCTGCTGTAACATTGAGAATTTTGGAATAAAAGCTTTTGGATAAATTTACTTGTGGCTTGCTGGATGACGATTTGAAAGCACTAGACTTGTTGCAGGATTCATGTGTTGGATTACAGTTCAATAAGTGTTTCTACCTTTTGTCTGAATTTTTATATTAGTTTTTAATACCATCATATCCATTTCTGAATAATTTACATAAAAGATTGAAACAGAATTTGCTTAATTGTACTTTGTTTTCAAATGTGATTGTTCTTAATGTTTTCTTCTAAATTAGCTATAAGCATGAATTCTTAAATGCTCCTGCTTTGCTAATTTAAACATTGTTGATTACTATAATAAAGAATCCTTCATTGCTCTTTGTTTGTAGTCATTTCACTTCTTTCTTCTGAACATGGTGAAATATTCTTAGTTGCCTTTCATCCCTTCAGGATCATCCCATCCACTTTAAATTTTAAGGATTGTTCTCTGTCTAGCTATCTTGCCCTGTAATACCATCTTGTGCTTAGAATAGAAATCCAGTAAAGCCATCCTTTGACTCCATAGCCCAATGGACCGAAAGCTCTCAACCTTGCCCTTAGTTTGTGGATTCCACCATTTTCCCAAAACAAATTTCGAATCTATAACTAGCCTAAAACCTTCCAAGAACAAAGATAAATCATAAAGAGAGAGCCCTCTCTGGATGCAGATTGGCTAGATTATGCATCTAAAAGGTTGGTTTGTGGTTACCTCGGGTATAATTTCTTCTTACACAACTTCTAGGAAAACCTGAGTGATAACAATAATAATAGCAGTTTCCAGCGGTAGCAGCACACATTTCCAATGCTTGGTTTCTTTGGTGTATTTCAGCCATCTTGTGGCTTGAGTGTATTCATTTTGGAGCACTATGTAATTTCATTTGATGTTGATATATAATGAGATGGCTCAGTTGTTTTCTGCCCATGTTTATGATGTTTTGATGTATTCCGGCATTTTTCCAGTTCTACATGTTTAATTCTTTTTTTTCCGTAGTTGGAATTATGCATATGTTCTATATTCCTATCTTTTCCATTTTGGAATATTACATTGCACCTCCTGCATCATTCTTGGGACTCTTAATTTCAAATGCTCAGGACCATCTTGCAAAGATGCAAGTGCTCCTCCTACTGATGTAAGTACTTCTATTGTGGTTGGTGGTGGTGGTAGTTGCTCTTCTCTCGGAGTAACAATGTTGACATCTTCCTTTTTCTCCTCATATACTTCCTCCTCAATCTCGGAAAATGTATCAATGGGAAGTGACTTTGGTTTTCTTTTGTCATACCTCTCTACCAACCTTTGAGTGAAGTCTACATACATAGTCACTCTTGCATGCTCCATATTTTTGAACCACCAATCATTTGCTTCACCCTCAAGGTGCAGCGTTGCAATCTCAATGGCCTCCTTTTCTGCTACTGGGTGTAGCTGGAAGAAATCATCTAACTTCTTCATCCAAGATTTTTTCGTGCATGTGGATGACCCATCAAATGTAGGCAGGAAGAATATATTTCTACTGCGGGGTCTCTGGTTCTCTTTAATCTGGAAAAGCTATTGGAGAGTCAGATTCTCTTTTAATGCTCTAGATTGAGATTTGCACTCTGCAAGATAATCACTTAGAGTCTCATGCTCCAAATTTCCTCCATCTACATGCCATTCATTTCCTTATGCAAGGAAAGTGGACATAGTAGAGTGTTGTGGAGCTTTCTGCACCGCTGATTACTTATGTTGCTGATAGGAAGTGCTCGAACCTTCCCCATTCTGAAACCATCTTGAGATTTCCCTCTGCCTTTCCCTTCTCATTTATTTAAGCTCCATGGTGAGATCCTGCATAGATCTGAAGAGAAGTGGAGAAAAAATCAATCCCTTTTCCATTGTAGACCTCTTCTTTTTATGATGTCATGAAATTTAGTGCCCACAAGCTGAGCCAAAGATTATGCTCTGATACCATTGTAATATCCCAAAATAAAAAAATACAGTAATATAAAACACAATAACTGGAAACTACAGCAATATGGAAATAAATCGTAAACACCATCAAAATAGACAAAACAGTTGAGTCATTTTATTAATCAGGAGGTGGAATACAAGTACAAAATTTCTCAAAAATAGCAATACTCAAGCCGACAGAGATGGCTAGAGTGACCCTCAATTCCTCTCACTGAGAACACTACGTAACTGTTGCTCTGCTGGAGACCCTACTGTGTTGCCCTTGCTGGAAATGTTGGAAATGTAACTGCTGGATGAAAAGGGGTGGATAGATAAGTTTGTTTCGGAGCTTGGAAAATGTTGAGATTTGGAATTCGGACTCTATGATGAAAACCCAAAATAACCCAGAAAGGATTTCCGGATTGGCTAACCTTGGAAAATCACCCTCCTAGGGCTTGCAATACGTAACTGCTGGGTATGTAGATTTATGGCATGAACTGAAAGATAAAATAGCGGCAATAACACTCAATCAGCTCAATATTGAAGGGCTAGCCCCTTCTCTAGATTCCCAAGTTGGAATCTTGAGTTCTAGCTCCTCCTCTCAAGTTGCATCTGTTGAACTGCACAATTGTTGTAAGTGACTGCATTTTCAAGAAGGATGAAATTGTATCCTGTTACTAGATGAGTCAATACGGCCCATAACTAATGGAAATGATCCCACTAAAGTGATGGAATTATCCCTCACAGGATTCCAAGCTAAGATACTTGGAACTTCCTTCCTCCTCTGAAACTACACTGCTGGAATGCGTAATTCTTGCAGGAATTGCTGCTGCATAGAGGATTAGAATGATGCCCTGATGTAAGATATAGCAATGCTTCTCTCAGAGGACTAAAATGGATGCACAAAGTGAAGGGTTGATCCCTCCATGGGTTTCTCAGCTGAAATACTGAGAACTACCTTCCTCCCCTCAAACCCTAAGGCGGGAATGCGTAATTCCTGAAGTTGTAAATGCTGAAGAGAGGGGTTGAATGTGGCAAAATTTCCAGATGATGAATGTATGCTCAAAGAAACCTTTTCGAAGTAGGCACTCAAAGTCCCCCTATGGATAAGGGTGGGATCTCTGCTCGGATACACCCGTGTGCTAAACAGCACAACAAACTTAGCTAAACAGCCGAAGCGTGCAAAGAAATTTGTAAACGACAATACAATATAAAAATCCGAAATGAATCCCTTTGATACTATCATCTCCCTTTTATGGTTGTGAGCCTTCCCTAGCCTTGGCCCACCTCATAACTGCGCTGCACATGTGGCCACTAGCCTCCATAAGGACTGCGCTATCCCCCCATGATCTCCATCATCTCTGCAATTACTCTCCACTCCCTCCATCATGTGTGAATTTAATGCATCACTTCCTCTATCACTTCATCATTATTCCTCTATGATCTTACATTTATTCCTCCACTATCTCCATCATCTTCCTCGTTATTTTTCTATGATCTCCACTCTTCCTTCATCAATAAACTACTCCACTACTCGATAATGCGGATCCACTACCTAACTAACCCACATTCACACAACATAAATGGATTTTATTCATCTATTGGGTTTATGGGTCCCTCCACCCTTTTATTTACCTATCTAAATAAGAAAATTAATAACTTTAATATTCCAATTACCCGATGTCAAATTTGGAATATTACACTCTACTAACTGAGAATTTTGGCGCACCTTATCAAATACTGCTCCATCCCTCCAAAAACAAGGAAAATTTTTAGGGAAATACTCCTCCAAAAATATCCCCAAATCCCCAGATCACATCAGCCCCAAGTGGTCACTCCCTCAGCTCCCACATGTGCCCAGAAATTCCTCCTGTGCAAGCCCACATAGTTACCTAGATGGCCACGCTGCTTCAACAAAACACATCCCTAATTTGGCTAACCTTTTCCCAAAAATATAAAACAAATGTAAGTGTAAGGCTCTACCAGAAACCTCAGCAATGTATTTTCTCTTTGCTGGCCACGTCAAGAAAACCATGCTCCCCTGCTACGCCCAGGAAACTGCAAGCAAAAACCGATGACTGGTCTGGAGAAGAAGTTGAACGAACCCACAAGTAAATCAATCTCCCTCCTTGGGCTGGCACTCAAATTCCACCGAAGCAAGGGTTGAGAAACATGCTTGAGAATATCATGTGCAGGCTCGGCTAAGCAGCTCAAGCGTGCTAAGTGAAAATGGTTGTCAAAGTGTCAAAAAGCCCTTGTAGTTGTCATCCTCCTTTTATTTATACTTGTCTCCTTGCCTCCTCATGTGGGTCCCTCCACATATCAATTTTGACCTACTTCCCTTATCAATTTAAATTTCTTCCCAATGGCATGTGCGTTTCATGAGGGGTGGACCCCATGTTCCACTAGCCAAATAATTTCGGCCTCCCCTTCTCCTAATCATTATTTCCCAAAAGCACCTTGGCCCCCAAAATAGTCAAAAATAAAAAATTATGATTCTTCCTTTAGCAAAAAGTATTTTAGGAATGGACATTACATTCCCTCAGGCCATCTATTGGTAACCTCCAATCTCCCCATCGTGCGTAAAGAAATTCACCCGCTTATGGTATCAGATCCCATTGACATAAATCCTTTGTCACACAATAACATCTTTATCTAGATAAAGAATGATATCAATTTTTTTCCTTGCAATCCTTTGAAAAAATCCCTTTTGGTTGCACTATATGACTAAGTAACCTCTATAGCAAACTCTACAACATAACCGTCCAAGACATTGTTCATCCAAAGGTCTACAACATGTGAGATCTTGTTTCTTATAAAGTTTACCCTTTGGATTAATTCAAGAGTCCAATGGTGTGGTACAATAGAGCACCATTTTTCAATCTCCTCTAATAGTCTTTGCAACCACTCGGCCAAAAAAAATGGGAATTCAATGAAGAAAATTTCATGAAAATCTATAAATATGTACCTTTTTAGCCATTATGCAGGACTGATTCACTAATTTCTGGCTTGTTCCACCACAATTTTGATTTCTTTTGTTTGCACCAATTGTTGTTCCTTAGTACATCTCCACAACCCCTCTAATGATATATCTTGGTATTGACAACGAAACCATTTGTTGGCATGTAGAGAGTAGACCCGAGTTCAAAATGAATTAGCCAACAAAACTTGTCAGACACCAACCCTTTCGGCAACACCTACAAGCAATTGAAGTCTCACTTAATGGATCTCTGATGGATTGTAGGAATTTTTATAGTTTTGTAGTGATGAAGGAAACATAGATCCTACGATATCGCTATTATATTCAACACATCGTCACTTCTCATTATTCATATAAATAATTTGAGGTATACCCCTATTATACATAGTAAATCCATTATTCATAAATAATTAATAGAGACTTGGTATAGAAATAGACACTCCATCACATTATGCACAAACACATAAAATAATTCGAACTAGATCTTTTTTTTATCATTGCAAAGTCTTCATTACTATCATGTTTGACGTGTCTCACCAGCCTAATAAATCAATATTACAACATGAATTGACATATCAGAAAATACACCCTCCAGTACTACTTTCCCTTAAACTATTTATAGTTTACATTTTTTGTGCAAGCTAGCCAAAAACCCCATTTTACCATGGGAAACAAATTTTAAAGGTAACATGCCTAGAGATGAAGTATCTTGAACTATCAAGACAACTGGAAAGAGTTCCCAATTTAATGAAAACTTGATTTATGTATCATCTTTTGTAACTAGAGATGACAATGTAACTTCTTCTTGAATTCTATGTTTTCTCTATAGTTGTTTCTCTTAATCCTCTGCCTCTGAGATTGAATGTCTATTGTGTCTTTGAAAATCCTCTTTTTATATTCTTCTATTTTGGTTGAGGAGTGTCCAAAAAAGATTTTGTGAAGTCTGAAAATTTTCCTAACTAATTTGATTAATTTGAATTGGATCTTGTTCCAACACATCTCTATTTGCAAACTTTTTTATGTTTGGTTTGTCCACATGCTTGTAAGGGGTAAATCCTTGTTTAAACCTTCTTTTGGATATAATTTTGTGGGGATCATATCACCAAACTTATCCTTGAGGGAAATTCATTTATTTTAACATTTCTTCAACTTATTGAAGTGTTTCTATAGTATTAATTAAGAAATGTCCCTCTTCTTTCTTCAGTTTAAACATGGTTGGATGTTTCTTTGATAAAAAATGAATCTCATCAGAGTTGAGGCTTTATTTGATTAACTCAAGAGAAAATATTATCTTTAGTAGAAAAAATGGAAGCATGCAAAGAGGAGATTCACAACCATATATCCGAATTTTCGTAAAATATTTAAACAAATACCATTCCCCACTGTAGTTTCTCGATTGAGCTGAAAAATATTCTTGATTTCATGAAATACTCTGGGATGGTACTCGTCAAATGCTAAATGATATGCATATGATAAAAAATTATTGATAGACTCAATAAAACCTAGTGATGTGGATTGAATAATTATATTGTTTTCCATCCATAATGATGCTTTGAGAATGGAAAAGTGGAGGAATTAGAGCTCCGGGCCATTTTTATTAGCGGGGCCCAGTTTGGCAAATTGGGGTATCAAGCCTTCTGGGAGTGTTTTGAGGTATTAAATGAAATTTTTTGGGGTTAAAATTTTATCGATTTAAGGCGACACATTTTTTTCTATTCTACATATTAGACCTTTCCAATGGTTCAAGAATTGCATCAATCTGAGTTAGTATGAAAAAGTTAAGCCACTAAAAAATTGACCATCCTTTTTTCACCACCATAATTCGAGAGGATGCCACATCAGCCCCCATTATTAATGGAAAATGGGATATCCATGTTATTATGATGAACAAGCCTCTAGAAGAGTCCATATTATAACTATGGTTAAGATTTGAGGTAGTCAAACCTAACCACTAGTAGGTTATCAAGTTGTGTTATAACCGGGCTACTAGGAGGAAAAAAACTTCCATTCTTTCGAGTGCATTTGTTCCATGGCTAAGAAAAAATATATAAGAGGTAAATCAGATAGAATACATAGAAATTAGTTGTGCATTGTAGTAGCCCATAGGCCAGAGGCCATACTTGTTTGTACTCGCATACATTTTCTATTCCGAGAAAGAGAGCAAAGTTACCTCCTCTTTTGGCTAGGTTTTTCTCCCAAAAGGGTGTCCCAAGTCATATCTTGTGTAAAATGTGTGTATGAGATTTTATTTTTTTGTTTTATATTTTCTTCATAATTTTTAATTCATGTGCATGCAATATTAACAATATTCTACATATCTGGAAATATTAAAAGAAATAAAATTGTAATAGTGTAGAATTTCATATTTTAAATATACTTTTATCAGATCAGTTGTGACAAATTGTCAAATGGAATATCCATGGTATTTTACGGATCGTATTGGTATAAGAGTAGGTTTCTTTGGGTATATTGTGGATATTTGCGGGGGGTCTAGATCGGTTGGGCCAAAATTCATACAACCCTAATCATGGTTGATGAATCTATGAATAACCCTTGTGATCCTGCAAAGGAGAGGTTTTTGTGGTTGGAATAAAAATTCGCAGATATAAATTGTAATTTAAATCTCCTCATGGTGGCCCTGAGCAATAATCTTGGGACATGCAGAGAAGATGGGGGTTCTAACGTGTTATCACCCAAAAAAATGAAGCATCATTTGAAAAAGTTAAATAGGTTCATCTATCAAAAGTAGGGTTGTAGGATTCATTTTTTATATTCTTGGTCAAAGGAAAATTTTAAATTTTTCTTGTTTAATCTTACCCTAAGGTCTAAACCCACTCATTTTCAAATCCCCTCATGTCACATCATTCATAATTTTCTGACAGATTTCAATTCCCAAGGTTTTTGTACCGAAAATGTCATTTTAGCCAAGAAACCACAGTTTCATAGTGAAATACACTGAGAAATGTCACTTTTCGCTATGAAACTGCTAATATTTTCATAGCGAAAACACCTAGATTTACACTAGATACGCTACGAAAGCGCGGTTTCATGTCTGTCTTGTCAGATTAGCTGTTAGGTGTCAGAATATCGTTGGGAAAGGGTAAGTTAGATAAAATTTGAGTCACGGGGGGATAAAATAAAGGTACATGGTCAAGTCTGAACTCATCATCACCAGTTTAGGCAAGTATGAGTCATCATTGGGTCATGAGAATCATCAAAACTTCAAAATCTTTCCTAATTCGGTCATTTATCATTTCTCATTCCTTCTTTGCGTGATATCGAGCTCTGGAGAGCTATTGCATTAAGTCAAAGTTGTGGCTAGTGTTTTCAAAGGTTTAAATTGAGCACTATCAAGCGAGGATGCAAACTATCAAGCGAGGCTGCAAATCATCAAGCGAGGCTGTGAAGACATTAAATAAACCATGGAAAGAAAAAAGAAGGACAAATAAGGGTGGCCAATTTCTGAGATATGAACCAGCAGATATGAATTTGATCAATGAAGACCCAACAGCTGTGGAAGTCTTCAGAAGGACAGGTTGCTTTCTGTTTTGTGAGAGATTACAAGGCTGCCATGTACAGGTTTCCAAAGAGTTTGCTTTAAACTTCAACGGAACAGCCACCAAAGTGGGAATGCTTAATATTTTTATCACACCCAAGGTTATTGCAGCAACTACATGGATTCCAATGGGACAGGATAAATGGTTCAAAGGCTTCAAGTTCAACGTGGAGCAGTACAAAGAATTTATGAAGCCTGAAAACAGTGAAATGGATCTCACTAATGCCATTCCAAGGAGCTGCATAAAGGACAACTACTCAAAATTGTTGCTCATCATCCAAAATTATTTTACTTGTGAAGGGAGATACCATAAAGTCTACTCATATCATTTCAAGCTACTTCTACACTTTACTGGTAAGATTTCCCTTGATCTGCCTTTCTATTTACATAGAAGTTTGTCAAAAATGGCAGATAAGGTCCAATCAAAATCTGAAGGGAGTGAGACTTCATTATTTCATCATGGTTTAATGAAACTGTTGGTTTTAGATGAACTCCAAAGGCTAGGCAGAGACTGGTCTTCATTTTTGTCTGTTAGTGGTTTTGAGTTGGATCCTCTTACTCCTTCAAGGACTCCAAAACCTAGGAAAATTCCATCACCCTTAGTAGCAGAACATAGTGAACCATTGGTGGCAGAACCAAGTGAACCAGCTAGGGTAGAACCAAGTGAACCAATCATGATGGAAACAGAGCAATTGCAGATTTTTCATACACCAAATGTCCCACCTGCAAAACATAAATCAAAAGTGGTCAAACCTGCAAAACAAAAAAAAGTTGTGAGTAAACAAGGAACCAAAAGGATGACAAGGAGCCAAACAGTGGCCTTATAAGAGAAAACAGTGGCTGTAGAAGATAGAGTAGTAGTTAAAGGAAATACAGAAGATATATTACATGCCATTGACATAGAAGAAACTCCTATAGTCCAAGCTAAGGACATAGAGGAAGGTGGACAGAAGCTAAAAAAGGCCAAATCTGCTAAGAAATTAGAATTTGAAGGAGAAGATGCAGGTTTTATGTTCCAAGCAATAAATCCTATGACAAGGCATGCTAGGAAGCTATAGAGAGCAGTAAAGAGGTTCATCCATGTACTAACACAGTCCAGCCACCACAAGAGATCATTGACCTGTCATCACCTACAGAGAATGATACAATTAGCAAATCAAAGAAAGGAAAAGAGAAGGTGATGGAAAAAATAGAGTTTCAACTCCTTGAATAACAATTAAAATTGGCCAATCATGAAATTTCTGTTATGAAGAAAGAAGCAAGGAAACACAATGTAGAGAAGATTCAGTTTTAAAAGATGAAGGCAATTTGGGAAGAGTAGGTTGACAGTGTTTCCAAGACTCTTGATAATACACATCAGCTTATCAAATGGACCATTCCATTGAGGAAAGGGGCCAAACATGTTAGGAAAATGAACACACATTTTAAAGCCACCAACAGAAAGTTGAAATATCAGGTTAAGGACCTCCAAGAGCAGCTTGAACTAATTCACGAGGAGTTGGAGAAAAAAAGCCTTAAAATGACAATAGTTGAGGAGCCAATTCCTCAACTCATTATCAATGAGGAATAAACCCCTAAAGAAACATAGTGTGAGCTGATTTGTGGTTTTGAAGACTAATGGCATGTTAAAAACTGAGTTTTTTCACTTAGAAGGCAGATCTTTAAAGCTACATAAAATTTTGGAATTTTGACTGTTTTCAATAGTTTCTTAGCGTGCCTGGGCTTGAAGAACAACAAACGCTACAAAACTACTGTAGATTTCTTTTTGATTTTTGAACCATTTTGAGAATTTTCTAAAGGGTTTAAATGATATGGTAGAGGTGTCTAAGGATGATGAAGACAATACCAAAGGAAAGAACCCAAAATATTGATGGCAAATGGCATTTTTGCAGCGCTACGAAAGTACGCTACGAAACTATCTTACTTTCGTAGTATACTGTTTTGGAGTTTTATAAGCAGGTTTTTTGGCATCTCTGGATAGTTGGATACCATCAAAGTGTTAAAGGACCATGATATCAGTTATTCAAGACTTAAAGACCACGAAATGAAGACAAACTACTAGCCAAAGTATTCGTTGAAGATGAAGACCAGTTTGCCTAAAAAACAGGGTTTGTTTCCAGTTTTAGAGGAGGTCAATTAAGAGGTCATGTATTGATGAGTCCCATCACACCCTATTCGAACATGTGAAGTCATATTTGTCAAAGATGTAATTGTTTAGGAGACAAGGCTGTTATTGTAATAATGAACAGTTTGAGTCCTATTAGGAAAAGGAATATCAAGTAGGATAGCTATCATTTTATCATTAAATAGATGTTTTATGGTTATGCAAGGTTTCATTAGGAAAAAATTCGATGAATCTATCCATGAGGAATATCATCTCATGATGTAACAAGTCTATTAAAGGGCATAGAGTCGAATTTTTCAAGCATTGGAGATTTTTGGCAAAACTGCAGCTTTATGTAAATTGATTGTTTTCAGTAATACAGAGACTTGTTTCTTGACCAACCTGAGATTTTGATTGAGTTTTTAGTGCCTACCTTATCTATATCTTTTATGTGTCCCATTTGTAGTGTTTTTCATCTTTAATACTCAGAATTCATTCATGTAATGCTCTGACTTCCTTTATATATGAATTGACTGTGTGATTTCCTGTTTCATGTGTGTGTGTACTTTTGCTAAAAACTCTTACCTGCCTCAACTTCCATGTCAAGTGAACTTACTATTGAATCACTGAAAGTGTTAACTCCATAAGCCCAATGTTTGCATACTGATATTATTTTCAACCCATACTCATCACAAGCAAGTTGTTTTCCAAGTAGGAGAGCCCTCTCAGACTAAAGAGGCTAAGCTTCAGTCAAAATATTGGTTTGAACAGTTACATGAGATTGTATGATTAGCAACCTATCAGGTGCAATTTTGTGATAACATAACGTACAAGACAAATCAAAGGAGGGATCAAGAGATTGGGAAGAAACAGAGAACCAGTCGAGGAATGTACCTGAAATATATTAACCCAATTCGTATGTCGTGAATCCATCACAGACCCTTTTCAAAATGGAATCGGAGGTTGATATAAAGCCATACCCTGGTGAGATTGATACTATAAAGCTAAATCACTAGTTGCAACAACTCAAAGTGTATTTCAGTGTCCATCACATTGAGGAAGAACAAAAGATTCCATTTGCACAGTTGAAATTAAAGGGCCATGCCCTGACTTGGTGGGAAAGCCACACAAACATGTTGAGGTTGGAGGGGGATCCTCCAGTGACTAAGTGGGAGGAATTTCAAACCCTCACTAAGTCACATTTTTACCCTGTTGGGTATGTAGAGGACTAGTGGATCTGGTGGCACTACTTCAGGTAACAATCAGTCAGCACGATGACCATAATGTTAGGTATCTCCCCAAATAACCTATATGTACTCCTCGTCTATTTTTGGTATCCACAGCACCATCTACGGGAGCAAGTGACGTTGTTTAAGCCCAAATAAATGGATGAGGATTATGTACAGGAACATTACCTGGAGAACATAGCTCGAAGAAACAGAAGTCAAGTGGATCAAGGTAGAAGGAGCAATATGATGCTTCTAAGGAGGGGAAAAAGAAGTAGAAAGGGGGGAAATATAAGAAGACTAAAACCATGACACATCAGTGAAAATCTCCCAACAACCACTACATTAATGATTTCCATACAAAGGAGAATTTTTGGAAGTTGCACCCAGAGCTTAACCCGAAGAACAAAAAGAAAGACAATAAGAAGAAGAATCTCATGGCCACTAATTCGAGCAACCAAGTTGAAATTAGCTTAGATGTGGATGATAATATTGTCTATATGTTAGTGTAAAAGGAGGTGAAACTAAAAAACCTTCAGAAACAAGAATATAAAGAAATGAGCAAACTCTTCCATATAAATATACAGGTCAAGAAGATCAATATTGATGCTTTGTTTGACTCAAGATCGCAAGAAAATCTCATTATAGTAGAGTCGGTCAAGAAGATGGGGTTGGAAGTTCATGATCATCTAAGCCCTTATCCATTGGGATGGGTAAATAAGGATGTGTAGTTAAGGTAAAAAAACAATGCAAAATTATATTTTCCATCAG
Organism: Pinus albicaulis; assembly: GCA_034641835.2. Classification (NCBI taxonomy): domain Eukaryota; kingdom Viridiplantae; phylum Streptophyta; class Pinopsida; order Pinales; family Pinaceae; genus Pinus; species Pinus albicaulis. The sequence goes on from CM076576.1 coordinate 116,870,120, forward strand.
TGATCATTTTATGGATGATGTAGAACTAGATGTGGCTCCCCTTGATGTATGTGGATACATGTTTGGGAGTCCCTACATATACATGTGATATTCAATATTCATGTGGATATCCAACCAGTATGGACTCGTCAAGGATGGAAAATCGTTCATTGTCAATTCAAACAAAGGCTAGTCAAAAAATTCACTAGTAAGTGTCAACCAAGCCAATAAATTGATCAGTTCTAGAAAGAAGCATGTTTTATTATTTTAATGCAAAATCAGTATGTAGAAGAGTCAATAAGAGGCAAGGCATCCACTTAGGGGTGTACTAAGAAACATAAACAACAACTAAAAGAGTTGCTACAAGCATACAAGGGTGTGTTCCAAAATCCAAAAGGGTTACCACCTAAGAGGGAAGTGGAGCATGAGATCCAACTATTTCCAGACTCCCCATTTCCAAACATTGGGTTGTAAAGGTAGTATTTTATATAATCAAGTGAGATGAAGAAGAAGTTGTAGAAATTGCACTAACAAGGTTTCATTTGATTTATTCCATTACCATGTGGGTCACCTATCATCATTGTGCCAAATAAGGATGGGACTTGGTAGATGTGTATAAATTACAGGGCATTGAACAAGATCATGCTCAAGAACAGTTATCCCCTCCCAAGTTAGATGATCTACTGGATCGGTTACAACAAGAAAAATACTTCACCAAGTTGGAATTAAAGTCTATATATGACTAGGTTCAAATTAGAGAAGAAGATACATGGAAGACCAGCTTCAAAACTAGGAAAGGTTTGTATGAGTGACTAGCCATGCCATTTGTCCTATGCAATGCACCAGCTACATTTATGAGATTAATGGATGATGTGTTGTACCCTTTCATAGATTCATGTGTTATCATCTATTTGAATGATATACTAGTATACAGTGCTACAAGGGAGGATCACATCTCACATTTGACGCAGGTGTTGGAGACATTAAAGAGGCACCATCTGCTAGAAAACCTCAAGAAGAGTGAGTTTTCCCAATAGTCTTTGGTGTATCTGAGGTATGTGATAGGTGGAGGAGAGTTGAATATAGATCTTTCCAAGATGGAGGTCATCATGAAATGGTCGATGCCTACTAATGTTACTAAGGTTAGGAGTTTCTTTGGGCTAGCACGATACCTCAATAAATTCATAGCCTTGTTTTCAGTGGTAGAATAATCGCTGCATGCCATAACAACAAATGGCAAGAGTTTCCAATGGGGAAAGGGTCAGTAGAGGGCCTTTGAGGAGCTAAAGAAGAAGATCATTCAAGAACTAGTTCTGGCATTACCAAACTTGCAACAACACTTTGAAGTTGAGATAGATGTGAGTGGGTATGTTATGGGAGTAGTCTTGATGTAAGTAAGAATGCTTATATGCTACCATTCTTAAGTATTTCATGGGGTAGTTATTAAGTACCCTGCCTACGACAAGGTGCTCTATGCCCTGGTGCGTGTTTTGAAGAAGTGGAAGCACTATCTGATGGGAAAGGAGATAGTAATCGACATAGATCACCAACCACTATAGTACTTATAAGACCAGAGTAAGCTACAACAGATTAGGCCCTTACAAGTGGATGGGGTTTCTATAACATTTTCATTTAGTGATTAAGTACAAGAAGGGAAACACAAACAGGTTGGTCGACATGATTTCAAGGCCACCTGCATCAAAGGTCGCAACTTTGGGGACTCTTATGCACATGGATCCATTCACCAATGATACCTACATAGAGGCATATTTAGAGGATGAGGACCTCAAGGAGGTGTTTCAAAAGTTACAAATATAGATTCATGTGCATGATGGCTACAACACCATTGAATAGCATCTCCAAGATGGGTTACTCTGTAGATTGGATAAGCTATGTGTTCATAAAGGTGAGTTATTGTAGTTGATTAGAGATCTCCAAGGTTACAAGGAAATTTGGTGTAGGGAATACAGTGGCCAACTTGCAATGGTATGTGTATTGGCCCAAGATGTAAGAACAAGTAGCTAGTTTCATAAGAGGATGCATTCTTTGTTGTACCAACAAGCCTGACAACAGGAAACAAGGTCTATATCATCCCTTAGCTATACCAACTCATCCCCGAGAGAGAATTTCCATGGAATTTATGGGAGGTTTACCAACAATTAGGAAGGGACATGACTATCCGTTCATGGTAGTGGATAGGTTCAACAAGATTTTTGTTTTGATGCCTTGTAAAAAGACCATCAGTGGGAAAGAAGCAACAAACTTGTTCTTTGGACAGGTTTTGGTGCACTTTGGGATACCAAGTAGCATCATTTTATATAGGGATAGAATATTTCTTAGTGCATTATGGACTACATTGTGGGAGAATATGGATACAAAGTTGAATATATCTACATCATTATTTCCATAGATAGGGGGGTTGATAGAAGTAATCAATGGGACTTTGGTGCAACTTTTGAGGGGATACAACCACTGAGCATCTGAAGACTTGGGATGAAAATAGGGTACATATACAACATTCTTAAAACAAAGGATTTGAAGTATAGTCACTTCAAGATACTGGAAAATGTGGGTGACAATGCCTATTGACTCAGTTTACAACCATATATGCACATCTACTCAATATTTGTGAATGTAGAGAATGTGAAACTCTATGGTCTTCCATGTTAGATTAGGAAGAGGAACACGGGCTACCTTCAGTAGAGGATTTGACACCAGATGCTCAGGTATAGTTGACAAAAGACACAGTTTTGTAAACGAGGTCTAATACTACAAGGCAGGGGTTGCATGACCTTTGGAAAATTGGGTTGAAAGGATAAATTTTATGCAAATCTAAATGGTACACCCGAGAGAAGGTGGAGGTAATATTTCCTCACCTCATTCAAAAGAATATTTTGGGGACCAAAATCCTCCCAAAATGGGGAGGTGTTATTTGTATTGGATCATTATATTATTTTGCATCCATCTCGATGTTTTTAGGGTGGAAAAAGGGGAGGAATTAGTGACCATTTTTACGAGTGGGATCCAGTTTGGCAAATTGGGTTTTGAAACCTTGCAAGAGAATTTTGAGGCATCAAACAACATTTTTTGGGAGTAAAACTTTTTACTCTAGTGCGACGCCTTTTTATCCTATTCTCCACACATAGACCGTTCCAACAACGCAAAAATTGTGTCAATCGAAGTTGTATGCGAAAGTTAAGCTACTCATAAGTTGACATTCATGTTTTCACCCCAAAAATTTGGGAGGATGCCATGTCAACCCCCATTATTCATGGAAAATGGGTTAGCCATGTGATTATGATGAATAATAATCTAAAAGAATCTATATTGTAGCTCTAGTTAGGAGTTTAGGTATTTAAACTTAACCTCTAGAAGGCTATCAAATTGTGTTATAATTGAGCCACTAGGAGGAAAAGGTGTTCCATTCTTACGAGTGCATTTTTTTCATAGTTGAACAAAAGGAAAGACATCAGAGAGACCTCACCTTCTAGCTAGGTTTTTCTCCCGAAAGAATTTCCCAAGTTATATCTTGTGTTAAATGTGTGTGTAAGATTTATTTTCTTTTTTCTATTTTCTACATAATTTTTAATTCGCTTGCATGCACTATTAACAGTGTTTGTTGTAAAGATCTTTAGACCTATGTTATTATCATGTATATGTAAATATCAATAACTATAGGTAAATGTAAGTGAAGGTTTTAGACCTATGTTATTATCATGTATATGTAAATATCAATAACTATATGTAAATGTAAGTAACTATAAGTAAATGTGAGTGAAGGTTTGTTGTGAGCGGGTACAACCGCTCCAACTATATCAATCATGTATAAACATACCGAAAGTTTAATAGAATGTTGGATTATAATTCCCTTCCAATATATGTTTCTCTTTGTGTTTGGATTAGAATTCCCTTTCCAATATATGTTTCTCTTTGGGTCTTTCCGTGTATGTTCTTGTTGTTCCTAATGTATCATGTTCGTGTTCTCTACTTACAACCACTAGCATTGTTTCCTCCTTCGTTTGGCTAGGTGACAGCAGAAACAAAAATTGGTGGTTCAAACCTGCGGAAAATAAAATCAAAGAGGATGTGGAAGAGGTGGTTCAAACGTGCGGAAAATAAAGCAAAGAGGATGTGGATGTTGTCGACGCTAATCTCGAAGACCCGTAAAATAAGACTATGATCGAGAAAATTTGAAGGTGCAAGAAAAAAAACAAATGAATCTACACAAAAGAAGATGAAAACAATTAATTTGTAAGGGAAGAGACGTTCATGTAAGATACTGGTTGAAAAGATGCTTGAATAATATGGATGTTGCACAATAAAAATTCATTATAGATGTTGCTTTCTCTGCATGAGAAATTGGACTGAAGAAAGTAAATAAAGACGGAGAGATTATTTCCAAGTTGATTAAAACCCTGCGTTGTTGTTTGTATTTGTAAATTCCATATAAATTATGGACCAATGCAAAAGGAAAACACGTCCTGTCATGCGAATTTCATGGTCATTGTCTGGTAATGGTCGATCATTTTGACACCACTTTTTCCCACAATCATATTGTCAACTTCATGGATTTGGCACTGACAAACGTAGCGGAATGAAAATTCTAATGTACAACTTCACTAAGTTGAATCGACACTGACCCAGCCCTCTGGTTGAATTGTTGGCCAGTTTTCTCAGCCATGAAGAAGTCGACTCAACACACGGTATTAAAATTCGATTTTTGTAGAGATCACACTTTGTCTTGCTTTTTGGGCCTCAAATATCCCATCAAAACATGTCCAGCGTGAATCTCGAAAATCTAGTCGATTGGACTTATAATTTATTATTTAATCGTCTCGTCGAAGGCTTGCTAGAAAGCCAGTCAATCAGTCAATTTGACTTGTTGGCTTAGAAACCCATATTCACTGAATGCTTGTGGATGGTGCAATGCATCATGTGCCTTTTATGCAAGTGAAAGTGAATCGAACCATTTGAAGGGTGTGGCTCTTCCAAAAGATTTTTTTGGTGATGTGCAAACAGAAGTTCAAGAAGAAATTGTAACATGTTGAATCATGGAGAAACATGCTACTCTCATGCATGTTTCCAAGTACAATGCACATGGTTTGATGCATTTAATTGGCATTGTTTTGTTATTAATATTTTATAAGAACAACCATAACCTCATCCAATATTGACTACGCCAACTAGAGTAGTCCACTAGGCTGATTTGGTCGACTTCTTGACAAGGTCTAATAAGGTTGATCGAAGAAGATGGACTCGACTAGGGAACTTATTGCATGGGTTCGTTTTCAGTCCTGTGACCAGTTTTCCATGTAATTCCAGCCGAGTTATTTGAATGGAGATTTGTAAATATGTGAAGGACACAAATTTTTCGAGTTTAGTTCTCACTTAAATTCTTTTTATAAAAAATATTACCATCTTTTTGATACTCACAAACTTTAGTATTAGAAAAGTGTCATGGAGAGTCAAGTTTTAGTAAACTCACATGCGCAGTTTCATAGAAGTAGTCTTAGTAAATGGTTATCTTTATGAAATAAATAAATACTCTATGGAGAGAGTAACAGAGTATTCTTTACTACAATAGAAGATTCATTACAATCAAAGTATATAATTTTGCAGCAAAATTAACTAGCATCTCAATGACATAAATTTTTTGATAAAAGTACTTGCAGTAGTAGAAAGCATATTTAAGAACAGGAAATTATGCAAGAAAAACATATACAAAAAGATGAATGTTAAAGATGGTGACAACATTATGATATTTTTCCTCAGTATGAAGATTACAAACTTGTTCTTTGATTGTGAATAAAAATAAAAATAAAATAAAATGCAAGGTGGTTGATTTGGTAGATGAACACTTATTTTTTATCGAATGAAGGACTCCCGGGAATGATAGTTTTGCACTAAACTCGTTAGTAGAGAGAGTGAAGAGGACGCCCTTAGACTCGAGAGGAGCAACCGACGATTCCCAGTTGTAGTAGTCCATATGATTGAGAAGATTGCAGAGGATGTGAACAGTGGCCATCCGTGAGAAGTGGTCATTAGATAAGAAGTAGTCACAGTAAATTGTGTATACGTGCACTGTCCTATCTATCTCGAAGTTGTTGCAGCTAAGTTACCTATGCAGTCTAGTATGCATGGTCAATGCACAATAAGGATACTTCTACAGAGAGTAGTGGTTCAAGACATTTTGCATCCTTGCTCAAGATGAGCAAGACATTGAGGGTGGGGAAGATGTTGTAAGGGTCTTTAAACCTATGTTATCATCATGTATATGTAACTATCAGTAAATGTGAATGAAGGTTCGTTGTGATCAAGTACAACTACTCCAACTATATCAATCATGTATAAATATACCCAAAGCTTAATAGAATGTTAGCTTAGAATTCCCTTCCCAATATTTGTTTCTCTTTGTGTATTTCTGTGTATGTTCTTGTTGTTCCCAATGTAACATGTTCTTGTTGTATGCCTACAACAATATTCTAGAGATCCATAAATCTAAAAATAAATACAATTGTAATAATGTAGAATTTCATATTTTAAATATAATTTTATCAGATCTGTTGTAACGAACTACCAATGGAATATCCATGCAGTTTACGAATCACCTAGATTTTGGGGATACTTTTTAACAACTGGAGTCTAATGAACGACAAAGATGAAATTTCCATTCTAATCTTGATTTTGTAGATGTAGGTTTGAAAACTTGTCAATCGAAAAGTAAAGCAAACAATCAACAAGGACAAAATAATACCTAAAAGAGTTAGCCATACCATAATGGGATAACTGGACAATAGTGGCGTATGTTAAATATTGACTGATCTGAAATCCAACAAATGACTTGATGGGTGAAGGAGAAGCTAAAAACCTTAATATGGTATCATCGACTGAATGGCAATCATCATAACCAAGAAGAAAATAGACTATGGCTATGATATTTCTAGACATTTTTGGAAAATATATTTGAAGGTATGGAGGGGATTTTTTTGGTAACTAGGCATTCAATGGTAAGAAAGACTCAAGAACAATTACCTTTACCTCACAATGTGGTTTCAGTACTGCAAGAAATCAAACGGGAAATTCAACAAATCGGAGTATCTCAGTATCATGCAATGGCCAAAATTGGCAGAATTGAACGCCAGCTTCAAGCTATGCAGCAAATAGATATGCCAGGTTCTACTGCAAAGGACCCAACTCCAATCGACTCTTCTGATGGATGATGGATGACACTAGATATTAATAGTTTTTAATGATTTTTGCGGCATGTTTTCACTGCTTTTTGTTAAACTTTGATGGACATAGTAAAGTAGATATAGCGGCAAGTAGAAGGAAGAAACAGTTCCAATACTGGTTGGCTTTTAACTCATTAAGGTGGCCAACAGACCTGGTTTCCTTCGAGTAGGTTTAGGCCACTAATTGCTTAAGTATATGTATGGAAATCTGCTCTTTTTTTTATAAATATAAAATGGTAAGGCTCTACGAAATTTACCAAAAAAAAAAAAAAAAAACCTTTTCCTCATAAGTAAACTCACTATAACTTTTTCTAAAGAAATACTCATTAAAGGAATGTGTTTTATTAGACATTACAATATTTAACATTTCTTGAATGGGTGAGGGATGAATAGTGAATAGGATGACTCCATTCTTAGATACAATGGCTTGCTTGCAAGGTATATAATGTTTAACACACTAAGAAATAAATTCAGGGTAAGTGTAGGTCTAGGGGGAAATAAACTGGGCTAAATAGGATTTCCAAACCAAGGAGATGTCTTGTTGGTATTGGAACCTTTAATAGGCCCACTCCCTAAGTTTGCACAAAAAAACTTCACAATGGGTTTCAATGGTATAAGCTTCTCAGTTTATTAATTAGAGGTCTTCAATTAACTAGTCAAGAAGAGTCTAAGGATTGAGGTTTAGTAACTTTAACCTTCATGTTTTCTTTAAAAAAATGGAAGCAAGGATTCAAATTTACCCATTGGTGTACTATTGCCAATTGTGTAATCGTCAAATGGCTCTATAGGAAAATTTCCTAGTCAATCAAACATAATGAGACAAAAGAAGGTTCCTTTTCCATTTTACAATTATTCTAGTCGTTTTTAGACACACAGTGACGTCTAATTAGATAAACCCATTTTATTTTCAAAATTAAAACTTAATTCTTGTTTATTAATTGTTACTGACATCATTCTCATGTGAATGACATGTGGGTCAACAGTAGTGTGCCTCTTGGATATCAATTGGTCCACTTATTAGTTTACATATCAATCGCTTCATTTATGCAGTTAGTCGAAGTGACAATGTTGTCTGACGACAGTCCCACCACTTCCGTCACCGAATCATATCAAGGGGGTAAGCTAAAAATTTCGAAAACCCAGTGGGGGTGGCCGACATAGCTCTTTGGGTAAGACGTCTCCTAAAAGTATACCACTTGTTAACCATCAAACACTCTAGGGCCCTCCTTTTGTTAACCATCGAACGCTCTAGGGCCCTCAACATAACGTTTTAGTCGTTGAGCCATGCCAAACCTGCAATGCACTTCAAAACTTATATGGAAATTAACAAAAATGTAAAAAATGTGACTAACACCCTTATCTAATACAATTTTATTTTTACAACTATAAAAATATATTTTAAAATTTTGTATATTACACTCCAAACTTTTAAATTTACAAAACACCTAATTTACCTCCCTATATTATTGTTGATGATTTAATACCCATAACCATTTAAAAACACACACATAAATAAAATATCAAATGTTATTTAATGGTCCAAAAAACATTTCCCTCTTTCGTAAAAAAAAAAAAGTAAACTAGATTAATTGATCATCACTTGAATTGATTAGCATGATATACCTTATGTAACTGTATTCAACTCTAAAATAATTTTAAATATCAATTTAAATTAAAAACATAAAATTGGGTTGAATTATTTACTTTTACGTACATTGTTTTGAAATAAGAAGTTTGAAAGAAAATGTCATCAACACTATTTTTGTATTTTTGCGACGAGAAAGATAAATCTAAAATGTAACACCATCTTTGTTAGGCACTTGGAAATATTTTACTTGCATACATTGTTGCAACACATAAAACAGGGTCATGATCATTTTGTGTTCCCTATGATCATAATGATTTTTTATTCCTCATTTTAAGATAGAAAAGTTTAAGGTTCGCCGCAATGCTAGACTTTGGAGAGTTGCTCGAAATGTATCAGAATATTTATTTTATTTTATTGTAACGAGGTTGTGATGCAATGACATACCTTCCGAATATATAATTATGCAGATTAAAATTTGGACCATATATTTTCTATTGTGAATACATGGGTATCAGCTATAGGTGCATTAGCTTATGTGTTATAGCAGGGGCTTCAGTGACATTGTTTTTTCTGGAAAGCTCAACAATAAAGAAGTGATCCTTTTATTCAACTTAACAGATCTAAGACCTGGTAGTTGGAAATAATGAGATTAGGTAAGAAGTGAGCTAAATCTTTTTTTAAAGTTCTAAGAGTTGTGTTTCGAACATGTTTTAGGATCATTTGTCTTAAGTTTCATTATTTTGTATATCCTGAAGCAAAAAAACCGATTTTTTCCTAAATTGAAACTTTTTAAAGCTAGTGTTCCCCACTCATTTTAAAATGCATTTACACAATTTATATGCAACAGTTGAGGCCAAAGGTTCATCTCTTAGCTTCTGGAGTGGAAGTTGCATCGTCTTCTATCAACTGTAAAATACGCTTGCACTATGGTGAAGTGAAACATTCTAAACATGTTTTTTAGGAGTTCTCAAGGACAAAAGCAACTTAGGACTAATATATAGCCAGATCCCAATCATTTTCCCACCACTTTCCCTACAACACTCCTAGATCATGATTCTAGAACCATTTGGTACCTCCAATTTATCAATTGTTAAGGTGAGTAGTATTGAATTTACAGAAAACTCATAAGAGTATCATGTAAAATGATATAACCCATTTATGTGATGTATTATAATGAGAGAATGGTAGCTACAACCATTTCCCAAATACATAAGCTTTTGATATGAATGTCTCCAAGCCAAGACAATCGGTTGATATCAATACTACTGTTAACACTGGAAAATCGTATGGGCAAAAGACATTAAAAATGTCAAGCAGAAGGTACAAATAAAGGTTTATAGGGAAAAAATGCATTAGGAGGAGCCAAAATTTTATTTTTTCCTAAGGTCAAAGGACAAAATTTATGGACCGCGCACATGCAACACTGGCTCTTGATGCGTAGTGCAGCTTTTTCTTCGATAGCCACACATTGCGCTAGTATCCCTTCGATAGCCACATGGTCATGGGGATGACGGAATGTCACCACCTGGGACCACTTGGCACACTTCGTGAAAAAGATTCTCACTCAACCTAACCAAGTACAGTCGCCTTTGAGCCACCTTGAGGCTTTAGTGCAACACACAAAGGAATCATACCCCCACTCTTGTGTCACCATCCATCTTGGGCCAAGAGAAGGAAGGAAAATTTGAAAATGGTCTATAAAATCCAGCCTTGGGAAGAGAAATAGGAGAGACATTGTTATGTTGGAAAAATTTCTCCATAGAAACCCAGCTTGTGTTGTCCAGTAGCAGGAGGATTGGAAGGAATTAGTTGTTGGCCACCCAACGTCTCAGTCCAAGAGGAAGGAGTTCACCACATGTTCGTTGATCTACCATCCTTTGAGAGGGAAGAGAGGCTTGTTGAAACCTGAGGGGAAGTGACCCCTTTGTCTTGGATATTGGAGCTCCCTAGCTTGAAGGATCCACTACAAGATATTTAGCATTATATCTTCTACTACTACCAGCGCCTAATAAAGGGAGAATTTCTCCATTGTTGAGTTATTAATGTGCTTTCTCTATTGAGTGTGTATCTTGTGCATTTTGTTTTGTTTTTGTTTCATTGTTTATGTAGCATGTTATGTTTCATTTCTAACTTAGCTTATTACATGTTGAACTTGTTCCACTAACGTTTGAAAAATCATTTTGACATGTGAGGCTTTTGTAGGTAAGCAGCCTCCCTACTAAGCAGAGTGTATTTCGTCCTCCCATGTGTCGAATACACTACCACAGGAATGGAAACTCCACTAGATTCTTTCTTTTAAGTTAATGGTTGTTGATCCAGATCCTTCTTCCTTCTTAGCTTGCTGCAAATCACCCATGCATCCTCTCAGCATCTCCTGTCACACTCAGTGAGGAGTTTTGCCTAGCAGAGGAGGAATTTTCTTGCATTCTGCCCTATCGCGCATTCTGCTCTAACAGACGCGTGCTCTGCGCTTGTGGGAGGATAAGTCGCGCGGTAGGCAGCAAGCTCATTTTTTCTTGTTTTTTGCCATTTTTTGCAGTCATAAAGTGCTTGGAAACCCATAAAAAAATTTCCATCACTATGTTATGGTATTTCATGACTAGTTAGGACTCTTATTTGCTAGAATTTAGCTTAGCAACTAAGTAATTCAATTTTAGTTTTTTAATTTTTGCAAATCATGCATAGTTTAATTAGGAAAAAGTAAGTGGCCTTCAATCCACATATGTTGTCAGAACAAACGATTTGCTAATAAAATATACAAAACACATAGCGTAATTAGTATAAAATTAAGTGGCCCATATATCCACATATCTTTAGCTATTTCAAGTTTTTTCAATTTTTGCATTAAATTAGTTCACTTTTGCATTAGGAATTGGGACTAGGACCAAACTATCGAAAAGAAAGCAAGTAATCTCTGCCACCCTTGCACCTCACGGTGAGCCTGGGTATGTGAATTAGCACTTTCCTAAGACAATTCTCCATCTCCCTATAGTGCAAACATAGTCTAACTAGGCAAGGTGTAAGCGGCCCATAAGCCGCACATCATTTATTTTCGCAAGGAACAATCACACATAGTTTAATTAGAAAAGGATTGTAAAGGATCAACGCATATCCACATATCATAACACTTGTGATTGTACACTCCAAAGCACACAAGAAGCATCGGTAAGCATTGGACCAAAAGGCACCCAGTGTGTTGGGACCTTTATCCTCTTCTTACAGTTACTTCACCAAGGCACACCCTAAGAAAATTGAGACTCTCTAAAAATAATTACTAATCGAACTCACTAAATTCTCCAAATAGGGGCCACAAAAGAAATTATAGTTTAGGTTAGGACCATCGGGGGTAGGCATCCAATAAGACGTCGTGGTCATAATAAATTTTGAAACATAGATTTTGACTTTTTAGGGAGCTTCAAATCCATCTATCCGCCCACGGAACGAATACTCGAGCATTATCAGATACCCGTTTCAGAGGAGGTTAAGCTTAGGCCCAGTGCGTGCGGTACTTTTTTGGGCTACCTGACACATCTAGTGCTCGGTACTGGTAGCTAATTTTTAGTACCCTATAAATTATAGGATCTCAAAGCGACTAGATACTTCATATTTTGTGCAAGGTTTTCATTATTGAAAGCGTTTTCAAAATTCAAATGATTTCAAATAAAAGTGAAAAAAAAAAGGGAAAAAAGAAAGAAGAACCCCAAAAAAGAAATAAAACTGTAAGTGTTGCCATTTCAAATGCCACTACTCTTTATATAGGTCTGCCCAATCATACAATTTAATCAGGATTGGACAGTTTTCAATTTCTGTTGATAGGTTAGAAAATAAATATTTGCTAAACTGTTTAATCTTAGCTTATCAGTAGATAGGTAGAAAATGAGATTGGTTCAACAGCTTAATCTGAACCAATAGGAGAAATAAGGGATAAGGGTTAGGTTAGAATGTTAAAAGAAAAAGTTCAGGGTCTGCAAGTGTAAATGCACCCTACAAAGGAAGAAAAAATGTTAGATGAGTAGTTCGGGTAGGTAGATATGCAAAGGAGGAAGAAACATAAGGAAAAAATGAAATTGTGACTTCAAAGTCCTGTGAGGGGAAGTCTATTTCATCTAAAGCGTTGTGCAAGTCCTTCCAAGCACCAAATCGCACTTCGCAAGTTCAAAAGGACAACACTAAAATAAAAAGTTTGTGATCTGTGGGCTGTGAGCAGTCCCACGTTCCCTACCACTTCACTTTTCCCTCCCCCCTCACTTCGCAAGTTTTAGATTTTAACCCCCGCTACTTATAAAAACAGCTTAAGATCTGCGATTTGCAATGCACTCGGCCCCACTTTCCCTTGCCATGTCACTCGCCTCCTCCCCGCACTTTGCATCTGTGAGAGTTTGCCTCGGTGCTTATAACTAAAACTTAAAAGTTGTGATCTGCGGGCTGCGGTCCGATCCCACCTTCCCTCCGTGTCACTCCACCTTCCCGTGCTTCACAAAATTTATATTTTACCCCTACCGCTTAAAACTAAAACCTCCGATGTGAAATCTGTGATGTCCGTGGGCCCTCATCTCCACATCAGTCCTCCTCCCCGTGCTTCGCACTTCGCCATGTTTAAAGGTTTACCCCTACTACTAATAACTAAATCCCCTGAAGTGCGATTTACGATATCTGTTGGGCCCTCCCTGCCACGTCACCTCCCTCTCCCCCGCACTTTGTACTTCGCAATATTTAAGGTTTACCTCTACCGCGCACATCTAAATCCTCTGATGTGTGATGCGTGATAGCCGTCAGGCCCCGCCTCCCTGCCATGTCACGCATTCCACCCGGTGCTCATTCCTAGACCTGGGCCCACCATCCCGTCACCCCGTTGCATCAGCGCTAAACATGCCCCTCCTTACCCTCCATCTCTGCCCTCACCTTGCCATCGACGACCCTCAATTTATTTCAGCCCCCCTTCAACTGTCGAACATTATAAAGCAGGGGGGGGGGGGTCCGAAATGGGTTGTATCCATTACCACCCCCTCCTCCACATGTTGCACTCCTGCAAATTTTCAACCACCCCTCCCGATTATCGCTTACCACCTGAGCCCCCCTCAGAAAAAAAAAATTCTGTCGTCCCCCAAACCGCTGCCGCCTGTGACCATTTCCAATGTCGCCATGCCACGTATTTCATCACCTGTCCACTTCACCCCGTCACATCCCCTCCCACCAATAACACCGTTGCACCATGAATGGTTGGGTCGTTATCCAACGGATCCGCACCAACTCAACGGTTATCCTCCAGCCATGTGTTAAAACCAGAACTCAGCGTGGTGCCAAATTTTACAATGATTTTACTGTTGAATTTAAACAGGTAGTGATATTCATAGACATTTGCAGAAGAGATCACAACCAACTACCTTGGCCGAAGGGTAAATTACACATCAAAGAAGGAACAAAAAATGCTCTGTGAGCCTGGTTACAGTCTCATTTTAGCTATTTTCACTTTCGATCCCAATCCCCTTCGGTTTTACCCTTTCCCGGCCAGTATCAATTCATATCGTTTCTCCCTTCTCTGTTCCCCTTCTCTTGCAGCCCATTCTCCATTGCAGGTGAAACAGAGAGCGAAAAAAGTGAATCATGCCTCCCAAGGCAGATCAGGAGCCTTTCAATCCCATGGTCTACCCCCAGTTAGACTTGGACCATATTCCCTTGGCTGAAAGTGATTACAAGATCCACGAGACATAGTCAGACCTCGACATGTTCGATGTGTACTGTTGGCTCGAAGATAAACTCCTTGATGAAGCAGATGGTACCAGCCTGTGGAAGACCAAGCTCCCACGTTAAATCTTCCCTAGAACCCATAGATGCCCTGAACTAATTATGAAATGCCAGTCTTTCTATGACATTAAGCAAAGAGCCATAGTGAACTCTGTAGGAGAGATTTTGTTTCATGTAAATTCCCCATCTATTCAAGAGATGTTACAAGCCCCCATTTTTGAGAACATTGTCCCTTTTTCATATGAAGCCCTTGTAAGATTGTACCAAGGATTATATTTTCCCAGCAGAGCCAAAACCTTGGAGATTTTCATGGCCCCCAATGCACCGATGCCTACAACAAATCCCCCATATTCATCATCCACCTTCCTAGAAAGGACCCAACACATTTCACCACCCTGTCTTATTTTTTAGTTATCATAATGATCAATGGATAGATGAAGCCATAATTGGTTTCTTGTCTATCCTCTCTGCAGAATCCAAGCCCACTGTTATGTTCAACTATGCTCAGTTCCTTGCTGATGCAATCCACGACCAGTTCTTGAATTTTCAAACAAAAGTGGTATTCAAATACACCTATGTGTTGGTGTACATGTTTACCTATTTTCAATCCAGAAATTTCGAATTCTACATGACAAAGCAAGGTGAAGACTATCAAGCCCAATCTGTCAGTTTTTTGGACAACTCTATTGATAAAGGAGCAGGAATAATATTCATACAAGAGCTTTGTAGACCTATTTTTTCATCTAGCAGTCAGTGCACTCAGCAGCACCACAAAGCCCAGGGTCAGTGAGGAAATCAAGAAAGTGATGTAGTTGACAGAGCAGGTCAGGACAGCAGACTGGTATCTCTACCAGAACTACACGAACAACAGGTTTTATGGCAGTGAATTGGCCCCCTATAAACTACCCAAATACCTCTCCATGAGGATCTTTTCCCTTGAATATATCAGGCAAATGATAGATGTTGATGAGGTGCATTTTGTTTTAGCCAAGAAGAAGTCACAATTCAGGATCAAATCCCAAAACGACCCATTCATCTGCAATAGGAAGGCAGCAGGGGGAGAGGCGGACAAAATACTGAAAGAGATGAAATTCACACATAGTTTCACCTGGTCCTATGATCTAATGGGGATCATCTCCAAGAAGATGGTGGAAAACATGTCCACACCCTACACTCATACCCACTGACTGGAGATAGAGAAGTACATGAACCAAGAAGAGTGGGTGGCAGACACACTCGAGGAGGCTGAAGAGCAATTCATCTCTACTTCAGGAATCCAAACACCAACTCCACAAGAGAAGAAAGCAGCAGGAGTTCAAGATGACAAAGGAAAGGAGCTTGAAAGGGAAACAAGAAGTAAGAGGACCAAAGAGGATCCAACAGACATGGACATCGATTCCTCCGCTAAGGAATTCAAAATGAAATATAGGAAGAGAATGAGGATCAGCATGGGCCCTAACCAAGGAAATGAGGAGAACCAACAAACTATCATCACAATTGGGGATTCACCAAGTTCATTTTCAACAGGTGGCCACCAGATCTTCTCCACATCATCTACCACCGTCCCATTCCAACAATAGGAGGTGCAAACTCCCACATCTACTTCCACTGTAGAATAAGAGGAGGAATACATCTATGACACATTCAGGGATATCAAGAGAAGGAATGAGGTTCTCAATACCAACACCTACAATCAATTTTGGAAACAAACAAGCAACTCCCATAGTAGACTCCTATCAGCCTTTGACTCAAAGAAGGGAAGAATGAGGATGGCATTCTTGGAGGCACAAATTCCTCAGCCCAAAGGTGCAGTGTACTACAAGAAGGCATATTTTGAGTTCAATGCAAAGAAAATCCACCCAATAGACCAGATGCATGTGCAGAAGCAGACTGGGGAAATGATCTCCTCTGCCCTGACTAGCACATCCATGAGCCTCTCAAAACTACAGGTGACTTTGTCTAACGCACAGTCACAATTAAAGTTTGAAAAGGTCTCCTCCATAGCCAAGGATTCAAAGATAAAGTCTCTGGAGGATATAGTGATACACCTCGAGTACAATCCATCAAACATAGCAGTGGCACAAACCCTGGTGAGGAAGAAGAATGCAGACATAGCTGCTTTGAGAAGACAACTTAATATGTCAGTAACAGAAGACCCTATGGCCAAGGAGATAGAAGCAACTGAAACACAGAAAGTAGAAATGGTGCAATTAATTGTCGAACAAAAAAAAAACAAATCAAGAAAATGGAGGATGAGATGGGTAAAATGATCAAATAAAGACAAAAATAAATAAGGGATGTCATGAATGGATCAGAAAAAGAAGCAGCTAAGGTCACGATGCCCCGACAATCGGTTCCTCTCACAGTGATCCCAGCAGCTACAACATCCACAGGAGCACCGAGGGAGAGTACTGAGCAGCTAGCCAAGGTAATGGAGGACATGTCTCTATAGTCAACAAAGATAAAAAAGCTATGGAATCAACTCAATGGCCTGCTAGAACAACTCAAAGGGAAAGACTTTTCCCATGCTCTAAAGCTACATATTAGCAAAAAGCTAAATGAGAGCTTGCAAAAGTCCCTTTAGGAGTCCTCAATTGGCTCCATGATGGGAAGGGTGAAATAAATTATATGGTTGGATAGAATTAAGTCTGTAAATGATATATGGCCCTCCATTCAGATATTTTTTGAACAAAGAGATCTAATTGAGGTAGTGAAGGTTTTCATTGAGAAAACAAATGAGGAACTTGGAGATAAGCCCCAAAATTCCAACAAGATCATCAAATTCTTGAATTCCAAGAGTAGCCATGAGTTGGAGCAACTGGAAGTGGCTGACAAAACAACCTCTGTTCTTGAAGTTAAAAGAGTGTTGAATAAGAAGAGTCTGGTCACATAGCTAGAAGAAAGATGCCATCAGCTGGAGGTTGGGGTGAGTAGGTTTTTTAACAGGATTGAGCCACTGAACAAAAGAGGTTTGCCTTCATTGTTTGTCATCAACGATAAACTGATGCCCATAATTGATTATGTAAAGAGGCTGACAGAGATCTCCGAGGACATATCCAAGCTCACAAATCTGAATAACACCATGACCGAGAAATAATTCTATAAAGTCATCAGCAACGATGTCTTCATACAGGATGAGGTGAAACACATTTTTCAGTTGAAACCCACATTCACAAAGTACATTGAGACTGACGAAGTCTACAGAAAGTTGAACAGGACCAAGATCCCGACTCCAGAGAGTTGGGAAAATTTATGCAGGCTCCAGGAAGGATTACAACTCAGTTCGGTGACGAAGCTGGTAGTTCAGGGAATTTTCAATGTCAGCGCATCCAATGTATCAAATCCACTAGCACAACAAACTGCCACAACGTCAGATAACGGCTCCACAAGGACATCGGGCACCTACCAGAGGGCCATTCCAACGAAGGGACACTTCCACTTCTACTTCGGACATCTGTCTAGAAACAGTCACATGCGTCCGTGCATGAAATGCACAGACCCATTTTCAGTTACTCTTAGAGCAAATGAACTGATTTCTCTTTCGATAACGGCAAGCCAGTGTAAATAGTTTAAATACAAGTTTTCATTTTGTGACAAGGGTTGGACCCTGGTTTTGTAAACACTTTTCATTGCAAGTATTTGTACTGTTCATGATGGAGCATCAATAAAGAGAGCATTCTGCAAGATTCATGTGTTGTGTGTCCTGGTGATGTTTTTCCTCGTTCATGTTTAATGTTTTTCCCATTGTAATCTCTTCACGTGTTTCATTTATAATTCTATTTGTAGAACGGGAAGGTTAGAGTAAGATTTGTTGTTTAAAAGTACCTTAATTCTGATTTCCTTTACAATTTCAATGTTTTCTTCTGATGTATGATTTAAGAATTCTTAGTTGCTCTTAATTCATTACTGAAATCACTTTTCTTCATCCCATAATTCCACTCATCTATAAACACTGGTATTCGTAGTTAGATTGCCTTGCATTCGCTCTGGGATTTGATGTGTTCACCCAACCTATTTTGACTCCATAGCCCAATGGAAACTGTTTAGGAAAGACCCCTCCTATCCAACCAAGAACAATCAAACAAACAACTAATATCCGTAAACTTAAACAAACCTAAATCTAATAGAGAGATCCCTCTCTGAGTCTAGGATGGCTAGATCCTAGGCTTCAAGCGGTTTTGATGTTGCGCTTTATTGTTTAGTCTTGCCAATCTTCTAAATTATAGAGTGATAACACTGATTACCAAGAAGCTCAAGACTCGAATGCTCATGTGGGGCGACGTTACTTTAGTGGCCAAAACTAGGGCACCCTTCCCTATAGGTGACGGTGCAAGAAGCACTTTATCCTCTTACCATTACCTTGGTCGATTCTTCGGCTGCTGGAAGGCATCGCCGGTTCTTTCAGGACGTTAGCCCCTGTACCCATCAGAAGACATCTTCGCAAGGCCCAATTACATTGAGAGTGTAAGGATGAATAGGTCTATATAGGCTTTCGAGTATCATATGCAAAACAAACAAAACCACATCTTTTGTTTGCTTGATCACATAGTGTTAAATTAGAGGAAAACTTACCTCTTATTTTTTTTCTTTGTTTTATGCATGTGATCGTATTTTCTTTGATAAAATTCTTCCTTCCTCTAGAAAACCAAAAATATCACCATGATTAAGTTATTTGACACCATAACGGACCCAATGGGACCCCATCGATCTAGGTGTTTCTTGGACCTCCCCCCATTAAAGGGAGGAGTGCCAAGTCTCCCGCCATTTAGGCGTCGTAGATGTCACACTGCCACCATTATCGGTTCCTCCTTTATCGGGGCATATATGAGTGGAAACCCCCAAGGTTCACCCAATACCACACCAGTGGAAACCCCAACAAGGTCACCACACTCAACCCCTCCTACAACCTCCAGAGGGCAGAGTAGCACTACCCCTTCGGGGAGTCAGCAGAATATTCATCAGGGCACGCCATAGGGTAATATTCCCCAGGCATCTCCCATATACCATCACATTCAGATGCCTGTTTTTCCACAATGTACAATTTCATTCAATACTCACTTACCCTTCTTAGCATCACTTAATCTTCCAGATCTAACAAAGTTAACTAACGACCCCATTACTCATGGCATTAGTTGGCCTCCCATGCCCATGAAGCTCCCTTCGAATATACCAAAATTCGAAGGGAAGCAAGAGGAAGACCCAAGAAATCATATTATGACTTTCCACATGTGATGTTCATCCAATAGTGTCATTGATGATAAACCATTAGAATAAGACTTTTTCAACGCACCCTAACAGGGTCTGCGATGAAATGGTATATCGAGTAGCCTTCTTCTTCTCATGGAACCTTTAGCGCCCTCGCTACAATGTTCCTCACCTATTTTCAGCTACCCATTCATCATGATTCAGGAATGGAATTGCTGACACATTTTAGGCAAATGCCAACCATTCATATATCGGATCATATCCACGAATTGCAGTGACGTCACAGTTTGTGTAAATCCAAACTCGACGATAGAGTATTGTTGGTCTTATTTTTGAAAACTCTCACAACAAAGATCTCAAAAGATGTGGCGACGCATACCTACCTTTGAGGAGGACACCATTAGTAAGGCCCAACATCTTGAACTCATTTACACCCATTCAGGATATATTTACAATTTCCTACCAAATACCCCGCGCCTACAAACTTATAAAGAGTTACTAGGCACGTCGAATACTACAAACAGTTTTATTGGGTCCTTGACCCAAGGTCACCTAAGAAACAGTATCTAGTACCCAAGTGTTGAGGCCTCAGAATTCTGTTGCTGAAATATGGGGGAAAACCACCCAGTCTGGACCTTAAAGAAACTCCTTTTCCGCTTGGTGTAGTGGCTCCGATTGGGGATAATGGGACCAGTTTCCCAATAAGGATGATTTTGAGGGTGTGTGATTATATGACATGCAAATGGAGAATTATTTTAATATATCTTATGAATATATCTAAATTATTTATTCTACTATATAACCAGGATGTTTCTTCCTTTATGTGATCTAAAAATATATCCTTCAACTGTTAGTAATATAGATCATTTAATAGTTGAAAGAGATGAAAATTATGTAAGATGATTCTTCTAACAAAATAGTTTGACTAGAAGAATTGTGAAAAATATATCGCATTCATATGTGTGATTATATATTCAATAAGAAATCACAGACAAATATTAGAACAGAAGTGCATGTAACATTTATCTATAATAACATTTCAAATATATAATGCAATAAAAAGATGACTATCAATCTATAAAGTAAAACTTAATACAAGTGAATAAAAGTACCATATGTACGAAGTTATACTCATGTAAACTAACAGTAATTTATCTTCTCCTTCTCACTTTCAAGAAATTTAAAGATTACAGTAATGCAACATCAGTTAAACAGCTTTAATTGTCAAAAGATAACAGATGTGTTCCATTAATTCATCAGAGAATTCACAAACTTACAGTAATGCATTCTTTGCAAGTGTTTTTGAAAAAATTTTGGACCCTTCTCTAAATGCATGAGAGGGGTTTAAATACTAAACTAACTATGTTCTAAAATAGATTATTACAAAAATATAGAGGAGGTTTCAAACAACCATCCTCATAAGGCTAACTTAAACTACAATCTAGGAAAATAAAATAACAATTTTGATTTATGAATTATGTCCTTTCTTCTGGATTTGGTCGCGAAGTTAACAAATATCTATCATAATCTTGACTTGAGCTGGCTGTGAAATCCATGATCTGACATGTCCCTTGAATACTACATTTGAAAGCACTGGCTGCGATATTTTTGTTGAATCTGTTAAGGATTGCAGAATCTGATACTGATGATAAGGTTTGATCCGAAAATTCCAATAATTTTCTTGATAAAACATATTTAACTTTTTAATTACTTCATACTGTGTGTCTGCCTTCTGCTTCCACTATGTTTCTAGTTGTTTTACTTCAGAGAACACATTAGATGTATACTCTTTGAGAAGTTATGCTTTCACCAGCTGTTCACATACAGATTCAATAATTTCATTTGATAACTTTGATTTTTTCGTTGTTGCTTTCTTTGCCCGCTTGATTTGTGCATCCCAATCTTTGAATAGGATCTCCTTATGAAAATTATCTACCCGAGGTAGATCAGCTTCCTTTCCTGAGACTGATGCTTGTCATTAAATGTGTTCATTGATTTTCTTCTCGAGCCTTTCACATTCAGGTTTCTGGATAGCTACCTATTGGATCAGTATTTTATTTGAATCACAATAAGAGTCAATAATAGAAGCTCGATGGCAAAATACTTCTTGTTGTTTGTTTAACTTAGCATTTACATCCAGTGATTCTTTTATAAATTGCTCTGGTTGTGGTTGGCTCTGTAACTTGATCATTATTGCTTCCAGTTGTGCTTTTTTCTCATTGATTTCTGCTTGATGCTGCAATTTAAGACTCTAGAAATCTTTTTGAAATTGGGTCATCTTTGCTTTCATTTTCTCATTGGAGTTGGATTTTTCTTCATCTAACAAATTCTCTAGTTCTTATACTCTGGCTTCGTTTTGCCTCAACAACACTCTGACCTCAGTAGCTTTATCAACAGTGGCAGTAGCATATGCCCCTGCATTTTGTGATAATTTAGTTAAATGTTCTATAGGATCATCTAAGGAATCCTTCCACAAAACGTCAACAGATTCATCTGTGAGGTTTGAGACAGTTTCATCAGTTCTTCTCCTTTTGTTCCTCTCAACTACAGTCTTATAACTAGGACTGTAGAAGATGTCCAGTGAAGGAATTTCTTCAACTTGTAAAAATATTTGTTATATAGGGTAGGCCGGTATGATCTTTCGATCATGAGTTTCTGGAACTTGTTGTAGTGGATTAACAGTTTCCACTATCTTCTGGGAATGTTCAGGTGTTTGAAAACTAGTTACTTGATCAGTATTGGGATTAGCTTTAGGATTTTTTATTGCTTCAGAAAACTCATCCCATTCACTACTCAAATTATTTGTTTGTGACTTTCCAGACTGATTAAGTGTGTCATGACTGCGCTGAACTTCTTGAGAAGTTGAATCTTTTTCATTACTTTCTTTTCGTTCCTGCATCTCTATCTCTTGGATTACCTGATCAATTATCTTTTCTAGGCTCTCCTTTATGGATTCGGATTCATTTTTAGAGTGATCCGAATTGTGATATTGATGCTCTGATTGACCCGATTCATCCTCATACATGTCTTTTGCTTCATTATCCAAGCTAATACTTGGAGTAGGTATGTTGACATCTTCAATAGTTAACAAGTTGAGAGGAACTCTCTCTAGTCTCTTATTTCTATATATTTGGAATGCTTCCAAATCATCTTGGCTCAGTTGGCTAGATGCAAACTTGATTATATTTGAAAACTTTTCCATGCCTTGGAAGAGATCATTAAATACATCTATTTCATTTACAAAAGGCTTCATTTTGAGCTCTGTAGTGTAATTTTAATTACATCATCTGGATCATACAGCCTCTTTGGCATTACTTTCAAA
Organism: Pinus albicaulis; assembly: GCA_034641835.2. Taxonomy (NCBI): domain Eukaryota; kingdom Viridiplantae; phylum Streptophyta; class Pinopsida; order Pinales; family Pinaceae; genus Pinus; species Pinus albicaulis. The sequence goes on from CM076576.1 coordinate 116,893,191, forward strand.
TTTAATAGATTAATCTTAGAAACCTGCTTGTAGGTATGGCTAATATCAAAAAGTGCAAGAGTGTCGCACTATAGAGGGAAATTAGGCCAAACATCTTTCTTAGCATCTTTCAATTGTTTACTGATACCATTAACAAGCTAGTAGGTTGTCTCTCGTGCAAGAAACTTATCAGGAACATAATATGGTAGGACGAGGGGAGAATCATAACTCCCGAATACTCTGACATATGTAAAATTCTCCTCTGCAAACCACCTAGCCACAAAAATAATATTTGCACCAGCCTCTTCAGAAACCCTAGGGGCCTTCTTATTGAATATCATTTGGTGCATAGGTAACATGACTCCATGACAGTAGTAAGATTTGATATTTTGGGCTGCTCCTCTGACCTCCGCCGCTGCTTGGTTGGGGTCCTTCAAGACTTCTTTCGCTTTCGAGTGCCCCTGCGTTGCGCCTGCCCACGCAGGGCCTGCTGCTCCTGTTGCGGCCTGTTGTTCCTGCTTCGCCTCTGCTGTGTCGGGTAAATGACTAGGATGGGTTTCGAAGACTGCGCATAGTTCCGGGCCGCGTTCTTACTAGGGCCCGCGCCCATGGAGGGGCTGGGCTCTCCCCAGGGGCCTCGTCCCCCTCCCCCGCCCTCTGCTGCTGAGGCTTTCGATCGTCTTTTGGCAGGGCTTCCTAAGAAGAAGAATGTGGAAGCTGCGAAATTTGTTAAGAAAATGGATGAAATACCTGAGATCTCTCTCCCAGCAGAGACTCCGATTCAGGTTGCTTTATCTATGTCTGAACGAGCTCTCATAGGCCAGTTCACAGGGCTTTGGCCTTCTCCCAAAACCACTGAGAGCTGGGTCAACAGAAACTAGGCGCCTCTGATCAAAGAAAGCGTCACTTCTTATTTTTTGGGGAGAGGTTACTTTCTCTTCGAGTTCACTTCCAAAGAGGATAAAGATTTGATCTTCCAGAATGGCCCCTACTTCATGGGCCCCCAGGGTTTATACCTAAATAAGTGGACTCCTGACTTCGATCCTGCTGTGGATGTGCCCAAAGCAGTCCCGGTGTGGGTTAGACTCCCAAATCTCCCAGTTCACTGCTGGAACTGGGATTCTCTGATGCATATTGGAAATGCCCTTGGGAAGTTCATCGATAGAGCAAACAACAAGGACCAGTATGACTGTGCTAGGATCTGCGTGGAAGTAGATCTTGAGGTTGGGCTACCAGAGGCCATCAAAATCAAAGTCGGAAGGTGGACACACGTGCAGAAACTGGACTATGAGCAGTTGCCCTTCAAATGTCGGAAATGCCATGTCTATGGCCACTTCGCCAAAGGTTGTCCATCCAACAATGAGGATGTGCAAGGGAAGGAAGACAGATGGAATCAAGTCAAGCGCACCAAAACCTCCCATAAGGCTCAAAAGCCGGGAGGCCCTAGTGGCAAAGGTCCCCATCAGGCCTCTTCTCAGCAGATCCAGTCTAAGCCCGCTCCTGAAAACAAGTTTGAACTCTTAAGCTCGCACCAAGAGAACACCCAGGAGGTGGAGGTTCAAAAGACAGCATCCCCGGTCAAAGAGACCCTCTCTGTGTCTTCCAAAGACGCAAGTGTTGCAGAAAGCTCAAAAGGAACACCTATTGGCGTCGAGGAAGAGGATCTAGAGTCGGAAGAATCAGAGGAGGAAGGAGAAATAGGCGACTCTCAGACCTCTGTTAGGAGATCCACAAGAGGTCGCAAAACAGATCGGGAGAAAAGAGAGCAGGAAACGTACAAGGACAAGTTACAGGGCAGCCAACCAACACTGGAGAAACTACTAGCAAAAAAGACAAAGATGGTGAGAAGCCAGCCCCCAGGCTCCAAGGGAGCCCAGCAGAACAAAGGTAAATAATGAAAATAATCTCCTGGAATTATAGGGGTATGGGGAGCAAGATCAAGGAAGAGGCAACAAGAAGCTTAATAAGAATAGAAGCCCCGGACATATTCCTTATCCAGGAGACTAAGATGGAGGAAGCAGACTTCCTCCAAACAAGTAAAAGACTCTGGAGTAAAAGCAAAGCAAAAGCTGTCTCAGCCCGAGGAGCCTCTGGAGGGTTGGGCACTCTTTGGAATGAAAGCAAGTTCTCGGTAATCTCTGAAATTTCAAACACTCATTGGCTGCTCCTAAAAATGCAGCATCTTGACACTAAAAGATACTTTTGTCTCTTTAATGTTTATGTTCCGGTCAATGCTGGAGAAAAAAAGGCCTGTTGGGACTCTATAAGAAACCAGGCAGATTTAGGGAATCTTGACAACATCATTATTGCAGGCGACCTCAATCTCACATTGCACTCCTCTGAAAAGAGAGGAGGCTGCATTGTGCGAGATCCGGCAAGGGAATGGGCAGAGGATATTCTGCAAGACTGGGATTTGCTGGACATTAAGCCCTCTTCAGGTAAGTTCACTTGGTCAAACAAAAGAGTAGGCCCTGGTCACATAGCAGCAAGACTGGATAGATTTTTTGTTCAAAGTTCCTTTCTATTGCTTGGTTTAGATGCTAGTATGCAAATCCTTCCTTGCAGCATATCTGATCATAAGCCTATGAAGCTTGATCTCCGGGCTCACCCCGACCTCGGCCCCATTCCGTTCATATTTAGCCCCCTCTGGGTCAAGGAATCCAACTTCATGCAGATTGTCAAAGAAAGTTGGTCCCAGCCAGTCAATGGATCACCCTTCTTCGTGTGGGAAGAAAAACTCAAAAGAACGAAAGCTGCTTTAAAATGCTGGGCCAAAACTCTTTCTAACCCAGCAGCTGAAAGGAAAAATCTCCAAAGTCAACTGGAAGCACACCACTTGCTTTCGGAAGAGGCATATGTAACTAGAGAAATCCTCGATAAGGAGATTCAACTCCAACAGCACTTCCACAAAGCTTGCCTGGCAGAAGAAGAGTATTGGAGGATTAAGTCTCGTTGCCTATGGCTCAAAGCGGGAGACAGAAATTCCTCTTTCTTTCACAAGCAAACTCAAGCCAGAAAATGCTTCAACACCATATCTGAGATTAAGGATGACAATTCCAATCATAAAGATTTTGCAAGCATTAAGCGAGCAGCTTTTCTTCACTTCCAGAAGTTGTACAGTGAGGATGTGAATCTGATTCAAAATTCTGATCTTCTGGACTGGGTCCCTCCTTCAATCTCTGCTGAGATGAACCATCTCCTAGAAGCCAAAGTCACCAAGGCTGAGGTCAAGAATGCTCTCTTTGCCATGGATCCTGACAAAGCACCAGGACCGGATGGATTCACCTCCAGATTTCTACAATCCTGTTGGCACATAGTGGAAAAAGATCTCTGCAAAATGGTTCAAAAATCCCAAGACTGTCAGAAATTAGGAGGCAGCACAAATTCTGCGTTCCTTGCCCTTATCCCCAAGGAGAAAGGCGCCAACTCCTTCAACAGATTTCGCCCCATCTCTCTCTGCAACATTGGTTATAAAGTGATCACGAAAGTAATAGCACACAGGCTGAAATATCTTCTCCCCACAATCATTCCTGAAAATCAAGGGGGCTTTGTTCACGGTAGGCAGCTAGTGGACAATTTCATTTTGGTTCAAGAGGCAATTCTCTCAAGTCAGCAGCGTAAGGAAAGAGGTATGGTTGTCAAGCTGGACTTAGCTAATGCCTTCGATCGAGTCAGGCATTTTTTCCTTTTGAATGTTCTGAAAAAATTTGGATTTGGGGAGAACTTTATAAACTGGATTCGGGCCTGTATCTCAGAGCCTTGGATTGCTCCCCTTGTTAATGGTAGAGCAGCTGAATTCTTCAAAGCCTCGAGAGGACTAAGACAGGGCTGCCCTCTTTCTCCTCTTCTGTTTGTCCTTCAAGCCTCCGTTATCAGTTTCTATCTAAACAAGAAAATGCAAGAGCAGGAGATCACAGGGCTTTGCATTGCCAGAGGAGTTAAAAGCATCAACCACGCCCTCTTTGCGGATGATACTTTACTGCTGGGGGCTGCATCTCTACACTCAGCTAACAGATTTAAAGAAGCTATAGATGATTATTGCATGATGTCGGAAAGTAACCTCAACAAGGGGAAATGCCATATTTACAGCTGGAATACTCCTCCCAGCTTGCTCAGCTCCATTGCAAGATGTTTTGGCTTTGCAGCCTCCTCAGCTTGGACTTCTTTCAAATACCTTGGGCTTCCTATTTTCCTCAAGAGGGCCTACAGTAAGGATTGGCTCCCCCAAGTGGAAAAATTCAAAAATAAGCTCCAGGCTTGGGGGCTCACCTGGCTCAATATTGCGGGCAAGTCTGTCCTCATCAAAGCTGTCTTATGCAGTCTTCCCCTATTTCAGTTCTCTGTTCTATTGGCCCCAATTGGCATCCTTCAGAAAATGGAACAGCATATTCGAAACTTCTTTTGGAAGGGGGGCAAACATAATGAGAGGAAATTCCCTCTGGTTAACTGGGAGACTGTCTCCAAACCGCTGAGGGAAGGGGGGCTAAACTTCAAGAATCTCTCTCTTCAGAACATAGCCATGGGAGCCAAGCTGCTATGGAGAATCATTGCGCCCAAGCCTTGCTGGGCCCAATTAGCACTCTGGAAGAAATATTTTAAAGGAAAGAGACTCAGATGCCTAGATGGTCCTCTCCCCCAAGGCTCCTCTCCCTTTGCTAGACTCTGCTCCAAAGCTGCCCCCCTGATCAGCGCCAACGCCTACTGGATTCCAGGAAATGGTAAGAAGATAAATATCTGGACAAATCGAATTCTGGACCGCGATCCAATTGGTGACTGTTCCTCTTTGAACATGATTCGTTGTTGGTTGACTGCTGCTGGGAAAACTACGCTGTGGGACATTTCCTCGTGGGATGGGACGCATTGGGCAGGATGGAATTTCTTCGACGTGCCTCCGGAGCTCCTCCAGGATTGCAATTGTCTTCGCTCCATGCTGAATGGTATTGCCCCCACTCATCTGCGCAGAAGAGATTCGCATGGCTGGGGTGTGCTGGCTGCAGGGTACACGGTAGCCCAAGGCTACGCAAAGCTCACCTTGAGGCCTCACGTCCCCCCGGACCCTGCCCCTTGGACTGCGATCTGGCGTCTGCACTCTCTGCCTAAAATCGACATGTTCTGTTGGCTTCTTTGCCACAAGAAAATTCTTACAGATGACAAACTGCAGAATCGGGGTTTCCATGGTCCGTCCAGGTGCTCTTTGTGCAGAGAAAATGTGGAATGTGCCACACACTTGGTCTTGAATTGTAAATTCACTCTGCAGGTTTGGAGCGAGCTGATGGATTACTGGAACCCCAAATTTGTCCTTCCCACCTCTATTCCTAATCTCTTTGCAAATTGGCAGAACAGTTACCCCGGGCCTCCTCCCAGAAACAAAGTGATAAAAAAGGCATGGTCTGTGCTCCCCAAAATCTGCTGCTGGCAGATCTGGCTTGAGCGAAATAGCAGAATCTTTAGAGATATTAAGCACGATGTCAAGGTGGTGGCGGCCAAGATAAAATTCCAATTAAAGGAAAGCTTGGACAATCAAAAAGATGCCTCAAACCTTACTCATTTAGATTCAGTCTGGGGTACCTCCCTAAATCTGCAATTTCTTCATGCCACCAGCAACACTTCCCACATTGCAGATTGGCAGATAAGGGGGAAGAACAATGCTGAGTTTCAAGAATGGATCTCCAAGCAGCAGGTGCACTCTTTCTTCTTTGATGGGGCTTCAAAGGGCAACCCAGGAAGAGCTGGAGCAGGTGGTATTGTAAAAAATGTTGAAGGTGTTTTAATTCACAACTTTGCATGGGGTCTGGGGATCAACACCAGCATTCAAGCTGAGGCTCTGGCCCTCCTTCAAGGCCTTAAATCGCTCTTGAATCTAGAAATCAAGGAGGCTAATGTTTTTGGGGATTCCCAAGTGATAATCAAAATTATGGTGACAAACTCTTCCCCCCGGGACCTTAGATTGGCAAGGCTGATATCTAGAATCAGGACTTTGGGGAATTTGTTTAAAAAGTTGAGCTACTATCATGTGTTGAGAGAAAACAACAAAGAAGCAGACCTTGAAGCAAATAAAGCTGTCCTCATCTCTGCTGGAGCAATAATTCGAGGCGAGGACGAAACATGGGATCCAAGTCCATAATCTGCCAGTTTAAATGTTCTACTGCTTTCTATTGAATCAGTTTGTTTGTATTTTCAAGTTAGGGAAAATCACTGAAATAGAAGTTTTAGATAGTCTGACACGGAAGAAATTTGTAAGCTTCGGCTGCATTTTCAATATTAGCAGTGAGATGCTTCAGGATTTAGACATCCTCAATGTAATCAGATTTCTGGCATTCAGGCCAAGATGAATATTAATATCACATAACCGTTTCTGTCAAAAAAAAAAAAACATGACTCCATGACAAATTTTATAAAAATGCAGGTGGAAGTCTGAATCCCAAAGGGCTCTGTGGTAAATGTGGATTGGGGTAGGGTCTTGGGTAATCCATTTCCATCCCATGGTAGGAAAACTAGAAGAAAAGTAGATTGCATCCATGACATAGGCAGACATATAAAAGGGAGGTATTTCTCTAGATGAAACATTACTTTTATTCCTATATTCTGTGATGTATTTGGCTAAACTGTCGGATAGGATATTTTCCCAATTTAGAATTGAGGAATTGACGATTGTGTCAATCAATGGAACCCAATCTACTGAAAACCTAGTGGTATCAGGTTTGGAAAAAAATTTACACAACATACCGGCAGCATAACAATAAGGGGAAGGAATTTGGGAAATTGGGTACGTACCGATTTTATCTCGCTTCAACTTTCCCTAGTTGTCCTTCCATTATTTGACAGCTTTCATGAGGTCTAGATGCTCTGCTCTAAATATTTGCAGAAAATCCTTGTGATATTTTTGCTGCCGAGAGGGTAGATGGTACATTGCTTCTAAATCTTCTACCCTGAAAGACCCTATGTTTTCTCCCTTTAAATCCTTGAATTTCCTGTCATCTATGCTTAAGTTGTCAATTACCCACTTAACCATGTCTATGTAAGGGAGAACTTTCGGCCTTGTAGCTACCTTGTGGATGAATGAACATGCAACATTGAAGTAAGTCACGTCTGAAGTAGATGTCGTGTCTGTTGTAGAGACTTTGGTTATTACCTTTGGATTTTCGTCTTCGAACAGTTTATACATTTCTTCCCATGATGAAAAGTCACAATCCTTGTTGCAGGTGGTATCTGAAAATAAGACAGACATGTCTTAGTCTTCAGTAGGTAGTGCTTGAGAAATATCTTTGCCTTACTCATTTCAATCTTCCTTCATCCATTAAATGGTTTCCTGATTTCAAGTAAACAGGGAGAGCATTAAAATTATAGAGAACAGAGATTCAAATATGCTATTTATATCAAAAATGCATGAATAGATATGAATCTTTCACATATAATATAAATCATCGATAATTATTTCAAAATCAAATCTCTTACACCTTCACACGAAATATGTATAAATCAACTTTGAGCCATTAGATCTCGAATTTCGGTTTGATACGACATAAGTTATTTCACATGCTTGAGTAATTAAATGTTTTTAATTCGCACATCGCACCATATAAATTTTACCGTTTGTGATGTTTTCCCATAAGTTCAGCAAAATGCGATCTACGCAAATAACACATCACAACTCTTATGCGATAATGAATTTGTTTTCGATTAATTCATGCAAAATGAAAATTTCGTATTCAAAAATTCAAGCGACCGCGCTTAATCAGACTTTAGAGATTTATTTTTATTTCTTTGTTGACTCATTGGGTCTGCGCAATCGCACTTATATCGAATTTCTTTATAAGTTGATTGTTTTAAATGAGGTGCGATGTGATAAAGAAAGTATAACGATAATTGAAGTGTTTGAAAGATTTTAAAACATAACTTTGCAAAAGGTTTTAGCGCATTCCGCAGCCCGCGTGACTTAGAGGATTTGCAAGTCTTTTAGGTTGTAAGTTATGCGGTTTGCGATGTGCTAAAGGAATAAAGTTGAAAACTTAAAAGAAAACTTTTATTTCATAAAGTTTTTTGTTTTTAAAACTAAAAATAAATTTCCTATTTATTTCTAAAGGGCCCTAATTTATTTAATAAATGGGGGGTGTTGTATAGCACAACAATTGGCGTCACTTGGGAGAACTAGCTATCTCTGACTAACTTTTTGAAATTTCTAAAACTTTTTTGAAAATAAAAATAGTTGCAGGAATGAATTTCAAACAAATAATATCTTACTAAGCAATGAAATTTATCTTATTTACAATTCATAAGAATCCCTCTTTTAAAGATATAAGTATGGAAATATATATCAGTCTTTACTCAGTTCAAAGAGATAAAGCAGGTGGATTTTACATATCTACTTTATAAAAATTTACTCTTTTATCATAGGTAGAGCCTCTGTGTAGAAATTTGAATAACTGATATGTTATACACCAAGATTATCCTGATCACACACTATTTTAACTTCATGCACAATACAGAATCTCTTCTACCATTGATCATTAATTGTGGAAATAAAAACAATTGCATGCGCACATTAAAACCATAAACATTCACACATATGAACACAGTATTTTATGGGAAAGCTTAAAGCTGAAAACCCCCAACTATCTGTATATTATATGTCATATAGATCATGTAACAATCATTATACAAAGCTTTTAGTACAATCTCCAATTGCTACACACTAATCAAGCCCGATCTAGCAAATCACATGCTCGATTCTCTGCCACCTGATAGCCTGCCTCTACTGCGCAATCACTGCTGAAGAATGGCTCTGAATGAACTCGAATTGGTCCAGCCTTGCTCAGGAAATCCTCATTGGCATCTCCAATCACTGGTTGTTGCAAATCATGCAACAGTATAGTCACAACTGATAGTCACACTGCTCTTTCACCTACCTCTTCACTGGTCTCCACTGAAACTGTCCATGCACGGTAGTTAACTGATGTATTCTTTAGTTGATTAATGAGTTAATAATTAGTGAATTAATTAATAATTAATTCACACCACTCTCACTAGTGTATCAATCAGTTAGACTATATACAACTAGCTCAACTATGTTTAACTCAGTTAAACTGAACACAACTCCATCAACTAGCTCAATAACTCCACCAAACTTTGTCACATGAGTTCTAACTGAAGTATCCATGCAATAGCTCCACTTAACCCTCAGGAATAGCATAATTCCTTCTGTCAGCTCCTGTGCCACATCTGTGCACTTAACCGAAGTGCTCCAAGAGAATAAGATAATGTTTATAGTCCAAATATTATTAAGAGCTAATAATATTCGACATATCTATTTTTAGACTAGCAATCTAAAAATAGATTCCGCCCAATATGTCTAAAAATAGAATTCCATCTATTTTTTCCAACTTGACCAACCATCCACAAATAGCATCCTGCAACTCATAGAATATGATCAACATGTCTAAAAATAGACTTGCGCCAAAAATAGCCTGCGGGCCCACTTAGTGAAGGAGACTTCTTTCCACTAAGCTCATCATCTTGTTGCAATCTCAACACTCTATTCCAATAGGCAATTTAAGCTTTTGGTAGGGTTACCTTTTACCCAGCAATGATTCATCGTCCCATCCAGTATTTCTTATAATTTCCAAAAATAAACTCTAATTTTTTGAAACTTTTTCTTTTTTGTATCATATTTTTATTTACTTAAAATCCATTGTCTTGGCTTGGTAACCAAATGATGACAATGCCATTCACTAGTTGTAATTAAACTGATCAAGTTGGCTCTTGATGAGACCTCTTGTCCTCTTGATATAATCTCAAGTCATTACCCTGTTTTGGTAGAAAGTATTGGTAATTTCAGTTTAACTATTTCCCTTTGAACATGGTAAACAAGATCTTGATGAGACTTATTATCTTTTAAGTTTTTCTAATTATAATATTTTTGAATTTCTTTCAAAATTTTATAATTTTTCCTGGATGGGGTGAATCATTGGTCCTTATGAGGATTCTGGATGATAATGTCGAGTTTTATATTGCTTTTCTGTAAAACAGTATTTACTATGTCAAAGATTCTTTTCTTGACAAATAACATAATAATCATGCTATATAAAGATGAGAGTTCATCAGAGAATAAATAATTTCAATGAAATTACATCTTTTAGTAAAAATAAAATCTATTTGTCTTTCAAATATTTCAATTGTTTCCTTAACACTTTATTTATATAAGCGATAAATAAAAAAGGATCATCTGAGATTTCATTTTGAAAAGCCAAAAATTTATACTAAGAAAATTTTATTTTTTCTAAGGAAAAGAAAAAGACACTAGTATACATGGAATAGAAGGGGTTACCTCCTATAAAAAGTATTTTTTCAAAATCTGCCCATTAACAGGCAAAGAATCTCTTTTTCCTAATAGATCTTGCAATAAGAATGTTGATGGGCCTATTTCTTCAATTATTTGAAATGGACGTAACCAGAGTTTTTGAAACTTCAAGTTTTTTCCTTTTTCCTTATGCGCTTTGTCCCATTTCAATACCAGATCACCAATTTGAAATTTTTTTGGAGTAACAGAAGTTGAATCAAATGAGGCTTTCACTATCTATTGATGATGTGCATGAGTCCATTTAGATTTTTCTCTTTCTTCCTCTAACTTAAGAATTCGAAATTGTCTAAGTTGTAAAGAAGAAGTAGGAGATTCATCAATAAAATGTACTAAGGAAAGAGAGGGAATAACTACGTTGGTAGGAAGTACAACTTCTTTTCCATAGACGAGATTGAATGGAGAAGTGCCAATAGAAGCTTTTTGAGTTATTCAATCTGCCCAAAGAGAAAATATTAATGGAACATTCCAATTTTGTTGGTTTTGATCAACATTTCTTTTGATTATTCTAATCAATTTCTTGTTTGTAGATTCTGCTAAACCATTTCGTTGCGGGTAAGAATTTGCAGAATACTTAAGTTTAAAACCTCTTTTAATTGCAATTCCATCATAGCAGTTCCTGAGAAGTAAGATGCATTATCAAACATTAATGCAGTAAGTAAGCCAAGCCTAGTTATGGTATTTTGGTCAATGAAATCAATGATATTCTCAGAGTTGGCTACCTTTAATGGAATTTCTTCCACCCATTTAGTAAAGTAAGAGGTAGCTGTGAGAATATATTTATGATGTTTGGAAGAGTTAGGAACAATCTCACCAATTATATCTAATCCCCATTTTTCAAATGGTTGTTCTATATCGGCTAGTTGTAATGGGAATCCTGGCTTCCTTTGTCTTCCAGATGCACTTTGACACACTTTGCATTTTCTTTCATATTAATGAGCATCTTTGAAAAGTGTAGGCCAATAGTAACCTGCATGCAGGATTTTGTGTGCTGTAGTATTTCATCCAAAATGTCCTCTAGCTGGTCCATCATGGAGTTCTTGCAAGACTTTCTCTACTTCAAATTTTTCTAAGCATCTTAGTAGTACAAAATAAAAATTTCTCCTAAATAACACATCATTTATTAATTCAAATTACTTGGCCTTTAATCTTAAATCTCATTTTGTTTTGTAACTAAGTTGATTCAGAGCATATCCATTCTTCAAATAGAATACAAGATCAATGTATTGAGATTGTGCATCATTGAGGCTTACCTCTGATATTTGCATATTGTTACCTGAATCTTCCTCTGATGATAGATGAGATGCTCCTGTAAGAATTCTGCAAAAACATTGACCTCTAGCAATTTTAGAGGGTCTAATTTCTACATCATATTCTTGTAAAGCAGTAACCCAGTTAGCCCTTTTCTCTCCTAATCTCTTTGCATTAAGAGTTGTCTTACTGCAGAAAATGGAACTATGATTTTGGTGTGAGTTTTTAGGAGAAAAGGCTAGAAATTCTTTATAGCCTTGAAGACGGCAAATGCTTTTTTTTCGACGGACATGTAATTTAGTTCTGCACCTTGTAAATTGGAACTGAAAAATGATATTGGTGCTTCAATTTGTTGGTCAATCAGTTGTGTCAAAACAATAGCATATGATGTATCCAATGAGAAAGTGTATAATGTAAAAGGATTAAGAAAATTGTGGGTATTCAGGATTGGAGCATTGATAATTGATTTTTTAATCAAAACAAATGCTTCTCTTTAATTATGTCCCCATTTAAAGACAAAAAATTTCTTAATAATGTTTTGTAATGGTAAAACTATTTGTGAAAAGTCAGGGACAAACCTTTTAACAAAATTAATTTTCCCAAGAAACGACTGCATAGATTTCTTCTTATGGGGGAAAGGAATTATTTTAATCTCTTCAATTCTTTGAGGATCAATATAGATACCTCTTTTTGACAGAATGAATCCTATAAGTTTTCCTTCATCTAATGGAAAAAATGATTTCTTTGTATTCAATGAGATGCCATACCTTTTGCATCGCTCAAATACTTGTTTTAGGTCATTCACATGATTGGTTACTTGTTTAGAAAAGATTGTAATATAATCTAAATAAATAACAATTGATTTATTTATGAGCCCCCTAAAATTTGTGTCCATAGCTCTCTGAAAAGTTGCACCTGCATTAATTAATCCAAATGGCATCTTTTGATAGGCGTAAGTTCCCCACTTAGTTCTAAACGTAGTTTTCAATCTGTCATCTGGATGTACGAGAATTTGGTTATATCCCGAGAATCCATCTAGAAAGGACATAAGTTCGGAACCAGCTACTATCTGCATTACTTGTTCCATGGTTGGTAATGGAAAGTTGTCTTTCTGACACGCTTTGTTTAAACTCCTAAAATCAATGCAAATTCTAATATCGTTATTCTTCTTCCTCACAGGTACCAAATTTGATACCCATTTAGAATGCCTAATTGGAAAGATGATTTTTGACATGAGGAGATTGTTTAGTTCGGTTTTGATTTGATTTTCTAGATTTGGATGAATCTTCCTCAATTTCTGTTGTATAATATTTTCTTCTGAAATCATAGGAATTGTGTGTTGAATCACAGAAGTGTCATATGTTTTAAGATCTGTGTAATCCCAAGCAAAGACACTTTTGTACATTCTAAACAATCTGATAAATGATAATCTTTCTTCGAAAGATAGACCAAGACCTAGATTGACATTTTGAGGTTTTTCATCAGTTCCTAGATTTACTAACTCAAATATTAAGGTGGAGCTTTGTGTTTTTGAGTTAGTCACCCTTTTAAACATGTCTTTAAGATCATATAGGTCTTCTAACTTGACAAAAGATTTAGGAATAGGATTTTCATCTTGGTTTTTCTTAATCTGAATGTCATGTTCATTTTCATCCAAAATTTGACTATCATAAGATCCTTCAGATGTTAAGAAATCTATGATATCTGAATCATTCTTGAATACTCTCCAATTGGTAATATTAATAGGAATGGGTGGTCTAAAAATCAATTCAATAGAAAATCTATCGGGACTAAATTCTTGGGATGGGATTAACTTTGACACTACATTAGCCAGTAGATCTGCACTAGCATTCTGCATTCTAGGTACAGAAGAAATGTTGAAGGCTAAGAAATGAGTGGTTAATTCTTGGACTAATGATTGGTAATGCTTTAAGTGTCCAGAATTACAATGAATGGTATCTCTTACCTGTCTAACTATGATTTCTGAATCTCCTAGAACTTTTAGATATTTGATATTAAGATCAATGGCTTTGTATAAATCTTGAATTAATGCTTCGTATTCAGCTATATTGTTTGTACAATTGAATTCTAGTCTGCAAGCTAATATGGTCTTTTCTCCTTCTGGGTTTATTAAAATGCAGCCTACACCTGCATCATCTTAAGATTTAGAACAGTCGAAATAAAAAGTCCAAAACAAAGAATTAACTACTTTTATATCTACAAAATTTATACATTTGGAATTATCTGGCTGGGAAAATTTCTCAATATGAGAAACAACTACATTATCAAAGAAAGGTGATGGTTGAGCATTGAAATTTCCCAAAAATGACCCTGCTAAGTAGTTTCCAATAATGTTGTTATTGAATGCTACTGGCTCATTTACTCCTTCAAGATCAGTGACTGTATGCTTCATGAAATTTTCACGGTCTACCCGAATTTGATTTGGCTTTCCATTATATGGTAACCACATATGCGACCAGTTTGTTGCAAAATAACCATGAAGTTTTTCAGACTAGTCTCGGCTTAAAACTAAGCCACAAAATTCAGGAATATCAACCAACAATATATCAATTATTTGAGTAAATTTGGGATTTGATGACAATCTGATGGAAACATAATTTATTTCTCCTACCACCACTACTCTGGTTCTATAAAGTTGTACTATGTGAATAGGGGAACTCTGAGAAGTTATGTTCAACTTAGCACAAACTGATTTTGGCATTATATTAGAGGAAGCCCCTAAGTCTATTAAACAGTTATGAACGTTTTTGTTGTAGATCTCATAGGTTAAGAGGAATGGAGGAGTATGAGAGATGGATCGATCACCTATCATAATCAAGTCTATAGCATCTATTTTCATTGAAGGAGAAGGTGGATTACCCATTTCATTAGCAGCTTGTACTATTATTGGAGCAAGTAAGTTTGAAGTAGGAATCACATTTAAGTCTCTAAGATTTTTTGTTGCTGCTTCAATTTAGTAAGCTCGTGGATTGAAATGTTGGCCCTGTTTTTCTTCATATCTTCAACCACATTATACTCAATGGTGTCTGAGACTACTATTGTTTTAGATGTAGGTGGAGTATCTGAAGTAAGGAGGCTTTTTTATGTAGCCTTTGAATTAGACTTTTTGCTTATTGATTTATCCTTAGTAGGAGTTGATATATTTTGTTGTTTATTTGTTTGTGTTGTTTCAGTAGTCCTTTTTCTCCTTGTGTTCACAAGTAAAGCTTCATGTTGTTCTTCATTTGGTAGGATGAATTCCCACATTCCATTTATTTCAACTTCTTCTTCTTCGTCATCTTCTTCTTCCTCTATATCTTGATCAGATTCAGCATTAGATATGATATTTGGAGGTTGAGTATTAGAGGATTGTCCTTTCTTAAAGTTTCTAAAAGTATTTTTTGAGCTAGCATTTCCAGCGACTTGTTTCTTGATATCTGCCATTTCGTTTGTCATAGTCTTCAAAACTCTTTGAAGTCCTTCTACGTCAAAAGTATATTTTGGCATATTCTTTTTAGAATCATCTTTGAAAGACACCTTCTTTGATTTTTGATCTTCTTGATAATTCTTTTTCTCAAGAGCGGTTATGTGTTTCTCTATAGATAGAGATGCTTTCATGTTTTCTGCAAGTGTTTCCATTTTTTCTCTATCAACAAAAATAGTTATATTAGATGGAAGAGATGAAATATACCACTCAATTTGAAATGTTGCACCAGGAACTGTTGTAGCAGGAATTTTATTGAGTAATTTATTAAATCTTGAATTAAAATATTTTATCTTGTCACTTATTTTAGCTTTTATATTTGACAAATCATTGACGAGCGTAGCAGTGGTCCTGTCATCCCAAAACTTAGCTACAAATTGTTCTTCGAACATATTCCAGCTAGTTATAGAGCGGGCAGGCAGTGAAAAATACCAGGATCATGTAGATCTTTTTAGAGTATATGGGAATAATATTACAACATAATACTCTTCAACTAATCCATTTAGATTGGCGGCTAACATAAAATTGTGAATATGTTCTTCTACTGGAAGACCATCATCAGGATTAAATTTAGGTAGCCATCTTTCAGGATTTTTTGGAAGAGAATGAAGAGGAGAGGGCATGTTTACAGCCCCTAGATTGCTCCATGGGTTTACATTTGGTGGAGGTGATTTGCCTGCCATTGGATTTTGAATAGGATGGTTGGGTGGAGTTTGAGTTGAAGAAGAGGCAGGCTGAGTGCTAGTACTAGTTGAAGGGATAGTAGTTTGAGTACTGGAACTAGTCAAAGTAACACTGATTGTTGGAATGGAAGTTGTGGAAGTGAGCGGAGGTAATGGAGGTGAATGGGATAAGATCTCGCTGGTGATTGACTCTGATTGGGTCCTCTTTAGTCTCTTCCAAGAACTATCGATGGGAAATTCAAAAGGAATAATTCCTGTCTTTTGACTTTCTGATCGAGTTAATATTCTTCGAGGTTGTAAAGAAGACAAAATACTAATATTCAATATTTGAGAAGATTCAGGTTTTTTAGCAGAAATAGATACTCTCTCTAACTTTTCTATCAAAGACTGAACTTCTAGGGAATATTGATGGGAATCAGGAGACAGTATGGGTTGAGTATCACTAGGAGACTTAGGAGAAGGATGATCAAATTCATATTGTAAAAATGAGGATATAGATAATTTTCTGAAAGTTGATGGGCATCTAGAGGGGGAAAGACTCTTCGATTGACCTTTATATTGATCATATCATTTTTCCATTCACAGGGCCCTCCTTCTAGCTCCAGAATGTTGAGGCCTCAGAATTCCACTGTCGAAACATGGGGGAAAACCACCCAGTCTAGACCTTAAAGCAAAAAAAAAAAATTCGTTTGGTGTAGTGGCTCTGACTAGGGATAATGGGACCAGTTTCCCAATAAGGATGATTTTGAGGGTGTGTGATTATATGACATGCAAATGGAGAATGATTTTAATCTATCTAAATTATTTATTATACTATATACCCGGGATGTTTCTTCCTTTATGCGATATAAAAATATATCCTTCAATTGTTAGTAATATAGATCATTTAACAGTTGAAAGAGATGAAAATTATGTAAGATGATTCTTCTAACAAAATCGTTTGACAAGAAGAATTGTGAAAAATATATCGCATTCATATGTGTGATTATATATTCAATAATAAATCATAGACAAATATTAGAACAGATGTGCATGTAGCATTTATCTATAATAACATTTCAAATATTTAATGCAATAAAAAGATGATTGGCAATCTATAAAGTAAAAATTAATAAAAGTGAATAAAAGTACCATATGTACGAAGTTCATCTCATGTAAACTGACATTAATTGATCTTCTCCTTCTCAATTTCAAACAATTTAAAGAGTACAATAGTGCAACATCAGTTAAACAACTTTAATTGTCAAAAGATAACAGATGTGTTCCATTAATTCATCAAAGCATTCACAAACTTACAGTAGTGCATTCTTTGCAAATGTTTTTGACAAATTTCTGGACCCTTCTCTAAATGCATGAGAGGGGTTTAAATACTAAATTAACTATGTTCTAAAATAGATTATTACAAAAAGATAGAGGAGGTTTCAAACAACCATCCTTGTAAGGCTAACTTAAACTACAATTTAGGAAAATAAAATAACAATTTTGATTTATGAATTATGTCCTTTCTTCTGGATTTGGTCACGAAGTTGAAAGATATCTATCATAGTCTTGAGCTGAGTTGGCTGCGAAAACCTCGATTTGACCTGTCCCTTGAATACTGCGTTTGAAAGTACTGACTGCGATCTTTTTGTTGAATCTGCTAAGGGTTGCAGAATCTGATATTGATGATAAGGTTTTATCAGAAAATTCCAATAATTTTCCTAATCAAACTTATTTACCTTTTTAATTACTTCATCCTGTGTTTCTGCCTTCTGCTTCCACTGTGTTTATATTTGTTTTACTTCATAGAACACTTCAGACGTGTACCCTTTGAGAAGTTATGCTTTCACTAGTTGTTCACATACAAATTCAATAATTTCATTTGATAATTTTGATGTTTTCGCTGCTGCTTTCTCTACCCGCTTGATTTGTGCTTCCCAATATTTGAATAGGATCTCCTTATGAAACATATCTACCTGAGGTAGATCAGCTTCATTTCCTAAGTCTAATGCTTGCCATTGAATGTGTTCATTGATTTTCTTCTCAAGCCTTTCACATTCAAGTTTCTGGATAGCTACTTGTTGGATCAATATTTTATTTGAATCACAATAAGAGTCAATAATAGAAGCTTGATGGAAAAATACTTCCTGTTGTTTCTTTAACTTAGCATTTACATCCAATGCTTCTTTTATAAATTGCTCTAGTTGCGGTTGGCTTTGTAAATTGATCATTTTTGCTTCCAGTTGTGCTTGTTTCTCATTGATTTATGCTTGATGCTGCAATTTAAGACTCTTGAAATAGTTTTGAAATTGGGCCATCTTTGCTTTCATTCTCTCACTGGAGTTGGTTTTTTCTTCATCTAACAACTTCTCTAGTTCTTGTACTCTGGCTTCCTTTTGCCTTAGCAACACTCTAACCTCATTATCTTTATCAACAGTGGCAGTAGCATATGTCACTGCATACTGTGATAATTTAGTTAAATGTCTCGTAGGATGTAATATTCCAAATTTTTCCTTCAATAAATTGGAATATTAATTTATGCTATTTTCACTTAGGATTTGAATAATTGGGTGAGAAGGCCCATTCATAATAAAAACATGGATAAAATCCCTCTAGTATGGAAAGGGATCAGCCTTGGAACTAGATTTCACACCCTCATGTGTGAAAGGAGACATTTGCAAAGAGGTTATGTCAAGTTTGACCAAGTCAAACAGCACAAAGGTACGAGGTGGAAAGCATCCTATGGGACAGCACAAAGAAAAAGGAGGGAATATTCCTTGAAGGAAGAAACCCTAATAGAGTGGAACCCATGGAGATGGAGCTCTAATGTGTTTAAAAGGAGGGCAAGGCAGCCATTGTTTCACATGCATATGATTATAGATTTCTTGTCTGCTTAGACTACTTGCAGTCCCGATTGTTTAGCTAAGTTGTTGTGTTGCTTAGCACAAGGATTTCCTGCTTAGGAGTCCTTATCCTTTCTTGAGAAGCATCTTGAAGGAGTTGTATAGATTTTCCTCACATCTAGGCTTGAGGCCAAGCATCCTCCTCCAAGACAGTGTTATTCCTAAAGCAAGATAATTCTGTGTTGCAAGCTGTTGTAGTGAGGAGTCACAACACCTCTTCCATCTCTTGTTTTTCAGAGGGATTATTTCTTTCCTTTGGAGGATCATTTTGGAATCCATTGGAGCTTATTACTGATCTTGGCATTGGGCCAACTCATTCCTTTGCCCCTACAGCGCAGTTTGCTTCAGTAAGTGCGTTATTTTCATAGAGCACTTGCTGTGGGGTTTTGCATTGTTGATTGGAGGGTGAGATCTTCAGTGTTAGGATCAGCCTTTCACCTGAAGGATCCATTGGATGAGATTCAACCATTATTTGCAGCATCTTTAGCTATCTTCATCCAGTTCCATTTTCTGAGTTGCAGCTGCTACCCAGCAACTCCGACATTTTTTCCATTTTGTATATTTCAGCCAATCCTTCAGAGGATTGTTGTATTATTGTTTCCAGGGGTTGAGGTCTTGCTCCCCCTTATTTATTGAGCCATACATTGTCATATATTTCTGTTATTATGTAATATGGAGCAATACCTCTTATAAATTGCGTCCTCTTAGCCTGGGTTTATGCAGATATAGCAGTGTTCTTCTATTTCATGTACATGTCTTGTTGAGGCTTGCATTGCCCTTCTTGAGTGTATGTTTCCTCAAGAACTTGTACTCTCTTTACTGCTATAACATTATTTGTTGGCTATCTATATCTTCTCGTCTCACATATAATAAAATAACGTTGTTGATCTATTGTATGTTCATGCATTTGTTGTAGTCCCCTCATCAGGCACTTTTGAGGAAATCTAAGTGTGGGAGATCTGTTTAACCCACTTAGAAGGATTTATTTGGAGCCACCTCTTGGATTTAATAATTAGACACATTGATATAAGGGATCCAGGTCCTGGTTTCAATTCCTGTAGAAACCATTACTGGAATTCATTTTCCATTCATGCCTTGCTAGCTGTTCCAGATTTGGAATATTACAGTGGTATCAAAGCAACTTTCTTGGCTCAGCCTGTGAGTCTAAGCCAAAGAAGATCAAAATGATGAAGAATATGAGATTACTCTCATCATTATTTAGATCTATATAGAACCTCTCCAAGGAGGTCAAGAAGATTGAAGAAATAGAAGAGGAAGGACCATGCACTTCCTATTCTCATCAAGAAAAAGACATTGAGCATGGAAGACACTTGGATTATCATATTCTAAGTGATTACCTTGTTGAGTACAGATCTCAATCTAGAGACTTCAAGGAGACTCTAGATTTCCCTCATTTAATCCAGTTGAAGGAAGAGGAGATACACTGCAATAGAAGAGAAATCAAAGGCAATAGATTTATGTTGTCTACCTTTGATGGGTTATCTACATCAAGAGCTTGGGTGAGGAAGCTGGAAGCCTTTTTCCTGCTACATCCCGTAGTGGAGGAAGAAGTTGTTGACATCTCAGCACCACACTTTGAGGGTGAAGCCTATATTTGGTGGTTCAAGCACTTGAGCCATGTAAGGGTGAAAAATTTTGTAGAGTTCACTCAAAGGTTGATCAAAACCTTTGATGGAGAAAGAAAAAAGGAAGAGAAGCTCACACCACCATTTGAGGAGCCTTGTGATAACGTTGTCACACTCATGGAGGATTAGCCACATGCATCAATAGTTGGGGCAGCCAACACTTTGGAGGAAGGAACTCTTGCAACCCTACAAGAAGTTCCCAAACATCATCAAGGTATGAAAATATTTCCACATTCTATTGTTGCAGCAAATTCTTTTGATCTATGTGGAGATTTACTTTTACATGACCAAGGGTCAAATCACACTGCTACCATAGAGCATCTTGTGCAACATGGAAACATTCAAGGAGGAAGAAAACCACCATTCTCATGAGCCATTGTTGGGTTGTACATCACACTTGAGGTTGGGGTTTGAATACTTGACGGACGATAGTAGACATCTTGGAGTGAGAAACCCTTTCTCCTTTCAAGATGAAACTTTCTCAATGAGCTCCTCTCAGCTCAAAGAGGAACTTCTACTTTCATCAGATCCAAGATCTCATTGGTTTTGGAAGACTATTGTTGAGAGGGAGGTCTCAAGGAGAGATCTCATTAGAGGTGCACTTCAACACCATGGAGTGCAATGATTTTCTTCCTTTCTCACGGGAGCAGATAGAAGATGGAGGACATCTTAGGATGGATAACATCTCTCATGCTTGTGTTGGAAATTCCTTGAGCCACACACATCATGATGGGAGGTTTTTTCCTACCACCTATTTGGGTCCTTATACGATCTCATTGATCCTTAAGAAGGTTGCATTTAAAAATCCCATGAAGTGCAAAGAAAGAGATTTGGTTTGGGAGGATGGTAGCCCTCAGGGGAGGAGTACCAAGATAAAGAGAAGGAGAAAGCATTCACAAGTGATTGAGTGGATGTGGTTGATGAGCAAGGAGCTCGGAGGCTACTTGCAGATCTATGACACCGGGCAGCAGGAGGCTTGGATGTGCTGGTTACTCTTGAAAGAGTTTGGCCATCACTTAGCATACACTCTTCCTAAGAGTAGGAGGAAGGAGGATAGATAGCAGGATACTTGCATCATTGGGCAGCATAGAGTATGGATGCATGGTGTTCATGTGATACTCATATAATTCATTTTGTCTTCATCACATGAGTTGTGTGATGGAAGTAGGGGGAGGCAACAAAATATTTTGTTGCTTTTCTTGTTCTTGGGAGAGCAAGAGCAAATTTGCTCTCACACTTGGCATAATGTTGCAGGAGGAGGAGATGGCATTATCTCCTTGGCTTTATATGGTAGAGAAATACTTCTTCCTTGGGAGTAAATTCTTATGTATTGCAGCATTATGGGAGATATCTTTGACAAGGAGCATGTCAATGAACAAAGCTTGGTAATGACAGGAGCTTATTTGCATGAGCTCACAGCGTTGTCACTTTGGAGTAGAGACTTATGGAGGGAGTGTCCCCAGGATCACTTCACTTTGGATGCACTTGGTGAACAAGGAGAAGGTGATGATGATAGAGTGGTGGATTACTATGACATATTCTTCTTGACTTGGATTTCCAAGCATGAGAAGAACTATCTTCTTGCAGCACATGGTTCATTTTTCTTCACAGCATGCCAAAACACTATGGAGAACTCACTCATGGATCCACGTACCATCTTACTTCCAGCATATGGTTAGAAGTTTTTTTTACATGTATTGACTTCCATACTCTTACCATTACTTTGCATTGCATTGCCCCACAAGAGGACAAGATTTTCACATTGCTCCATGTTCATAATTGGCCCAATTTGTATGATGGAGACAACCATCTTTTATATGGCCTTAGGCAAGTGTTTTATTTCATGTATGATCAGTTGATATACTCAACCATTTGCTATATTAGTAGATATCATGACATACATAACCACCCATGTAATACAAAATAACTTGCCATATAATTTTCTGAAGCAGCAGTTTGAAAAATTGCACTATCACTATTGGGAAAGTTGTTGGTACCTCCTTGCACCACATGAAACCTTCAGTATTTTATTCATTTTATTGTTGATCATGACTTAATTTTCTGATATGGATCTGATTTGTATCAGAAGCATGATTGGGAGATTGACACATGAGTTGTATGTGTCTTTGAGGGGAGAAAATTCCCACATTTTCTGCACTACATGTTCTAATGGGAGCATGGGAGGAGATATGGCCACCACAACCACACATTTGTTCTCTTTTTGGGTGGGCCATGAGTTTGATATCCATCCATTGTACAGCCATGGGAAATTATTTGATTATGCATTGTTGACATATTCAGCCACTTACTATTCATTAGTAGATGTGATGATTCTTGTATATTACTTGCCATGCTATTTTCTGGAGTTGCAGTGGATGAGACTGCATTGTATCCTTCTAAGTTATTGTTTTTATCATGCATTATATGTAAAACTTGCAGAAAGCTTCTCATTGGGACACTCTATGATGATCTTGTCCTATTCATCATGGATGAAACATTTTGGGCCAGCTTGTTCTTCAACATTGGAGGAGAACTCTTTGGAGGATTGTTCTTCACTTTTCCATTTGAGGGCAATACTTTTGCACCCCAGGATCAGCACACAATCTACACTTATCATAAGTGGAGAGAACGACAACTTGAGGTAGGCTATGATTCTTACCATGTTCATATTTTCAGCCCACCTTCATTTTCGGAGCTTGAGGTGGAAGGAGATTCTCAAGAGTTGCCTTATTGGGAGGTGGCTAATTTTGTTTGGATGATTACTTGGGGATGGAGGATACACATGGGAAAGATGTTCCTCATCACATTTCTAAATCCATGCCTTGAGTGGATACTTTCCAGTTCTATCCTTACAATTGCTTGAGGACAAGCAACATTTGGGAGGGGAGGACTGTAATATTCCAACTTTTTCCTTCAATAAATTGGAATATTAATTTTTGCTATTTTCACTTAGGAGTTGAATAATCGAGTGAGAAGGCCCATTAATAATAAAACCATGGATAAAATCCCTCTAGTATGGAAAGGTATCAGCCTTGGAACTAGATTTCACACCCTCATGTGTGAAAGGAGACATTTGCAAAGAGGCTAGGTCAAGTTTGACCAAGTCAAACAGCGCAGAGGTATGAGGTGGAAAGCATCCTATGGGACAGCACAAAGAAAAAGGAGGGAATATTCCTTGAAGGAAGAAACCCTAATAGAGTGGGACCCATGGAGATGGAGCTCTCATGTGTTTAAAAGGAGGACAAGGTAGCCATTGTTTCACATGCATATGATTATAGATTTCTTGTCTACTTAGACTACTTGCAATCCCGGTTGTTTAGTTGAGTTGATGTGTTGCTTAGCATAAGGATTTCCTGCTTAGGAGTCCTTCTCCTTTCTTGAGAAGTCTCTCAAAGGAGTTGTACATATTTTCCTCACATCTAGGCTTGAGGCCAAGCATCCTCCTCCAGGACAGTGTTATTCCTGAAGCAGGATAATTCTATGTTGCAGGGTGTTGTAGTGAGGAGTCACAACACCGCTTCCATCTCTTGTTTTTCAGATGGAGAGTCTTTCTTTCCTTTGGAGGATCATTTTGGAAGCCATTGGATTTTATTACAGATCTTGGCATTGGGCCAACTCATTTTTTTTCCCCTACAGCGCATTTTTCTTCAGTAACTGCGTTATTTTCATAGAGCACTTGCTGTGGGGTTTTGAATTATTGATTGGAGGGTGAGATCTTCAGTGTTAGGATCAGCCTTTCACCTGAAGGATGCATTGGATGAGATTCAGCCATTAGTTACAGCATCTTCAGCTATCTTCATCCAGTTCCATTTTCTGAGTTGCAGCTGTTACGCAGTAACTCCGACATTTTTTCCATTTTGTATATTTCAGCCAATCCTTTGGAGGATTGTTGTATTATTGTTTCCAAGGGTTGAGATCTTGATCCCCCTTATTTCTTGAGCCATACATTGTCATATATTTCTGTTATTATGTAATATGGAGCAATACCTCTTATAAACTGCGTCCTATTAGCCTGGGTTTATGTAGATATAACAGTGTTCTTCTATTTCATGTACATGTCTTGTTGAGGCTTGCATTTCTCTTCTTGAGTGGATGTTTCCTCAAGAACTTGTACTCTATTTACTGCTATAACATTATTTTTTGGCTATCTATATCTTCTTGTCTCACAGCTAATAAAATAACGTTGTTGATCTATTGTATGTTCATGCATTTGTTGTAGTCCCCTCATCGGGCACTTTTGAGGACATCTAAGTGTGGGAGATCTGTTTAACCCACTTAGAAGGATTTATTTGGAGCCACCTCTTGGATTTAAGACTTAGACACATTTATCTAAGGGATCCAAGTCCTGGTTTCAACTCTTGTAGTAGCCATTACTGGAAAATGCGTTTTCCAGTCATGTGTTAGAAGTTGTTCCAGATTTGGAATATTACATAGGATCATCTAAGGAATCCTTCCAAAAAACGTCAACAGATTCATCTGTGAGGTTTGAGACAGTTTCATCAATTCTTCTCCTTTTTTTCCTCTTAACTACAACCTTATAACTAGGATTGTAGAAGATGTCTAGTGAATGAATTTCTTCAACTTGTAAAACTATTTGTTCTGTAGGGTAGGCCGGTATGATCTCTCAATCATGAGTTTCTGGAACTTGTTGTAGTGGATTAAAAGTTTCCACTATCTTCTGGGTGTTGAGATTCAACAAGATGATGAGCTTAGTGAAAAGTAAGCACCTTCAGTAAGTGGGGCCCGTAGGCTATTTTTAGGTGTATGTATATTTTTAGACATGGTGAGCATATTCTATAAGTTGTAGGAGGCTATTTGTAGATGGTTGATCAAGTTGGAAAAATAGATGAGATTCTATTTTTAGACATATGGGCAAAGTCTATTTTTAGATTGCATATCTAAAAATAGATTGCATGTCGATTATTATTAGCCCTTAATAATAATCAGACTCTAAATAGTAACTTATTCTCTTGGAGCACTTTATTTCAGTGAACAGATGTGGCACATCAGTGGGTTGAAGGAATTACACAATTCCTAGGGTGGTTGGTCACTCATGCATGGAGGACTCAACTAGAACTAAAGTGATAGAGTTGTGACAAAGTTGGAAGAGTAGTTATGGGAGTTGTTATTTAGTTTAACTCAATTAAGTGAGTTAAACTCAGTTGTGCTAATTGTATCTAGTTCTAACTAAATATACACTAGTGAGAGTTCAGTGAATTAATTATTTAATTAATTCACAACTAGTAACTCACTTGCAACTGAACAAATACAACATTTAACTACTTTCATGTCAGTTCCAGTGGAGACCTAGTGGAGAGATAGGTGAAAGGGTGAGATGGACTATCTGTTGTGACTATAGTGATGCATTCAATGCATCTACATAGACATTGGAGTTTCCAATGAGGATTGCGCAGTGCAGGCAAGGCAAGATCGAATTCATTCATGGGTCTTCTTCAGCGGGGATTGCGTAGTGGAGGCGGGTTATCAGGAGGCAAGAAATTGGTGCATATATATGCAAATTTCTGCATGACAATGTGTGACGATTGTATATTGCACTGAGAGCTTGATGTACTAAGCTTTGTATGAGATTGTTACATGATTCCATTGATATACATAATATATGATAGTTGAGGTTTTTAGCTTTAAGCTTTCTCGGTAAAACATATTGTTTATGTGCGATTGATTTTCTTCATGTGTTTGAAATTGGCGATTTAATTTACGCAAAGAATTAAGTGGAAGGATTATGTATTTAACATAATATTAGTTTGTTAGATCAGAAGAATCTGGTAATACTATCAGTGTTAATAAATTTCTACACTTGGAATGTTTAGGTGTTTGAAAACTAGTTACTTGATCAGTATTGGGATTAGATTTAGGAGTTTGTATTGCTTCTGAAAACTCTTCACATTCACTACTCAAATTCTTTGTTTGGGACTTTTCAAACTGATTAAGTGTGTCATGATTGTGCTGAAATTCTTGAGAAGTTGACTCTATTCCATTACTTTATTTTCGTTCCTGCATCTCTATCTCTTGGATTACCTGATCAATTATCTTTTCTGGGCTATCCTTTATGGATTCAGATTCATTTTCAGAGTGATCCGAATTCTGAGATTGATGCTCTGATTGACCTGATTCATCCTCAAACATGTCTTTTGCTTCATTATCCATGCTAATACTTGGAGTAGGTCTATTGAAATCTTCAATAATTAACAAGTTGATAGTCTCTCCAGTATCTTATTTCTATATATTTGGAATGCTTCCAAATCATGTTGGCTCAGTTGGCTAGATCCAAACTTGATTATATCTATAAAAAATTCCATGCCTTGGAAGAGATCATCAAATCCATCTATTTCCTTTACAAAAGTCTTCAATTTGAGCTATGTAGTGTAATTTTTAATTACATCATCTGGATCATACAACCTCTTTGGCATTACTGCCAAATTCAATAGATTAATCTTAGAAACCTCCTTGTAGGTATGAACAATAACAAAAAGTTAAAAAGTACCACAATGTACATGTAAATTAGGCCAAATGGCTTTCTTACCATCTTTTAATAGTTTAGTGATACCATAAACAAGCTAGTAGGCTATCTCTCGTGCAAGAAACTTATCAAGAACATAACATGGTAGGACGTGGGGAGAAGCATAACTCCCGAATACTCTGACATATGTGAAATTCTCCTCTGCAAACCACCTATCCACAGAAATAATATCTGCACTAGCCTCTTCAGAAACCCTAGGTGCCTTCTTATTGAATATCATTTGGTGCATAGGCAACATGACTCCATGACAAATTTTATAAAAATGCAGGTGGAAGTATGAATCCCAAAGGGCTCTTTGGTAAATGTGGATTTGGGTAGGGTCTTGGGTATTCCATTTCCTTCCCATGGTAGGAAAACTAGAAGAAAAAGAGATTGCATCCATGACATAGGCAGACATATAAAAGGGAGGTATTTCTCTAGATGAAACATTCCTTTTATTCCTATATTCTATGATGTGTTTGGCTAAAATGTCAGATAGGATATTTGCCCTATTTAGAATTGAGGAATTGACAATTGCGTCAATCAGTGGAACCAAATCTACTGAAAACCTAGTGGTATCAAGTTTGGCAAACAATCTACACAACATACCAGCAACATAACAATAAGGGGAAATAATTTGGGCAATTGGGTACATACCGAGTTTATCTCACTTCAAATTTCTCTGATCTTCCTTCCATTCTTTGATAAATTTCATGAGGTCTGGATGCTCTGATTTAAAGCTTTGTAGAAAAGCCTTGTGATATTTTTCCAGCGGAGAGGGTATATGGTACATTGCTTCTAAATCTTCTGCCCTGAAAGACCCTATGTTTTCTCCCTTTCAAATCCTTGAATTTCCTGTCATTTATGCTTAATTGGTCAATTACCCACTTAACCATGTTTTTGTAAGGAAGAAATTTCATCGTTACGGCTACCTTGTGGATGAATGAACATGCAACATCGAAGTAAGTCGCATCTTAAGTAGATGTCGTGCATGTTGTAGAGACTTTGGTTATTACTTTTGGATTTTCATCTTTGAATAGTTTATACATTGCTTCCCATGATGAACTGTCGCAATCCTTGTTACAAGTGGTATCTGAAAATAAGAGAGACAAGTATGAATCTTCAGTAGGTAGAGCTTGAGAAATATATTTTCCCTTTTTACTCATTTCAATCTTCCTTAATCTGTTAAATGGTTTCTTGATTTAAATTAAACAGGGTGAGCATTAAAATAATAGAGAACAGAGAGTCAAATCCGTTGTTTATATCAAACATGCATGAATAGATATGAATCTTTCACATATAATATCAGTCATTGATAATTATTTCAAAATCAAATCTCGTACACCTTCACATGAAATATGTCTCAACTTTAAGTCGTTAGATCTCGAATTTCGGTTTGATACGACATAAGTTATTCCACATGTTTGAGTAATTAAATGTTGTTAATTCGCACATCGCAATATATAACTTTATTGTTTGTGATGTTTTCCCATAAGTTCAATGAAATGCAATTTACACAAATCGCCACTGTTATGCGATAATGAATTTGTTTTCAGTTAAGTCATGTGAAATGCGAATTGAGAATTCAAAAATTCAAGCAACCGCGCTTAATAGGACTTTAGAGATTTATTTTTATTTCTTTGTTGACTCATCAAGTCCACGCAATCGCACTTATATCAAATTGCTTTATAAGTTGATTGTTTTAAATGAGGTGCGATGTGATAAATAAAGTATAACGGTAATTGAAGTGTTTCTAAGTTCTTACAACATAACTTTGAAAAAGGTTTTAGCGCATTTCGTAGCTCTCATGACTTAGAGGATTTGCAAGTCTTTTAGGTTGTAAGCTATGCGGTTTGCGATGCGCTAAAGGAATAAAGCGGAAAACTTAAAAGAAAAATTTGATTTCCTAATTTTTTTTTGTTTTTAAAGCTAAAAAAAAAGTTTCCTAATTATTTCTAAAGGGTCCCCATTTATTTTAATAAATGGGGGGTGTTGTATAGCACAACACCAAGATACTCGTATGATTCTACTCAGAATGTGTCGCAACCAGGCTACCATCAAAGAAAGTCTGCACCTTTGCAGAATATGACAAATAAGGCAATACCATGCCATCAATAGCAGGTAGGCTCATACCCTCCCCCATAGGGTAACCAGTATGCAGCTAGGAATGTTGATACAAGAGAGCCTCCCCAACAATCTTACACCAATCAGAGACATGGGAACCTATATCCCCCTTTTTCCTCAAAAATCCACCACCAATGAAAAATAATGCGTCGGTGAACTTAGTGCAACCATCCCAGGCTCAACAACGAGATTATTACGACCAAGAGAACAACAGTAACCCTCCAAATGCTACAAAAAATAATCCTAGGAACAATAAAAAGGGAGACTCTAAACAGGGGGGTTGTAATCAGCAACGCCCCTCGCCAAATTAGTCCGAGGGAAACCCCAACCAAAATAAAAACCAAGAGCCAAATAGTAACTCCCAAAGGAAAAACAAGAGACCTAGTCTAAGGACAAATCATTCTTGTTGCGTATGTGGTGAATATGATCATTACACTCACCACTATCCTGAACTCCCTGAACTGAAAAAACGTCAAGGTAACCATGGACAAGGTGGACCTCCTCAAAAACCTGTTGTAATGCAGGAACCCTTCACCCACCAAGGATTGGTTAACACCCAACAACAACAACCACCCCAAAACAATACCGAAGGAGGCAATCATGAAATCTACATGACTAGTGAAGAATTGTTCTTCTAAACAAGGAATAGGAACTACGATACACCTTCGAACACCAACCCATCAGGTATAACTACGAGTGCACCTAAAACACTGTTAACTATCTCCAAAGTACCTATAGAGACCCTTCCAAAAATGGTAAAGGGACCAACCAGGAGCGTAGGACATCACTCTAAAGTTGCTCATAACTATATCATAGTAGATGATTTAGAACAATCACTAGCTGCTATGTCAACCTTGGAAGTTTTACAATCATCCCCAAGACAATGGAAAGCCTTACTTTCCACGTTAGGCACAATCGATCCTTCAGATTCACGCCTAATGGTTTTTGACCTAGAGAAAGCAAGCCCAAGGCTTCCTTCGCTGGTCACTTTCCAAATATCGATTTCAATTCATAACATCACCATACACCAATGCATCATTGATGAAAGAGCATCCACATGTATCATGTCTAAATCAGTTTGGAAAAGGTTAGGATCACCTGAATTAAAACCCTATGACATCATGCTTAGAACCTACGACAATCGCCCTTCAGCATCAGTCAGTCTATATCAAAATGTCCCAGTAAACTTGGCCAGAAAGATAGTTCTTATATAAATTAAGGCCTTAGACGCACAACTAGACTACAGTACACTCCTCGAACAGGGATATATGTACGCCATGACTGCAATCACATCCTCTGTCTTTAGGGTAATGATTTTTCCCCATGATGATCAAATCATCACCATCGACCAGCTCACATACTACGACAAGAAACCCATGACGGCTCTTGATGTCATGTTACCATACATAGGCACAACTATAGAACCACTTACACAGTATACAGAATTCGGACCAGGCTAGTTCAAACCAACATCCAACCTAGGTTAATTCGTAGGAGATCCCCCTATTATACCAAAGGGAGTCCGGGAAATCATGGGGGCACCAGTGTGCATGATGCTATCATCAAACACTGAAACTAGCTCAGACTTAGAAACCAGCAGTACGGAGGTTGAAGCCATTGACACCACATTCCTACCCTGCGCCATTTCGCAAACCCCATTTTAATACCCCCCACCTGGTTTTGTGTCAAAACAAGTCATGGAAACTATGACATTATAGAATGTGGATTTTGTAATACCCGTGTGGTATTTGTTCCCACCATCTATGCTAGGAAGTCCAAGCATCACCTCTACAGGAATAAACCCTATTTCCCCTCAAGAGGTCACGACGGTTAACAAAACACCTGTAAAAGTGCCACCTAATAAAACTAAGAAAAATTAAAAAATGGAAGAAAGTCGAAATCCCCAAGTTACATAGGGCATTACAACCTTGTGCATTGTGCGATATCGTAGGTCATCCTACTAATATTGGCCGTAGTTAGATGAATTGAAGCCCCTTCTACACATCGAAAGAAATTTTGCGACCTTGAATTCCCATAAAAAGGAAAATTCCATGAACAACTAAGGGAAAGCATTACGCACCAACCATGCGTGTGCAATTTGCGACCATTATGGGCATTATACCCATCATTCCTAGATATGTCGGGATAAAGGGATGCCTTGCAAGCCTTAGAACAATCTCACCAGGAGGAACCCTCAACTCCACCCATGCAAATGGACAAGGGAGAAACCAAAACCATCCTATAAGTACGAGAGGAGCCTACATATTGCTCGTATACAGTCACCTCAATGGCTCAGATATGGTAAACAAAGGCCATGATACATGTCCCAGTTTTCTCACTATGTGACGAGCTTGATCACTTAGTCACATAGTGCCCTGAGTTAGGGGCGTTTAACCATTGGTATCAGGTCCCGTGAGTTTCCAAAATAAAATTAGTTCAGTATCGATGACATACGTGTCAGATTTGTTGGAGAAACCACCACGTGCATCGTTGTCCCCATATATATTGATTCCGGTCTATGTTGGATTTCATGCATTGCTTCGTTGCTGAAAACCCTGACTTAACCGGCTCGGACACGAAATCCACAGACAACACTAAAAATCAAAGGACAGAAGCAACAAGGACCATATTTTATGTGTGATAGGAGAGACGGTCACCTGAATGACCACCCCCTCCCCATAATCGTCCTCAAGCTTTGGTACAGCTCTACGCACTTTACGATGAAAGATATCACTTTATCGCTAACTACGCAGCTCTAAAGTTATTTTAAATATGATACCTAGTCAACACAAGTGTACTACGAAGTCCTACGAGACGTCCAATATTTGTACCGAGTGTGTTCAGATAACCACCCGGTGCGTCGTTGTCCCTACGTCCCCCGCTTCCATTCGACATTAAATTGTTTACACCAACCCATAATCCGTCTTGCTACAACAGATGGATCAGATTCAGACTCGGTGGAAAGTTTGACAACCCAAGAGAATGAGGTAACTAGGTCCATCCCATTCATATCGGCAGAAAAACGATCAACAAGGGGGAATATTATCACCCCCAATCGCCCTCCACGAACAATCTCAACCTGTGCATTCTGAAATGCATGCAATAAGTTGATCGCTCAATGCCAATATTTACAATAACTGCGCAAATGGTTCCCAATTACTCTGGTATTCCAAAGGAAGTGGAAAACCAAAGAGCAACAATCTTGTCTAATTTGTCAAGAAAACCATCACGCTCAACATTGTACTTACATCCCCCAATTTCGACCGATGTTAGACGTCATATGCTCATTGGTCACCAAATACCCGGATGTAACCGGTTTCGAACCTAAGCAGCCTGGCGCAATGTAGCCTTCCACCCATCATCACCAAAACCCTAAGAAGGCTAAGGCGACCAATCATCCTAGCATGGCATGAAATCGACCAAGAAAAAAATGTTTTCTATGCGATATAAAGGACCACATGGTCAATCTATGTTAGGAACTCAAGAAACTCACTGAAAGTCTTCGCATGGTCACCACCATATCGCAAATCCATCTCTCTAATCAAGAGAATATCACATGCTGCTATTGCGGGATTTGCTCGCAATTCCAGGACAATATGAATTGTGAATACCTCCCAAGGTTATGAGCGGCAAGAGCAGCATTGAGTTTGGACTCCCTGAAGGAGCCACACCAACCAAGACCAAAGACTTGGAAACGGTAGAAGTGAAAAAAAGCCCCAATGCTCAATCATCTCCAAGCATCCACTTCTGGCATGGAGAGTAGTGTTGGTTCTCACACCATCTATTCGATAGGAACCTTTACTCCATGCACCATTTGCACAAGCCATAACCATGAAACAGAGATGTGCCCCATGATGAAAACATTTTGGCACCTCTGCATTCAATGCAACTTCCAAGTATAAGAATGTGTGCATACCCTTAGTATGTTGCCAGAAGAGCACGAATTTTCTCTAAAGTAAACAACCATAACGAAAATTCTTCCACCATTTAACGTTGACGACACACAACAACATATGCGATTCATCTCATCATGCATGGGAACCATGACTTTTGTTGTCTGCTCATATTTCATTGGTGTCGAGATCACTGCAACTACCACAACAGTAGTAGTACCGTTGACGATGAAAACCCAACATGTCTACACCCTATCAACCTCGTCTGGTTCCACGACATAAACCATAGAATCATATTCATGTCTGTCAACCAGCACTATTAAGCCTTAACCAATTACTCACAGCCTCGCCCAAACCAATTCCCCCTTAGAAATCTTGTTTCACTCTCACGAAGATATTCTAGAGGCCATGACGGAACCAAATTGTTCGTGGGACTCAATGCATCACCGCTCATTTTTTCTTCCAGAAAAAATGTTCAGGCCTAGAAGCCCAAAAACCCAGGATATATACGCCATTGAATCCAAATACTTCCTTCCATATAGTAAGGTATATTGGTTCAAAAACCTTATCCCAATGCTCGACGCGTTCGAAGAAGGGAATATGTTGAATACTTCTCCAACCATTAAGGTGAATATCTCAAGAAAACCAGGAAAAACTGAAGAAATATTGCTAGGGGCAACAATGCTCCCCAGACAAGGTAGTCGCTTATACAAACTTATTACAAGAGTACAAGGATATCTTCACATGGGATTATTCAGAAATGCCAGGGCTTAGCCCCACCATTGTAGAGCTCCACATTGACACCTGGCATGACGTATCACCAGTCCGCAAAAAGCAGCATCAATTACACCCATTCAAGGCAGAAGCGATCAAGCAAGAGATTTCCAAGCTTCACAAATCCAAGTTCATCTACCCAATCGCTTACACGTTGTGGATTTCCAACCCTATACCCATCATGAAAAAATAGGGCACCATCCGAGTCTGCACCGATTTTTGATATTTAAATAAAGCTTGTCCCAAGGACAACTAACCTACCCCATTTATCGACCCAGTCATTAATGCTTGCACCAGTTATGAGGCCTTTTGCTTCATGGATAGATTCTCAGGGTACAATCAAAATCAAATCCAGCACACAGATTGGTACAAGATGACTTTCACTACCCCTTGGGCATGTTCGTATATCAAGTTATGCCTTTCAATATTTAAAACGTTGGAGCCATCTTCCAGTGGGCCATCAACTATATCTTCCACAACCTGGCTCACCTCATCTTAGATTACTTGGATGATGTTTGTATATTTTATTAATTATTAGTTAAATATAGTTATCTTAGGTTTATTAATGTGGAAGGGCATGATCAAAGATCATGCCTCTTCACCAAGGGACACCATAAGGCTATATTTAAAGCCTTGGTGATCCCCACTTGTAATCATCTCATCTTTTATCAATAATAATATATACTTATAAAGTTTACCAAAGTTTTTACACTCCATTGGTATCGAAGCAATCGCTCTTCAGGATCTGTGTGATCACCAAGAATTAAGGAATTACAAGGAAATTCCAAAATTGCAGATTTTTTTTAAAACCAAGTGCTTGTGAGCAACAACATTTGTTTTTAAAAAAAAAGGAAGAAATTTTTAAAAGAGAGAAGGAAAGTTAACATAAAGGGGGGAATAAATTAAAAGGAAAAAAAATATATTTAAAAGAAATAGTTCCAAAAGAAAAAAAAGAAAAAGAAAAAGAAAAAAGAGATATATATAAAGAAGTACATATACGTACATACCAAGACAAATTAAAATTAAAAAGGAAAAATAAATAACGAAGAGTAATTGCTCATGGTTTACAAGGTCGTGGTTTTGAGCCCATGGTATTAAAACCAATTCCCCCTTTTCAAAACAATGCGACTTTTCAAAGCTAATAAAATTTTTTTCCCCATATATATAATTCAAATAATAAAATAATAATAATAATAATCATTATTATTATTATGATTATTATTATTATTATTATTATTTTTTTTTAAAGGGGAGGAAAAAAAAAAAAAAAACTGGCAGAAAAATATTCCCCACCACATACGCGCTCAATGACGTCATCAATGTTGAAGGCCGAATTCCAGAAGAAATTGTTGGATCTTGATAAACAGATCAATAAGGATTTCGAAGACTTTAGCAAAATATTAGTCGATCTTGAAGGTACAGTTGCAGGACATTCCAACAACATTAAAAAGCTTCAAGATATGACAAATCAGATAGAAAGACAAATTTGGCTAGACCATAGAGAGGCCACAGATAATCATAATAAAGCAATGCAGAAAATAAACGCCATGTCGAACGAGTTTAATTTGACGCAAAAACCAATAGTCCCAAATATTGAACATAGTCAACAAAACAACTCAGATGATTCAGAAAATTCAGATCATAATCATGAATATAACATGTTTGAAAAAGAGCAATTGAATGAGGCTGAATTGAAAATCAGCTCACATGAAAGCTATAGTATTGAAATACCTAGAAGCAGAGACTCTGAAATCAACCATGAAAATACAGATGCTTATAAACAACAAAATGTTTTATCCCCAGATTTTAAACAAAAATGTGAAAAGTCAAACATATCTGAAGCCACTGATACAGTGCCGGAAGTTGTTGAGGCCTTCGATGATGAAACATCTATGGTTGTTAAGAAGGAAGCGTTTGATGATCACAAGAAGTTGCATCGGACGATAATTGTTGATAACTTACTTCTAAATCTAGAAAGGAACCACGAAGAGTCACTGGAATAACAAGGAATAGTTCAGAAACACAAAAAATTCTTCCAAGACCTACCAATAAAAATACCTCCTAATAGGGAACATGAACATCCAATAGAAGTCAAGAAAGGATCCGACCCTGTCAATATCAAATCTTGTCGCTATCCACATCACCAAAGTATTGAACTCAAGAAGATGCTCCACGATCTTTTTAAAATGTGGGAAGCAAGAGCCCGCCGCTCAAGAAGCCCAGTTGTTCATCAACGATGTCCCTCATTACGTATGCTTTGAGGACAAAGCATATTTAAGAGAGGGGGAATTTTATGTATATTTTATTAATTATTAGTTAAATATAGTTATCTTAGGTTTATTAATGTGGAAGGGCATGATCAAAGATCATGCCTCTTCGCCAAGGGACACCATAAGGCTATATTTAAAGCCTTGGTTATCCCCACTTGTAATCATCTCATCTTTTATCAATAATAATATATACTTATAAAGTTTACCATAGTTTTTACACTCCATATGACCTCACCGTACAAACCAAAAAACGAAGTGACCATCTGTAGGACTTACAACTAGTATTCCAACGGTGTCGACACTACAACCTACGCTTGAACCCCCTCAAGTGTGTCTTATGTGTTAATGCAGGTAGACTATTAGGATTCATCATATATCAATAAGGGATCAAAGTTGACCCCCTCAAGGTCCAGGAAATCAAAGAAGTGCCACCACCTAAAACTCTCAAGCAACTTCAAAGCATGTAGGGGAAAGCCAAATTCTTATAAGGCTTTTTCTCCAACTGTGCCACTTGTGCGCAAGGTTTCCTACGCCTACTTCGTCGGGACATTTCATTCAAATGGGATGATCAGGCTCAAAATTTGTTTGAGGCACTAAAATACACATTGTATTCAACCCCTTTGATCAGTCCACCTAATTACGACAAATACTACACCCTATATCTATAAACATCATACATAGACATAGTTGGGATGTTAGTCCAAGATGGGCCAGATAATAAAGAACACGTAATCTATTACATCAGTAAGAACTTATCTGGACCTACTTTAAAATACGAACCAGAAGAAAAAATTGCCCTAGCCCTAGTACACACAGTACAAAAACTTTATCATTACATCATCCTAAGGACTACAATAGTCATAGCAACTATCAACCGCATGAGATATATGCTAACTTGTCATTTGATGAACCACAAGTATGCTTGATGGGTAGTCATATTGCAGGAATTCGATGTCATTTAGCTCCCCCAAGAGCAAAAATCATTAATTTTAGCTGGACATTACTAACCCTCCAAGTCTAACTCAAGGATCCCCAGTTAATGACTCATTACCAAATGAACATTTATTCTCAGTGATGACCGAGGACCCTTGGTATGGTGACATCCTCCTATTCTTGCGAACCCGAAAGTTCAAACCACAGCTCACCCATGATGACCAAAGGTGCATACGCCATCAGGCCCCCCTATACCTTCTCATGGGGGGCGTCCTTTATCAAAGAGGCATTGACATTGTTTTACATCGATGCCTCACATGCGACCAAGCTGAGAAAACCTTAAATGACTGCCATAGTGGGGCTTGCAGCGGCCACCTCTCAGGGATGGCCACTACCCAAAAAGTCACGAGGTTGGTTTTTTTTGGCCCACCCTATTCCATGATTGCATTCAAGTAGTCAAACGGTGTGAGGGATGCTAACGCTTTGCCCACAAGGCAAGAGCGCCTCCTGCTCCTCTGCACCCGATCATTGTAGCAGGACCCTTTTGCAAAAGGGGAATCAAATTTATGGCTTGCAACCCTACGTTGTCTGGAAACCACAAATAGATTATTGTATCCGTCGACTATTTCACCAAGTGATCATAAGCCATGCCTACATATGACAACACGACAGAAACTGCAACTCGGTTTCTCTTCAACCATGTCATTGCACAATTCAGTGTGCTTAAGGAATTAGTCTCCGACCAAGGAAAGCATTTCAAAAATGAAATATTCCAGGATTTGTCCCATCATCTAGGATTCACACGCGAGTTTGCGTCTCCATACTACCCCCAGTCTAATGGTTAGGTAGAAGTTGTTAACAAATTGCTCAAAACGATGTTACAATGCATGGTCAACAACCATAAAACTAACTAGCACTATATGGTATTTTCAACCCTGTGGGCATATCGCACAATGGTTAAATTTTCAACATGATTCACACCTTTCCAATTGGCATACGGAGTGGAGGCTGTGATTCCCATTGAACATGAAATCCCCAACTTACATGCAGCTATCGAACTCCTTGATGATACCCAACCTTTTGAATAATGGTTGGTACAGTTAGAAATCGTCGACAAAAATCAACGAGATTCTCTCCAACATAATGAGGCGCACAAGAAAAGGGTAAAAACATCATTCGACCGCAACATCACCCCTCGCTCATTTTTAGAGGGGGAGCTAGTCCTCCGCTACGTTGTTGGAAAAGAAGCCATAGGACCTGGGAAGTTCGAAACATTATGGAAGGGTCCTTACATCATAAAACACTTCCTTCTCAAAGGAGCATACATTCTGTCTGAGCTCGACAGTACATGCCTACCTAACCTCGTCAATGGGCTCCACCTCAAAAAATTTCACCCATAATGGCAGGAAGCCTCAACCTTAGAGATAAGATGCATGTAACATAAATGTTTGAGATGATCACAATCATTGAGTACTTGTTCTAAAAAATTCTCTTGTGTCATAGATGGATCATCCCCCCATCCACTCTTTCGGATTCACTGATGGAGCCTCGCGTTGGTCGCAAAATATAGCAGCAGCCACCCGGGCCATATACTCTCCTGACCAGTCACCATTCCTCACGAACGGAGTATGTATTGGATGAGCTACCAATGATCAAGCAGAACATGATGCAGTATTAGGCTGTTGAGTGATGCCTCTAACCAGGGCATTCACCATCTACATGTATATATTGATTCCCAACTATTGGTCTCACAATTAAACCAAGATTTTGAAGTACGAGATTCACACCTATTTAAGAAATACTTGCATGCACGAGAATTGAGTTGTCATTTTGATCATATTACATTTGAACATATACCAAGAAATCGAAACCAGACAGAAGATCGCATAGCTAACCATATCCTAGACTGGAATGCATCTTGTATAAACCATCATCCATAAAAAAGCAATGCATAAAACAAAAATAATAACCATCATAGGCGTAGCATCCATCATAAACACAAATAATAACCATATACACATCATAAGAGCCGAAAATATATACATCTCGCATATATGCATACAAAAATACAAGTCCTAGTATACAAAACAGGTCCCTGACCATTGTGTCAACCGAAAATATAGATGTCATCAAAATAGGGAAGCATCCTCATAATGGGTGCTTTCCCTAACCATACAAAAATTTCTAGGGCTGAGCCCCGCCTAATGGGTCCTCTGGACCTACGGCTGCACTCGGTGCCAATATAGGTGCAACATCCAAAACCGCAAGTGTTTCCCGACATAAATTCAGGCGATGTGCCCTCTCTCGAGCCATCACCGTCTCAAGCCAAACGTCGTCCAAATCATTAAAGAAACCCCGGGTCGACATACCTTGGTTCAAACTCTCGTAACTGACTCCATGAGTCAGCTAGACCTACTGCACGAGCATCAACAACCTCTGCCGCCAGCACTCTAAGGTTGGCAATAGGCAATTGTTCCTTAACCATCGCTACTCGTGCCTCGAGCGCCACTGCCCATGCCTCAGCTACCTCAACACGGGATATGAGATTAGCATCCCTACTTCGCTCCCCTGAAGGGACTCATACACGAACCTGCCCCCAATCGGGGCCTTAACAACCCCAACTGGGACCCTCCTCAAAGGCTTATGGCCCATTAAGTGGGCGGTAGGACGCCCTGCCAAACCCGCATCTACAAGAGAAACCAAAAATAGTATCAGTGTCACCATCAAAGACATATAGATCTATATAAAATAAAAATACTCAAAAATGTAGAAAAGCATCAAAATTCATACATGTCAAGCCCCCATGCATAACCTGCAGGAAGACCCATATCCAGATCCCCCCTGAAGTCCATCGCAGAGTACGGGTAGTCCAGAAACATCTGCAGGTTCAACTCGAACCACGCCTCAATCATCGCATCCCAGTAGCGACCCACCTCTCCCCCTCCACCACAGGGCATCACAGGTGCCCACCTATTCCACCTAGACCTCCAGTCAGTTTCATCAATTTCCTTTTTTATAGCAGCATTTACTATTTTTAACAGTTTTTTGGGTCCTATACTTCTAGAGCATTTTTGACTCCCTAAACGACATTTTCTTGAGGTCCATAGTAGGTCCATAGCCCCTATGACAAATCATGTAGTACTCAGAAAGATATTTCCAATGAGGTACCATATGTGCCAAACAGAGATAATATGACCAAGTTATGACCCCGGGAAGTTGGCTTCCCAACTAACCCCAACGGGGCCCACAAAATCTTAGTGCTCTATCTCCTTGGGTTAGGGTTTTGGTTGTTTAGTGTTTTCCCTTGTTGTTCGATAATAAAAATGCACTTGAGCCTCATTGCAACATAGTTCAGAGGCATGTAGATGCGACATATCTTCTCATAGATAAGCTACCATCGCCCAAGTGAGTTTATTTCCATTATGTATGTAAGCATATTTCAGTTCTTTGATATTAATGAAATGAAGTTTTATTTCTGTTGCATCTTTATGTTTATGTTTATATTTGTATTCTATTGCATTCTTGCATAACTCTGGATTAGTGGTATCAGAGCGATCTGCTCTTTATCTATTTTTCTTTGCATGTCCCCAATGAGATCAGGGTATAAGGAATTAGGGCTCGATCTGGTTAAATGTTTGCAAGATTAGCCTCACAAACCACAACGACCTCCCATGGCAGAAGAAAAGAAAGACGAGGGAGTAGGAGATCCTTTTAAAATATTACTCGAGGAGGCATTCAAAAAACATAGGAACACAATGATGGATAAATTTTCCCAAATCCTTCGACAACTACCCATAGGTGACACATTTGCATCTAGCAACCATGATGGAGTCACCACTCCTTTTAAGGTATTCCCATATTTGAGGGCCAGATAGATGCAAATGTCATAGATAGATGGTTAAATTTGTTGGAAGGATATTTTTCATTTCATGAATTTTCCAATTGAGAAAAGATTACTTCTACACTCCTCAAAGTCCAATGCAAGGACTAGTGGGAAACCTAATTTGAGCAAAAGGAAGAGAGGGAATACTCATTGTTTTCAGCCGCACCCACTTGGAATTCTTTTTGAGACGCCATTAAGGAACAATATTACCCTATTGGGAGATATGAAGGTAAATACATAAAGTGGACCACACTACGGTAGGGAATGGACCAAGATGTGCTGAAGTTCACAAATGGTTTTCATGCCCTTCACACGGAGTTGGGTATCAAGGATTCACAGAGGCATTTGGTACTCAAGTACCACAACTATTTACATAAGTACATCCAGGAAGAAATGGATTTCTTGTACATATCCTCGCTCGGTGCCGCATATCGATATGTTGTTAAGATCGAGCATAATTTTAAACAGAAGAAGCGAGACTTTGGATTTGTGAATCCAAAGCAAAGGAAAGATGCCCCCCAAACCACAGAAAAAAAGGACAAAGCCAAGGCAGGGTGACCCAATACAACCCAGGGAAGCCGCAAGAAAATAACAACAACACAAAGGCAAAGAAGGACATGGGGAAGTGGTGTGAGTTCCATAAGAGCCCCACTCAAAACATAAGTTAGTGTAGAGGCAAGAAATAGTTGGTGGTCGAGCTGAAGGCTTCTGAATTAGATACATGTTCCGACTTTGAGTCAGAACCTAACAAGGGGAATGACAAAAGGAAGCATATTATTGATGTGGATCTGAATGTCACCGTTGCCACCACTAATATCCATAAGGGTGAGCCAGAAGATCCAAAGGAGGGGGAGTGCCTCTTCCACTTGTAGACGTGGGTGAAGGGTTCTCCACTACAGTTCATTGTCGATGACAGGAGCCAAAAGAACCTCATTTTAGCAGAGGTAATGAAGTGGTTGGACCTATCGACCACAACACACCCACAACCATACACCATCGGTTGGCTTCCCTAAGGACGAGATCTCCATGTCAGCCAGCAGTGTCGCTTCCTTTACAACAGCAAGCCCTTCAAAGATGAGGTATTATGTGATGTTGCTTCTCTTGAAGTTTTTGATGTATTATTAGGCCAACCATATTTGTGGAAGTGGCATGTTGTGTGTGAATCTAGGCCTCACACTGTTATTATTACTTTGGGAAATAAGTTGTACAAGGTACCATAGGTAGCACCACCTACCGCCATCTCTTTAATCATTGCGAAGTAATGAAATAAGATCTTTTCCTAGACTGGGAAATTTGTTTTCTTTATGATTCGCCCTCAGGGAAAGAAGAAGATTGTGGCCATGACCTCCAAACAAGGCTCCTCCACACAACAACAACATATGTAAAAGGTCGTGGAGGAGTACAGGGACATCTTCACCTCACCTGCAGGGGTACCTCTACACTATCAAGTCAATCACTCCATTGATCTGACCCTAGGCACAATGTTACCCAATGGACCGATCTATTGACTCTCTGTTACGGAGAATGACAAAATCAAGAGGAAGATTTAGGAGATTTTGCAGAAAGGGCACATCAGGCCAATTTCATCACCCTGTGGGAGCCCGATCGTGTTGGTGCAGAAGAAGGATGATACCTGGATACTATGTATTGAATATCAATACCTGGTAGATGAATGAACATGCAACATCGAAGTAAGTCGCGTCAAAAGTAGATGTCGTGCATGTTGTAGAGACTTTGGTTATTACCTTTGGATTTTCATCTTTGAACAGTTTATACATTGCTTCCCATGATGAACTGTCGCAATCCTTGTTGCAGGTGGTATCTGAAAATAAGAGAGATAAGTCCGAATCTTCAGGAGGTAGCGCTTGAGAAATATATTTTCCCTTTTTACTCATTTCACTCTTCCTTAATCTGTTAAATGGTTCTTTGATTTAAAGTAAACAGGGAGAGCATTAAGAGTATAGAGAACAGAGAGTCAAATCCGTTGTTTATATCAAACATGCATGAATAGATATGAATCTTTCACATATAATATCAGTCATCGATAATTATTTCAAAATCAAATCTCGTACACCTTCACACGAAATATGTATCAATCAACTTTAAGTCGTTAGATCTCGAATTTCGGTTTGATACGACATAAGTTATTCCGCATGCTTGAGTAATTAAATGTTGTTAATTCGCACATTGCAATATATAACTTTACCGTTTGTGATGTTTTCCCATAAGTTCAGCGAAATGAAATTTGCGCAAATCGCAACTGTTATGCGATAATGAATTTGTTTTCAGTTAAGTCATGTGAAATGCGAATTGAGAATTAAAAAATTAAAGCGTGTGCGCTTAATAGGACTTTAGAGATTTATTTTTATTTCTTTTTTGACTCATCACGTCCATGCAATCACACTTATATCAAATTGTTTTAAAAGTTGATTGTTTTAAATGAGGTGCGATGCGATAAATAAATTATAACGGTATTTGAAGTGTTTGCAAGTTCTTACAACATAAATTTGAAAAATGTTTTAGCGCATTCCGTAGCTCTCATGACTTAGAGGATTTGAAAGTCTTTTAGGTTGTAAGCTATGCGATTTGTGATGCGCTAAAGGAATAAAGCGGAAAACTTAAAAGAAAATTTTTATTTCCTAAAGTTTTTTGTTTTTAAAGCTAAAAATAAATTTCCTATTTATTTCTAAAGGGTGTTGTATAGCACAACACCAAGATACTCGTACGATTCTACTCAGAATGTGTCGCAACCAAGCTACCATCAAAGAAAGTCTGCACCTTTGCAGAATATGAAAAATAAGGCAATACCATGCCATCAATAGCATGGAGGCTCATACCCTCCCCCATAGGATAACCAGTATGCAGCTAGGAATGCTGATACAAGAGAGCCTCCCCAACAATCTTACACCAATCAGGGACATGGGAACCTATATCCCCCTTTTTCCTCAAAAATCCACAACCAATGAAAAACAATGCGTCGGTGAACTACCATCTCGGGCTCAATAACGACATTCTTATGACCAAGAGAACAACAATAACCCTCCAAATGCTACAAAAAATAATCCTAGGAACAATAAAAAGGGAGACTCTAGACATGGGGGTTGTAATCAACAACGCCCTCGGCGATCTTAGCCTGGGGGAAACCCCAACCGAAATAAAAACCAAGAGCCAAATAGTAACTCCCAAGGGAAAAACAAGAGACCTAGTCTAAGGACAAATCATTCTTGTTGCATATGTGGTGAATATGATCATTACACTCACCATTGTCCTGAACTCCCTGAACTGAAAAAACGTCAAGGTAACCGTGGACAAGGTGGACCTCCTCAAAAACCTGTTGTAATGCAAGAACCCTTCACCCACCAAGGATTGGTTAACACCCAACAACAACAACCACCCCAAAACAATATCGAAGGAGGCAATCATGAAATCTACATGACTAGTGAAGAATTGTTCTTCCAAACAAAGAGTAGGAACTACGATACACCTTTGAACACCAACCCATTAGGTACAAGTATGAGTGCACCTACAACACTGTTAAATATCTCCAAAGTACCTATAAAGACCCTTCCAAAAATGGTAAAGGGACCAACTAGGAGCGTAGGACATCACTCTAAAGTTGCTCATAACTATAGCATAGTAGATGATTTAGAGCAATCACTAGCTGCTATGTCAGCCTTGGAAGTTTTACAATCATCCCCAAGACAACGGAAAGCCTTACTTTCCGCATTTGGCGCAATCAATCCTTCAGATTCACGCCTAATGGTTTTCGACCTAGACAAAGCAAGCCCAAGGCTTCGTTCTTTGGTCACTTTCCAAATATTGATTTCAATTCAGAACATCACCATACAACAATGCATCATTGATGAAAGAGCATCCACATGTATCATGTCTAAATAAGTTTGGAAAAGGTTAGGATCACCTAAATTAAAACCCTATGACATCATGCTTAGAGCCAACGACGATCGCCCTTCAGCACCCGTCGGTCTATATCAAAATGTCCTAGTAAACTTTTCCAGAAATATAGTTCTTATATAAATTAAGGCCTTAGACGCACAACTAGACTA
Organism: Pinus albicaulis; assembly: GCA_034641835.2. NCBI lineage: Eukaryota > Viridiplantae > Streptophyta > Pinopsida > Pinales > Pinaceae > Pinus > Pinus albicaulis. The sequence goes on from CM076576.1 coordinate 116,937,931, forward strand.
CAATACACTCCTCAAACAGAGTTATATGTACGCCATGACTGAAATCACATCCTCTGTCTTTAGGGTAATGATGTTTCCCCATGATGATCAAATCATCACCATCGAACAACTCACATACTACGACAAGAAACCCATGACAGCTCTTGATGTTGTGTTACCATACATAGACACAACTATAGAACCACTTACACAGTATACAGAATTCGGCCCAAGCTAGTTCAAACCATCATCCATCCTAGGGTAATTCGTAGGAGATCCCCCTGTTATACCAAAGGGAGTCCGAGAAATCATGGGGGCACCAATGTGCATGATGCTATCATCAAAAACTGAAACTAACTCAGACTTAGAAACCAACAATACAGAGGTCGAAGCCACTGGCACCACATTCCTACCCTACGCCATTTCGCAAACCCCATATTAATACCCCCCACCTGGTTTTGTGTCAAAACAAGTCATGGAAACTATGACATTATAGAACATGGATTTTTCAATACCCATGTGGTATTTGGTCCCACCATATATGCTAGGAAGTCCAAGCATCACCTCTACAGGAATAACCCCTATTTCCCCTCAAGAGGTCACGACGGTTAACAAAACACCTGTAAAAATGCCACCTAATACGACCAAGAAAAATAAAAAAATGGAAGAAAGTCGAAACCCCCAAGTTACATAGGGCATTACAACCTTGTGCATTGTGCGATATCGTAGGTCATCCTACTAATATTTGGCCGTAGTTAGATGAATTAAAGCCCCTTCTACACAACGAAAGAAATTTTGCGACCTTGAATTCGCATAAAAAGGAAAATGCCATGAACAACTAAGGGAAAGCAATACGCACCAATCATGTGTGTGCAATATGTGACCATTATGGGCATTATACCCATCATTCCCAGATATGCCGCGATAAAGGGATGCCTTGCAAGCCTTAGAACAATCTCACCGGGAGGAACCCTCAACTCCACCCATGCAAATGGACAAGGGAGAAACCAAAACCATACTATAAGTATGAGAGGAGCCTACATATTGCTCGTATACAGTCACCTCAATGGCTCAGAGACGAAAAACAAAGCCATAATGCATGTCCCAGTTTTCTCACTATGTGACGAGCCTGATCACTTAGTCACATAGTGCCCCAAGTTAGGGGCGTTTAACCATTGGTATCAGGTCCCATGAGTTTCCCAAAGAAACTTAGTTCAATATCGATGAAATACGTGTCAGATTTGTTGGAGAAACCACCACGTGCATCATTGTCCCCATATATATTGATTCCGCTCTATGTTGAATTTCATGCATTGCTTCGTTGCTGAAAACCCTGACTTAACCAGCTCGGACACGGAATCCAAAAACAACACTAAAAATCAAAGGACAGAAGCAACAAGGACCATTTTTTATGTTTGATAGGAGAGACGGTCACCTGAATGACCACCTCCTCCCCATAATCGTCCTCAAGCTCTGGTACAGCTTTGCACACTTTGCGATGAAAGATATCACTTTATCGCTAACTACGTAGCTTTAGAGTTATTTCAAATATGGTACCTGGTCAACCGAAGTGTACTACGAAGTCCTACGAGATGTCCAATATTCGTACCGAGTGTGTTCAGATAACCACCCGGTGCGTCGTTGTCCCTATGTCCCCCACTTCCATTCGACATTAAATTGTTTACACCAACCCATAATCCGTCTTACTACATCAGATGGATCGGATTCAAACTCGGTGGAAAGTTCGACAACCCAAGAGAATGAGGCAACTAGGTCCATCCTCTTCATATCGGCAGAAAAATGACCAACAAGGGGGAATATTATCGCCCCCAATCGCCCTCCACGAACAATCTCAGCTTGTGCATTCGCCAATGCATGCAATAATTTGATCGTTCAATGCCCATATTTACAATCATTGCGCAAATGGTTCCCAATTACTCTGTGTGATCACCAAGAATTAAGGAATTACAAGGAAATTCCAGAATTGCAGATTTTTTTAAAACCAAGTGCTTGTGAGCAGCAACATTTGTTTTAAAAAAAAAAAGGAAGAAATTTTTAAAAGAGAGAAGGAAAGTTAACATAAAGGGGGGAATAAATTAAAAGGAAAAAAAATATATTTAAAAGAAATAGTTCCAAAAGAAAAAAAGAAAAAGAAAAAGAAAAAAGAGATATATATAAAGAAGTACATATACGTACATACCAAGACAAATTAAAATTAAAAAGGAAAAATAAATAATGAAGAGTAATTGCTCATGGTTTACAAGGTTGTGGTTTTGAACCCATGGTAATTGCCCATGGTATTAAAACCCATTCCCCCTTTTCAAAACAACGTGACTTTTCAATGGTAACAATTTTTTTTCCCCATATATATATATATATATATATATATATATATATATATATATATATATATATATATATATATATAATTCAAATAATAAAATAATAATAATAATAATAATTATTATTATTATTATGATTATTATTATCTAAAAAAAAACATACTGGCAGAAAAATATTTCCCACCACATACGCGCTCAATGACGTCATCAATGTCGATGGCCGAATTCCAGAAGAAATTGTTGGATCCCGATAAACAGATCAATAAGGATTTCGAAGACTTTAGCAAAAGATTAGTCGATCTTGAAGGTACAGTTGCAGGACACTCCAACGACATTAAAAAGCTTCAAGATACGACAAATCAGATAGAAAGACAAATTTGGCTAAACCATAGAGAGGCCACAGATAATCATAATAAAGTAATGCAGAAAATAAACGGCATGTTGAACTAGTTTAATCTGACGCAGAAACCAATAGTCCCAAATATTGAACATAGTCAACAGAACAACTCAGATGATTCAAAAAATTCAGATCATAATCATGAATATAACATGTTTAAAAAAGAGCAATTGAATGAGGTTGAATTGAAAATTAGCTCACATGAAAGCTATAGTATTGAAATACCTAGAAGCAGAGACTCTGAAATCAACCATGAAAATACAGATGCTTATAAACAACAAAATGTTTTATCCCCAGATTTTAAACAAAAATGTGAAAAGATAAACATATCTGAAGCCACTGATACAACGCCAGAAGCTGTTGAGGCCTTCGATGATGAAACAGATATGGTTGTTAAGAAGGAAGCGTTTGATGATGGCAAGAAGTTGCATCGGATGATAATTTTTGATAACTTACTTCTAAATCTAAAAAGGAACCACGAAGAGTCACCAGAAGAACAAGGAATAGTTCAAAAACACGAAAAAGTCTTCCAAGACCTACCAATAAAAATACCTCCTAATAGGGAACATGAACATCCAATAGAAGTCAAGAAAGGATCCGACCCCGTCAATATCAAATCTTGTCGCTATCCACATCACCAAAATATTGAACTCGAGAAGATACTCCACGATCTTTTTAAAATGTGGGAAGCAAGAGCCCGCCGCTCAAGAAACGCAGGCGTTCGTCAACGATGTCCCTCATTACGTATGCTTTGAGGACAAAGCATCTTTAAGAGAGGGGAAATGTTATGTATATTTTATTAATTATTAGTTAAATATAGTTATCTTAGGTTTATTAATGTGGAAGGGCATGATCAAAGATCGTGCCTCTTCGCCAAGGGACACCATAAGGCTATATTTAAAGCTTTGGTGATCCCCACTTGTAATCATTTCATCTTTTATCAATAATAATATATACTTATAAATTTTACCATAGTTTTTACACTCCAAATGACCTCACTATACAAACCAAAAAACGAAGTGACCATCTGTAGGACTTACGGCTAGTATTCCAACGGTGTCGACACTACAACCTACGCTTGAACCCCCTCAAGTGTGTCTTATGTGTTAATGCAGGTAGACTATTAGGATTCATCATATCCCAATAAGGGATCAAATTTGACCCCCTCAAGGTCCAGGAAATCAAAGAAGTGCCACCACCTAAAACTCTCAAGCAACTTCAAAGCCTGTAGGGGAAAGCCAAATTCTTATGACGCTTTTTCCCCAACTGTGCCACTTGTGCGCAAGGTTTCCTACGCCTACTTCGTCAGGACATTTCATTCAAATGGGATGATCAGGCTCAAAATTTGTTTGAGGCACTAAAATACGCATTGTCTTCAACCCCTTTGATCAGTCCACCTAATTACGACAAATACTACACCCTATATCTATAAACATCAGACATAGACATAGTTGGGATGTTAGTCCAATATGGGCCAGATAATAAAGAACACGTAATCTATTATGTCAGTAAGAAATTATCTGGACCTACTTTAAAATACGAACTGGAAGAGAAAATTGCCCTAGCCCTAGTACACACAGTAAAAAAACTTTAGCACTACATCATCCTAAGGACTACAACAGTCATAGCAACTATCAACCGCATGAGATATATGCTAACCTTCCATTTGATGAATCACAAGTATGCTTGAAGGGTAGTCATACTGCAGGAATTCGACCTTTCGTTTAGCTCCCCCAAGAGCAAAAAACATTAATTTTAGCTGGACATCACTAACCTTCCAAGTCTAACTGAAGGATCCGCAATTAACGACTCACTACCAATTGAACATTTATTCTCAGTGATGACCGAGGACCCTTGGTACGGTGACATCCTTTTATTCTTGCGAACCCGAAAGTTCAAACCATAGCTCATCCATGATGACCAAAGGTGCATACGCTATCAGGCCCCCCTATACCTTCTCATGGGGGACGTCCTTTATCAAAGAGGCATTGACATTGTTTTACATCGATGCCTCACATGGGACCAAGATGAGAAAACCTTAAATGACTGCCATAGTGGGGCTTGCAGCAGCCACCTCTCAGGGATGGCCACTACCCAAAAAGTCACACGGGTTGGTTTTTTTTGGCCCACCCTATTCCATGATTGCATTCAAGTAGTCAAACAGTGTGAGTGATGCTAATGCTTCGCCTAGAAGGCAAGAGCACCTCCTGCTCCTCTGCACCCGATCATTGTAGCAGGACCCTTTTGAAATGGGGAATCAAATTTATGGCTTGCGACCCTACGTCGTCTGGAAACCACAAATAGATTATTGTAGCCGTCGACTATTTCACCAAGTGAGCAGAAGCCATGCCTACATATGACAACACAACAGAAACTGCAACTCAGTTTCTCTTCAACCATGTCATCGCACAATTCAGTGTGCCTAAGGAATTAGTCTCCAACCAAGGAAAGCATTTCAAAAACGAAATATTCCAGGATTTTTCCCATCATCTAGGATTCACACACGAGTTTGCGTCTCCATACTACCCCTAGTCTAATGGTCAGGTAGAAGTTGTTAACAAATTGCTCAAAACGATGTTATAATGCATGGTCAACAACCATAAAACTAACTAGCACTATATGGTATTTTCAGCCCTATGGGCATATCGCACAATGGTTAAATCTTCAACATGATTCACACCTTTCTAATCGGCATACGGAGTGAAGGCTGTGATTCCCATTGAATCTGAAATCCCCAACTTACATGCAGCTATCGAACTCCTTGATGATACCCAACCTTTTGAATAATGGTTGGAACAGTTAGAAATTGTCGACAAAAATTGACGAGATTCTCTACAACATAATGAGGTGCACAAGAAAAGGGTAAAATCATCATTCGACCGCAACATCATCCCTCGCTCATTTTTAGAGGGGGAGTTAGTCCTCCGCTACATTGTTGGAAAAGAAGCTATAGAACCTGGGAAGTTTGAAACATTATGGAAGGGTCCTTACATCATAAAACACTTCCTCCTCAAAGGAGCATACATCTTGTATGAGCTCGACAGTACATGCCTACCTAACCTCATCAATGGGCTCCACATCAAAAAATTTCACCCATAATGGCAGGAAGCCTCAACGTTAGAGATAAGATGCATGTAACATAAATTTTTGAGATGATCACAATCATCGAGGACTTGTTATAAAAAATTATCTTGTGTCATAGATGGATCATCCCCCCAACCACTATTTCGGATTCATTGATGGAGCCTCGCGATGGTCGCAAAATATAGCAGCAGCCACCTGGGCCATATACTCTCCTGACCGGTCACCATTCCTCACGAATGGAGTATGTATTGGATCAGCTACCGATAATCAAGTAGAATATGATGCAGTCATTAGGCTATTGAGTAATGCCTCTAACCAGGGCATTCACCATCTACATGTATATCTTGATTCCCAACTAGTGGTCTCACAATTAAACCAAGATTTTGAAGTACGACATTCACACCTATTTAGGAAATACTTGCATGCACAAGAATTGAGTCGTCATTTTGATCACATTACATTTACACATATACCAAGAAATCAAAACCAGATAGCAGATCGCATAGCTAACCATATCCTAGACTGGAATGCATCTTGTATAAACCATCATCCATAAAAAAGCAATGCATAAAACAAAAATAATAACCATCATAGGTGTAGCATCCATCATAAACACAAATAATAACCATATACACATCATAATAGCCGAAAAAATATACATCTCGCATATATACATCAAAAAATATAAGTCTTAGTATACAAAACTGGTCCCTGACCATCGTGTCAACCGAAAATATAGATGTCATCAAAATAGGGAAGCATCCTCATAATGGGTGCTTTCCCTAACCATACAAAAATCTCTAGGGCTGAGCCCCGCCTAACGGGTCCTCTGTACCTACGGCTGCACTCGGTGCTAGTATAGGTGCAACATCCAAAACCGCAAGTGTTTCCCCACATAAAGTTAGGCGATGTGCCCTCTCTCGAGCCATCACTGTCTCAAGCCAAACATCGTCCAAATCATTAAAGAAACCCCGGGTCGACATTCCTTGGGTCAAACTCTCATAACCGACTCCTTGAGTCAGCTAGACCTGCTGCATGAGCATCAACAGCCTGTGCTGCCAGCACTCTAAGGTTGGCAGTAGGAAATTGTTCCTTGATTGTCGCTACTCGTGCCTCGAGCGCCACTTCCCATGCCTTGGCTACCTCAACACGGGATATGAGAATAGCATCCCTGCTTCCCTCCCCTGAAGGGACTCCTGCACGAACCTGCCCCTAATCGGGGCCTTACCAACCACAACTGGGACCCTCCTCAAAGGCTGATGGCCCACCAAGCGGGCAGTAGGACGCCTTACCAAACCCACATCTACAAGAGAAACCAAAAATAGTATCAGTGTCACCATCAAAGACATATATATCTATATAAAATAAAAATATTCAAAAATGTAGAAAAGCATTAAAATTCATACCTGTCAGGCTCCCATGCATAACTTGCAGGAAGAACCATATCCGGGTCCCCCCGGAAGTCCATCGCAGAGTATGGGTAGTCCAAAAACATCTGTGGGTTCGACTCGAACCACGCCTCAACCATCACATCCCAATAGCGACCCACCTCTCCTCCTCCACCACGGGGCATCACAGGTGCCCACCTATTCCACCTAGACCTCCAGTCAGTTTCATCAATTTCCTTTTTTTAGCAGCATTTACTATTTTTAACAGTTTTTTGGGTCCTATACTTCTAGAGCAGTTTTGATTCCCTAAACGACGTTTTATTGAGGTCCATAGTAGGTCCATAGCCCCTATGACAAATCATGTAGTACTTAGAGAGATATTTCCAATGAGGTACCATATGTGCCAAACAAAGATAATATGACCAAGTTATGACCCCGGGAAGTTGGCTTCCCAACTAACCCCAACGGGGCCCACAAAATCTTAGTGCTCTATCTCCTTGGGTTAGGGTTTTGGTTGTTTAGTGTTTTCCCTTGTTGTTCGATAATAAAAAGGCACTTGAGCCTCATTGTAACATAGTTCAGAGGCATGTAGATGCAACATATCTTCTCATAGATAAGCTACCATCGCCCGAGTTAGTTTATTTCCATTATGTATGTAAGCATATTTCAGTTCTTTGATATTAATGAAATGAATTTTTATTTCTGTTGCATCTTTATGTTTATGTTTATATTTGTATTCTATTGCATTCTTGCATAACTCTGGATTAGTGGTATCAGAGCGATCTGCTCTTTATCTATTTTTCTTTGCATGTCCCCAATGAGATCAGGGTATAAGGAATTAGGGCTCGATCTGGTTAAATGTTTGCAAGATTAGCCTCACAAACCCCAACGACCTCCCATGGCGAAAGAAAAGAAAGACGAGGGAGTAGGAGATCCTTTTAAAATATTACTCGAGCAGGCCCTCAAAAAACATAGGAACACAATGATGGATAAATTTTCCCAAATCCTTCGAAAACTACCCATAGGTGACACATTTGCATCTAGAAACCATGATGGAGGCACCACTCCTTTTAAGGTATTCCCATATTTGAGGGCCAGATAGATGTAATGTCATAGATAGATGGTTAAATTTGTTTGAAGGATATTTTTCGGTTCATGAATTTTCCAATTGAGAAAAGATTACTTTTGCACTCCTCAAAGTCCAATGCAAGGACTAGTGGGAAACCTAATGTGAGCAAAAGGAAGAGAGGGAATACTCATTGTTTTCAGCCGCACCCACTTGTAATTCTTTCTGAGACGCCATTAAGGAAGAATATTACCCTATTGGGAGCTATGAAGGTAAATACATAAAGTGGACCACACTATGGTAGGGAATGGACCAAGATGTGTTGAAGTTCACAAATGGTTTTCATGCCCTTCGCACGGAGTTGGGTATCAAGGATTTTGAGAGGCATTTGGTACTCAAGTACCGCAACTATTTACATAAGTACATCCAGGACGAAATGGATTTCTTGTACATATCCTCGCTTGGTGCCTCATATCGATATGTTGTTAAGATCGAGCATAATTTTAAACAGAAGAAGCAAGAATTTGGATTTGTGAATCCAAAGCAAAGGAAAGATGCCCCCAAACCACAGGAAGAAAGGACAAAGCCAAGGCAGGGTGACCCAGGACAACCCGGCGAAGCCGCAAGAAAATAACAACAACACAAAGGCAGAGAAGGACATGGGGAAGTGGTGTGAGTTCCATAAGAGCCCCACTCACAACATAAGGAATTCATCGAGTTGAAGCATTGCCTCTACTTTGCAACGGTGCTCACATTACCATACCTGCAACAACCATTTGAGATTGAGACAGATGACTTCGACTATGCTATTGGTTAAGTTCTTACTCAGCAGGGACATCCAGTGGCATATCACAGTGAGACACTTTCATACACAGTCTGAAAGTATCCCACCTATGAAAAAGATATGTATTCCATTATGTAGGCCTGCCGACAATGGAAGCACTACATTATGGGGAAGGAAAAAATCATCCACAGAGACCACCAACCCCTGCAGTTCATACCAACGCAGGGGAAGTTGCAGAACGATTGCCATCATAAATGGTCCACATACCTGCAACATTTCCATTTGAACATTAAGTACAAGAATGGAAACACTAAAAAAGTTGCATACTACCTCAGCCGATCGCTGATCGTGGTGCTGACCATTGTGCTTGACTCTTATGGTCATGAGACTTTGGGGTGGCTGCATCTCTACAAGAGTGATCCAGAATTCGAAAACACATAACATACACTCCTGGAAGGAAATGAAGTTCCAAATTTTCACCTCCACGATGCACTATTATGCCACTTGGGACACCTCTGTGTTCCTTCAAGAAAGCGTGCCAAGATGATCACTACAATCGGGTCATTGGAGATTTCAGAGTAGAGAAAACGGTGCCAATGTTGCAGAAGTATTTCTATTGGCCGAACCTTCGACAAGATGTTGGGAAGTACATTAGATCATGCACTACCTGCGCCATTTCCAAACCAGTCATCAAGAAGCAAGGCCTATATACTCCACTTCCTACTCCTGGTCAACCTTGGGAATCCATCTCCATGGATTACATGTCGGACCTTCCTTCTACTAAGCATGGAAACCACTACGTTTTATGGTTTTCGAAAAATTCTCTAAGATGACCATTCTGGTGGCCTGCAAGAAGAGTATCATAATAGATCCCACTCCTAAGCTCTTCTTTGAACGAGTGTGGGTACACTTTGGGATCCCACAGTCCATTATCTTAGATCAAGACAACAGGTTCCTAAGTACATTTTGGTCAAGTCTTTGGTCAATGCTTGATACCAAGCTCACTAAGTCCACGACTTTCCACCCCCAAACTGATTGCTAAAAAGAGATCGTCAACAGGAGGATCGTACACATTATATGCATGTACAACTTGAAACATCCACGCACATGGGATGAAATCCTCCCCTATGTCCAACACAACTACAACCGAGCTCTCCATAACTCATCTGGCCATAACCCCTTTCAGGTGGGGTTGGGATTCCAACCACTATGTCCCATTGATGTGCCCATACCATTTGCAGAAACTTAGGTAGATTCATCTCATGTCCAGTCCAAAGTTGACAAGGCGAACAACTTCATTGAGCGCATTCAACACGTCCACCAATAGGTCCATGACATATTGGACAAAGCCAATGCTAAGTACAAACAATGACATGATCAACATTGAGTGCAACACAAGTTCCACGTGGGCGGAAAAGTTAGGCTACATTTGTAGAAGGAGCGCCTCGTGGGGCCCCATTGCAAGCTTCGCCCGCTCTGATATGGGCTGCACACCATCACCAAGACAGTAGGAGACAATGCCTTTGAGCTCAACATTCTAGCATTCCTTGGTTTGCACCTAGTGTTCAATGTGGACCACCTTCGACCATACTTTCCACCATTATTGGACACATTCGAAATTGTTGAACAACTCACACCAATGACATATTGGACAAAGCCAATGTTAAGTACAAAAAATGACATGATCATCATTGAATGCAACATAAGTTCCATGTGGGCGGAAAATTTTGGCTACATTTGTAGGAGCACCTTGCGGGGCCGCATCGCAAGCTTCACCTGCTCTGATATGGGTCGTACACCATCACCAAGACAGTAGGAGACAATGCATTCGAGCTCAACATTCCACCATTCCTTGGTTTTCACCTAGTGTTCAATATGGACCGCCTTCGACCATACTTTCCACCATTACTGGACACATCCGACATTGCAGAACAACTCACACCAATGAAGTTAAACCCAGACTGCATGGCGCATGCCACAATTGATCGGATCATGGACATGTAGATCAAGAACACCCGCCAACAAAGGATTTAGCTATATCGAGTTGTCAAATCATGCCAATGCCTTCACTAGGGCAAGTGGTTCATGGTTCATTAGGGACCAATTTCAACAAAAAATTCCTCACCTCATGGAGGCTCTGCACGCAATGAGGACCATTGCTTCCTAAGGAGGGGGGATTGATTCAGGTGGATATTGGTGGCCACCCACCTATTCCAGCTAGACCTCTAGTCTGTTTCATCTGTTTCCTTTTTTATAGCAACATTTACTATTTTTACTATTTTTTTCGGGTCTTGAACTTTCGTAGCAGTTTTGACCCCCTAAACGAATTTTTTTGAGGTCCACAGCAAGCTCATAGACGTAGGTAAGGGCATGCGGAAAATATTGTAGTACTCGGAAAGATATTTCCAACGAGGCATTGTACACGCCAAATGAAGGTAATATGACCAAGTTACGACCCTGGGAAGTTGGCTGCCCAACTAACCCCAACGAGGCCCACAAACTCTTGGCGTTCCATCTCCTTGGGTTATGGTTTTGGTTGTTTAGGGTTTTCCCTTGTTGTTCAATAATAAAAAGGCCCTTGAGCGTCATTGTAACACAGTTCAGAGGCATGTAGCTGCCACATATCTTCTTAGAGTTAAGCTACCATCGCCCGAGCTAATTTATTTCCATTTTGTTTGTAAGCATATTTCAGTTCTTTGATATCAATGAAATTGAGTTTTATTTTTGTTGCATCTCTGTGTTTATGTTTATATCTTTATTCTATTGCATTCTTGCATAAGTCTAGATTAACCCATATTCATGACAAACTTTGCACTTGAAAGGTATGCATGTGGGTCCAGTTATCCATGCAGAGATTAATTGGAGTTGATAACCCTTTGTCCAGATCTACCTCCACACATATGCATGCAAACGAATAGGCCGTCTCTAGGTTTTGCATAGTTTATGTATTTTCCCAGAGAGTTTCCAGTCAATCTAAAAGTTGCATCATTCAAACAATGGAGGGGAAAATATGGGAGTTTAATTAAGACTGGGACCGCTATAGGGATTTCATAGTCCAGGTTAAAATTAGGGTTCCAACTATCAAGTTATAAACCCTGGGCTCCCATAGAGCATAGACCACTCCTAAAAATCAGATCTCGATCAACCTTATTTTCAAAATAAAAAGTAAGGAAACCCTTACCATAGAAGGAGGACACAACTTCACCCTTGATTAGGGGTTTCCAATTCTTTTCGATTCAGATCCAGACTGTGCGGGGAGAAGGCTAGAGACCCATAAACTAGCCAGTGAGACCCTGATCTACAAGTTGGAGGGCTCAAATCTAGGCTTGAGGAGCATTGATCTCAACTTTTGGGATGTCATCAAGTTTTTTACAAAAAGAGAAGGACCTAGTTTTTGAAACTTGGGGCTAGGCTACCAAAGAGTTGAAAGATGTGATCTCCCCGACAAGAGCAGAATCTTGGGCCGACTCAACCATGGCTAGCTGCTCGACCAAAGAGGCACATAGCTCAGCCCCTCATGAGACAACAAAGAATAGAAAAATCGACAAAAGAAAACACGAACGCAAGGTGAAGCACTTGATGAAAATATGACTACAGTCAGGCCCGCAAGCCGAAGCAACAAACCGAGATCAAACACTCAATCTTCTTTCCTTTTCACTAAAAACATGTTAAAATTTTAAGAAAAGAGATAAAAGTAACTAAAAGCGATTTGTTAGTATAGAGAGTAATAATGAATAGTGATCATAGACCAAAAAAAAAAAACGTGATATTATTTTTTATGTCATATAAAAGAAAATGTGACATCATTTAGTAAATTTATTTATTCTTGCTTATTAATTTATTTATTTTTCTACAACAATAATGATATTTCTTAAAAAAATACCTTTATCATATATCTATTGTTATTTAATATTAGATATAAATATAGAATGAACAACTTTGATAGAAAATAAAAAATCAACATTTTATCACCTTTCTAATTTATTTTCATTAAAACATCAATTTTTTAATTTAATTAAAATAAAATAAACATCAATTATTATTATTATTATTATATTTTTTTATTTTTATTTATAAAATAAATAAATAATAAATACAATTTTATCAAACTAGCCTAATTTAAACCAATATTTCATTAAAATATACCCAATTAAAAAGTAACAAAATATACAATATTTAACCTTTCATGTACTACAAAACTTGTGCAATAATTAAAAAAAAACATATATACAATATTTATCCTTCGATGTATTACAAAACTTATGCATTAATTATTTTCTTGTATCTTAAGTAATCTATGTATCGCTAAAAAAGAATTCAAAGATCGATGGAGTAATATATGTCCCGCTAAAAAAAGAATTCAAAGATCGATGGACATTTGAATTGGGTCCGAGCTTAGAATATTCGCATAAGGAAATTTCTTCTGGACTTCAGAGCACGTATATACAAATCTTTAACCTTCTTATATTTAGTAATATGTAAACTTTCGTATACATAATTTTAAATTAGGGAGATAGATTGTAATTTCTGTGAGTAATTTCAACCTTTATGTTCAATTGTGTGCCCTATATCTGAGTCATCTTAATTCTTGTGGGCTTGAGGACGAAGACAGAGTTTGGCCTGAAGAGATGGTTTTCTACTTTCTCCTTTTGAAGTGGTGAGTATCACACAGACATGCAAATCAATACGCATTCTTGATAGGTTAATGCTGCACTGTATTCAGAGTCGATGCAAATCCCACAGTGAGGTATCTGTCCATGGTTCTTGTTTGCTTGATGTTAGATTGCCAAATTGTAGTGTAGAGCCAATGCCCGATTCCAATTTTGGGCGTACATAGGAGTTCATTAAGTTCAGTTTGACATTTGGTAAAATTCAATTTGAATGGGGTTTCGTGGGGGTTGAATTTGTTGTTTTGAATGCGATGATTTTGTCAAAAGCTTCCCAAAATTGTGAAAGATTGTTGAGTTGGAGAGTGAATGTTATACAATTTGTAAATTATGTCCTTTGTAGGAAAAATATTTTATAAATGATGAAGTCAGAATGTTCTGATTGTGGGTTGGCACAACCCCAGCACCAGAGGCAAGGTTGCAGTTGGTGCAGACTTCCAAGTTCCCAGACCATGGTGAGAAAGATAATGCATACTATGCAGGGAGCCACATTTGATCGAGCCGTGATCTTTGACAACTCAAAATCAAAATAATAAGAAAATATTAGTCCTGATTGGCAATTTAAAAAATATAAAAAACAATATATCTTGCTTGAGCAACCGTATGAGCAAGGACATTATTGCTGCAGTCATTCTTATCCCGTTCGCAAGGCAACAATTAAATTCAGGAAACAAATTGCCAGTGCAAAAACTGATAAAATTCTTTATTAAGTTTTCCCTGCTTGAATCTTGCAATATCTCTGCTTCTCACCTCTCACCTATATGCAGGAGATTTTGTGAATTTTATGAGACACTAGCGTAATTTGGACCTTGGCATCTGACGTATTGTGGCCATATTTGTCATATAATAATCCCCAGATCAAATTCCCGAGCTCCAGTAATGGCGAAATTAGGTCCAGCCCTGATATGGCAGGTCGTTAAGTTTTGCCAATATATGAACGTTTTCAATAAATTGGCGAACCCGTTGACTATGAATTGGTGCAGGATCTTTCATATCAAGGGCCTTCCACTAGCCCTTACGTAAAAATTGCCACTGAAAGCTTAAAATCATTATGCATTCCTGAGAACAAAATGTGGACACACATTAGTGGTCTCTGTTACGAATCTCTGCAAGCATTCAAAGCAGCAGAATGACAAATTGTTTAAGTATCGCAAAAATGGCAAGACTCATTCCTTCGAGAATCACCATGATGGCAGGTAGAGTGAATTATCAAGTAGCTTGGCCAACTGACATTTTTTCAAAATAAGGCCCACCATGGGACATTATAAACAACAAAATCCACAAATTGACTTACAATTTGAAGAAAGGTCTCTTTAAAAGTTCTGTTGAAAATCAAATTAGGCAACATAAACATAAACATAAACATAGGGCCAAATTACACAAAAAAAAACTCTTTCCAACTTAAAAGACAAAGTATATACCCAAATAAAACAATTATCCAGCTACAAGTATAGTTGTACAAAACATTCCCATGATATTGTAGAACCCTTTGTAAAGGATAAAACAAGTTACTTTAAATCATCCTCCTCCAAAAGAGAAATTTGACTCACTTGGGCGAATAACTTTGACCTGCTACAATTATAGCAGGTCACCCCTTATATAGTATTGCATCAATCTTTCCTAGACTGATTAAGGACTATTATCTATACACTACGTAACCACTGCCTAGTTCCATAAATTCATACATTCTCTCCTTGAATAACTGCACACTTCTACCACTACATTTTTCCAGAGAGGTACAAAAAATCATGATTAAATTCGAATGACCATAACGTTCCCATATGATGTTAGAAGTACATAATATGAACTATGGTTTTGTGGGGTGTCGTTGAAAGATCTATGTTTGCATATGATGTTAGAAGTACATAATATGAACTATGGCTTTGTGGGGTATTGTTCAAAGATCTATGCACTAGTATAGAAAAAAATTAATTGTAGGTTTCATTCCATATTAATACTACCTTTTCTTCCAAACTATTAAACTAGTATAGATCCACGTTAACCTTAATACTCTCCTTCCTTGTTTTCATGGAATGTGAGAGTGATGCCTTTTTCCAAGTAGAAAAAGTGCTTGTGAATGATGTCCCAAGCAAAACAAAGTTGGATGTATTCTTTCTTCAAGAGGTTAAATCTTCTAGTTTTGTGCTTAGATATAGAATGGATTGTTTTTGGAATGGTTTGTTTTCTTGGACATATCATGTGTAGGGAAGAAACGGGGTCAGTTTTGTTATGGCTCGTTGGTTACAATATTACTTTTGATCATGGCAAGATACATACCACCTATTTGTATGTCAACTTTTCTTCTTATGGGTAGGTGTTCCAATATTTGTCTATTGTAAAAATTTCTTGTTTTCCCACCCCGGTTTTCAGTTTCACCTTATTTCTTCTTTTAGTTAAATGCCCTTTCTATATCCTTACATTCAACAATAGGAAAATAATTGTTTGATGAAAACACAAATTCTGAAAAATTTACAGAATGTTGGAAAATGCAGAAATAAAAATCAGCAGATACAAACAGCCATTCAACACATTATAACACAGTGATTTTTGATCAAGGTGACCCTGGAAAAACCCCCTACAACTCTTGGGGAAAACCAATTTGAAAGCTCCTTATTTCTGAAAATGCTTTTTACAGTGAGGCAGAAATTACAGCAAAAATTTCAGCAACTAAACAACTGTACTTATCTCAATTTCTGTGCATTCACTCTGCTTTGGAAAACGTACAAAACAGTAAAAACCCAAAACAGAAAATTTTCAGCTTTTATGACAGCATTAAATGCTGAAATGAGCTTCTCGATTTTTGTGCCCAGTTGTACGGTCGTACTGCTGTACGGACTGTACGGAAAACCCATCAACTTCTTCTCCTCGAAATCTGTGCTCCTTTGCCTCGAAATCTGTGCCGAAACTGACTGTACAGATGCTGTACGGATTTCTAGAAATCTGTACCACCAAGCAGCAGTCTTTCTCCTCGATATTCGTGCCCAGAATCTGCCCAGAATTAAATGCTGAACTCGCTGTATGGTCTTCCTCATTTACTGTGCCTCTCTCCCTCGAAAAATGTGCCCAACACTTGTTGTACGGATTTCTACCTTGGAAACTGTGCCTCTTTGCTGCTGTATGGATTTTGTTGAAGTCTCTATCAGCTGCCCTCTTTCTCCTCACTGCTCAGAAATCTCCCTTGCTCTCCTTCTCTCCTTCTCCCAATCTACTCATGAAAGAATGACTGACCTTTTCCTCCTTTTCCTCCTTTAACCTAACCCTAAGTGACTTTTGGGGAATCCCTAAATCCAATGGCTGAAACAGATTTAGATCTAGGGCTGAGATTAAATGCTCATTTAAATCTCACTTTCTATTTTTTAATTCACCCCACTTTAATAAAGACCCACTTAGTCATTTATTTTCAAAGTCTCTTTTCCTTTCTAATTTTACATTGACTTTATTAAAGTCACTTTAAAATTAGACTTTAGTAACTTTATCACTTAAAGTCAGTTTTAAATTAGATTTGACTTTATAAAATTATAAAGTCACTTTAGGAGAAAAATTAAATTCTTTTTGGACACTTTTCCCTAGGCCAAAGATCAAAGCCTTAGGGGACCACCTGTCCTCCGGTAACCAAATTTCAACACTCCCTCTTACCGAGGAAGGTGTTCTTCACCACACCCATCTTGTCTCTGAAATAGACATGCTTGCCCCGTGGTAATGCTTTGGTAAGAATATCTGCAACCTGCTCATCAGTGGGAATATACTCAAGCTTCACAGCGCCCTTCTGAACATAGTGTCTGATGAAATGATATTTGATCCCGATATGCTTTGACCTGTCATGAAATACTGGATTCTACGTGAGTTTAATGCAACTCTGATTATCACAGTAAATCACTGAAGGTCTCAACGGCTGACCAAATAAGCCAAACAACATCTTGCGAAGCCAGATGGCCTCACAACTAGCTAGACTAGCTGCCATATACTCTGCTTCCGCTGAACTCAATGCTACTGACTGCTGCTTCCGGCTGAACCATGACACCACTGCCGAACCCAACCCAAAACAACACCTTGAAGTGCTCTTCCTATCAGAAGCACAACCTGCCCAATCAGAATCAGTGTAACCTGCCAATCTCACTCCATCCCCCTGCCTGTAGTCCAGACCATAATCCACTGTCCCCTGCAAGTACCGCAAAATGTGTTTTGCAGCCACCAAGTGAACCTTCCTAGGCTCACACATAAACTGACTCATCGTGTTGACTGCAAAACAAATATCTAGTCTAGTGTTGACCAAATACATCAAGGAACCAATCAGCTGTCTGTACAATGTGGGATCCACCAACTCGGAATCCGAAGCATGAAGCTTCTTCCAGTTGGTGATCATCGGTGTCGACATGGGTCTACAATCCTCCATGTGGAATCTGCAAAGGATGTCCACAATATACTTCCCCTGTCCCAGGAAGAAATGCCCCTCCTCCTGCCACACCTCCAAACCCAAAAAGTAATGCATCAAGCCGATGTCCTTCATCTCAAACTCCGCCGCAAGATCTCTCTTGTAGTGCTCTATGAGTCTCTCTGCACCTGTAATGACTAAGTCATCCACATACAGCACCAGAATGAGAGGCTCCTCACCTATCACAATATAGTAAAGGTTCGGATCTGCCTCACTCTTTGTGAAACCCATCCCTTGCAAGTATGTATCTATCTTGGAGTACCAAGCTCTGGGAGCTTGCTTCAGGCCATAAAGGGCCTTCTTCAGTCTGCACACATGGGACTCCTTCCCATGCACCTCAAAGCCCTGTGGCTGCTCAATGTACACCTCCTCCTGTATGAAGCCATTGAGAAATGCGGTCTTCACATCCATCTGGTGGATCTTCCAACCCATCTCTGCTGCTCTCGATATAATGGAGCAGATCGAAGTATATTGAGCCACGGGAGCGAAGGTCTCCTCATAATCAACTCCCTCTACCTGGGAGAACCCTCTAGCCACAAACCTCGCTTTCAATTCCTCAATGCTGCCATCTGCAGCATGCTTTACCTTGTAAAGCCATCTGGAAGTAACCACGGATTTTCCCTGAGACCTCGGCACCACCTCCCAAACATCAGTCTTCATGATAGAAGAATACTCCTTCTGCATGGCCTCTCTCCAGACCTGCTGGTTAGCTGCCTCCTCATAGCTAGAAGGCTCAGAGTCAAGGATGTTGGTAGCCATTGCCATATAGTTACAAAACCTCTTAGGTGGTCTGCTCTCTCTGACCGGCCTCTTTGGCCCAGCAACAGATGTGGCCTCTCTCAAGGTGTCCTGAAGCCACTTGGGCTTCCTCTTCCCTGAGCATACTTCTCCCACTGGAGAATGAAACTCCTCCTCCTCATCATCATCAGGAGCCTGAACCCCTGACTGTTTGTCTGATGTCCTCCTACCTGCACCTGAACCTGTAGATGTTGAAGTACCGTGTGAACTGTCCATCAGTGGACTCCCTAGTGAACTGCTCTGTGGATTGCTTTGCATGCTGTCAGAAGCACCACCCCTCTGACTCTGTGAGCCACTGCTCACTGACGGACCAGACATCGTCATAGATGTACCTCCGGATCCTCCTGATCCCTGCCCATTGGATCCCTGCGACTGACTCAGCTGCTGCTGAGGGTCTGGCTGATCTAGATACTCTAATTCATGTGACCTCCTGAAGGCCCTGTCCTCCTCGAACTTCACATCCCGCCTGACAACAACTTTCCTCTGTGCAGGAACGTAAATCCGAAAGGCCTTTGAGGTCTCACTATAGCCCACAAAGATACCCTTCTCTGCGGTGGGCTCTAGTTTGGTCCTCTTCTCCTTGGGTATGTAGGAGTATGTAATACACCCAAAGATACGAAGATGACCAATATCAGGCTTCTTCCCAGAAAAAGCCTCTTCTGGAGTCATGTGCCCCAAGGCACGATGTGGACTCCTGTTTTGCAAATAAATAGCAGTGTTGCAGGCCTGTGCCCACAAAAACAATGGCAACCCCTGATCATGTAACATGGCTTTGGCAGCCCCTCCGATGGATCTGTTTTTCCTCTCCGCAACCCCGTTCTGCTGGGGGTTGTAAGGAACATTGAACTCCCTCCTAATGCCTGCCTCTGCACAATAGTCAAACTCTCCAAGGGTGTACTCTCCTCCATTGTCCGACCTCAGGGACTTGATCTTCCGACCTGTCTGTGTCTCCACAAGAGCTCTGAACTTCTGAAACCGCTTGAAGACTTCACTCTTGGTCTTCAAGAAATAAATCCAGGTCCTCCTGGAGTGATCATCAATGAATAAAACATAGTACTCATATCCACTCAAGGAAAGATGAGACATCCGACCGCTCACATCGGAATGAATCAAATCAAGTATTCCAGTCGCTCTGCTGTCACTGCTGGGAAAAGGGGTTTTGGCAAACTTGCCCATCGCACATCCTCTGCAAGTATCAAAGTGATCAGTACTGAAATCTGGCACACCTGTAGTGATCTCCCCGCACGTCCCCGTGCGTCCCATGACACATGTGCCCCATCCGCGTGTCAGTCCGTCACGCCCCGAACCGCTAGCTCGCTCGCTTCGTACCACCGCTCAATGCCAAAAGGGGCTAGAATGCAAACTTAGCTCACCTTTTCGCATGGCGACACCTATCACTCTACCGACTGCGTGAGCAATTTCCGGGATATATCGCACTCATCCTCCCCCTCGAACAAACATCTCTCGTGTCCCTCTATCCTCCAAAGCCGAGACTCGAGCAGAGGTTCTTTCCTTATCCCCTCGGGCACATATGCAACATTTGACACCCCATGTGGAGGTTTGGATTCCCTCCTAAATGTCAATGGAATGTCCCCACACCGACCGCCTAACAACTCGCTCATCACCGAGTACTACTTCTATACTTCTGCCACTTTTTGGAAAGCTCTGAGAAGTACTCACGGACTCCTGTCATATGACGTGAAGCCCCACTGTCCACATACCAGATACCCGAAGATGCTCCGCTAGTCGAGGGAAATGCATGCTCCCTCTGAACCTCTGTGGCAGGTGATCCTGCACTAGTGGACTCACACCCAATGAACCCAAACTCTCGGTGAAAGCGATCTGTAAAGTCGTCAACCTCTGCTGATGCTGCCATGCTCTGGTTCTTCCCCTTCTTCTTCTTCTTCTCCGGACACACAACTGCATAGTGCCCCATCTTCTGACAATTCCAACACTTCACCTTGGAATAGTCCTTCTGTGTGTTACCTTGTTTACCTTTACCTTTGCCTTTGCCCCCACCACTGCTTGTGGAAGCTTGCTTCTTTCCTTTGTCTTTCTTGCCTCCTGCCAATAGTGCTACATCCTCATCCTGCTCAACTGGCTTGGCTGCCCCAAGTTGACCCTTCCTGATCTCTGTCTGAATGCAATCATTCCAAAACCTCTCCCATGTGGGAAGGGTCTCACGTGCACAAACCCCATCAACAAAGTTCATCCATGAACTAGGGAGGCCATTCACTGCAATCCACACCAACTCAGTGGGTGGAATGACCTCTCCAACTGCTGTCGACTCATCTCTCACATTAGTAATCTTTGTGAGATATCCAGCTGCACTATCAGTCTTACCCATCTTAATGGTCTTCAGCTTCTCCTTCAGGGCCATTTTCCGGTTCTCATTGGTACTCTGGTAGAGATTGGACAATCCTGTCCACATCTCATGAGCATTTCTCTTTCCTCTCACATGAGGAATGCAATGGTATTTGATTCTGTCTAGAATCAGTCTCTTACCCTTGTTGTTCTTTCTATTATACGCTGCCAACTGAACAACATCAGTAGGCACAACAACAGGGTTCTGTGCAGTATGCACCATGATGTCCCAGACTTCTGCCTCCTCAAAGATACTCTGCATTCTCTCCTTCCAAACGCTGTAATTGGTATGCCCATCCAACCTATCCTCCACCCTCAGTCTCAAAGACATCCTGCTGTCCTAAAAACTGAAAAATAGCACTGCTGTAGTAAAGATAAAAAATTCTGTGTGTGAAAAATCAGCTTGCTGGAATTTTCTGAGTGAAAAATTAGCAGACTGTATTTTCTTCTTGCTGTCCCAGACTGCACTTTCAGCACTCAAGCTCTGATACCATGTAGAAATTTCTTGTTTTCCCACCCCGGTTTTCAGTTTCACCTTCTTTCTCCTTTTAGTTAAATGCCCTTTCCCATATCCTTACATTCAACAACAGGAAAATAATTTTTTGCTGAAAACACAAATTCTGGAAAATTTACAGAATGCTGGAAAATGCAGAAATAAAAATCAGCAGATACAAATAGCCATTCAACACATTATAACACAGTGATTTTTGGTCAAGGTGACCTTGGAAAAACCCCCTACAACTCTTGGGGAAAACAAGTTTGAAAACTCCTTATTTCTGAAAATGCTTTTTACAGTGAGGCAGAAATTACAGTAAAAATTTCAGCAACTAAACAACTGTACTTATCTCGATTTCCGTGCATTCACTCCGCTTTGGAAAACGTACAAAACAGTAAAAACCCAAAACATAAAATTTTCAGCTTTAATGACAGCATTAAATGCTGAAATGAGCTTCTCGATTTTTGTGCCCAGCTGTACGGACTGTACGGAAAACCCAACAACTTCTTCTCCTCGAAATCTGTGCTCCTTTGCCTCGAAATCTGTGCCGAGGCCCGAAACTGACTGTACGGCTGCTGTACGGATTTCTAGAAATCCGTACCACAAAGCAGCAGTCTCTCTCCTCGATATTCGTGCCCAGAATCTGCCCATAATTAAATGCTGAACTTGCTGTACGGTCTTCCTCGTTTACTGTGCCTCTCTCCCTCGAAAAATGTGCCCAACACTTGTTGTACGAATTTCTGCCTTGGAAACCGTGCCTCTTTGCTGCTGTACGGATTTTGCTGAAGTGTCTATCAGCTGCCCTCTTTCTCCTCACTGCTCAGAAATCTCCCTTGCTCTCCTTCTCTCCTTCTCCCAATCTGCTCATGAAAGAATGAATGACCTTTTCCTCCTTTTCCTCCTTTAACCTAATCCTAAATGACTTTTGGGGAATCCCTAAATCCAATGGCTGAAACAGATTTAGATCTAGGGCTGAGATTAAATGCTCATTTAAATCTCACTTTCTATTTTTTAATTCACCCCACTTTAATAAAGACCCACTTAGTCATTTATTTCAAAAGTCACTTTTCCTTTCTAATTTTACATTGACTTTATTAAAGTCACTTTAAAATTAGACTTTAGTAACTTTATCACTTAAAGTCACTTTTAAATTAGATTTGACTTTATAAAATTATAAAGTCACTTTAGGAGAAAAAATAAATTCTTTTTGGACACTTTTCCCTAGGCCAAAGATCAAAGCCTTAGGGGACCACCTGTCCTCCGGTAACCAAATTTCAACATATATCTGTTCCCCTCATATCACTCAGGATATAGTCCTTTTATGGGATGGTTGGTCCTTTCATTTCCAACCTTGAGTGGATTTTAGGGGTTGATTTTAATATGGTTGGATGGGAAAATAGAAAATCCTAGGTTCTTTCTAGGTTTGGTAGGAAAGCATGGAGTAGGTGTAAATCCTGTTTTTAGGTGTTTAGTATCAATTGGAAAAAGAAACAACTTGACCAAGGGGGTTGGTTCTCTTGGTGTAATATATGCCAACTTCCAAGGGTAGGGATGCATCCAAGCTAGACTAGACAAGATCTATGGTCCTAAAGAAGGGGTTGTTTTTACAAGTTCTCAACATTGATCTCTGGTGTTCTCTATGTTTGTGATCTTCTTTTGGCATTTATCTTGATGATGTTAAGGAACATAATAATGATAATGGTAAAATAACTAATATATCACAAGTAAATATCAAGTTAAAGAGAAATATATTGTGAAAATTTCCTATACAGTCTGCCCTAGATTTCTCAACATGGGATCAAAACTTGGTTCGCTTGAGTAAGGGCAGGAAAGAAGATCTCGCAAGCTTTAAGTCAAGAAGAAGGGATAGATCTCCTAGAAGAAGGTAAATAAATTTCTGGGCACTTCAATTAGCCCTATGCTCAGTAACTAGACCGCAAACCTACTACTGAACAGCGAAGAAGTTTTGAGGAAAGCAAAAAGCACCATTTCAGAGGAACAAGAGGCTAAGGAGATACCCCTCTCAAGGTAGAATTCATTAAGACAAGGATCGAAATTCTGGGCAGAATTCGTATGATCTTAAATCTCAGTTAAAGATGTCCGAAATTTGATGTCTACCTCAGACATCCAAATCTCAGAGTTCTGAGCAAAACTTATGGGTGACCGAATCTTTGTTTGAAGAAACTCTTAGTGTGTATAAGTCAGCTCTCTTAGCCAACAAAAGAAGCAAGCGGACCCGAGTTAGTTAGAGGCCTTATAAGCCTAGTTGATTAACACATCATAAAGCTGCAGTCACTTTGAAGAGAAGCTGAGACCTCCTCTTGATCTGAGCATAAGTATGTTTCAGAGGACGTGATTTGAGGTCTGATCCGAGAATCCTGCTTCAGACATGCAAGAATTCTAGAGCAAGCTGATTGGAAGCACATTAGGCCTATCTTGGAAGAGTTGTCACCATTCGTTGAGAAAAATCACAGACCTATTCAGTAGTATAGAAACCACTAGTTTGTGGTAGTCCTGTACATGCTTATCTAAAATAATACAGAGAACAAAGACTTGTGATAAAAGTACTATACAATGCTTTATAGAAATTCGTGGTTAAGAAGCACAATTCTGAGGGCTATATATATATATGCTTGCGAGTTTGAGCAGTAAGTCAAGGAGGCGACCTATTCTCATAGCCATAGTCACCTTTCATAAAGAAAAAATCACAGACCTGTGGAATATTTTTTGTCTCACAAGAGAAATCAAATTTTTGAAGATTGTCTACAGGAATATAGATCAAATATCTTGCTTCTTTCTAAGCATATAATTATAGTACTCAGAGTCTGGGTAGTATTACAAGGCACATATGACAGTTGGAGTCTCTTCTCCTTCAAAATTCGTTATTTGGAAACTGAGCAGTCAAATCAGAGGGACTAGATCTCAAAAACAAGTGGGAAGAAGCTTCAAGATCTATTATGAAGGCCTGTAGCATATCCTAAAGCAGCATCATAGAAACATTCAAATCTTTCTTGACATCATTTGAAGTCAATTGATCTAGACCTAGAGTCTAGGAAAGCTACATATGTGTAGAAGAAGATCCTGTCACATTAAAAAGGCATTTACTTTAAAGGAAGTCTTCTACCGAAGAGTCAAGACATATGTTAGAACAGTGGCATCATCTCTCAGAGGTCCTCAACAGTAATAGTATTGAAGAAGAAAATCTGTTTGACTCATTGAAGGCTTGTTGCATTCGGTCTCTTTGGCTAGGAATGAGGTTGAAAGAAAGTCTTTCAAATGACTTGTAGCAGCTATCTTGAAGAACAGTAGGAAATGTTCTCACTCCTGAAATCGATTAGAAGAGCAGTAGTACCTACAGTAAAAGAAATTGCAGCATCTTTGACTTCGGCATCATGGACAAAGGTTGTTGTACCCTTTCAAGTCTTCACTCTTGAAGATCAGTTAAGAGAGCATGGCATCCAGCAGCAGGCATTAAGGCAGCCTTTATAATCATAGGAAAGCAATCATGAGGTATGTATAGCATATTTATTTGTTAAAGGCCTATCAAAAAATGGTTTATGGTTAATTGCTTTTGTGGTTCTAGGGTATATTGTTTCATTATTGAAAGTTGATTGTAATCCCTAGATGATTCATGAGAAAACCCTAATCCTAAGTTGTTTGTTCCCTCATAGAAACCCTATATCTAGATTTCTAGGGCATATATCATAAACCCTAGTAATGATTGATGAGGATGGTTAGTTGAATATGACATCTCGTCTCATGATCTAGGGTTTGTACTTGAAAACCCTAGGAGTCCATCCTCTTAGATTCCATGGAAACTCTGGAATGACTAATGGACATCATGCTTTCATATATATTTGCTTGGTTGTGTTTGTTAATAAGAGTTGCAGGTACATCATGAAGAAAAGAAGGAAGAAGGGTCAGTAAAGAGGATCCTATGTTTTTGGTGAGCACAATGAGAAGAGGGAACTATAAAGAACCCTGTAAATGGTAAACTTGGTAATCTAGTTGGATCCTTGGGTACTCTGATATAAAGACTTATGGTTGCCTGGTTAAAAATATCGTCATTATGGAAAGGAAGAATTGACAGTGTAGATAGCAACATACAAAAGAATTCGTTATACATTAGCCCGATGCATTGATAACGGTCATCTAGCATGTAGCAAAGGAATTCATACAATAACTGGATAATGGCTAGAAAGAATCTTTAAAGCATTCTCTATTGGATGACATTCATGGAAAGACTCCTTTATTTTCAGAAAAGGAGGACCATGATGGTTCTGCAGATATATTCAGCTCTCTCAGATTTGGAGCTGGCTTCCTAGAAGCCTACCTAGTACAATTGCAACATGATGGAGATCATTTTGAAGAAGACTAGATGACCAATTGAAGTAAAAGGTATGCATGTTTTGAGATTCTTCTTTGATTTAGTTAAACTCATGTCTCCTATATGCAGGAAGAGTTGGTTGCAGGAATATGTCTGAGCATGATGTGCCATCGAACTTTTTTGGGCTCTTTTGGATGTAGACATGAGGACAGTGATCAACATATGATATGGTTTCGTAAAGTATGGAAAACTGCTGATTTGAGAGGGAGCTGCAGAAGCTTTGACACAATGAGCTTGATATGAAGACAACTTCGCTTGTTTAAATGTTTGAAGTAAGACCATGATGAAGGATGTTGATGAAGACAAGACATGACATCTTGTGAAGAAGCTATCCATTGACTTAAAAATATTCGATATGTTTCTGCTACCTAAGAAGATGCATGATTTGAGTAGCTGACTTTGGAACTTGGTCCAAAGGATTAGATGACATTGCAAACCATGTGAACAAGAAGAAGAACGTTGACAAGAAAAGTAGCAGGTTGCAGATAGCTGATTGGTCATGTCTTGGAAGATCACTTTCCTGATGGTCAGAGGGAGCAAGATTAAAGCTCTATGATATTTGGTTCATGAATATGCAGTTGATGAAGATTGATGATATGGAAAGTGATGACTAGTCCCTAGAAGAAAGTAGATGGCTCCATGATATGCATAGAAGTTGAAGGAGGCCTATGAGCAGCTGATAATACCATGATCTCCACCGAAGAGTAGATAGCTATTGTTGGAAACGAGTTCCTAGTTAAGAGGGAACTCATGTATATTCCTTTCGTAGGAATGAGTAGATCCTCCCTAGTATAGAGGGAGAGATAGACACATCATTCTTGTCTTCATGTTATGAAGAAAGAATGGAGGATTGGGTAAGCATCTGAGACTGATACCGATACTATTTGAGGATGAGGTAGTGCATCCAATAGGTAAGAGTAGTCGAAGAGGAAATTCCTTGAGGATGTGTTAATCCAAGACAGGAATAGTCCTAAAAGGACATACCTTGTGAACATCTGGATGAGGTATGTGCCTTGAGAGACAATGATGGTGTCTATAAATCATTGTCTCCCCAACATTGTGCTCTAATCTTGTGGAGAGATCGAGCTGTTAGTCAAGGCCTTGCTATATGACAATGCTAGTTGATATGATGACATGCACTAACATAAGCTGAAAAGATAGCTTATGAGACAGCTTACCAACCCAACTCTTCTTATGAGAACTCTTCAATGGAAGCACTATCCTTGTACTTGTGGTCAATTATGAATACCTCCCTAGTTAAGAGGGAGTGTTGAAAAAGGTAACTAATGTTGGTCTTCATAATTGTATTTTGTACTTGTCAAAAGAAAAAGAGAAGAAAAATATATTTTTTTGTCAAAGAAAATTATTTATTGTAAATGGCCCAATGGGTTTCTTGCCCATGGTTTTGGTTCTAGGTTAAGCACCCATTGTGTGCTCTAGGGTTTGTACAATGAGTGAAGTCAAAGTCACGATGTAAAGTCCCTTGGAGGGCTCTTGTATCAATGTAAAGGAAATATTTTTATGTAAAAAAAGTCTAGAAACTAGCAAGGAAATCAGGTCGGCTAGCCCTAAAGGTCCGCCTAGAAGAGGCTTGAGGACCCACCCTAAAGGATATCTATTGAGGAGAATTCGTCCTCCATTGTGGAGACAATAATTTCATTTTTTTATTGAGCAAGTTTGAGGCATAAAAGGAGTGTGAAGAAGAGGAAGAAGAACTGTGAAGTAAGAAGACTTCATTTGATCTTGGAATTTGGAAAATCTACTCTCTCTTTGGCAACCAAACTTTCTGTGGAAGAATAGAAGTTACACAGGTCTGAAATTTTGCAAGAAGGAGCAAGTTTGTTTCTTTGTTTGGGTGGTTGGCCTGGTTTCTTGGTGGAGGGTCTAGTGTTTTGGTCTTGGAAGTCTTAATTGAATTGATTCTATAAGGAAGAGTTTCTGGGTTTTCCCCATGTGGGGTTTTGCCCTGGCTTGGAGCCTATCTTTGGTGTTCTCTAAGTTTGTGATCTTCTTTTGGAATTTATCTTGATGATGTTAAGGAGAATTATAATGATAATGGTAAAATAACTAATATATCACAAGTAAATGTCAAGTTAAAGAGAAATCTATTGTGAAAATACTCTATACAGTCTGCCCTAGATTTCTCAACAATAGGGAGGGCAATCTATGGCCTAGGGTTTGATTGATTAATTGAGTGTTGGAGAGACCCAGGGCTAAGATGCAAGGAAAGGGTTTCCAATAGTGATTTTCAATGAAACAAAGGAGCTTAATGATTTTCAATGAAACGAAGGGGCATGAAACCCTCAAGCAATCCAAAAGTTGAAGCAACACAAACTAGGGTTTTACCCTAGCGCAAAGAAATTTATGGATAAGATTGAAGTGAATGCCCACCAAAAGGATAGATTTTGTGGCAAATACACTCCCTTTGATGTTTAGGCTCTCCCATCCCCTAAATACTCCTTGCTTAGGGATTCACACTAAGCCCTAGTTTGTGAGCTTATCCTTTAAGATGTCGAAATTAGAGAGAGAAGATTTAATGGATAAGAAAAGAGTTTGATCACCAACAAGGTAAGCCAGTGACTTATTCCTTGGGCTTATGGAGTCTTAGCTAAAGGTTTTCTAAGGAGGCTGAAATCTTGATGCCCTAGCAACAAGACTTTAAACAATTATCTATGCGATGGAAATGGACTTTTCATGGGAGAGCTTGACCAAATTTCACCACTATGACATTCAATTTACATGTTATGTGTGAGTAATTCATGCAATAGGTTATCTGGATAGCATTCAATATATCTTCAACAAATTAGGGCACAGTTAGCATATCCTAGAATCAACATTATTCCATACTTTAGACATATACCAAGATAAATATTCAACAATAAAGGCACTTACAAGATAACATGCAAAAGATTCCATCCATTGATCTAAAGAATAGCTCCAAAGACAAATGTTTTAGCTCCAAATGTCAAAATTCATTAATACATCCGAATTGTCTAAAGCAAAGAGGGCCAAAATACCCAAGAAGGTTGAAATTCTCAAGTGTTTGATGATCTACTATTGGTTGGAGTCCCATGGCTCTCAACACTTCACCTGTGGGTGTCAATATATTCCTTTGAAGGAGTTGGACCCCAGTCAAGTTGCATAGGCCATGATGTGAAACCACGTGACAATTACACACAATATCCAGTGTTGCAACTTTCACCATTAGGTACAATAATCATTTTTGCATCTAAGTGAACCAAGCTTGACATTAAGGCAATTTAACACTTCAAAGAAGGCTCCCCTTTCAGAATTAACGCTTTGAACTTATAATGGTGTTACTTCCCTAGGTAGGAGTGGTTAATAGACAACCGTATTAGGCATTTCTAGCCCCCAAGGGGAGAAGGCAGGCCCTTGGTCCACCCTTCAATCGATAGGTGTTAGTGAATAGTGATGATGGAATGGAGGGGAGAAGACTTCATGGCTAAGTGCCATGGTAAAAGGGACCAACATGATGGGTATCCTCATCCTGAGCGTACAAATGTGTGGAGGGAGAAATCGTGGATGCATGAGTTACTAACTCGACCTTTGTTTTTTCACCCCTCTTGTGCACCTTTTACTTTTTCTTGATTTTTCCTTATGTTACTGCTCATACCTCAAAGAGTTAGAGCTTGCTTTGTATGATGTATAGCAGTTACTACCACCTTAATTATGGGGCAATTCATCACCCATCAGGGTTGGGGACTTGCAAGGGTTCCTTTTCTTTTTGATGTATTAGGGCAACATTGATCCAGGAACTTGGTGATGGCCGTATGAGTGAGGTAGAGCTCATGCTAGGCTTTTTCCCTTGCGCTAATGTATACGTCCAGGCCATATTTTGCATTTTAATATTATTTTGTTTTACATTGTGGCCCTAATGTGCTTTTTCTTGTTCTTTTAGCTGCGTCAACCTCTTGGGTCAAATTTTCAAGCCCAACCCAGTTATGAGGATGTATGGGCACCAAATCCCAAAGAACCAATGGTCAGTTGAACTCGAAGATTGGATGTGGAATAGGGACATGTAATATAAGATGGAAGGTGGTAAGTATGGAATAAGGATAGATGGGACTACGCTATTTCAATTAGGGCTTCCCAAGTAGTGCCCCACCTATACCCATTGGGCCATTAGGGGAGTTCCCATTGCACTAGGATCGAAAATTAACCACCCATTTAAGGTGAGGGAACAAAATCACGGTCAAAACCCCTCTTCCTTCCAAGTTACCCTATAATCCATGTCAAATGCCCAAATACAAACAAACATAAGCAAGCACTTGATTGCAAAATGAATAAAGTACCTTTTGATCAAAAGCCCACCTTCCAACATGCGCTCTTGCCAAATGGATGAGGAACATATGGCTGATGCAGGTGGTGGAGATATGAATGGGACATCGTCATTGGCTACTGGTGGTTGTCAGGGATTGCTGACTGGTCGAATGGAAGAGAAGATAGAAGAAAAATGGAGTCACCCACTTTTGGTGGGTAACATCTAGCTCCAACTGAGACATGAGCTCATCGTAGAACGCATGATCAATGTACTTGAACGAGGAGTTCATGAGAACTCCAACAATTTCCTGGGGCGCAAACCTGTAACTAGCACATTGCAGCAAACTTGTTTGGGAGCATGTGCACTGGGCGTAGGGTATTGCCTATGTTTTATATGAAAATAATAAATCCACATAGAAAGTAAATTTACTTTAAATGTAATCTAATCTATATAAGAACATGAGATGAGTGATGTTAACATGCAAAAACAATATGTAATGCACCTACACTACCATGCAATGCTAGCACACTATGCATGCGCTAAGTATAGTCATACAATCAATGTAACCAATGTATCATTAGATCAATATAACAACACTTGCCCTTATGAGTGACTATGTGATAGGGGAACTGAATATCACTTCCTCCTCGACAGGTTCGACACAATGAAGCACAAGGGTCGGAGGTGGGAAAATAAGACTACCATGCATCATGGAAAGGATTCATGGATGGAGAAAGAAAGGAGGGAAAAGAGGAGTCGTGCCCGCACCGATGGATCATCCCCTCTAGCTTGAATATGGAGAATTGAATGATCAAGCTCAAGCATTTCTTCTCAAAAACCTACTAAGGCATGCAATTCTCCTTGATGTCCTGGGGGATAGGCTAGGAGGGGCATAGTGGAAGAGTGTAAAAATTTCTGTTTTCCCACCCCGATTTTCAGTTTCACCTTATTTCTCCAATTAGTTAAATGCCCTTTCCCAAAACCTTACATTCAACAAGCTGGAAAATAAATATTTGCTGAAAACACAAATTCTGGAAAATTTTCACAATGCTGGAAAATGCAGAAATAAAAATCAGCAGACACAAACAAACATTCAACACATTTTAACACAGTGATTTTTGGTCAAGGTGACCCTGGAAAAACCCCCTACAACTCTTGGGAAAAACCAGTTCGAAAGCTCATTCTTATTTCTGGATAAAATGCTTTTTACAGTGAGAGAAATACTCAGAAAAATCAGCAAGTACAAATTACAACTGATCTCGTTTTCCGTGCTTTACCACCACCTCGAAAAACATGCAAACAGCAAAACAGAACAGCAATAAATGCTCTATGGCCTCCTTGATTTTTGTGCCCAGATTTTCTGCAATAAATGTTGCTATACAACCTCCTCGATTTCTGTGCAAGCAGCGATAAATGCTGCTGTACGGAATCTTGATTTCCGTGCCGGAAAAATAGCAGAAACTTGATGTACAGAATTTGCCTTGATTTTTGTGCAAGAGGACATCCACTTGTTGTACGCCCTGCCTCGAAATTCGTGCCAAAAAACAACCTCCTCCTCCTTGAAAATTGAGCCAAACTTGCTGTACGACCTCTTAGGAAACGTGCCAAAAAGTTGCTATACAGTCTCTAGAAAATCGTGCCAAAAACTGCCTTGGAATGTGTGCCTCTCATAGCTGTACGGACTTACTGAAATCCTTCCTTCAAATGTGTGCCAAAGTGCTGCCTCTTTCTCCTCACTGCCCAGAAATCTCCCTTGCTCTCTTTCTCTTCTTCTCCCAATCTGCTCATGAAAGAATGAATGACCTTTTCCTCCTTTAACCTAACCCTAAGTGACTTTTGGGGAATCCCTAAATCCAATGGCTGAAATAGCTTTAGATCTAGGGCTGAGATTAAATGCTCATTTAAATCTCACTTTTTTTTTTTTTTAATTTACCCCATTTTAATAAAGACCCATTTAGTCATTTATTTCCAAAGTCACTTTTCCTTTCTAATTTTACGTTGACTTTATTAAAGTCACTTTAAAATTAGACTTTAGTAACTTTATCACTTAAAGTCACTTTTAAATTAGACTTTAGTAACTTTATCACTTAAAGTCACTTTTAAATTAGATTTGACTTCATAACTTTATAAAGTCACTTTAGGAGAAAAATTAAATTCTTTTGGACACTTTTACCTAGGCCAAAGATCAAAGCCTTAGGGAACCACCTGTCCTCTGGTAATCAAATTTCAACACTCCCTCTTACCGAGGAAGGTGTTCCTCACCACACCCATCTTGTCTTAGAAGTAGACATGCTTGCCCCGTGGTGAGGCTTTGGTAAGAATATCTGCCACCTGCTCATCAGTGGGAACATACTCAAGCTTCACAGCTCCCTTTTGAACATAGTCTCTGATGAAGTGATATCTGATGCCAATATGCTTTGACCTATCATGAAATACTGGATTCTCCGTGAGTTTAATGCAACTCTGATTATCACAGTATATCACTGAAGGACTCAATGGCTGACCAAATAAGCCAAACAACATCTTGCGAAGCCAAATGGCCTCACAACTAGCTAGACTGGTTCCCATATACTCTGCTTCCACAGAACTCAATGCTACTGACTGCTGCTTCCGGCTGAACCATGACACCACTGCCGAACCCAACCCAAAATAGCACCCTGAAGTGCTCTTCCTATCAGAAGCACAACCTGCCAATCAGAATTAGTGTAACCTGCCAATCTCACTCCATCCCTTGCCTGTAGTCCAGACCATAATCCACTGTCCCCTGCAAGTACCGCAAAATGTGTTTTGCAGCCACCAAGTGAACCTTCCTAGGCTCACACATAAACTGGCTCATTGTGTTGACTGCAAAACATATATCTGGTCTGGTGTTGACCAAATACATCAAGGAACCAATCAGCTATCTGTACAATGTGGGATCCACCAAATCGGAATCCGAAGCATGAAGCTTCTTCTAGTTGGTGATCATCGGTGTCGACATGGGTCTACAATCCTCCATGTGGAATCTGCCAAGGATGTCCACAATATACTTCCCCTGCCCCAGGAAGAAATGCCCCTCCTCCTGCCACACCTCCAAACTTAAAAAGCAATGCATCAAGCCAATGTCCTTCATCTCAAACTTCGCTGCAAGATATCTCTTACAGTGCTCTATCAGTCTCTCTGCACCCGTAATGACCAAGTCATCCACATACAACACCAGAATGAGAGGCTCCTCACCTATCACAATATAGTAAAGGTTCGGATCTACCTCACTCTTTGAGAAACCCATCTCCTGCAAGTATGTATCTATCCTGGAGTACCAAGCTTTGGGAGCTTACTTCAGGCCATAAAGGGCCTTCTTCAATCTGCACACATGGGACTCCTTCCCATGCACCTCAAAGCCCTGTGGCTGTTCAATGTACACCTCCTGTATGAAGCCATTGAGAAATGCGGTCTTCACATCCATCTGGTGGATCTTCCAACCCATCTCTGCTGCTATCGATATAATGGAGCGGATCGAAGTATATCGAGACACGGGAGTGAAGGTCTCCTCATAATCAACACTCTCTACCTGGGAGAACCCTCTAGCCACAAACCTTGCTTTGAATTTCTCAATGCTGCCATCTGCAACATGCTTTACCTTGTAAAGCCATCTGGAAGTAACCACGGATTTGCCCTCAGGCCTCGGCACCACCTCTCAAACATCATTCTTCATGATAGAAGAATACTCCTCCTGCATGGCCTCTCTCCAGACCTGCTGGCTAGCTGCCTCCTCATAGCTAGAAGGCTCAGAGTCAATGATGTTGGCAACCATTGCCATATAGCTACAAAACCTCTCAGGTGGTTTGCTCTCTCTAACCGGCCTCTCAGGCCTAGTAACAGATGTGGCCTCTCTCAAGGTATCTTGAAGCCACTTGGGCTTCTCTTCCCTGAGCACACTTCTCCCAGTGGAGAATGAAACTCCTCCTCCTCATCATCGGGATCCTGAACTCCTGACTGTCTGTCTGCTGTCCTCCTGCCTGAACCTGAACCTGTAGACGCTGAAGTACTGTGTGAACTGTCCATCAGTGGACTCCCTAGTGAACTGCTTTGCGGATTGCTCTGCATGCTGCTTGAAACACCACCCCTCTGACTCTGCGAGCCACTGCTCATTGACGGACCTGACACCGTAATCGATGTACCTTCAGATCCTCCTGATCCCTGTCCACTGGATCCCTGCGACTGACTCAGCTGCTGCTGAGGGTCTGGCTGATCCAGATACTCTAACTCTCGTGACCTCTTGAAGGCCCTGTCCTCCTCGAACTTCACATCCCGCCTGAAAACAACTCTCCTCTGTGCGGGAATATAAATTCGAAAGGCCTTCGAGGTCTCATTGTAGCCCACAAAGACACCCTTCTCTGCGGTGGGCTCTAGTTTGGTCCTCTTCTCCTTGAGTACATAGGAGTATGCAATACACCCAAAGATATGAAGATGACCAATATCAGGCTTCTTCCTAGAAAAAGCCTCCTCCAGAGTCATATGCCCGAAGGCACGATGCGGACTTGTGTTCCGCAAATAAACAACAGTGTTGCAGGCTTCTGCCCACAAAAACAATGGCAACCCCTGATCATGTAACATGGCTTTGGTAGCCCCTCCGATGGATCTGTTCTTCCTCTCCGCAACCTTATTCTCCTGGGGGTTGTAAGGAACAGTGAACTCCCTCCTAATGCCTGCCTCCGCACAATAGTCAATAAACTCTTTAAGGGTGTACTTTCCTCCATTGTCCGACCTTACGGACTTGATCTTCCGACCTGTCTGAGTCTCCACAAGAGCTCTGAACTCCTGAAACCGCTTGAAGACCTCACTCTTGGTCTTCAAGAAATAAATCCAGGTCCTCTTGGAGTGAGCATCAATGAATAATACATAATACTCATATCCACTCAAGGAAACATGAGACATCCGATTGCTCACATCGGAATGAATCAAATCAAGTATCCCAGTCGCTCTGCTGTCACTGCTGGGAAAAGGGGATTTGGCAAATTTGCCCATCGCACATCCTCTGCAAGTATCAAAATGATCAGTACTGAAATCTGGCACACCTGTAGTGATCTCCCACAATGTCCTCAAGGCCCCATGATACATGTGCCCCATCCTGCGGTGCCAAATCTCACACAGCTCAGAACTGCTAGCTCTGCTGTCGGTACTATTGTTCAATGCCAAAAGGGGCTGAAATGCAAACTTGTACACCTTTGCATGGCATACTCCTATCACTCTAGCTGAATCAACTGGAGCGCCCCTGGGATATATCAACACCTGTCCTCTCCTGAACAATATCTCATATCCTTTGTTCTCCAAAGCTGAGACAGATATGAGGTTCTTCCTCATCCCTGGCACATAAAGAACATTTGACACCTTCAAGGGAGGTTTGGGTTTCCTATCAAATGTCAGTGTCCCCACACCGACTGCTCTAACAACTCTGTCATCACCGAGTACTACCTCTATATCAGTGCCACTCTCTGAAAGCTCTGAGAAGTACTCACGGACTCCTGTCATATGACGTGAAGCCCCACTGTCCACATACCAGATACCCGAGGATGCTCCGCTAGTCGAGGGAAATGCATGCTCCCTCTGAACCTCCATGGTAGGTGATCCTGCACTAGTGGACTCACAATCAATGAACCCAAACTCCCGGTCAAAACGATCCGTGAAGTCCTCTACCTCTGCTGATGCTGCCATGTTCTGGTTCTTCCCCTTCTTCTTCTTCTCCGGACACAAAGCTGCATAGTGTCCCATCTTCTGACAATTCCAACACTTCACCTTGGAATAGTCCTTCTGCGTGTTTCCCTGTTTACCTTTACCTTTGCCTTTGCCTCACCACCGCTGTGGAAGCTTCTCGCTCTTTCCTTGCCTTTCTCGTCTCTCCCTCGCCGGGGTCGCGTTACATCCTCATCTTGCTCAACTGGCTTGGCTGCCCCAAGCTGACTCTTCCTGATCTCTGTTTGTATGCAATCATCCCAGAACCTCTCCCAAGTGGGAAGGGTCTCACGTGCACAAACCCCATCAGCAAAGTTCAGCCATGAACTGGGGAGGCCATTCACTGTAATCCGCACCAACTCAGTGGATGGAATGACCTCTCCAACTGTTGCCAACTCATCTCTCACATTAGTAATCTTTGTGAGATATCCAGCTGCACTATCAATGTTACCCATCTTAATGGTCTTCAACTTCTCCCTTAGGACCATTTTTCTGTTCTCATTGGTACTCTGGTAGAGATTGGTCAATGCTATCCACATCTCATGAGCATTTTTCTTTCCTCTCACATGAGGAATGCAATGGTCTTTGATTCCGTCTAGAATCAGTCTCTTACCCTTGTTATTCTTTTTATTATACACTGCCAACTGAACAACATCAGCAGGCACATTAACAGGGTGCTATGCGGTATGCACCATGACATCCCAGACTTCTGCCTCCTCAAAGATACTCTGCATTCTCTCCTTCCAAACACTGTAGTTGTTATGCCC
Source organism: Pinus albicaulis (assembly GCA_034641835.2). Lineage (NCBI taxonomy): Eukaryota > Viridiplantae > Streptophyta > Pinopsida > Pinales > Pinaceae > Pinus > Pinus albicaulis. The sequence goes on from CM076576.1 coordinate 116,974,876, forward strand.
ATCCAACCTATCCTCCACCTTCAATCCCAATGACATCCTTGTTGTCCTAAAAACTGAAAATAGCACTATTGTAGTAAAGATAAAATTTCTGTGTGAAAAATCAGCTTGCTTGAATTTTCTAAGTGAAAAATCAGCAGATTGTATTTTTCTCCTTTGTTGTCTCAAACTGCACTTTCAGCACCCAAGCTTTGATACCATGTAAAAATTTATGTTTTCCCACCCTGGTTTTCAGTTTCACCTTATTTTTCCAATTAGTTAAATGACCTTTCCCATCACCTTACATTCAACAAGCTGGAAAATAAATATTTGCTGAAAACACAAATTCTGGAAATTTTTCACAATGCTGGAAAATGCAGAAATAAAAATCAGCAGACACAAACAGTCATTCAACACATTTTAACACAGTGATTTTTGGTCAAGGTGACCCTGGAAAAACCCCCTACAACTCTTGGGGAAAACTAGTTCGAAAGCTCCTTATTTCTGGAAAAAATGCTTTTTACAGTGAGAGAAATACTCAGAAAAATCAGCAAATACAAATTACAACTTATCTCGTTTTCTGTGCTTTACCACCACCTCGAAAAACGTGCAAAAAGCAAAACAGAACAACAATAAATGCTGTACGGTCTCCTTGATTTTCGTGCCTAGATTTTCTGCAATAAATGCCGCTGTACGGCCTCCTTGATTTATGTGCAAGCAACAATAAATGCTGCTGTACAGAATCTCGATTTCCGTGCCAGAAAAATAGTAGAAACTTGCTGTATGGAATTTGCCTCGATTTTTGTGCAAGAGGACAACCACTTGTTGTACGGCCTGCCTCGAATTTCGTGCCAAAAAAACAGCCTCCTCAAAAACTGAGCCAAACTTGCTGTACGACCTCTTGGGAAACATGCCAAAAAGCTGTTGTACGGTCTCTAGAAAATCGTGCCAAAACTGCCTTGGAATGTGTGCCTCTCCTAGCTGTACGGACTCGCTGAAATCCTGCTTTGGAATGTGTGCCAAAGTGTTGCCTCTTTCTCTTCATTGCCCAGAAATCTCCCTTGCTCTCTTTCTCTTCTTCTCCCAATCTGCTCATGAAAGAATGAATGACCTTTTCCTCCTTTAACCTAACCCTAAGAGACTTTTGGGGAATCCCTAAATCCAATGGCTGAAATAGCTTTAGATCTAGGGCTGAGATTAAATGCTCATTTAAATCTCACTTTCTATTTTTTAATTCACCCCCCTTTAATAAAGACCCACTTAGTCATTTATTTCCAAAGTCACTTTTCCGTTCTAATTTTACATTGACTTTATTAAAGTCACTTTAAAATTAGACTTTAGTAACTTTATCACTTAAAGTCACTTTTAAATTAGATTTGATTTTATAACTTTATAAAGTCACTTTAGGAGAAAAATTAAATTCTTTTGGACACTTTTTCCTAGGCCAAAGATCAAAGCCTTAGGGAACCACCTGTCCTCTGCTAACCAAATTTCAACAAAGAGATGGCTGACATGGAAAATCACAACAACTAGGTTGCCCATTATACTGAAAAGGTGCAATCAACATAGGGTCATCACTTTCAAGACTCGTACATTGGGAAATGATAGGAGGGTCTTGTTGCTGCACAAACTAGCAGGCCTGGTATGTCAGCTAGAGCTAGAGGGCACACCAACAATTTGGGACACAGAGTGAATATCACCACAACCTATGCCCCCTTCTCTTCTTGGATTTTCATTGTTGAGAGGAGTCCCAATATCCCTTACTTGTGATTAATATGTCTGTACCATGGTTCAAAGTGAGGCAAGGATGGCTCATTCAATGGAAAGGTTGAATTAAAGTGTGAGCTTTGGGAGAAGTTAAGATGACCTTCCACGAAAAACCCCTTGAGAGAAAGACTATACGAGACCTAAGGTTGAGATACTTGATATGGTAAGTGTTCATCCAAGGTCAAGGTGGTCAAGGGAATATGTTTCGAAAGATATGCTACTAAAGTACGAACCTTCAAGGAATCCCTAAGTTGAAGAATGGCTTCTAGGGTTCCCACTTGGTGTGATAGCTAGGGCATCAAATAAAATGAAATTCCACTGTCGAAATTTGTTCAAAACTTGAGGATGCCTAGAGGAGACACTAAGGAAGAGTCATGTCCAGACGGAATTGTTAAATTTTATGGTATGTTCTATGCTTGCAACAATTACTTCAATGTCTTATTAGCCCAATAACAACTCCACTTCAGATTCCAATAGCATTCGCATTAAAACTTTAGTGGCATTCACTTTAGGTCATCACTGACAAAAATTGTAGATAGACCATCAACAATAAGTACAAGAAGACATGAGATGATAAGTGAAATTGTATAAAGTGAAAAGTTTCAAGTGAATTTTATACTCAAGATACCTAAGAGACATGTCTCTTTGTAAATTAGATCATATATCTTTGTAAATTAAATTCTAGTAAGTTTGCATATTTACATTTTTACCCATAGTTGTTAAAGTGTTGAGGAGCCCATAAATAATGGTGGGCAATAACTCCTGGTAAGTATATTTATTTACATCTTTTTCCTTATCCCATATTTTACGCAAATACTTGCTTAAATTATGGTGGGTAGTAACTTATGGTAAATATGTTATTTACGTGAGTATGAGCTAATTTCAACGAATGGTCATGTCCTTAGAGACATGACTAACACTATCTATATACATATAAGGCTTCTAGGAAGGGGAATTAACCCCTAGTTTCACTCTTTAACACTCCCTCTCAACTAGGGAGGAATTCCACCTATCAACATTCATCCATGGCTATGCTATCATGTCCATCATGTGCCATATCTGCAACTTGTCTCATCTCTGCTGAAGATTGATATCATAGTCCAATAAGAAAGGATTGAAAGAGGGTGGGTCACAAGACCCTACCACTCTTGCCATAATGACAGAGGCAAGTCCTCATGTCCAGGGATAAAACCCCTACTAGGTTTGATCCTTAGTGATCAAGTTGTTGAACATCATGCATCCTAGTCATAGGGAATATAGTAGTACCTGACGCGTTCGTCGGTAGTACTAATTAACCCTAACCAATTTTCCCAACTCATTGGGAAAATGAGAGGTATTTCCCAAGAGTCCTAGACTACAAGGGTAGAGTGTCTGATGGGGTTTCCACAGGGGAAGGTGAACCACTCACCCTATTTTCAGATAGTGTACTCCACAGTGGAAGGTGAACCACTCACCTTATGCTCACATGCTAGGGTATGTACTCCACAGGGGAAGGTGAACAATGGAACTACTCACTCTATGCTCATATAGCTCCAAGAAGTACGCCAGGCCCCCAGGAGCGCCTAGAGCTCAATGTCCAACTCAATCAGGACCCTCATGGGAGGGTCTTTCCACGACTCGAAGTCTCTCTTTGAAGGCTAAGAACTTGGCCTTTCCTAAAGGCTTTGTGAGGATGTCAACAACCTATTCATCTGTCCTGATGTGTTGAAGCCTTAGTGCTCCCCGTTGTACCATATCTCGGATAAAATGGTACCTAATATCAATATGCTTGAATCGGTCTTGGAACACGAGATTCTCTGAAAGGCGAATTCCACTTTGATTATCACAATAAACGATGGTGGTATCCAACACGTGCTCAAATAGCTCACTAAAGGGCTTCCTCAACCAAATGGCTTCACAACAAGCCATACTAGCTGCAATATATTCAGCCTCAACGGTGCTTAGTGCAACAAGCTTTTGTTTTCTACTCATCCATGAGATGGAAGTGGATCCCAAAGAGAAACGACATCCATCTCCACCACATTGCCAGCCCAATCAACATCAGTATATCCATGTAATCTCAGATCCCCGACAGTGTACCTTAGTCCATGGTTGATAGTACCATGAAGATACCTTAGAGTATTCTTTGCAACAACCCAATGTATATGATGAGGCTCAACCATAAATTGAATCATTGTATTAACAACAAAGCGTATGTTCGGTCATGTGTTCACCAAGAACATCAATGCTCCCACAAGTTGCCTATATTCGGTAAGATCGCCAAAACTGGACCAACAACACTTCCACATAGATGCTTGAAATTTAGTTCCATTGATGTAGTCATAGATTTGCAGTCCACCATGCCACATCTTTCTAACAACTTCACAATTATTTTTACTTGAGAAAGGAAAATCTCACTTGAATTTGGCCACACCTCCAAGCCTAGGAAGTAATGCATCAATCCTAGGTCCTTCATCTCGAATTCAAAAGTCAACTCCCTCTCACATTGATAAATGGGAGGAACAAAGAAGATTTCTTCGGGTGTCTTGAAATCCAGGCTTAGATGAGGACTCCTATTTTGAATGTATAGAACAATGTTCGCAGCTTCTCCCCATAAAAACTTCGGTAGGCCTTGATCACGAATCATGGCACGAGTGGCTTCCATAATTGTATGATTCTTTCTCTCGGAAACACCATTTTGTTGTGGATTGTATGGAACGATGAGCTCCCTCTTAATACCTACCTCTTTTCAAAAGTCATTCAATTCATTAGATTCATATTCGGTTCCATTTATCGGTTCTGCATGTCTTAATCCTCTTGCCTATATGATTCTCCACCAATGCTTTGAAAGAGCAAAACCATCTAAATACTTCATCCTTCTTCTTCAAGAAATAAATCCAAGTTTTGCGGGAGAAGTCATCCACAAATATCACATAGTATAAGTATCCTCCCAATGAAGTCACGGGCAAAGGACCATCCATGTCAGAATGGATCAATTGAAGAATATCAGTTGTCTTGCTCTCACTAGAAGGGAATGGTCCCTTTGTACGTTTTCCTGCTACACAACCATGACAAACTCCTTCATGATTCATATGAAATTTGGGCATCCCTGCGACTATCTTCCTTACACTCGGTAAGGCTTTGTAATGTAAATGAGCAAATCTCCGGTGTTGTAGCTCACACTGAATAGAGGTGTCATTTTCCAAAGCTCCCAAAGGACTTCCACCAACTTGATAAAGACCATCAACCCTAAACCCAAGAGTAAAAGCATCTCTAAAGTTCTTATTCCATGCACGCACCTTTCCATCAGTGAAATCTACCTTGAAGCCTTTGTCCTCCATTGCAGAAATAGATACCAAATTCTTCTTTAAATCAGGCACATACAAAACATCTTGAAGATATATGGTTTGACCGTAGTTCAAGTGAAGAGTAACAGTTTCTATTCCTTTCACGGGGTAGGTGGCATTATCTCCAAGAATAATATTTAGATTAGTTTTCCTCTCAACTAAATTTGAGAGAACCTCCTTATATCCAGTGAAATGCTTTAAGGCTCCACTATCAATTAACCACTGATCCAAGATGTCTAGAACAGAGGCAGTAGATAAAGCAAAAAAGAGATAATACTCATCTTGTTTTTCAACAACATTATTTTTATCATACTTGGCATTTCTTGTCCTCTTGGGAGGTTGATTATTTCCTTCTCGAGCAACAGGAGCATTCCATTTTCCATTTTCCCTTAGAGGATTCTTCTTGTGAGGAAATTCTCTAGCATAGTGGCTGTTGTAGCTCCTAGAGACAACCTAGAGTTGTGATAGACCAGTGCCTAGGACATCTTAGCATAGCAAGGAGCGTATAATATACCATGAAGTTTGCTTAACTTCGACCACATCCCAAACTTCCCTCGTAAAAATGTAACAGATAAGAATACCAAATCCCTTGAACCATTACTGTGAAAAGAGATACTGCAGAGGCAAGATGCAGAACTCTAATACAAAAGAAACAGACAATTCAGAGGTAGTTTACTGCAAAGCAGGCCGATTCAGAAATACTTCATAGACATAAATTATCAGAAGGTGGATGTAGTGAAAGAAATATTGAGAAGATATTAATTAACATTGAGCTGATACCCAGATATACAATACCACCATGTGTGGGCTTACCAATCTAAGAATCCATACATGATAATAGCATTTTAAAAGCACCCTCTCAAAGAAACTAATATAGCAGAAGTAAGGATAGTTGTATAATGGAACAAAATATCATGCATGAGCCATATTTAAAGCGCTTGACTGATCCGAGCATGGGCATCAACTAGGATGAATCCATACCAAAAATTAGTGAGCCACTCACATTCCAAAACATGATACAAGAAAGATGGATGAAATGAAATGTTCTATTAATATAACACAATAAAGAAAGTTATAGACTGTGAAATACCAAAGACCAGAATCCTCTTTGACAGATAGAACTCCTCCTCACTGAGACCCTATGGGCTCTGTGCATTCATACCAAAGTTCTACAAAATGTTTACAAAAAGACTTTCACTGCATAATTTTCTGATAAAATCTGGAACCCTCAATAATCTGTTCTTCTGGGGTTTTATAGAGAAAGCTAAAACTTAATAAATGAAGTAGGTGATAAACGTTTAATCGTATCATAAAAACAAAATGGAAGAGACGTGCATGCCCATACTGCTTGATGACTTTGTGGTGATGCACGTACTCTGTAGCCTGTCTTCTGAAATAAATGTTCTGGGTGAAAATCTCTTCAGGAACACGATATAGGGATAACCATATTAACATTCTGTCCTTTTCTGAAGGTAAATTCTGCTGAAATGAAACCTGGAGGGTGTTGCTTCTTGTGCATTGTACTCTTTGCCTTCTGAACCCTAAATTATGATTTAAAATCTTCAATGCCGAACACTGAATTCCTTGACCTTCCACTGATCTTCCCCTGCTGCTCCATTAATGTTCTCATCTGTGAAATTGGTGCCTTGAATGTCCCTGCAGGGTTTGACAAATTTGAACCCTGCTTTTTTAATCGAAGTCTTGTCGATTTGGCTTCCGAGGACTTTCTTCATAATTCTGCTCTGAAAAATGGTCCTTTGACTAGTTCTCGGCTCTTGTAATGGATGCCGCATATTATGATAATTCTCTGTCGCTGTAAACCTGCAAAACACACAAAATTGTGACGAAAACAAATGCATGGGGGATGACAATGCAATGGAGGCGACTGTGTAGTGAAGCACCATGATAAAATGGCGGAGGCATGCAGGGTGGTGAAGAAGAAAATGCAGTGGAAATAATGGTGGAAGAGCTGGCCAGAGTTTATAATGCGAAACATTAAAATATAACATATGAATGTAATGTATAAATGGCGGAGGGAGAAATGCGATAAACACGTGGGATGATGACGTGGAGGAAGACCGGGTCAACAGTGGGGCGTGCAAATGATCAAGACCGTCCGATCTCAAGACGAGATCGACGGTTGAAACGGTGTCGGGGGCAATTGCCAGTGGGCCAGGGGTATGATTTCCTTGCGTTAAATCCCGTGCAGCTTCAGAGCGCGATAGCCATTAGATGAGGATCACCAGATCCGACGGTTGACAGCGATATCGCTGGGCGTCCATTGCCGAACTATAACGTGCGTAGAACAACGGTTTTGGAACCGTACGCTGGGACGCGTGGCAGACAGTGTATGGAATCGTTGGCCCAAGGAGAATTACCGCCTACCGCCGAAAGGCGGTGCGATATATACCACCCGGTTTTTGCAATGGGAGCGGGCGTGGGGACCACCAGGACAGGCGGGCTGCAGACCGTTGATTTCAAGGTTTGATCGGACGGTGGGTAGGTGAACTACGGGCGTGACGGGGATGAATAGTCGCCGTCCGATCTGCTACAGATCTACGGTTCAAAATGAGCCCGATAAACATTTGACGAGCGCCTTTCGGGTTGGCGCCTGGTCTAGCTTCCAGGTTACATGGAGGAGAAGACAGAGGGGCTAGGGCCGAAGGAGCTATGCCTCGAATATTTTCAAATATGGATTTCCAGCCTTTTATAATGTGTTTTGGAGGCAGGAAATGGTAACAATAGGCGTAAGAATGATTTTCCAAGGCTGAAAGGGGGAATTTGAGAGCTTTAAGCCAGATTGCTTGTGAAAATTTTATAGGAAGCTAATTATGATCAACATTTGGCTCCACCTGGGGACGACACGTTCATCCCTGGACGTGTCGAGAACTCGCAGACCCTTTGATCATCTTCTGTACAAACTCGGCTCCTCAGGAACCTTACTTTTCACTTTATTATTCATAATGACACCCACATTACTCAAACGAAAACAAAAAGGAAACTATCATACAATATAATACATCAGGCTGCCTTTGCCTGAATCAGAACTGAAAGTAGGGCTTGATGAATTGACCGTTTACAGGGGCATCCAGCATGTCGCCCTGTAAATTCTCCAACCTGAAAGTATTATTGCCCCCCTGTTCCACAATTTTGAAAGGACCAAACCAGAGGGGGTCGAATTTACCATGTTTTCCCTTCTCAGCTCTCTGGATGTCCCATCTGAGCACTAGATCACCTACTTGCAGATTCCTGCCTTTAGCATGCTGATCAAAAATTTGTTTCATTTTCTCTTGATATTCTATTATCCTCTGATTCACCTCGCCCTGTGTTTCTTCTAATTCCACCAATTAATTGATTCACCTGATCATATCATCAGGTTCCTCCTGGCTTTCTTGCATAAAGCGGGCCACTGGTAAAGCCAGCTGTACAGGAAAAACTGCTGCTCGTCCATATACCAATTCATAGGGAGATTTCCCAGTTGCTCTCTTGCTGGTGATTCTATTAGCCCATAGAGCAAATTTCAATTGGGAATCCCAATTCTTTTGATTTTCATTGATAGTCTTCTTCAAGGCCCTCACCAGAGTTTTATTTGAAGACTCTGCCAAGCCATTTCCCTGTGGATAGTAAGCTGTAGAGTGGCTCAATATGATATTGTATTGCTGGCAGAAATTCATAAATTTTGAAGACTTGAAGGCCTGTGCATTATCAGTCACTATCCTAGCAGGACAGCCAAACCTGGATATGATGTTTTCCTCCATGAACTTTATGATCACAGTATCTGTAGCATTCCTTGCAGGTATGGCTTCCACCCATTTGGTGAAATAATCAGTGGCCGTTAAAATCCACTTATGTTGACCACTCGATGGAGGATGTATTTCACCTATAAAATCAATACCCCATTGACGAAATCGTTCATCCACATGCACCGGAATCAGGGGAAAAGGTGCCGATTTCTGTCTCTCAGCAAATTTCTGACATTTATCACATGCTCTTACTCTGGCAAAAACATCTCCAAAAAGCTTTGGCCAATAGAAGCCAGCTTTCATAATTTTATGAGCTGTGGCTCTCCAGCTGTAATGACCTCCACAGATCCCTTCATGACGTTCTGCTATAATACTCTCAACTTCATTCTCTGTGAGACACAGGAGTAAGATGTTTGAGGGATCTCGCCAGTATAGCCGGCCATTGGCGACTATGTACTTCTGTGATTTCAATCTCAGCGCTCTGTATTTAGTTTTATCACAGCTCGGTGGGCAGCTGAGTGTGAGAAGATATTCTACTATCTCTTTGTACCACTGACTGTTGAGGTACTTTATATGTGTTTCTGGAGTAGTTACCCCAATTCCATGTCGTTCTTCTTTCTCCCCAGATTCCTCACCTGCTATAATGGACAAATTTATGCCCAGGGCTTGATAGTTTGATTCAGATAACATTTTAGCAAGACCCTGCCCTTTGATCAACTTAGTAGGGCGGATGTCTAAGTCATATTCCTGTATTTTAGCGATCCACTTACCCTTTTTTCCTTCACTATCCCCCTGAATAAGAATATCTTTTACAACAGCTGCAGGCACAAATGCAGTGATATGAGACTATAAGATATATACATGGAATGCTTTGAGGGATTTCACTAGGGCGTATGCTTGCTTTTTCAATATGTTATACTTTAATTCTGCATCACGGAGCACTTCACTGAAAAAGGCAATAGGCTGCTCATACCCTTCATCATTTTTCTGCAATAAAACTCCTGCTATTGTATGAGGTGATGCAAAAGAAAAAATCATAAAAGGTTTATCATAATCTGGTCCAGCTAGCACGGGGGCTTCTGCAAAAGCATTCTTTATCCTGGTAAATGCCTCCCGTGATTCTTGTGACCACTTTACCTCATTATTCTTCAGCATAGTTAGGGATAAATCTTCTCAAGAAATTAATGCGCCCTAGGAATACTTGTACCTCTTTCTTATTTATGGGGAAAGCAATACCGTTTATAACCTCTACCCTCTTAGGGTCTATTTTCACCCCATCTTTAGTCACGATATGGCCCAAAAGCTTTCCCTCTTCTAATGCAAATAAAGACTTTTGAGGATTTAGAGAGAGACCATACCTTCTGCATTTCTCAAAAGTTCTCCGCAAATGTTCAATGTGCTCAGCATCATTTTTGGAAAATACAGTGATATCATCGAGGTAGACTACCAAGAATTTGTCTTGCTCCCCAACAAAAGCAATGTCCATGGCCCTCTGAAAAGTGGCCCCTGCATTAATCAATCCAAAAGGCATCCTGGCATACATAAATGTACCCTATGGTGTGGTGAAAGCAGTCTTTTTTTGATCCTCTGGAAGTATAGCCACCTGGTTATAACCAGAGAATCCATCCATCATTGACATCCTAGAAGCTCCAACCACTTTCTGCAGGATGTGATCCATCTTAGGTAATGGATAATTATCCTTTAAGGAAGCTTTGTTTAAATTTCTAAAATCCACACATAGCCTTATTTCTCCATTCTTCTTTCGTACAGGGACAAGGTTTGCCACCCATTCAGAGTACCTCAAAGGTACAATTATTTTGGCCTTCAGCAGCTTCTTGATTTCCTTCTCAATAGAAGGCAGCAGCAGGCGATTTATTTGTCTGAGCTTCTGGTTATGGGGCTTTGCATCTGCCTTCAATGGAATTTTGTGCTGCATAATACTGATATCAAAAGTTTTCAAGTCCTGATAGGACCATGCAAACACATCTCTGTAAGACTGAAATAATTTCTGATATAGCTTTTTATATTCCTCTGGGACTTTCTTGGACAATTTGACAATTTTGGGGTCAGCATCAGTTCCCAGATTTAGGTCTTCTACCTGATTTTCTTCTACCACTTTGCTTGGCTGCAGTGGGACATCATTTTTGTCAAACAATCTTTCTAGAGGCACCAGCCCTCTAGGTATTATGTTTCCCTTTAACTGCAACACCTTATTACCTACCATTTTCTCCTCCCAATTTCTTTGTGGAGTGTTTTCGGACTCAACCTCTTCATCATCATCAATTTCTATATTGGAGAATTCTCCTACTGTTTCCAAGAATCTCTTCATCTGTTCTTCATCTTCAAACACCTGCCAGTGTTTGATGTTATCTAGGATTGAAGGCCGATAACGCACCTCAACTTCGTATCTTAAGAGAGGGTTCTGAGGTGGTCGAAATGTACTAGCAGCCACAGCAAGGGAATCAGCCATCCTATTCTGTTCTCGGGGCATGAACTGGATATTGAATGCCAAGAAGAAATTTTCTACCATGTCCCAAACTTCATTCCTATAAGCCCTTAGCCTAGGATGTTTGGTCTGACACTGATTTTTAACTTGCCTAACCACCAGTTCTGAATCTCCCAGAACTTTTGAACTTTGTATATTCATATTCCTGGCTGTCTGCAATCCTAACAAGAGTGCTTCATATTCAGGCACATTGTTGGTGGCTTCATACTCTAGTTTGAAAGACAGCGGGATCCATTTTCCTGTAGGAGAAATCAATAATATTCCAGCTCCATTACCTTCTTTAGAATTTGCTCCATCAAAATGAAGAGTCCAGATTCCTGCTTCATGGCTCACTGAGGGCTGCTCAGTCTTGATCTGACAGAAGGATGGTTCATGAGCATAATCTTGATCTTCCTCCAGCATCAAGCATGAAAAATCTCCTTCTTTACTGTAGAGTGGTGAATTTACAGAATTGTCAGCCTTAGTCACCATCTTGACAAATCTAGTTTCCTTGTATAATCTCCTCTCTTGGCCACCAAAAACTGGGATAGTGGCATATGTTAAATCCATCTTGAGTGATCCACCAATTTTTGTTCCCCAAGACCTTGACAGCAACATACCAAAACGAGCTGGGATGTCAACCACCACGATGTCCATTACTACACTTTTTGCTGGGATTTGGGCCAAATTGACTACCAAATCCTTGATCATCCCCAAGCATTTAACTCTTTTGGAATCAAATGAATAGAGATCTTTATATTGACGTGTGATTTGCAAACCTAGTTGTTCCATGACTGACAAAGGCATAAGATTATGGGAAGCTCCAGAATCTAACATGCAGTTATGTAATAGCAGGTCATGGATTACTAGAGACACATAGAAGGGAGGAGTAGAAGGATCTATCTCCTCAACGTGTGGGCCAAAAACTACCATAGGTCTTTCTTCTTGAAGGTTGAGACTATCTGGGATGATTGGTGCTTCTGGAGGGAGCATGAAAGAGGTGACTTGAGATTGATATGCTGGCTGTTTCAACAGTTCAGTCCAGGGGACTGGGATTTTGACCTTTTCAAGTTCCTTTTGCAGAATGAAAGCAGGAGGGGACCTTTCTATCACAACCTCTTTTGATTCTTTATTTTCAGCTGGGGGCTTGACTTCTTTAGACACAGATTTGACATTAGGGGGAATGAATGCCTTTGAAGAGGAAGGAATTTGATCATTAGATTGCAAAGGTTTGTTTAGAGGGCTCTTACCTTTGTTTGCGACTTTCTGCATTGTAGCCTCCTTCTGAGCAGGTGCTTCCTTCTGGGGTAGCTCTTCTTCTTGCTCGTGGGTACGAGTCCTCTTTCTAGAAGATCGGAGATCATATCTTCTATTGAAATGTGCTTGCATGAAATCATCAAATTGTTTACAATAATGATCAAATTCTACTTCTTCTGCGTCTCTGATCTTTTCTTCTTCTTGCAATGAGCACCCAGCTTCGTTATTCCCTTGCCAAGGGCATTCTTTTCCATCACTATTTGAAAAGGCAAGATTTGCATCCTCCAGTCCATAGGCAGTGTCTTCAGTAGAATCATCTATTGGACCTTCCAGGTACAATGGGTGTGGCACTTGATCCTGTTGCTCCTTTGCTTCCCTTGGCAATATTTGCAAGGGTGGTCTTCTGAACTGAGGATTGTAACCTCTGTTTGGAGCATTCTGGAAATTCTTGAAGGCTGAGTTCTTGGCTTCCAATTCAAGCTTGACCATTTTCTTAATCAATTTGCTCATTTCTTCCATTTGTCATTGGCTGAGTCTCTTTCTTGGTTAGAGGTAGATACCTCTTCCTTGCCCCTTCTTCTGGTATCTTGTTCAACTTTTCCCTTTGATTTACCAGTGGAGGCAAAGTTTGCTTCCAGCTCTAGTGCATCTGCCTGAGCGTCATCCAGAGTAGTAGGCTTTCTTTCTTTGAGAGAGAAACCAAATTCTGAATCAAAGGCTGCTACAAAAACAACTTTAGCAGCAGTTTGATGGGGTTTCATATCAGCAGGGAGACTCAGATACAATTTATTAAATCTCTTGATAAATTCTGACACTCCTTCATTGTGTCTTTTCTTAAGTGTATTGAACTCAATGAGACAATTTCCATGATCTTTCTTCTCTCCCCATTTCCTGAGAAAAGCGTCTTCCATGTTATCCCAAGTGGTAATAGAACGGCCAGCCAATGTCTTAAACCATTTTCGAGCTTCACCATCAAGAGATTGCACAAACAGTCTTAAGACCACATCTAAATGTTCAACATTAAAGTTCTCTGCAAAAGCACAAAGTCTCAAGATGTTTCTGAGCATCAATCTCATTTTCTCCATTGAATCTGGGCAAGATTTTCAGATAATCTTGGGGCATATCATTTAACACTTGGGGTAATGCCAGGGGAGCATATTTATTCATCAAGAAGGCTGGAACATTGGCCATTGGGGGAGGTGGAGGTAGTGCAATAGTTTGATGAGTAAGAGGAGGAGGAGGAGGTGGAAGTGGAGTATGAATAATAATAGGAATATACTCAACTGCAGCTTGAGGGGTTGAGGGGAACAAAGGTCTGTTAACAGCAGATACTTCGGTTACTTCCTTGACCTCTTCAACCTCAGGAGTAGGATGAAGACTATTTTTATTTCTGATACCCTCTCGAGGTGGACTATTTGAATAATAATAATCAGTATCTCCTACAGTGGAGTCGGGATCTGGCACTTGAGCTTCTTGAGAAGAAGAGGATGGAAAGTCTTCTGTAGACACTTCAGGAATTTCGGAACGGGCTGATTTCCTTTCCCTCCAATTTCTTCTATGTATAATCTGGTCAGGGTCAGACACTGAAGGTGTCTTTGGCTTAGACGTATCTGACCTTAGGTGTGGCTTACGAAGAGCCAGGACTGCAAATAGATTTATCAAATAACAAATGTGGAGTCGCCAAGGTGAGGGATCTACAACTCTCAACTCTCTGTGCTCACCTATTTAGAGAGTGAATATGATTTGTCGAGGCCTAGGGATTCTGATTTTCTTGACTTCGATCCCCGGCAGCGGCGCCAGAAAGATGTTGTAGCTCCTAGAGACAGCCTAGAGTTGTGATAGACCAGTGCCTAGGACATCTTAGCATAGCAAGGAGCATATAATGTAATGTATGAAGTTGTCAACTCTATCTCACATGCTATCTCCTGTAAACAGGGAAATAAGATAGAATGGGACCAAACTCTCAGAAACTGACACAGGAAAAGAGATACTGCAGAGGCAAGATGCAGAACTCTAATACAAAAGCAACAGACAATTCAGAGACAATTTACTGCAAAGCGGGCCGATTCAGAAATACTTCACAGACATAAATTATCAGGAGGTGTATGTAGTGAAAGAAATATTGAGAAGATATTAGTTAACATTGAGCCAATACCTAGATATACAATACCACCATGCATGGGCTTACCAATCTAAGAATCCATACATGATAATAGCATTTTAAAATAACCCTCCCAAAGTAACTAATATAGCAGAAGTATGGTTAGCTGAATAATGGAACAGAATATCATGCATGAGCCATATTTAAAGCGCTTGACTGATGTGAGCATGGGCATCAACTAGGATGAATCCATACCAAAAATCAGTGAGCCACTCGCATTCCAAAACATGATACAAGAAAGGTGGATGAAATGAAATGTTCTATTAATATAACACAATAAAGAAAGTTACAGACTGTGAAATACCAAAGACCAGAATCCTCTTTGATAGATAGAACTCCTCCTCACTGAGACCCTATGGGCTCTGTGCATTCATACCAAAATTTTACAAAATGTTTACAAAAAGCCTTTCACTGCATAATTTTCTGATAAAATCTGGAACCCTCAATAATCTGTTCTTCTGGGGTTTTATAGAGAAAGCTAATACTTAATAAATGAAGTAGGTGATAAACGTTTAATCGTATCATAAAAACAAAATGGAAGAGACGTGCACGCCCATACTGTTTGATGACTTTGTGGTGATGCACGTACTTTGTAGCCTGTCTTCTGAAATAAATGTTCTGGGTGAAAATCTCTTCAGGAACACGATATAGGGATAACCATATTAACATTCTGTCCTTTTCTGAAGGTAAATTCTGCTGAAATGAAACCTGGAGGGTGTTGCTTCTTGTGCATTGTACTCTTTGCCTTATGAACCCTGAATTATGATTTAAAATCTTCAATGCCGAACACTGAATTCCTTGACCTTCCACTGATCTTCCCCTGCTGCTCCATTAATGTTCTCATCTGTGAAATCGGCGCCTTGAATGTCCCTGCAGGTTTTGACAAATTTGAACCCTGCTTCTTTAATTGAAGTCTTGTCGATTTGGCTTTTGAGGACTTTCTTCATAATTCTGCTCTGAAAAATGGTCCTTTGACGAGTTCTTGGCTCTTGTAATGGATGCCGCATATTATGATAATTCTCTGTCGCTATAAACCTGCAAAACACACAAAGTTGTGACGAAAACAAATGCATGGGGGACGACAATGCAATGGAGGCGACAGTGTAGTGAAGCACCATGATAAAATGGCAGAGGCATGCAGGGTGGTGAAGAAGAAAATGCAGTGGAAATAATGGCGGAAGGGTTGGCTAGAGTTTATAATGTGAAACATTAAAATATAACATATGAATGTAATGTATAAATGGCGGAGGGAGAAATGCGATAAACACGTGGGATGATGATGTGGAGGAAGACCGGGTCAACAGTGGGGCGTGCAAATGATCAAGACCGTCCGATCTCAAGACGAGATCGATGGTTGAAACGGCATCGGGGGCAATTGCCAGTGGGCCAGGGGTACGATTTCCTTGCGTTAAATCCCGTCCAACTTCAGAGCGCGATAGCCGTTAGATGAGGATCACCAGATCTGACGGTTGACAGCGATATCGCTGGGCGTCCATTGCCGAACTATAACGTGCGATGAACGACGGTTTTGGAACCGTACGCTGGGACGCGTGGCAGACAGTGTATGGAATCGCTGGCCCAAGGAGAATTACCGCCTACCGCTGAAAGACAGTGCGATATATACCACTCGGTTTTTGCAATGGGAGCGGGCGTGGGGACAACCAGGATAGGCGGGCTGCGGACCGTTGATTTCAAGGTTTGATCGGACGGTGGGCAGGTGAACTACAGGCGTGACGGGGATGAACAGTCGCTGTCCGATCTGCTACAGATCTACGGTTCAAAATGAGCCCGATAAACATTTGACGAGCGCCTTCCGGGCTGGCGCCTGGTCTAGCTTCCAGGTTACATGGAGGAAAAGACAGAGGGGCTAGGGCTGAAGGAGCTATGCTTCGAATATTTTCAAATATGGATTTCCAGCCTTTTATAATGTGTTTTGGAGGCGGGAAATGGTAACGATAGGCGTAAGAATGATTTTCCAAGGCTGAAAGGGGGAATTTGAGAGCTTTAAGCCAGATTGCCTGTGAAGATTTTATAGGAAGCTGATTATGATCAACAACGGCCAAACTTGTTGCAATTGAAGCATCTTCCTTTGCCTTTTCCTTTGAATCCCTTCTTAGATCCAAAACCCCGCATTTTTTAATTTGATGGACTTGTTACCCACCATTTTGTGGGTGATATCCCTAGGAGAATTTTTTTACAAGATGGTCCTCAACCGACAGCCAACAGTCCCTTGCAACTACCAACTAGCTTGTTGTACCATTTCTCTGCCACCTGAGCCAGCCACATGGTGCGTCACCCATTTGTCATGATTGTATGTTTGAAGGTGGGCCTCCCAAATTTAAAGGTATGCCTTGTCATTTGGTAATTGAGTATTGTAGTTTACTTGTCATGGAAACTTTTGGGCATGGATTAATGGGGGGATTCATTAGAAATAGTGGGCTAGGTCTGTGCTCTTGTCCCCTTGACTTCTTTTGGATGTAACCCTTGGGTCCTAGTCTCGGGGGATCTCTTTTATTGACCTTCGGGCTTTAGGGATGGTACTACATGGGAAACCCTAATTTTGGTTGCATGGTCCCGCTCCCTCATCCACATATATCACTCCCCTTCCGTTCATTAGAACCCCATTCATCATTTCTCCCACCTGGGTCTGTTGGCTCCCTGTAATCAGCAAGATTGGCAAAAGTCCGACCACAGGGAGAACATTGTTTCAACCACTTTGGGATTCTAGGATCTAGTCCTCCTGAATCCGGAGAGGGATCTCTCCAATAAGTGCAAAGATGGATTTATCTTTAAGGCTTTTGGGTAATGATGTTAGGCTAGTTATGAAATCCGAGGGTTTTTGTTTGTTTTGGATGGTTGAACATGATTATTGTTTGAGTGGAAAGTTCTGAATGGAAAGAGTTTCAAAGGTGTGAAGTTGCAAGCAATCAGAACAAGCTTTGGCCAAAAAGATAGATACTCGCAGGTTTTAGTCCATTGGGCTATGGAGTCATAATAGGGTTTAATTGAAACAACAAGGGGCAAGAGTGGTCCATGGGGCAAGTCATCTATGTCTAAGGATCTCTTTAAAGTTTGATTTATGGAATGAAATGATACAACAAGAAGGGGAATTAAACAAATGAAGAACAAAGAGCAGCCTAAGATCTGGTAAGTACTTTGAAACTAGCCAGCTTTTGACATACACTTAAGAAAGACATAAAAGTAATCTAAGATCTGGTAAGTACTTTGAAACTATCCAGCTTTTGATATACTTTCAATAGAAAAACATTTAAAAACAAAGAGAAACTTTAAAAGCAACTGTTGGAGAAGAAACTAGCGGGCAGGGCTCACCACAAACCTCTCCTAGCTCTGCTTTACTTGGTAAACTTTCAAGACAAACACATAAGATAACAAAGAATGGTCTAAGATCTGGTAAGTACTTTGAAACTAGCCAACTTTTAACATATTCTTAGGGAAACTTTCAGACAGTCTTTGGGGATAAAACTAGGACCAGGGCTCACCATATCTTCCTTAGTTCATCTCTACTTAACATAAACTGAAAATAACATTCAAGAATAATATTTAGCTAAACAGGAGGACGAGGGAACGCCAACATTCCTAACTGCTTAAACTGAATTAAATCATTCCTAAAAAACACAATTTGGAAGAAAACATTAAGATAAAGCTTATCAGTCAGAGAAGGGTACTGATATACAGTAAATCCTAACTCTATGCTTGCTGTTCTTTATCAGAGAAGATGGACAAAGTGGAAACACAAATAAAATAACGATTTACAATAAGAAAAACATCACCGTTGACATAGACCAGGATCCCATAAATCAGCTTGTATTGATGCTCTAAACTAGTTACAGCTTTAAGTCCAATGTTTCAGTTTAGCAATCATCTACACTTCCTAGACTAACTTATTTAATCACAAGCAGAGCTTCAAGAGCCCGTGAACACTATTTACAAGTAGAAGTCCCAAGCTCAAGTATATTTCAAAGTTCAGCAACCAACCTTTTCTCATCTTCTACAACATTATTTATAGAAGGAATGAGGAGGTGGGAGGACATAAAAGATCTCCCAAGTCAATTAATACAGATTGAATAGCTTCTCGGCCTTTGAGGGGTTCAATGGAGAAGTTTACAGATGTTCTGTCTGTATTAATTGTTTTACATTCAAGATTTAAGCTCGGTGGGAGCTTTTGTTGACTTTAAGGCTCTGTATTAATTCTGCAATAACTCTGCTGATATTTTTTGCATTAAGTTCTTTTAGCGGAATTAACTATTCGGCTGCGCTGAGGCAAATATCTTATTTTCTGATCATAACTCGGCCTCTGTTGAATGCTTGTGGCTACAGGTGGCATTGGGTAGCTGAGAGGAATCAATTGGCCTCTGTTGTGGTGGTGGAGGCCTTTCTTGTCTGATGATCTTTTAGATTTTTCTTTAATTACTGTTAATCCAATGGATTAGGCTTTTGATAATCAATCTTAGCCGTAATCCATTAAACTATGGATTTCATCTTCAATCTTCAGTTCTGCTGTGGTAGGTCTTCAACACTGATACTCTTTGTTAATTTTAATTGTATGTGTCTTGTTGATGTGCAGGTCTGCAAAGGGTTCTTATGGCATCAATGCCCATGAAGCATTGACGAAACGTGAATTAGAACCCGGTGGATGGCTTCTCTTTTATGAATCAAAGGCATGGGAATCGTCATTCTTGGCCTCTGGCTTTTCTTCAATATAATGGAAAAACCATTAAAACCTGCATAAAACAATAAAAATTAATAAATCCTGCGTTATTGGGTTAAACTGCTTAGGAGGCTATGGGGAGGGGCGTGGCCGTTGGATGGCAGCATCCAACGGTGGAGATTTGCGCATAGTGGTCAAAAGGAGAGCAGAGGGAGCTTTTAAGTCAGAACTGTTGATCCATGAATGATCAAGGAGATCAACGGTCGAGATTAGAGGTGGACCAATAATGTGAAGGAGTCACATTTTTGTAAGAATAGAGGAAAATGCAAAGATATAAGGTTAAAAACCCTTTGGAGGAGGAAAAGCATTTAAATGAAATTCAAGGTTTCGGATATAACCTGGGTCGTTGGATGAGATCAGCGCGGGCGATCAATGGTGGAGATCACTCATTGAAATCCTTTGGCGAGGGTGGAGGGCGATGGTGAAAAGCCGGATTAGATCTGGGCCGTTGATCTGCAAAGATCAACGGCGGAAAGGCGCGCGCGATAAGTCATAATAAAAATGGGGAAAGGTGGTTTCGGGAGGTAAAACAGCTGTTTTCGCGCGGCCAAAGGGCGGGGAGGCGATTTTTCCTTTTTGAACGCGATATGCGTTCCCGCTTGACACGTGGCTTTTCAAAACCACCTATATCGCCCGACCCTCAGGAAATTATCTTTCGCGCTGAAAGTTACGCGATATGGAATATGGGCCATTAGATCTGGGGTCTCAGATCGGACGGCGGAGAACGAGCGCGATATGGGATAGATGCGCGGGCAAATAGAGGGGAGGGCGATTTCAATTTGAGCCGTTAGATCTAAGATGAACGGCCGAGATCAGATCTTGAAAAAGGTAGGACCCACGGGAGGCAGGCCTGTCGGGTTAATATGGGCCGTTGGATGGAACAGATCGATGGCCAGGATTGAATCTGGGGCATGAACGAAATAATACGAAGGCGGAGAATAGGTTAATGAGGGCCGTTGATCTGCAGAGATTAACAGCTATGATTGGCCAAAAAACATTATAACACGGGGCGTATGGATTATAACCAAAGTCGAAAAATGCGATCTGGACCGTCTGATCTGGACACGTGGATGGTCCAGATGCAATTGGAGCATGCGATCGGCGGGGGGGAAGAACTGAATGGCGCCGACGCGATTGAGCGCTGGCCGTCGATCTGCAGATCAGATCGACGGTGGGAAATGAATCGGAGGGGTTCGAAAGGCGGAGGAAAGGTTAATGATCGGAGCGAATGAGGGCCGTTGGATCTGGGATATGGCGGATAGATCCAACGGCGGAGGATCCATCGGGGAATGCCAATCGGAAGGGGGAACAAATGCAGTGCGCCCTTTGAAAATCGCCGATGCGATGTTGCGCTAATCATTGATCGACTTTAGATCAACGGTCGAGATTTCTTTAAATAACGAACTGGCGGAAACCCCTTATAACACATGAAAATAAAAAATTTAATAAAAACAAAGGTTTTGGCTTGGGGCGGGTTTATATATATGAAGTGGTTAGGCGCCCGTTTGCGGGGCCTTGGTTTATATGAAATGCGATAGGCCCAGGGCTTATATATATGAGGGCCAATCGGGATCGGGCCTTCGGGCTTTTCAATCTACCCATTCGAAATTTCTCTAATGCGATTGGCGCTTCGGGACTTAAACTCTTGGTCCCAGGCGTAAGTTTATATGGAGTAAAGCGAGGGGGGGGGGTGGAGTTTATACAATGGGGCTTCAATCGCATCGAAACTTTTGATGCGGGCTTTTCAATCTACCCATTTATATTAAAAAACATTACATGGGCGCGTTTAGACCAAACTTAGAAAAAAGTGGGTTTAATGATTTAACAAAGGAAAAAATGCATCGGAGATGGAAATATACAATGTTTTAGCGCCCGATTGCGGGCCAAAGGTTATATGAGGCGATAATAAGATCGGGGGTTATAAAACAAGGGCTAATCGCATCGGAGATCTCAACTTAACAAAAAGACTTGTGCACTCTGATTTTTTCCGATGCGATGAGCGCTGAAAGGGCTTAGCGCTCGGTTCTAGCACTAGGGCACATGTGGGGAAGTGGTTAGGACTTAGCCCAAAGGGGCTTAAGCCTGTAGTAAACAAACTTATTTTTTATGAATTTTTCAGAGTTTTCTGATGGATTTGAGGGTTTCGGCAGAGTTAAAAAAGGAGTTTTAAACTCTGTAAAGAGGTTTTTATGAAGGAAAAAGAGGAAACAAATGGAAAATAGAAGAATTCCATGGGAATGAAAGGGGTAAAAATGAAGGTTAGTTTTGAAGTGGAGGGAGGGGAAAAATGGATTTTGCAGCAGTCTTTCCTCATGAAATCAGAGAATTTCAGAGTTTAAAATGGAAACAACAGTGAAGATTTGAACAGAGGACATGATGTCTTCAAGAGTCTTCAAGAGATAACATTTTTAGCAATAAAACCATGTTTCTTGAAGGCTCAAAAATGTTTTAGCCACCATTTGATATGACAAATTTTATTGGTGGCTAACAGGGTCCACATCCCTCCACTGTGTCCACATAGGCTTAGCCTCCCCTTCCCTTTGCCCACACCTTGGGTCAGGCGTGAAATGATGCCCTAGAGGTTGATGTAGTTGAAAAGAAACAATAAAAGCATAATTGGCCACATTCAACAGGAAAATGTACCACAAAATGCAAAAGATGGCTGGGACAAACACATTTAGCACGTGGGAAAAAGCCAGTGCATGAGCTCTACCCCATTCCCATGGCCATCAGCCTGGTTCCTATAGGCCCTAGATGAGCCTCCTTTATCATTTAGGAACCCATGATTGTCCCAACCCCTAGTGGGAAATGAACCGCCCTACCTGTAAAGGGGATATCTATTGCTATACCTTACACATCATGCTCTTATCCCTTGAGCCCTGAGCAGTTAATCGAAGAAAAATCATAAAAGGTAAAAGGCATATGAAGAAGGGTGGAAAAATCAAGGCCAAGGCAACTCATGTACCACTATTTCTCCCTCCTATACATTATATACCCAAGTGTGGTCTTCCCTTTGTTAGCTACCCTTGTATCCCTACATGTGGCCCAGGATTGCTGCTTTCATTCCCTATTCCATTCATCTCTTTATCACATGCCACCACCATTTCAAGGATGTACCTTGGACATTTTGTCCCCTTTAAAAGTAGAAACCACCTAATAGGGTACTGGGAGCTTGGAGACATTAGCACATGCCCAAGCCCACTATAGAAGGGCATGCCATTATGAAGTGCCGATCTGTTGTCCATGGTTTGTAAACTCTTTAACTTAGTTTCTTTAATAACATGTTATGCTGGAAGGCGAGGGGACGCATTGGATCTTGTGCAGGATTGCAGATTGTCTTCATTTTGGGTTTGGTCTCCTTATACAGGGTCCTAACACTCCAGAGGGATACATTGGCACATGTAGGGTGTGTATAGAGAGCCATGGGCCTTCACAATAGCAGGCAACATCCCATGGATCCCTAGTCATTCAGAGATTGCTTGTGGTTCACCTATTGGACGAGGAAGATGCACCTAGTTCACCATGTTGATTTTTGTAGCATCTGATGTGCTCTAGCCTCGAGATTTTGCAAAGAGGCTAAGACACATGCATTCTCCAAGACCCAGAAATCTTTTGGGGAAATTCCACTCGGAAGTGACTTAATTAAAATAATTAATCAGTTTTTAATATTTCCTGAGTCTAAAGTTAGGAAATATAAATAATTAAAGGGTATTAATCATAGTTACACAGATACCGCTCCCAGGCATTGGAGAGAATGTACCCCACGCTCCTGGGAGCTTGGGCGCTGGGTACTTTGGAGCTTTTTGGGAGCTTCACTGCAATGTATTTTGACGTTTCGAGTACTTATTTTGAGCATATTTTCACTTTTCGGGTACCTATTTTGAGCAGGGAAGGTACCATTTGTTTATTTTCTAGGCGATACATGCCAGGTCAAGGGTTGGATTGCATGAGCTTTGTAAAGTGACAAAGACGTGGAGATGTAGCAAAGGTTTCAACAAAATATAGACAGTTGCCAACCATTCCTTGACAACTTTTGTTGCAAATCTTGAAGTTCAACAATTGCAAATGAAATAGGTCTACTCTCTTGAAGCATATGTTGGAGCTTCTATGATAAGATTCAACAAATTATAGTGATGGTTAGAAAGAGAAAGAGTAGCGTGTTAGTCAGTTTCATTTTATAAATTTCCAAACTTGAATTTCAAAGTTGAATATAATATAGCGTTCATGAAATCACATAATAATCGAGTAATAACAAACTTTTTTTCGATTTGGGAGTTCTGCATGTTTCTTTGTTGGGAAGGAATTTGATTGGCAAATTGTTGATGGATTAATATTTTGATTTCTTTTACAGTGTTTCAAAGTTCAATCTTTTACATACTTCTTTGCAAGATGGAATTTGATAGGCAAGTTTTGGATGGAATTAAAATAATTATTTTATTTTTATCTTTAATATATTATATTATTGTTGCTCCCAACTTGATGTTTCCTGTAAATTTGGGCAAAGCTTCTAGCCGTGTCGGATACTCGTTCCCCCATACCCAAAGTACCTGCGTACCAGAAACTCGTGCAACATAGGTATTAGTTAAGTCAGGTGAAAATCTTCTAGATAAAGGCGTGGATTGAGTCCAAGTTAATCAGATTCATTGATTAAGATCTAATCCTAGTCGTTGATGTGTCAATGAGATATTATAAGAAGGTACTTGATGGGCACTTGGGGAATACACTTGAGATTTGCAGAGTTCAAATTTACTGGGAGATCGAATTCTCAGAATAGCAACACTGAGTTGCCAGAGAGAGATCCAATGATTTTGTTGTAGTGAGGGGCAAAGATAGTAAGACCAGAGGAAGGTTTCCAGATCTAGGGAGTGCAAGGCAGAGAAGACATCGAGAGCCACAAAGAGTCTGTGCAGTGCCACACAGAGGCAACACAGAGCTTCAGAGGGAGTCCACTATTTTTCTGAGAGACAGTCGAGATCCAGTGCCAGAAGCCGGAGTGTGAGTCTGGAGGGCTAGGGAGTCGAATTTCCAGTGGGCAGAAGATCAGAAGGAGAAGATGACACATTTCTTGGAGCTGTGACTGCGTAGGCTTATGCAATTACTGCGCAAAGACAACACAGTGTAGTTCATCCTGAGCCCAGATCAGTGTCGGATCGCCAGTGACAACGTGATATTTTCTCACTAACTCTTTTGTCAGTATTTCTCTATAGTGGATAGCCAGTTTGGTCATCCAATGATTTGTACTCATATTACTACTGCATAATAATAAAACCCTTAGCTGCTGCATTGGTTTTCCCAAGTTGGGTTTTTTTTGAGGATGATTGTCCAAAAATAACAGTGTATTTTTGTGTGTGTTTCTATCTTTCTTGCGTTGTATTTTCTGCAGTATTTTATTTTGTGAAATCTGTAGTGTATGGGTTTCAATATTTACCGTAGAACACAATAAATGATTTGTTTAGAAATTAACAAATAGAAGAAATCTAATTAGTTGTTGCAGTAGGATTCCGAGTAACAAAATTTTCACACACCATGCCCAATCAGCCCCACAGTTACATTATGCACTTGGTAGATGACCCAGGATCTGTATGATGATGTGGCATCACTTACACCATCATCCGAGCCCTTGTAGATGGTCTACATGCATCTTCGATATGTTTGGAGACCCATGAGGTCACTTGTGTACCCCCACACCCATTGGAAGCACCACATGTTTATTATTTGGAGAATAAGGGGCCAATCCCTTGTCCACTGCTTTTGAGAGTCCTATTTCACATTATGACACCTATGGACTTCATCAACCCTCCTCTAGGGCCCTACGACTTGTATTATTGATTATTCGACCTTCTTGAGAGGCTTTTCTTTTGTTAATGAGCTAGTTTGGTGGGCTTGTCACCTAAAGTTAGTTATCTTGTACATTATTTTATTCTAGAGGCTAAATTAGGCCTAATTAGCTAAATCAAACTCATTAGAAGTGTATAAATACAAGTGATGTGATTTCATTTTAGCATCATCACTTGGATTGGACTTATATCTCTTTAGAGAACTTCAGTATCCTTCTTGGAGGACGAATTTTCGGAGCATGGAATGAATTTTGATGTTTGGATCATTTTCTCTTGTCTTGGAGCTTCTTGAATGGCAAAGTTTTGATGGTTGGATATACTCTTAATACATGTAAGTGTAATTTAATGCTATTCTTTCTTTCTATTTTTGTCACATACATTGTTGCTTGGATTTCGCTATACTAGGGCTAATTTATTGCATCCATTTATGCGAAGTTGTGGAAATTTTGTTTCTAGATAGTGATGCTTCATGTATGAGCCATGTATTTTGAATGAATGTTCCTAGAGATGCTTCATCATTGAAATTCATCTTGATAAACTATCTATTTTTCAAAACGAAGTATACAACTTTTGAAGCTGCTTTTGCTGCTGCCCTAATGCTATGCGAAGTTGTCTTTGAGGCCTCCTTGACATAAAGAATTCAATATCCATAGTCATAATTACTCTTGACTCCAAATCTCCCCAAAGGATTAGGAACTGGTCCACCATAAAGGTGATCACCTAAAACCTATTCTTCTTCTCCCACTTCTTTTTTCTAGGTCTAGCCCTCTGTAATGTTCCCATTTTTGGTATCACCCGTGACAGGGCTAGGAGGGACTTCCAGAGTAAGGAGCAGACAGGTCACATGTACAGATTGGTGCTATCAGTGGGCTCAGGAGCTTTTCGGAGGAGTTTTGAGGAGTTTTCATGGTGCTTGGAGGCATTTGCTTGATATACTCCATCATCCGAGCAGTTTGGCTTTCGTTCCGATGCATTCCGATAACTTTCGGAATTTTGAGTTATTTATGGGCTTAACTCAGCTGATTATGCTCAAGGTGGCATTCCGGGAGGAATATACGATGGAACACCTTAGTGTAATAGCTCATCGGAACCGAGACGAGGAGACCTACACGATGGGACAGTTAGACAGAGATTTCAGTGACCGGAGGAGGCGTGGTAGCCGATATACCCTTTTCTGCATTAAAAAGGAATATTTTATAATATTTTAATAAAAGGAAAAAGTGCTCCATAAATAAAATAATAATAAAATAATGCTCTAGAAGGCTCCAAGGGATCTATAAAAGGAAGGGAGGAGGCCATTGGGAGACATCTTTGGAGTAGATCATTTTCTTGTGTATGAGAGGTTTGAGGACGTGGTTCTCTACTTCAGCCGTAGCCCCAGGACGGAAACCCTCGGGTGGTTTGTGAGTGTTGGACGAAAACCCAACTCTCTTGAGGAGACTTCACTTAGAAGTTTCACAGAGCTTCAGAGTTTGGTGTGAGGATCACTCAGATCTTCAACTTGGGCTTCATCAGTTTCAATGGGTTCAGTTTCAGCTGTTGCCGGAGGGAGAGTGCAACAGTGCAGTTTGTGGCCAGTGTCGTTCAGCAGCTTATCTTGGTGGCCGGTTTTCTATCTCAGCGCTTCTTGGGTCAGATCTATATGTAAACCCATGTTTATTATCTATAATAAAAGCTGAGATTTTCCTTCTGTTCTATATGGTATTGGATTGCAGCATTTCCTGTCTTTTATTTTACATGGCAATCTTCTGTTGAATACATGTTTATTTTACGGCAAATTGTGGTATTCAGTATTTTTCTGCATTTTAGTTAAAATATCCCATCCGGGATATTACAGTGGTATCAGAGCTGTTGCTCTTGGCTCATCCTGCGGGTTTACAGTTTAATTGAGGGTTTATTCTGAAAAGCCCAGTTCGAGGGTTTATATTGGAGGCCTCGAAAGAAATTTATTCTTTATGGGCAAGGAAAGCCGTCCATCAAAATTTGGAAGAGCCGTGGAGTTATTGAGATAGGCAACATTAAAATGAATTTATGACGGCATTTTGGTTCCTGGAGGCCGAGTTGGTATTTCTTTGAGGAATTGTTCTCATTACGGCAATTTATTTAAAAGAGACCAAAGGCCAAAGATTATTAAAAAGGTGACCAAATTGAATTTTTATACAGTCAAATGTGTGTTATTGTGGACCATGGTTAGCTTTCTGAGGTAAGCAAAGTCGTAGTCATTTTCCAGAAAGCCAACCGTTCGATTGGGAGAGCACCGTGGAAAGGCAAGATCAACTCATGTGAGGGGTCTAGTCGCTCGGTTGATTGGACGGCAAAATCATCACCGCAAGGAACTAATTGCTGTTTCAAAGACTGTAGCACCTCTCAAATTTAAATTGATCGCGACCGGTCATCTTGAAGAGGAACCAATTCGTGAAGACATTTGAAGCCACCAGGGAACTGTGTAATCGAGCAGCGGAGGGCAAGTGACCAAATTGACATTGGCAGAGCCGGCACCTGAGGATCAAAGGAATGTGCGATTAGTTTGAACGTTGTGTCGCACGATTTGGTGCTAGCAAGTGTGGGTGGATTGGTCTAGCACCAAGATAACAGGGAACGACGTTGTGCCAGGCTCCAACCAAGCTACGAGCCGGCCATTACATATACATAGTGAGGCACGTGGTTAGCCGCAGCGACAGGAGGGACACGCAGTGAACGCAGTCGGCACCAGGACCTCGCATCGCAAGGACCGCTCTTCAAATTATGAGGCGGCTCATGATTCCGATGATGAGACCACAGGAAACGGCATTTTGACTACCGTGGAATCCAACTCGACAGGATCGGGCCCAGTCACGCGGCAGACAACGAAGCCAATGTTCGTTTCGAGCCTCGCGATTGTCCCAGAGCCATAACGAATAGACGAAATTGAGGCTGAGAAGAACGCAATTAAATTTTCCAGAATTTGGAGCCACATTATGAAGCCGCCATTCCGATCCTGGACTACAAACATCATGATCGCATGATCTCAGGATCTGAGTTCCGTATTATAATTACAAATTGTTGGGCGTCACATAAGTTGCTGCGTGCTGCAATTTTGGGCGGAATCCCCAAGATATATATATATCCATAAGATATCTGGGACAGGTCGTGATCGACATTTTTAGTTAAAATATTTCTTTTGTTTTTACAGGAAGCTGTATCTGCTTGGCAAGGGACAAGACTGTCAATTGAGAAATTGTTTAGGGCATATTCAGAACTGTTTGTTGTTCATCACTGTTTCACCACCGCCTATCACTGCTCCAAGAACTCATGCTTGTGAATTTATTTTCGGCATCTAAACCAGTGGCTGAGCAGCATTCTGGGCGTAGGACAAATTCTGGGCACTTCACTGGGCGAGGAACGATTATCTTGCACTAGTTGAGTCAACACATCAGTACCAGGTTCCTCTATAACGAATTTATGCTTTGCAATTAAGTTTTAATTGGTTGTATGAGACTGCATATCTGAAACATATATTTTTTTGGGTTGCTTATCAAAGATACAATTGGTTTGATGGCTGTAGCATCATATTATAGTGATTAGAAATTTATTTGATGTCATCTGAAACATTGCCATTAGAAGCATTTTTATAGACAGGGACTCTCAGTCTCTGTATGCTTCATTACAGTTATAGAACTGAGTTAGTGCAATGCTGAGTTGAGACAACTCAAAATTGCACATGCAACATTGTGCAAGAAATCTATTTGCTAAAACACTTCACTGGAAAATATATAGCAAACTCAGAAATAATGTTCTCATGCAAACAATCAGTGATGGAGGAACTCATAAACAAATTGAGAAGATTGAACACAGAAATTAACCATGGCACACACCCAAAAACTAATCAGAACAGCAGACCCTTCTCCAAGAAGGTACATAATTTGCTCCAACAAGAGCATCCGAGGAACCTACAAAAGGAGGAAGAAGTGGGAGATTGGCTTTATGCACTTGGGATGGACTTGAAGAGTGGAAGATTAGGGAATGACTTGCCCATGTTAGAGAAGCTGGAATCCTGTCTTTCAAAGGTACAGCAATCTGATTGGTGTTTGAATTGGGCTTTGAAGCCATCTATGCTTGCATTGATACAAGCCAGATTCTTGGAACATCCAAGTGAGAGAGTCCAGCTGATAGTTGCCTCTTGTTTCAGCGATATCTTGAGGATAACAACACCCTTCCCTCCCTACAATGATGATATTATGAGAAGAATTTTCAGATTGATAGTAGGAACCTTTCAGGATTTGGACACTTGTGCAGGGTCTACATTTGGGAGGAAGCTTAAGGTTCTAGAAGTCATGGCTATGGCCCGAACTTATGAGGTCATGATCGATCTTGAGTGTGATGACCTGATTTTGCAGATGTTCCGATGCTTCTTTAGCATTAGGAAGCATCATCTTGATACTGTCATAGCACACATGCAATCCATCTTGTCGTCATGTATGAGAGACCATGAGACCATTTGCCGGAAGTTGCAGACTAGGTTGCTGAGCATTTGGAGGAGAAAGCGGTTGGTCTCGCCTGCTGCTTATGAGCTAGCCCAAGGGCTAGTTGAGTAGAACATTGAGTTTCTCAGGAGACAGTTGACCAGGGAGGAGTGGCTCCAGTTTGGTAGGTCAGGCAGCAGAAATGAGTTGAGGAGGAAGGGACTTTGCTTCATTTGCAAAGAACCGTGGGGGCCTGATCACTCATGTGTGAGAGATGCAGATGAGGTGGCAGGGGTAGAGTAGGTAGACGTTCCTTCTGTATGCCAGGATGAGGACTCTTCTTCAGATGAGTCCATGGGATCATATGAGGATGCTTCTGGGGAGCGAGAGCAGCCGTGCAGAGATGATGACAGTAGACCGGAGCTATATTCCAGTATGCAGGGTGAGCAGTCAGGGGACTGTATAGGTGATACTTTGGGTGATGAGTCACTTGTGACGATTCAGCCAAAGCAGCATATGATGGAGCCTGAGTTAGCAGAGGAGCATATTATTCACATCAGGCAGGATGTTCCTTTGGGGGAGATCCAGATGGGCGCCCACATTGAGCCTATGATGGATATGCAGCTAACATTGGGGTCAGCCTTTGAGGAGGAGCAGTCAGATGCACAGACACCAGTTGCAGATCCATATCCTCTAGAGATGTTGGAGGTCGATGGGATAGTTTTGCAGGGAGCTAGGGGACAACAGGAGTTTTACGTTCCCGATGAGAGGGATGAGTTGTTGGAGATGGTGGAGCATCCATCTTTGGGCCGACACATTGATGAGGTACAGACAGATGTACATACAGTCGGCCGGGCTGCAGCACTTTCGATGAGTAGTACTCTCCAGGAGTACATCGATGGGGCTAGCAGCATGTCTTGCCCACTTTGGCCCACTATAGAGAGAGGGGCTTCCTTCTACAGGCAGCTTCCATTGGTAGCCAGGGCAGAGCAGTGGGAGTTGATTACAGGCTGGCAGCAACACCCTGGGCGTGTTCCATGTGTGGTTGTTGCTACATTGGATTCTTCTTCCAGGATGGACTGGCATCATGAGTTGGTACCCTCTTGATGGTACGGTATTTTTCGTGGCGAGCACAGTGGAGCAGGGGCCCTTAGACATAGTAGATGTTACAAATTCCAGTTGGCAGGAGGGCACCGGTTGTCGTTACTTCAGGACTCCTTCCCGATTTCAGGAGAGTAGGATCAGCATGGGATTGAGCCAGGAGTTGGATTGGAGAGAGGTGATGAGTTGGTATGCAGTTGGTGGGGCAGCGTATGCAGTTACAGGTACAGCACAGCAGGAGCCCGGGAGCATTGATGCTTGCCGGTGGGCTTCACCTCTGAGAGCATCAGCTATAGCCAGAGACAGTGCGCAGCCTGAGCCGTGGGACTTGGGCAATGATTGGCCATGGTGGCATTGGGATCCGGGAGGATTGTTTACTGACTGGGACAGAGAGAGATCAGTTTGGGATCCCGGCATTGAGGGATCTGTTCCGAGAGGTTTGACATAGGTGCATAGCAGCACCCAGAGGTTGGTATGGGATCCAGGCATTGGGTCTGAGATGTGGCGGGCCAACAAAGTGGCCCACATATTTCGATTGCTTGAGGGCAAGCAATCTTGGGGCGAGAGGTCTGTAATGTTCCCATTTTTGGTATCACCCGTGACAGGGCTAGGAGGGACTTCCAGAGTTAGGAGCAGACAGGTCACATGTACAGATTGGTGCTATCAGTGGGCTCAGGAGCTTTTCGGAGGAGTTTTGAGGAGTTTTCATGGTGCTTGGAGGCATTCGCTTGATATACTCCATCATCCGAGCAGTTTGGCTTTCGTTCCGATGCATTCCGATAACTTTCGGAATTTTGAGTTATTTATGGGCTTAACTCAGCTGATTATGCTCAAGGTGGCATTCCAGGAGGAATATACGATGGAACACCTTAGTGTAATAGCTCATCGGAACCGGGACGAGGAGACCTACACGATGGGACAGTTAGACAGAGATTTCAGTGACCGGAGGAGGCGTGGTAGCCAATATACCCTTTTCTGCATTAAAAAGGAATATTTTATAATATTTTAATAAAAGGGAAAAGTGCTCCATAAATAAAATAATAATAAAATAATGCTCTAGAAGGCTCCGAGGGATCTATAAAAGAAAGGGAGGAGGCCATTAGGAGACATCTTTGGAGTAGATCATTTGCTTGTGTATGAGAGGTTTGAGGACGTGGTTCTCTACTTCAGCCGTAGCCCCAGGACGGAAACCCTCGGGTGATTTGTGAGTGTTGGACGAAAACCCAACTCTCTTGAGGAGACTTCACTTAGGAGTTTCACAGAGCTTCAAAGTTTGGTGTGAGGATCATTCAGATCTTCAACTTGGGCTTCATCAGTTTCAGCTGTTGCCGGAGGGAGAGTGCAGCAGTGCAGTTTGTGGCCAGTGCCGTTCAGCAGCTTATCTTGGTGGCCAGTTTTCTATCTCAGCTCTTCTTGGGTCAGATCTATATGTAAACCCCTGTTTATTATCTATAATAAAAGCTGAGATTTTTCGTCTGTTCTATATGGTATTGGATTGCAGTGTTTCTTGTCTTTTAATTTTACATGGCAATCTTCTGTTGAATGAATGATTATTTTACGGCAAATTGTGGTATTCAGTATTTTTCTGCATTTTAGTTAAAATATCCCATCCAGGATATTACACCCTCTAGGTTTCATAGGGCGTCATTTATCTTGCAAACCACCCAATAAAAATTCGGTCTCTTGGGATCCTCTGCTCTGGGGTTTCTCCTAGACACCCTCCAGTTTTGAAGAAGTTTTGACAGTGGGATTGTGAAATACCTCAAGCTCTAGACTCAAGATCAAATTTAGCCCTTGGTTTCCTTAAGGTAGAAACCTCATTGGGACCCTTACATTGCCTTGTATTGAAAATTCATTCTTTGGTCCCTTTCTCCCTCCATATTAGGTCAAATATATCATTGGTTGCTAAACCCTACCCCTTTGACCTAACCTCGGGTCGACTTGGTCCCATATGCTATTAAGGATAATTCTTCAAAATTCACTTGGAATCCAAGCCTTCATAAGAATTTTAGGGTTTGAGGACCTCCATTATAAGATACATACCCTAAAACTTAAACCTTGAAATTCTCCTTGAGCCCTTCCTTGAGAGCCTTCAACCTTGTCTTCCGAAGCAAGCAAGCTATTCATTTGAGCCTCTCTTGTGAATAGGCCCCCAGGATCACCCCTCACCCTATCATTGACCTATTCATTTCGTGATCCTTATTTTATTGGGTCTCCTCCCATCGATGAAAGTCCATAAAGAGTAGGGAGCCTGTTGACCACACTTTGTCAACGACCCCATAGCAGTACACCCCCATTTTTTCAAATGGGATTCGTCATGTTCGATGTGGTTGCGCCATTCAGATTCCATCATCAGACGACATTTTTATAGATGATGTAAACCCACTCTGCATGTAATGATGTAAATGATCTAAGTAAGACTGTGGATAATCCGACAAGCTCTCTAGTAAACAATAACCACAGGAACTTGAAAACCAAAAGGCTTGTGCCTCTCATAATTTTTTTTTAATTTCTAAACTGTGCTAAAATAGATTCAGATCTGACCATGGGGGTTTTAAATCTGTAAACTAGTTGTATATTTGTAAATTTTTCAAGACTGTAAGGGTTTAATCGTTTTTTGGTGTGTGTATCTTCAGATCTGGCTGGTTTCTTGCAGGTTCATGTTTCAAATCGAATTTTTTTTTTAGATCTAAGGCAGATCTAGCCTCCAAAGGCCAGATCCGGCCTCAAACTCCTACTGTGGGCAAATCTGAACATTATTTTGGTTTAAAGAAGCATAAAAATCTGAGCTTACATTGAAGAATTTCTAAGTTGCTGGGTGATTTAAATATACTGCGTTCATCTATCTGCGACAAACGCTTGCCCAACCCCTCTGCATATGTTGCCATCGATTCCCTTAAGTTGCCCAGCATTCACTCTACTGTCCCTTTCCGTCCAATTTGCTGTCAATACTCCCCTCACTTCATCACCTGCATCAATCGACTTCCTTAACCCTGTCCTTGTTTTCTTCTACATTCAAGATCAAATCCTCTACGTCCTCATTTCATCCATCGATCCTTTCTCCACACAGAGCCTTTCTTTGCCATTGATTTTTCTCCTATTCGTGCCCTCATCCCTTT
This sequence comes from Pinus albicaulis, assembly GCA_034641835.2. NCBI lineage: Eukaryota > Viridiplantae > Streptophyta > Pinopsida > Pinales > Pinaceae > Pinus > Pinus albicaulis. The sequence continues at coordinate 117,008,819 of CM076576.1, forward strand.
CTTTGCATCAAAACTCCACCGTCCAGCATATACCTTCAGAACGAATTGCCAATCAAACTCACCTCCACGCTGTCTACGTTACCTTCAAAGCCTGCTCTCACGTCTTCATTTTCCTATCTGCCCGTCCTCATATCCATCTCCAGCACCCGTCCATTCCTCACGCCGTCCGAGTTCCATTCTCTGCCCGTGGATTTCCTCTGCCGCCGTCGTGCTCATTTCCGTCCGACCTGCATAACAAAGAAGCCAAAAACGACAAACGTACACAGCATTAAAATGATAAAACCCGCGTTTATTTTTTTGGTTCGATGTCATTTAGTGCATGGTTCGATTCTAGTTTAGATTTCATTGTTGATAGCGTAAGTTAGTGTTAGGTTATAGAATTCGATTGTTTTATTTTGATAGTGTTAAGTTTAGCGTAGGTGTAGTGAAAAATTTAGATTTGAGTTTGTTTAAATATTTAGATCATAGTTTAATATTGTTAAGTTTTAGTGTGGTCGGTTTTAGATTAGTCTTTATTTTATGATTTTAACTTAGTCGAATTCTAATTTAGTTCTTTTAGAGTTTTAAGTTAGCGTAGATTAGAGTTGGTTTAGATTAGTTTTAGATTAGAACTTTTATTTCATTTTAGAATTTTTTTAGATTTTGATTTAGATTTCTTAATAAGCAAAAATAATAAAAAATTTCAAAATTTCAAAATCCTCAAAAAATCTAGAAAATACAAAAATATAAAAAATTTTCAAATTTCTCATAGTCAAGTGCGCTAATTTCTTTATCTAAAGTTTGACTGTGGATCATTTTTATTTTTCGAACTGGGTTATAATTGCAGTATCTTAATTTCGGAAACGTTTTAAGCATCTGGTTATTGTTGATCATGGTTGTGGTGTTTTTCAATTAAATGTCATTGTGATCAATCGTGTTTTAATACGCAGCAGTTAATCGTCATTTGCTTGTTTGTAATTTGCATAATGGGATCTTGTTTGACTCCATAAGGCACTGGTCTTAAACGTGAAATCTAACTTAGATCTGTGGAATCTCATTCATCTTATCAAGTATTTGATGTTTTAGCTGTGTCTCCTGGATTCTTCATCCTCATTTATAATAGGGTCTACATCCCTTAGCTTGCAAGGAGACAGCTTAAATAGAGAGATTGGGGATAAGAGTGACAGCCCCCAATCTGAGCCGTTGTCGCGGTGCCTTGACAATCTGTGCGACAACAGAGCCATAGCTGAGGTGACAGTGGGCTATTGCTCCATTGTTTCCCTTGATCTGGTAGTATCCCTCTAAGGATCCCCTTCTAGGACCCTTGCTAGTTTGAGCAGTAACAGGACCAACATCATTCCTCCTTTTAGCATGTGTAGAGAAAGAAGTAGGTTAACTTCCATTGACAAACTTAACTCTCTCTGTCATCCTTATTTCCTCTTGAGTGCATCTAGCCAATAACTCATCAAAACCAGGGATCCCGTCATTGTTGAGAATGGTGGTGACAAATGTTTCCCATGGCCTTGTAAGACCTCCAAATGCAATAAGATTGAGTTCCTTGTCGGCAGTAACTTCTCCAATAGATAGCAAATCATTCTTCACTGGATTTATTCTCATGAAATATGCTTGTATAGGCTCCCCTTTTTCCATTTTGATATCCTTCAACTTGTTCTTGAGAAAGAGAATTTGATTTGCATTGTTGATTTTGAACATCCCTATCAACTTATAATACATTTCCTTGGAAGTTCCCAGATTAGAAATATAAGAGATTAAATGCTTTTGAATGGAGTCAACTAAGATTTTCTTAGCTTTGACCTCTCCTTTTCTATACTCCATTCTAGCAGCAACAGGTGCATTTGAAGGGGGCTTTGCCATTTTCCTTTGCACATAATCCAACACTTCATGTTCCTCCAGGTCAAATCAAGAGTCATCTTCCAGGCATGATAATCTGATTTGTCATTGAGCTTATCCTCTATCTTGAAATAAGAGTGAGTAGCCATGGAGACTTGTTCCAACGGACCTTGTTCAACAACAACAATTATTCAACAATGATTGCTTCTCTTGTTCCCTGAGCTTGTCTTCACTTGGGCTTTAATACCATGTTAAATTTTATGGTATGTTCTATGCTTGCAACAATTACTTCAATGTCTTAGTAGCCCAATAACAACTTTACATCAAATTCCAATAGCAATCGCATTAAAATTTTAGTAACATTTCACTTTAGATCATCATTATCAATAATTGTAGATAGAACATCAACAATAAGTACGAGAAGACATGAGATGATAAGTGAAATTGTATAATGTGAAAAGTTTCAAGTGAATTTTATACTCAAGATACCTAAGAGACATGTCTCTTTGTAAATTGGATCACATATCTTTGTAAATTAAATTCTAGTAAGTTGGCATATTTACATTTTTACCTATATTTGTTGAAGTGTTGAAAAACCCATAAATAATGGTGGGCAATAACTTCTGGTAAGTATGTTTATTTACATCTTTTTCCTTATCCCATATTTTACGCAAATACTTGCTTAAATTGTGGTGGGCAGTAACTTATGGTAATTATGTTATTTACGTGAGTATGAGCTAATTTGAATGAATGGTCATGTCCTTAGAGACATGACTTTTCAACACTAATTATTAGTTAATTATTCATTATTTATGATTGTAATATTGTAATATATATATATATTATTCATAAAAAGCTTCTAGGAAGGGGAATCAACCCCTAGTTGCACTCTTTAACGAGAATCCAAAAATTCCTCCTCCCTAAAATTTCACACCAAGCCCTAGAAAGCCTCCTTATCCTTAAAGGGACGAAGAAAAGAGAGAGAAGGAGGTGAAGGAAGATTGAATTATCAATAAGGAGATGACTAGGGAATGATGGAGTCAAGAGTTACTTTGATTTGATGATTTCACTCTTCAAGGAGACCTAATGCAACTTTGCTATCCCTACAAGAGGCAACTTCACAACTACAAAATAATTTTATTCTTTGTTGACAATATTTGATGGAGTTTAAAGGATGCAATATACAAGATTAACTCTAAGAACATTTTTTCTTCATTGCCTATGAGTGATGCATGCAATTCTTTCAATAAATCTAATGTTCTCATAAATACACATTTAATTAGGGCACATTAAATATCATGAAATAACATTCCATAAATTAGATATTTAACAAGGTAAAATTTAGCAACAAAGAGTACTTACAAGACAATGAGAATATATCCATCCATCAACATTGCAAAAAGAAGCTCCAAGAAAGGAAAGCAAAAATTTTCTAAATGTCAAAGTGCATCCCAAACATCCAAAATTCGTCCAAAATTGCAGGTCCGAGTTTCTCAAGTAGAGAGATCCAAATCCAAGTGATGATGAAATACAAAATGAGGCCTCTTCAATTTATATGAGGCTCCCCGAGTTCGAATTGGTCTAATTAAGCCCCTAATAATATTTTAATGTACAAAATAACATGTCTTTAGTGACAAGCCTAGCAAATAGCTCATGAAGTGAAAGATAAGCCATCCAAAGCTAGATGAATGATAAAATAATGAGCAAGAGGGTTGTTGGAAGGCCTAAATGAGTCCTCAAAGTGCCACGATGAAGAGAAGGGCTCCATAAATGATGATCAAGGGGTTGGTCCCTTGTTTTCCAAGCGAAACATCATGTGGTACTCCCAAGTGGCTATGGGGCACAAGAAGTGGTCACATGGGTCTCCAAGTGGCTCAATAACAAGTTGATGCTCCATCAGTGAGGGCTAGATGATGACACATGCCCCTCCCATGTCTCTCCGGATCAGACAAAACCTCATCTAGGCCATGGATCAGTTGCCAAGTGTCGGGTGTAAGTGTGTGGCCGACTGGGCAATGTGGTCCATGTGAAAATTTCATCTACTGCAGCTGTTATCATTGGAAATCGGACAAGCAAAATGACAATATTAAATGTCAAGCAGAAGGATTTACAGGGATGAAGAACATTAGAGGATCTGAATTTTTTTAAAAATCTCTAAGGTCAAGAGGCAAAAATCAAATTGCGCACCAGAGACACATGCAAAATGTGCCTTGCACACATTTTTCTTCGATAGGCACGCTGATCTGCACGACTTTCCCTCAAAAAGCCGCGCGTTCCTGGGAGTGGCGGAAGTCACCATCCGGGACCACTTGACACACTTCAGGAAATGATCCTCCACTTGAGGCCGCCCAAGCACAGCTACCTAAGCCACCTTGGGACCTCAAGTGAGCACACAAAGGAATCAAGTGGGCACACAAAGGAATCAACCCTCTCTCTTGGGTCACCATCCACAAGTGTACCAAGAGAGGGAAGAAGGATTTGAAGTTGCCTATAAATTGCCACCATGAGAAGAACAAAATGAGAACACATTGTTATTCTTGCGAAATTGCCCATGAGCAAACCAACAGTGTGTAATCCAGAGCAACAGTAGAGTTAGAGGATTCGGTTGTTGCCCACCCAACAACTTCAATCCCTTTGGAGAAGAGAGAGGCCTTGCGACATCAGCTCAAGGGTAAAAACTTCCTTGCACTGGGTCTTAAAACTCCATAGTTCTAAGGATCCTTTGGCAAGTGTGTAACGTTTTATCTTTCTTACTCATAGCGGTCAATAAGAGGGGATTTTATTCCACCATTTGCATTATTGTCTCGTTTGACTCATTGTGAGCTTTTGTTTTTTTTTGGTTTAGTTGTGTTTCTTCTTCTTATATGCAACATACTACATTCCATAATTTAGTGTGTTTTATATATATTAACATGTGTTCACTAACCTGCTAACCATATTTTTTGCCTGTGACCATAGTTTGTAGGCTGCAACCATTCCTACCAAGCATCGGTGGTTTGCTACACTTGTGCATCAAAACGACCACTACAAGATTGGCGACTCCACTTGCTTTACCCTTTAGTTAAGTGGTTGCGCTTGTTGCAGGGGTCTTCTATCTACTCTGGAGTGTTGCTGGGACAACTCCCCTTCTCCTCTTCTCTCCTCATTCACCTACAATGAAGATTTGCAGTTTAGGAGTTTCAGAAATTTTACTTGCAGGAAAACTAGTTTACTAAGACAGACACGACAATCCGCGCGAGTTCAGCTCTGACCCGCATGCAGAGTTGCGTGCTTGTGTGAGACATTTCCGCGCGGAAACCAAAGAACATATTTCTCAGTGGTTTTCTTCAGTTTTCCCAATTGTAAAGTGACTTGCAGCCCAGAGAAAAACTGCCAGCACTTTGTTTGGTGTCCCATGATTGTTTAGAATATGCTTTTGGCTGCGTTTTAGTATTGCTAGTTGCATAATTTTGAATTTTAAAATTTATCTTCATAAAACTCACATAGTTTAAGTAGGGGGAAATTGAGTGGCGAAAATCCACCTTTGCAATCTGAATTAATTCATTTTGTGAAAATAGACACGAAAAACACATAGATAATTAGCAGGAGTAAGTGGCCCTAATCCACATATGCTTAGCTAGTGTTCATTTATTTTTTCCTAGTTAGATCATTAATTTTTTTTAATTTTTGCGCTAGGAATTGGGCCCAAGACTTAATTATCTTAAGAGAAGCAAGTAATCTCTGCTGCCCTTGCACCTTTTGGTGACCCTGGGCATGCATATGAATGCTCTCTTTTGATAATTTTCCATCTCCCTTTAGTTAATCATTTAGTTTAATTAGGCAAAGTTGTAAGCGTCCCACTCCACATATCATTTGCTTATCGCAAGGAACAATCAAAACATAGATTAATAGGGGACGTGTAAAGGATCACCGCATATCCACATCTTAAAACTGTGTGATTGTTCACTTTTGCTCACACTTCCACACCATAAGCAAAGTAAAGCCTCCTTAAAACTAACCTAAGTGAACTCATTAAATTTACCCACATGGGCCACAAGAAAAATAATAGTTCAAGTTAGGTCCATGGGGGTAGGTATCCAGTAAGCCGCCATGGTCAGTTTACATCTTGAAACATAGAAGTTGACTTAATAGGGAGCTTTAAATCCGTCTATCTGCCCATGGAAAAGAAAACCCAAGCACCACAGAGAACCGATTCAGAGGGGGTTAAGCTTAGGCCTAGTGTGTGCGGTATTGTTTGGGGCTACTTGGCCCATCTAATGCTCGGTACTGGTAGTTGATTTACCAAGAAGCTTAAGACTTGAACGTTCACGTGGGACGACGGTACTTAGTGGCCAAATCTAGGGCATCCTTCCCTATAGGTGACAATGCAGGCAACACTAGATCTTCTACCCATTACCTTGGTCGATTATTCGGCTGCTGGAAGACGTCGTCAGTTCTTTCAAGACATTAGCCCCAGTACCCACCAGAAGATATCTTCTCAAGACCCAGTTACAATTGAGAGTGAGGACGTTTAGGTCTTTAGGATTTTGAGTATCACACGCAAAAAACAACCAAAACCATTTTTTGATTGATTGATCACATAGAACTAATTTAAAGGGAAATTAACCTTTTGTTTCGCTTTGTTTTATGTATGTGGTCACCTTTTTTTGCTTTGATATATAAATCTCTTTCCTCTCATAGAACTGAAGAATTTTTCCAAAACCATACCTAGATGACACCATAATGGACCCAATGGGATCTCATCGATCTAGACGTCTTTTGGACCTCCCCCCATTAGCGGGAGGAGTTCTAGGTCTTTTGCCATTTAGGCATAAAAAACGGAACACCGCCACCCTTATCGGTTCATACTTTATCGGGACATCTTTAGTTGGGAACCCCCAAGGGTCACCCAACGCCACAACAATGGAAACCCCCACAGGGTCACCCAATGCCACAGTAATGGAAACCCCCACAGGGTCACCACATACCACTCCTCCCACAACCCCTAGCGGGCAGAGGAGCGCTACCCATTCGGGGAGCCAACTAAACACACAACTGGGTACGTCACAGATAAACCCCAATACCTAACCAAAACCCTGTGTTTTCACAGTCTGCAATGACGCTCAACACACAGTTACCTTTCTTAGCATCGTTGAACTTACTCGATCTAACAAAATTAATGAATGGCCCCATTGTGCACAACCCCACATGGCCCCCCATCCCCACGAAGCTCTCTTTGGACATTCCATAATTCGAAGGGAAGCAAGCGGAAGACCCCAAAAATCATATAATGACTTTCCACTTGTGGTGTTCGTTGAACAACATCATTGATGATACTATTCGGCTAAGACTATTTAACCGCACCTTAATCGAACCAGCCGCGAAATGGTATGTGGAGCAACCTTCTGCTACACATGGAACCTTTAGCACCCTCGCTACCGCGTTCCTCACATATTTTCAGTTACCCATCCACCATGATTCAGGGATGGAATTACTGACACATTTTAGACAGACACCAGCCGTCCATATCTCGGACCATCTCCCTGAGTGGCAGCAACGTCGAAGTTTGTGTAAAGCCAAACTTGACGATCGAGTTCTGTTGGACCTATGCTTGAAAACTCTCACTGCAGAGATTTCAAAGGATGTAGCAACTCAAAAAACTACATCCGAAGAGGATGCCATCAGCAAAGCCCAACAACTCGAGCTGATTTACACGTAGTCAGGATACATTTATAACATCCTGCCTAATGTCCCGCGCCTGCAAACTTATAAAGAATTTCTAGATGCGTCGAACACTACAGACGGATTGATTGGGTCACTGACCCAAAATCACCTAGGTAGCAGTAGTCCGTACCCCGGTTACACATATGATCCTAACCAAAACATCCCGCAACTAGGCTACCACCAGAGCCATCATGCACCTTTGCAGAACATGACCAATAGGGCACAATTGTACCATCATCAGCAAGGAGGACCATACCCTCCTGCGCAGGGGACCCAATACGCAGCTAGAAATGCTGACGGAAGAGCTCCCCCCCAGCAGCCATTCACAAACTAGGGACAGGGACCCCAATATTCCCAATCCCCAGCACAAAACCACCAATTCAGAATAATGCATCGGTAAACTTTGTGCAACCTTCCCAGGCACAATCGTGCCAGTCATATAATCAGGAGAATCCTAGCTATCCCCTTAACGCGGCAAGGAAAAAATAAAAAAACAAACAGAAGGGAAATCCTGGACAAGGGAGCAACAACCAACAACGCCCTCCGCGATCTTAGGCTGGGGGCAACTCCAATCGAAATCAAAACCAGGAGCCAAATAACTCCCAAGGGCAGAACAAGAGAGCGAATCTTTAGACCAACCAATCTTGCACAATTTGTGGTGAGTATGGCCATTACACTCATCATTGTCCTGACCTCCCCAAGTTGAAGAAGCTTCAGGGTAATCGAGGACAAGGGGGACCCTCACAGCAGATGGCTGTCATGTAGAAGCCCTTCCCCCACCAAGGGGCAGTTAGCACCCAATAACAGCAAACACCCCCCGACGATTTCGGAAAAAACAGCCACGAAATTTATATGACGGGCGAAGAAATGTTCTTTCAAACACAAAATCGAAGTTACGATACCCCGCCAGACACCAGTTCGTCAGGGGCTAGCACGAGTGCACCAACAACACCGTTGACTATATCGAAAATGCCTGTTGAACATTTGCCAAAGATGGCTAAGGGACCAACTAGACGAGCGGGAAACCACTCCAAAGCGGCCCATAATTATAGCATTGTGGACGATCCAGCTCAATCTCCTGCTTCCATGTCAGCTTTGGAAGTACTGCAATCGTGCCCAAAGCAAAGGAAAGCCTTACTTTCCACGTTAGGCGCAATCGACCCTGCCGATTCGCACCTAATGGCTTTTGATTTAGATAAAGCCACCCCTAGGCTTCCTTCGTTGGTCGCCTTCCAGATACCGGTGTCAGTCCAAAACATCACTATCCACTGCCGTATCATTAACGAGGGTGCATCCACATGCATCATGTCAAAGAATGTCTTGCAGAAGTTAGGGTCTCCCGAACTGAAGCCATCATACATCACACTCAGAGCATACGACAGGCGCCCTTCTGCTCCCGTCGGTCTTTAGCAAAATGTCTCTGTCTGCTTGGCCAGAAAGACGGCCCTTATAGACATTGAGGTCCTGGATGCTCAGCTGGACTACAATATACTCCTTGGGCAGAGTTATATATACACCATGTCTGCCATAGCATCCTCCGTCTTCCGAACCATGATGTTCCCCCATGAGGATCGCATCATTACTGTCGACCAATTGTCGTATCATGACAAGCGACCCCTAACAAAAGCCGTTGTCGTTCTACTCTATGTAGACACATCTTCTGAGACACTTACACGGTACCAAGAATATGGCCCTGGCCAATTCAAACCATTGTCCATCCTCGGATCATTCCTAGGAGATCCCACTGTCATACCAGAATCATTAGCTGATATCATAGTTTCCGGTGTGCATGATGTCTACATCAAGCACCGAAGCCAGCCAGGAGATGGAGACAAGCAGTAACGACACCGAGGCCTCAGCCACGGTGGCCTCTCTAGCCTACGCTACCTTCCAAACTCCTTTCCTATACCCTCCATCTATTTTTGTGTCACAACAAGTCTTGGCAACAGTAGTATTGCCAAATGTATCTTTTGCAATACTAGTTTGGTACTTGGTCCCACCTACCATGATGGGAGTCACAAACGTCACCTCTATAGGGTTAATCCCCCTCACTCCTAAGGAGGCCCCACCTGTTAAAGAGACTGTCACAAGCATACCATCTAAGGAAACTCTCGTCGCAAAACCGATTGTCACGACCAAGAAAAGCAACGAAAAGGGGAAGAAGGTAGAAGATCCCACCATACAACGAGAATTACAACCTTGCGCCATATGCGACATAGTAGGCCACCCTACTCATCTCTGCCCGGAGCTGGACGAACTAAAACCACTCCTAAGCTTCGAGGTAAATATCGTGGCAACAAGTTCCTGTAAAAAGGGATTAGCTGCCAAAAATCAAGGCAAGACATTGCGTACCAATCACGCTTTTGCTATATGTGGCAATTATGGGCATTACACCCATCATTGTCCAGAAATACCATGATTCAGGGATGCCTTACATGCCATCGAACAATCATATCAAGATGATCCCTCCATCTTGTCAAATGGGGAAGAACCTCGCGTCATTTTATACATGCAAGAGGCATGACAGTCGTCAAAAATCCCCTCGTTCATCCCCCCTCCTCCTATTGAACGTTGTGCACTCTGCGATGAACGAGATCATTTCATCGCCGAATGCATACCCCTAGAATTGTTTCAATGATGGTATCCACTTAATGTAGTATACCACGCTGACCTTCTAGCCATCCAACATTCGTGTCAGGTATGTGGTGGAAATCACCCATTACACCATTGTCACTACATCCCTAGATTCCGTGCAACGCTAACTAGTTTACGCACAGCCATAGTTCACCTCTCCCTAGAAGACAACTCAGATACATAATCCATGGATAGCTCGACAATGCAGGAGGATTGTCAGCTGAAATGTAGTCTATCGTGGAACCCTTAGTAACCTCCACCCGCCCTCCACGAAGAAGACCAACATGTACGTTGTGTAACACACGCAACCATGTGGTCGCCACATGCCTAGACCTAAAAGCGCTACGTTGCTGGTACCCGATCAAGTCACCAAACGAACAAGATGGGAATACCCAAGAACAACATTCTTGTCTAATATGTTAGGGCAATCATCATGATCAGCGTTGCACTTATATCCCTCGAGTGCGTCCACTAATTGAAATCATTCGTTCATTAGAGACGCACCGCCAGGATATAATCAATCCAGAACTTAGAAAACATAATGGAAGGCAGATTGCCCCCAGGCAGCGTTCCCCATTTCCACACCAACACGTTGGGCAAGTTAGTAAGGCGCATCGACCTAGTAGGACCCATGTCCAGCCTAGGTCGACATGTAGGCTGTTGACCACTCTGTGTCAACGACCCCATAGTAGTACACCCCCATTTTTGCAAATGGGAATTATCGTGTTCGAAGTGTTCATGCCATTCAGATTTCATCATCTATCGACATTTTTATAAATGATGTAAACCCATTCTGCATGTTTATATCTAAATGATCTTAGTAGGACCATTATGTATGTAACAACCTAGGTAAGCCTAGTATTTTGGTGACGATTTCTCTCTTAGGAGGTTTTTTGTCTCACTGATTCATTTGTATTTCTCGACACAAGTGATCGGCAGAGTTTTCCACTCTAGCCTCACCCCAAAGCTAGGGTGGATTTTGTCATCAAGATGCTAAGTGAGTCCTAGTGTTTTCTATCGAGTCTTTGTAAAAGTAGTTTGGGAATAATCCTAGCTAATTGGCTAAATTATTTTATTACAAGCTACTTGGTCTACTATATCATGTTTTGAGTCGCAGAATTGGGTAGCTATTTGAGGGTCTATCGCGAATGGGTATTCCCCCTTTATATGTCTAAATGTATTTATCTTATGTAAAGAGAGCTAGAAAAATAATTAAATCCCCTCTCAGTCAATTAATTAAATTTTTTGGCCAATTTAAATTAAAAATTTTAAGCCAGAAATTTAATTAATTTTAAGTCTTAGGTGAGTTAAAATTCTTCATAGGAAAAATTCGTGGGTCCTTAAAAAATAAATTTTTAAAGGTCCCAGGCCAAGGGAATATTGATAATTTCAAGAAATTTTGGACCCTTGGGCCTTGGTGTTTAAGTTAAAGTCAAAATTTTGAGGTAATTAACTCAAAAATATTAATTTTTGAGTTAATTAAAATGAAATTAAATTATAAATTTGAATTTCCTCAAAATTATAATTTCGATGGTCCACATTAAAAGATAATTAAATCTTTTTCGACGGTCGAGATTATTTTGACATGGATCAATCGAACTAAGCCGTTGGAGATTTTATCTTATAAATTAGAGGTCTTTGTATGTCATTTGCATCCGATCTTTGGATCGTGCACTTGTTCTCAAAAGCTCTTGTAATTTTTTGATCAATAAAGTATAAAGACTTTGGGGTTACAAACTTTGGTGTTCTTTTTCCAGATCCATGTGGTGATATTGTCTCTAAACTCTGCTACTTTTATTGGCATTTGATGGTTGATGGCCTTTATGGATTGATCTGCATACAGGTATCTTGTGTAGTTTTCTGGGTTTTCTTAAATTGCATTTTGATTTGACAGAAATATCAGTTGTCTATATTTCTAAAAGGTCTCATGGCTATTTTTAAAATCTCTATCAATCTAAAATTCAGATCTAAGTGTGCAGAAATCATTATTCAAGATTTGAGCGTTTGGGGAAATCTTCAGTTAGATCAGCCGACTCTTAGATTTCAGAAAATCTGAAAAAGCCCATTGTTTCTTAATTTCTAAGGTTATCTTACGGAATATTTTTTGCAGGGTTTTTCTAGAGCTTGTACCTAAATAAAAAATCTATCTTAATTTTTTTGAATTTAAAGTTAGATCTGGCTAGTAAGAGCCTTAGATTTCAGATCTGGAGCGAAGTCAGACTTATGCTCCTCGGATCTTACAGATTTGCAACTCTTGTGCATATATCTGTAAATATATTGTATAGATATGTAATTTACATGTGTAGATCTGAAGTTTTGTAACATAATTTTGAATTCTAACATTTGAGTTTTTAGGATTTTCTCTATTTTTATACATATTGGGTATTTGGTTTTTCTTTTTTTTACTTGTGCAGGAATAGATCTAAAAAATCAGCCAAGGAAATCTTCAGATCTGAACCAGATCTAGACCCTGGAGGGCAAAAATCTGGGCTCAGTATTTGTTTGCAGGAATAGATTTGAAAAATTAGCCAAAGAAATTTTCAAATCTGAGCCAGATCTAGACCCTTGAGGACGTATAGGATTTTGAGGCTATTTTTACAAGATTTTGGTCTCCAAAATTCTAATTTTCAAGCAGCAACATTATCCCAAAATTTCAAGAATTTTCAACGGTGGGATCTTCAAAGCCTTGGGCTAAGGGTTTGATCTCTAAACCCTTATTTTCTGCAAATTTTATTACAGCAAGCAAATCACAAATAATTAGGCCCTAAAAACACATTTTATATGGTCAAAATTGTTTAGAATTGCAAAATATTTATTTTCAGGATTTTTGGCCATTTGGGCATCTTTAATTTTGCCTAGATCTGACTTTAAAGCTTGCTGGAAATTGATGCATAATTGTGAAAAATCAAATCTGAACATTTCTGATGCATATCCTAAATAAAGTCTAAAATATTTGAATTTTCAGTTCTTTTCGGCAAAACTTACTATTTTTAGACAGTGGGGATCATTTTCAGTGTTTTCAGTTTGCTGATCTGTTATCAATTTACTGCTATTACAAACTTATCAGTTCTGAAAATTACTGAATCAAATCTTTAAATTGAAATTTTCAAGTTTTAATAGATTTTTGCTATTTCTGGAAGTATTTGGCAGCTATTTTGGGCAGTTTTATCTTGCTGATCTGTCACTGTTTCACTGCTGAAATAAAAATATCAGATCCGAAATTTCTCTTAATCAGACCCTAAAAATTGATTTTTCTTCAAATTCAACAATTTTTACTATTTCTAGTCATTTTGGGCATTGGTGCCGATATTGTTTGTTTGCAGATCTATGGTTTAAATTACTGCTACAATTTATATTTCAGATCTGAAATCTTGCTAAAGAATATATTCTAAGTTTGACTATAGGAGAAAAAATAATTTTGTAGAAATTTCTGTTTTCCCATCCCGGTTTTCAGTTTCACCTTATTACTCCAAAATAGTTAAATGCCCTTTCCCATATCCATACATTTAACACGCTGAAAAATAAATTTTGCTGAAAACACAAATTCTGGAAAAATTACAGAATGCTGGAAAATGCAGAAATAAATATCAGCACACATAAAACAGTCATTCACACATTTTGACACATATATTTTTGGTCAACATGACCCTGGAAAAACCCCCTACAACTCTTGGGGAAAACCAGTTCGAAAGCTCCTTATTTTTGGAAAATGCTTTTTACAGTGAGAGAAATATTCAGCAAAAAAATCAGCAAATAGACTTTACAACTTATCTCGTTTTCCGTGCTTAACCACCGCCTCGGAAAATGTGCAAACAACAAAAACAGAACATCAATAAATGCTGTACGTCGTCCTCGATTTTTGTGCCCAGAAATCTGCAATAAATGCAGCTGTACGGCCTCCTCAAAATCTGTGCAAACAACAATAAATACTGCTATCCAAAATCTCGATTTTTGTGCCAAAAACACAGCAGAACTTTGCTGTACGGAACATCCCTCTGTTGCCTCGATTTCTGTGCCCAATCTTGCTATACGGTCTGCTGTATGGCCTTACTGTACGGCCTCCTTTTTCTAGAAAACCGTGCCCAAAAATTCTGCCTTTCACTGTGCTAACTCGGCTGTACGGTTTTGCTGAAATGCTGCCTTGGAAAGTGTGCCAAGCTGCTGCCACCTTCTCCTCACTGCCCAGAAATCTCCCTTGCTCTCTTGCTCTCCTTCTCTCAATCTGCTCATGAAAGAATGAATGACCTTTTCCTCCTTTTCCTCGTTTAACCTAACCCTAAGTGACTTTTGGGGAATCCCTAAATCCAATGGCTGAAATAGATTGAGATCTAGGGCTGAGAGTAAATGCTCTTTAAATCTCACTTTCTATTTTTTAATTCACCCCACTTTAATAAAGACCCACTTAGTCATTTATCTCCAAAATCACTTTTCCTTTCTAATTTTACATTGACTTTATTAAAGTCACTTTAAAATTAGACTTTAGTAACTTTATCACTTAAAGTCACTTTTAAATTAGATTTGACTTTATAACTTTATAAAGTCACTTTAGTAACTTTATCACTTAAAGTCACTTTAAAATTAGATTTGACTTTATAAAAATTATAAAGTCACTTTAGGAGAAAAATTAAATTCTTTTGGACACTTTTCCCTAGGCCAAAGATCAAAGCCTTAGGGAACCACATGTCCTCCGGTAACCAAATTTCAACAAATTTTTGGATTTGCATTATTTTAAGAATATCATTTAATGCATAAATTGCTTGATGAAGTGGTTTTATTAGCATTATACTTTCATGGTATATTTGGATGAATAATTACTAATATTTAAGTGCTAGTAACTTTCATATGTTTCAGTTGGGTTTGATGATCATTGGCATCTCAGTTTTGGAACGTGTTCTATCAATTGAAATTGCCTAATGTTTAATTAACTTTTGTTTCATTTACTTGAATTATTGGATGTTTATTTAATACTAATGTTTGAGAAATATTTTTAAGTAAGTGTGATTGATATCTGATCTTGCGAGCTCTATTGTGGATCTGTATATCTTTTAATCGAGTAATCTTGTGGGCATCTTCATAATTGACACTCTCTTAAGTA
Organism: Pinus albicaulis; assembly: GCA_034641835.2. Lineage (NCBI taxonomy): Eukaryota > Viridiplantae > Streptophyta > Pinopsida > Pinales > Pinaceae > Pinus > Pinus albicaulis. The sequence continues at coordinate 117,024,081 of CM076576.1, forward strand.
CTTAGTGGTTAGATCAGGTTATTTATAATCTAAGTGCTTTAGGTTTTTTAACATTAGCTCTCATCTTCGAAGCTTGCTTCATCTCACTCCTTCAAATCGTTTTCCTTGCATTCTGCATTCTAAATTAACATTGCATAGCAACAGTTTCTCATCAAGTACTTGGTTGTAATTTCCTTAACAGGATAGTTGACTCCATAAGGCACTGGTATCAATATTTTCAATTCAATCGAATCATTTAATCTTGCTAAATCTTTTACAAGTATTTGGTCGTTTAACTGTGTCTCCAGAACTGGTTGGTTTCCAACTGTTTCTCCTTCATTCCATTTCCATAGGGTCTACCCCCCTTAGTCTGCTATAAGGAGACAACTTAAATAGAGAAATTGGGGATCAGGGTGACAGCCCCCGATCTGAGGCGTTATCGTGGTGCCTAGACATTCTGTGCGACAACATTTTTTGGCGCCGTTGCTGGGGAAAAAGTTTTTTTGTCCTTGGTCTTAACGACATTTTATAATCTTCTAATCTTTTGTTGCCATTCATTAGCCTGTCACATGGGATCACATCTTTTGGCGTCATTTCATTTCTTCATTTCTTCATCTTTTCATCACCTTATTTTTCGTCAACTCACTAATCCTTTCATCATTTGCACCTTTAGCACGTGGACATTTCGGTTGGCTTCTTGTTTCGGTGGCGACTCTACTTATTCATCTATTTTACTCCCATACAAGAATTCCTCCCTGATATCCATCTGCTTCTATCGCCTAATTTTTCGGTTTTAGAATTAGATTCACGTTCAAGTGGCGACTCCAACTCTTTCATTTCTTACAACAATTTCTGCTAAGAAGCTCGCTTCTTGTGGATCTCTTGACTTCTCTTGAACAAGGATCTATTTCTTTAACATCCATTTGGTTATCCCTTTGAGCAAGACATCATGGACTTGTTTGCTCCTTGTAACTTTGCTAACATCCAAGGTTATCCAAATGGCCTTCCTAACAATGGCTTGGAAATGTTACTTACTTTTCAAGGAAATAATGCGGTTAGTGTCAAAGCTCATTTGTTTGCTTTCGCTGGTTGGTGGAATAAATTTGTGGTCTTAAATAAGATTTTGAGGATGTAAAGATGAAGCTTTTTATTCTTACTTTTGAGCAAGATGCTATGGAATGATTTACTGAAAAAGCCTAACAATTCATTCAATACTTTTGAATCAATTATAGTTGCCTTTAAGGGTAAGTTTGGATAAAAGGGAAGATAAAAATTTGGTTAGAGACATCAACGTCATAGAGAAAAAAGAAAATGAAACGGTAGAGGAATTTAATAAGAGGTTTAACGGTATTATTAAAGAATTACATGAAGATTATAGACCTCCTGCCAGGTTCCTTTTTGATTGTTATATTGATGCATTTGATGTTGATACTTCTTATGAGTTGAGGCGAGCTAAAGTTAATGATTATAAGGCTGCCCATATTTTAGCTGAGGAGATTGAAAAGGATAAGAAAGCTTGTGGAATGTCCAGAACTCTAGATTTTGATAGGTTTTTGACAGAATCTAAGGGAAAAGAAATTAAAGATTTTGATGAAGACCCTATGCATAAATTGATGCAAAAACTTGAAAGCATGGAACTTGATCAGGAAAAGTTAATATCTAATCATTCTAAACCAATAAGTGTCTTACAGGCAAGGTTGGTCCAAATGGAAGGTTCTCAAGCACAAAATTTCCAACCTAGAAATAATAATGCTTTGCAAAAGAGAGACTCATCTAATGAGCAGAGACCGCCAAATCAACTTGAGTCTGCAAATCTTGTGGATGAAGCTCTGCCTTACTGTAGAGCCTGTAATGCTCTTCATGAAGAGGTTACTTGCCATGTTGTCAAAGTAGAATGGCAGAGGCGAGCCATCAAATTAATGTTGTTGGTAAGGACTATCACATGCCTATAGAAGATCATGAAAGTCTTGTTAAGGAATCAGCTCAAATGATTAAGGATATGCAACCCAATTATACAAAAATGATTCAAAACATGGAAGCTAACCAGATCAATCTTCAAAATAGGATAAATGCTATAGAAGCAAGTCATGCACAGGAAATGAATGTCATGGAAAACAGGTTAAAGATCATGGAAATTAATCATTCTAATCAGATGTCCATTATTTAAAATCATATGATTGCAATGGAAGCAAGACACACCCAGGAAATGACTGCCGTGAAGGACAATCACTTGCTGGAAATGAAAATTATGCAGACAAATCAGACCAATTTGTAAGACAGATTCGTGAAAACAGAACTCAATCAAGCAAAATTAATAGTAAGGCATGCCAGGGAAATGAGTTCCATACAGAAAAGGTTGGAAAACATGGAAAAATTACATATATAGAAGTTCCAACCCAAATTTGATAATGAAAATTCATCAACAGATCACAAGCCTTCCTGTCTGCTGAAGCAATTCCCATCTCATCACAAGGAGGTCACCTCTCCCATTAAGGAAAAATTAATTATTGTTACAAAGGACGTTAAGAAAGACCAAGCTTATGTGTCACCATTGACAGAGTATATTCAAAATAAGATTAGTAACACTCCAGCTTCATCAAATATTTTGTACAAGCATATTCAAGATAAGGACAATAAATCTACAGTAGTCTCATTGCTAACATCACAACCCACTAAGAAGAGAAAAAAGCAGAAAAGAAGAAGTAAGTGGCTAGATGCGTTTGATGGCCGAGAGCAACTCGATATTCGGATAAGACAGAGTCCTACAATATGCAGGATCGGGCATGGCACATCTAAAAAGCAACCTACAGATTTGCCTGAAAGCAGACAAATGCTCAGTATGCACTATATTGAACACATCTGATGCCACAGGGCATCCTTTGTATTGTATCTCTAACTTTACACTTTGTCCTTTCAGCATTTCGTTTTTTAGTTAAAGTGGATTTACATTTCATGTTGGTAGAATAGTCAATAAATGAAGAGCTTCTATTTTCATGTTCTTAATGTGATATGATGATATTTGAATGGACGCTACTTATGTAATTTTTTGTGTTGCTTGGATGCAGATTCTGGATTCTCACATTCTTTCAATGAAGCAACGTGTCCCCAAGTAGAGCCAAATGTTGACCACTCTGTGTCAATGACCCCATAGCAGTACACCCCCATTTTTGAAAATGGGAATTATCGTGTTCGAAGTGTTCACGCCATTCAGATTTCATCATCAATCGACAATTTTATAAATGATGTAAACCCATTCTGCATGTTTATATTGAAATGATCTTAGTAGGACCATCATGTATGTAACAACCTAGGTAAGCCTACTATTTTGGTGATGATTTCTATCCTAGGAGGTTTTTTGTCTCACTGATTCATTTGTGTTTCTAGACACAAGTGATCGGCAGAGTTTGCCCCTCCAGCCTCACCCCAAAGCTAGGGTGGTTTTTGTCATTAAGATGCTAAGTGAGTCTTAATGTTTTCTATCGAGTCTTTGTAAAAGTAGTTTGAGAATAATCCTAGGTAATTGGCTAAATTATTTTATTACAAACTACTTAGTCTACTAGATCATGTTTTGAGTTGCAGAATTGGGTAGCTATTTGAGAGTCTATTGCGAATGGGTATTCTCCCTTTATGTGTCTAAATGTATTTATCTAATGTAAAGAGGGTTGGAAAAATAATTAAATCCCCTCTTAGTTAATTAATTAAATTTTCTGGCCAATTTAAATTAAAAATCCTAAGCCAGAAATTTAATTAATTTTAAGTCAGGTGAGTTAAAATTCTTCATAGGTAAAATTCGTGGGTCTTTAAAAAATAAAATTTTAAAGGTCCCAGGCCAAGGAAATATTGATGATTTCAAGAAATTTTGGACCTTCGGGCCTTGGTGGTTAAGTCAAAGTCAAATTTTGGGGTAACTAACTCAAAAATATTATTTTTGAGTTAAATAAAATGGAATTAAATGATAAATTCGAATTTCCTCAAAATTATAATTTTGATGGTCCACATTAAAAGATAATTAAATATTTTTCGACGGTCGAGATTATTTTGACATGGATCAATCGAACTAGCTGTTGGAGATTTTATCTTATAATTTAGAGGTCTTTGTATGTCATTTGCATCTGATCTTTGGATCGTTCACTTGTTCTTAGAAGCTCTTGTAATTTTTTGATCAATAAAGCATAGAAACTTTGGGGTTACAAACATTGGTGTTCCTTTTCCAGATTTATGTGGTGATATTGTCTCGAAACTCTGCTACTTTTATTGGCATTTGATGGTTGATGGCCTTTATGGATTGATCTGCATACGGGTATCTTGTGCAATTTTCTGGGTTTTCTTAAATTGCATTTTGATTTGACAGAAATATTAGTTGTCTATATTTCTGAAAGGTCTCATGGCTATTTTTTAAATCTCTATCAATCTAAAATTCAGATCTAAGTGTGCAGAGATCATTATTCAAAATTTGAGCGTTTGGGGAAATCTTCAGTTAGATCAGTTGACTCTCAGATTTCAGAAAATCTGGAAAAGGCCATTGTTTCCTAATTTCTAAGGTTATCTTACGGAATATTTTTTGCAGGGTCTTTCTAGAGCTTATGCCTAAATAAAAAAAAATTATCTTAATTTTTTTGAATTTAAAGTTAGATCTGGCTAGTAAAAGTCTTAGATCTTCAGATCTGGGAGTGAAGTCAGACTTATGCTCCTTAGATCTAACACTTTTGCAACTCTTGTACATATATCTGTAAATATATTGTATAGATCTGTAATTTACATGTGTAGATCTGAAGTTTTGTAACATAATTTTGAATTCTAACATTTGGTTTTTAGGATTTTCTCTATTATTATACATATTGGGTATTTGGTTTTTCTTTTTTTTTTACTTGTGCAGGAATAGATCTAAAAAATCAACCAAGGAAATCTTCAAATCTGAGCGAGATCTAGACCCTGGAGGGCAAGATCTGAGTTCAATATTTGTTTACGGGAATAGATCTGAAAAATCAACCAAAGAAATTTTCAGATCTGAGCTAGATCTAGACCCTTGAGGACGTATAGGCTTTTGAGGCTATTTTTACAGGATTTTGGTCTCCAAAAATCTAATTTTCAAGCGGCAACATTATCCCAAAATTTCAAGAATTTCCAACGGTGGGATATTCAAAGCCTCGGGCTAAAGGTTTGATCTCTAAACCTTTATTTTTTGCAAATTTTATAAAAGCAAACAAATTACAAATAATTAGGTCCTAAAAACACATTTTATATGGTCAAAATTGTTTAGAATTGCAAAATCTTCACTTTCAGAATTTTTGGCCATTTGGGCATTTTTAATTTTGCCTAGATCTGACTTTAAAGCTCGCTGGAAATTACTGCATAATTGTGAAAAATCAGATCCGAACATTTCTGATGCATATCTTAAATAAGGTCTAAAAAATTTGAATTTTCAGTTTTTTTCTACAGAACTTACTATTTTTAGACATAGTGGGGATCATTTTCAGTGTTTTTAGTTTGCTGATCTGTTATCAATTTACTGCTGTTACAAACTTATCAGTTTTGAAAATTACTGAATCAAACCTTTAAATTGAAATTTTCAAGTTTTAATATATTTTTGCTATTTTTGGAAGTATTTGACAACTATTTTGGGTAGTTTTATCTTGCTGATCTGTCACTGTTTCACTGCTGAAATAAAAATATCAGAGACGAAATTTCTCTTAAGCCCTAAAAATTGATTTTTCTTCAAGTTTAACAATTTTTACTATTTTTAGTCATTTTGGGCATGGGTGCCGGTATCGTTTGTTTGCTGATCTATGGTTTAAATTACTGCTGCAATTTATATTTCAGATCTGAAATCTTGCTGAAGAATATATTCTAAGTTTGACTATAGGAGAAAATTTAATTTTTGGATTTGCATTATTTTAAGAACATCATTTAATCCATAAATTGTTTGATGAAGTGGTTTTATTAGCGTTATACTTTCATGGTATATTTGGATGAATAATTATTGAGATTTAAGTGTTAGTAAATTTCATATGTTTCAGTTGGGTTTGATGATCATTGACATCTCAATTTTGGAACGTGTTCTATCAATTAAAATTGCCTAATGTTTAATTAACTTTTGTTTGATTTACTTGAATTATTGGATGTTTATTGAATACTAATGTTTGAGAAATATTTTCAAGTAAGTGTGATCGATATCTGATTTTGCGAGCTCTATCGTGGATCTGTATATCTTTTAATCAAGTAATCTTGTGGGCATCTTCATAATTGACTCTCTCTTAAGTACTTAGTGGTTAGATCAGATTATTTATAATCTAAGTGCTTTAGGCTTTTTAACATTAACTCTTATCTTCGAAGCTTGCTTCATCTCGCTCCTTCTTCAAATCGTTTTCCTTGCATTCTACATTTTAAATTAACATTGCATAGCTCCAATTTCTTATCAAGTACTTGGTTTTAATTTTCTTAGCAGGATAATTGACTCTATAAGGCACTGGTGTCAATCTTTTCAATTCAATCGAATCATTTAATCTTGCTAGATCTTTTACAAGTATTTGGTCGTTTATTACGTTGACTGAAATGGGCGTATTGCATAGATCGAAGGACGTGAAATCTTATTGTGGGCTAATGTTATTTTAAATGATTTGAATAAGGGTTGCTTGACATTGAAATGTGTAATTCCACACGGGTTGGTTGATTAAAACAATGACAAGTTTGTTTTGAAAAAAAGGCTAAGGGCGCTCATAAAGATTGTAGGTTTTATGAAGCATGGTTTTAATCATAGGATTGACACAAGTAGAGTTTCGGCATTGAAATGAATTCGGTTGGGTATGGTTTCATTACCATAAAAATCATATGTTTGAAAGAGAAACTTCCACGTAAATGTTGGTTGGTCGACATGCATTATAAAGTCAAAATTTTGAATTGAGAGGTTTTGCATAATTCAACTTTATAAAAAGACTTTAAGGAAAGGGAGAAACCTTACATATGAGAAGAATAGAGAATTTTGGGGTTGTATTAAAAATTGAAGAAATCTTCCTTGAAGATTAATTCTTAAGCTTCCGCAAAATCTTGTGAATTTGCCCAGACGTTGGAGTTTTTATTGGGCAGTTATTGAGATGCATTTTTTGTATGGATGAGTATGGGAGAGATTCTGGGTTTTGCAGGGTTACCTGCATCATAAATCCACCCCTCGTAAATCCATCTTTCTTTCTGGCCATGGCAACATGGTATGCCCCATTACTGTTACCACAACCTCTGGTTCCCTTACCAAATGATTATCAATCTAAAATTCCCCATTTCACTGCAAATGAACCTACTACTGCCCCACAACATATAGACAAAATGAATGATGCATTTGATTACATGGAGATAGAAGATGAGACCATACATATGAGAATCTTTGCCCAAAGTTTAGGAGAAGTGAAAAAATGATTTAAAAGCCTAGCTCCTAACAACATCAATGATCTCCCTGCTTTGCATCAAACATTTATAAACAGATGGGAAATCAAAAGGAATCCTCTCCAAATCTTAGCAGAGTATAGCAGTCTTAAAAGAAATCAAGGGAAGAGTGTTCATGATTACTCCACCAGGGTTAATAGTATCTACAATGCTCTTCCACCTCACATGAAACCTCCCCAAGGCATGACCTTAGTAAGGTATCCTGAAGGTTTTGATGCTGAAATGGCCTATCAACTAAGGGAGAGAGATTACTTAACTCTAGAAGACATGCAGAAAGGCGCTGTGAGTGTAGAAGCAAACATAATTGAGAAAAGAAATAGGTTGAGATCAGAAAAAGGGTAACTTACAAAGATTACATTGTACCCTCAACCTCATCTTCTGACACCAAAATTGACAACCTAGTGAAAGTAATGGAAAAGATGCTTGAAAAGATCAACTTGAATGATAGAGTGCCACCAAGAGAACCTCAAAACAACCAAAATAGAAATAGAAATCAGAATTATAGAAGAGAAAACAATCAAGATAGGCAAAAAGAAAATGACCGACAGATTAGACCTCCCTTCCAACAAAACTATGTAGATCAATATGAGGAAGATAGGGAGATTGAAAGGTTGGGAGAAGGTCATGTAAACTTGATTGGATCAGACAGTGGGGATGATGTTTTCCTCATTGAAGAGAACAAGGTTTCTTCTTTGATCAAAATACAAACACCTATGAAGATTCTGATGATTATAGATTGGGGTTTGAAAATGCAATCATGGAGGTGCACAAACAATATGATCTTAGAAGCAAAGGGAACATAGACAATTCAAAAGACAAAAACATCAACACTGCTGTTAAGAAAAATGCAGAAAATCAGCCTAAGAAAACAATAGACAAACCCAACATTTTGGCTAAGAAACCAGATTCAAACAAAGAGAAAAGTAGCCAGCCCAATGTTGAGCAAAGCATCCCTAGCACTTTAGCTAGTGGACCTAATAAAACTGTCCCAATTACTAGTCCAAACAAAGTTCTGCAAATCAAAATTGCTGAAAGGAATTCAATTGAAAAGACAGATGCAAATATGACCAAATCATTTGTTCCTTTCAGCCTTGAGGGAGAGATTGCAAAGATAAAAATTACTATACCTCTAGCCGAACTAGTAACTCAAGAAGTGTACAAAAACCAAGTTTTGAAAGCTTTGAACTTAGGAAGTGATACTGATACCTTAAACTTGACAGATGACAAGCCTGAGTTGTTTGGTCCAGAAGTTGAAGGAAAATACCAAGAGGGAGCTGTCCCTCCCTTCTATGTTAGTTTGAATATTCATGAGAAAATTTTACACAATGCCATGTTAGACTCTGGAGCTTCACATAATCTTATGCCCAAAGTAGTAATGGAAAGCTTAGGCTTAGAAATTACTAAACCATATAAGGATTTGTATTCCTTTGATTCAAGTAGAGTCAAATGCTTGGGTTTAATCAAAGATTTATTTTTTAACTTATCTCAAATCCCTGCTAAGAGTCTAGTGATGGACATAGTTGTAGCTGACATTCCCCCAAAGTATGGCATGCTTTTGTCAAGATCATGGGGAGCCAAACTTCAGAGGAGCCTTCAAATGGACATGTCTTATGCCACCATCCCAGTTTTTAACTAAAACAGAAGGTTATACAGGGAATCCCACATGAAATACATGGTGAGCAACATAGATAAACCAAACAACTCTCCAATCTATTCCATTCAGTCAAGCTTAGATTCCTTCATTTTATACAATGAAGATGAAATCACTCAGGAAGAAAAGGAAAACCAAGAGCAAATCAGTTCACTAGAACAATCAAACCTTCCCTCAAATCAAATTCAAAACATTGAAAATCAACAACAACAAGAAAACGAAAATGAGACTGATATACTTTGGACAATAAACTTTGATTGATCTTGTAATAAAACTAGTGTAGGGGTAGGTGTATGGATTCAAAATACAAATTAGAGCTTTTCATATAAACTGGATTTTCCATGCACAAACAATATCGCTGAATACGAAGCACTTCTCCTTGGCTTACAATTGCTTAAACAATTAGAAGCCCAAAGGATATCAATCTTAGGAGATTCTGAACTTATCATAACACAAATCAAAGGAGAATACTCAGCTAGAAACCCAAGACTTAGAGAGTATCGAAATGCTGCCCTAGATTTATTAAAAACCTTTGAAAAATATGAACTCAGTTTCATTCCAAGAGCACAAAATCATCTAGCAAATGGACTTGCTTTCAATGCCAGCAACTGCCAAATACTTGAGATAAATGAACAACTTAGTGTAAAGGTGAAACGCAGGCCGGAAGTGCCTGATAATGAGGATTACTGGCAAGTGTTTGATTCTGACAAACACATAGATGATTTCTTAAAATTAGAAAATGATTTTGCCATACCAATATCAGAAACCAGCCATAAAGAAAACTGTTTGTATATTGAACAAATCCCAGAAGTTCAAATGACATATTCTGCTGATATAAATCAATATGAGAATCCTTTTGAAGCAAAATTAATTGACTGCGTAGACCAGAAAGACTTGGAAGTTTTACAGTGCAAGAATGATACAATTCGAAGGGGTCTCACACCTTTAGAACACCTTTTTGATTTAAATGATGTAGCCAAAGAACCAAGAATGGAGCCTATGGAAACAGATGTAGAAGAACATAACATAGGCAGCCTAGCAGAACCCAAGATGATTAAACTGTCCAGCACTCTCCCAACTCACATAAAATTGCAATACATAGAGCTGTTCAAAGAATATAAAGATGTGTTTGCTTGGGAGTACAAAGATCTGAAATCTTATGATACTAGCATCATTCAGCACAAAATTCCCCTCAAGGAAAATCAGAAACCTTTCAAACAAAAACTAAGGAGAATAAACCCTGTTTTACTGCCTTTAGTTAAGAAAGAAATTGAAAAAATGTATGATGCTGGGATTATAGCACCCATTAGATATTCAAAGTGGGTGTCAAACTTAGTTTCTGTTAGGAAGAAAACAAGAGAAATTAGGCTTTGTATTGATTTCAGAAATCTAAATAGAGCCTCCCTAAAGGACAACTACTCTTTACCCAAGATGGACCATATACTTCAAAGGGTAGTTGGGTCAAAAAGAATATCACTGTTGGATGGATTCTCGGGTTACAATCAGGTGTTAGTGCTCTCAAGTGATCAACTCAAAACTACTTTTACTACACCTTGGGGCACCTTTATGTATGTCAAAATGCCATTTGGTTTGATGAATGCAGGGGCCACTTTCCAAAGGGCCATGGACATAGCCTTCTCTGAAGGTATTGGCTATTTTATAATCATTTACCTTGATGACATAACTGTTTTCTCAAAAACTGATGAAGAACATTTGATTCATTTGAGAAAAGTTTTTGAGAAGTGTAGGAAATTTGGCTTATCTTTGAATCCCAAGAAGACACTCTTTGGTCTCCAAGAAGGTAAACTTCTTGGTCATATAATTTCAGAAGAGGGAATCAAAATAGACCCTAAAAGGATAGATGGTATATTGCAAATTAACCATCCACGAAGCCTCAAAGAATTACAATCTTTCATTGGGAAGATTAATTTTTTGAGGAGGTTTATCCCCAACTTTGCTGAGTTATTAAAAAACATTACAAACATGCTTAACAAAGAGGTAGGTGTGAAATGGACTTTACAAGCTAAACAATCATTTGAACAAGTTAAACAAGCTCTCACTCAAACACCAGTCTTGATTAGTCCAAATTTCACTAAAGACTTTTATATATTTTCTTTTGCATCTGAGCATACAATAGCTGCAGTATTACTTCAAAAGAATGACTTGGGGCAAGAACAACCAATATCCTTCTTTAGTAGGGCCTGTTGTCGCACAGATTGTCCAGGCACCGCGACAATGACTCAGATTGGGGGCTGTCACTCTTATCTCCAATCTCTCTATTTACGCTGTCTTCTTGCAAGCTAAGGGAGGTAGACCCTATTATAAATGAGGATGATAAGTCCAGGAGACACAGCTAAAACATCAAATACTTGATAGAAATGAACGAGATTCCACAGATCTAAATTAGATTTCACGTTTAAGACCAGTGCCTTATGGAGTCAAACAAGATCCCGTTATGCAATTATAAACAAGTAAGTGACGATTAACCGCTGCTTATTAAAACACGATTGCTCACAATGATATTTAATTGAAAATGCCACAACCATGAATAATAATAACATGAGAATGCCAGATTTCCAAAAAATAAGATATTCCAATTATAACCCAGTTCGACAATCAAAATGTTCTATAGTCAAACTTTAGATAAAAATAAAATTAGCACATTTGACTATTGAAATTTTGAAATTTTTTTATATTTTTGTATTTTCTATTTTTTAGGATTTTTTTTATTTTTTATTTTTTATTATTTTTTATTTTATAAATCTAAAACAAATAAAAAATCTAAATCTAAACTCTAAATAAAACTAAAGTTAAAATTAAATTCTAAAACTAACACTAAAACAAACTAAAATTAAACTCTAAAGTTAAAATAAATTAAAACTAAGTTAAATTTAAACCTAGACTAAATTAAAACTAAAACTAACAATTAAAACATCAAAATCGAATTACCACTAAATGCTAACCCAAAAAAATGAAACTGCACTAATTTTATTTTTTTAAACGCATATACATATGAATTTAACAAACGCTAAAGTTGAATTTAAATGAAAACGAAAAATCTGAAGGGAATTTGATCAACGAAAAATCGTATGTGTTAGCTTTGCTTGCGTTTTGTCGTTTTGTGCAGATCGATAGGAGAAACGGAGGTGTGGCTCGAGGGCGGATTGCTACAGATGGAGAATCGACGTTGAATGCAGTGCAGAGCTGAGGTTTGGACGCAGATGGAGCAGACGTTTGAATGCAGGTCGAGGAGGGATGAAGGAATTTCGAATGGCAAAAAGAAAACGGTAGCAGGGAAGGAGAAGGATGCAGTTCGATGAGTGCTGGGCTAAGGAGAAAACGACTAGACGGCAGGAGAAAGGACGCAGCGTGAAGCTGACGTGAGGAGCAGATCAAAAGGAATAGACAGCGTTTAGAGCCCAAACCCAGTACATGCTAATACGTTAACCTCAGAGCTTACAATTTCTTCCGTCAAAATCTGATTTCAATGCTCCTTTAATCATATGATATTTAGATTTTGCCCACAGTAGCAGTTTGAGGCCAGATTTGGCCCTTGGAGGCTAGATCTGCTTCAGATCTTAAAAAAAAAATTCTGATTTAAGCCCTTAACCTGCAAAAGACAGCCAGATCTGAAGATATACACAACATGAAACAATTAAACCCTCACAATCCTAAAAAATTTACAAATTTACAACTAATTTACAGATTTAAAACCCTCATGGTCAGATTTGAAACATTTTAGCACAATTTTCAGAGATTTAAAGTTTTAGTGAGAGGCACAAGCCTTTGAAACCCTGCAAAATCACAAATATCGTAAGATAGACTCGGAATTTAACAAATAAAGAGCTTATCAGATTTATGTTTATTGGGAGTCGGCTGGTCCAACCGAAGACTTCCCAAACGCCCAATCTAAAAAAAAAATTTCTCTGCACACTTAGATCTGAATCTTAGATCGATAGAGATTTAAGAAAACAACATGAGACCTTTGCAGAAAAATCAGAATGTTATTTTATAAACCCAGAAAACTGCACAAGATACCTGTATGCAGATTAATCCATGAAGGCCATCAACCATAAAATACAAGAAACAAAGTAGCAGAGTTTAGAGACAATTCACCACATAGATTTGAGAAGGAACATCCAGATTTGTAACCCCAAAGTCTTTATGCTTTATTCCCCAAAAGTTTACAAGAGCTTCTAAGAGCAAGTGCATGATCCTGAGATCGGATGACTCAAGAATGAGAAAGACCTCTAAATTTATAGGACAAGATCTCTAACGGCTAGTTTGGATGATCCTCGTCAAAATAATCTCAACCGTCCAAAAGATTTGATCATCTTTTAATCCGGAGCGTTGAAATTAAAATTTTGGGGAAAAAACGAATTTATCACTTAATTCAATTTTAATTAACTCAAAAATATTATTTTTGAGTTAATTACCCCAAAATTTTGACTTTGACTTAACCACCAAGGCCCAAGGGTCCAATATTTCTTAAAATTCGCAATATTCCCTTGGCCTGGGGCTTTCAAAATCATTTTCCAAGGACCCACAAATTTTTCCTTTAAAGATTTAATCCTAATTTAGGACCCTAAATTAATTAAATTTATGGTTTAAGATTTTATTAATTAATTGACCAGAAAATTTAATTAATTGACTGAGAGGGGATTATAATTATTTTTCCAACCCTCTTTTACATGAGATAATACATTTACATACATGAAGGGGGAATACCCATTCGTATAGACCCTCAAATAAATACCCAGTTCTGCGACTCAAAATATGATCTAGTAGACCAAGTAGCTCAAACTAATTTTACAAGGACTTGATAGAAAACACTAGGACTCACTTAGCACGCTGATGACAAAATCCACCCTAGCTTTGGGGTGAAGCTAGAGGGAAAAACACTGCCGTTCACTTTCGTGAATCAGTGAGACAAAAAACCTCCTAGGATGGAAATCATCAACAACATACTAGGCTTACCTAGGTTGTTACATACATTGACGGGGTTACTTAGATCATTTACATCATAGCATGCAGAATGCGTTTACATCATTTGCAAAACTGTTGACTGATGACTGATGCTGGAATTTGAATGGCGCAACCACGTCGAACATGAAGAATCCCATTTGAAAAAATAGGGGTGTACTGCTATGGGGTAGTTGACAAAGTGAGGTCAACATCTGGCTCTACTTGGGGACACGTTGCTTCATTGAAAGAATGTGAGAATCCAGAATCTGCATCCAAGCAACACACAAGATTACATAAGTAGCGTCCATCCAAATATCATATAACGTTAAGCTCATGAAAAATAGAAACTCTTCTTTTATTTATTATTCTACTTAACATGAACAGTAAATCTACTCTAACTGCAAAATGAAATGCTAAAAAAAACAAAGTGCAAGGTTAGAGATACAATACAGAGGATGCCCTGTGGCATCAGATGTGCTCAATATAGTGTATACTGAGCATTTGCCTGCTTTCAGGCAAGTCTGTTGGCTGCTTTTCAGATGTGCCATGTCCAATCTTGCATAATGTAGGACTCTGTCTTATCCGAATATCAAGCTGCTCTCGACCATCAGACGAATCAAACCACTTACTTCTTCTTTTCTACTTCTTTCTCTTATTCTGAGTGGGTTGTGATGTTAGCAATGAGACCACTGTAGATTTCTTGTCCTCATCTTGAAGATTTTTGTACACAATATTTGAAGAACCCGGCGCATGACCAGTGTTATTCTGGATATACTTTGTCAATGGTGACACATAAGCTTGGTCTTTCTCAACATTCTTTGAAACCATAGTTAAGTTCTCTGTGTGATGAGACGGGAATGGCTTTAGCAGACAAGAAGTCTTATGATCTGTTGATGAATCTTCATAATTAAATTTCGGTTGAAATATTTGTAATTCTTCCATTTTTTCCAATTTCTTTTGTATGGAACTCATCTCCCTGGCATGCCTTACTATTAATTTCGTCTGATTTGCCTCCATATTTTTTATTTCCAACAAGTGATTTTCCTTCATGGCAGTGATTTCCTGGGTGTGTCTTGCCTCCATTGCAATCATATGATTTTGTAGAATGGACATTTGATTAGAATGATTAACTTCCATTATCTTTAACCTGTTTTCCATGACATTTATTTCCTGTGCATGACTTTCTTCCATGGAAGTTATCTTATTTTGAAGACTGATTTGGTTAGATTCCATGTTTTGAATTATTTGCATATGATTGAGTTGCACATCCTTAATCATCTGAGCTGGTTCCTTAACCTGAATTTCATGATCTTTTATATGCATGTGATTGTCCTTACCAACAACATTAATTTGATGACTTGACCTTGCCATTCTACTAGCTATGATCCTTTTGACAATGGGACAAGTAGCCTCTTCATGAAGATCATTACAGGCTCTACAATAAGGAGGAACTTCATCAACAAGATTAGTAGTTTCAAGCAGATTGGTCGGTTTCTGCTCATAAGATAGGCCTCTTTTCTGCAAAGCATTATTATTTCTAGGTTGGGGATTCTGCATTTGAGCCCTTTCCATTTGGACCAACCTAGCCTGTAAGACACTTATTTCCTTAGCATGATTAAGCTCCATGCTTTCAAGTTTCTTAGCATGATTAAGCTCCATGCTTTCAAGCTTTTGCATTAACCTTTTCATAGGGTCATCATCATCTTCTTCAATTTCTTTTTCCTTAGATTCTGTCAAAGACCTATCAAAATCTAGAGTTTTGGACATTCCAGATGCTTTCTTATCCTTTTCAATCTCCTCAGCTAAAGATTGACAAGCCTTATAATTTGCAGTTTTAGCCCGCCTTAACTCATATGAAGTATCAGAATCAAAAGCATCAATGTAAAAATTCAGAAGAGATCCATTAGGAGGTTTATGAGTTTGAGATATTTCTCTAAGAATACCATTAAATCTCCTATTAAATTCTTCAGTTGTTTCATTCTCTTTCTTTTTTATGGTACTGATCTCTCTTACCAAATGCCGATCTTCCCTTTTATCACCATACTTTTCCTTAAAGGCAGCTACAATTGATTCAAAAGTATCAAATGAATTATCAGGTTTTTCCATGAACCATTCAGCAACATCCTCACCAAAAGTAAGAACAAAAGTTTTCATCTTTACATCATCAAAATTATTATTTGCAACTGCAATTCTATTCCACCAGTTAGTAAAAGCAAACAAATGAGATTTAACACTAACTGCATCATTTCCTTGAAAAGAAGGTAATTTATCCATTTGAGGGAGATCATCGGGATAACCCTGAATATTAGCAAAATTACATGGGGCAAAAACATCCATGATATTGTTTTTAGGACTTTAGAAATAGATCCGTGTTCAAGAATAATCAAAAGGTCCTCAAGAAGCAAATTTTTTAGCAAGAATTTTTGTAAGAGATGAAAGAATTGGAGTCGCCACTTGAACATGAAACTAATTCTAAAACAGAAGAAATAATCGAGAGATAGCAGATGGATATCAGGGGGGGGTTCTTGTCTGGGAGTAAAAAGATGAATAAGTGGAGTCGCCACCCAAACAAGAAGCCAACCGAAATGTCCAGGTGCTAAAAATACGATGATGAAATGATTAGTGATATGACGAAAGATAAGACGATGAAAATATGAAGGGATGAAAGACGCCAGAAAATGTGATCCCTTGCGACAGGCTAATGAATGGCAAAAGAAGATCTGAAGATTATAAAATGTCGTTAAGACCAAGGACAGAAAAACTCTATCCCCGGCAACGGCGCCAAAAAATGTTGTCGCATAGATTGTCCAGGCACCGTGACAATGACTCAAATTGGGGGCTGTCACTCTTATCCCCAATCTCTCTATTTAAGCTGTCTCCTTGCAAGCTAAGGGAGCTAGACCCTATTATAAATGAGGATGATAAATCCAGGAGACACAGCTAAAACATCAAATACTTGATAGAGATGAACGAGATTCCACAGATCTAAATTAGATTTCACGCTTAAGACCAGTGCCTTATGGAGTCAAACAAGATCCCGTTATGCAATTATAAGCAAATAAGTGACGATTAACTGCTGCTTATTAAAACACGATTGCTCACAATGATATTTAATTGAAAATGCCACTACCATGAATAACAATAACATGAGAATGCCAGATTCCGAAAAATAAGATATTCCAATTATAACCCAGTTCGACAATCAAAATGTTCTATAGTCAAACTTTAGATAAAAATAAAATTAGCACATTTGACTATTGAAATTTTGAAATTTTTTTATATTTTTGTATTTTCTATTTTTTAGGATTTTAAAATTTTTATATTTTATATATATATATATATTTTATAAATCTAAAACAAATAAAAAATCTAAATCTAAACTCTAAATAAAACTAAAGTTAAAATTAAATTCCAAAACTAACACTAAAACAAACTAAAATTCAACTCTAAAGTTAAACTAAATTAAAACTAAGTTAAATTTAAACCTAGACTAAATTAAAACTAAAACTAACAATTAAAACATCAAAATCGAATTACCACTAAATGCTAAACCAAAAAAAATGAAACCGCACTAATTTTTTTTTTTTAAAACGCATATACATATGAATTTAACAAACGCTAAAGTCGAATTTAAATGAAAACGAAAAATCTGAAGGGAATTTGATCAACGAAAAATCGTATGTGTTAGCTTTGCTTGCGTTTTGTCGTTTTGTGCAGATCGATAGGAGAAACGGAGGTGTGGCTCGAGGGCGGATTGCTGCAGATGGAGAATCGACGTTGAATGCAGTGCAGAGTTGAGGTTTGTGGAGTGTAAAAACTCTGGTAAACTTGAATAAGTATTTATTATTAATGATGAAAGATGAGATGATTACAATGAGGGATCGCCTAGGCTTTAAATATAGCCTCAAGGTGTCCCTTGGCGAAGAGGCATGATCTTTGATCATGCCTTTTCAGTTAATAACCTAAGATAACTAAATCTAACTAATAAATAATAAAATATACATAACATTGCCCCTCTCTTAAGATGCTTTGTCCTCAAAGCATATGTAACGATGGACAATGTTGACGAACGCCTGGGTTTCTTGAGCGGCGGGCCCTTGCTTCCCACATTTTAAAAATATCGTGGAGCATATTCTCGAGTTCAACCTTTTGTTGATCTGGATAGTGAAAATATCTGATATCGACAGGGTCGGATCCTGTCTTGACTTTTGGTGACTCGTCGTGGCTCTCTTTTGAAGATAACATTTCTAACTTATGACATTGTACTGTAGATGTTGGCGCTCCTATTTGAACCATCTTCGTCATCAGAGAGGAAGATACGACTTGATTTCCTGGGGCTTGGAATCCATACAACTTGTATTTCTGCCCTTTCCACTTAAAACTTATAAACTGCTTCTGATGGTTGGCAGAATAAGTACCTAGAGTTCGTAGCCACTGAATTCCTAAGACCACATCTACTCCTCGTAATGGAACGGTGTAGAACGACGATTCTAAATGAAAGTCTTTAATCTGCAATTTGACTTTATGGCATTTTCCTACTTGTTCAATCTTCTTACCATCGGCCACCATTACCTTCATATTAGGCACGGGAAAAGCAAAGAGGTTGAGTCTTTTGGCCATGGTTGAATCTAGAAAATTGTGCGTGCTGCCTGTGTCTATGAGAACCATTACATTGTTTTTCTTAATATGTCCTCTTAACCTTAGGGTTTGAGGTTGTAATATGCCTGTCATAGCTGATAATGATACTTGCGGAATAGTTTCGCCATCCACTATTGGAGAGAACTCTAAGTTGTCTTCTAATCCTTCTATACACGAATCAGTACTGTTAGCATCGTTAGTTGCTTCACAACTGTATAGATTCTTCGCTTTTTCATTAGCACATCTGTGCTTAGGGTCCCAGTGTTCACCACAACGTTTGCACTTGCCCTCTCGCATTCTTTGTTTTTCCAAATTAGATTTTTCTTCTTCACGAAGATGAACAGGGACATATTTTGTGTCATCTACATTTTCAAATTGAGGAAACCGTCGTCTCGAATATACTTTTTCTGGTTTTGATAATCTTTCAAATTTCTTTTCAGCAGCTTTTGCTTTTTGCCTTGCTACTTCTACGGATGTAATTTCATGTAGTTCTAGCTCTTCCTGTATGTGGATTTTAAGTCCTGAGATGTAAGACTGGATTAGACGAGATTCCGACAATCCTGGTACTCGTGTTGCCAAGGTCTCCCATTCTCGAGTGTACTCATCCACATCTCCTTTTTGGCGTAATTTGATAAACGTTGAAAAGAGTTTTTCTTCTTTTATGCCTTGAAACCTTTTGAAGAACGCATCCTTAAATTTCCTCCAACTGATAGCGAGCGTCGTCTTTTTCCACCACATATACCAATTATATGCTTCTCCTTCCATTTTCATGGAAGCATGCTTAATTTTTTCGTCATCACTAGTAATGTCATAAATCTAAAAATATTCTTCTGCCTTATTAAGCCATGCAACGCTATTTTTTTCATTACCATCAAATTTGGGTAGGTCGATCTTGGCTTTGCGCTGATATGCTAATGGTGGAACAAGAAGGGGATATTGATTAGCGAATGCATTCCAGAGCTGCTTGTTTTGAAAATCTGCATTACTATCTTCTTGATGATGTGGGGAATCGGTTTTTTCCTGATGCTCTTCTGAGTTCCCTGAATTTGCGGAATTGTTTTGTTGATTTGGTTCCCTGTTAGGAGATGTTGGGGATTGTGTCTGACTTAACTTATCTATCTTATCATTTAGCTTATTGAAGAGTTCTGTCATATTGTTCATTGCTTCTGTGGTCTCGTGATGATTTAGCCACATTTGTCTTTCTATTCGATTTGTTGTTTCATGGATTTTTTTGATGTCGTTGGAATGTCCTGCAACTGTACCTTCCAGATCGACTAATCTCCTTCCGAATTCTTTGGAATTATTATTAATTTGTTTCTCAAGATCTCCCAATTTCTTCTGGAATTCCGCCATCGACATTGACGAAGACATCGAGCGTGTATGAGGTGGGGAATATCTTTCTGCCAGTGTTCTCCTCTTTTTTTCTTTAAAATTAATTAATTAATATTTAATTATTATTATTTTTTTTTGAATTAATTAATTAATTAATAATAATTTTTTTTTAAAACTATATAGTTATTATATATATATAATTATTAATTAAAAACTATATAATATATATAATTTAATTATATAATTATTAAATGAGAATTATATATATAAATGAATTACGTAATTATAATATATATATATATATATTAATTGAACTATATATTATATATTTTATATAATTAAAAAATTGTTCCGTCACAAATGTGCCCGTTCCGTTTGGACACACTGTTTGATATGATTTTAACAAATCGATTTTTTTATTAATATATCGACGCTTAGCAGATTATAACGACCCCTGTTTCATGAATTTTTTTATAAATGCAAATTTTTAAACGCAAATTCCGCACCACGTTGACAAATGGTTGACTGTAGGTGGTGAATCCGTCCGCTTAACCTGTGGCTCTTGAATGCAGAGAATCTCAGACCGGTCAGCGGGTTATTATATGCGGTTATGATATATATCGATTTTAATACCCGAAACTTGGTCTGCGGCAGACGGCGGCTGAAGAATCAATTTTAATTCCCGAACTTGTATTTAAAACGTTCGCTGTTTGACCGACTCAGCAAACGTAATTCTTGCTGTCACACTGTTTCACGGACTTTGCGGAGATATGTTGTCTGCAGCGGCTTCTAAATATCGATTTAATACCTCTTACTTCTAAATTTGTTTATATATATATTATAATCTTTAACTATGACTATAATAAACCATTCGTTTACCAATTGTATACCCAATCGAATGTACACGTCTTATCGGATCCGTCTTATGTCAACGTGATCGTAAGTATGAAGTTGGAGTGGAAGACGCGGGGAAAATAGAATGACGGCGGAATGTGGGATGGTTGGCGGAGTCGGGTGGAACAGGCGGCGGAGTTAGGAGCCGCAGGACGTGGAAGGGAGGGAGCCGGAGGATAGAACCTGTGCTGGCGTCTTTTTTTTTTTTTTAAACTTTATAAACAGAACCTGTGCTGGCGTTTTCAATTGCTTGTAGCGGATGGTATGGGAGACCGGCAGGGCTTGACAGCTAGTAGGGTGGCGTGAGGATGTTGGCGGTGTGCAGGGAACCAATGTGCAGATACAAGCAGATCAGTGAGGTATCGAACCTCTGAACCAAATTGAATGCAGAGTTGCAGAACACGTACAGATTGCAAAATTCAAAATTCTGAAATGGCTGCTGAACAGTTCGGCAAACAATTTTGTACTTAAAAAAAATTCTGAAATTTCCTTCGAAATTCTTTAACCTGGTGATCACACAGATCCAGAAGAGCGATGGCTCCGATACCAATGGAGTGTAAAAACTCTGGTAAACTTGATAAATATATATTATTAATGATGAAGATAAGAGATAAGAGATGATTACAATGAGGGATCGCCTAGGCTTTAAATATAGCCTCAAGGTGTCCCTTGGCGAAGAGGCATGATCTTTGATCATGCCTTTTCAGTTAATAACCTAAGATAACTAAATCTAACTAATAAATAATAAAATATACATAACAGTTTGGACGCAGATGGAGCAGACGTTTGAATGCAGGTCGAGGAGGGATGAAGGAATTTCGAATGGCAAAAAGAAAACGACAGCAGGGAAGGAGAAGGATGCAGTTCGATGAGTGCTGGGCTAAGGAGAAAACGGCTAGACGGCAGGAGAAAGGGACGCAGCGTGAAGCTGATGTGAGGAGCAGATCGAAAGGAATAGACAGCGTTCAGAGCCCAAACCCAGTACATGCTAATACGTTAACCTCAGAGCTTACAATTTCTTCTGTCAAAATCTGATTTCAATGCTCCTTTAATCATATGATATTTAGATTTTGCCCACAGTAGCAGTTTGAGGCCAGATTTGGCCCTTGGAGGCTAGATCTGCTTCAGATCTTAAAAAAAAAATTCTGATTTAAGCGCTTAACCTGCAAAAGACAGCCAGATCTGAAGATATACACACCAAGAAACGATTAAAACCCTTACAGTCCTAAAAAAATTACAAATTTACAACTAATTTACAAATTTAAAACCCTCATGGTCAGATCCGAATCCATTTTAGCACAATTTTCAGAGATTTAAAGTTTTAGTGAGAGGCACAAGCCTTCGAAACCCTGTAAAATCACAAATATCGTAAGATAGACCCGGAATTTAACAAATAAAGAGCTTATCAGATTTATGTTTATTGGGAGTCGGCTGGTCCAACCGAAGACTTCCCCAGACGCCCAATCTTAAAAAAAAATTTCCCTGCACACTTAGATCTGAATCTTAGATCGATAGAGATTTAAGAAAACAACATGAGACCTTTGCAGAAAAATCAGAATGTTATTTTATAAACCCAGAAAACTGCACAAGATACCTGTATGCAGATTAATCCATGAAGGCCATCAACCATAAAATACAAGAAACAAAGTAGCAAAGTTTAGAGACAATTCACCACATAGATCTGAGAAGGAACATCCAGATTTGTAACCCCAAAGTCTTTATGCTTTATTCCTCAAAAGTTTACAAGAGCTTCTAAGAGCAAGTGCACGATCCTGAGATCGGATGACTCAAGAATGAGAAAGACCTCTAAATTTATAGGACAAGATCTCTAACGGCTAGTTTGGATAATCCTCGTCAAAATAATCTCAACCGTCCAAAAGATTTAATTATCTTTTAATCCGGAGCGTTGAAATTAAAATTTTGGGGAAAAACGAATTTATCACTTAATTCAATTTTAATTAACTCAAAAATATTATTTTTGAGTTTGACCTTGAATTAACCACCAAGGCCCAAGGGTCCCAATATTTCTTAAAATTCTCAATATTCCCTTGGCCTGGGGCTGTCAAAATCATTTTCCAAGGACCTACAAATTTTGCCTTTAAAGATTTAATCCTAATTTAGGACCCTAAATTAATTAAATTTCTGGTTTAGGATTTTATTAATTAATTGACCAGAAAATTTAATTAATTGACTAAGAGGGGATTATAATTATTTTTCCAACCCTCTTTTACATGAGATAATACATTTACATACATGAAGGGGGAATACCCATTCGTATAGACCCTCAAATAAATACCCAGTTCTGCGACTCAAAATATGATCTAGTAGACCAAGTAGCTCAAACTACTTTTACAAGGACTCGATAGAAAACACTAGGACTCACTTAGCACGCTGATGACAAAATACACTCTAGCTTTGGGGTGAGGCTGGAGGGAAAAACTCTGCCGATCACTTTCGTGAATCAGTGAGACAAAAAACCTCCTAGGATGGAAATCATCAACAACATACTAGGCTTACCTAGGTTGTTACACACATTGACGGGGTTACTTAGATCATTTACATCATAACATGCAGAAGGGTTTTACATCATTTGCAAAACTGTCGACTGATGACTGATGCTGGAATTTGAATGGCGCAACCACGTCGAACATGAAAAATCCCATTTGAAAAAATGGGGGTGTACTGCTATGGGGTAGTTGACAAAGTGAGGTCAACAGGGCCTTAAGAGATGCTCCTCTCAAATATAACATCATGGAGAAGCAAGCCTTAGCATTAGTGAAAGCATTAAAAGACTTTAGAGTTTATATTTTACACTCTCACATAATTGTTTTTGTTCCACATACTGTTGTCAAGGACATTCTAAGTCAAGACCCTGATGGTAAAAGGGGAAAATGGATTGTAACCATTCTTGAATATGACTTAGAAATTAGGCCCACCAAACTAGTTAAAGGGCAACGATTAGCAAAACTTATGGCTAAGTCTAACTTCCAAGCACTAGATATGAACATGGTAGATGTGTTGGAAGAAATAGAAGAATCCACTGCTCCTTTTATTGAAGAAACATTTCTGAATTCTCCTTAGTATGCTGACATTATTTATGTGCTTTTATATTTGAATGCCCCTCCTTCTGTCTAAAACTAAAGCTAGATTTTTGAAGCAAAAAGCTTTGAGTTATTGCATCTTAGATGGGATATTATATTGGAAAAATGCTGTTGGAATTTTGCCTAAATGTTTACTTGAAGATGATGCAGGAAAAATCATGCATGAGTTGCATGAAGGAGAATGTGGAGGACACTTCTACTGGAAGACCACAGCAAACAAAATCCTTAGATCTGGTCACTATTGGCCCACCCTTTTCCTAGATATTCAGAAGTTAGTCATGTCTTGCCATAAGTGTCAAATTTTTGATGGCAAAAGAAAAATCCTTCTCTTACCTTTACATCCTATCAATGTTGAGACACCCTTTCAACCAGTGTTGCGAACATCTCGAAAACATCTCGATTTTATCTCAAAATCACGATTTTTTGGCCTAGCCGACGTTTGCTGATTTTTAAAGATATTTTTATGGTATCTTAACTTTTCCGATGTTTGCCGATTTTTTACCAATATTTTCCTGATTTTTACGATTTTTTGGTTTTCCGGACCCTTGCCGATTTTATCCCGATGCCGATGTTCGCAACATTACTTTCAATAATGGGGCTTGGACTTCATTGAGGAAATTCACCCATCTTCCTCAGCCCAACATAAGTGGATCCTCACTGCCACTGACTACTTTACCAAATGGATAGAAGCTATACTCTCTAGGAATGCTACTGACTCCGTCATTATCAAGTTCCTTGAAACAAATATCCTATCTAGATTTGGTTGTCCTAGAAAAATCATAACAGATAATGCTGCTGCATTTAAATCTAAAAGAATGGTTGATTTTTGTCACAAATACCACATTACCTTGGGCCACTCTACTGCCTACAATCTCCAAGGAAATGGATTAGCTGAATCTTCCAACAAGAGCCTCATCAATGTCATCAAGAAGCTGTTGGAGCAGAATCAGAAGTCATGGCACAGTAAGCTGGTTCATGCCTTATGGGCTGATAGATTAACTACAAAAAAGTCAATAAATATGTCCCCCTATCAGCTGGTCGATGGCATGGATGCAATGTTCCCAACATCATTAAGAGTTCCAGTCATGAAACTCCTCCAAGAAGTATAGATTGAAGAGAATGATATGCAGAGAAGAATCAACCAAACAATTCATTTACAGCAGACTAGAGAAGAAGTCTATAAAAGAACACAGTTAGTCCAAGAAAATATCAAGAAGCTATTTGACAAAAAGACTAAGGCAAACAATTTCCAAGTTGGAAATGTTGTTCTTAAATGGGATTCAAGAAGAGAAGAGAAGGGAAAACATGACAAGTTTGAGAACTTGTGGAAAGGGCCCTATATTGTTAATGTTGAGAGGGGTCACAATGCATTTTTCTTGAAAGAATTGAATGGAGAAGATCTGTATGGAGGTCCTGTCAATGGCAGGATGCTAAAGCATTACTTTTGCCAAGAGTCATGAGTTTCAAAGCATTTTATTTTTCATTATAAATATCATAGTCTGAACATTGCATTCAAAGTTAGAAAAATAAAAATACAAAAACAATAGAAAGAGAAAAGAGGGCAAATTGTAAAACAAGAAAGGTACAACCCCATACCAAAAAGAGAGACAAAATCTGAAAGTGTGCAAGCTCAAATGCCACTCCTAAAAACACACTTCTAGTTAGTCATACAGTTTAATCATGAATAATTAGCTTTTCAATTTACCGCTGATAGGTTAGTGAATTAGATCAGCCAAACAGCATAATCTTGGCTTATCAGTAAGGTAGATTAGGTTAGAAGAAAGAAGGTTCAAACTTCAAACATGCTCAAATCTTGAACCTTCGATATTGAAAGAGACTTGGTTCTAATATACTCAAAACTTGAACCAAAAAGAAAGAAAAGACAGCTCAAACAAATTCAAAAATAGAGCTGAAAAGATGGTGAAGGATGTTTTTAATTTTCAGATCTTAAGCCTTCTTATTTTGTTTTAAATTTTCTGCAAATAATAATCTATGTGCAGCTTGTTTTTATGTCATAGATCACAGCAAGTCAAAAAGCTTAATCTTGGCTTCACTGTTTTTAAATTTTTGTCTTAGAAATTAGAGAATAAAAGTCTGTCAGACAGTCTAATTCTGACAGACAGTAGTTAGGTAGAGAAGCTTATGAACTCAACTACTTAATCTGAGTTCATGGAGAAATAAGAGTAGACTTAGATTAGTTTTTTTTGTTTTTCAAAAGAATAAAATTTTATTGAAGAGAATTTGCCAGTCTAAATGCACTCTGAAAAGAAGAAAAAATGTTAGGATCATTAGAAATGGGTAGGTAGACATGTTGTTTTGACCCAATTCCATTGTTTTTAATTGCTGCAGAGTTCATCAAAAAAGAAAGGTTGCTGCCCAATGGATTAAGGCACTGGTTTAATGAAAGCCAGAGATTCGCAGCTGAGGTTCTAGACACCTAAAGAACCAGCTGTCTTCCCCAAGTGGAGCCACTGTTAGCCATTGATAAATTTTGTTATACCAAAAAGTGGCTAATTTTGTTCTTCAAAACTTCAAAAAATAATTTCCCTTTGAAAACTTATCATCTTTGAAGTTTTTTATGAAGATAACTGTCCTTAAGTTGAATCTTTACTGCTGTTTCCCTCATAAACCTGAAAAAATCTGCTGTTTGCAAGGAGAAAGACTGCTCAAGAAACCCGTTTTTCCCTTCATTTTACCCCTCCTTCCATCCATTAATAACACCATTTTCATCCCCTTTTTATTCACAAAATTCCTCCTTTTCCCTCATTTTCCTTCATTCTCTTCATAATTTCTCTTTGATAAGGTTTAAAACTCCTTTTTTAACCTTATCGGAACCCTCAAAACCTCTGAAAAACCCTCATTTTGGCCTAAAAACCTTCATTTTTATATAAGGCCTTAAGCCTCTTTTCGGCTTTAGCCCCATGCCCCTTTTCCGCATAAAACTTGGAGCCACGACCAAGCGCTAAGGCCTAATCGCAAATCGCAAATCGCAAATCGGAGCTTTCTATAAACGTTTTTTCCTTTGTTCTTTCAAAAATCTCTGATGCGATGAGTTTTCTCCCTTCGGCCCTAGATCCAATCTCTGCCGTCGATCTTTATAAATCCAACGGCCAGCTCTAAAGTCGCATCCCGCCCATAACCTTCCCCCATTACCCCTCCGATTGAATATTGACCGTCGATCTACTCCAAGATCTGACAGCTGGCGCTTAATCGCATCGCGCAAAATCTAAAGTGCCATCCCTTTGCCCCCTCCGATTTTGCGATCTCCGATCCAATCTCGACCGTTCGTTCCCGTAGATTCAACGACTGAGATATATTTGCGTTCCGCCATAGCCCTCCGACCATTGCACCTGCCGATTAAATCTCCATTGTTGATCATCCCTCCGATCCGACGGTCAATACGCAATCGCATCGGAACTTTTCACTTTCCCCCTTCCGCGATGCAATCTCCGATTAAATCTGGACCGTCCATTCCAAAAATCTAACGGTCCAGATCAAGCCCGACCTTTCTTTGTTATTCTACAAGCCCGACAGTTTAAAACTTTTCGGTAAAGATCCACCGTTGATCTTTGCAGATCAGCAATCCTCATTTAATCCGCTGATCTCCTCCTCCGTACTCCCAGTCCCACCACCAACGCCTTCTTTTCCCCTCATTTTCACTGTTTTCCTATGTATTTGCCTATATATAAAGTTTTACATTTTTACATTGGAAACCATGTTAAGCACATAAATCAGTTTAAACCTTGGTTTTTATAAAGTATTGCACCTTTCTCCACCATGGGTCCCACATTCTCTTTACCCCGCAGCGTTTCATCCATCGCGCTCAACCCGCGCCTTTGGATCTTCTAACCATCATCCAAAGGCCCAAATTGCATATTGCGTAATTTTACTCTCGAATGTTAACACCAAGAAATTACGCGATATGGGTGGTATTGAAAGGACAGGTGTCAAGCGCAAACCTATATCGCGTTCTTCTCGGAATATCTTGAAACCACCTTAGAGCTGCGCGAAAACCGCTGCCGGTTTTCCGCCAAACCACCTTTCCCCATTACATTGCATCTGCTTATTTAATCTCAACCGTTGGATGCCCTAATCTAATGGTCCTCGTTCAAAATTATGCCCAAACTCCATTTAAACCCTTTTTCGCCTCCGATAAAGGTTTCCTTCCCTTTGTATTACATTTTCTTCCATTTTATTATAATGTTACCCCCTCTGCATTATAAAATTCCCGATTGATCTCAGCCGTTGATAAATCTAGATTAACGGCTCGGACTTCATCTGATCCTCATTTTCATCCGACCGTCTCTCCATCAACCCATCGAGCAATCTTGATCGTTGATTTATCTGGATCAACGGCCATGGTTTCTTCTCGCACTTAGTGCTGTCTAAACCTATCCCTCACGGATTTTTCTTAACTTTTCTCGTTTTTTGCAGGCTATAAAGGTTTTTCCACTGTTTTTAACTGAAACAAAAGGCCAGAGATGACGATCCCCCAGGCCACTATCAATGAAGGAAATGAATATACAGGGTTCGAACAACAATTTTAACCATGACTCATGAACATTGGTAATATTATAAAAACCCTTCGTGCACCTGCAACACAGCAAAAACACAGTCAGAGTCCATTTATTAAAGAAAATCAGCATTGAAGACAGGAGACCAAAAGAGTATCAGGTTTTAAAGGTTTAAATCAGAGTTTTTAAAAGGATTAAGGCATAAACTTGGAAAATCAAATCCTTGGTCTACAATGAGCAGAGTATGAAGACTGGAAGATAAAAATTAAGCCTAATCAGGCCTAAAACACAGATCAAAGACAGATTAAAGGTGTTTTAGGAAAAAACAAAGGAAAATATCAGTCCAAGGACACCTCAGAGCCGCATCAAAGAGGCTAATTGAATCCTCTCCAGCTACCAAAAGCCACCTGCAGCCTCAATAAATCAAAAAGAAGGTCTGGTTATTGCCAGAATAGAAGATATTTGTCTAAAGACAACTGAATAGTTATTTCAAACAAAAGAAGATATTTTAAACTGTCAGTGAAGTTATTGTAAAGGATAAATAGGCCTCGAAGTCAATCTTTTTACCCATTGAGCCTTAAAAAGCATAAACAGAGTTGTAATTCGATGCATTCCTGCCTTATACCTTGCATGGTTTTCAAGGCTAGGAGTTGCATTTAGTGTAGAATTTATTACACTTCAATCCTAAAACTCTTCCACCTCCTCATTTCTTTTATAAATACTTTTGAAGAAGATGAGATACGGGTTGATTGTTCACTAGTTGTAATACTGAAACTCTCTGAAATAATACATAGTCTGTCCGAAGTTGAGGAAGAAATTGAAGTCTTGGAAGCTTGATGATGTTGAAACACGCTTGTTATTGAGAAGGCTCTATCATTGGATCCATGAGCTTGGCTGTTGGTGAAGTATTTTGAACTGTTTAATGTTTTCTCCTGTTTTCATTTTGTTCCATAAATGCTTACTACAATAGGATGAAAGTTTTGGGCTAAGAAATGACTCCTAGAAGCACTTTAGACCTGTTCATCCTTCACTGTTTTATGTTTTCTTCTACTGAGGTATTTTAGAGTCTTCAATCTCTCTCTTTAGTCCTCATACTTGTTTATTTCTCTAATAGTTCAAATAGTTGGTTTCAGCATGATTTATGGTTCTCCCTGCTTGTCTGCTGCCACTTGAAAACTGTTTTTGAAGTTTCCCTTTGAAGTACCATTGTTTATAGTTAGCCAAGGAGGTCTGTTCTGATCATGCCCCTTGTCCTTGCTTGAACAATTGTTTTAGAGGTCTTTATAGTTGTGATCATAGATGTTTTAGGTGCTCCCTCTTCTATGACTGCAATTATCAGTGAATCTTTTATGTTTTCTAAGTCATTTGAAATAAAATCTTTGAGGAAATAGGATGTGCTCCCGAATCTTAGATTTCATTTTGAAAGTTGTCTTGAAGTCATTATTTGCTTAAAGTGTGTTTGTAGAATTTATGGTTAGCCCTGTCTATCAAATATTTCTTTATTGTTCAAGTTATGTTTTCAAGTTCCCTTTGTTGAGAATTCAATTTCTCTTTCTAAATCATTGATGTCCATCTCATTCACAAAACCAAAGGATCCTGTGGCCAAGTTAGATTTGCCCTTTGATACCCCATCTCCATTGATGAGTTTGTCATAAACCCTTCTTGACTCCATTGCCCAATGAATCTAACATTTCTCCTTTCTAGCTATCTTTCCTAGACCTTTCATGTTCTGCTATGCCATTCAACCAAACAAACAAACAAACAATTGCACTTAATAACTAGTCTAAAACCAATACTCAAAGCACACAAGGTAAACCTTTGCAAAACAAATAATTTGAGAGATCCGTCTCTGAGAACAGGAGGACTAGATCCTGGAACTCTAAAGATTGGTTTTGATGTTGCCTTGTCTTTTGATTTGCCAATCTATCAAAACATAGGACACCAACACCTTCAGAAAACTCGACCTCCTGGACCCTCTATGTTAGCCTTTGCACTGCTCTGTGCAGACCCTATGACGTCAAGCCTCTAACCAGTCTTTGATGAAGTCGTTCTGTTTGTCTCTGCTGAAGAAATCGTCTCTCTGGCACTCTGGACCCTTTGCCCGGTCTCTGGACCTTGTTGTCGCACAGATTGTTCAGGGCACCGCGACAACGGCTCAGACTGGGGGCTGTCACCTTTATCCCCAATCTCTCTCTTTAAGCTGTCTCCTTGCAAGCTAAGGGAGGTGGACCCTGTTAGAAATGAGGAGGAAAAATCCAGGAGACACAGCTAAAACATCAAATACTTGATAAAATAACAGGATTTCACAGATCTAGATTAGATTTCACGTTAGAGACCAGTGCCTTATGGAGTCAAACAAGATCCCGTTATGCGATTATAAATCAGTGAATGATGACTAACTGTTGCTTATGGAAACACGATTGATCAATGATATTCAATTAAATACACCACAACCATAAATAAAAATGCCAGATGTTTGAAAGATTTCCAGATTTATGATGCTTCAATTAATTTCAATCTAGAAAATGTCTCTATATAGTCATTCTTAAGATAAAAAGCTCAATGACTATTTAAAATTTTTATATTTTTGTATTTTCTAATTTTTTAAAGATTTTTTGAAATTTTTGATTTTTTTATTATTTTTAATTTTTTTACACAAATTAAAACAAATCTAAATCTAAATAAAAGATCTAAATCCTATAGTTAGTTTTAAACTAATTAGAAGGATCTAAGCTAAAAATCAAAATCTAATTAAAACTCAAAGGTTAAAACTAAACAAGTAAAAGCTAAATTAGAATTAAATTAAATCTAAAAATATTAAATAACAAAAATTAAAATTAAACTAACACTCCAACCATTAAAAATTAAATCTACACTATTGAAATGAACTAAAATTAAATATTAAACAACAAACCTAGCAAAACAAAAAAAACAAAACGCTGAAACTAAAGGGTAACAAATAAAATACAAACTAAATTATTAAATCGAATTCAAATGAAACGAAGCCTATCGAATTAAAATTTTTGTGATGTTTAAAACCTACTCACTAAAAAAAAGACATCGATTAAATCCAAAACAACAAATACACCTACGCTAACCCAATCAAATCACAAATTTAACGCATGTACATATGTTCATTTTTTATGTGCATTTTGTATTTTTATCGTTTGCAGGTCGATGGACGGAGCAGATAGACGTGGGAGGGCTCGATGGCAGCTTGATGGCGTACAGGAATCTGAAACGTATCGTAAGGGTTCACATTCGTTTTGCTGTTTGGTGTATTGCAGACTGCAGATTGCCGTGGAAGAAATGGACGGAGTGGACAGTGTTTGCAGAAGAAAACGGCTAGGGTCGATGAAGAGAAGCAAGGAAGGTAAACGCAATGTGAGGGTAGACGTCAGGCAGAAATGGTTAACGCAGAGGAATGAGGGCGGATTAATGAAGTTGAAAGCAGCTAATAAACCCAGTATGCGTCCAGCAAATTTAAATTTTTTTTACGCAAAAAATGAGATTTTGATGTTCACGAATATCATCTGATTTGCCACCAACAACGATTTTGGGCAGATCTTGCACCAGAGTGGCGATTTTGAGGCTAGATACGGCCTTTGAAAGCAAATACGCACACAGATCTTAAAAAATTTTCGATTTGAACT
The DNA here is from genome assembly GCA_034641835.2 of Pinus albicaulis. NCBI lineage: Eukaryota > Viridiplantae > Streptophyta > Pinopsida > Pinales > Pinaceae > Pinus > Pinus albicaulis. The sequence goes on from CM076576.1 coordinate 117,056,242, forward strand.
TTGTAACTTTTACCCAACAATCAGTGAATGCGAAGACACACACCAAAAAATAATTAAACTCTCACGGATAAATTACAATTTACAACTAGTTTACAATTTAAAACCCTCATGGTCAAATTTAAAACATTTTAGCACAATTTTCAGAGATTTAAAATTTTAGTGAGAGGCACAAGCCTTCGAAACCCTGCAAAATCACAAATATCGTAAGATAGACCCGGAATTTAACAAATAAAGAGCTTATCAGATTTATGTTTATTGGGAGTCGGCTGGTCCAACCGAAGACTTCCCCAGACGCCCAATCTTTAAAAAATTTCTGCACATAAATACGACTTTACAACGATAGAGATTTAAGAAAACAACATGAGACCTTTGTAGAAAAAATCAGAATCTTATTTTATAAACCCAGAAAACTGCACAAGATACCTGTATGCAGATTAATCCATGTAGGCCATCAACCATAAAATGCAAGAAACCAAGTAGCAGAGTTTAGAGACAATTCACCACATAGATCTGAGAAGGAACATCCAGATTTGTAACCCCAAAGTCTTTGCTTTATTCCTCAAAAAAAGTTTACAAGAGCTTCTAAGAGCAAGTGCACGATCCTGAGATCGGATGACTCAATACTGACAAAGACCTCTAAATTTATAGGACTAGATCTCTAACGGCTAGTTTGGATGATCCTTGTCAAAATAATCTCAACCGTCCAAAAGATTTAATTATCTTTTAATCCGGAGCGTTGAAATTAAAATTTTGGGGAAAAAACGAATTTATCATTTAATTCAATTTTAATTAACTCAAAAATACTATTTTTGAGTTAATTACCCCATAATTTTGACTTTGACCTAACCACCAAGGCCCAAGGGTCCAATATTTCTTAAAATTCTCAATATTCCCTTGGTTTGGGGCTTTCAAAATCATTTTCCAAGGACCCACAAATTTTGCCTTTAAAGATTTAATCCTAATTTAGGACCCTAAATTAATTAAATTTCTGGTTTAGGATTTTATTAATTAATTGACCCGAAAATTTAATTAATTGACTAAGAGGGGATTATAATTATTTTTCCAACCCTCTTTTACATGAGATAATACATTTACATACATGAAGGGGGAAAACCCATTTGTATAGACCCTCAAATAAATACCCAGTTCTGCGACTCAACATATGATCTAGTAGACCAAGTAGCTCAAACTACTTTTACAAGGACTCGATAGAAACACTAGGACTCACTTAGTATGCTGATGACAAAATCCACCCTAGCTTTGGGGTGAGGCTGGAGGGAAAAACTCTGCCGATCACTTTCGTGAATCAGTGAGACGAAAAACCTCCTAGGATAGAGATCATCAACAACATACTAGGCTTACCTAGGTTGTTACATACATGGACAGTCCTACTTAGATCATTTACATCATTACATGCAGAATGGGTTTACATCATTATAAAAACTATCGAAACTGGATGATGGAATCTGAATGGTGCAACCACGTCGAACATGACGAATCCCATTTGAAAAAATGGGGGTGTACTGCTATGGGGTAGTTGACGAAGTGTGGTCAACATCTGGCTCTACTTGGGGACACATTGCTTCATCGAAGGAATGTGAGAATCCAGAATCTGCATCCAAGCAACACACAAGATTATATAAGTAGCGTCCATCCAAATATCATCATATAACATTAAGCTCATGAAAAATAGAAGCTCTTCTTTTATTTATTATTCTATTTAACATGAAATGTAAATCTACTCTAACTGCAAAATGAAATGCTGAAATAACGAGGAGTAGGGTTAGAAATACGATACAGAGGATGCCCTGTGGCATCAGATGTGCTCAATGTAATGTATGCTGAGCATTTGCCTGCTTTCAGGCAAGTCTGTAGGCTGCTTTTCAGATGTGCCATGGCCGATCTTGCATAATGTAGGACTCTGTTTTATCCAAATGTCAAGCTGCTCTCGACCATCAGACAAATCAGACCACTTACTTCTTCTTTGCTTCTTTCTCTTCTTCTGAGAGGGTTGTGATGTTAGCAACGAGACCACTGTAAACTCCTTGTCCTCATCCTGAAGATGTTTGTACAAAATATCGCAAGAGCCTGGAGCGTGACCAATGTTATTCTGGATATACTCTGTCAATGGTGAAATATAAGCTTGGTCTTTCTCAACATCCTTTGAAACCATAGTGAAATCCTCCGTGTGATGAGATGGGAATGGCTTTAGCAGACAAGAAATCTTATGACCTGTTGATGAATCTTCATAATCAAATTTCGGCTGAAACTTTTGTATATGTAATTTTTCCATTTTTTCCAACCTTTCCTGTATGGAACTCATTTCCAACAAGTGATCTTCCTTCATGGCATTCATTTCCAACAAGTGATCTTCCTTCATGGCAGTCATTTCCTGGGTGTGTCTTGCTTCCATTGCAATCATATAATTCTGTATAATGGACATCTGATTAGAATGATTAACTTCCATCATTTTTAACTTGTTTTCCATGACATTTATTTCCTGAACATGACTTTCTTCCATGGAAGTTATCTTATTTTGAAGACTGATTTGGTTAGCTTCCATGTTTTGAATTATTTGCATATGATTGGGTTGCACATCCTTAATCATTTGAGCTGGTTCCTTAACCTGACTTTCATGATCTTCTATATGCATGTGATAGTCCTTACCAACAACATTAATTTGACATCTTGCCCTTGCCATTCTACTAGCTATGATCCTTTTGATAACGGGACAAGTAGCCTCTTCATGAAGGTCATTACAGGCTCTACAATAAGGAGGAACTTCATCCACATGATTTGCAAACTCAAATTGATTTGTCGGTCTCTGCTCATAAGATAGGTCTCTTTTCTGCAAAGCACTATTATTTCTAGGTTGGGAATTCTGCGTTAACTTTTCCATTTGAACCAACCTAGCCTGTAAGACACTTATTTCTTTAGCATGCTCAGAGATCAATTTCGCTTGATTAAGCTCCATGCTTTCAAGTTTCTGCATTAACTTTTTCATAGGATCATCATCATCTTCTAGAGGTTCTTTCAACTTAGAATATGTCAAAGATCTATCAAAATCTGGAGTTTCAGATATTCCAGATGCTTTCTTATCTTTTTCAATCTCCTCAGCTAAAGATTGACAAGCCTTATAATTTGCAGTTTTAGCCCGCCTTAACTCATATGAAGTATCAAAATTAAAAGCATCAATGTAAAAATTCAGAAGAGATCCATCAGGAGGTTTATGAGTTTGAGATATTTCTCTAAGGATACCATTAAATCTCCTGTTAAATTCTTCAGTCGTTTCATTTTCTTTCTTTTTTATGGTACTGATTTCTCTTACCAAATGCCTATCTTCCCTTTTATCACCATATTTTTCCTTAAAAGCAGTTACAATGGATTCAAAAGTATTGAATGAATTATCAGGTTTTTCCATGAACCATTCAGCAACATCCTCACCAAAAGTAAGAACAAAAGTTTTCATCTTTACATCATCGAAATTATTATTTGCAACTGCAATTCTATTCCACCAATTAGTGAAAGCAAACAAATGAGATTTAACACTAACTGCATCATTTCCTTGAAAGATAGGTAATTTATCCATTTGAGGGAGATCATGGGGATAACCCTGAATATTAGCGAAATTACACGGGGCAAAAATATCCATGATATCGTTTTTAAGATTTTAGAAATAAATTTGTGTTCAAGAATAGTCAAAAGGTCCTCAAGAAACGAACTTCTCGACAGGAACTCTTGTAAGAAATGAAAGAATTGGAGTCGCCACTTGAACATGAAACTAATTCTAAAACAGAAGAAGCAATCGAGAGATAGCAGATGGATATCAGGGGGGGATTCTTGTCTGGGAGTAAAAAGATGAATAAGTGGAGTCGCCACCCAAACAAGAAGCCAACCGAAATGTCCAGGTGCTAAAGATGTGATGATGAAATGATTAGTGATATGACGAAAGATAAGACGATAAAAATATGCAGAGATGAAAGACGCCAGAAAATGTGATTCCTTGTGATAGGCTAATGAATGGCGAAAGAAGATCTGAAGATTAGAAAATGTCGTTAAGACCAAGGACAGAAAAAACTCTATCCCCGGCAACGGCGCCAAAAAATGTTGTCGCACAGATTGTTCAGGGCACCGCGACAACGGTTCAGACTGGGGGCTGTCACCTTTATCCCCAATCTCTCTCTTTAAGCTGTCTCCTTGCAAGCTAAGGGAGGTGGACCCTGTTAGAAATGAGGAGGAAAAATCCAGGAGACACAGCTAAAACATCAAATACTTGATAAAATAAACAGGATTTCACAGATCTAGATTAGATTTCACGTTAGAGACCAGTGCCTTATGGAGTCAAACAAGATCCCGTTATGCGATTATAAATCAGTGAATGATGACTAACTGTTGCTTATGGAAACACGATTGATCAATGATATTCAATTAAAAACACCACAACCATAAATAAAAATGCCAGATGTTTGAAAGATTTCCAGATTTATGATGCTTCAATTAATTTCAATCTAGAAAATGTCTCTATATAGTCATTCTTAAGATAAAAATTTAAAAGCTCAATGACTATTTAAAATTTTTATATTTTTGTATTTTCTAATTTTTTAAAGATTTTTTGAAATTTTTGATTTTTTTATTATTTTTAATTTTTTAACACAAATTAAAACAAATCTAAATCTAAATAAAAGATCTAAATCCTATAGTTAGTTTTAAACTAATTAGAAGGATCTAAGCTAAAAATCAAAATCTAATTAAAACTCAAAGGTTAAAACTAAACAAGTCAAAGCTAAATTAGAATTAAATTAAATCTAAAAATATTAAATAACAAAAATTAAAATTAAACTAACACTCCAACCATTAAAAATTAAATCTACACTATTGAAATGAACTAAAATTAAATATTAAACAACAAACCTAGCAAAACAAAAAAAACAAAACGCTGAAACTAAAGGGTAACAAATAAAATACAAACTAAATTATTAAATCGAATTCAAATGAAACGAAGCCTATCGAATTAAAATTTTTGTGATGTTTAAAACCTACTCACTAAAAAAAAGACATCGATTAAATCCAAAACAACAAATACACCTACGCTAACCCAATCAAATCACAAATTTAACGCATGTACATATGTTCATTTTTTATGTGCATTTTGTATTTTTATCGTTTGCAGGTCGATGGACGGAGCAGATAGACGTGGGAGGGCTCGATGGCAGCTTGATGGCGTACAGGAATCTGAAACGTATCGTAAGGGTTCACATTCGTTTTGCTGTTTGGTGTATTGCAGACTGCAGATTGCCGTGGAAGAAATGGACGGAATGGACAGCGTTTGCAGAAGAAAACGGCTAGGGTCGATGAAGAGCAGCAAGGAAGGTAAACGCAATGTGAGGGTAGACGTCAGGCAGAAATGGTTAACGCAGAGGAATGAGGGCGGATTAATGAAGTTGAAAGCAGCTAATAAACCCAGTATGCGTCCAGCAAATTTAAATTTTTTTCTGCAAAAATGAGATTTTGATGTTCTTTGAATATCATCCAGATTTGCCACCAACAACGATTTTGAAGCGAGATCTTGCCTGCAGTGGCAGTTTTGAGGCTAGATCTGGCCTTTGAAAGCCAAATCTGCCCTAGATCTTAAAAAAAATTTCGATTTGAACCTGTAACCTGCAACAATCAATTAGATCTGAAGACACACACCAAAAAATAATTAAACTCTCACAGATAAATTACAAATTTACAACTAGTTTACAATTTAAAACCCTTATGGTCGGATCTGAAATTCATTTAGCACAATTTTCAGAAATTTAAAGTTTTAGTGAGAGGCACAAGCCTTCGAAACCCTGCAAAATCACAAATATCGTAAGATAGACCCGAGATTTAACAAATAAAGAGCTTATCAGATTTATGCTTATTGAGAGTTGGCTGGTCCAACCGAAGACTTCCCCAGACGCCCAATCTTTAAAAAATTTCCCTGCACACTTAAATCTGACTTTAGACTGATAGAGATTTAAGAAAACAACATGAGACCTTTGTAGAAAAATCAGAATGTTATTTTATAAACCCAGAAAACTGCATAAGATACCTATATGCAGATTAATCCATGAAGGCCATCAACCATAAAATACAAGAAACCAAGTAGCAGAGTTTAGAGACAATTCACCACATAGATCTGAGAAGGAACATCCAGATTTGTAACCCCAAAGTCTTTTGCTTTATTCCTCAAAAAAAGTTTACAAGAGCTTCTAAGAGCAAGTGCACGATCCTGAGATCGGATGATTCAAGACTGACAAAGACCTCTAAATTTATAGGACTAGATCTCTAACGGCTAGTTTGGATGATCCTCGTCAAAATAATCTCAACCGTCCAAAAGATTTAATTATATTTTAATCCGGAGCGTTGAAATTAAAATTTTGGGGGAAAAACGAATTTATCATTTAATTCAATTTTAATTAACTCAAAAATACTATTTTTGAGTTAATTACCCCACAATTTTGACTTTGACTTAACCACCAAGGCCCAAGGGTCCAATATTTCTTAAAACTCTCAATATTCCCTTGGTTTGGGGCTTTCAAAATCATTTTCCAAGGACCAACAAATTTTGCCTTTAAAGATTTAATCCTAATTTAGGACCCTAAATTAATTAAATTTCTGGTTTATGATTTTATTAATTGACCAGAAAATTTAATTAATTGACTAAGAGGGGATTATAGTTATTTTTCCAACCCTCTTTTACATGAGATAATACTTTTACATACATGAAAGGGGGAAAACCCATTTGTATAGACCCTCAAATAAATACCCAGTTCTGTGACTCAACATATGATCTAGTAGACCAAGTAGTTCAAACTACTTTTACAAGGACTCGATAAAAACACTAGGACTCACTTAGCATGCTAATGGCAAAATCCACCCTAGCTTTGGGGTGAGGCTGGAGGGAAAAACTCTGCCGATCACTTTCGTGAATCAGTGAGACGAAAAACCTCCTAGGATAGAGATCATCAACAACATACTAGGCTTACCTAGGTTGTTACATACATGGACGGTCCTACATAGATCATTTACATCATAAAATGCAGAATGGGTTTACATCATTATAAAAACTGTCGATGAAATCTGGATGATGGAATCTGAATGGCGCAACTACGTCGAACATGACGAATCCCATTTGAAAAAATGGGGGTGTACTGCTATGGGGTAGTTGACGAAGTGTGGTCAACAGACCTGAGAATGAACTTTTACTCAGCTAAATCGCACTGCCTTTCTGAAGCAACTGTGCAGTCCTCTGCTCTGGCTCACTAGGAATAACTCAACCCTCTTGTTGCTGCCTCTCCGGATATGGAAAACTTCCTTTGGATCACTGTTCCTGCCCCTCACTATCTCTGTTGCCTCACTGAAGCTCGAATTCTCTGGAAACTAACTGTTGCTACTCTGGAAAATCGAAGTCTCCAAGTGACTCTGGTGTTCTGGTGTGTCTTGTCCAAGTGCCCATCGACTTCCTCTTATAATCCACTGTTGGAGCACCAACGACCAAGATTAAACCTTAATCGATGGCTCATATAATTTTTGGATCGATCCGTGTGAGTTTCTAGAGAATTCTTACATTGACTTTATTAATTATGATTAATTAACCATATTCCCTAAGTTTAGACATAAGAAATATTTAAAAAATTGTTTAATAATCTAATTAAGTCATCTCTAGGTGGAATTTACAGAAACGATTTATGGGTTTTGGAGATCTCATGTATTCTAATCTCTCCACCAAATTTTGTGGCTAGAACACATTCGATGTTACAAAAACTAACACTCCCTCTTAGCGAGGAATGTGTTTTAGTGTTGCACACCCTGTCACAACACCCTGTCTCTGTACCATCCTTTGTCACGCTGCTGATGTCTGACCATTGTGACTGCTTGCCACTACCCACCAACCACTGCACAACTCTGATGTTGCATATGTGTTGTTGTTGACCCTGCTAAATTGCTGCCAACACTGCATTTGCACTGCAACTGAAAAGCATCCAAAATACTGAATCAACTGTGTTCAGTATGATGCATTTGTCACTTGAGTCTCTTACTGCTACTAGCTACTACACTGTCCACTAAAGACTTTGTGCTGCTATTGACTCTGCACTCCTGCCAACTTTGTACTGTGCTCCTTAGCATCTGACTGCAACTAATCTGCAATTGTCACTCTGGAATCCCGACTGCTCCTTTGACACTGATCCATCCTGCTACTGAATACTGTGGGCTCCCGTAGCTAGGTAATGATCCATGAGGTGGACTCCTCAAGGACCTTGCCCGTCTCTGTAGCTTTGACCTCTGATCTACTCATATTGTTGCTGCTATCTCTGCTCTGTTGTTGCAACTACTGCAATAACGAGTTTGATCTCTCAGATCCTGAAGCACTAGCTTCCACAGGGCTCCTCCCTCTGACCTAGACTCACTCTGAGTCTTGATCTCTCTTCGGGAAATCTCTCTGCTCCCTCCTAGCAACTCGCACTGTCCTCCTACACTAGAAATTGGATTGCGAAGTTCTGCACTGAGAATCTTCTGGCTGGAATTGCACCTGCATATTGCGACTGGGAAATTCGTACTACCTGTGTCATTGCATCTAGCTCTGCAATTGTTTCCTAGGTACTGATCGCAACTAGATCTGCAACTGCCATATAAATGATTGACAACGCCTGCTGACATTGAATATGCTACTATGATACTGTGGGCTCTTGTAGCAAAGGTGATGGTCTCGCTCCAACAATCCAGACCTGATCTAACTGATCTACTTGTTGCAACTGCATTGGACCTTGTCCAATATGGCACACTGGAGTCTCATACTCCTCCTCCACTTGGATCTGGTGACCCACTATCTCCTTTCAAGCCTAGTCCCTGGTTGAGAAATTTCCTTTCTTTGCAACTCGCACTAGACAACTCGCACTTCCTCTGACATCTGCCTTCGACAACTGGAAGTCAATCTGCTGCCCAGATTTGGATTCTGGCTAACTCGCATGACCTCCTTTGACAATCTCGTACGACCATCCTTGCAAAGTTGCAAAATCTGGAAACTCAAAACTGGAGAAATAAACCTCGAAAATCTCCCTCTTAACCTTTGCTCGGCTGTTGAATCTGCGACTCGCACTCCCTTCTGGAGTGAAAATCTACTCACAACAACTGCCAATTTGCAATGGAAAACTGAGCTTCTGAAACTCGAAGTTCCCCGAAAGAAATCTTCCCTTTGCTGTGTGTGCTTTTCTCTTCTAGTCGAAGTTGGTTTTGCTACTGCAAAACCCTCTGCGTCCAACCAAGGAATCTGCATAGCAAAAATCTGAGCTGCAACTGCTCCCTTTGACTACTGGAATCACTAATCTGGGCAACTCGATTTTTCTTCCACCCTGCAATTGAAAAACTAACTGTTGCCCTAGCAATTCGGCTTGCCTGTATGAGCACTGCGTTGCCTCAAGAATTTTGGCTTTCTGCTCCCTCTGAGTAGCGAAATTCTTTCTTCCGCTTCTGAGCTTCTCGACTGATCACTTACACTCTGATACTATGTGAAAATTTCATCTATCACAACAACTGGAAAATATTCTCCTAATTGTTAATTTTATTTAACAATTTACTTGCGGTTTGCTGCGAAAAATATCAAATAATTCACACTATGATTTTAACAAATAAACTGCAGAAGAAAATAACGTTGGAAATTGAGAAAATCTAGCATGCACACACATAAAATGACAATATTATTTTTGGACAAATGTCCTTGGAAAAACCCAACTTGGGAAAACCGGTGCAGCAGTGAGGGTTTTTATTATTATGCAATAGTGAAATCTGAGTACAATCTATGGATGTGTAGAAATTTGATAACCCAACCCCGGTTTTCAGTTTCTCTTTATTTCTCTCATATAGTTAAATGTCCATTCCCATAGCCATACATTCAACAAGCTGGAAAAAATAAATATTTTCTGAAAACACAAATTCTAGAAATTTCAGCGCTAAAATGCAAAAATAAAAACTCAGAAAATTAAATCAGTCACACACAGAATTTTGACACGCTGATTTTTTGTCAATGTGACTCTGGAAAAACCCCTACAACTCTTGGGGGAAACCAGTTCGAAAGCTTCTCTTTATTTTCTGAATATTGCTTTTATAGTGAGACAGAAATTACACAGCAAAAAAATTACAGCAACCTCATAAATGTACTTATCTCAAAAATTGTGCAAAACTCCACCTCGATTTTCATGCCAAATACAAACAGAAAATATCAGCGGAAAGTACAACCTTAAATCCTATACAGACAACACTAAAAATAGTGTGGGAACAGCTGTACAACCTCCCTCAAAATCTGTGCAAATGCTGCCTCGATTTTCGTGCTGTACGACTGCTGTACGGACCTTGTTTTGCATGCTGTTCGCTGCTGTACGGAATCCAGAAAACGAGATTTCTCTCTCTGCTGTACGGACCTCGATTTCCGTGCCTCCTTAAATGCTGTACGGACCTCGAAAAACGTGCTGCAATAAATGTTGATTTTCTTCCCTTGAAATTTGTGCTCACTTGCGTTGAACTTCGTGCTCTATCCTTGCTGTACGGATTTGCTGAATATAAGTGCTGCTGCCCTCCTCCTTCTCACTGCTCAGAAATTCTCCCTTGCTTTCTATCCTCCTCTCTCAATCTGCTCATGAAAGAATGAATGACCTTTTCCTTCCTTTAACCTAACCCTAAGTGACTTTTGGGGAATTCCTAAATCTAATGGCTGAGATAGCTTTAGATCTAGGGTTGAGATTAAATGCTCATTTAAATCTCACTTTTTATTTTTTAATTCACCCCACTTTAATAAAGACCCACTTAGTCATTTATTTCCAAAGTCACTTTTCACTTTCTAATTTCACATTGATTTTATTAAAGTCACTTTAAAATTAGACTTTAGTAACTTTATCATTTGAAGTCACTTTTAAATTAGATTTGACTTTATAAGTTTATAAAGTCACTTTAGGAGAAAAATTAAATTCTTTTGGACACTTTTCCCTAGGCCAAAGATCAAAGCCTTAGGGAACCACCTGTCCTCCGGTAACCAAATTTCAACACTCCCTCTTATCGAGGAAGGTGTTCCTCACCACACCCATCTTGTCTCTGAAGTAGACATGCTTGCGCTGTGGTAAGGCTTTGGTAAGAATATCTGCAACCTGCTCATCAGTGGGAATATACTCAAGCTTCACAGCTCCCTTCTGAACATCGTCTCTGATGAAATGATATCTGATGCCGATATGCTTTGATCTATCATGAAATACTGGATTCTCCGTGAGTTTAATGTAACTTTGATTATCACAGTATATCATTGAAGGTCTCAACGACTAACCAAATAAGCCAAACAACATCTTGCGAAGCCATATGGCCTCACAACTAGCTAGATTGGCTGCCATGTACTCTGCATCTCTTGAACTCAATGCTACTGACTGCTGCTTTTGGCTGAACCACGACACCATTTCCAAACCCAACCCAAAACAACACCCTGAAGTGCTCTTCCTATCAGAAGCACAACTTGCCCAATCAGAATCAGTGTAACCTGCCAATCTCACTCCATTCCCCTGCCTATAATCCAGACCATAATCCATTGTCCCCTGCAAGTACAGCAAAATGTGTTTTGCAGCAACCCAGTGCACCCTCCTGGGCTCACACATGAACTGGCTCATCGTGTTGACTGCAAAGCATATATTTGGTCTGGTGTTGACCATATACATCAAGGAACCAATCAGTTGTCTATACAAAGTGGGATCCACCAACTCGGAATCTGAAGCGTGAAGCTTCTTCCAATTGGTGATCATCGGTGTCAACATGGGTCTACAATCCTCCATGTGGAATCTGCCAAGGATGTCCACAATATACTTCCCCTGCCCCAGGAAGAAATGCCCCTCCTCCTGCCACACCTCCAAACCTAAAAAGTAATGCATCAAGCCAATGTCCTTCATCTCAAATTTTGACGCAAGATCTCTCTTGCAGTGCTCTATGTGTCTCTCTGCACCAATAATGACCAAGTCATCCACATATAGCACTAGAATGAGAGGTTTCTCACCTATCACAATAAAGTAAAGGTTCGGATCTGCATCACTCTTTGTGAAACCCATCTCTTGCAAGTATGTATCTATGCTAGAGTACCAAGCTCTGGGAGCTTGCTTCAAGCCATAAAGGGCCTTCTTCAGTCTGCACATATGGGACTCCTTCCCATGCACCTCAAAGCCCTGTCGCTGCTCAATGTACACCTCCTCATGTATGAAGCCATTGAGAAATGCGGTCTTCACATCCATCTGGTGGATCTTCCAACCCATCTCTGCTGCTATCAATATGATGGAGCGAATCGAAGTATATCCAGCCACGGGAGCGAAGGTCTCCTCATAATCAAATCCCTCTACTTGGGAGAACCCTCTAGCCACAAACCTTGCTTTGAATTTCTCAATGCTGCTATCTGCAACATGCTTTACCTTGTAAAGCCATCTGGAAGTAACCACGGATTTGCCCTCAGGCCTCGGCACCACCTCTGAAACATCATTCTTCATGATAGAAGAATACTCCTCCTGCATGGCCTCTCTCTAGACCTACTGGCTAGCTGCCTCCTCATAGCTAGAAGGCTCAGAGTCAATGATGTTGGCAACCATTGCCATATAGCTACGAAACCTATCAGGTGGTCCTGCTCTCTCTGATCGGCCTCTTTGGCACAACAACAGATGTGGCCTCTCTCAAGGTAGCTTGAAGCCACTTGGGCTTCCTCTTCCCCGAGCACACTTCTCCCACTGGAGAATGAAACTCCTCCACCTCATCATCAGGAGCCTGAACTCTTAATTGTCTGTTTGCTGTCCTCCTGCCTAAACCTGAACCTGTAGACGCTGAAGTACCGTGTGAACTGTCCATCAGTGGACTCCCTAGTGAACTGCTCTGTGGACTGCTCTACATGTTGCCTGAAGCACCACCCCTCTGACTCTGTGAGCCACTTCTCACTAATGGTTCTGACACCGTAATCGATGTACCTCCGGATCCTCCTGATCCCTGCCCATTGGATCCCTGCGACTGACTCAGCTGCTCCTGAGGGTCTGGCTGATCCAGATACTCTAACTCCCATGACCTCCTGAATGTCCTGTCCTCCTCTAAATTCACATCTCGCCTTACAACAACTCTCGTCTGTGCGGGAATATAAATCCGAAAGGCTTTCGAGGTCTCACCGTAGTCCACAAAGACACGTTTCTCTGCGGTGGGCTCTAGATTGGTCCTCTTCTCCTTGGGTATGTAGGAGTATGCAATACACCCAAAGATACGAAGATGACCAACATTATGCTTCTTCCCAGAAAAAGCCTCTTTCGGAGTCACATGCCCCAAGGCACGATGCAGACTCGTGTTCTGCAAATAAACAGCAGTGTTGCAGGCCTTTGCCCACAAAAACAATGGTAACCCCTGATCATGTAGCATGGCTTTGGCAGCCCCTCTGATGGATCTGTTCTTCCTCTCCGCAACCTCGTTCTGCTGGGGTTTGTAAGGAACTGTGAACTCCCTCCTAATGCCTGCCTTCGCACAATAATCAACAATCTCACGAAGGGTGTACTCTCCTCCATTATCCGACCTCAGGGACTTGATCTTTCAACCTGTCTGAGTCTCCACAAGAGCTCTGAACTCCTGAAACCGCTTGAAGACCTCACTCTTGGTTTTCAAGATATAAATCCAGGTCCTCCTGGAGTGATCATCAATGAATAGTACATAATACTCATATCCACTCAAGGAAACATGAGACATCCGACCACTCACATCGGAATGAATCAAATCAAGTATCCCAGTCGATCTGCTGTCACTATTGGGAAAAGGGGATTTTGGAAAACTTGCCCATAGCACATCCTATGCATGTATCTAAGTGATCAGTGCTGAAATCTGGCACACCTGTAGCGATCTCCTGCAATGTCCTCAAGGCTCCATGATACATGTGCCCCATCTTGCGGTGCCAAATCTTACACAGCTCTGAACTGCTAGCTCTGCTGCCGGTACTACTACTCAATGCCAAAGGGGCTGAAATGCAAACTTGTACTCCTTTGCATGGCGTGCACCTATCACTTTCGCTGAATTAGCTGGAGCGCCCCTGGGATATATCAGCACCTGTCCTCTCCTGAACAATATCTCATACCCTCTGTCCTCCAATGCTGAGACGGATATGAGGTTCTTCCTCATCCTTGGCACATATAGAACATCTGACATCTTCAAGGGAGGTTTGGGTTCCCTATCAAATGTCAATTTCCCCACACCGACTGCTCTAACAGCGCTGTCATCTCCGAGTACTACCTCTATATCAGTGCCACTCTCTGAAAGCTCTGAGAAGTACTCACGGACTCTTGTCATATGACGCGAAGCCCCACTGTCAACATACCAGATACCTGAAGATGCTCCGCTAGTGGAGGGAAATGCACACTTCGTCTCAACCTCCGTGGCAAGTGATCCTGCAGTAGTGGACTCACAAGCAATGAACCCAAACTCTCGGTCAAAGCTATCCGTAAAGTCCTCTATCTCTGCTGATGCTGCCATGCTCTGGTTCTTCCCCTTCTTCTTCTTCGGACACACAACTGCATAGTGTCCCATCTTCTGACAATTCCAACACTTCACCTTGGAATAGTCCTTCTGCGTGTTCCCCTGTTTACCTTTACCTTTGCCTTTTCCCCCACCACCACTTGTGGAAGCTTGCTTGTTTCTCTTGCCTTTCTTGCCTCCTGCCAACACTACGACATCCTCATCCTGCTCAACTGGTTTGGCTGCCCGAAGCTGGCTCTTTCTAATTTCTGTCTATATGCAATCATTTTACAAGCTCTCCCAAGTGGGAAGGGTCTCACGTGCACAAACCCCATCAGCAAAGTTCAGCCATGAACTAGGAAGGCCATTCACTGCAATTTGCACCAACTCAGTGGGTGGAATGACCTCTCCAACTGCTACCAATGCCTCTCTCACATTAGTAATCTTTGTGAGATATCCAGCTGCACTATCAGTCTTACCCGTCTTAATGGTCTTCAGCTTCTCCCTTAGGACCATTTTCCTGTTCTCATTGGTACTCTGGTAGAGATTGGTCATTGCTGTCCACATCTCATGAGCATATCTCTTTCCTCTCACATGAGGAATGCAATGGTCTTTGATTCCATCTAGAATCAGTGTCTTACCTTTGTTATTCTTTTTATTAAATGCTGCCAACTAAACAACATCAGTAAGCACATTAACAGGGTTCTGCGCGGTATGCACCATGATATCCTAGACTTCTGCCATCAAGATGCTCTGCATTTTCTCCTTCCATACACTGTAGTTACTATGCCCATCCAACCTATCCTCCACCCTCGAGCCCAAAGACATGCTTGCTGTCCTAAATAAACTGAAAATAACACTGCTGTAGTAAAGGTACTGTTTTCTATTTGAAAAATCAACTTGCTGTGATTTTTGTTCTTGCTGTCCCAAACTGCACTTTCAGCGAAATAGTTTTGATACCATGTAGAAATTTGATAACCCAACCCCGATTTTCAGTTTCTCCTTATTTCTCCCATATAGTTAAATGCCCATTCCCATAGCCATACATTCAACAAGCTGGAAAAAATAAATATTTTCTGAAAACACAAATTCTGGAAATTTCACAGTGCTGAAATGCAGAAATAAAAACTCAGAAAATTAAATTAGCCACACAGAATTTTGACACGCTGATTTTTGGTCAATGTGACCCTGGAAAAACCCCCTACAACTCTTCGGGAAAATCAGTTCGAAAGCTTCTCTTTTTTTTTTTCTTTTTTTCTTTTTTTCTGAATATTGCTTTTACAGTGAGACAGAAATTACACAGCAAAAAAATTACAGAAACCTCATAAATGTACTTATCTCGAAAACCGTGCAAAACTCCACCTCGATTTTCGTGCGAAATACAAACAGAAAATATCAGCAAAAAGTACAGCCTTAAATGCTATACGAACAACACCGAAAACAGTGCCGGAACAACAGTATGGCCTCCCTCGAAATCTGTGCAAACGCTGCCTCGATTTTCGTGTTGTATGGCTGCTGTATGGACCTCGTTTTGCGTGCTGTTTGCTATTGTACAAAATCCAAAAAACTAGATTTCTCTCTTTGCTGTACGGACCTCGATTTCCATGCCTCCTTAAATGCTGTATGAACCTCGAAAAACGTGCTGCAATAAATGTTGATTTTCCTCCCTTGAAATTCGTGCCCACTTGCCTTAAACTTCGTGCTTTGTCCTTGCTGTACGGATTGCTGAATATAAGTGCTGTTGCCCTCCTTCTTACTGCTCAGAAATTCTCCCTTGCTTTCGCTCCTCCTCTCTCAATCTGCTCATGAAAGAATGGATGTCCTTTTTCCTCCTTTTCCTCCTTTAACCTAACCCTAAGTGACTTTTGGGGAATCCCTAAATCAAATGGCTGAGATAGCTTTAGATCTAGGGCTGAGATTAAATGCTCATTTAAATTTCACTTTCTATTTTTTAATTCACCCCACTTTAATAAAGACCCACTTAATCATTTATTTCCAAAGTCACTTTTCACTTTATAATTTCACATTGACTTTATTAAAGTCACTTTAAAATTAGACTTTAGTAACTTTATCACTTAAAGTCACTTTCAAATTAGATTTTACTTATAACTTTATAAAGTCACTTTAGGAGAAAAACTAAATTCTTTTGGACAATATTCCCTAGGCCAAAGATCAAAGCCTTAGGGAACTACCTGTCCTCCGGTAACCAAATTTCAACAGGATGCCTAATTGGAAATCCAATGAACAAGAAAATCTGGGCAAAATTATTTTAAGGGAATTACCCTTCTTCTACAAGCAATCTTGGCACAATTTCCTTCAGAAAACTCAACCTCCTGGACCCTTTGCGTCAGCCTCTGTGCTGCTCTGCGCAGACCCTATGAATTCAAGCCTCCAACCAGTCTCTAATGAAGTCGTTTTGCCCATCTCTGTTGAAGAAATTGTCTCTCCGACACTTTGGACCCTTTGCCCGACCTCTGGAACTGAGAACGAATTTTTCCTCAGCTAAATCGGACTGCCTTTTTGAAGCAACTGCACAGTCCTCTATGTTGCCTCACTGGAAATAACTCGGCCCTCTTACTGTTGCCTCACTGGAAATAACTCGGCCCTCTTACTGTTGCCTCTTTGGATCTGGAAAATTTCCTCCGGATCACTGCCCCTCCCCCTCACTATATCTGTTGCTTCACTGAAGCTCAAACTCTCCGAAAATTGACTATTGCTACTCTAGAAAATCGAATTCTCCAAGTGACTCTGGTGTTCTGGTGTGTCTTCTCCAAGTGCCCATCGACTACCTCTTATAATCCACTGTGGGAGCACCAACGACCCAGATTAAACCTTAATCGATGGCTCAGATCATTTTTGATTGATCCATGTGAGTTTCTAGAGAATTCTCACCTTGACTTAATTAACTCTGATTAATTAACCATATTCCTTAAGTTTAGACTAAGGAAATATTTTAAAAATTGGTTAATAATCTAATTAAGTCATTTCTAGGTGGATTTTCCAAAAACGATTTCTTGGTTTTGGAGATCTCATGTATTCTAGCCTCTCCACCAAATTTTGTGGCTAGAACACATCCGATGCTACTAAAACTAATAGTCCAAGTGCATCATCATCTCTGTATGGCTGGGGCACGAACAAACAATGTGTGGCGCTGAAGAGGCCCATGGCGTAGCAATCGATGCTCTACAATGGTGGACGCCCATGGCTCTCAACGCTCACCCTACAAGTGGCATTATGACCCTCTGGAGAGCTTAGACCCCGTATAGGGAGACCAAGTCCAAGATGAAGACCCATCTACAATCCATATAAGATCCAATACATCTCCTTACCTTCCAGTGCAATTAATCATTAGTGTAATTAAGTAAATAAGATTCCCAATTAAGGGCAAAAGTGGACACTTCATAGTGGCATGCCCTTCCAAACGGGCTTTAAAATGCATAGGTGTTACCTTGATCGACAAAAAAGGTTAATGAAGGACCCTATTAGGTGATTTCAACTTGTAAGGGAGTGGTAGGTCCATGGCACATCCACCAAATGGTAGGTGTCATGTGAAATAATGGTGGAATGAAGTGCAAGAGGGAAGACTCCAAGCCACATGCCATGGTACAAGGGTAGTTATGATGAGGGAAGCCCACACCATGCATGTATGAATGTAGGAGGGAGAAATCGTGGTACATGAGTTACCTCGACCTTTATGTTTCCACCCTTCTTCGTATGCCTTTTGTCTTTTATTGATTTCTCTCAATTTTACTGCTCGGGGATCCAGGGGATGAGAGCATGATGCATACGATGTAGTAGTGATCACCCCCTTAAGGTTGGGAAGTTCATTGCCCACCAGGGGTTGGGAGAGTCATGGGTTCCTTAATGATGCAAGGGGCACTCATAGGGTCCCTAGGAACCAGGTTTAAGGCCATAGTGATAGAGGGTAGAGCTCATGTTTTTCTTTTGCCCACGTGCTAAATTTTTACGTCTCGACCATCTTTTGCATTTTGTGGTACATTTCCTATTGCATGTGGCCACGTTATGCTTTTATCTTTATTTTTAGTTGCATTAACCTTCGGGGCATCGTTCTAGGCCCGACCCAAAGTGTGGATAAGTGGAGGGGGAGGCTAACACCTTGTGGACCCAATGGACAAATGTGGACCTAGATGGGGAAAATGTGAAAAGGGATTGTAATGAGCAGAGGAGAGTGAAATATATGATGTCGGGAAGCGGGGCCACACAACCAAAATTAGGGTTTACCGTGTAGTGCCACTTCTGAAGCTAGTATCCATTAGAGGCGATCCCATGGGACTAGGATATAAGATTAACCCCCAGGTTGAGACAAGGGAACAAGGGTAAAATCTAAGCCCATTCTTTCCACTGAATTCCCCCACCAATCCATGTCAAAATGTGCCCAAGAAAAGCAAGCATAAACACCCAATTACATATTGAAAAGTCATATCTTCGGGTTGGATGGCCCATCTTCAAACATATGATCATAATAGATGAGCGAGGGCACACACGGTGGTTGGCTTAGGTGGCAGAGAATGGTGGCACATCGAGTTATCAGGTGGCTGTTGGCTGAAGACAACTCTAGCAGAAACATTCTCCTATAGGGGTCACCCATTGGTGGTGGGTAACAAGACTTATGCAAACTCTGTCACCTTGGAGTCTAGTCTATATTGATTAGCATCTATTCATCAAGACATGTTTTTAGCTTTGGAATCTCTTAAGGCTAGTTGAGCATTTTACAAAAAGGGTACATTACTACTCCACCCTAAATCATTGTTAAAGTGGAAGGTAAAATTCTTGTCAAAGTTCCTTTTGAGAAAAAGAGTGAATGCCATTAAAAAAAAAGCACGTGGTGAAAAATTTCAGGAAAGTGAAATTTGAAAGTCAGAAAAAAAATGTCAAATATAAAGAGATTAAATGAGATTAGGGCATTTACACATTGGTGAATAATGGCCTCTTCTAAATAAAATCTATATCATTCATCCTTAACCAATAGTCCTGTTACCGCACAAACTAGCAGGTGTCCTAGAGGGGAACCTAAAGGGACAACTACTAGGGCACAACAACAATTTGGGACAAAGGCCCGCTATCACCACAACCTATGCCCCCTTATCTTCTTGGATTTTCATCGACGGGAGGAATTCCAGTATCCCTCACTTGTGATAGATCTTCCTAGGATAAGCTTGAAGTGAGGCAAGGCGACTCATTCAATGGAAAGGCTCAATAAAGGTGCAAGCTTTGGGAGAAGCTAGAAAGGTTTTCCACGAAAAACCCCTAGTAATAGATAGCTACATGAGAACTAGGGTTGATGTATATGCCAAAGTATGGGTTCATCCAAAGTCAGGGTAGCTAAGAGAAAAGGATTTGTATGATGTACTTCAACAAGTAGTTAAGCATAAACCTTCAAGATATCCCCAAGTCAAAGCAACTTCAAGGGTTCCCACTTGCTATAAAGGCTAGGGCATCAAATATGTTGAAATCCAACTGTGAGAATGGCCCCAAGATTGGAGGAGACTTAGAAGAAACATTAGCGCAGGAGACTGTCAGATTAGTTTTGAAAGATATCACTTATAAGGGATTTCGCACCAAGCCCTAGAGGGGCTACCTATTCTTGAAGGGACAAAGAATGAGGACTGAGAAAAGAAGGTGAAAATAATGATGTTTCATTGAGTTGATATGATCACCAAATATTTCTGGACCAGTGCCTGCCTATTGGGAGAAATGAAGTCAAGATAAACCATAAGATGCAACTCGTTCTTCAAGGAGACCTAAAAGAAATTTCGCTACCCTAGGTGCAACAAAAACAAAACAACTTCTGGAATTTTATACTTCAATGACAATTTTATGGAGTTTCATGCATATTAATCAATCCTCTACGAACAATCATTCATTCTTAATCTAATGAGTGACACATGCAAAATTCCAATAGTTTTCAATGGTCCAAGGAATTCACATTAATTAGGGCACATTTATTCACCATAAGGACAATTTTCATGCATTAGATATTAATCAAAATAGAAACATAACATCGTATGTTAAGAATTTACTGCAGAAATAAAATATTTACAGAGAGAATAATACACATAAAAAAAACCCAGCAACAAAGCACATAAACATAAACACATATGTTTATCTGGGAAAACCCCAAACTTCGGGGAAAAACCCAACCAATGAAATTTCATTAACCATTGGCCAAAACCCTGGCCAATCTGGCCAAGTGAGCCTTCACCGCTCACCTCCAGGCCCTGCATTACAATGAAGTATTCCCAGCCTTTTATAGGCTCCATTACATGCAATACCATGGGCTGAAAACCATGGGTGCACAATACCATGTGCCCCAAAACCACTACTATTTACCCTAGTCAACATTGACTCTATCCCGAGTCATGTTTACCTAACAATTCCCCCCATAAACTTGACTTGGGGATTATTGACTAAATCCAGCCAAACCTCCTAAGTGAGACAACCCCGCTCACTCTAGCTCTTCCCCCCTCAAATTTTACCCAGGGTAATTGTAAACTTGACATCCCCCCTATCACCTAGGTCTAACCCAGACTTTACCAGTGATTTACCCAAGGGTATGCATGCCATACCAGGTCTTACAGCAGTATGCCCATTTACATATAAAAATTAACTCCATTATAATAATTTTTTTTTGTTTCTTTGTTGCCATTTTTGTATAACCATTCTCTACATTCATTCATGATGTTCTCTCCAAAGAGAACATCATGAATCTGCCCACCAACTGCAATAAAATAAATTAATCTTTCATGAGCCCTTTCCATGGCCTCTGCTATGCATCTCTGTGCAGTTGCATAGACACCCCATTTTGGACTCCCTCTAGATCCACACCAGATTTGACAGGATCTAGATCTTTCAATCTCCATTACACATTGCAACCTCGTATCCATATTTATTGCAACCCATACCTTTTCAATTTGCGATAGCTACGTTCCCAAAATTCAATCTCTTGTATTGGACATATCGCTCCACGATCATCCTGCGACTTCACATATATATATATATATATATATATATATATATATATATATATATATATATAGTTTTTTTTATATTTCATGTCCTCCAGTTTAATTGTTGATGCTACCATGGACTCCACAGTGGACGCACTGTACTCCATAGTGGACGTGCTGCTCACAACCTCCTAACCGTGATTTTAATTGCACCCCTTCCCAATTCATGAAACTGTTGATTTATAGGAGTGCCTATAAATCAAAATAAGAAAATTTCCTAGCTTCTAGATGTA
The DNA here is from genome assembly GCA_034641835.2 of Pinus albicaulis. NCBI lineage: Eukaryota > Viridiplantae > Streptophyta > Pinopsida > Pinales > Pinaceae > Pinus > Pinus albicaulis. The sequence continues at coordinate 117,078,017 of CM076576.1, forward strand.
TCTGAGAAGCCAATTCCCTGGTGGGCGAGAGAATGAGCGCCAAAGGGAACGCCTTTCAGACACCCCAAGGAGCCTGAAGGTGGCTGCCTCGCAAAATCCCTGCAATTATTTGAAAACATAAAGCGGCCGTTTTCCCGGATCCGGTCTTTGCCGCATGCAGACTTTACAGCACTAAGCCTCGCAAGAGCTGCTTTCTTTAGGTCACGCCTATAATAGTTCTCATCAACCTAGTTTATGACAGCCTTGGCCATTTTGCGGAACTCTTTCTTCAGGACAGAATCCACAGGCTTGTTCAACTTCTTTGTCTTTGTTGTTGCAAGCACAATAGCCAAATCTTCACCAGCAGGTGTAATGGAAACGGTCTTGTCATTCGCCAGACCTGAATACATGTATGAGTGCAAGTTGTAGAGATTGTTGGGCTCTGCTAAACTGAACCTTGGCGCTGCTGTTGCCGTTCTGTCTCACGAGGAAACAGTTGTTCTTCTTCACGATCTCCCATAATAGTTGCCCTGGTAAGGTTGCCATCTTGTCTTGCTCACCAGCGGTGCATTGCTATACCGTCCACTCCTCACCTGAAAGCGAAAAAACAATACAGGAGAACCTTGGCTTGCGATTTCTGGCCTCCACAACAACCAAATCGAAGCTGCTTTCACCAGTTGGTTCGTAGTCGTGAGGCCGGCCATGCCGCTCCCTAATTCGTGGCTTCCTCCTCTCGGGTCTCACGGTCTCTGCGCTAACATATACGCAGATCTGGTATATTCCCGTCTCCAGCTTTCAAACATCCACGATTAAAAAATAAAATAAAATTGATACCTTTCTCCAGCTCATGGCCTTTGGTCAAACATAAATTTGCGTTGCTGCCAATATATCATTGCCAGTTTTCAATGTCGGAACTCCTCCTTGCTCACGACGCTACCCTCGTGTGGCCCGGGCTCGTGGCCCGAATGTACCGCATAGAGCTTGAATATGTCGTTCTCAGTGATTCGATCCACCACTAACGACATCATATCGACCTTTCTTTCTTTTCAGATCTACGATCAGATCTCTCCAACCACCGAGCTACCTTGTGCCCAGAACTGCGAATAGATTCGACAGTCAAATAAACCCTTGACAACAAAGGCGTCCCTCTGAAGCCAAAATGGCTCTGATACCATTTGTTAAGAATTTACCGCAGAAATAAAATATTTACCGAGAGAATAATACACATAAAAAAAACCAGCAACAAGCACATAAACATAAACACATATGTTTATCTGGGAAAACCCCAAACTTCGGGGAAAAACCCAACCAATGAAATTTCATTAACCATTGGCCAAAACCCTGGCTAATCCAGCCAAGTGAGCCTTCACTGCTCACCTCCAGGCCCTGCATTACAATGAAGTATTCCCAGCCTTTTATAGGCTCCATTACATGCAATACCATGGGCTGAAAACCATGGGTGCACAATACCATGTGCCCCAAAACCACTACTATTTACCCTAGTCAACATTGACTCTATCCCGAGTCATGTTTACCTAACAATCGTATAGCACTTACAAGATAAAGAAGAGTATATCCATCCCTAATATTTTGCCAAAACGAAGCTCTAAGATAGCCAACGAATTTATCCAAACATCATAACTCATCAAGAAACATCCCAATTTCGTCCTTTACTGCAGGTTCAAGTTCTTTCTCAAGAGAAAATCAAAATCCAAGTGATGATCAGATATAAATGAGGCTCATCTTCTATTTAAATGAGCCATAAGGAGTTTGATTTAGTCTAATTAGCCTAATGGGCCCCTAAAAATAAATTTAATGTGCAAAATAACAATCCTATTGGTGACAAGCCCACCCAATAGCTCATAAGTACAAAATAAGCCTTCCTAATGAGGTCAAAACGATAAAATAATGGTGCAAAGGGCCATTGAAAGGCCAAAATAAGTCCTCCATGTGCCAAGATGAAGAGGAGGGCTCCCAAATGATGACCAAGGGGCCTCCAAGAAAAACATCTGTGGTGCTCCCAAGTGGTTGAGGGGCACAACGAATGGTCTCATGGGTCTCCAACTGGATCAAACATGTCGATGCTCCATTAATAGAGGCTAGAATGATGATACAAGCCCTCTCATGCCTCTCCGGATGAGACGAAACTCCATATGGGCTTTGGATCAACTGTCAAGTGCCATGTACAAGTGTGTGGTCAACTGGGCAATGTGGTTCAAGTGCATCATCATCTCTATATGAATGGGGTACGAACAATTAATATGTGGTGTTGAAGAAGCCCATGGCCTGGCAATCAATGCTTTGCTGTAATGGAGGACCATGGCTCTCAACGCTTACCCTACAAGTGCCATCATGACCCTCTGGAGGGCTTGGATCCCGTATAGGATGGCCAAGCCCAAGATGAATACCCCCTTGCAATCCTGTATAAGATTCAATGCATCTCCTCACCTTCCAGTACAACAATTCATTAATGCAATTGAATGAATAAGCTTCCAAACCGGGGGAAAAAGTAGACACCTCATAGTGGCATGCCATTACAAATGGTCTTTAGAGTGTACAAGTGTCACCAAGCTCAACAAGAGATGTTAATAAAGGACCCTATTAGGTGGTTTCAACCTCTAAGGGAGTAACAGGTCCATTGTACATCTGTCAAATGGCAGGTGTCATGTGAAATGATGGTGTAACGAAGTGGGGCAACAAGGAGGCTCCAAGCCACATGCCATGGTACAAGGGTAGCTATAATGAGGAAAACCCACACATTGTGTGTATGGATGCAAGAGGGAGCAATTGTGGTACATGAGTTACCTCGACCTTTGTTTTTCCACCCTTCTTCATATGCCTTTGATTGATTTTTCTTTCTTTTAACTGCTTGGGGTTCCAAGGAATGAGAGCATGATGCGTATGATAAAGTAATGAATACCCCCTTAAGGTTGGGCAGTTCATCGCCCACCTGGGGTTGGGACAATCATGAGTTCCTTAATGATGTAGGGGGCACACATAGGGTGATGGCCATAATGATAAGGGGTAGAGCTCATGTTTGTCTTTTGCCCACATGCTAAATTTTTATGTCTTGACCCTCTTTTGCATTTTATGGTACATTTCCTGTTGTAAGTGGCCAAATTATGCTTTTAACTTTCTTTTTAGCGGCATCAACCTCCGGGGCGTCGTTCCAGGCCCAACCTAAAGTGTGGACAAGGGGAGGGGGAGGCTAACACCTTGTGGACCCAATGGACAAATGTGGACGCGGATGGGAAACGTGTCAAAAGGGGTTATAATGAGCAGAGGGGAGTGATGTATATGGTGTCGGGAAGCAGGACCACGTAACCAAATTCAGGGTTTCCCATGTAGTGCCACTCCTAAAATAGGTAGCCAATAAAGAAGATCCCACAGGACTAGGATATAAGATTAACCACCAAGTTGGGATAAGGGAAATAGAGTATAGACCAAGTCCATTCTTTCCGCCGAATCCCCCACTAATCCATGTCCAAATGTGTCCATGAAAATCAAGCATAAACACCCAATTACATAATGAAAAGTCATACCTTCGGGGTTGGAAGGCCCACCTTAAATAATACGATCATAACAGATTGGTGAGGGCACATAATGGTTGGCTCAAGTGACAGAGAATGATGGCACATCGAGCTATTTGGTGGCTGCAAGGGGCTATTGGATGCCAGCTGAAGACAAATCTAGGAGAAACATTCTCCTATATGGGTCACCCATTGGTGGTGGGTAACAAGTCCCACATTGGATGGTTTATTTTTTAAGAAAGTCAATTTCAAGTTACCAAATTTCCAAGAGTCAATAAAATGTCGAAGGGGGGCTTGTTGTTTGATGAAAGTAGGGTGTAAATAGTGCTCCAACTAGGGTGGAAGTCTCTCTGGTGACATGCTTACCCTTTGGGGGTGCTTGTGCAACATTTTTATTATCATTATTGTAGGATATACTTAGAATGCAATTTGAAGTGTTGTACTAAGTGGGTTGTGTGAAAATTTCTGAATACATTAATGCAGAAATCCTACTGTAGTATTTTGGTTTACTTCTCCTACTTGTGATTAATTATACAAGTTATTTCTAGAAAAAATATTCAGAAAATTCTGGGGCGTGGTTTGCTGAGAATTTTCGAGTGAGCTTGCAGTGCTGGTGAGGGGCAGATCGACGAGGGATATTCAGATCCAAGGCCGAGAATACATAGGCAGAGAGGTAGATCCATACCACGCAATGGACAGACCCAGTAGGAGGGACGCAACCCAGCCAGGCTCACGCAGAGGCTGACACAGGCCCTTTAGGATGACACTGAGGCAACGCTGAGCCTAGAAGGGTGACGCAGGAGCAGCCTGTGCTGCACAGAGGCTCTAGTAGCTACGCAGAGCTGACGCAGTGCCAGGAGAGGCAGCGTTGGGATTTCTAGTGGGCCAGAAAGGGCTTGTATTCAAAAATTCAGAAGGTGTGAAGCCTCGACTGAATCAACCATATTTTCTGTCTCCGAGTGATAGGGACATTTGCCATGAATGCTTTGTTGGGCAAACCATTATTGGTACCCTTGATTTTATTCAGACATTCTGCTTAATAAACAAACCCTCTAAGCGCTGCTGCACTGGTTTTCTCACATTGGGTTTTTCTGTGGACATTGTCCAAAAAATATTTTGTCCTTTGTCACGTGTGCATTATGCTTCCGTAAATGATCTGTATGTATGTGTAGGCTGCAGTTGTGTTTAATTTGATATTTTACTGAATATTTTAGAAAATAACTTGTTAATTAAATCAAACAAGTGGGAGAAGTAAATCAAGATACTGTAGTAGGATTTCTATATTCAGAAATTCTCACATGGTATCAGAGCGATTGCAGATCAAGCTAAAGCCATCAGCATAGGGCTGAAGATTTTTTTTGCTGCGGGATGGCAACTGAAGCTGCACAGATTTAGAAAGAGGCAGCGCAACACCAGAGGGACAACACAGAGACCTTGCAGGGGTGACGCCGAGCCAGTCTGCTCACGCAAGCCCAGAAGGGTGACGTAGAGCTTGTCAAGCTCACACTGAGCTGACACAGAGGCTGACGCAGGCCCAAGAGGGAGTGATGCTATGCCAGTGGCCGTGGTTGGAAGTGCAGTTTTCTGATCTTTGAAGTTGCTGGTGGGGCATTGTTTTTGCCGGTGCAGAACAGTGCTAGCAGGGTTGACAAAGTAAGGGGAAACAATTCCTGAGTAGATTTTCTAGCTAAGAAATCTGAGATTCGATCAAGTGGAGTGATCGTAGAGGGCTAATTCGATAGAATTGGTGAAGGATTTTCGGGAGGGAAATCATTTGTTAGAGGGAGCATATTCTCTAGAGGGTTTCTATCGCCAAGAAGCTCAAATCCGGTCCTTTGCTGAGTGTAGCAGCAACAAAAGGGAGAAGAGCACTTGCTTCGACAGTTTGAGCAGAGATGGTCTCGCAGGGATTGAGAGATTAGGATAGGCTAGATGGCGTGTCTAACTTTGCCATCTGGAAAGCCAAAATCCTATCATTCCTCGAAGAATATGGCATCAGAGATCATGCCGAGAACATCCTGGCTGTTCCAACCGATGCTTCTCTTCAAGCGAAGTTTAATGAAAATTAGGGGTGGGCTAAATGCTTGATCATAGATGGAGTGAAAGATCACGTGGTTTCGCATATTGCCGAGTAGAAGACGACAAACGAGGTGTGGACAACATTAACCACGTTGTATCAAGGTAGCTCCGTCCAAAGGGAGATGCTTATGGAGAATCAGATGCGGTTGTTCCAGATGCATAAGGGAGAGGAGATCGATCCTTTCCTCTTTAGATTGCAGACTATTCGAGATCAACTGATTGCCATGGGGCAAAATCCTAATGATGGACTCATGGTGAGGACTGCCTTGAATGCAGTCACCGATGATTGGGAGACCTTTGTCCAAAGTATCTTGGGCAGAGCACAACGTTCAAACTGGGGGGACATGTGGGCAATCCTTCGATAGGAAGAGATCAGGAGAATAACCAAGAGGGAATTCAGCAGCGGAGGAGTCGAGATTAAGAAAGAGGAGGAGGAAGATGCAACCCTAGCATCTAAGGGACAAAGGCAACAAGGGAAGAAGAAGAAGGACCTATCCAAGGTCCGATGCTTCAGATGTGGCCAATTGGGACACTTCGCCAATACTTGTCCTAAGAAGAAGGGCAAGGAAGATTTAGATTCCAAGGTAGTAGCAGCGAAAGGGGATGACGACAGCGATGATGATGTGGCCATGAGTGTTCATGTACCTTGAGAGAAGAGGTGGGGCGACAAATCTGTAGAGTGAGCTACAGATGGTGGTCGACAGGATCCTTGAGGTGCCCAAACTCTTGGGTCACATACGACTGGAAGACTGGAGTAGTGCAGAGGAGAGGCAACAATAGCGTGGAAGCAGCAGCGCAGAGGCAGTGCTTACGCAGTGCAAAGCAATAGACAGTGCAGAGCTTGAAAGGGTCAGCAAAAAGCAACATAGAGGGTGCTTCAGATCAAGATGCAGCCAGATTGACTTGACTGTCAATACTTTGGGTGATGTCCTTCAGTTGCTTACTACTCAACAACTGAGTTGCAATTTAGCAGTTAGCAGTGGAAATGCTATAGGCAGCATGATGCATCAATTTGAGAGGAAGCTGCAGTATAGATGTGGCAGTGACTGTGGCAGAGTCATGGGCAATAATACAGAAGGCAACAGCGTAGTGGATGAAGGGAAGTAGGCCGAGCATTAGCAACACAGGGGACTGATGCCAAAGATCAGAGTAACGCTTCTAGACTGAAGTGTTGCTAGAGCACATTCCTCGCTAAGAGGGAGTCTTGATATTTTGGGTAGCATCGGATATGCTCTAGCTCCAAAACTTTGTGGAGGGGATAAGACACATGAGATCTCCAAGGCCCAGAAATCATTTGGAGAAATTCCACCCATTGTGAAAGTTATTCAATAAATAAATTATTTTAATGGAGACCCTAAGTTAAGTCTAACTTAGGGAAATAAAATAATTAAAGGGAATTAATTTAAATATGTGGGTGAGAATGTTCTAAGTAACATGGATCAAGTCTTTTCTAATCTTAGCTGTTGATTAGAGATTAAATCACGGCCGTTGATTTCTCAACGAGAAAAGTATTGAAGGAAGGTTTGGGGTCAGTTTGAGAACAAACACAGAGTGGTAGCACTTGAGCTAAGTTGAAATTCTGGGGCGCGGTTTGCTGAGAATTATCGAGTGAGCTTGCAGTGCTAGTGAGGGGCAGATCGATGAGGGATATTCAGATCCAAGGCCGAGAATACATAGGCAGAGAGGCAGATCCGTACCAGGCAATGCAGAGACCTAGTAGGAGGGACGCAACCCAGCGAGGCTCACGCAGAGGCAACGCAGAGGCTGACATAGGCCCTTCAAGGTGATGCAGAGGCAGTGCTGAGCCCATAGGGGTGACACGTGAGCAACCTGTGTTGTGCAGAGGCTCTAGCAGTTACGTAGAGTTGACGCAGTGTCGGGAGAGGCAATGCTAGGATTTCCAGTGGGCTAGAAAGGTTTCATATTCAACAATTCAGAAGGTGTGAAGCCTCGCTGAATCAACCATATTTTCTGTCTCCAAGTGATAAGTACATCTGTCGTGAATTCTTTGTTGGGAAAACCATTACTGGTGCCCTTGATTGTATTCAGACATTCTGCTTAATAAAGAAACCCTCTAAGAGCTGCTGCACTGGTTTTCCCGCATTGGGTTTTCCAGGGACATTGTCCAAAAAATACTATGTCCTTTGTCATGTGTGCATTATGCTTCAGTGAATGATCTGTATGTATGTGTAGGTTGCAGTTGTGTTTACTTTGATATTTTACTGAATATTTTAGAAAATAACTTGTAGAAATTTCCTGTTTTACCACCCCGGTTTTCAGTTTCACCTTATTTCTCCCTTTAGTTAAATGCCCTTTCCCATATCCTTACATTCAACAACAGAAAAATATTTTTTTTGCTGAAAACACAAATTCTGGAAAATTTACAGAATGCTGGAAAATGTAGAAATAAAAATCAGCAAGCTCAAAACAGCCATTCAACACATTTAAACACTGAGATTTCTGGTCAACATGACCCTGGAAAAACCCCTACAACTCTTGGGGAAAACCAGTTCGAAATCTCCTTCTTATTTCTGAAAAATGCTTTTTACAGTGAGAGAAATATTCAGAAAAATCAGCAAGTAAACTTTTACAACTTATCTTGTTTTTCGTGCTTTGCCACCACCTCGAAAAACGTGCAAACAGTTAAACTGAACCAGCAATAAATGCTGTACAGATTTCCTTGAAAAACGTGCCCATAAATTACAGCATTAATAATAATTTCTGCTGTACGACCTTTTTTTGCGTGCAGAACAACATTAAATGCTGTTGTACGACCACCTAAGAATGCGTGCAGGGTTCCTTAAATGCTGTGTATGGAAATCTGCCTCGGTTTTTGTGCCAGCAATCAGCGACAGGCTGTACGGCTTGCCTAGAAAAGCGTGCAGCAAAACCAGCAACCTCTTCCTCGAAATCCGTGCCCAAAAAATGGTACGACCTCTTTGGAAATTGTGCCCAAGTCTGCTATACGGATTCTGCCTTGGAAACCGTGTCAAATCTTCCTTGAATGGAGTGCAAACTCTGCTGTACGGACTTGCTGAAATACTGCCTTGGAATGTGTGCCAAGTTGCTGTCTCCTTCTCCTCATTGCTCAGAAATCTCTCTTGCTCTCTTTCTCTCCTCCCAATCTGCTCATGAAAGAATGAATGACCTTTTCCTCTAACCTAACCTTAAGTGACTTTTGGGGAATCCCTAAATCCAATGGCTGAAATAGATTTAGATCTAGGGCTGAGATTAAATGCTCATTTAAATCTCACTTTCTATTTTTTAATTCACCCCACTTTAATAAAGACCCACTTAGTCATTTATTTCCAAAGTCACTTTTCCTTTCTAATTTTACATTGACTTTATTAAAGTCACTTTAAAATTAGACTTTAGTAACTTTATCACTTAAAGTTACTTTTAAGTTAGATTTGACTTTATAACTTTATAAAGTCACTTTAGGAGAAAAATTAAATTGTTTTGGACACTTTTTCCTAGGCCAAAGATCAAAGCCTTAGGGAACCACCTGTCCTCCAGTAACCAAATTTCAACACTCCCTCTTACCGAGGAAGGTGTTCCTCACCACACCCATCTTGTCTCCGAAGTAGACATGCTTGCCTCGTGGTAAGGCTTTGGTAAGAATATCTGCAACCTGCTCATCAGTGGGAATATACTCAAGCTTCACAGCTCCTTTCTGAACATAGTCTTTGATGAAATGATATTTGATCCCGATATGCTTTGACCTGTCATGAAATACTGGATTCTTCGTGAGTTTAATGCAACTCTGATTATCACAGTAAATCACTGAAGGTCTCAACGGCCAGATGGCCTCACAACTAGCTAGACTGGCTGCCATATACGCTGCTTCCGCTGAACTCAATGCTACTGACTGCTGCTTTCGGCTGAACCATGACACCACTGCCGAACCCAACCCAAAACAACACCCTGAAGAGCTCCTCCTATCAGAAGCACAACCTGCTCAATCAGAATCAGTGTAACCTGCCAATCTCACTCCATCCCCCTGCTTGTAGTCCAGACCATAATCCACTGTCCCCTGCAAGTATCGCAAAATGTGTTTTGCAGCCAACAAGTGAACCTTCCTAGGCTCACACATAAACTGACTCATCGTGTTGACTGCAAAACAAATATCTGGTCTAGTGTTGACCAAATACATCAAGGAACCAATCAGCTGTCTGTACAATGTGGGATCCACCAACTCGGAATCCGAAGCATGAAGCTTCTTCCAGTTGGTGATCATCGGTGTCGACATGGGTCTACAATCCTCCATGTGGAATCTCCCAAGGATGTCCACAATATACTTCCCCTGTCCCAGGAAGAAATGCCCCTCCTCCTGCCACACCTCCAAACCCAAAAAGTAATGCATCAAGTCGATGTCCTTCATCTCAAACTCCGTCGCAAGATCTCTCTTGCAGTGCTCTATGAGTCTCTCTGCACCTGTAATGACCAAGTCATCCACATACAACACCAGAATGAGAGGCTCCTCACCTATCACAATATAGTAAAGGTTCGGATCTGCCTCACTCTTTGTGAAACCCATCTTCCGCAAGTATGTATCTATCCTGGAGTACCAAGCTCTGGGAGCTTGCTTCAGGCCATAGAGGGCCTTCTTCAGTCTTCACACATGGGACTCCTTCCCATGCACCTCAAAGCCCTGTGGCTGCTCAATGTACACCTCCTCCTGTATGAAGCCACTGAGAAATGCGGTCTTCACATCCATCTGGTGGATCTTCCAACCCATCTCTGCTGCTATCGATATAATGGAGCGGATCGAAGTATATCGAGCCACGGGAGCGAAGGTCTCCTCATAATCAACTCCCTCTACCTGGGAGAACCCTCTAGCCACAAACCTCGCTTTGAATTTCTCAATGCTGCCATCTGCAGTATGCTTTACCTTGTAAAGCCATCTGGAAGTAACCACGGATTTTCCCTCAGGCCTCGGCACCACCTCCCAAACATCATTCTTCATGATAGAATAATACTCCTCCTGCATGGCCTCTCTCCAGACCTGCTGGCTAGCTGCCTCCTCATAGCTAGAAGGCTCAGAGTCAAGGATGCTGGTAGCCATTGCCATATAGCTACAAAACCTCTCAGGTGGTCTGCTCTCTCTGACCGGCCTCTTAGGCCCAGCAACAGATGTGGCCTCTCTCAAGGTGTCCCTGATGTTAGGTCCCTATATCACTAGTATAGCCCTCATTATCATCATAGTGTAAACCCTTATTTGTTATTATATTGTACCCTTGTAACCCCCATTTTGTTATTATTGTGCCCTTAAATTATTATTGTTAGGTCGGTTAGGATTACATCAGGTCACTAGGATTACATTATGGCCCCATGGACTCCTATATAGAAAGGAGGTTTTGTGAATTGTATCATCCAAGAATTGTTCATTTATGTAATGTATTGGAGGTTGCCCCCCTCAAGTGGCTTATTTCTTACATGCTCATATCTCTTTTCTTCTCTTTTTTGAGTTGTTTTCACAACATTTGGTATCAGAGCCTTTGGATTCTAGGGTTTCGCTGCTCCAAACAGGTCATCGTGGCATTTTTGCTATAACTTTTTTTCTACGAAGTTTCAGAAGCTGAAATTTTTAGGGTGCGAAGCCGAAATCTTGAGGAACTTGTATAAAAATTTCAGAGCTTGGTTAGCAATATTTTCGGAGATATGATCTGTGGAAGTCAGGTCTTTTTTCAGGCTCCTAAACAGGTCATCGTGGAATTTTCGCTATAAATTTTTTTGTACCAAGGTTCAGAGTCTGAAATTCATATGGTACGAAGCTGAAATCCTGAGGAAATTTTTCAAAAAATTTCAGAGCTTGGTTCGCAATATTTTTGGAGATATGATCTGTGGAAGGTAGTGTTTTTTCAGGCTCCTGAATTTCATCTCAAAGAGGTGATCGTGGGAAAAGTTCAATAACTCTCTCTCTGGGCATTGGATTGAAGTGCCGTAAAAGTGGTCGAGCATGGCAGACCAAGTTTCGGGCCATCAATTTCGTAGACAAGGATAAAAATGTGCTGACACGTTATCCTTGCAAGTCGTACAAGTTCGCTCTACTGAACCAGTCCAGAATTAGGTCATTGTGAGAGATTGGACACAACTTTGTCTTGGAGAATCCAAATCAGGTCAGACCTGTGGAATTTGAAAGAAGCTTCAGAGGGCTACTACAGGGCTTAATTTCAGATATTGAATATTTTCAATTACAGAGATAATTCAATTTCAATAGCGAGCTCCTAAAAGCTAGTAAAAGGTGTGTATTTTCTTTTTCCGAATTGCATAAGTCTTGTTTGAAGAATCAAGTCGAATTGATTCCAAGGGAAGCTTGTTGAATAGATATCAATATTGGATTCTAAAATGGCCCCTAAAAAGAATTCAACACCCATTAAGCCTTCAGAAGGTTCTACTATGACTCATGAAGATGAAGAATTGCAACATGATCTATCAAAATTACAAGAGCAAGTGCAACAAATTTCACTCTCGCAAAAAGCAACCAAAAATGAAATGGAAGTTTTGAAGAAAGGCGTGGAAGTGAAGATGGATGGTTTGAAGAAAGGCATGGAAGCTAAGATGGAAGGCATGGAAGTGAAGATGGACGGTTTGAAGAAAGGCATAATGGATGGCGTGGAAGCTAAGATGGATGGTGTGGAAGCTAAGATGGATGACATGAAAGACAACATGGAAAACATGAAGAGTGATCTAAAAGCATACATGGAAGGCTTGATGACAAGCTTAAAACCAGAAATGATTCCTAATGGCGTAAATATAGGAGAAGAACCTCCTGATGAGAACAAAATAAATGTTAATTGTGATTTCATAAACTCGAATGTTGGCGGGAAGAACCACCATATTCCAAAAATGGATATGAGGAAGTTTGATGGAAAGGATCCTGTAACATGGATAATACAGATGGAGCAATATTTTGATCTCCATAACGTGCAAAACACGCAAAAGGTACGCATTGCAACTTTACATTTAGAACAAAATACATTTGTATGGTATCAATGGCTTTGCTCCCGTAAAAAAATTGTCACTTGGTCAATTTTTACTGAGGAAATGATAGCACATTATGAGGATACAAAGAGCAACACCTTCTTTACCCAATTGATAAATCTCAAACAAAAGGGTTTAGTGGGGCAGCACATTGAGGACTTCCAAAAATTGAATATAAGGGTAACTGATCTTACAGAGGAACACAGGATTGATCTCTTCCTAGGCACTTTAAAGGATAACATCCAACATGAAGTTCGCGCTTTGGAACCTGATTCATTGGAGAAGGCATTCAGGTTGGCAAGAAAAGTTGAATGTAAAATTATGGCGACAAGGAAGCCTACCACTCAATTCTATAAAGAAGGAAATTTTGTTACGCCTATATTTCCACAACCTACAAGGTTGACACGACAACAATTGGAAAAAAAGAGAGCAAAAGGGCTTTGCTACAGTTGTGATAGCAAATACAATAAAGGTCATAAGTGTGCTGAGAAGAAATTATTTTACATAGATTGTGAAGAGGAAGAAGAAAATGAACAAGAAGAGGATATACACCAGGAACCAACCCTAGAAGAGGAAGAAATGAATCCGACCATATCGTATAATGCACTGGCAGGAATTACCACTCCTCAAACTCTCAAGATAGAAGGACATATCAAGAAGAAAAAGGTAATAGTGTTGATTGATTCAGGTAGCACCCACAATTTTATTCATTGTAAGGTAGCCAAGGAATTAAATTGTTTCCTATACCCAGCACCAGAATGTCAAGTGATGGTTGCAAATGGAGGAACTATAAATTGCTCGGGAAAATGCCATAACATCAAGCTAACCATGGGGGAATATGTGTTGACTAGTCCAATGCTTTCCATTCCTATGGGAGGTGCTGATGTTGTACTAGGAGTACAATGGTTACAATCTTTGGGGACGGTAGCTTTTAATTTTCAAGAACTTTCTTGAAATTTTTTTCAGAAGGAAAGGAAGTCGAATTACGGGGTATTGAAGGGAAGCCAGGAAGGATAATAAGCTCTAATGTCATGACAAAGCTTCTAAAGAAAGAACAAAGAGGCGTAATTGCACAATTATGCTCACTAGAAGTTCCAACATCAAAATCATCTATTTCTGCAGATCTCCAACAAGTCTTGGACAATCATTCCAAGGTGTTTGAAACTCCCAAAGGACTCCCACCTATTCGTGATCATGATCATGCTATTCATTTGATTCAGGAAGTGTTCCTCCAAACATCAGGCCTTATAGATATCCTTACTTCCAAAAGAGCGAAATTGAACGTATGATTGCAGAAATGTTAGAGGCGGGTATAATTCAACCTAGTCAAAGTTCTTTCTCTGCTCCTGTAATATTGGTACACAAGAAGGATGGATCATGGCGAATGTGTCTGGATTATAGGGAGCTCAATAAGCTCACCATTAAAGATAAATTTCCCATTCCTGTGATTGATGAATTATTGGATGAATTACATGGAGCAATTTATTTTACCAAGTTGGATCTTCGCTCAGGATATCATCAAATTAGAATGAAGACTGAAGATATTCTGAAAACAACATTTCGAACTCATGAGGGTCATTATGAATTTTTGGTCATGCCTTTGGCCTTACCAATGCACCTTCTACATTTCAAGGGTTGATGAATTCCATTTTCAAACCCTTCCTTAGAAAATTTGTGCTAGTATTTTTTGATGATATACTAATCTACAGCAGGTCTTGGAAGGATCATGTTGAACATGTTGACAGTGTGCTCAAACTATTGCAGGAGAAACAATTATATGCAAAAACATCCAAATGTTTCTTTGGAGTACAAGAGGTGGAATATCTGGGTCATATCGTATCTCACGAGGGTGTTAAAGTAGACCCTAACAAAATTAAAGCCATTAAGGAATGGAAAGTCCCCACAACCATAAAGCAGTTGCGAGGATTTCTCGGGTTAACAGGGTATTATCATAAGTTTGTTAAGAATTATGGGAGAATAGCAGCACCTCTAACAACATTATTGAAGAAAGATGCATTTTCATGGACTCCTGAAGCAACTAAGGCCTTTGAACGTCTTAAAGAGGCAATGTGCCTAGCACCGGTCTTAGCTACACCAGACTTCACAAAAACCTTTATTGTGGAATGTGATGCCTCAGGAAATGGAATTGGTGCACTTTTAATGCAGGAAGGAAGACCCATTTCTTTTGAAAGTCGTCCAATCAAAGGAAAGTATTTACAGAAACCTATTTATGAGAAGGAAATGTTAGCAATACTACATGCACTAAAGAAATGGCGAACTTACCTAATGGGAAGACACTTCAAGGTACAAACTGATCATGATAGTCTTAAACACTTTTTGGAACAAAGACTATCGTCAGAAGAACAACAAAAATGGGTCACAAAGATGTTGGGTTACGACTTTGAAATAATCTACAAAAAAGGAAAGCTGAATGTTGCTGCAGATGCACTCTCAAGAAAGAATGAAGAGGTGGAAGCATTGCTTTGTGCCATTTCTATTATCCAACCAGATTGGATAACTGAAGCAAGAGATGAATGGAAGAAGGACAAAGATGTATGGACACTCATTCAAAAGTTGCAGCAAGATCCTAGTACATCCGATACATTTAGTTGGAAAAATGATTCCTTATGGTACAAAGATCGCTTATATCTTTGTAAGAATTCCCAACTAAAACAAAAGATTCTTCTCGAATTGCACACTTCTCCTTTAGGAGGACACTCAGGATTTTTAAAAACTTACCACAGGGTGAAGAAAGAATTTTTTTGGGATGGCCTTAAATCCGATATTCGAAAGTTTGTGGCGGAATGTTTGGTTTGCCAGCAGAATAAAGTGGAAACAATTAAGACCCCAGGACTTCTACAACCTTTATCCATTCCAGGTCAACGTTGGGAGGAGATTTCAATGGATTTTATCACAGGTTTACCTAAGTCCTAAGGAAAGAGTGTCATCATGGTGGTAGTTGATAGACTTACCAAGTATGCACACTTTTGTGCATTATCTCATCCATTTAAAGCAAGTACATTTGTTACTACATTTATGGACAGAATTCAAAAGCTACATGGAAGCCCAAGGGTTATTGTGAGCGACAGAGATCCCATTTTTACTGGAAATTTTTGGACGGAGTTATTTTCTTGTTTGGGTACTCAATTAGCTCATACCTCATCTTATCATCCTCAATCTGATGGTCAAACTGAGATCGTAAATAAATGTTTGGAAGGATATCTTCGTTGTTTTGTATCTGATAAACAAACACAATGGGTCAAGTGGTTACCTCTTGCTGAATGGTGGTATAACACTTCCTTCCATACTGCAGCAAAAATGACCCCATTATGGCACTTTATGGATATCATCCACCATCCATCACATCATCTTTAAGAGAAAATTCGAAGGTTCAAGCAGTGGAAGATCACATCGAGCATCAACAAGAAGTTCTCCAACTCTTAAAGGATAACCTGAATTTGGCACAAAATCTAATGAAACAACAGGCAGATCAACATCACAGCGAGAGAATTTTTGATGTAGGAGACTGGGTATTTTTACAGCTACAACCCTACAAACAAATGTCCCTCAAGCAAGCTAAGAAGGATAATAAATTATCGCCAAAGTACTATGGTCCTTACAAGGTGTTGCAAAAGATTGGTACTATGGCATACAAATTGGAGCTTCCTGCTTCTTCGCGTGTACATCCAGTTTTCCATGTTTCATGCTTAAAGAAGGTTATAGGTGAAAATCTTCCAGTTCAAACAATATTGCCAGAACTTGATGAGGAAGGAAAAATCATATTGGAACCTGAAGCAGTCACGGAAACAAGAACTCGACAGCTACGGAATTGATCAATTTCAGAGTGTCTCGTCAAGTGGAAGAACTTACCCACCGAAGATTCTACATGGGAGGATGAGAAGTTTATACAGAAGCACCCAGAGCTACTCAAGTGTTAAGGACAACACTTTTTTGAAGGAGAGGGGCATGTTAGGTCCCTATATTACTAGTATAGTCCCTTATTGTTATTAGTGTAACCCCCTTATTGTTATTATTGTACCCTTGTAACCCCCATTTTGTTATTATCGTGCCCTTAAATTATTATTGTTAGGTCGGCTAGGATTACATTGTGGCCCACTAGGATTACATTATGGCCCCATGGACTCCTATATATAGAAAGGAGGTTTTGTGAATTGTATCATCCAAGAATTGTTCATTTATGTAATGTATTGGAGGTTGCCCCCTCGAAGTGGCTCATTTCTAAGGCGTCTATATCTCTTTTCTTCTCTTTTTGAGTTGGTTACACTCACCCACCGAGCACTTGGGCTTCCTCTTTCCTGAGCACACTTCTCCCACCGGAGAATGAAACTCCTTCTCCTCATCAGGAGCCTGAACTCCTAAATGTATGTCTCCTGTCCTCCTGCCTGAACCTGAACCTGCAGATGCTGAAGTACCGTGTGAATTGTCCATCAATGGACTACCTAGTGAACTGCTCTGCATGGCGCCCGAAGCACCACCCCTCTGACTCTGCGAGCCACTGCTCACCGACGCGACCCGACATCGTCATAGCAGATGCACCGATCCTCCGATCCTGCCCACCGGATCCCCGTGACCGACTCCGCCGCCGCTAAGGGTCGCCGTCAACCTCGCTAACCCCGGTGACCTCCCAAAGGCCCCGTCTCTCTCGGTCTCACATCCCGCCTGACAACAACTCTCCTCTGTGTGGGAATATAAATCCGAAAGGCCTTCGAGGTCTCACTGTAGCCCACAAAGACACCCTTCTCTGCGGTGGGCTCTAGTTTGGTCCTCTTCTCCTTGGGTATGTAGGAGTATGTAATACACCCAAAGATACGAAGATGACCAATATCAGACTTCTTCCCAGAAAAAGCCTCCTCCGGAGTCATGTGCCCCAAGGCACGATGCGAATCCTGTTCTGCAAATAAACAGCTGTGTTGCAGGCCTCTGCCCATAAAAACAATGGCAACCCCCGATCATGTAACATGGCTTTGGCAGCCCCTCCGATGGATCTGTTCTTCCTCTCCACAACCCCGTTCTGCTGGGGGTTGTAAGGAACAGTGAACTCCCTCCTAATGCCTGCCTCCGCACAATAGTCAACAAACTCTCCAAGGGTGTACTCTCCTCCATTGTCCAACCTCAGGGACTTGATCTTCCGACCTGTCTGTGTCTCCACAAGAGCTCTGAACTCCTGAAACCGCTTGAAGACCTCACTCTTGGTCTTCAAGAAATAAATCCAGGTCCTCCTTGAGTGATCATCAATGAATAACACATAGTACTCATATCCACTCAAGGAAACATGAGACATCCGACCGCTCACATCGGAATGAATCAAATCAAGTATCCCAGTCGCTCTGCTGTCACTGCTGGGAAAAGGGGATTTGGGAAACTTGCCCATCGCACATCCTCTGCAAGTATCAAAGTGATCAGTACTGAAATCTGGCACACCTGTAGTGATCTCCCGCAAAGTCCTCAAGGCTCCATGATACATATGCCCCATTCTGTGGTGCCAAATCTCACACAGCTCAGAACTGCTAGCTCTGCTGTCGGTACTACTGCTCAATGCCAAAAGGGGCTGAAATGCAAACTTGTACACCTTTGCATGGCGTACACCTATCACTCTGGCTGAATCAGCTGGAGCGCCCCTAGGATATATCAGCACCTGTCCTCCCCTGAACAGTATCTCCTATCCTCTATCCTCCAAAGCTGAGATGGATATGAGGTTCTTCCTCATCCCTAGCACATAAAGAACATCTGACACCTTCAAGGGAGGTTTGGGTTCCCTATGAAATGTCAGTGTTCCCACACCGACTACTCTAACAACTCTGTCATCACCGAGTATTACACTTATATCGGTGACATTCTCACGAAAGCTGCGAGAAGTATGAGACTCTGTCATATGACGTGGCCCCTTGTTCACATACCGGATACCGAATCCTTTCTGCTAGTGAAATGCATGCTCCTACGAACCTCTGTGGCGGGTGATCACACTAGAGGACTCACACGCAATGAACCCAAACTCCCGGTCAAAGCGATCTGTAAAGTCCTCAACCTCTGCTGATGCTGCCATGCTTTGGTTCTTCCCCTTTTTCTTCTTCTTCTTCTCTGGACACACAACTGCATAGTGTCCCATTTTCTGACAATTCCAACACTTCACCTTGGAATAGTCCTTCTGTGTGTTACCCTGTTTACTTTTACCTTTGCCTTTACCCCCAACATTGCTTGTGGAAGCCTGCTTCTTCCCTTTGCCTTTCTTGCCTCCTGCCAACAGTGCTACATCCTCATCTTGCTCAATTGGCTTGGCTGCCCCAAGCTGACCTTTCCTGATCTCTGTCTGAATGCAATCATCCCAAAACCTCTCCCATGTGGGAAGGGTCTCACGTGTACAAACCCCATCAGCGAATTTCATCCATGAACTGGGGAGGCCATTCACTGCAATCCGCACCAACCCAATGGGTGGAATGACCTCTCCAACTGCTGCCAACTCATCTCTCACATTAGTAATCTTTGTGAGATATCCAACTGCACTATCAGTCTTACCCATCTTAATGGTCTTCAGCTTCTCCTTCAGGACCATTTTCCGGTTCTTATTGGTACTCTGGTAGAGATTGGACAATGCTGTCCACATCCCATGAGTATTTCTCTTTCCTCTCACATGAGGAATGCAATGGTCTTTGACTGCGTTTAGAATCAGTCTCTTACCCTTGTTGTTCTTTTTATTATATGCTGCCAACTGAACAGCATCAGTAGGCACAACAACAGGGTTCTGTGTGGTATGCACCATGATGTCCCAGACTTTTGCCTCCTCAAAGATACTCTGCATTCTCTCCTTCCAAACGCTGTAATTGGTATGCCTATCCAACCTATCCTCCACCCTCAATCCCAATGACATCCTGCTGTTGTAAAAATTGAAAAATAGCACTGCTGTAGTAAAGATAAAAAATTTTGTGTGAAAAATCAGCTTGCTGGAATTTTTTGAGTGAAAAATCAGCAGACTGTATTTTTCTTCTTGCTGTCCCAAACTGCACTTTCAACACTCAAGCTCTGATACCATGTAGAAATTTCCTGTTTTCCCACCCCGGTTTTCAATTTCACCTTATTTCTCCTTTTAGTTAAATGCCCTTTCCCATATCCTTACATTCAACAACAGAAAAAATATTTTTTTGCTGAAAACACAAATTCTGGAAAATTTACAGAATGCTGGAAAATGTAGAAATAAAAATCAGCAAGCTCAAAACAGCCATTCAACACATTTAAACATTGAGATTTTTGGTTAACATGACCCTGGAAAAACCCCCTACAACTCTTGGGGAAAACCAGTTCGAAAACTCCTCATTTCTGAAAAATGCTTTTTACAGTGAGAGAAATATTCAGAAAAATCAGCAAGTAAACTTTTACAACTTATCTTGTTTTTCGTGCTTTGCCACCACCTCGAAAAACATGCAAACAGTAAAACTGAACCAGCAATAAATGCTGTACAAATTTCCTTGAAAAACATGCCCAGAAATTACAACATTAATTTCTGCTGTACGGCCTCCTAGGAATGTGTGCAGGCTGCCTTAAATGCTGTGTACGGACATCTGCCTCGATTTTTGTGCCAGCAATCAGCTACAAGCTGTACGGCCTGCCTAGAAAAGCGTGCAGCAAAACTAGCAACCTCTCCCTCGAAATCTGTGCCCAGAAAATGGTACGGCCTCCTTGGAAATCGTGCCCAAGTCTGCTTACGGATTCTGCCTTGGAAACCGTGTCAAATCTTCCTTGAACTGAGTGCAAACTCTGCTGTACCGACTTGCTGAAATACTGCCTTGGAATGTGTGTCAAGCTGCTGCCTCCTTCTCCTCACTTCTCAGAAATCTCCCTTGCTCTCTTTCTCTCCTTCTCGCAATCTGTTCATGAAAAAATGAGTGACCTTTTCCTCCTTTAACCTAACCCCAAGTGGCTTTTGGGGAATCCCTAAATCCAATGGCTGAAATAGATTTAGATCTAGGGCTGAGATTAAATGCTTATTTAAATCTCACTTTTTATTTTTTAATTCACTCCACTTTAATAAAGACCCACTTAGTCATTTATTTCCAAAGTCATTTTTCTTTTTTAATTTTACATTGACTTTATTAAAGTCACTTTAAAATTAGACTTTAGTAACTTTATCACTTAAAGTCACTTTTAAATTAGATTTGACTTTATAACTTTATAAAGTCACTTTAGGAGAAAAATTAAATTCTTTTGGACATTTTTCCCTAGGCCAAAGATCAAAGCCTTAGGGAACCACCTGTCCTTCGGTAACCAAATTTCAACATAACTTGTTAATTAAATCAAACAGGTAGAAGAAGTAAATCAAGATACTGCAGTAGGGTTTCTATATTCAAAAATCCTCATAGTTGCTCTATAGGATCCCCTCCTAGGACCCTTGCTAGTTTGAGCAGTAACATGTCCTATGAGACAAATATATGAAAATTATTTATGTAAGAAACCAAAGTCAAATCAATTTTACAAAGGCCAAATGTTTAAAGAAAGGGAAAATGTCAGATTAAAAAATGAAAGCCCAATTGGTTGAGAAAGCATTGTTGTGCGTCCGCAGAAGAAGATGGGACACTATGCAGTTGTGTGTCCGCAGAAGGACTATTCCAAGGTGAAGTGTTGGAATTATCAGAAGATGGGACACTATGCAGTTGTGTGTCCGGAGAAGAAGAAGGGGAAGAACCAGGGCATGGCAGCATCAATAGAGATAGAGGACTTTACAGATAGCTTTGACCGAGAGTTTGGGTTCTGTTGTCACACAGAATGTCTAGGTACCGTGACAACGGCTCAGATCAGGAGCTGTCACCCTGATCTCCAATCTCTTTATTTAAGTTGTCTCCTTATAGCAGACTAAGGGGGGTAGACCCTATGGAAATGGAATGAAGGAGAACCAGTTGGAAACCAACCAGTTTTGGAGACACAGTTAAACGACCAAATACTTAAAAGATCTAGCAAGATTAAATGATTCGATTGAATTAGAAAGATTGATACCAGTGCCTTATGGAGTCAACTATCTTGCTAAGGAAATTACAACCAAGTACTTGATAAGAAAATGTTGCTATGCAATGTTAATTTAGAATGCAGAATGCAAGGAAAACGATTTGAAGGAGCGAGATGAAGCAAGCTTCGAAGATGAGAGTTAATGTTAAAAAGCCTAAAGCGCTTAGATTATAAATAATCTGATCTTACCACTAAGTACTTAAGCAAGAGTGTCAATTATGAAGATGCCCACAAGATTACTTGATTAAAAGATATACAGATCCACAATAGAGCTCTCAAAATCAGATATCGATCACACTTACTTGAAAAGATTTTTCAAACATTAGTATTCAATAAACATCCAATAATTCAAGTAAATGAAACAAAAGTTAATTAAACATTAGACAATTTTAATTGATAGAACACGTTCCAAAACTCAAATGCCAATGATCATCAAACCCAACTGAAATATATGAAATTTACTAGCACTTAAATCTCAGTAATTATTCATTCAAATATACCATGAAAGTATAACGCTAATAAAACCACTTCATCAAGCAATTTATGGGTTCAATGATGTTCTTAAATATGCAAATCCAAAAATTAAATTTTCTCTTATAGTCAAACTTAGAATATATTTTTCAGCAAGATTTCAAATCTGAAATATAAATTGTAGCAGTAATTTAAACCATAGATCAGCAAACAAACGATACCGACACCAATGCCCAAAATGACTAAAAATAGTAAAAACTGTTGAACTTCGAGAAAAATCAATTTTTAGGGCTTGATTAAGAGAAATTTCAGATCTGATATTTTTATTTCAGCAGTGAAACAATGACAGACTAGCAAGATAAAACTGCCTAAAATAGCTGCCAAATACTTCCAAAAATAGCAAAAATATATGAAAACTTGAAAATTTCAATATTAAGGCTTTAAGAGAGTTTGACCAGTAATTTTCAGAAGATGCCGAAAAGGCCAAAAAAATTAATGATGCTCAAAAGGCCCAAAAAAATGCCCAAAAGGCCAAAAAATGAAAGCTGCCCAAAATTCTGAGTAAGGCCAAAAATTAAAGCTGCCCAAATTCTGAGTAAGGCCAAAAAATTAAAGATGCCCAAAAAGCCAAAAAATTAATGTTGCATTAGTGGATTCCACATGGAGGATTGTAGACCAAAAACTTCATTTTCAGAATTTTTGGCCTTTTGGGCATCTTTAATTTTTCCTAGATCCGACTTTAAAGCTTGCTGGAAATTACTGCATAACTGTGAAAAATCAGATCTGAACATTTCTGATGCATATGCTAAATAAGGTCTAAAAAATTTTAATTTTCAGTTTTTTTCAGCAAAACTTACTATTTTTAGATATAGTGGGAATCATTTTCAGTATTTTCAGTTTGCTGATCTGTTATCAATTTACTGCTGTTACAAACTTATCAGATCTGAAAATTACTGAGTCAAACTCTCTTAAAGCCTTAAAATTGAAATTTTCAAGTTTTAATATATTTTTGCTATTTTGAAAGTATTTGATAGCTATTTTGGATAGTTTTATCTCGCTGATCTGTCACTGTTTCACTGCTGAAATAAAAATATCAGATCTGAAATTTCTCTTAATCAAGCCCTAAAAATTGATTTTTCTTTAAGTTCATCAATTTTTACTATTTTTAGTCATTTTGGGCATTGATGCCGGTATAATTTGTTTGCTAATCTATGGTTTAAATTACTGCTGCAATTTATATTTCAGATTTGAAATCTTGCTGAAAAATATATTCTAAGTTTGACTTTAGGAGAAAATATAATTATTGGATTTGCATTTTTAAGAACATCATTTAATCCATAAATTACTTGATGAAGTGGTTTTATTAGCGTTATACTTTCATGGTATATTTGGATGAATAATTACTGAGATTTAAGTGCCAGTAAATTTTATATATTTCAGTTGGGTTTGATGATCATTGGCATCTGAGTTTTGGAACGTGTTCTATCAATTAAAATTGCCTAATGTTTAATTAAGTTTTGTTTCATTTACTTGATTTATTGAATGTTTATTGAAAACTAATGTTTGGGAAATCTTTTCAAGTGAGTGTGATCGATATCTGATTTTGAGAGCTCTATTATGGATCTGTATATCTTTTAATCAAGTAATCTTGTGGGCATCTTCATAATTGACACTCTTGCTTAAGTACTTAGTGGTAAGATCAGATTATTTATAATCTTAGTGCTTTAGGGTTTTTAACATTAACTCTCATCTTCGAAGCTTGCTTCATCTCGCTCCTTCTTCAAATCATTTTCCTTGCATTCTGCATTCTAAATTAACATTGCATAGCAGCAGTTTTTCATCAAGTACTTAGTTGTAATTTCCTTAGCAGGATAGTTGACTCCATAAGGCACTGGTATCAATCTTTCCAATTTAATCGAATCATTTAATCTTGCTAGATCTCTTACAAGTATTTGGTCGTTTCACTGTGTCTCCCGAACTGGTTGGTTTCCAACTGGTTCTCCTTCATTCCATTTCCGTAGGGTCTACCCCCCATAGTCTGCTATAAGGAGACAACTTAAATAGAGAGATTGGGGATTAGGGTGATAGCCCCTGATCTAGCCGTTGTCGCGGTGCCTAGACATTCTGTGCGACAACATTTTTTGGCGCCGTTGCCGAGGATACAGTTTTTCTGTGCGACAACATTTTTTGGCGCCGTTGCCGAAGATGGAGTTTTTCTGTGCGACAACATCTTCTAATCTTTTTTCGCCATTCATTAGCCTGTCACACGGGATCACATTTCTGGCGTCATTTCATATCTTCATCTCTTCATCACTTCATCACCTTATCTTTCGTCATCTCACTAATCCTTTCATTTGCACCTTTAACACCTGGACTTTTTGGTTGGCTTCTTGTTTGGGTGGCGACTCCACTTATTCATTTATCTACTCCTAGACAAGAATTCCCCCTCATATCCATCTGCTTCTCTCGACTAATTTTTCAGTTTTAGAATTAGCTTCATGTTCAAGTGGCGACTCCAACTCTTTCATTTCTTACAAAGAAGCTCGCTTCTTGTGGATCTCTTGACTTTTCTTGAACAAGGATCTATTTCTCTAACATCCATTTGGTTATCTCTTTGAGAAAGACATCATGGACTTGTTTTCCCCTTGTAACTTTGCTAACATCCAAGATTATCCAAATGGCCTTCCTAACAATGGCATGGAAAGGTTACCTACTTTTCAAGGAAATAATGCGGTTAGTGTCAAAACTGATTTGTTTGCTTTCGCTGGTTGGTGGAATAAATTTGCGGTTATAAATAATGACTTCGAGAATGTAAAGATGAAGCTTTTTAGTCTTACTTTTGAGCAAGATGCTATGGAATGGTTTACTGATAAACCTAATAATTCATTCAATACTTTTGAATCAATTATAGTTGCCTTTAAGGATAAGTTTCATGATAAAAGGGAAGATAAACATCTGGTTAGAGATATCAGCGTCATAGAGAAAAAAGAAAATGAAACAGTAGAGGAATTTAATAAGAGGTTTTATGGTATTATTAAAGAATTACCTCAAGATTATAGACCTCCTGTGAGGTTCCTTTTTGATTGTTATGTTGATGCCTTTAATGTTGATACTTATTATGAGTTGAGGCGAGCTAAAGTTAATGATTATAAGGCTGCCCAGGTTTTAGCTAAGGAGATTGAAAAGGATCTAGAACAGATGCAGAATGAAGAGAGGCATGTCACACATATCTTGAATACTTCGTCTGAAAGTTCACAAGCACAATGTTCCACATCATAAAAAATGCAGTATGCCACGAAGAAAAGCTTGAGGCGAAAAAAAAAGAATAAGGAAGTGCTTTGATACATTTGATGGCCGCTAGAAGCTCTATTTTTGGATAAGACAAAGTCCTACCGTATGCAAGATTGCACATGGCACATCTGAAAAGCAGCCTACAGACTTGCCTGAAAGTAAGCAAATGCTCAGTATGCACGATATTGGACACATCTGATGCCACAGGGCATCCTTTGTATTGTATCTCTAACCTTACACCTTGTTATTTCAATATTTCATTTTGTAGTTAGAGTAGATTTACTTTTCATGTTAAGTAGAATAATAAATGAAAGAAGAGCTTCTATTTTTTCATGTGCTTAATGTTATATGATGATATTTGGATGGATGCTACTTATGTAATTTTGTGTGTTACTTGGATACAGATTCTGGATTCTCACATTCCTTCGGTGAAGCAATGTGTCCCCAAGTAGAGCCAGATGTTGACCACACTTTGTCAACGACCCCATAGCAGTTTACCCCCATTTTTTCAAATGGGATTCATCATGTTCGACGTGTTCACGTCATTCAGATTTCATCATCAATCGACAGTTTTATAAATGATGTAAACCCACTCTGCATGTTTATGATGTAAATGATCTAAGCAAGACCACTATATATGTAACAACCTATGTAAGCCTAGTATTTTGGTGATGATTTCTATCCTAGGAGGTTTTTTGTCTTACTGATTCCTTTGTGTTTCTCGACATAAGTGATCGGCAGAGTTTTCCCTTCCAGCCTCACCCCAAAGCTAGAGTGGATTTTGTCATCAAGATGCTAAGTGAGTCCTTGTGTTTTCTATCGAGTCTTTGTAAAAGTAGTTTGGGAATAATCCTAGCTAATTGGCTAGATTATTTTATTACAAACTACTTGGTTTACTAGATCATGTTTTGAGTCGTAGAATTGGGTAGCTATTTGAGGGTATTTGAGGGTCTATCGCGAATGGGTATTTCCCCTTTATGTGTCTAAATGTATTTATCTTATGTAAAGAGGGTTGGAAAAATAATCAAATCCCCTCTCAGTGAATTAATTAAATTTTTTGGCCAATTTAAATTAAAAATCCTAAGCGAAAAATTTAATTAATTTTAAGTCTTAGGTGAGTTAAAATTCTTCATAGGCAAAATTCGTGAGTCCTTCAAAAAATAAATTTTTAAAGGTTCCAGGCCAAGGGAATATTGAGAATTTCAAGAAATTTTGAACCCTTAGACCTTGTTGGTTAAGTCAAAGTCAAAATTTTGAGGTAATTAACTCAAAAATATTATTTTTGAGAAAATTAAAATGGAATTAAATGATAAATTCGAATTTTCTCAAAATTATAATTTCGACGATCCAGATTAAAAGATAATTAAATATTTTTCGACGGTTGAGATTATTTTGACAAGGATCAACTGAACTAGCCATTGGAGATTTTATCTTATAAATTAGAGGTCTTTGTATGTCATTTGCATCCGATCTCTTATTCGTGTACTTGCTCTTGAAGCTCTCCTGTAATATTTTATGGAATAATACAAACGAAGACTTTGAGGTTTTATTTTGATGGTGGTGTTCCTCTTCAACATTTTATGGTAAACTTGTTCTTTATATTCTGCTGGTGATTATTTTAATGGATTGTTTATTAATGGCTCTTGTAGAGTAATCTATTGCACAGGTATCTTGGTTAGGTTGCTGGATTTAGGATAAGAATATTAATTGGATTGAGTTAGCAGCTATCTCTAACTCTTGAAATTTTTATCTTTTATCTTATTTCTCTATTGATTTAACAGTTTAACTTTAAGTGTGCAGAAATCTTTCAGATTTAGAATTGGGCATTTGGAGAAGTCCTCGGTTGGACTAGCTGATTCCCAAGGAGATAAGATCTGAAGAGCTCTCAGGATCTGATTCCCTTGGCTTATCTTAAATTCCATTTTTTGCAGGATTTTTTCTAGGGCTTGTGCCTAATTACAAAATTTATCTTAACTTTTATTTAATTTAAAGTTACATCTGGCTAGTAAGAGCCTTAGATATTCAGATCTGGGAGCAAAGTCAGACTTATTCTTCTTAGATCTGACAGATCTGCATCTCTTGTGCATAGATCTGTAAATATATTATATAGATTTGTAATTTACATGTGTAGATCTGAATTTTTGTAACATAATTTTGAATTCTAACATTTGGGTTTTTAAGATTTTCTCTATTGTACATATTGGGTATTTGGTTTTTATTTTTTCACTTGTCTAGGAATAGATCTGAAAATTCAGCCAAGTAAATCTTTAGATCTGAGCTAGATCTAGACCCCGGAGGGCAAGATCTAGGCTCCATATTTGTTTGCAGGAATAGATCTGAAAAATTAGCCAAAGAAATCTTCAGATCTGAGCCAGATTAGACCCTGGAGGGCAAGATCTGAGCTCAATATTTGTTTGTAGGAATAAATCTAAAAAATCAACCAAGAAAATCTTCAGATTTGAGCCATATCTATATCCTTGAGGACGTATAGGCTTTTGAGGCTATTTTTACAGGATTTTGGTCTCTAAAATTCTAATTTTCAAGCGACAGCATTATCCCAAAATTTCAAGAATTTTCAACGATGGGATCTTCAAAGCCTTGGGATAAGGGTTTGATCTCTAAACCCTTATTTTTCTGCAAATTTTATTACAACAAACAAATCACAAATAATTAGGCCCTAAAAACACATTTATATGGTTAAAATTGTTTAGAATTGCAAAATCTTATTTTTCAGAATTTTTGGCCATTTGGGCATCTTAAATTTCGTTTAGATCTGACTTTGAAACTTGCTGGAAATTACTGCATAACCGTGAAAAATTAGATCTGATCATTTCTGATGCATATCCTAAATAAGGTTCATAAAATCCGAATTTCAGTTTTTCGGCAAAACTTACTATTTTTAGACATAGTGGGGATCATTTTCAGCATTTTCAGTTTGCTGATCTGTTATCAATTTACTGCTGTGACAAACTTATCAATTCTGAAAATTACTGAATCCAACTCTCTTAAAGCCTTAAAATTGAAAATTTAAGGTTTTAATATATTTTTTGCTATTTCTGGAAGTATTTGACAACGATTTTTGGCAGTTTTATCTTGCTAATCTGTCACTGTTTCATTGCTAAAATAAAAAATATCAGATCTGAAATTTCTCTTAATCAAGCCCTAAATATTGTATTTTCTTCAAGTTCAACAATTTTTACTATTTTTAGTCATTTTGGACATTGGTGCCGATGTCATTGTTTGCTGATCTATGGTTTAAATTACTGCTGCAATTTATATTTCAGATCTGAAATCTTGCTGAAAAATATATTCTAAGTTTGACTATAGGAGAAAA
Source organism: Pinus albicaulis (assembly GCA_034641835.2). NCBI lineage: Eukaryota > Viridiplantae > Streptophyta > Pinopsida > Pinales > Pinaceae > Pinus > Pinus albicaulis. The sequence continues at coordinate 117,106,697 of CM076576.1, forward strand.
TTTAATTTTTGGATTTGCATTTTTAAGAACATTATTTAATCCATAAATTGCTTGATGAAGTGGTTTTATTAGCATTATACTTTAATGGTATATTTGAATGAATAATTTCTGAGATTTAAGTGCTAGTAAATTTCATATGTTTCAGTTGGGTTTGATGATCATTGGCATCTGAGTTTTGGAACGTGTTCTATCAATTAAAATTGCTTAATGTTTAATTAACTTTTGTTTCATTTACTTGAATTATTGGATGTTTATTGAATACTAATGTTTGGGAAATCTTTTCAAGTAAGTGTGATTGATATCTGATTTTGAGAGCTCTATTGTGGATTTGTATATCTTTTAATCGAGTAATCTTGTGGGCATCTTCATAATTGAAACTCTCGCTTAAGTACTTAGTGGTTAGATCAGATTATTTATAATCTAAGTGCTTTAGGGTTTTTAACATTAACTCTCATCTTTGAAGCTTGCTTCATCTCACTCCTTCAAATTGTTTTATTTGCATTCTGCATTCTAAATTAACATTGCATAGCAACAGTTTCTCATCAAGTACTTGGTTGTAATTTCCTTAACAAGATAGTTGACTCCATAAGGCACTGGTATCAATCTTTCCAATTCAATCGAATCATTTAATCTTGCTAGATCTTTTACAAGTATTTGGTCGTTTAACTGTGTCTTCCGAACTGGTTGGTTCCTAACGAGTTCTCTTTCATTCCTTTTCCACAGGGTCTACCCCCCTTAGTCTGCTATAAGGAGACAACTTAAATAGAGAGATTGGAGATTAGGGTGACAGCCCCTGATCTGAGCTGTTGTCACGGTGCCTAGACATTCTGTGCGACAACAGGTTCATTGATTGTGAGTCCACTAGTGCATGATCACTTGCCACGGAGGTTGAGAGAGAGTGTGCTTTTCCCTCCACTATCGGAGCATCTTCAAGAATCTGGTATGTTGACAGAGGGGCTTCACGTCATATGACAGGAGTCCGTGAGTACTTCTCAAAGCTTTCAGAGAGTGGTACTGATATAGAGGTAGTACTCAGAGATGACAACGTTGTTAGAGCAGTCGGTGTGGGGACATTGACATTTGATAGGGAATCCAAACCTCCCCTGAAGGTGTCAGATGTTCTATATGTGCTAAGGTTGAGGAAGAACCTCATATCCGTCTCAGCATTGGAGGAAATAGGATATGAGATATTGTTCAGGAGAGGACAGGTGTTGATATATCCCAGGGGCGCTTTAGCTGATTCAACTAGAGTGATTGGTGTATGCCATGCAAAGGTGTACATGTTTGCATTTTAGCCCCTTTTGGCATTGAGAAGTAGTACCGGCAGCAGAGCTAGCAGTTTAGAGCTGTGTGAGATTTGGCACCGCAGGATGGGCACATGTATCATGGAGCCTTGAGGACATTGCGGGAGATCACTACAGGTGTCCCACATTTCAGTACTGATCACTTTGATACATGCAGAGGATGTGCTATGGGCAAGTTTGCTAAATCCCTTTTTCCTAGTAGTGACAACAGATCGACTGGGATACTTGATTTGATTCATTCCGATGTGAGCGGTCGGATGTCTCATGTTTCCTTGAGTGGATATGAGTATTATGTTTTATTCATTGATGATCACTCTAGGAGGACTTGGATTTATTTCTTGAAGACCAAGAGTGAGGTCTTCAAGCGGTTTCGGGAGTTTAGAGCTCTTGTTGAGACTCAAACAGGTCGGAAGATCAAGTCCCTGAGGTTAGACAATGGAGGGAAGTACAGCCTTGGTGAGTTTGTTAAGTATTGTGCGGAGGCAGGCATTAGGAGGGAGTTCACAGTTCCTTACAACCCGTAGCAGAATGGAGTTGTGGAGAGGAAGAACAGATCCATCGCTGGGGCTACCAAAGTGATGCCCGGGCTACCTCACTTAACCCACATTTTCCACTCTTAAGGCTGCATATAAAATGCACCTCCAATCTTCTTTCCAATACAAATCCACAATCACACTCTAATGCATATGAAATTTCATTTTCATTTTCTTTTCCCAAATAATTTTAAATCTGGGTAAGTTCAATAATGTGCGGAATCTATGTTCCTCAAAGGTTATAAAACCCACAATGCATATAATATGCTCTTCAAAGCGAAACCCAACAGAACCTTACACCTAAAGGTTTCAATTATTTCAATGCTTAAATATGCCAACTATCCCAAGGTAAGTGGACATTAGGATATATGCGGAAATTTACCTTTCTATTAACGGGCCCACAACAACCATATGATTAATGGACACTTATCAACTCACATATACAATTTCCTATGTACGCACCCAACTTGCAAATAAGTCCAAGGCTAAACCATATATCTCGACTTTGAATTAAAACAAAACCCGACAACCATTCGGGTCCCACACTCTAATCCAAATCTTTGGAACTCAAAAGGTTTAATCACAATTCATAACATATCGGGTCCACAATTGTTTTAAACCCGAGTTCTTTAATGTTAAACGTCAACTATCAACGCAATACAGTCGGGCCCACAATACTTCTTACTTGTTTAACCTCCGCGCATCTTCTTGATGCGAATGCCGTCCGATCCCCATCGGTCCACATCCGACGACAATCGCAAAATATTTCGAACAGGATCTTAACGCCCAAATAAAATGTGAAACTCGCGGTTTTCAAAAACCGCCCAAGCCACGTGTCGGCCCCAGAGGTGTATCACACTTTTTTTCAACAAACAGCTTACCACTCATAATATTTGCGAAAACCATAAATGGTTTTCTTCCAACCCACCTTTATTGTTGCTCAAGGTTCTGCTTCTCCAGTCAATGTTCCACTTTGGCATCTCCATACTTAACAATCTTCTGATTCATACTTCCTCTGCGCCTTGGTTTATCCGACATTTGTTTATCGGTTCTATCTCAACTGATATCACTCCAGTAACAGAGTTTCCAATGCGACTCAAATATATTCAATGGTTAAACATTGATGTCATTGCATCCTTAATAAAAAGGTTAACCCCTCACCAAAGTCGCTGTATGGTGACCTTTACATTAGAATCGGTATCGATTCTTATAACTCGAATACAACTAATTTTCACATAGACTCTTATCAATATCAGAACAGGTATCTGATATGATCAGAACTCCTTCACTCAAAATACATGCACACTTAATTTAACAGCGAGGACATGGATTCAATTTGCGTTGGAACCAACAAGCTTTCAAGCAGAGACTAGCACTCTAATTGCCATCAATTCACACAGAACCATATTTGAACCCTCTTTCATAGAAACTCGATTCAATTTAGAATCAGTCAATTTATCCTATGTGACCTAAGGCATGCAATTAAACACTTTACTAGAATTGATCCTTTCAGTGATCGATTCACCCAAATTCCAAGTCAATTAAAACACACAGTCTCATACACAAATCAAGTTGACCTGAATTCCTCTGTATAATTAAAACTTAAATTACTTACAGACTTATTGTTTTCCTTGGCCAGATCTTTAATTCGAATGGCCCTTCCACAATCTACTCTATCCCCTGAACAACTCTATTACCTTTTACTCTACTTCTACAGACCTCTATACTTAATGCCTTTTTGGCTTAGAAACTAATGAATCGCTTCATCTCCTCTAAAGCTCAACAAACTCTTAAGATTCCAGAATTTCTAACTTTAGACAAAAAACCCTGAATTAACTAAACTGACTCTTCACATTCCTCATCTTCTCTAGTGGTTAGAGAACATTTACAATTCCTCACTATGTTATTCAAAATACCAATATTTACATGAGAATTTAAAAACATGAGACCCCCCTAGGTCTTATAAAAGTACAAAGTATTTCTAGAGCCTAATGCCCCTGCATCAGACTCCCAAGGTTCAAATTGTTCATGATCTCCTGATCATGTGTCTTTAACCTTTGCCTCTTGGATCCCATACTCTGGTTTGTAGCTGTCCAACAACTGCATTATCATTCATTTTCATTTCTCCAGGTTTCCATACTTTGTTTTGCATCTTACCTCCAGCCATACTTTCACAATATTTTCTTGTCTTTCCTTTGCTAGAATCCTTCTGCTTTCTTACTGTTGTCTGCTGCTTCTGAGACACCTTCATCATCAGTCTTCTGATGTTTTCAATCTCCATGTCCAACTTATCTTCTAGTTGGAAATTCCTCTGCCCACTGCTGCTGCTTTCAATTTTTGTTGCTGTAGCTGCCTTTGCTTTTGCTGCTGTTACTGCCTTCAAGAGTGTTGCTGCTGTAGCTACCATAGATGTGGTTTCAACTGCTGCTCTTGCTGTCTCCCTGATTGTTGCTGCCTCCCTAACTTCCTGTCCCTCTGCAACAATTTTCTTTTGCTCATCACCTGCAAATTTACTCTTAGAAAACAAATCATCAATTAACTTTCTTCCTACAGTAACACACTCATTCAGTATACTAGTAAACATAATTAAGTTTTGCAAACTAGTATCTGCTGCTCTTTCTTTCACAGCTTCAAGCATCTTTTCTTCAGTGTCTGCAACCTCTTTCTCTTCTTCCAATGTTCCCAACAAACATTTTAGCCACCTCTTCTGTACTTGTTTCACATCCTCAGCATGTTGCAATTCAGTTTCAACATCTTTTTCTTCTTCTTGGGCAATCTTCAGAAATTGCCTCTCATCCCCTTGATTGATTCTGGCAATCAAACCAAGTTCTTCATGTTCTGTATTCTCATCTTCTTTCAGAATAAAATCCTGATTCTTCATCACTGTGTCAGTTTTTACAATCTGCCCCACAGTCTGCTCTCCAATCTTCTCTTGGCTATTCAAACAAGCTAACTCCTCCTTGTCATCAATGACAAGTTTCTGCATATGAGACATGACCGTCTCATCTTCTTTTTGTATCAATTTTTCATCTCCCAAGACAATTCCAAATGATGGATTGTCTTCTGCATCACCTGTAAACATAAACAAATTGTCAGTGTTAAAATCACAAGACCCAATGGTCTCAGTTGATGACGCAGTCACCAATTCTTCTCTCTGCAGTTCTAAGTCTGTTTCAAGACTTAGAAATCCTTCACTGTCTTTCTTCTCAGCTGCCAGAGTTATCTCCATTGCTCCACTCACCATGTTAAAATGATGATCCTCCACTATGTTCTCAGCCAACATAGTTTCTCCTTCATTCAATTCTTTGACAGTTTCCATTTGCTGTTCTTCTTTCCTTGCAAAGTTAACACATGAACTATCAGCATTAAAATTCCAAGGTCTCAATGCTTCTTCTTCCTCTGACAACACATCAGCATTCTGTTCAGAACTTCCGTCCAAATCCTTTGTCAGCACATCAGTATGCTGATTTGCATCCCTCATGAGACTGTCAGCTAGTCTCTCCTTCTCTCCATCCTCTGCTTCACGAACACCATTCATGAAAACATTCCTTCCTTGCTTCTTCAGCAATTTATCTTGTGCATAGGTTCTCTGTTTCTCCAATTCTCTTCTTTGAAAATCCAACCTCCTATACAACTCAACAACTTCAATTGGAGTAGACCTTGGGAACCTCACACAACCTTTTATGCCTCTGCTTACTCTTGACCAATCATTAGATGGTCCTTCATCTCTTGCCTCAATATTCTGCTGAATATTCTCATTAGACTCTTCTGTCTTCAATTCTTCCTCCTGAGATCTTACTATCTCAGCATTGATCTGAACAGATTTCAGATTCAATGTCTCTTCCTCAACAAACTCTAAAGCTTGTTCATCTTCCTGTGATGTACCTGCAAACATACACAACTCTTTAAGTTCAAAACCACAAGACTTTTCAGTCTTGGTTTCTTTCTCAAGAACTCCCTTTGAACCGATCTGCATGTGGAATCTTCAAATTCCATCCTTGACTCAAGAACTCTGAGTTCTTCTTCCTCTGTAGAACTTGTCATCACCTCACAATGGTCAGACTAAAAAATACAAGTCTTTACATCATCCAACTGCTCTGGACTTGTCCAATAACTCAGGAAATCATCAATGATATCCTCTTCAGCAAGACAAGCTTCTTGCTGCCTTAAGTCTTCATCATGGTTCACAAGATCTCTTGCAGATCTCCATTCTTCATCTGTACTCTGTTCTGCTTCATAAGTAGAAACTTATTTTCTCAACTCAGCTGTCTTGAGTTCTTCTTTCAATAAGGCAGTCTCCCTTTGCCTCAACCTCAACTGTAATGGTTACCATTTTACTCTCTTCTTCATGAGCCAACCAACTCTCTGGCTTTCCTCTATCCTCTTTTCCAGTTTATGAAACTGTTCTGTGATCTCAGCTACCTCTTTCCAATATTCTGCATCAGTCAATTTCTGCCTCATGCCATTTGTCTTGGCATCTTCTTTCTCTCTTCTGTAGTGGCCTCTCTTAGAACCTCTGCAATCTCTGCTAGGGCTATCAGTAGCCATTTTCTCCTCCATGAGTTCTTCACTCACAAGCTGCACTAAGCCTCTGCAACAACAAGCTCTCTTGCTGCAACTTACCTCACCAATCCTTTCCCCCGAACCCGGCTTTTGGCAAATATTGGTCCCCTATCTGTTGGAACCTTCTGAGCACACTCTTCTGCTCTCTCTAGGCTTCACTCTGCAACTTTTCTTAAGAACACATCTGTTCTTCTTTCATCCAACCTCTGTTGGGAATTCTCCAGGTTCTGCCACACTTTCTTCTTCACCTTAGAATCCTCTGTTGGACTCTTTCATCACTGCTCTCAAAGCTGTGATCTGCCTTTGCTGAGATTTCTCCAATTGCCTGCAATCTGAATTCTGCAAACAATTCTTCAAACCAGAGTTAAACACTGCTCATCAACTCACCTTTTCTTGAGAACACTGCAATTGTTCTCTCTATCCAACCTTTAGCTGAATATCAGGTTCACTGCCAACACCTTCAAAACTTTGTCTTTATCTCCTGCAACCATAACTCTACAATCATAAATTCAAGTCAGATTTAAAATTAGTTCACCTGCAAGATCCCTGAATGATCTTGTTCTTCCTTATCTCTACAAATCTCTGTTCATTGTAATTCTGTGTACTTTGCTGCATATCAGATCTTAGAATCTGATCTTTCTTTTTCTGTCATCACACATTCAGATTAATTACAAAAAAAAATCCTTTACTTCAAATAGAGCTATTCCAGCTCTGATACCACTTGATGCCCGGACTACCTCACTTAACCCACATTTTCCACTCTTAAAGCTGCATATAAAATGCACCTCCAATCTTCTTTCCAATCCAAATCCACAATCACACTGTAATGCATATGAAATTGCATTTTCATTTTCTTTTCCCAAATAATTTTAAATTTGGGTAAGTTCAATAATGTGCGGAATCTATTTTCCTCAAAGGTTATAAAACCCACAATGCATATAATATGCTCTTCAAAGCAAAACCCAACAGAACCTTACACCTAAAGGTTTCAATTATTTCAATGCTTAAATATGCCAACTATCCCAAGGTAAGTGGACACTAGGATATATGCGGAAATTTACCTTTCTATTAACGGGCACACAGCATCCATATGATTAATGGACACTTATCAACTCACATATACAATTTCTTATGTGCGCACCCAACTTGCAAATAAGTCCAAGGCTAAACCATATATCTTGACTTTGAATTAAAACAAAACTCAACAACCATTCGGGTCCCACACTCTAATCCAAATCTCTAGAACTCAAAAAGTTTAACGACAATTCAGAACATATCGGGTCCACAATTGTTTTAAACCCGAGTTATTTAACGTTAAACGTCAACTATCAACGCAATACATTCGGGCCCACAGTACTTCTTACCTGTTTAACCTCCGTGCATCTTCCTGATGCGAATGCCGTCCGATCCCCATCGGTCCACATCCGACGACAATCGTAAAATATTTCGAACAGGATCTTAACGCCCAAATAAAATGTGAAACTCGCGGTTTTCAAAAACTGCCCAAGCCACGTGTCAGCCCCAGAGGTGTATCACACCTTTTTTCAACAAACAGCTTACTGCTCATAATATTTGCGAAAACCATAAATGGTTTTCTTCCAACCCGCCTTTACTATTGCTCAAGGTTCCGCTTCTCCGGTCAACGTTCCACTTTGGCATCTCCATACTTAACAATCTTCTGATTCATACTTCCTCTGCGCCTTGGTTTATCTGAAATTTGTTTATCGGTTCTATCTCAACTGATATCACTCCAGTAACAAAGTTTCCAATGCGACTCAAATATATTCAATGGTTAAACATTGATGTCATTGCATCCTTAATAAAAAGGTTAACCCCTCACCAAAGTCACTGTATGGTGACCTTTACATTAGAATCGGTATCGATTCTTATAACTCGAATACAACTAATTTTCACATAGACTCTTATCAATATCAGAACAGGTATCTGATACGATTAGAACTCCTTCACTCAAAATACATGCACACTTAATTTAACAGCGAGGACATGGATTCAATTTGCGTTGGAACCAACAAGCTTTCAAACAAAGACTAGCACTCTAATTGCCATCAATTCACATAGAACCATATCTGAACCCTCTTTCACTGAAACTCGATTCAATTTAGAATGCAGTCAATTTATCCTATATGACCTGAGGCATACAATTAAACACTTTACTGGAATCGATCCTTTCACTGATCGATTCACCCAAATTCCAATTCAATTAAAACACACAGTCTCATACACAAATCAAGTTGACCTGAATTCCTCTGTATAATTAAAACTTAAATTACTTACAGACTTACTGTTGTCCTCGGCTAGATCTTCAATTCGAATGGCCCTTCTACAATCTACTCTATTCCCTGAACAACTCTATTACCTTTTACTCTACTTCTACAGACATCTATACTTAATGCCTTTTTGGCTTAGAAACTAATGAATCGCTTCATCTCCTCTAATAGCTCAACAAACTCTTAAGATTCCAGAATTTCTAACTTTAGACAAAAAACCCTGAATTAACTAAACTGACTCTTCACATTCCTCATGTTCTCTAGTGGTTAGAGAACATTTACAATTCTTCACTATGTTATTCAAAATATCAATATTTACATGAGAATTTTAAAACATGAGACCCCCCTAGGTCTTATAAAAGTACAAAGTATTTCTAGAGCCTAATGCCCTAGCATCACAAAGCCATGTTACATGATCAGGGGTTACCATTGTTTTTGTGGGCAGAGGCTTGCAACACTGCTGTATATTTGCAGAATAGGAGTCCGCATCGTGCCTTGGGGCATGTGACGTCGGAGAGGCTTTTTTCTGGGAAGAAGCTTGATGTTGGTCACTTCCGTATCGTTGGGTATATTGCATACTCCTACGTACCCAAGGAGAAAATGACCAAGCTAGAGCCCACTGCAGAGAAGGGTATCTTTGTGGGCTACAGTGAGACCTCGAAAGCCTTTCAGATTTATATTCCTACACAGAGGAGAGTTGTTGTCAGGCAGGATGTGAAATTCGAGGAGGACAGGGCTTTCAGGAGGTCACGGGAGTTAGAGTATCTGGATCGGGTAGACCCTCAAGAGTAGTTGAGTCAGGCACAGGGATCCAGTGGGCAAGGATCAGGAGGATCAGGAGGTACATCGATTACGGTGTCAGGTCCATCAATGAGCAGTGGCTCCAAGAGTCAGAGGGGTGGTGCTTCGGGTAGCATGCAGAGCGGTCCACAGAGCAGTTCACTAGGGAGTCCACTGATGGAAAATTCACACGATACTTCAGCATCTATAGGTTCAGGTTCAGGCAGGGGGACAACAGACACACAATCAGGAGTTCAGGGTCCTGATGATGAGGAGGAGGAGTTTCATTCTCTAGTGGGGGAAGTGTGCTGAGGGAAGAGGAAGCCCAAGTGGCTTCAGGATACTTTGAGAGAGGCCACATCAGTTGCTGGGCCAAGGAGGCCGGTCAAAGAGAGCAGATCACCTGATAGGTTCTGTAGCTATATGGCAATGGTTGCCAACATCATTGACTTTGAGCCTTCTAGCTATGAGGAGGTAGCTAGCGAGAAGGTCTGGAGAGAGGCCATGCAGGAGGAGTATTTTTCTATCATGAAGAATGATGTTTGGGAGGTGGTGCCAAGGCCCGAGGGCAAATTCGTGGTTACTTCCAGATGGCTTTACAAGGTAAAGCACGCTGCAGATGGCAGCATCAAGAAATTCAAGGCAAGGTTTGTGGCTAGAGGGTTCTCCTAGGTAAAGGGAGTAGATTATGAGGAGACCTTCTCTCCCATGGATCAATATACTTCGATTCGCTCCATCATATCGATAACAGAAGAGATGGATTGGAAGATCCACCAGATGGATGTGAAAACCACATTTCTCAATGGCTTCATACAGGAGGAGGTGTACATTGAGCAGCCACAGGGCTTTGAGGTGCATGGGAAGGAGTCCCATGTGTGCAGACTGAAGAAGGCCCTTTATGGCTTGAAGCAAGCTCCTAGAGCTTGGTACTCCAGGATAGATACATACTTGCAGGAGATGGGTTTCACAAAGAGTGATGCAAATCCGAACCTATACTTTATTGTGATAGGTGAGGAGCCTTTCATTCTGCTGTATGTGGATGAATTGGTCATTACGGGTGCAGAGGGACTCATAGAGCATTGCATGAGAGATCTTGCATCGGAGCTTGAGATGAAGGACATTGGCTTGATGCATTACTTTTTGGGTTTGGAGGTGTGGCAGGACGAGGGGCATTTCTTCCTGGGACAGGGGAAGTATATTGTTGACATCCTTGGCAGATTCCACATGGAGGATTGTAGACCCATGTCGACACCGATGATCACCAACTGGAAGAAGCTTTAGGCTTCAGATTCCGAGTTGGTGGATCCCACATTGTATAGATAGCTGATTGGTTCCTTGATGTATTTGGTCAACGCTATACCAGATATATGTTTTGCAGTCAACACTATGAGCAAGTTCATGTGTGAGCCCAGGAGGGTGCACTAGGTTGCTGCAAAACACATTTTGCGGTACTTGCAGGGGACAGTGGATTATGGTCTAGATTATAGGCAAGGAGATGGAGTGAGATTGGCAGGTTACAATGATTTTGATTGGGCAGGTTGTGCTTCTAATAGGAAGAGCACTTCAGGGTGCTGTTTTGGGTTGGGTTCGGTAGTGGTGTCGTGGTTCAGTCGAAAGCAGCAGTCAGTAGCATTGAGTTCAGCAGAAGCAGAGTACATGGCAGCCGGTCTAGCTAGTTGTGAGGCCATATGGCTTTGCAAGATGTTGTTTGGCTTATTTGGTCAGCCGTTGAGACCTTCAGTGATATACTGTGATAATCAAAGTTGCATTAAACTCACGGAGAATCCAGTATTTCATGACAGGTCAAAGCATATCGGCATCAGATATCACTTCATCAGAGACTATGTTCAGAAGGGCGCTGTGAAGCTTGACTACATTCCCACTGATGAGCAGGTTGCAAATATTCTTACCAAAGCCTTACAACGGGGCAAGCATGTCTATTTCAGAGACAAGATGGGTGTGGTGAGGAACACCTTCCTCGGTAAGAGGGAGTGTTGAAATTTGGTTACCGGAGGATAGGTGGTTCCCTAAGGCTTTGATCTTTGGCCTAGGGAAAAGTGTCCAAAAGAATTTAATTTTTCTCTTAAAGTGACTTTATAAAGTTATAAAGTCAAATCTAATTTAAAAGTGACTTTAAGTGATAAAGTTACTAAATCTAATTTTAAAGTGACTTTAATAAAGTCAATGTGAAATTAGAAAGTGAAAAGTGACTTTGGAAATAAATGACTAAGTGGGTCTTTATTAAAGTGGGGTGAATTAAAGAATAGAAAGTGAGATTTAAATGAGCATTTAATCTCAGCCCAAGATCTAAAGCTATCTCAGCCATTGGATTTAGGGATTCCCCAAAAGTCACTTAGGGTTAGGTTAAAGGAGGAAAAGGAGAGAAAATGTCATTTTTCATTTCTTTCATGAGCAGATTGAGAGAGGAGGATAGGAAGCTGAAGAGAAATTTCTGAGCGGAGGGAGAGCAGCATGGATACACAAAAAATCCGTACAGCAAGAGAGCACATTTCCCAAGGCAGCATTTTCGTACAGTAGCATTTATTGGCACGTTCACCAAGGTAGAATATCCGTATAGCACTATTCAACACATTTTCCAAGGTAAGTATAGCATTGTTTTCAAGGAGCATATTCAACAACAAAGGGCACGGTTTTCAAGGCAGATTTTATGGGCAAGGAAATCGAGAAAGGTGTTGCTGTACTGTCCGTACAGTTCCATACAATACCATACAGGCAGAATTTCGGGCACGATTTTCTAGGCGGCAAGTACAATATTTATTGCTATATTTTTCCTGAAAATTTCTGTTTTGCTATTGGCACGATTTTCCAGATTGAAGGTTGACACTGAAATTGACATAAGTGGGTTTTGTATTTGTTGTAATTTTTCTATGTTTTACTATTCACTGTAAAAGCATATTCAGAAATAAAGAGAGTTTTCGAACTGGTTTTCCCCAAGAGTTGTAGGGGGTTTTTCAAGGGTCAAATTGACCAAAAATCAGCATGTCTATTTTTTGTGTGTGGTTGATTTATTTTTCTGAGTTTTATTTCTGCATTTCAGCACTGTGAAATTTATAGAATATGTGTTTTCTGAAAATATTTATTTTTCCAGCTTGTTGAATGTATGGTTATGGGAATGGACATTTAACTTTATGGGAGAAATAAGGAGAAACTGAAAACGGGGTTGGTTATCAAATTTCTACAATAATCCCATGCAAAAACATCTTTGAATTATTTGAACAACTTAATGTATTGCTATTTTATGTGAGGTGGCAGAGTTTTGGATAGCTTGATCATTTTGGACTTTTCTATGCTGCCTATGTTGCATTCTTCTACATCAGCCTCGGTGGTTTCCATTTTTGGCTTCCTAGCAACATCATTCAAGTCAAACAACTCTTCTAATGGGGCAAGACCTCTTAGTAATGAATTATCTTTGCATTGTAGAACCTCAAGGTCTTTTTGATCCAAATCTTCGAACAATTCAGCATCAAGAGGATATTTTAGCATGTTTATATCAGCAATACAAGGCAGCTTTGTTTTGTGGGCTTGTTTTTTAGCAAGACAATCTTCTTGATGGATTAAGTCTGATTTTGACAATTCAAACTTAGTTTTAGGCTGCAAGAAGTCTTCAATCTGTTTGTCATTTTCAAATACTTGCCAATAATTAATGTTATCCGGGACTACTGGTCTGCACTTGACTTCCATTGTGTATTGTTCATTTGTATGATGTGTTTGGCAAGTGCTGGTAGCAAAGGCAAGTTCATTAGCAAGGGTGTTTTGAGCTCTACGAATGGAGGTTAGTTCATACTTCTCAAAAGTTTTCAGGAGGTCTAAGGCAACATTCCTATATTCTCTTAGCCTAGGATTTTTGGCCGAATACTCTCCTTTGATTTGTCTAATGATCAGCTCAGAATCTCCTAGAACATAAATTTTCTTAGCTCCTATGTCTTTTAGCAAATGTAAACCAAGGAGAAGAGCCTCATACTCTGCAATATTGTTAGTGCATTGAAAATATAGTTTGTAGGAGTGACCCTCATTTGTGTTGTGTATCCAAACACTAGCTCCTGAACCAGCTTTTCCACAAGAGCCATAAAAGCTCATGTTCTAAAGTGTTTCAAGTTCAGATTCGCCCTTGTGTTGTTGTTCAGGGTTGCTAGAGTTTTGGATGTCATTTTCTTCATTTGGTGATTGATTTGACTGTTCTGGTGGGCCTAGCTCTTTCTCATTTTCATTTACTTGTTCATTAATGTCATCTTCATTGTACAAGATAAATGAGTCAAGGTCTGAGTGAATGGAATAGAGAGGGGTGTTGTTTGGCCTATCTAGGTTGCTTACCATGTATTTCATGTGAGTTTTCCAGTACAATCTCCTTGTTTGGTAAAAAACCGGGATGGTAGCATATGACATGACCATTTGGAGATTCCCTTGAAATTTGGCTCTCCATGATCTAGATAAAAGCATGCCATACTTCAGGGGAATGTCAGCAACCACTATGTCCATGACTAGACTCTTAGTAGGTATTTCGGCCAGATTGACACACAGATCCTTGATTAGACCCAAACATTTGACTCTACTCGAATCGAAAGAGTACAAGTCCTTGTAAGGTTTTGTTATTTCTAAGCCTAATCTATCCATCACCACTTTAGGCATAAGATTGTGTGAAGCACTAGAGTCTAGCATAGCATTGTGCAAGATTTTGTCATGTATGTTTAAGCTAACATATAAGGGAGGTACAACTCCTTGAAATTTTCCCTCCACCTCAGGTCCAAACAACAGCTCAGGCTTGTCATCAGTCAAGTTTAGAGTGTCGGTGTCATTTTCTATGTTCAGAACTTTCAAAACATGGGACCTATACACAACTTGAGTAACTAGTTCAGTAAGAGATATGGTTATCTTGATCTTGGCAATCTCTCCTTCAACACTGAAAGGTATTTGTGTTTTTGACATATTTACATCAGTTTTATCGGCCATGATCTTTTCTGCAATTTTAATTTGCTGATTCTGATTTGAAACCTTAGTCAAAAGAGTTTTTTTAGGGCCACTAGTTGATGTACTAGGGCAGCTTGGGGACCATCTTGTTGGCTAGTTTTGTCCTTGTTTTGGTCAGGTTTCTTAGCCATGGTGTTTGTGTTTTCTGCTGTCCTCTTAGGAGTGTTTTCAGGGGTCTTCCTAACAACAGTGTCTAATTTGTTTTTCTTAGAGGCATCTTGGTTTTTCTTACTCCTAAGGTCATACTGCCTATGAACCTCCATGATGGCATTCTCAAATCCTAATCTATAATCTTCAGAATCCTCATATTTTGTTTCAATTTGATTTGAGGAAAATAGACCTTGCTCTTCTTCGGTGAGAAAAGTATTGCCCTCCTCATCAGAGCGTATCACATTTACATGGTTTTCTTCTGGCTCTTTAGCCTCTCTTTCCTCTTCATCTACATAATTTTCTTGGAAAGGAGGTCTGATTTGATGGTCATTCTCTCTTTATCTGATTTGAGGGGGGTCCCTTCTGAAGTTTTGATTCCTATTTCTGTTTTGAGAATTGGCTTGGTTTTCCCTAGGAGGTGTTCTTTCATTCAAGCTGATTTTCTCTATCATTCTTTCCATTGTCCTAACTAGGCTGTCAATTTTAGCACCAGAAGAAGAGGTTGAGGCCACAGTGTCTTCTTTGTATGTAACTCTCTTTTCTGACCTCATCCTAGCCCTCTTCTCAATTAGATTGGCTTCTACACTGATAGCTCCTTTTTGCATTTCTTCTAGGGTTAGGGGTTCTCTTTCTCTCAACTGGTAGGCCATGTCTGAACTAAAGCCCTCTGGGAATTTTACTAAGGCTAGGCCCTATGGGGGTTTCATGTGAGGTGGGAGAGCATTGTATACACTATTGAACCTAGTGCAGTAGTCTTGGACACTTTCCCCAACATTTCTTTTGAGTTTGTTATACTCTGAAAGGATCTGAAGAGGATTTTTCTTAATCTCCCACTTGTTTATGAATGTTTGATAAAGAGAAGGGAGGTCATGTATGCTGTTAGGAGTTAATTTTTTGAACCATTTCTTGGCTTCACCCCCTAGACTTTGGGAAAACATCTTTATTTGTGTGGTCTCCTCTTCTACTTCCATGTAGTCAAAAGCATCATTCATTTTGTCTACATGTGGTTGGGCAGTGGTAGAGTTAGCTCTAGTGAAATGAGAGGTTTTGGATTGGTAGTCATTTGGCAAAGGTAGTAAAGGTTGTTGTAGTGCCAGAGGGGCATACCATGCTGCCATGATGGGAGGAAATGGAATCCAAGGAGGATTTACAAGGGGAGGGTTTGTGAGAGGAGGTGGATGAAGTGGGGTGGTTTGCACAGTGGATGTATGAGTGGGTGTAGCAGAAGTACTTGGACCAGCAAATTGATTTTGAGCAGACTTGGAATGAAATGAGCCAAAGTGATGGAGAAGCTGAAAATCAGGAGGAGTAGAAGGAGAGGCTTCTTTGCTAAGACTTTGGTGCAAATTTGTAGGTTCAAGGTCTGTCTGGTCTATCCCACTTTGGGACTTGGTTCTAAATAGGTTTCTTCGATGATGCAAGTCAAATTGGGTATCTTGCAAAGCTGTGAGATTTTCAGGGGCAAAACTTGCTCTATGGATTGTTCTAACACTAGCTGAATCTTCAACTGTAGAAGTCTTCCACAAAATCTTCTCTAGGTCATCAACTATGATAGGAGGGTTGGAGTCAGGGTGAGATCTGGTGTTAATCCTTCATGAAGCCAGATTTTAGACCTATAATATGGAGAGGCTGAAAGTTTTGTTAATGTTTTTTAAAGGCAAACCTCTCTAAATGTTTACTGATCTTACACAGTGTGTGACTAGGCCTTTAAACCACTTAGGACTGATTTGACACAATCCTAGAGGAGTCTAGAAGAACTAGTGGAGCTAGTAGACCTACTGGGGCTAGTGGAGTCGCCAGGTGGATGTTTTTTTGTTGTTTTGAGGATATGTACTTGTGGTCCACCACCAACAATTGACAAAAGCCAATCTAGAGATGTTTTCAGGGGTTTTCTGAGTTTCTTTATGTAACACTAAGGTCTCTAATGAGTGTGGTCCAGTTGAGTCATTATGTTGCTAGCATGGTGAATAAGTTTGGTACTACTCTTGGCTAACACTTCAAGTTTTCTAAGATTAACAGAGATTTTCTGAGGTCTTAAGGAGTACTTAGGATGTTACTGACTCAGATGTCCCACCGTGATCGCCACTATGTTAGGTCCCTGTAATTTGCAGATTGGCAAGAACAAATGAACAGGGGTAACATCAAAACAATCTTTGGAGTCCTAGGACCTAGCCTTCCTAGACTTAGAGAGGGCTCTCTCTATGCTTATGTAAATGATTTAATTTGTTTGATTTTAGAGTTTTGATTTTAGGCTAGTTATAGGGATTAGGGTTTGATTTTTTGTTTGTTTGGTTGGATAAGTTGTCAAGAAGAATAGGTAGAGTAAGAGAGGATCAATCCATTAGGCTATGGAGTCTGCAAAGATTTTTAAAAGTGCAAAAATAGTTCAAGGGTGCGTCATAGGGCAAGTAAACAAGGCCAAATGGATCTAAGTAGGTTTTGAGTGAGTGGAATGAACATGGAGGCGTGAATATAGTAGGTTAAGGGGCAATCAAGGATCCTTTAACAAACTAATAACAAGGAAAAACTTTCAGCATGATTAGCATAGTAAAAACTTGAAGAGCAATGAAGGATTCTTCAACCAAACAATACTAAGCAGACCTTAGAGCAACAGATAAGTAAACTTAGAGAGCAGTTAAGTATTCTCTGAAACTTACTTGCAAACAATTAGATTTTTAACATAACATCTCAATAAAACTAAAGAGCACTTAAGAATTTCTTAGTTAAACATTCAAGAAAGAAAACATAAAGATCAAATGACGCAGACAAAGCAGGGTGCCAACAAGACATATCCTACTCTAAGATTTCTATCCCATGATCAAAGGAACATAATGAGAACTGAAGAAAACATGTACAAAGGTGGAATACATTACCATTCAACAAAGCTTCATGAATCCTAAGAATGAGCTCAATCCATAGCTGCTCAGTCCAAAGCCATCACAAAACATCAAAGCCAATTTCACAAATAAACTTAGAGTCTATATCATATTATGCTCAGCAACCAACCAACAATTACAATAAGGCCTCAAGGCTCTATTTAATTAGCAAATGAGGAGGTGGAAACCCTAAGAGGCTTCTAGAAACCATAAATACACCATAAATGTCATTTATGTCCAAAGAGGCCATGCAAGGCCCAAGGCACATAATAACTATTGCAATAAATGAAAGATAACCTAAACATAACTCCTTAATCAAAGCTGGAGTGATTTGCCCAAAAAAATCTCGAAAATATCCTTCAGTGTGTTTTGTTGAATTTTTTGCAAGAGGGCAGCTTCATAGGTCTGAAAACGCAGTGCCTGCATAGGAAAACCGGGTCCACTTGCAGCCAAGTTTTGATGGACTTCCCGATGTCGGAATTGGCTCCGTGATGGCTCGTTGGAAAGCCTGTTGAGTCTACTTTCCAAAAC
The DNA here is from genome assembly GCA_034641835.2 of Pinus albicaulis. Classification (NCBI taxonomy): domain Eukaryota; kingdom Viridiplantae; phylum Streptophyta; class Pinopsida; order Pinales; family Pinaceae; genus Pinus; species Pinus albicaulis. Next base: position 117,124,708 of record CM076576.1, read on the forward strand.
TGTCTTTGGTTTTCTGATTGGGCTTCATTAACTTGTTCAAAAGGTAAATCTCCCAAGGCTGCTCTAGGCGCAGCGCCAACCCTGAAAACATGGCAGAAAGGTGGAAATTGGCATGTTTTTGGGTCTTTTGAGGGACCAAAACTGCTCCAAATGACCTGAAATTTGGTGAGCATGCTGTAGTTGAGCTGAGGATTCCAAAAATGTAAAGTTTTCCTGCTGAGGATGCTTGTAGGAAAAGCGTAGCGCCAAGGGTGCTGTGCTTTCAGGCCTTAAAATCAGCGAAAACCAAATTTTTTCAAAAAGTTCCCAAAATTTGTAGATATCTTCCTTATGGGGTTTGGGAGGCCTGTATAGAAGCTTCAACAAGAATTCCAAGGTTTTATTGGTCTTTTGCCTCCTTGAGTGATTGAATTTCGGCAAGGGCTCTTTTGAGCTTGGCCCTTGCAAATTGATTTTTCAATGCGTAGTGCTTGGCCATCTTTTTCTGTAGGCCAAGGTCCCTTTGTATATTCTTCAGCTGCTTGTTTTCATTTTTATAATACTCAATGTCATACATTGCCATTCCAAGTTTTCTTTGTAGGTCTCTGATCTCTGCATCCTTGCTTTGGAGCAAGATTCTGGTAATCCTCTCCTCATCTTCATTTTCATTGTCAAGGTCAATGAGTTGGTGCTCTTGTTTAGTTTGATGCTTGCCTTTCTTATCTCCAACAGTGACCTTTTTCTTGCCTTTGTAAAGCTTTTTTGTTGATGCAGAAGGCATGGCCCCTTACCTTTTAGAGGCAGCAAACACATGCCTTTCTCCTCTTTGGTAAGTCAAAGAAAGAGGTTTGATTGTGACCATTTCAATGTCTTCATTATTTTTTCCATCTTGACTGTCATTATCAGTGATATTCATGCTGTCCTTATGGCTTTCATGGCTACTGTCATGAATGTCACGCTCCTTGCTGTCTTCTTCTTCAACATCATCATCATTATCTTGGTTGCTCTCTTCATCATTTGCCTCATCTTCATTGTCATCTACCTCTATGTTTTCTGTTTCATTGCTAACCTCTGCCTCTTCACTCTCTTTTTCTTCAATGCTTGTTTCATCATTATTGCTCTCTCCTTCATTAGTATTTGATTGCTCATCATGGTCACTTCCTTCTTGATCTAATGTATTGGGAGAAGGTGAGGATACATGTGTAGATGATGAAGCATGATCAGTAGGAGATGATGGGAGAGTAGGGGGAGGAGGATGAGATGATGGAGGCAAATTTTGCTGAGGATGGGGCTGTGGGTTTGTGAACACTTCATGAGCAATGAACACCTCCCATGGTATGCCTTTTTGCTCCCACTGATATCGCACAACCATTTTGATTAAAGAGTGATGAAACAAACTTTTCATTTGCTAGGAATAGTTCCTCCTTTGAACAACAGAAGACATCTTTCAATACTCCTATAGAGGTAGTAGGGTAAATGAAGCATCTGAACCCTAGTGAAGGGCATGAGTAATCTGATATGATAGGAGTAAACTCTAGAGTACCTTCTCTCACATGTAAAATATTTCATGATGACCCTCATCAAGGGTGCATACCTCTCCAGCAAATGTGAAAAAGGGAAGATAGTTTTGTAGCCTTCTTTGTATCTGGGTTTAAGAAATGGCTCATAGCAGCTTATGTCTAAATTTGCTCTTTTGAACCATTTTTCACCAACATTGAGTATGCCTGTAGCATGGGCAATGGCATCTGAGGAGAGTTCAAAGGTTACCTCTGCAAAGTTCGATTGTTTGTCATGTAGGTTAAGCATGAATAACCTTGTGAGCTCTGGGTGACTTTGTACTTGTTGGATTTTTTCACAAAAATGAAAACACCCTACATTTTGAAAACATGTGACAATCATAGGAGAGGCGTTAAGCTCCATAGTGTCTTGGGTTTGTTGACCGCACTTTGTCAACTACCCCATAGCAAGATAATCTCCTATTTTTTCAAATGGATTCCTTCTTATGTTCGACGTGGTTGCGCCATTCGTATTCCATCATCAACATCGTCGACAATTTTGCAATGATAAACCCATTCGCATGTTATGATGTAAATGATCTAAGTAATACCGTCAATGTATGTAACAACCTAGGTAGCCTAGTATGTTGTTGTTGATGATCTTTATCCTAGGAGGTTTTTTGTCTCACCGATTCACGTAAGTGATCGCGTAGTTTTTCTCCAGCCTCACCCAAAGCTAGGTGATTTTATCATCAAAGATACTAAGGTAGTCCTAGTGTTTCTAATGGTCCTTGTAAAAGTAGTTTGAGCTACTTGGTCTACTAGATCATATTTTGAGTCGCAGAATTGGGTATTTATTTGAGGGTCTATACGAATGGGTATTCCCCCTTCATGTATGTAAATGTATTATTTCATGTAAAAGAGGGTTGGAAAAATAATTATAATCCGCTCTTAGTCAATTAATTAAATTTTCTGGTCAATTAATTAATAAAATCCTAAACATGAAATTTAATTAATTTAGGGTCCTAAATTAGGATTAAATCTTTAAAGACAAAATTTGTGTGTCCTTGGAAAATGATTTTGACAGCCTCAGGCCAAGGGAATATTGAGAATTTTAAGAAATTTTGGACCCTTGGGCCTTGGTGGTTAAGTCAAAGTCAAAATTTTTGGGTAATTGACTCAAAAATAATATTTTTGAGTTAATTAAAATTGAATTAAATGATAAATTCGTTTTTTCCCCAAAATTTTAATTTCAACGCTCCGGATTAGAAGATAATTAAATCTTTTGGACGTTTGAGATTATTTTGACGAGGATCATCCAAACTAGCCGTTAGAGATCTTGTCCTATAAATTTAGAGGTCTTTCTCATTTTTGAATTATCCGATCTTAGGATCGTGCACTTGTTCTTAGAAGCTCTTGTAAATTTTTGAGGAATAAAGCATAAAGACTTTGGGGTTACAAATCTTGATGTTCCTTCTCAGATCTATGTGGTGAATTGTCTCTAAACTCTGCTACTCTGCTTTTTGCATTTTGGTTGATGGCTCACATGGATTAATTCGCATACTGTATCTTCAGCAAGTCAGTTTATAAATAACATTTTGATTTTTTCGCAAAGGTCTCATGTTGTTTTCAAATTGGCTGATCTAAGATTCATCTGGCAAAAGTGTGGAAATTTTTTTTAGATTGGGCGTCTGGGGAAGTCTTCGGTTGGACCAGCCGACTCTCAATAAACATAAATATGATAAGCTCTTTATTTGTTAAATTCCAGGTCTATCTTTACGATATTTGTGATTTTGCAGGGTTTCAAAGGCTTGTGCCTCTCATCTAAAACTTTAAATCTCTGAAAATTTTGCTAAAATGGATTTTAAATCTGACCTTGAGGGTTTTAAATCTGTAAACTAGTTGTAAATTTGTAAATTTTATTTTTCTAGGACTGTAAGGGTTTAATCATTTATTGTGTATCTTCAGATCTGGTTAGTTTCTTGCAGGTTCAGGGTTCAAATCGGAAAATTTTATTTAGACCTAAGGCAGATCTAGCCTCCAAAGGCCAGATCTGGCCTCAAATCCCCACTGCGGATAGAATCTCAACATTATTGGATTCAAAGAGCAATTGAAAATTAGAGTTTGATGGAAAATTTTTAAATTCTAAGTTTGCTGGGTAAAGTTGGTGTGTACTGGGTTTTCTTCAAACTGCAAACTGCTGTCATTTCCCTTCATATCCATCTACATGAGGCGTCCTCACTGTTGTTGGTCCATCTCTGCTCTTCGAACCTTGCAGATCCGTCCATCAGACTTATCCTCATCGCACCGTTCAAAATGCATTAACATTTCTTCCAAAACAGTGTTTCCTCACTTGCATTTCTCCTTCTCTCTGCGTCCAAGCTCCCTCAAGTCATCACGCTGCACATACACTTCTCCACCGCCCAAACCCACAAAACAATTTTCCTTGTTGCGTTATTCCTGCTCCGGCCTCACGCCTTCGTCCAAGCCGTTGTCCAGCCAATCCACGCTGTCTGCTTTGTTGTGCTCTTCAATCGACCAACATCTTCTTGTTGAACCCTCTTCTCATCGAACCCTTTCTCATGTTGGATTCTTCTCGTGCCACCGTCTCTGCCGTCGAAGCTATTTGAAGTCAAACTCTTCGTGTCTAATCTGCAGACCACAAAAACGACAAACGTCAATATAAACCCTGAATAGTTGCGTTTTATCTTTTATTTGTATCGGTTTTGTTTTGCCATTAATTAGATTTTCGTTTTGATTTTGTTGTGTTAGCATAGGTGTAATTAGATTTTAGTTTAGATTTCTTTGTTAATAGTGTAAGTTCGATTTTTAATTCGATTAAATAATCTTTGTTTAGATTTTAGATGTAGTTTGTATTTTTTTTATTTAGATTTAGTTAGCGTTAGTTTTATATAAGTTCGATTTGTTTAGTTTTAAATTTTAGATTTAGATTTTAATTTTGATTTTTTAGAGTTAGTTTAAATTTTGATTAGAAATTTAAGATAAAAAATAAAAAAATAAAAAATTCCAAAAATTCTAAAATAATAAAAAAAAAAATTCTAAAAATTTCAAATTCTAAAATTTTTTCTAAGTCCTATGGTCAAATAAGCGTAAAATTTTATTCTAAAGCTTGACTTTGGAACATTTTAATTTTCGAACTGGGTTATATTGGAATATTTTAATTTCGGAAATTTTTCAATATCTGGCATTTTCATCTTGTGATAATATCACTGTGGGTTTAGGATATTTTTATTCATGGTTGTGGCGTTTTCGATTGAATATCATTGTGATCAATCGTGTTTTAATAAGCAACAGTTAATCGCCACTTACTTGTTTATAATTGCATAACGGGATCTTGTTTTACTCCATAAGGCACTGGTCTTAAACGTGAAATCTAATTTAGATCTGTGGAATCTCGTTCATTTTATCAAGTATTTGATGTTTTAGCTGTGTCTCCTGGATTTGTCATCCTCATTTATAATAGGGTCTACCTCCCTTAGCTTGCAAGGAGTCAGCTTAAATAGAGAGATTGGGGATAAGAGTGACAGCCCCCAATCTGAGCCGTTGTCGCGGTGCCTTGACAATCTGTGCGACAACATTTTTTGGCATCGTTGCCGGGGATAGAGTTTTTTCTGTCCTTGGTCTTAACGACATTTTATAATCTTTAGATCTTCTTTTGCCATTCATTAGCCTGTCGCAAGCGATCACATTTTCTAGCGACTTTTCATCTCTTCATATTTTCATCGTCTTATCTTTCGTCATATCACTATTCATTTCATCTTTAGCACCTGGACATTTCGGTTGGTTTCTTGTTTGGGTGGCGACTCCACTTATTCATCTATTTACTCCCAGACAAGAATCCCCCCCTAATATCCATTTGCTATCTCTCGATTGTTTCTTCTATTTTAGAATTAGTTTCATGTTCAAGTGGCGACTCCAGTTCTTTCATCTCTTACAAGAGTTCTTGCTAAGAAGTTCGCTTCTTGAGGACCTTTTGACTATTCTTGAACACGGATCTATTTCTAAAATCCTAAAGACGATATCATGGATGTTTTTTCCCCGTGTAATTTTGCTAATATTCAGGGTTATCCCCATGATCTCCCTCAAATGGATAAATTACCTATCTTTCAAGGAAATGATGCAGTTAGTGTTAAATCTCATTTGTTTGCTTTCACTAACTGGTGGAATAGATTTGCAGTTGCAAATAATAATTTCGATGATGTAAAGATGAAAAATTTTGTTCTTTCTTTCGGCGAGGATGTTGCTGAATGGTTTATGGAAAAGCTTGATAATTCATTCAATACTTTTGAATCAATTGTAACTGCCTTTAAGGAAAAGTACGGTGATAAAAGGGAAGATAGGCATTTGGTAAGGGAAATCAGTACCATAAAAAAGAAAGAAGATGAAACGACTGAAGAATTTTACAGAAGATTTAATGGTATTCTTAGAGAACTATCTCAAACTCATAAACCTCCTGATAGATCTCTTCTGAATTTTTACATTGATGCTTTTGATTCTGATACTTCATATGAGTTAAGGCGGGCTAAAACTGTAAATTATAAGGCTTGTCAATCTTTAGCTGAAGAGCTTGAAAAAGATAAAAGAGCATCTGGAATGTCCAAAACTCCAGTTTTTGATAGGTCTTTGATAGATACTAAGTTAAAAGAACCTCTTGAAGATGATGATGACCCTATGAAAAAGTTAATGCAAAAACTTGAAAGCATGGAGCTTAATCATGCTAAGGAAATAAGTGTCTTACAGGCTAGGCTGGTTCAAATGGAAAGGGCTCAAACGCAGAATTCCCAACCTAGAAATAATAATGTTTTGCAAAAAAGAGGCCTATCTAATGAGCAGAGACCGACAAATCAACTTGAGTTTGCAAATCTTGTGGATGAAGCTCTGCCTTATTGTAGAGCCTGTAATGATCTTCATGAAGAGGTTACTTGTCATGTTGTCAAAAGAATCATAGCTAGTAGAATGGCAGGGTCGAGCCATCAAATTAATGTTGTTGGTAAGGACTATCACATGCATATAGAAGATCATGACAGTTATGTTAAGGAACCAGCTGAGATGATTAAGGATATGCAACCCAATCATACACGAATGATTCAAAACATGGAAGCTAACCAAATTAATCTTCAAAATAAGATAACTTCCATGGAAGCAAGTCATGCACAAGAAATAAATGTCATGGAAAACACGTTAAAGATAATGGAAGTTAATCATTCTAATCAAATAATTTCCATGGAAGAAAAACATGTTAAGGAAATGACGATCATGGAAACAAATCATAAGAAAGAGATGAACTGTATGCAAAGTTTCTTCATGGCCATGAAGGCAGATAATGATGAATCAATAAAAAACATGGAACATAGATTGTTGATGATTGAAGAGAGTCATGCGAAGGAAATGACTGTTGTCCAAAAGAAGTTGGAAAGAATGGAAAGATCACACATGCAGAATTTCCAACCCAAGTCAGATTTGTCAACAGATCATAAGACTTCTTGTCTGCTAAAGCCATTCCCATCTCATCACACGGAGGATTTAACTATGGTTTCAAAGGATGTTGAGAAAGACCAAGCTTATGTGTCACCATTGACAGAGTATATCCAGAATAATATTGGTCACGCTCTAGGTTCTTCAGATATTTTGTACAAACATCTTCAAGATGAGGACAAGAAATCTACAGTGGTCTCATTGTTGACATCACAACCCACTCAGAATAAGAGAAAGAAGCAGAAAAGAAGAAGTAAGTGGTTTGGTTCGTCTGATGGTCGAGAGCAGCTTGATATTCGGATAAGACAGAGTCCTACATTATGCAAGATTGGACATGGCACATCTGAAAAGCAGCCAACGGACTTGCCTGAAAGTAGGCAAATGCTCAGCATACACTATATTGAGCACATCTGATGCCACAGGGCATCCTCTGTATTGTATCTCTAACCTTACACTTTGTTTTTTCAGCATTTCATTTTGCAGTTAGAGTAGATTTATTGTTCATGCTAAGTAGAATAATAAATAAACGAAGAGCTTCTATTTTTCATGAGCTTAATGTTATATGATATTTGGATGGACGCTACTTATGTAATCTTGTGTGTTGCTTGGATGCAGATTCTGGATTCTCACATTCCTTCAATGAAGCAACTTGTCCCCAAGTAGAGCCAGATGTTGACCACACTTTGTCAACTACCCCATAGCAGTACAACCCCATTTTCCAAATGGGATTCTTCATGTTCTATGTGGTTGCGCCATTCAGATTCCATCATCAGTCGACATTTTTATAAATGATGTAAACCCATTCTGCATGTAATGATGTAAATGATCTAAGTAAGACCGTCAATGTATGTAACAACCTAGGTAAGCCTAGTATGTTGTTGATGATCTCTATCCTAGGAGGTTTTTTGTCTCACTGATTCACGAAAGTGATCGGCAGAGTTTTTTCCTCCAGCCTCACCCCAAAGCTAGGGTGGATTTTGTCATCAGCATACTAAGTGAGTCCTAGTGTTTCTATCGAGTCCTTGTAAAAGTAGTTTGAGCTACTTGGTCTACTAGATCATATTTGAGTCGCAGAATTGGGTATTTATTTGAGGGTCTATACGAATGAGTTTTCCCCCCTTCATGTATGTAAATGTATTATCTCATGTAAAAGAGGGTTGGAAAAATAATTATAATCCCCTCTTAGTCAATTAATTAAATTTTCTGGTCAATTAATTAATAAAATCTTAAACCAGAAATTTAATTAATTTAGAGTCCTAAGTTAGGATTAAATCTTTAAAGGCAAAATTTGTAGGTCCTTGAAAAATGATTTTGAAAGCCCCAGGCCAAGGGAATATTGAGAATTTTAAGAAATATTGGACCCTTGGGCCTTGGTGGTTAAGTCAAGGTCAAAATTTTGGGGTAATTAACTCAAAAATAATATTTTTGAGTTAATTAAAATTGAATTAAATGATAAATTCGTTTTTTTCCCAAAATTTTAATTTCAACGCTTCGGATTAAAAGATAATTAAATCTTTTGGACGGTTGAGATTATTTTGACGAGGATCATCCAAACTAGCCGTTAGAGATCTTGTCCTATAAATTTAGAGGTCTTTCTCATTCTTGAGTCATCCGATCTTAGGATCGTGCACTTGTTCTTAGAAGCTCTTGTAAATTTTTGAGGAATAAAGCATAAAGACTTTGGGGTTACAAATCTGGATGTTCCTTCTCAGATCTATGTGGTGACTTGTCTCTAAACTCTGCTACTTTGTTTCTTGTATTTTATGGTTGATGGCCTTCATGGATTAATCTGCATACAGGTATCTTGTGCAGTTTTCTGGGTTTATAAAATAACATTCTGATTTTTTGCAAAGGTCTCATGTTGTTTTCTTAAATCTCTATTGATCTAAGATTCAGATCTAAGTGTGCAGGGAAATTTTTTTTTTAAGATTGGGCGTCTGGGGAAGTCTTCGGTTGGACCAGCCGACTCTCAATAAACATAAATCTGATAAGCTCTTTATTTGTTAAATTCCAGGTCTATCTTACGATATTTGTGATTTTGCAGGGTTTCAAAGGCTTGTGCCTCTCATCTAAAACTTTAAATCTCTGAAAATTTTGCTAAAATGGATTTTAAATCTGACCTTGAGGGTTTTAAATCTGTAAACTAGTTGTAAATTTGTAAATTTTATTTTTCTAGGACTGTAAGGGTTTAATCATTTATTGGTGTGTGTATCTTCAGATCTGGTTAGTTTCTTGCAGGTTCAGGGTTCAAATCGGAAATTTTTTTTTAGACCTAAGGCAGATCTAGCCTCCAAAGGCCAGATCTGGCCTCAAATCCCCACTGCGGATAGAATCTCAACATTATTGGATTCAAAGAGCAATTGAAAATTAGAGTTTGATGGAAAATTTTTAAATTCTAAGTTTGCTGGGTAAAGTTGGTTTGTACTGGGTTTTCTTCAAACTGCAAACTGCTGTCATTTCCCTTCATATCCATCTACATGAGGCGTCCTCACTGTTGTTGGTCCATCTCTGCTCTTCGAGCCTTGCAGATCCGTCCATCAGACTTATCCTCATCGCACTGTTCAAAATGCATTAACATTTCTTCCAAAACAGTGTTTCCTCACCTGCGTTTCTCCTTCTCTCTGCGTCCAAGCTCCCTCAAGTCATCACGCTGCACATACACTTCTCCACCGCCCAAACCCACACAACAATTTTCCTTGTTGCGTTATTTCTGCTTCGGCTTCACGCCTTCGTCCAAGCCGTCGTCCAGCCAATCCACGCTGTCTGCTTTGTTGTGCTCTTCAATCGACCAGCATCTTCCTGTTGAACCCTCTTCTCATCGAACCCTTTCTCACGTCGCATTCTTCTCGTGCCACCGTCTCTGCCGTCGAAGCTATTTGAAGTCAAACTCTTCGCTTCCAATCTGCAGACCACAAAAACGACAAACGACAATATAAACCCCGAATAGTTGCGTTTTATCTTTTATTTGTATCGGTTTTGTTTTGCCATTAATTAGATTTTCGTTTTGATTTTGTTGTGTTAGCATAGGTGTAATTAGATTTTAGTTTAGATTTCTTTGTTAATAGTGTAAGTTCGATTTTTAATTCGATTAAATAATCTTTGTTTAGATTTTAGATGTAGTTTGTATTTTTTTTATTTAGATTTAGTTAGCGTTAGTTTTATATAAGTTCGATTTGTTTAGTTTTAAATTTTAGATTTAGATTTTAATTTTGATTTTTTAGAGTTAGTTTAAATTTTGATTTAGAAATTTAAGATAAAAAATAAAAAATTCCAAAAATTCCAAAAATTCTAAAATAATAAAAAAAAAAAATTCTAAAAATTTCAAATTCTAAAATTTTTTCTAAGTCCTATGGTCAAATAAGCGTAAAATTTTATTCTAAAGCTTGACCGTGGAACATTTTAATTTTCGAACTGGGTTATATTGGAATATTTTAATTTCGGAAAATTTTCAATATCAGGCATTTTCATCTTGTGATAATCACTGTGGGTTTAGGATATTTTTATTCATGGTTGTGGCGTTTTCGATTGAATATCATTGTGATCAATCGTGTTTTAATAAGCAACAGTTAATCGTCACTTACTTGTTTATAATTGCATAACAGGATCTTGTTTTACTCCATAAGGCACTGGTCTTAAACGTGAAATCTAATTTAGATCTGTGGAATCTCATTCATTTTATCAAGTATTTGATGTTTTAGCTGTGTCTCCTGGATTTGTCATCCTCATTTATAATAGGGTCTACCTCTCTTAGCTTGCAAGGAGACAGCTTAAATAGAGAGATTGGGGATAAGAGTGACAACCCCCAATCTGAGCCGTTGTCGCGGTGCCTTGAAAATCTGTGCGACAACAGGGTTCAAACCTATTAACCTTCCCACCTCTGTGTTTCTACCTCCTAGGCACTTGGCCTTCTTCACTACTAACATTCCCTCCTCCTCCTGACATTTTGATCACTGATGTTTTTAAACAAACCCTACATTTTCTTGTGAAACTTGATATGAGAAGTGAATTGGAATGATGATGAAAGGCAGCCTTTGCAAGTGAGTGAGAGGAAGGTGTACGTGTATGACTGAGCTTTTTAAGCTTTGATGAATGGTCAATCTTCAAATCATTGTAACCATACTACTTCATACCCTACTTGACTGATATATTCTTGTTTGTAGATGATGGAGGTTGAAACAGGGCTTTTTAGCATGAAGATTAAGTTTTTTCACTCCTTAGGGTTTGGTCAATTCCTTTTGACATTAAACCATCAAAATTCACTGTAGGAAGAGGCAAGACATCCACGTACCAATTTGCAATGCCCTTGAAAAGTCCCTTGATGCAGCTTGGAGGAGATTTTCTGTTGTTTTTTGGCATTTGCAGGTGGAGGAGGAGCTTTAGGCGAAAGCGTAGCGCCTGCACACGTTTTCTGGGTGTCAGGCTCCCCAACGTGCAGCGCCTAAATGTTTTTGGCTTGTCGGGCTTCCTAACGCGTAGCGCCTCAACATTTTTCTGGGCTATCGAGCTTTCCCTGGGCGAACGGGTAGTGCCTGCACGAATGCGTAGTGCAGTGCAATTTTGCACTGGGAAATCCTCTAAACGCGCAGCGCCGGGCATTGAACGTTCAACGCGTAGCGGTTGCCTGAACATGTAGCGCCGGGCAGACTTGCTTAAAATTTGAACAAAATTCTCAAACTTCTCTCTTGGATGCTCTGACTGTTGTTGCAAGTGCACAATGAGTTGGGTGAGGGGCAAAAAGGTCCTTTATAGCCTAGGAAAATAAATTGAACTTAGAGAACCCACTTTTCTAATGTTTTTGAGCTTTTTCATTTAACTGATATTCCCTTGACCTTTTCTGCTATAGGTGGCTAAAAAAAAAAACATTTAAATGGCCCTTTCCTACCTTTTCCTTTCTGACCATTTTTTCTCTGTTTGCTCTGCAGGTTGTTGATATGGTGAACTTGACTTTTCTTTGGCTTTTTTATGCCTTTAACTTCTTTGTTGACAGGTGATTATGAGAACCTTGAAATGGCTTTGCCCTCTGATCTTTGAAGCATGGTAGCTCTAGCCCTGACAGCATTAGAAGGTTTAGACATAAAGCATTATCTTCAACATTTCTTTGTCCTTATGTAATATCCCCAAATGGGGCTAACCAGTAATAAACAGAAATACACCAATATAGATATAGGAAATATAATACTGAACCAGATCACTGAATCATAACACATGGAATACCAGAAACTGAGCCATTTTATTGATCAGGAAGTACATAGAGAGGAATACAATAAATCAGAGCAAGTGCACCTATCCTTGCCCTAGGCAAGTGGAGACCCTCTCACAGACAAATGGCTGCAACCTGGACAGCGTCCTAGCTGCTCTGCAAGCTGAAGATGAACTGCGCTGGTGCTGGGGCTGGAGACTGCAAACCCTCCACAATAGAAAACGTTGTCTCTGCTAGTGACAGCGCAGGAAACCCTCCAGACAATAGATCAGCCACTGAAGGCTAGAAAACGCTGTTGAGCCTGTCCCTCCCAAGTCTGCTCCTCAGATCAGCGTCCTACCAAGTGGATCTGCTCCTGAACACTCAGATCTGACAGATCTGAAGCCTCCAAACCAGATCTGCGTCCTCCCCTATCAGATCTGCCACCAAACCTTCAGATCTATACTGGATCTGACAATATCTCTTCAGATCTACAGCCTCTAGGGCTGGATCTGATGTTAACCCTTCAGATCTGGACTAGATCTGCCAATATTTCTTCAGATCTGCAACTCTCCAAGCTGGATCTAGTGCAAAACCCCCAGATCTGCAACATACAAGACTAGATCTGCCATATACAGGACTAGATCTGCAAGATCTATCCTTCCCAAAGCTGGATCTAACAATAAGCCTTCAGATCTGCAACCCTTACCTTCAGAAATGGACAGCGTCCTCACTCTAGGGCTAGACAGCGTCCTTCTGCCTCCCAAAACAGCGTTTTCTCTGCCAATCCTCAACTGCGTCCTCCTTGGACAGCGTCCTTCCTCTCCTGCAAGGATCAGCGTCCTCTCTCCAGATGAGACAGCGTCCTTCTCCTTCAAGAATCAGCGTCCTTCCTTCTCTTGCTCTGCGCAGCCACAAGAGGGCTTTTCTCCTCCTCAGATATGCTTCAGAAACTGCTGCTGCTGCTACTGGAACTGAAAAGTATACTCAGGACAAACCTTACTAGGGCGGGCACTCGAAGTCCCCCGAAGCTAAGGGTGAAACCGGAATAACCTTACCAGGGCAGGCACTCGAAGTCCCCCGAGGCTAAGGGTGAGATCTCCGACCGGAGACACTCGTGCACTAAACAGTGCTGCAGACCGACTAAACAACCGGCGTGCTGAAGCAGACAGAAGTCCAACTATCAATAAGAATATCAAATCATGGATGATCAAATGAGGTGAGAGCCTCTCCTTTTATAACATCAAACTCCCTCCAAAACTTAACTCTCCCTGGATCTGCGCAGTTTACCTTGGGTTAGCCTGATGCCTTCCCCATCCTATCCACGTGGACCCCCAAGGCCCCCTCTCTAAGTTACAACGTCAATCTACTAGGAAAAGGAACACTTTATTATAAAGTGAGGTGACTAAAGTGAGGTGACCCCTCTTATTCCTCACTTTATTTATTATTTCTATCTAAAGCGGCAAAATAAAGCAAAAATGCAATATTCCAATTAGCAAGGCTAATTGGGAATATTACAGTCTCCCCCGACAAAACGTTGCTTGTCCTCAAGCAACTGAAGTGAGGGATGCCGTAAGATCTTCTCATCTTCCCAAGTGGCATCCTCATCTGGCAGATTCTTCCATCTCACCAAGAACTCTCTGATCTTCCTGCTCCGCAGCTGTCTCTCCCTGGTGTCAATAAGGGCCTCTGGCTGTAATACCAGGTGCCCCTCATCATCTGTCGGAGGTAGCTCCCCGGTGACTGTCACATGCTGGCCCAGTGCCTTCTTCAGGCATGATACATGGAAAATGTTATGAATCCGGCTGCCTTGGGGCAACTCCAACTCATATGCAACCTGTCCGATCCTACGAATCACCCCGTATGGTCCATAAAAACGAGGCTTAAGCTTCTCTGCCCCCTTCTGTTTGAGTGAAGACTGGCGGTATGGCTGTAACCGCAGGTAGACCAAATCCCCTACCTCAAAGTGTCTCTCCACTCGGCCCCTGTCTGCATATAATTTCTGCTGATTTTGTGCGGTGGCTATGTTGTCCTCGAGAGTCCGAAGGATGTCTTGGCTCTCTTGGATCCATAGTTTGGCTCGCGGAGCCCTGCTAACCCCAAACATCACATCCACAAAAGATAAGGAATGATATCCATACAATGCATAAAAAGGTGTCATACCGATAGACATATGATGGGTTGTGTTGTAGCAATACTCGCCCAGATGTAGCCATTTCAGCCACGCTCGCTGCTGCCCACTGACGTAGTTACGCAAGTAGCCCTCCAGCCACTTGTTAACTATCTCTGTCTGCCCGTCCGTCTGGGGATGATAGCTGGTGCTCGGTGTCAACTCTGTCCCTACTAGTCGAAAGAGCTCCTGCCAAAATCCACCCATAAAGCGGCTGTCCCTGTCACTAACAATGGTCTTGGGTAGACCATGCAATCTGAAAACCTCCCGGAAAAACAGCTCTGCCACCTGTGCTGCCGTGTAGTGTGCCGAAATGGCGAAGAGGTGAGCATACTTCGTTAGCCGGTCAACTACCACGAAGATGCAGTCCTTGCCTTGCACTGTGGGCAAACCCGTGATGAAGTCCATCGAAACACTCTCCCACTTCCCTTCTGGGATGGGAAGCGGCTGCAACAACCCTGCGGGATGGTTCATCTCTCCTTTGTTCCGCTGGCAAACCTCACACTCCCGAACATGCTGGAGTACGTCCTCCTTGAGGCCCTTCCATGCAAATCTCTCTCGGATGGCCCTGTACATCTTGGTGAACCCCGGATGGCCCGCCAATGGTGAATCATGAGAGGCATGGAGTATTTTCTCCTTGAGCTGAGATCCCTCAGTCAAGAAGATCCGATCCCTGTAATAGATGACCTCATCTGCTACCTTGTATCTGCTATCTGCTACCTGTCCATCCAGCACCTCGCATGCCAATCTATCCTTGGAATACTCAACCAGTAGTCGAGCCTTCCAATCAGCGTCCAAGCTCATGAGGGATAACGTGGCTGGTCTACGGGAAAGGGCATCTGCTACCACGTTGTTCTTCCCTTTGACATACTCTATGTCAAAGTCGTAAGCTTGGATCTTGCTGATCCACTTCTGCTGCCTCTCCTGTAACTGCTTCTGCTCCAGAAAGTACTTCAGGCTGTTATGATCTGTCCTGACTCTGAATCTGCCGCCTACCAAGTACTGCTGGAATTTGGCCAATGCATGCATGATGGCCAACATCTCCTTATCATAGATGGGGTAAAGTCTCTCGTGTGGAAGGAGCTTCCGGCTCTCGAATGCAATCGGATGACCCTCCTGCATCAAAACCGCTCCAATCCCTTCCCCTGATGCATCGCACTCTAGGATAAAGGGCTGAGTAAAATCGGGCAATGCCAGCACCGGACAACTACTCATCACCTCCTTGAGCTTATCAAAAGCTCGCTGGGCGGTATCTGTCCAACTGAATGCCCCCTTCCTCGTCAGCTCTGTGAGGGGTACAGCAAGCTGTGAGAAGCCCTTGACGAACTTCCTGTAGTAAGTACAGATACCAATGAACCCTCTAAGTTCTGTCACATTCCGCGGCTCTGGCCAGTCCCTGATAGCCCGGATCTTCTCGTCATGGACTCTCACTCCGTCCACTCCTATGATGTGTCCTAAATACAACATCTCTGTCAATCCAAACTCACACTTGGAGAGTTTGGCAAAGAACTGCTGCTCCTCCAGAATGCGCAAGACCGTCTCAATGTGCTGGAGGTGCTCCTCCCAGGTCCTGCTGTATATGAGAATATCATCAAAGAAAACTAGCACGAACTTCCTCAGATGATCCCTGAAGATATGGTTCATGCAAGACTAAAAAGTGGCAGGTGCATTGGTCAGTCCAAATGGCATAACCAGAAACTCAAAGTGCCCATAATGACACCTGAAAGCAGTCTTGGGAATGTCCTGTTCCCTCATGCGTATCTGATGGTACCCGGACCTCAAATCAATCTTTGAGAAGAATCGTGCTCCTCTCAACTCGTCCATCAACTCATCGATCCTGGAAATGGGGTACCTGTTTTTCAAAGTCTTCTTGTTCAGAGCTCTGTAATCAATGCACATGCGTAATGTGCCATCCTTCTTCTTCACCAGCACTACTGAAGAGGAGAAAGGACTGGTGCTGGGTCGAATGTGCCCAAGGGCCAGCAGCTCCTGAATGGCCCGCTCTATCTCATCCCGATAGGCCTTGGGATGCCGATAAGGGGTGGTGATTACTGCCTGTATCCCCTGCTCCAACTCGATCGTGTGCTCAAACCCCCGATCTGGTGGCTGTCCTGGTGGAATGTCTCCAAAAACTACTGCATACCTGTCGAGAAGAGTCTGTAGATCAGGGTGCACCGCCCTTCCCGTATCTACTATCTCTGAAGCCCGCAACTCGACCGCCCACTCTATATCTCCCCTGCGGAATGTCGCATCCATGCTGTGTGCCGATACTGTCTGGGGCGGATATGTGTTCTGTCCTCGGATCTTCTCATGCCTCCCCGTCTTGGGATCATCCCACTCCATTTCCAAGGCCTTCCAATCTGTTGTGACCTTCCCTAGAGTGATAAGCCACTGCACTCCCAATATCACATTGGTGTCCGGAATGTCCACCACAAAGAAGTGATCAGTCAAAGTATAGGTGCCCATCGTCACTGATAACTCTGGCACATATCGAGCACAAGCCATGGTCTGATCTCCTGGGACCAAAACAGAAAACCCATCGAAGCTCTCCGTGGGTATGCCTCTCCGTGCGACCATCTGGGCATCGATGAAATTGTGGGTGGCCCCACTGTCAACTAGAACTGAGACACGCTGTCCCCGCACTGTCCCTCGTACGCGCAATGTCAGATACTTGGGGACTCCTCGTAATGCTGCTAGAGCTCCCCCAGTAGGTGCAAATGATGCCTCTCCTGCATCGGGTGGCGGAGGCGGTAAAGCACTCTGCGCTGCATAACACTCTCCTGCCTCCTCTTCATCCAACTCATCCTCTTCTCCACTGCCCTCGGAGAAGACCTCTATGAAATGTGCCTTCCCTGCTGTGCACTTGTGTCCTGGTGCCCATGGCTCCTGGCAGGTGAAGCACAATCGCTTCCGTCTCAGCTCTCTCCTAGCCTCATCATCATACTGTCCTCGTCCGGGATTCGCCTTGGGAGGCGGAACCCTCGTGTCCTTACCCTTAGGCTGGAAAGCCTGTCTCTGTGGATAAGGTGGCCGAGTCCTAGGCAAGACATCTTGTAGGTCACGGGCCCTACTGATAGCATCCTGAAGGGTAGCCGGTTTGTTCGACCGGACTAGACCACGAAGTGGTTCTGACAGCCCATCTACAAACATCGTGATCAACCGAGCTGCTGATATGTCGGGTACCATCACTGAAACCCTCAAAAAGTCTGAGATGTATGCCTCTGCACTACCTGTCTGTTTGAGCTTGGTCAGCTCGAGGAAAGGCTGATCCGGGTCCTTCTGATCAAACGTTTCACCACCCTCCTGGTGAACTCAGCATATGTAGTCACTGTGGAATGCCCCAGTGTTGTCAACCCATGAAACCACCAGTTCTGGGCCTCACCCTCTAGATGTAATGCAGCCATCTTAATGGCCTCCTTCTCTGGCATCTGGTTAAGCTGGAAATAGAGGTCTAGTTTCTCCACCCAAGACCTGGCTGTGGTCTTTGGTGACCCATCAAACATCGGCAAATGAAATTTGTTGGCTGCACGGTTACTATCACGGTGGGAACCCCGTCCCTTATTTCGATCATGAGGCTTACCGCCGCTTCGGAACTGCAGATATTGATTGAAAGGGAGAGCATCCATGAATTCCTGTCCCATGCTTCGCCAATCTGCAAACCAAACTGCATGAAGATCGAGACCCCCATCTCCTGATGCCGTTTGCTCCACTTCCTCTACCGGAAAAGTAGGCATGGTAGGTCGCGTGTCCATGGAATCGGCCTTCTGTGCTGTCACAATGGGAATAGCATCTGGTATGCAACTAGACGTTCCCGATCCTTCCCCCACCTGAAAAACCCTAGGGGGTTCCTTCTGCGTCCCTTCTGCAATCTTCTTCATATCCTGCATGAATACATCCATCTTCTCTGCAAACTTTGCAAACATGGCCTCCATTGGATTCTGCCGCTCTGTCTCTGAATCAGAATCACTTCCCCCAAAGAAATGGGGGTGACCCCTAGATGTCATAGACTGCTAGCACCACAGGCTGAGCCAGAACTATGCTCTGATACCACTGTAATATCCCCAAATGGGGCTAACCAGTAATAAACAGAAATACACCAATATAGATATAGGAAATATAATACTGAACCAGATCACTGAATCATAACACATGGAATACCAGAAACTGAGCCATTTTATTGATCAGAAAATACATAGAGAGGAGTACACTAAATCAGAGCAAGTGCACCTATCCTTGCCCTAGGCAAGTGGAGACCCTCTCAACAGACAAATGGCTGCAACAAGGACAGCGTCCTAGCTGCTCTGCAAGCTGAAGATGAACTGCGCTGGAGCTGGGGCTGTAGACTGCAAACCCTCCACAATAGAACTGATATTCTTGTTGTCTCTTGCTAGTGATAACGCGGAGCAACCTGCGAGACAATGACAAAGGTTGAAGGCTGAAAGCATTTGTGAGCACACTCTCCCGATCTGCTCCTCGAGATCGGCGTCTACCAAGTGGATGCATGCGAACACTCGGATCGAGCGGATACGGAAGCCTTAAACCGGATACGCGTCTCTTCTTTCTCACGATCTCACGTCCTCCACTATGGAATCGCCACCAAACCTTCGAGGATCTATCTTGGATCGACAATATCCACCAGTATTAGATTGTTATGGGTGGATCGATGTTGTATGATCTCTTGACTAAGATCTGCAATGTTTCTCTTCGGATCTGCAACTCACCAAAGTGGATCCTAGTAAAAAACCCACCGGATGCAACATTCCTTTTAAGATGCTGCCACACTCCTAGGACTAGATCTGCAAGATCTATCCTTCCCAAAGCTGGATCTAACAATAAGCCTTCAGATCTGCAATCCTTACCTTCAGAAATGGACAGCGTCCTCACTCTAGGGCTAGACAGCGTCCTTCTGCCTCCCAAACAGCGTTTTCTCTGCTCAGATCTGGACTGCGTCCTCCTTGGACAGCGTCCTCCCTCTCCTGCAAGGATCAGCGTCCTCTCTCCAGATGAGACAGCGTCCTTCTCCTTCAAGAATCGACGTCCTTCCTTCTCTTGCTCTGCGCAGCCACAAGAGGGCTTTCTCCTCCTCAGATATGCTTCAGAAACTGCTGCTGCTCTGCTGCTGGAACTGAAAGATGGAACTCAGAAAAACCTTACTAGGGCGGGCACTCGAAGTCCCCCGAAGCTAAGGGTGAAACCAGAAAACCTTACCAGGGCCGGCACTCGAAGTCCCCCGAGGCTAAGGGTGAGATCTCCGACCGGAGACACTCGTGCACTAAACAGTGCTGCAGACCGACTAAACACCCGGCGTGCTGAAGCAGACAAGAGTCCAGCTATCAATAAGAATATCAAATCATGGATGATCAAATGAGGTGAGAGCCTCTCCTTTTATAACATCAAACTCCCTCCAAAACTTAACTCACCCTGGATCTGCGCAGTTTACCTTGGGTTAGCCAGATGCCTCCCTCATCATATCCACGTGGACCCCCAAGGCCCCCTCTCTAAGTTACAACGTCAATCTACTAGGAAAAAAGAACACTTTATTATAAAGTGAGGTGACTAAAGTGAGGTGACCCCTCTTATTTCTCACTTTATTTATTATTTCTATCTAAAGCAGCAAAATAAAGCAAAAATGCAATATTCCAATTAGCAAAGCTAATTGGGAATATTACACCTTACCTCGGAGATCAAATTACCTTGTGCTTGGCAGGTGACTGAACATCTTGTTTTCAACTTTCTCATTGATCCTTAGGCATAATAAACTCACCTTTGACAGGCACTATAGACTTCAAAATCATGTTTGCTATCTCCTCTTTAGGCCACTTATGATTTGTAGGTGCCATGACATACTGAATTAGCCTTTTCTGATATTCTTAAAGTTTGATATATTCAATTACACAGCAACAACCTTATAACCAGCTTGGGTTTCCATCTTGAAGTTCAAACCTATGTCCTTATTCCTTTGATCATTGAGTGTAAATGACTGAAAATGAGAGCTTGACCTTCCTTTCACTGATACTCTTTGCATCTTTGTTCTTTTGAGGCAGTGAGACACTTTACCTTGGCAAAATCTGGATGTCACTTACAACAGTCCCTTCAAATCTTCCTTCTACTGTCATCATGGAGGTCTAACATCTTCACTTTACCTCCTTTGCCTATCTTTCCAAAACCTTAGGTTTCTTTAAGCATAAGTGCTTTCCTGTCTTCTTGCCATGAGTTGTCTTGATCTAGGATCAGACCTCCTATCTCATCAAATTTTTGCTGATGGATCTCTTTAACACTCCTGCAGAAGTGTCAAAATCTTAGCAGTCAAAAACTTGAATTTTGACAAGGTAGTCTTCTTTGGGGACTTTAGATCTTCTGTGGATAACCATGTCTCAATATTCCAATACATTTGAGTCAGCTTTTTGCACAAGAAAAACAATATTTGGAACACCAATGATGACCTTATAACCTATGAAACCCTAATTGACCTAGTGGGAGGAATCTTTGACCTGGACTTTGACTGAAATTGGTTTTAGAGTCTATAAGTGTAAAAAACAGAGTATTGACAAAGTAATGTTTTTGAAGATCCAAAATCCAATGTACTTGGTTTATCTAAAGAGCCTACGGAGATGGTTTTGAGACCATCAACCCTTGAGGGAGCTGGTGAACATGGAAAAGAAAGGTTGTTTGGTAACCCTAGATGGGAAGTGGAGTGATGGGCAAAAGCAAAACAGGGTACTGAGGTTATATGTGGGAAAATAAGATATAGATGCGTGGCACGAGCTCATGAAGAGTCTTTTACGAGTGGTAGGTTAACCATGGAATGGAAAAATAGTAGAATAGTGAAAAATTTGATATAAGGGTAATGAAGGCAGTGAGATTTCTAAAACTCACAATATTCAGGAATCTTGTTTTTAGAAATCTAGAACTGATATTTAGTCATCTACAGATAGTGAAAATTACTGATGACTAACAAAACCCACATAGATCGACTTAGAGATAATCTCAATTATTGATTAATATGTAATCTTGGTTGTCTAGAGATTATAAGAAGAGGTCGATGGGTAGATGGAGAACATACATTGCAGATACTCAGTGATCTGGATAGTTCGATACTCCAGTGTAGGTGATCAGCAGGAGAGATAGAGTCAGAGATTGAGTAGCAACTGTCAGAGGGGCAGTGACAATGATCCAGAGGAATATTTATAGTTTTGAAGCGGCAACAACAAGTGATAGAAATATTCTACTGTGAAGCTAGCCCAAAACAACCGCAAGGGTTGCTCGGATTTTTCTAATGAGTCGTAGTTAGGGTCGCGCAGGTTTTCCAGTACAACCGTGAGGATTGTGCAAGTTTTTCTAGCACAACTGCGCAGATCGACAGGAGTAGAATTGGCTTGCGCAAGGGTTGGACAACCAATTTTCAGAGGGAGATAGAGACATTTCTCAATTCCTATTTTTTCTTCTGTAGTTAATTTTTTGGTGATGAAATTGCAGTGTGAATATTTTGTTATTTTGCTGTAAACAAAATAAACTGCATAATTAATTTATCAGTTAGAAGAAATATTTCTAGTTGTTGCATTTCAAGGAATTTTCACATTAGGAGGACTAAACACCATTTCAATAGAATAATTACATTGAGAATCATACTTTTCAATGGGCTATATGCCAAACAAATGTCATTTCCATTATTCACTTTTCTGTATTTTTTATGAGTGGCGATGGTCATGCCATGAATGTTGAGTGAACTAGGGCCATATTTGGCTTCTATGGCATGGGTAATGGTGATGAATGTCAAGTGGTGTTCAATGCTTGTTTCATTGACTCCTTGACTCCTTGCCTACATGGGATTTTATTGTTGGGCTTGTTTCATTCCCTCACTTCAGGTTCTTAGTACGAAATATGATCACTAGTCACCCCCTAGTGTTTGAATAGGTTGCATTGCATGTTAACTAATTTGTTTTTCTCTATCCTACATTAATACCGTTTGTGAGATAAAGGTTGGTTTTGAGGCATTACCAAAATCTTTGCCAATATAGAAGTAGGCTTTGTGGCACAAGCCCCTAACTTGATGTGCTAGCATCCTCCCTCCCTTTAGTACCGTTATTACAAATTGTTTTTGTGTTGTACCTTGTTAGCCCTCTGATTTGTGATTGCTATATATGTGATGTCTATAGTTGACAACTATCTTCCTATAGTGGCATATACCTGTGATGGATTTTTGTTCCACATAAATATTCTTCTTCCTTATATAAATATATATTCTTTTGAAGATATGGTTGGGAGATGTTAGGGTAACCAATTCATAACATTGCCAATGCCAAGACTAAAAATTTCCACTAAATAGTCAATTATTTCTCTTGACATTGATTTATAGGTTTTATCCATTCCTAGAGATTGAGATCTCAACTAAACATTGACAAAGCTTTTGATTGAATATAGATTTAGAGTTGAGACTATCTCCTTTTAGCTGAAAGGGAAGATCAACCAAACTATCCCCTTAGAAGAAGTAGCAAATTATTTTAGCTTTAGAATCGCAATGACCAGATAAGGTAAGATAAGATAATTTTAATAATGTCTGACAAAAGACCATAGAAGCAGGTCAAAGGGACTAACAAAGTTCATCCAGTGTTAGTACAAAGGGAGGAGTACCAAGGCATTTCCTAGAACAATGATAAAGCAGAAAGATAATAATATCTAAGATCAATGCCACAGCATTATATTTGAAGAAATGAAGCTGATAGAGGCCACACCATTGCATTGATTGAAGAAGTAAAGGAAGTCAATTCGATCCACACCATTACCTCTGGCACCTTATTTTGTTTTGCATTGGTTTTAAACCAATGTTGCAAATGTTTTTTAGGGGATATGCTGCCAAGGTTCTGGAAAAAAACTTATCAGAAATATTGTGGAAGATATCAGAAAATATTGGCAAGCATAAACTTGGACCTGAAAAGGTAAGAAAACTTGAAAATATTGGCAACCTTAAAAACTTGGAAATATTGGGAGAAATCAGGGATATTTTCAACATCAGGTTAAGCACTCTTTTCTACTTTTCTATTTAACTTTTTAAAGCCCATTGGGTTTCTAATATTTTGTGGGTCAGTCTGTCATCAGTTTAAATGTGGTTTGCAATCCAATAAAACAAGGGCTAGTATTATATTTGTAATTTTCTAGTATGAGGATGTTTGGAGTATTTATATAAAGTCTTCATTCAGTTCAAAAATGAAAATATAAATGTTCATTCTGCTGGCACAGATTGCAGTGCAAAACTATGAAAGCTTGAATTAATGCTTTCTATGTTATTCTTTTGTCATGTAGGATTCTCTAAAGGCTCAGACATTTGTGAACAATATTGCGGATTTCATTAAGTGCAATTTGCTTGGCGATATCAGTTAGTTGCCGGGGAGCTTGTGATCAATTTGAACTCAGCACCATGCTTTCCTTTGAGATGAATGATCGCAAAAGTAAGCATATTTTCTCCATGCTCCTATGCATTTCTAGACTGTATTTTATCTTCTCCTATTCACATATGCATTGCCAAACTGTATTTTATAAAGTATCGCAGGTTACAGCATCTTTTACAGATAAGAAACTGCGTATTCCATAATCAACCAAATTTATTTGTGGAAATACTTTGAGCTCAAATATGAGAATGGGTGGTTTTTGTATTTTATTGCATCATAATTCAAATATTGTGATGCATTCCAGTTATTTTCTTTTGCAAATTAACTGTATTGGGGGCTGGAGAAACATAGCTTCCTTCTGAATTAAGTTCCAAGCAACTATATGAAGAACATCCTCTATGCAGTTATATTTACGCCAAAGGCCTTGTTGAAAGGGGGAGCATCTCTTTAAAAAATTTCATTAGACTGGCCTCTATATATTGCATCCAGTTTACACATTTCCCACCTGTCGCCATTGTGCAGGTGTTCCCCCTTAAGGTAAAAATCCCAAATATGTATCCATCAACACATCTCTCCACCTCTGTTTCCTGGGATTTCCCTTGCTCCTTGCCTATTTTCTAGTACTGGTTCACAGGGGAAGGGCGATGGCAAGGGCAGCTTCCTGTATCCCTTGACTGAACACTGAATTTTAGGGTTCTAGTAAGGCATTGGTGATTCCAGTGTCCACTAAAACCCTAGTCACTGGCATTCCCACCAGTCAACACGGCTATCACAGCTGCTGCTTTAACTTGGGAGTAAAAGGTCTCCAAGTCAAACCAGTGGACTGCCGTGGCCACTGTTATGGGATCCATTGGTCCCTTCTCGCAATGATTAAAGACACATCGTCATGCATCATAACAGACAGAGTGAGAGCATATGCCACTTTGGATGCTTTTGTGCAAGCTCCAGCTGCTTCTTGCTTAGGTCTGTGGCGATCACTGGATAGATAGTATTGCTCTGCATTCTACTCTCTTATAATTTCATTTCTTATTGGTTATACATGTTTGTAGTGGCCATGAATTCTATAGTTTCATATGAAGTTGGACAGTTAATAGATATGAAAAGCGCAACAAAATCGAACGGATGAAAAAGTTAAGAGAGATTATGGAAAGCGATGCTTGGCCTTTGTCAGCACCTACATCCCAAGCGAGTTGATGATTGGCACTGAGAGATGCAATAGGGAAAACTGGGAAGGAGGATAAGTATGTGTGCTTTCTAAATACCTATTTGCTTGTTTATCATACAACCATGCCATATTTATATCTGTACTCGCACACATGCAGTTACAGGTTAACCTTTCTTCTGTGTAAAATTTTAAAACCAGTTCTAAATTTAATCCAGTGAACATAAAAAACACTGTAATTATCTGTTGATACCAGCACATAAATTAATTAATTTCTAGAATTCTAAACAAAGCATTATTCAGGAAATTAGGCAATTTTATACAGGATGAATGCCTTCAACAACCACTTACACAACCAGATCAAAAATCATAATGCTAGTATTTTTATGTGGCTAAAGCACTGTAAAAGGGAAACAGTCCATGGCACCAGTCCCCCAGCCAACATGGCCACTTGAGGCAATTTTATTAAGGCAAACACAATTTTTTTACATAAGAGAGTTCTCACAATTGATCATCAACCATGAACTTGCATGCTCTTTAAATAAAGATTATGGACCAATGGGGCGTTAAGCCACAAATCAAGCCATTAGATCATTTTATCATTTATATATAGAACATATTTCCTAATATCCCCTCTTAAGAACAACTTGGGATAGAATTGAAAGATTTACCAATGTGACACAAGAGGAGGAGGCATTAGAGCCTATCCCCCCTTAATGACAACTTCTTGAACTCCCAACATAGATCAAAGTTTAGAATTTTGTGAAAATGTTTGCAACTTGATCATCTGTAGGGAAAAATAACACTTCAATAACTCAAACATGAATGAGCTTTTTGATGAAGCACATTTTTAGCTCAATGTGTTTGCTGCGTCGATGCTAAACTGGATTTTTGATGAGCTTGATGGCACTCTGGTTGTCGCACTAGAGGTGTGTTGGATGTTGTTGTTGAAATCCTAACACTGAAAGGATCTGTCAAAGCCACAAGACTTCTTGACTTGCATTATCATTGCTCGGTACTATGCTTCTGCTAAAGAAAGACCAATGGCTTGTTGCATTTTACAAGCCCATGTAACATACCTCAAATTTACCTTATCAATTTTTTTTCTTTTATATATATATAACTTTAAATGCTGGTGAGTAGATTTATTTATGATTTGCAATTTTCCACAACTTTCTCTTGCATAATGGACTTTATAGATTGAATATATATATATATATATATATATATATATATATATATATATATATATTTCCTTGTGGAACTTAGCTGAAGATAGTTTTCATGCTTAGCTCATAGTTTCAGTACAACATTATTTCAGAATCAGAGAATCTCCCCATCCCCCCTTTCTTTTACATTACATGCAAGACTACTTTCTTAGAGTTAAATATAAGAGAACTTAAGATTTTCCAGGCAAGTAACCTCTTACTCTATAAGACTTTTATAATCATCCCTATCTATCACCTAGCAACATAAACAATTCTTGCAACTCAAGCTCTCAACAACACAACCAGATAACTCATAAACTTATCTGTATTTTTGAAAATATAATAAGAGCTACCACACTCCTCCCAACCGATGAAATATTGTCTCATCAATTCCCCCAAGCTCCAGACTCCATTCCTGTCGAAAACAAACCAATAATCTTTCATAGTTTTACCTCCTCAAGCCCTAGCTAGCAACGTCCTACTAAATCTGGGCTGAAATCTTTATTATGCAGGTACAGCCTTTCTCTCCCACTAGAACTTATTAGATTTATTTTCTCTCCTGCAATTTTAATTTCTGAATCATCTCCGTCTGCTCATGACCTTTCTCTCCCATCATGATTATTTTTTTTTTGTGTCAACTGTCTTCTCTTAGACTATAATTGATTTTTAACTGTTTCCTGACAGTTAGGAGCCTAACTACTCGTGTGGTGGCTCCTCTTATATTTTCAAAATAGCTATAAATAAAAATAACAATATTTCATTATAGCAATAAATATTTACATTCTCATAAAAATGTTCAACTTTACTTTTTTGCCTCATAGCCATCATTCATACTTACGAAAATAAAATCATAAAAGTTTGACAAGAATAATTTTATCAAGGGCACAACATTTCCCCTCCTCTTAAGGGAAAACAGTCCTTGGTGTTTTCCTGTAGTCATGCCTTCTAAAACAACATAGGGAATGCCTCTTTCATTTCCTCTTCCATCTCCCAGGTGGCCCCTTTAGGACCAAAGTGCTTCCATTGCACTTTAACCTAGGTGATGGGTCAATTCCGAAGTACTAAGATTTGCAGAGGCTCGACTTGGAATTTTCCTTTTAGTTCTACCTATACAACATTCCAATAAATAACATGAGTTGGATGATGAATATACTTTTCCAAAAGACTCAAGAGACACATTAAATATATTGTGAGCCTTAATGTGGGTTGGTAATGCTAGTTGGTAGGCTACCAACCCTACTCTTGTTAGTATTTCAAATGGTCGAAAAAATTAAGGTGCTAACTTAGCACAATTTCCTAGTTTTAGGTTACTCTTCTTTGGTCTAACTTTAATGTATAGATGTTCCCCTACTTGGAATTTTGTGTGTGTACTTTTTAAATTTGCATAATTCTTTTTCCTTTCCTGGACCACCATTAAATTATGTTTTACTTTCTTCACAATTTGTCCCATCTCCTATAAAATATCTGGTCCCAAGACAAGTCTGTCTTTAGGCTGACTCCAACTCAAGTGAGTATGGCACTTTTGTCCATATAGAACTTCAAAAGGGATTATTTTGAGGGATGCCTGATGACTATTGTTATAGGCAAACTCTACTAGATGCAAATAATCTTTCCACTTTGTGTGGAAATTCCTAGATCCTAGATCTGGAATCCCTACTGCAACAATTGAACTACTTCTCCTACTTGTAAATGTAGATTTAACAAGTTGTCAACAAATTACTTTTGGAAATATTGAAGCAGTTACTGAAGCAACCTTCACCCATAAAATTATATTTGTGAAACTAGAAACTGAGCAAGAAAAATAATGCAAACATAGGACATCGTTATTTTTGGACAAACGTCCCCGGAAAAACCCAATGTGGGAAAACTGGTGTAGCAGATCTAAGGGTTTATATATTACGCAATAATTTTCTGAATACAAATCTGGGATTCCTTTCTGGCAATCCCTGCAGAGAATATGACTGACAAAGAGTTAGTGATATAAATCTCACATTGATACTGGAAGCCCGACTGACCAACAAACCTCGGATCGCAAGCCCTCCGCAGTCTTTGCGTCACTCTGCATGGGGACTGCATGGCTTCTGTGCTGCCGGTCTTCTGCTGGCTGGATCTGCCCTTCTGGCCTCTTCCGGTCTCACGCTCTGGCTATCTAGCACTGGATTTGGCTGACCCTTAGTTGAATTACGGATTCCCTCAAGGCTGCAATGCTGCCTCTGTGTGGGACTCTGCCTCCTCTGCTGATATGCTCTCTGTTTTATCCGCGATGTATTCCTAGCTCATGAAAATATTCAATCAGAATTACTCTGCCCCTCACTGCAATCAAGAATCACTTAGATCTGGTTTTCGTCCGAGCACATGCTCTGTCGGAAAAATTCGATCTCTAGATCCTTTCGGTGTATTTTACAAATGACCCTCAAGCCTTCCTTTATAGTATTCTCGTTGACAAATCAATGACCGAGATTAGATCTCCAATCAATGACTAAGATTAAAATAGAATTGATCTTCTTTTTCTGGAAGTTTCACCCATAGTTTACATTAATACTGATTAATTATTTTAATTTCTTAAGCTAGACTTAGGTTCCTCATTAAAAATAATTAATTTTTCTTATAAAACTGTTTCTGGGTGGAATTTCCCAAAACAATTTCTGGGTTATTTGTAATGCACGTGTCTAAGCCTCTCCACAAAGTTTGGGGCTTAGAGCACATCCAATGCTACCAAAAATCAACTCTCCTTACCAAGGAATGTGCTCTAACAAATATGCCCTGCTGCATACTGTTCTGACTCTGGAGCATCTCCCTCTGCGCTGCTGATGCTGACATGCTGCCCATCAACCACTGCGCTGCTGTTGCATTGTACTGTTGTTGAACCTTCCACAATAAACATTGCATTCGTACTGCAACTCCCTCTCAAATGCTGCATCTGCTGCTAGCACTGCCACTGCTAACTCTGCACTGCTACTCAACGGTTGAGAGAAGTAATTGAAAACGTCCAAAACTTTGAACAAGTGTTCAATGATGCATCTCGGTGCTAAAGACACTGTCTGTTGATAGCTACTGCGCTTTCCCTTTGATGCACTGCTGTTAATTTTGGGCAACTAGGTCCAAACTCCATGTTGCACTGCTTGTATGATGATGGTCATATTTTTGTTGGATTCCTCATTCGGAGAGGTGCATGATTGATCTAAAGATCATCTTGTTTGGATGAGCAGAACATTTATTTTGAATTTATTTTCCACATGTGCAAGGTTGGCCTGATTTGTAATGTAGGCTCACATGCCTAATAGATGTGTCACACACCCTCACTGATGGATATAAATTGGAGAGACTTGGAGGTCATTTTCTCATCAACTCATCACACATTCTCTCATTGTGATCTGATTGGTTCGATAGCCTTTGGAGGCCTTTTTCCCCTCATGTGGAGTTGAGCTGTTGTTTTCTACGGATCTGTTTAGGGCTTTTTGCTGCAGCGTTGACTGTGGTCAACCCTTGGTCGTTTGACCTCAAAACTATGCCAAAATTCCAATTTTGAGAGGGCGTACTGCTGGGCACTAAAATCGAGAAAATCAGAGAAGTTTGACCGAAGCCCGAATCTGCAACGTTGACATTCTGTTGATGCCCTGCGTTGACTTTGGGTTGACCAACGTTGACTTGTGATGAGCTGTCTTTGAGGGCTTTGGGTGTGACACTTGGAGGATTGGCTGACCGAGAAAGACTTTGCTGGCTGAAGCATCCTTATTACTGTCGTAACGCACAATATCTCATATTTTTGCTGGACAAAAGGAATTGTTGTTAAAATTTGGGTACTAGAGCACAAGTGGTTGCCTAAGGTTTTGATCTTTGGCCTAGGGAAAAGTGTCTAAATGTATTTTGTAATTTTCTCCTAAAGTGAATTTATAAGTGGTAAAGTCAAATCTAATTTAAAAGTGACTTTATAAGTGATAAAGTTACAAGTCTAATTTTAAAGTAACTTTATTAAAGTCAATATAAAACTAGAAAGTGAAAAAGTGACTATGGAAATAAAAGGCTAAGTGGGTCTTTGTTTAAGTGGGGTGAATTAAAAATTAGAAAGTGAGAATTAAATGCCCACTTATTCTCAGCCTTTTATCTAAAGCTATCTCAGCCATTGGATTTAAGGTTTCCCCAAAAGTCACTTAGAGTTAGGTTAAAGGAGAAAAGAAGAGAAAAGGTCATTCATTCTTTTCATGAGCAGATTGAGAGAAGGAGCAAGAGAGAGTAAGGAGAATTTCTGAGCAGTGAGGAAGAAGAGATCAGAACCTTGGCACACATACCGAGGCAACATTCAACAAATCCTTACAACAAGTTTACACATAATTCAAGGAAGTTTTTGGGCACATTTTTCAAGGCAGAACCGTACAACAACTTTGGCATGCATTCCTAGGTAGCCATACAATAGTTATGGCACAGATTTTGAGGTGCATTTATAGCTATTTTTGAGGCACATATTTCGAGGCAGTCTGTACGGTGTACTGCTGTTTCTGTGCACAGAAAACGAGGCTAAAATCGTGCAACATTTATTGTTGTCCCTCTGCATGCAAATCGAGGAGGCCATACAACAACATTTATTACTGTTTTGCATGCATTTCGAGGAGGCCGTACAATAGCATTTATTGTTTTGTTTTTTGGGCACGAAAATAAGGAGGCCGTACAATAGCATTTATTGTTGTGTTTTTTGGGTACGAAAATAAGGAGTCCGTACAACATTTAAGGCTGTTCTTGTTTTGACTACTGGCACATTTTCCAAGGCGGAGGTTAAGCACGAAAAACGAGATAAGTTGTATTTTTGTGGTTGCTGGAATTTTCTGTGTATTTATGTTTCACTGTAAAAGCATTTTATCAGAAATAAAGAAGAGCTCTCAAACTGGTTTTCCCCAAGAGTTGTAGGGGTTTTTCCAGGGTCACATTGACCAAAAATCAACGTGTTATTTTTTTGTGTGTGGCTGTTATAATTTCCTATGTTTTATTTCTGCATTTTCCAGCACTGTGAAATTCCTGAATTTGTGTTTTCAGAAAATAATTTCATTTCCAGAATTTTGAATGTATGATTATGGAAATGGGCATTTAACTATATGGGAGTGATAAGGTGAAACTGAAAACTAGTGGGGTCTAAAATTTCTACTGTGAGAAGAAAGAGATATGCACATGAAATGTGGACAGCCTTGATCAATCTTTACCAAAGCACCAATGAAAACAAAAAAATGGTCCTAACAGAGAAGTTGAAGGCCATTACAATGGCTAACACTGATAGTGCTACAACATACCTCACAAAGATCACTTCTGTGACAGATGAGTTGGCAGCTGTTGGAGAGACCATTCCACCCATTAAGTTGGTGTGGATTACATTGAATGGTCTTCCCAAGACTTGGGAGAGTTTTGTGGATGGGATTGTTGCACGGGAAAACCTTTCCAGGTGGGAGAGGTTGTGGGATGATTGCATTCAGAATGAGATAAAAAAGAATCATCTTGGGGCAGCCAAACAGGTGGAGGAGGATGAAAATGTAGCATTGTTAGCAAGGGGCAAGAAGGGCAAAGGAAAGAAGCAAGCTTCCACAAGTGGTGGTGGGAGCAAAGGCAAAGGCAAGCAAGTGAACAAGGAGAAGGACTATTTCAAAGTCAAATGTTGGAATTGTCAAAAGTTGGGGCACTATGTAGTTGTGTGTCCGGAGAAGAAGAAGAAGGGAAAGGACAAGACCATGGCAACATCTGCAGAGATAGAGGACTTCTTGGAGAGCTTTGACTTAGAGTTTGGGTTCATAGCTTGTGAGTCCACTAGTGTAGGATCACCTGCCACACATGTTCAGAGGGAGTGTGCACTTCCCTCCACTAGCGGACAATCTTCAGGGATTTGGTATGTTGAAAGTGGGGCTTCCCGTCATATGACAGGAGTCCGGGAGTACTTCTCGGAGCTTTTAAAGAGTGGCACTAATATAGAGGTAGTACTCGAAGATGATAGTATTGTTAGAGCAGTCGGTGTGTGGACATTGACATTTGATAGGGAACCCAAACCTCCCTTGAAAGTGCCAGATGTTCTATATGTGCCAGGGATGAAGAAGAACCGTATATCCGTTTCAGCATTGGAGGACAGAGGGTATGAGGTGTTGTTCAGGAGAGGGCAGGTGCTTATATACCCTAGGGGCACTCTAGCTGATTCAGCTAGAGTGATTGGTGTGTGCCATGCCAAGGTGTACAAGTTTTCATTCCAGCCTCTGATGGCATTGAGTAGCAGTACCGACATCAGATCTAGCAGTTCAGATTTGTGCGAGATTTGCACCGTAGGATGGGGCACATGTATCATGGGGCCTTGAGGACATTGTGGGAGATCACCACAGGTGTGCCAGATTTTAGTTCTGATCACCTTGATACATGCAGAGGATGTGCTATGGGGAAGTTTGCCAAATCCCCTTGTTGTCACACAGGATGTGCTATGGGGAAGTTTGCCAAATCCCCTTGTTGTCACACAGAATGTCTAGGCACCGCGACAACGGCTCAGATCGGGGGCTGTCACCCTAATCCCCAATCTCTCTATCTAAGCAGTCTCCTTGTAAGCTAAGGGAGGTAGACCCTAAAGAAAATGAAGAAGGAGAACTGGTTGGAAACCAACCAATTTAGGAGACACAGCTAGATAACCAAATACTTGTTAAGATTTACGAGATTTTACAGATCCAATTAGATTTGAAACTTTAAAACCAATGCCTTATGAAGTCAAAATATCTCGTTATAAATTTAAGATCAAGTAATTGATATGTAACTGCTGCTATGAAAATCAATCAACCACAATGATATTCAATAAAACACCCTCACAATTACGCATTAACAATGTCTTGATGAAGTTATGCATTAACAATGTTTGATGAAGCCCCTGATCTGAGCCGTTGTCATAGTGCCTAGACATTTTGTGCGACAACATTTCTTGGCGCCGTTGCCGGGGATAGAGTTCTTCTGTCCTTGGTCCTAACGACATTTTATAATCTTCTAATCTTCTTTTGCCATTCATTAGCCTGTCACAAGAGATCACATTTTCTGGCGTCTTTTCATCTCTTCATCTTTTCATCATCTTATCTTTCATCATCTCACAAATCATTTCATCATTTACACCTTTAGCACCCAGACATTTTAGTTGGCTTCTTGTTTGGGTGGCAAATCCACTTATTCATCTATTTACTCCCAGACAAGAATACCCCCCGATATCCATCTGCTACTCTCGATTATTTCTTTTGTTTTAGAATTAGTTTCATGTTCAAGTGGCGACTCCCATTCTTTCATTTCTTAGTACTTACAAGAGTTCCTGCTAAGAAGCTCGCTTCTTGAGGACCTTTTGACTATTCTTGAACACGGATATCTTTCTCTAACATCCACTTAACCTTTAAGCAGGTCATCATGGATGACACCTTTCATGACATGCCAGAAGAGGCCATTCCTAAATTGCCTTTTTTCTCAGGTGGTAATCCAGCCATTGCTCTAAAGCATCTAAAGATAGTCACTTTTATTATAAATAAATATTGTCGTCCTTCACAATATAATCATGAAGATGTCAAGATACGTATCTTTGGTTATTCCTTAAAAGGTGATGCTATCGATTGGTTTCGAAATTGTCCCGAGGAGTATTGTTTACAACACATCATCAATGCTTTTAAAGATAAATATATAAAACAAGCTGAGTTTCCTCATGCCCCCAGTACTATGCAAAGAAATGAAAGTGATCTTGTAGAGAACTCAACTATCAGCAGGAGATTTCCAGACAGTTCTCAGGATGAATCCACTTGTACCATGACAACACAAATCCATGATAGTGGTGAAGCAGAAACAAGTTGTCAAATCATTGTTGACAACGATAAGCATCTTGTTAACGAATTGATTTAGATGGTTAAGGATATACAGCTAAATCAAGCTCAGGTAATCAAGAATATAAAGGCCAACCAGGCTCAAATCATTAAGAATATGGAACTTAATCAAGAAAAAATAATAGCGGATCACGCCAGGGAAATTGGTTCTATGCAGAGCAGGTTATTGGCCTTAGAAGAAAATCATGAGAAGGAGATGAACTATATGCAAAATATCTTCATGGCCATGAAAGAAGATAATGATAAAATGATTCAAAACATGGAAGTTGACCAGATCAATCTTCAAAATAAGATAAATGCCATTGAAGCAAGTCATGCATAGGAAATAAATGTCATGGAAAACAGGTTAAAGATGATGAAAGTTAATCATTCTAATCAGATGTCTCTTCAACACAATTTGTCGACTATTGAAGAGAGTCATGCGAAGGAAATTACTGTTTTTAATGTTAAGCATTCTAATCAAATGACTGCTATTCTGAATAAGTTGGAAAAAATGGAAAGATCACACATGTAGAATTTCCAACCCAAGTCAGATTTGTCAACAGATCATAGGCCTCCCAGTTTGTTGAAGCAATTTCCATCTCATCACACGGAGGTCACTTTTCCCATTAAGGAAAAATTAACTATGGTTACAAAGGACATTAAGAAAGACCAAGCTTATGTGTCACCATTGACAAAGTATATTCAGAATAAGATTGGTCACACTCCAGGTTCATCAGACGTTTTGTACAAGAATTTTCAAGATAAGGACAAGAAATCTACAGTGGTCTCATTACTGACATTGCAGCCCACTAAGAAGAAGAGAAAAAAGCAGAAAAGAAGAAGTAAGCGGTTTGATTCGTCTGATGGCCGAGAGCAGCTTGACATTCGGATAAGACAGAGTCCTACAATTAGCAAGATTGGACATGGCATATCTGAAAAGTAGCCTACAGACTTGGCTGAAAGTAGGCAAATGCTCAGCATGCACGATATTGAGCACATCTGATGCCACAGGGCATCCTTTGTATTGTATCTCTAACTTTACACCTTGTTATTTCAGCATTTCATTTTTGTAGCTAGAGTAGATTTACTTTTCATGTTAAGTAGAATAATAAATGATAGAAGAGCTTCTATTTTTCATGTGCTTAATGTTATATGATGATATTTGGATGGACGCTACTTATGTAATTTTGTGTGTTGCTTGGATGCAGATTCTGGATTCTCACATTCTTTCAATGAAGCAACGTGTCCCCAAGTAAAGCCAGATGTTGACCACACTTTGTCAACGACCCCATAGCAGTACACCCCCATTTTTTTCAAATGGGACTCATCGTGTTCAAGGTTCACGCCATTCAGATTTCATCGACAGCTGCCAGTTTTATAAATAATGTAAACCCATTCTGCATGTTTATGATATAAATGATCTAAGTAAGACCATCATGTATGTAACAACCTAGGTAAGCCTGGTGACGATTTCTATTCTAGGAGGTTTTTTGTCTCACTGATTTGCTTGTGTTTTTCGACACAAGTGATCGGCAGAGTTTTCTCCTCCAGCCTCACCCCAAAGCTAGGGTGGATTTTTTCATCAAGATGCTAAGTGAGTCCTAGTGTTTTCTATCGAGTCTTTGTAAAAGTAGTTTGGGAATAATCCTAGCTAATTGGCTAGATTATTTTATTACAAGCTGCTTGGTCTACTAGATCATGTTTTGAGTCACAGAATTGGGTAGCTACTTGAGGGTCTGTACGAATAGGTATTCCCCCTTCATATGTCTAAATGTATTTATCTTATGTAAAGAGGGTTGGAAAAATAATTAAATCCCCTCTCAGTCAATTAATTAAATTTTCTGGCCAAATTAATTAAAAAATCCTAAGCCAGAAATTTAATTAATTTTAAGTCCTAGGTGAGTTAAAATTTTTCAAAGGAAAAATTCGTTGGTCCTTAAAAAATAAATTTTTAAAGGCCCCAGGCCAAGGGAATATTGAGAATTTAAAAAAAAAATTGGACCCTTGGGCCTTGGGGGTGTAATATTCCCAATTAGCAGCAGCTAATTGGAAATATTAATTTTGATCAATTTTTCCTTATATAATTAAATTATAAATAAAAGTGAGTAGAGGGGGGACATAACTCACTCTAAAAATAAAGTGCACTCCCTATTAGACACAACGTTGTAACTTAAGTGAGCCAAGGGGGGGCCAAGAGACCGTGTAGAGAGGGGACCCACGTAGACACATGGAGGGACTGCGCTGGTTGGGTTGAGCACGTGGCAAAGGGAGGCTACGTTGGAGGAGGTGGGCCTTAGGGTTTGAGAGAGGCCAACGCTATAAGAGAGAGGAGAGCCTCCTCATTTTGGTCATTCAATTATTATGCATTTGAGCTAGTCACTTTGACATCTTGAGAACGCTGGCTATTTAGCCCGTCTGCAGCACTGTTTAGTGCATCGAGTGTCTCCATTCGGAGATCTCACCCTCAGCCCCGGGGGACTTCGAGTGCTTGCTCGGGTGAGGTAGTTCCATCAGTTTTTTGCAGGAGGATCGATTTGTGGAGTTGTGGAGAAGCAGTGCATTTGGTGACTGCGCAGTCTTGAGAGGGAGGATGCAGTCTCTTTTGGTGGGAGCTTCGGATCGGGATTGTTTGGAGGATTTGAGCTTGGAGGTTGAGCAAGGGACCAACCCTTGCATATTGGAGGATTTTGGCAGAGTTTTGGGCGGAGTTTTGGAGTATTCTCTTCAGTGGCAGTGCAGAGCCTTGAGGGATAGCATAGATCCTCAAGGGGGTGATTTTCGGGGTTCAGCTATTTTCGAAAAGCTTTCTGGGGTTTTCTGGGTTTGGTGAGTAAGGGCGGATTCCAGAGTTTCAGCTCATTCCGAGGAGGGGAGCAGCCGCAAATCCTCATTTTGTTCCAGCAGTAGCAGCTACACGGCAATTTTCCAGCAGCTTGGATGCAGATCAGAGAGAAGCCATTTCCTTGCCATTCTGAGAGTATCTTTTCACTTGCCTTGAGCAAGTCTAGGTGCCATCACTCTAATCACCTATTGTACTCACTTATATTTCTCAACATAATAAAATGGCTTAGCATTCTCTCTACATTTCTGGAGTATTTGTTACATGTTCTATATATGCTATTGTATGCTTGCACTATTGTTATTTCTCTTTCTCTGAGCATTCCAGTTACTATACCACTTGGTGTGTTTTCCCCATACTCTTAGACAGAGTTTGGAAAGGGCCAGGTAGCCTCCAGATCTCACCCTCTTTTCAGAGGTCAAATATCTGGTAAAAGCCCTCCCAGTCCATCTCTGGTTGGAGTTTGCTTGTGTTTTAGAGATATCCCCGAAACGGGATATTACAGGGGGTTAAGTCAAAGTCAAAATTTTGAGGTAATTAACTCAAAAATATTATTTTTGAGTTAATTAAAAATAAATTAAATGATAAATTCGAATTTCCTCAAAACTATAATTTCGACGGTCTAGATTAAAAGATGATTAAATCTTTTCGACGGTCGAGATTTTTGACATGGATCAACTGAACTAGCCATTGGAGATTTTATCCTATAAATTAGAGGTCTTTGTCAGTCTTTCAATCATCCGATCTTTGGATCGTGCACTCACTCTTGAAGCTCTCCTGTAATATTTTCTGGAATAATACAAACGAAGACTTTGGGGTTTTATTTTGATGGTGGTGTTGCTCTTCAACATTTTATGGTAAACTTGTTCTTAATATTCTGCTGGTGATTATTCTAATGGATTGTTGATTAATGGCTCTTGTAGAGTAATTTTGGGTACAGGTATCTTGCCCAGGCTACTGTATCTAGGGTAAAAATATTAATTGGATCGAGCTAACTTTTATCTCTAGCTCATGAAAATTTTATGTTTTATCACTTTTTCTCCATTAATTTGACAGTTTAACTTTAAGTTTGCAGAAATCTTCCGGATTTAAAACTGGGCGTTTGGGGAAGTCCTAGTTTGGACCAGCGGACTCCCAAAAGGTAAGATCTGAAGAGCCTTCCGGATCTAATTCCCCGGGCTTATCTTAAATTCTGGTTTTTGCAGGGATCTTTATTGGGCTTGTGTCTCTCTTTTAAAATTTTATTTTATGAATTGTGTTGAACTGTTTTAAATCTGGCCAAGAGGGTTTATGATCTGTAAATTAGCACTGTAAATTTGTAAATATTCTCTAGGGTTTAGAGTTTATTTATTTTTTGTGCATAGTTTTGGTTTTGTTCTGGTTTTTGCAGGTTTGCAGGGGGCTTCTCAGAATTTTTTTTAAGATCTGAGCCAGATCTAACCCTAGAGGGTAAGATCTGGCCTCAGGATCGTTTCTGCTGGCAGATCTGAGTGTTATTTTGTTACAAAAGAGAAAATCTCAGGTGCATCTAAATCAGTATTCTAAAAATCTGAGTTATGTTGAAAAAATTTTAATTGCTGGAGGAATTTCAAGTGCACCGGGTTTTTCTTGAGATAATATTTACATTCTGCAGTCATCTTCTTGCTCAAATCCTCCACGCTATTTCTGCCTACACGCATTCTACGTTGCCCCTGCTTCTGCGTGCTGTCATCCCTCACTCTCTGCATACGCTGCCTCAATCTTGGATTTCTCCCTTGCTTAGTCCTCCCTTACGCACCTTCGACCCCTCCATTACCTGTCTCCTTACCCGTCTGACGTCTTCACTCTTCCTGCCGTCGTCCATTCTTCCATTGCTCCCTCGATTTTTTCTTTCCACCCTAGTCGCTACCTTAATCTCCTGTCGACCAGCATTCACACTGCATACTCACCTTGCCTCCTACGCATATACATCTCCACCTTCGCTGCCCTCCGTCGCGCTTCCCTTGCCTGCCATTTCTCTTCCTTCATGCCGCCATCGACCTGTGTGAACCCGCTCTCCGCAGTCTCATCTGCTAGTCTCCTTACCTGTCTGACGTCTTCTCCATTGTCGCCGTCCAGCTGCTCGACCTGCACACATAAGCCAAAAACCCTGCGTCCTTGCGTTTAATTTTTGGTTTCATTTTTATGTTAGATAGTTTAGTGATTAGGTTCCAGGTTTAATTCGATTTTCCTTTTAGTTTTAATTGTTTGGTTAGCGTTAGTTTTGTTTTAATTTTTTTTTAGAATCACATTTTTTAATTTAATTTTTAGATTTAGAAAAATAAAAAAAATGAAATAAAAAAGGTACCTTTTTAGACCTTAGTTTTTTTTGTTGGGCTTTAGTTTAATTTTCATTTTTTAAAGATTTTTTAATTACGTTTGTTTTAGTTTAGTTTTAAATTGTTTTAGAATTTCATTTTTTTTATTTAATTTTTTAGATTTAGAAAAAAAAAATTACTTTTTTCTTTTTTTAGACTTTCGTTTAGTTTTGTTTAGCTTTAGTTTTAATAAATAAAATAAAAAATTATAAAATTATAAAATTTTTCAAAAAATTAAAAAAAAATTCTACATAGTCAAGTGAGCCTTTAAATTTTTATCTAAAGTTTGACTATATGAAATTTTTTAGTTTTTGGATTGGGTTACTTAAACATCATAAATTCAGAAATATTGTTGGTCATCTCATGATAACCTTGCTGTGGGTTCAAAGTATTTTAATGCATAGTTGTGGTGCGTTTTATCGAATATCATTGTGGTGAATCTATTTTTCAAAGCAGCAGTTACATATTGGATACTTGACTTTATTTTTTATAACGAGATAATTTGACTCCACAAGGCACTGGTTTTATACTTATAAATCTAATTGGAATTGTAAAATTTCATAAATCTTAACAAGTATTTGATTATCTAGCTGTGTCTCCTGAATTGGTTGATTTTCAACTAGTTCTTTTCCTTCATTTTTGTTAGGGTCTACCTCCCTTAGCTTGCAAGGAGATAGCTTAGATAGAGAGATTGGGGATTAGGGTGACAGCCCCCGATCTGAGCCATTGTCGCGGTGCCTAGACATTTTGTGCGACAACACCCCTTTACCCAACAGTGACAGCAGATTGACAGGGATTCTTGACTTGGTTCATACCAATGTGAGCGGTCGGATGTCTCATGTATCCTTGAGTGGATATGAGTATTATGTTTTATTCATTAATGATCACTCTAGGAAGAGCTAGATTTCTTTCTTGAAGGCCAAGAGTGAGGTCTTCAAGCAGTTTCAGGAGTTCAGAGCTCTTGTGGAGACTTAGACAGGTCGGAAGATCAAGGCCCTTAGGTCGGACAATGGAGGGGAGTATAGCCTTGGTGAGTTTGTTGATTATTATGCGGAGGCAGACATCAGGAGGGAGTTCACAGTTCCTTACAACCCCCAGTAGAACGGGGTTGCGGAGAGGAAGAACAGATCCATCATTGGGGCTGCCAAAGCCATGCTTCATGATCAAGGGTTACCTTTGTTTTTGTGGGCAGAGGCCTACAACACTGCTGTGTCCTTGCAGAATAGGAGTCCACATTGCGCTTTGGGCAATGTGACTCCGGAGGAGGCTTTTTCTAGGAAGAAGCCTGATGTTGGTCACTTTCGTATCTTTGGGTGGATTACATACTCCTATGTTTCGAAGGAGAAGAGGACCAAGCTAGATCCCACTGCAGATAAGGGCATCTTTGTGGGTTACAGTGAGACCTCGAAAGCCTTTCGGATTTATATTCCTGCGAGGAGGAAAGTTGTTGTCAGGCGAGATGTGAAGTTCGAGGAGGATAGGGCTTTTAGGAGGTCACGGGGGTTAGAGTATTTGGATTCACCAGACCCTCAGGAGCAGTTGAGTCAGTCATAGGGATCCAGTGGAAAGGGATTAGGAGGTACATCGATTACAGTGTCAGGTCTGTCAGTGAGCAGTGGCTCTCAGAGTCAGATGGGTGGTGCTTCGGGCAACATGCAGAGCAGTTCACAGGTAGCCCACTGATGAACAGTTCACACGGTACTTCAATATCTACAGGCACAGGTTCAGGCATGAGATCGGTTGGCAGTCCTTCAGGAGTTCAGGCTTTTGATGAGGATGAGGATTTTTTCACTCTGGTGGGAGAAGTGTGCTTAGGGAAGAGGGAGCCCAAGTGGCTTCAGGACACTTTGCGTGAGGCCACATCTGTTGTTGGGCCAAAGAGACAGGTTAGAGAGAGCAAACCACCTAAGCGGTTTTGTAGCTATATGGCATTGATCACTAGCATCATTTGATTCTGAGCCTTCTAGCTATGAGGAGGCAACTAGCCAGCAGTTCTGGAGAGAGGCCATGCAAGAGGACTATTCTTCTATCATGAAGAACGATGTTTGGGAGATAGTGCCGAGGCCTGAAAGTAAATCAGTGGTAACTTCCAGATGGCTTTACAAGATAAAGCATGCTGCAGATGGAAACATCGAGAAGTTCAAGGCACGGATTGTGGTGAGAGGGTTCTCACAGGTAGAGGGAGTTGACTATGAGGAGACCTTCGCTCCCGTAGCTCGGTATACTTCCATTCGCTCCATTATATCGATAGTAGCAGAGATGGGTTGGAAGCTCCACCAGATGGATGTGAAGACCACATTTCTCAATGGCTTCATACAGGAGGAGGTTTATATTGAGCAGTCGCAGGGCTTTGAGGTGCATGGGAAGGAGTCCCATGTGTGCAGATTGAAGAAGGCTCTCTATGGCTTGAAGCAAGCTCCTAGAGCTTGGTACTCGAGGATTGATATGTACTTGCAGGAGTTGGGTTTCACAAAGAGTGATGCAGATCCGAACCTATGCTTTATTATGGTAGGTTAGGAGCCTCTCATTTTGGTGTTGTATGTGAATGACTTGGTCATTACTGGTGTAGAGAGACTCATAGAGGGTTGCAAGAGAGATCTTGCTTCAGAGTTCGAGATGAAGGACATTGGCTTGATGGATTACTTCTTGGGATTAGAGGCGTGGCAGGAGGAGGGACATTTCTTCCTGGGACAGGGGAAGTATATTGTGGACATTCTTAGCAGATTTCACATGGAGGATTGCAAACCCATGTCTACACCTATGATCACTAATTGGAAGAAGCTTCACGCTTCAGATTCCGAGTTGGTGGAACGTACTTTGTATAGACAGTTGATTGGTTCTTTGATGTATTTGGTCAACACTCGACTAGATATATGTTTTGTAGTCAACACGATGACCCAGTTCATGTGTGAGCCCAGGAGAGTGCACTGGGTTGCTGCAAAGCACATACTTCGTTACTTGCAGAGGACAATGGATTATGGTCTGGATTATAGACAGGGAGATGGAGTGAGATTGGCAGGGTACACTGATTCAGATTGGGCAAGTTGTGCTTTTGATAGGAAGAACACTTCATGGTGTTGTTTTGGGTTGGGTTCGACAATTGTTTCCTGGTTCAGTCGGAAACAACAGTCAGTTGCATTGAGCTCAGTAGAAGCAGAGTACATGGCAGCCAGTTTGGCTAGTTGTGAGGCCATATGGCTTCGCAAGATGTTGTTTGGATTATTTGGTCAAGCTTTGAGACCTCTAGTGATTTACTGTGATAATTAGTGTTGCATTAAACTCACGGAGAATCCAGTATTTCATGACAGGTCAAAGCATATCGGGATCAAATATCATTTCATCAGAGACTATGTTCAGAAGGGAGCTATGAAGCTTGAGTATATTCCCACAGATGAGAAGGTAGTGGACATATTCACCAAAGCCTTACCATGGGGCAAGCATGTCTACTTCAGAGACAAGATGGGGGTGTTGAGGAACACTTTCCTCGATAAGAGGGAGTGTTAAAATTTGGGTACTAGAGGACAAGTGGTTCCCTAAGGCTTTGATCTTTGGCCTAGGGAAAAGTATCCAAATGTATTTTGTACTTTTCTCCTAAAGTGGCTTTATAATTGGTAAAGTAAAATCTAATTTAAAAGTGACTTTATAAGTGATAAAGTTACAAGTCTAATTTTAAAGCGACTTTATTAAAGTCAATGTAAAATTAGAAAGTGAAAAAGTGACTATGGAAATAAAAGGTTAAGTGGGTCTTTATTTAAGTGGGTTGAATTAAAAATTAGAAAGTGAGAATTAAATGCACACTTATTCTCAGCTCTTGATCTAAAACTATCTCAACCATTGGATTTAGGGATTCCCCAAAAGTCACTTAGGGTTAGGTTAAAGGAGAAAAGAAGAGAAAAGGTCATTCATTCTTTTCATGAGCAGATTAAGAGAAAGGGCAAGAGCGAGCAAGGACAATTTCTGAGCAGTGAGGAAGAAGAGAGCAAAACCTTGGTACACGTACCGAGGCAACATTCAACAAATCCTTACAATAGGTTTATATGCAGTTCAATGCAGTTTCTGGACACGTTTTTCAAGGCAAAACTGTACAATAGATTTGGCACGCATTCCTAGGTAGTCGTACAATAGTTTTGGCACAAATTTCGAGGTGCATTTATTGTTGTTTTTTAGGCATAGATTTCGAGGCAGTCCGTACAATGTATTGTTGTTTTTGTGCACATAAATTGAGGCATAAATCGTACAACATTTATTGTTGTCTCTCGGCATGCAAATCGAGGAGGCTGTATAACAACATTTATTACTATTTTGCACTCATTTCGAGGAGGCCATACATCAGCATTTATTGCTGTGTTTTCTGGGCACGAAAATCAAGGAGTTTGTACAACATTTAAGGTTGTTCTTGTTTTCACTGTTGGCACATTTTCCGAGGCGGAGGTTAAGCACGAAAAATGGGATAAGTTGTATTTTTGTGGTTGCTGGAATTTTCTATGTATTTATGTTTCACTGTAAAAGCATTTTATTAGAAATAAAGAAGAGCTCTCAAAATGGTTTTCCCCAAGAGTTGTATAGGGTTTTTCCAGGGTCACATTGACCAAAAGCAACGTGTTATTTTTTTGTGTGGCTGTTATAATTTCCTGTGTTTTATTTCTGCATTTTCCAGCACTGTGAAATTTCTGAATTTGTGTTTTCAGAAAATAATTTCATTTCCATAATTTTGAATGTATGATTATGAGAATGGGCATTTAACTATATTGGAGTGATAAGGTGAAACTGAAAACCGGGGTGGGGTCTAAATTTCTACAATTGTAAATCCGATCTATATTTGGCTTGTCTTTTGTTGATCTATTATTGTGTTCTATCAACATTATACTTTCATGTTTATGTGATTGCTATGTTTTATTAGGCCTAAGAAAGATTGAAGTAAAATTGCATCAAGCATAGAACACCATGGTTATCTAAATTTAACATGGGATCAGAGCTGAGGTGAAGACAAAGTCCAAGCTTGTGTGAGAAGCAATCACTGAAGGAAGGAATCCTATCAAGGACAAATGAGCTCCTCAATCTACAAGGGTTTCAAGGCTGATGATAAATTGACTGATAACTTTGATTATCATGCATGGAAGATGTCCTTGGTTTTGGTGCTAGAAGATCAAGATGTCATGGACTATGTGCAGGGTTAGTTTCAAGAGCCTCCATCAAATGCAGCGGCTACCATGAAAACGAAGTATAGAAAAGGGGAAATCAAAGCAAAGATGAGTATCTGGGATTCTATTCATAAGCACTTGGTTGCTTACATTTATGAGCTGAACACATCTAAAGAGATGTATGATACGCTGGTGAGCATGTTCAGGGCTAGAAATGCTAATCAAATCCTTTTCTTCAAGAATCAATTGAAGAATATCAAGAAGGGAAAGGATGAATCTATTCAATCCTATTTTATGAGGCTCATTGAAATCAGGAATATCCTCCTAGTTATTGGGGAAGCAATATCTGATCGAGAGATGGTTCTTATTACACTTGGAGGTCTCCCCCGTGATTGGTATGTACTCAATACCACTATTCTTAATAATAATGTGATTCCTGATTTTGATGAAATATAGACGAGATGCACTCGAGAGGAAACAAGAATGATGGAGTATGCCTTTAATGGAAATGGAAG
This sequence comes from Pinus albicaulis, assembly GCA_034641835.2. Classification (NCBI taxonomy): domain Eukaryota; kingdom Viridiplantae; phylum Streptophyta; class Pinopsida; order Pinales; family Pinaceae; genus Pinus; species Pinus albicaulis. The sequence continues at coordinate 117,169,456 of CM076576.1, forward strand.
TGACCCTACTGCCTTCGCCGCTCATGCAAATAAGAAGAACCATGGTGGCCCGAAAAATCGAAGCCATGGCAGAGCGGGGTGTAAAAATTTGATAAACCAATCCCGGTTTTCAGTTTCTCCTTATTTCTCTCATAAAGTTAAATGCCCATTCCCATAGCCATACATTCAACAAGCTGGAAAAATAAACATTTTCTGAAAACACAAATTCTGGAAATTTCACAGTGCTGAAATGCAGAAATAAAAACTCAGAAAAAATAAATCAGCCACACAGAATTTTGACACGCTGATTTTTGGTCAACTTGACTCTGGAAAAACCCCCTACAACTCTTGGGGAAAACCAGTTCGAAAGCTCTCTTTATTTCTGAATATGCTTTTACAGTGAAAGAGAATTTACAGCAAAAATTCCAGCAACTTAATAAATGTACTTATCTCGATTTCCATGCTTATACCTCGCATTGGAAAATGTGCCGAACAGCAAATTAACAAAACAGAAAATTTACAGCATTTATTACATCATTAAATGTTGAACTCCACCCTAAAAATGTGTGCCCAGATTTAAGCGATACGGTCGTATGGCTGTACGGACTGTACAACTGTACTTCCTCCTCATTTCCTATGCCTGAAAACAACCTCGAAAACAGCACTGTCTTGTTGTACGGATTTCCTCGAAATCTGTGCCAGAAAAACATCAAACTCCTCCTTGGTTTTCAAGCCCAAAATCTGCCTTGGAATGCGTGCTGAAGCTACTGTATGAAATCCCTCTTTTTCTGTGCCTCCTTCCTTGAAAAGTGTGCCAACCTCCTGCTATACGGATATCTGCCTTGGGAAATGTGCCTCTAAGCTGCTATACGGATTTGCCGAAAACTCTAGCTGCTGCCCTCTTCCTCACTGCTCAGAAATTTCTCCTTTGCTTTCTCTCCTCCTCTCTTAATCTGCTCATGAAAGAATGAATGACCTTTTCCCTCTTTTTCCTCCTTTAACCTAACCCTAAGTGACTTTTGGGGAATCCCTAAATCCAATGGCTGAGATAGCTTTAGATCTAAGGCTGAGATTAAATGCTCATTTAAATCTCACTTTCTATTTTTTAATTCACCCCACTTTAATAAAGACCCACTTAGTCATTTATTTCCAAAGTCACTTTTCCTTTCTAATTTTACATTGACTTTAATAAAGTCACTTTAAAATTAGACTTTAGTAACTTTATCACTTAAAGTCACTTTTAAATTAGATTTGACTTTATAAAAATTATAAAGTCACTTTAGGAGGAAAATTAAATTCTTTTGGACACTTTTCCCTAGGCCAAAGATCAAAGCCTTAGGGAACCACCTGTCCTCCGGTAACCAAATTTCAACACTCCCTCTTACCGAGGAAGGTGTTCCTCACCACACCAATCTTGTCTCTCAAGTAGACATGCTTGCCCTGTGGTAAGGCTTTGGTAAGAATATCTGCAACCTGTTCATCAGTAGGAATATACTCAAGCTTCACAGCTCCCTTCTAAACATAGTCTCTGATGAAATGATATATGATGCCGATATGCTTTGACCTATCATGAAATACTGGATTCTCCGTGGGTTTAAAACAACTCTGATTATCACAGTATATCAGTGAAGGTCTCAACGGCTGACCAAATAAGCAAAACAACATCTTACGATGCCATATGACCTCACAACTAGCTAGACTGGCTGCCATGTACTCTGCTTCCGCTGAACTCAATGCTATTGACTGCTGCTTTCGGCTGAACCACGACACCACTGCCGAACCCAACCCAAAACAGCACCCGGAAGTGCTCTTCCTATCAGAACCACAACCTGCCCAATCAGAATCAGTGTAACCTGCCAATCTCACTCCATCTCCCTACTTATAATCCAAACCATAATCCACTGTCCCCTACAAGTACCGCAAAATGCGTTTTGCAGCAACCCAGTGCACCCTCCTGGGCTCACACATGAACTGGCTCATCGTGTTGACTGCAAAACATATATTTGGTTTAGTGTTGACCAAATACATCAAGGAACCAATCCACTGTCTATTTAATGTGGGGTCCACCAACTCGGAATCTGAAGCGTGAAGCTTCTTCCAGTTGGTGATCATCGGTGTCGACATGGGCCTACAATCCTCCATGTGGAATCTGCCAAGGATGTCCACAATCTACTTCCCCTGCCCCAGGAAGAAATGCCCCTCCTCCTGCCACACCTCCAAACCCAAAAAGTAATGCATCAAGCCAATGTCCTTCATCTCAAACTCCGACGCAAGATCTCTCTTGTAGTGCTCTATGAATCTCTCTGCACCCGTAATGACCAAGTCATCCACATGCAGCACCAGAATGAGAAGCTCCTCACCTATCACAATAAGGTAAAGGTTTGGATCTGCATCACTCTTTGTGAAACCCATCTCCTGCAAGTATGTATCTATCTTGGAGTACCAAGCTCTGGGAGCTTTCTTCAGGCCATAAAGGGCCTTCTTCAGTCTGCACACATGGGACTCCTTCCCATGCACCTCAAAGCCCTGTGGCTGCTCAATGTACACCTCCTCCTGTATGAAGCCATTGAGAAATGCAGTCTTCACATCCATCTGGTGGACCTTCCAACCCATCTCTGCTGCTATCGATATGATGGAGAGAATCGAAGTATATCGAGCCACGGGAGCAAAGGTCTCGTCATAATCAACTCCCTCTACTTGGGAAAACCCTCTAGCCACAAACCTTGCTTTGAATTTCTCAATGCTACCATCTGCAACATGCTTTACCTTGTAAAGCCATCTAGAAGTGTAAATTTTTGTAGATGTTCTATGCTTGGAGCAACTTTACTTTTCTCACAGCAATCATACAAATAGTTAAGTAAAATGCAGATAGAACATATAAGTGGATCTTCTAGAAGACAAATCAGAAACAGGAAAAATGTGGTGGTGCGTTACGGCGGTCAACAGGATGCTTCAACCAGCAAAGTCTCCTTGGTCAGCCAACCCAGAATGTGTCACAACAGTCCTCCAATCAGCAAACGAATCAACCCAAGTCAACTCCAAAAAAGTCAACGTTGTCCAAAAAAAGTCAACGCAGGGCAGCAAGCTAAAAGTCAACGCAACAATAGATTGGTCAACCCTTTGACCTCGATTTCTGTGCCAAACAATACGGCCTTCCAAAATCGAACTTCTCACCAAATTTCAGCCCATTCGGACCATGCGTTGACCAAAGTCAACGCTGGTCAAACTTTCTGCAAAACCCTAACTGCAGAAATTCGTCCTTCAGCTCAGTCGTACAGATTTGTCCTTCTTCTCCTTCACACGTGTGGGCTGAACTCATCCTCCAAGGAGCTCGTACTAAATCAGATGAGAGAAGAAGATGTGTGTTGAGTTGTGATGAAATGCTCTCCAACTTTGCCTGTATTTATATCCATCATTGGGGTGTGTGACACATCTGCTGGGGGTGTGAAACCTTAAGGCCGACCTGTACATATAATTTATTATGAATAATAAATTCAAAATAAATGTTCTGCTCATCGGATTAAGACATATTATATATGGATTTTACACCTCTCCGAAAGAGAAATCCAACAAAAATATTAGCCTCTTAATCTGAGCATCATAACATGGAGTTTGGACCTAGTTGTCCAAATTTAACACTCCCTCTCAACTAGGGAGAACTCCATCCATCGGTGCAATCAAACATCGTGCGTCATCCCGCCGTAACTTGCTTTGCTGGCCTCTTTATTTCAGAACAAAAGTGGGTCAGTCACAAAGACATCATCCCCCGACTGACATAATCAGTCCAGAGGTTCAAAACCTCTATCAAACTCATGAAGAGTATCCAACCAACCCAAAGTTGGTTCATCTGACCCGAAGTCAGGCAAAGGTCCCAGACCTCACTAAACTTGATCCCAGATCAAGTGGTTGGGCCGTGCCATCCTAGATAGAGAGTACGGCAATCTCTGATGCGTCCATCAGTCTTTGCTAATAGTCTCTAGCTTTTCCCACCTCATTGGCCAAATGAGAGGTACTTCCCATGAGCCTTGAACTCAATGGGTAGGATGCATACGGGGCACAGATAAATGAGAGGCGAACCAACTCAATAATCACAACGGTGGGGCAGAAGCATTATGAGTGCTTATAGCTCTGAGAAGCTATCCCCAAAGCCCCCCAGAGCTCCCAGAGCTCATCGTCCAACGGGACCCACATCATGGGGTCGTTCCACGACACAGGGTCTTTCCACGACACGAAGACTCTCACCACGATACGAAGACTCTCACGGAAGGTTAGGAACTTGACCTTCCCCAGGGGCTTAGTGAGAATATCCGCGACCTGCTCATCAGTTCCTGTATGATCGAGCCTTACGGCGCCTCGCTGTACCATATCCCGGATAAAGTGGTACCTGATATCAATATGCTTGGATCGGTCGTGGAACACAGGATTCTCAGTCATACGAATCCCACTCTGATTATCACAGAGTATCATAGTGGTATCTAGCACATGTCCAAACAGCTCACTAAAGAGCTTTCGCAACCAAACTACTTCACAACAGGCCATACTAGCAGCAATGTATTCGGCCTCCGCGGTGCTCAAAGCCACCGACTTCTTCTTCCTGCTCATCCATGAGATCGAAGCAGAACCAAGATTGAAGCAGCATCCCAATGTGCTCTTACGATCCACCACACTGCCAGCCCAATCGGCATCAGTATATCCACGGAGTATCACACTCCCGGCAGTGTATCTCAGCCCATGGTTTGTCGTGCCCGGAAGATATCTCAGAAGATTCTTGGCACCAACCCTGTGAAAGTGATGAGGCTCAACCATCTGTTGACTCAAAAGTGTTCACTGCAAAACATATATCCGGTCGGGTGTTCACTAAGAACATCAAAGCTCCTATGAGTTGACGATACTCAGTAGGATTGGCCAAGATAGGCCCAGCAGCGCTGCCACTCAACTTCTTAAAGTTGAGTTCCATCGGTGTCGACACGGACTTACAGTCCACCATTCCAAATCTTTCCAGAAGCTTCACAATGTATTTTCCTTGAGAAAGGAAAATCTCTCCAGGTCTCTGCCAGAGCTCCAGGCCTAGGAAGTAGTGCATCAGTCCTAGGTCCTTCATCTCGAACTCAACAGCGAGCTCCCTCTTGCATTGATGAATGAGAGGGTTAGCACCTGTCAGGAAGAGGTCATCCACATACAGCACCAGAATGAGAGGCTTCCCCTGTACAACCTTGAAGTAAAGGTTCGGATCAGCATTACTTCGAGTGAAGCCCAGCTTCATCAAGTAACTATCCATCCTCTCGTACCAAGCTCCGGGTGCTTGCTTTAACCCGTAGAGGGCTTTCTTCAATCTGCAGACATGAGTGTCTCGATCCTGAACTTCAAATCCCAGAGGTTGTTCCACATACACCTCTTCCTTTATTGCACCATGCAGAAAAGCGGTCTTGACATCCATCCGATGAAGACTCCATCCTTGCGTAGCAGCAAGGGCTATGATTGATCGAATGGTGGTATATCGTGCCACAGGTGCAAATATGTCATCATAGTCAATTTCTTCCTTTTGAGAGAAGCCACGGGCAACAAACCTTGCCTTAAACTTTTCAGCACTCCCATCAGATCCATGTTTGATCTTGTAGAGCCATTTTGCGGTGACAACAGATTTGTCCTTCGGTCTCGGGACCACATCCCAGACATCATTCTTCATTATGGATTCATATTCTTCGTGCATAGCATCCTTCCAAACTTGATGCTTTACGGCTTCCTCAAAAGATCCAGGTTCAGATTGTACAATAGTACTCATGGCAGCTAGATACCCTTGGTATCTACACGGCTTCTTGCTTTCTCAGAATGTCCCCCTTGGGGCAGCATGACCCTCAGCATCTTCGAGGGTGTCCCCGAGCCATGATGGTCTCTTTCCCAGTGAAGGAGATGGATCAATAGGGTCCATTGGTCCTTCAATATCAGGCATTGTCTCATCCTGCGGTTCTTCTTGATTTCCAGGCCTTTCTTCATGATTTTCTTCAGATCTTGGAAGATCTACTACTTTCTTCAGAGAAGCATCTTCGTCAAAAGTGACATCATGGCTTATCTCTACTTCCCTTTGACCAGGTACATAGACTCTATAGGCCTTAGAAGTCTCACTGTAGCCCACAAACATTCCTTTCTTCCCAGAAGCATCCAGCTTACTTCTCTTTTCTTTCGGCACATGAAAATAGACAGGACATCCAAAAATTCTGAAATGTGAGACATCAGGTTTCTTACCAGAGAAAACCTCTTTGGGAGTTTTGGAGTCCAAAGCGGAATGAGGGCATCGGTTTTGAATGTACACAGCAGTATTTGCAGCTTCTCCCCACAGAAACTTTGGTAGACCCTGGTCACATAGAATGGCACAGGTAGCTTCCACAATAGTCCTATTCTTGCGTTCAGCAACACCATTCTGCTCAGGAGTATATGCAGTGGTAGTCTCCCTCTTAATGCCAGCTTCTCTGCAAAAGTCTTTGAACTCATTTGACTCATATTCAGTGCCATTGTCGGTCCTCAAAATCTTGATCTTCTTTCTGGTCATATTTTCCACAAAGGCTTTGAAGGTACGGAACCACATGAAAGCCTCATCCTTCTTCTTCAAGAAGTATATCCAGGTTTTGCGAGAGAAGTCATTAGTAAATGTCATGTAGTAAGTACATCCCCCCAGGGATGTCACGGGCAACATACCAGATAGATCAGAATGGACCAGTTGCAATATATCAGATGTCTTTGTGACACTTGAGGGGAAAGGTCCCCTTGTATGTTTTCTTTCAGCACAGCCCTTATATAATATATACACCTTCATGATTATTTCCAAAGTCAGGCATCCCTGTCACCACCTTCCTTGCTTCGGGAAGGGCCTTGTAATGAAGGTGTCCAAATCTTCGGTGCCATAGTTCGGTTTGTCGGATAGTATCACAAGTCATAGCTCCCAATGGACTCCCTCCAACCTGGTAGAGTGTACCAACTCTAAAACCAATTGAGATAGCTTCATTGAAGCTCTCCTTCCACATGAGCACCTTTCCATTAGAGAAAGTTACATTGAATCCTTTGTCTTCCATGGCAGATACAGACACAAGGTTCTTCTTCAATTTAGGTACATAGAGTACATCTTGCAAACGTGGGACTTGTCCTTGAGACAAGTGGAGGGTCACAGTCCCTGTCCCTTTCACGGGATATGTGGCATTATCCCCAAGGATAATTTCTAGATTAGTATCCCTTTCAACCATGTCAGAGAGTGCTCCCTTGAATCCGGTGATGTGTCTTGAGGCACCACTATCGATTAGTCAGACATCCATAGTGTCGGGCGGAGATGTAGCAGAGAGAGCAGATACAAGAATATACTCATTTATTTTATCAACAACATTAGACTCCTCATACCTGGTATTTCTAGACCTTTTAGAAGGTTGATTGTTTCCACCAAAATGAGCCTTCCTCTTTCCTTTGGATCTGTCATTTCTTCGATTCCCATTCCTTCGGTTGTTGTTGTTATCATCACTATCGGGAGAATCCTTCTTGAAGGGGCATTCTCTAGCATAGTGACCAGGCCTATGGCAAGTGAAACACTTACCCTTCTTTTCTTGAGCCTTCGTTCTTCCTTTGTCCTTAGGACCATCAGAGTTCTTCTTTCGAGAATGAGCACCATAGGCAGCATTTCTGTCATTATCGAATTCCTTCATCCTTGTTTCTTCTTGCATACATCTAGACAGAAGCTCATCAAAGTTAAGAATGGTATTATTGTTGAGAATGGTAGTTGTGAATACTTGCCATTCATATGGAAGTCCTCCAAGTGCGGTGAGAACCATCTCACGATCAGCTATTGTCTCCCCAATAGCTAGCAGATTGTTCCTTGTTTCGGTCAATTTCAAAAAGTAAGTTTGAACAGACTCATCCCGGCCCTTCTTCATATTCTTCAACTTGTTCTTGAGGAATAACACTTGGTTCACATTGTTTACTTTGAACATAAGGATCAATTTGTCATACATCTCCTTGGATGTGCCTAGTTCAGATATATAGGCAACCAGGCTCTTATGTATGGATTCCCTGATCATCAGCTTCGCTTTGATCTCTCCCTTCTTATACTTGTTTCTAACAACAGTGGTAGCATTGGATGGAGGTTCTTGAATCTTACCCAGCATATGATCCAAGAGATCATGGTCTTCCAATTTGAGATCTAATATCATCTTCCAGGCATGGAAGTCATCCCTTCCAGTCAGCTTGTCATTCTCCTTGAATTCAAGACTAGTGGAACCCATTTCTTCCGGTGGTGATTGCTAAAGATAGAGTTTGTCTTCACCTCTGCTCCGATACCGTGTAAATTTTTGTAGATGTTCTACGCTTGGAGCAACTTTACTTTTCTTACAGCAATCACACAAATAGTTAAGTAAAATGCAGATAGAACATATAAGTGGATCTTATAGAAGACAAACCAGAAACAGAAAATTTTGGTGGTGCGTTACGGCGGTCAACAGGATGCTTCAACCAACAAAGTCTCCTTGGTCAGCCAACCCAGAATGTGTCACAACAGTCCTCCAATCAGCAAACGAGTCAACCCAAGTCAACTCCAAAAAGTCAACGTTGTCCTGAAAAAGTCAACGCAGGGCAGCAAGCTAAAAGTCAACGCAGCAGCAGATTGGTCAACCCTTTGACCTCGATTTCTGTGCCAAACAGTACGGCCTTCCAAAATCGAACTTCTCACCAAATTTCAGCCCATTCGAACCATGCGTTGACCAAAGTCAACGCTGGTCAAACTTCCAGCAAAACCCTAGCTGCAGCAACTCGTCCTTCAGCTCAGCCGTACAGAAATTCGTCCTTCTTCTTCACACGTGTGGGCTGGAAATGTCTTCTAAGGAGCTCGTACTACATCAGATGAAAGAAGAAGATGTGTGTTGAGTTGTAATGAAATGCTCTCCAACTTTGCCTGTATTTATATCCATCATTGGGGTGTGTGACACATCTGCTGGGGGTGTGAAACCTTAAGGCCGACCTGCACATATAATTTATTATGAATAATAAATTCAAAATAAATGTTCTGCTCATCGTATTAAGACATATTATATATGGATTTTACACCTCTCCGAAAGAGGAATCCAACAAAAATATTAGCCTCTTAATCTGAGCATCATAACATGGAGTTTGGACCTAGTTGTCCAAATTTAACAAGAAGTAACCACGGATGGCAGATTTGGCTCTCAGTTTCGGAGATCAATTCCCCAAACATCATTCTTCATGATAGAAGAATACCCTCCTGAATGGCTCCCCGTTAAAATTGGACAACTAGGGTCCAAACTCCGTGTTGTGATGCTCGATGTGAAGACACCAATACTTTGCTGGTTCCTCTTTGAAGAGGTGCGAGATCGTACAAGACTATCTTGATCCGATGCAGTAAAAGAAAATTTATTTTGAATTTATTTTTAATACTTTCAAAATAAAACAAAAAGGGCCTTAGTTTTACATCCCCGCTTAAATGTGTCACACACCCTCAGTGATTGATATAAATAGAGTCAACGTTGGAGGACATTTCAATCATCTCATCACACACATCCTCATGATCTAGAAATGGATGCCGTAAATCTGGATGATGCCGGAAATGGATGCTGTAAATATGGATGATGCCGGAAATAGATGCCGTAAATCTGGATGTTGCCGGAAATGGATGCCGTAAATCTGGATGATGCCGGAAATCTGGATGTGAGATTCTTTTGTTGAATTATGTTGATTTTTGATGCGCTGTCTTTAAGGGCTGTGTGTGTGACACTTCTGGTTAGCTGACCGTATTGAGACTTTGCTGGTTGAAGCATCCTGTTGACCACCATAACGCACCAACACACTTATATTTTTCTAGCTTTTCTTCTGTCGATCTACTGGTATGTTCTATCAGCACTTTACTTTCTTGTTTATGTGATTGCTGACTGATATTAGGGATAAAAGTAAAGTTGCATCAAGCATAGAACATCTTCAAAAATTTACAGCCTCTCTCCAGACCTGCTGGCTAGCTGCCTCCTCATAGCTAGAAGGCTCAGAGTCAATGATCTTGGCAACCATTGCCATATAGTTGCAAAACCTATTAGGTGGTCTGCTCGCTCTGATCGGCCTCTTAGGCCCAGCAATAGATGTGGCCTCTCTCAAAGTATCCTAAAGCCACTTGGGCTTCCTCTCCCTTGATCCCACTTCTCCCACTGGAGAATGAAACTTCTCCTCCTCATCATCAGGAGCCTGAACTTCTGAATGCCTGTCTGTTGTCCTCCTCTTTGAGTCCAGAAATTGATTGTTGTGCAGAGTGCTGTTAACTAGAAGCTGAGCTGCAGATCTTCAGCAGTTGCTGGTGGGGTGAAGATTTTGCCAGTGCAAAATTAAGCCTAAACTAAGTTGACAAAGAGCAGGAGGAGAACAACTTCTCAGTAGATTTCATTGCCAAATAAATCTGAAGATCGATCGTAGGGTGATCGAAGAGAGCTGATTCGTTGTTTTTGGCAGATTTCCAAGGAGGAAGTCAGTTGTCAAAGGGAGCAGAGGGTGCCTTTCTCGCCAAGGACCCTAGATCTGAGTCTCTAGCAGAGAGAGGAGGATCTGTTCCAATAAATTTCTGAGCAGAAGGCGCCACATAGACTGCGTGATCAAGATAGGTTGGACGGCCTGTCCAACTTTGTTATCTGAAAGGCCAGAATCCTAGTAATCCTGGAGGCATACAATTTGAGGGAGCATGTAGAGAAAGTCTTGGCTACACCAACAGATGCAAAACTCCTGGCAGAGCATAATGAAGCAGCGGCACATGCCAAGTGCTTCATCATGGACGGGGTAAAAGATCATGTGGTACCACACAGTCGAGAAGACGACGACTCATGAGATGTGGGAAGCTTTAACCACATTGTATCAAGGGAAGTCCGTGCATAAGAAGATGCTTCTGGAGAACCAACTGAGGTTATTTATGATGTCCAAGGGAGATGAAATCGATCCTTTCCTATTCGGACTGCAGTCGATCCGGGATCAGCTGACTGGCATGGGGTCAAGGTAGACAATGATGTCATGGTGAGGACGACTCTAAATGCTGTGCCTATCACAGAGGACTGGGAAACATTTGTCCAAAGTCTTTTGGGCAGAGTGGACCTTCCTAACTGGGACAATATGTAAGCTATCCTCCGACAGGAGGAGATTCGCCGAATGACCAAGAGGTAGTACAACACCGGTTCGAGCAAGGTGAGGAAGGAGGAAGAGGAAGAGGCAGCCCTGGCATCAAAGAAGCAACAAGGGAAAAAAAAGCGTGATTTGTCAAAGATCAAATGTTTTTAATGCGACGAACTTGGACACTTCGCCAACTATTTTCCTCAAAGGAAGAAGGACAAGGAAGCTTCTAGTTCCAAGGCTGCTGTAGCAAACGATGGCTCCGATGATGACGTAGCCATGAGCGCTCATGAACCACGAAAGTGGGGCGATATTGATCTATAGAGTAGCTACAGATAGGTGGCGAGATCCTCGAGTAGCCCAACTCTTGGATCACATACAAGCTACGGGAGCCTTAATACAGTAGCGGGACAAGTGGAGCAGTGGGTGCAAAAGATCACGGATGAAGCAGAGGTAGAGGCTGACATGCTGGAGAGGGAGCAACGCAGTGCACATGCAGCAGCAGTGTAGAGGCAACACAAATAAAGCTTTCTTATGTAGTGCAGTGCTGTAGCAACACAAAGGCTTCAAGAGGACAGTGTAGTGCTGATGCAACAACAACGTAGAGGGCAGCAGCGTAGAGGAGGTCTTCTTATGCAGTGCAGAGCTGCAGTAACGCAGTAGCCTCCAGAGGACAGCGCAGAGCAGCTGCCTATGGAGCTTCAATAATGAGATGCAACCCAACTGACTTGTTTGTAAAAGATTGGGTGAAGGTCCTTCATTTGCTTACTCTCAGCAACTGAGTTGCAGTGCAGTAGTTGGCAGCACAATGCAGCAATTTGAGAGGGAGCTGCAGTACGGATGTAGCAGTTATTAGTGTCCCGTGATTTGGCAGATTGGTAGACCAAATGACAGGGTAACATGGAACCAGTCTTTAGAGTCCGAGGACCTAGCCTTCCTGGACTCAGAGAGGGATCTCTCTATTGGGTGCAAAGGATGTGTTCTTTTTGCTCTAGGGTTTTGATTTTAGGCTAGTTGTCAAGTGTAGGGTTTGTTGATTGTTTTGGTTGGGTAAGATGGTCAAGTGGAATAGGTGGAGTGAGAGTCTGTCAAAGCCATTGGGCTATGGAGTCAAATGAAGTCAAGGGTGTCTAAATGATGAAACCGAGTGTGTTGCAGGTGTTAGCCACCTATAAATTCTGATATACCAAATGGTGGCTAAGTTTGTTTTCAAGCCTTCAAGAGATATATTGCCTTTGAAAATCTATCATCCTTGAAGTCTTATGTTTGTTCCATCCTGCAGGTTCATCTTCACTACTGTTTCCATCTTAAAGCCATGTTGTTTCACCAAAGAAAGTTGTTCCAAAGGCCACTGAAACTGCTTATTTTCACTTATTTCCCTTCATTTTCATAAAAGCCTTCTTTCATTTTTCAATCCTCCATATAACCTCTAAAGGCCTCAAATCCCCTTCAAGCCTTGTGAAAACCCCTTTGTTGCAAAGTTTGAAACATCATCTTTACCCCTATCGAAACCTCCAAAACCCTCAAAAAACCCTTCAAAATCCTTGATAATCTTCATTCTCGCACTAAGGCCTTAAGCCCGTTTCAGCCTTGGCCCTAGCCCCTTTTTCGCACATGACCGGAGCCATAACCAGGCACTAGCCCTTAATCGCTAATCGCAATCGGAACTTTCTTTTTCGGTCTTTTCCCTTTGTTCTTCATAATTTTCCGATGCGATGAGCTTTTATCCTCCGACCTCCGATGCGATCTGGACCGTTGATCTCTCCCGATCCAACGACCAGGATCTCGTCGCGCTCCATCACAAGCCCTCCATCATTTTTTCTCCAACTTAATCCTGACCGTTGATCTCTTCTGATCCGACGGCCAGCGCTTGATTGCATTGCGCAAACACAGCCTCCCTTTTTCTTTCCGATGGGATGAGCCCTCTCCTTCGATCTTCCGATTTAGTCCTGGCCATTGAATCCATAAGAACCAACGACTGAGATTTGATTGCGCTCCTCTTATGAGCCTATCACTCGCGCCCGCCGATTTAATCCCGACCGTTGATCGAGTTTGATCCGACAGTCAGCGCTTAATCACGCATCGCAAATCCAAAGTCCCATTCGCGTTTCCCCCTCCGATGCCGATCCTGCTATTTAATCTCAGCCGTTGAATCCACAAGAACCAACGGCTAGGATTCAATGGCACTTTGTTCGCAGCCCTCGTCATCGCATCTGCCGATTAGATCTGGACCATTGAATCCACAAGAACCAACGACCAGGATCTCATCGTGCTCCGCCCTTGACCTTCACCATCCCGACCTCCAGTTAAATCTTCGCCGTTGATCAAGTTTGATCCAACGGTCCACATTGCTTCTGATCGTCAAACCCCGCCCTCTCATTTATCCCCCTTCGACAGATCTCGATCGTCCGTTCCCAAGATCCAACGGTCAGAATTTAAACCACCATTGACCCTACCCATACGTTCCGCCCGCGCATGTTACCTGCTCTCGCAATCTTTCCGCACCGTCGGATCTGGGCCGTCCGATCCAACGGTTGATATCGTGTTTCGCAAAAGTTTTCCGCCTATAGTTTAATCCCCAAAAATTTTGCGAAATAGGCGATTTTAGAAGGGACAGGTGTCAAACTTTGTATCATATCGCATTTTATTTGGCAATACCCCCCCCCCAATTTGATTTTGCGAAAACCATTTCCGGTTCTGCTTTACCGCCTACCCTCCGCAACCTCAGCTTATAATCCTAGTCGTTGATGGTTTTGATCTAACGGCCCACATTATATCACGTTTTCATCTATTCTCCATTTGTCTGACCATCCAAATGACTCTGTCAAAAGATCTCCACTGTCGATCTCTTTCATGATCCAACGTCCCCTATTTTATCTTCCACCGTACTCTGGGTCCCACCACCAGAACACCCCATTTCCTTTCATTTTCGCCTTTTTCCTTTGTATTTCCCCAAGCATTAAACTTTTATGTTTTAGCACTAAAAGTTATTTTCTGCACCTAATTCAGTCTAAACCCAGGTTTCATGGTGTTGCGCCATAAAACCTTTCTCCGCCATGTACGTTTCCTCACTGCTCCTCCGCCACCCCAGAACCTCTGCCAGCGGTCTAAACCCAGCCCGTAGGATTTCATAACATGTTTTCGTGTGTTTGTAGGTTCTTTCATGGCCGACGAAGGAATTAATGTGTTACAGTCACAGAGGTGACACACAGGCTCAGATAGAAGTCTCAGGACCAAGAAACAAAGTCAAAAGGACCAGAAACAGAAGGCGAGGGCGTGTCAATCAATAGATCATATACATGAACCATCAATGACCCTCCAGCTCAGCGAAATCCTCCATCTATACACAAAACACTCATAAAAGATGATGATCACATTTTCCAGGGGTAGGATACGCAGCATAGAAGACCAGCATCAGTACATAAGAATTTCGAGCAATCAGCAAAAGAAAAGCATAAACAAGAGCTAATACAGGTTTAAGTACAAAGAGACAGAGCAGTTAGTGATGCAGAACGATGATTGACACAGACATGACCTTTACCCATGCACACAAGTCTGCCAAGCAGTTATTACACCCGAGAAGCTACTACAAATTGTCAGAAGCAGTTATTTAGAAGTATGGGAATCCTCATAGCCCATTCTTCACTTAAACTCACACTGAGAAGATAACAGTACCACTCCAGACGATCTTCTTCTCAAGGACACCCTGTGGGTGATTTCTGTCATATCAAAATGGTATCAAACAAGCTACAAAGTTATTAATCGTGTCTAGAATTCAATGAAATGTTTAAGGCACAAAGCGTAGCATTCGAAATACCTTCTCTTACCTCTGATGTTCATTAAAACTTTCTCCACCTACTTTTCTCGTTTTCTCTATAAAGACTCTTCGAAGTCTCATTGTAAAAGGTTGGCATTTTGTGAATTCTAAAGTAATACATATTGCTGCTTTGAAGAAGCTTTGGTGTTCTGAAAGAGTGTGGAAGTCTCTGTGTTTTCTGTTGATGAAGGAGGCTGGACCATTGGATCCCTGAGCCTGGTTACGGTGAAGTAATCTCTATTGTTAATGTTATCTCCCGTTTATCACTCTGTTCCATTATGCTTTGACTTACAGTAGGATAAAAAGTTTAGGCAGAGAAATGTATCTTAGAAGCACCTCTGACCTGTTTATCCTCCACTGTTTATATGTTTTCTGTACTGAATGCAACAAGGTAGTCTAATCGCTCTCTTAAGTGTTCGGTTTGTTTTATTTCAGAAATGGTTAATTCGGTTGTGCTAAATAATGTTTAGGCGTTCCCTCTTCCTTTACCACTGAATATTGTATCTGAAATCTCCCTCTAATTATTAATGCTTGCATTTCGACAAAGGAACTTGTTTCAATCATACCCTCTGTTCGTTATTGTAATTGTTGTGTTAAAGGTCCCTATAATTGCAGCCCTAGATGTCCAAGGCATTCCCTCTTCTTCGAATGCAATTGTATGTTTTTGTTGATTGAGCCTTCAACAATAAATTGTAGGAGGAAATAGGGCGTTCCCCAAATCCTATAATTTGTTAACGAAGGTTTGGTCTGCATTTCTCTTTCCTTTGAGTGTTTATATTGATTAAGTCCAAAGCAGTGAGCTTACTGGAGGAAATAGGGTGTTCCCCGAATCTTTTAAGCCATTGTGAAAGGGTTTAGCTTGTTTTCACTCTTAGTCCTTAATGTTCATCCCATTTCACCTAAATTATTCAACAGATCCTTGACCAAGTTAGATTTTCCCTGTGGTTTCCCTTCCTTTTTAATCAAAACTATTTGGAATTTCACATGACTCCATTGTCCAATGGCTTGTAGATTCCCATGCTCTATCTATACCACATGAAACACACTTGTCCAACCAAACAACAAAACAAACAACCTTGCACCTCATAACTAGCCTAAAATCAACTTTTAAACCTTTCAAAACACATCTTTATAAACATATTGAGAGATCCCTCTCTGAAACTAGGAGGGCTAGATCCTAGAGCTCTAAAGTTAGGTTTGTATGTTGCCTTGTCTTTTGGTAAGTCAGTCTATCAAAACACAGGAACCCCAACATAATGGCGATCACGGTGCGACGTACTGAGTATGTGATACTCTAGCAAACTCTTATAGACTCAGTAAGTCCTTAAATAACCACAGAAACTCAGAAAAAGCCAAAAACATTTCAGATTAGCTTCATAATAAATATGGTGGTGGAACCATAATACACTTTACCTTCACAAAAAGCTTCATAATAAGAACATCTTTAGAACTAGATCTCAAAGTGATCTAAACCAAATTGATCTTGAAACTGCAGGATTGCAACAGAGCTTTAGTAGGGAAGCTTCACCTTATACTCCTCCTGATTCACAACTTCTCCACCACTTTAGCCTTTTTCATAACCAATCTGCTCAAAACCAGTCTGCTGGCCCAAGTGTTTCTTCCACTCCAATCCATACTACCACTGCCCAAAACACTCCATTGCAGCCCACTTTCCCTCTTGTAAATCCACCAACTATAAATCCACCTTTCTTTCCAGCCATGGCAGCATGGTATGTTCCATTAGTGTTACCACAACCTATGGCTCCCTTGCCAAATGACTATCAGTCTAAAATTCCCTATTTCACTGGAAAAGAATCTACCACAACTCAACAACATGTAGATAGGATGGAAGATGCTTTTGATTATATGGAAATAGAAGATGAAAGCGTCAAGATGAGAATCTTTGCTCAAAGTTTAGGAGGAGAAGTAAAGAAGTGGTTTAAAGGCTTAACTCCTAATAGCATCAATGACCTTCCCTCTTTACATCAAACTTTCATAAACAAATGGGAAATCAAAAGCAACCCACTCCAGATATTAGCAGAATATAAAAGTCTTAAAAGGAATCAGGGAGAGAGTGTCCATGATTACTCTACCAGGTTTAACAGTGTTTACAATGCCCTTCCACTGCACATGAAACCTCCCCAAGGCATGGCCTTGGTAAAATATCCTGAGGGTTTCGATGCTGACATGGCCTATCAGCTTAGGGAGACAGATTATGCAACTCTAGAAGACATGCAGAAGGGGGCAGTGAGTGTGGAAGCAAACTTAATTGAAAAAGGAGCTAGGCTAAGAGCAGAGAAGAGGGAAACTTATAAATATGATTACGCACCCTCAACCTCATCCTCTGATACCAAAATTGACAACCTAGTGAAGGTAATGGAGAGAATGCTTGAGAAGATAAACTTGAATGATAGAGTGCCACCAAGAGAACCTCAAAACAACCTCCAAAATAGAAACAGAAACCAGAACTTTAGAAGAGAAAACAATCAGGATACGCAAAGAGAAAATGATCAGCAAATTAGACCTCCCTTCCAACAAAACTACGTAGATCAAGAGGAAGAAAGGGAGATTGAAAATTTAGGAGAAAACCATGTGAACTTGATTGGATCAGACAGTGGGGATGATGTTTTCCTCACTAAAGAAGAACAAGGTTTCTTCTCTTCAGAACCAAAGGAAGATACACATGAGGAGTTTGAAGATTATAGATTGGGGTTTGAAAATTCAATCATGGAGGTACACAAACATTATGATCTAAGAAGCAAAGGGAACATAGATAGTCCAAATGACAAAAAGCACTAGCTCTGCTGTTAGGAAAAGTACAGAAAATCAGATTAAAAAGACAACAAACAAAACTATCACAATAGCCAAAAGGGCTGATTTAAACAAAGAGAAAGGCAACCAGCCAAATGATGAACAAAGTTGCCCTAGTACCTCTGCTAGTGGCCCTGATAAAACAACTCAGATTGACAGTTCTAATAAAACTCGACAAGTCAAAATTGCTGAAAGAAACATAAGTGAGAAAACATATGTAAATACAACAAAAGCGATAGTTCCTTTCAGCCTTGAGGGAGAGATTGCAAAGATTAAAATTAACATACCTTTGGCTGAATTAGTGACCCAGGAAATGTACAGAGACCAGGTCCTAAAAGCTATGAATATACATGTAGATATTGCTACTTTGAACTTAACAGATGACAAGCAAGAGTTGCTATTTGGTCCTAAAATCGAAGGAAAATATCAAGAAGGGGATGTGCCTCCCTTCTATGTTAGTCTAAACATACACAAAAAAGTTTTACACAATGCCATGCTGGATTCAGGAGCGTCACACAACCTTATGCCTAAAGAAGTAATGGAAAGCTTAGGCTTAGAGATTACTAGACCCTACAAATATTTGTACTCCTTTGATTCCAGAAAGGTCAAATGCTTGGGATTAATTAAAGATTTGTGTGTTAAATTATTCCAAATTCCTGCTAAGAATCTTGTAATGGATGTAGTAGTAGCTGACATTCCCCCAAAATATGACATGCTTTTATCCAGATCATGGGGAGCTAAGATCCAGGGCAGCCTTCAAATGGATATGTCTTATGCCACCATACCAGTATTTGGTCAAACCAGAAGGTTATATAGGGAAACTCTCATGAAATACATGGTGAACAACAAGGACAAACCTCACAACACTCCTGTTTATTCCACCCATTCAGATCTGGATTCCTTTATTTTATACAACGAAGATGAAGTCACCCAAACAAAGAAGGAAAACGAGCAGGACATTAGTGCACCAGAACATTCAGAAATGTCCTCCTCTCAACCTCTAGATACCTCAATCCCCAGCAGCCTTGAGCAACACAAAACAAATGAAAATGAAACATAAACACTTTGGAGAATGAGCTTTGATGGCTCTTTCTGCAAAAATAGTGCAGGGGTGGGTGTATGGATACACAACACAAACAAAGGACATGCCTGCAAATTAGATTTTTCATGCACCAACAACAATGCAGAGTATGAAGCCCTTCTCCTTGGCCTACACATACTTAAAGATTTAAAGGCTAAAAGGATATCAGTACAGGGAGATTCTGAGTTGATCATCAGATAAATTAAAGGGGAATATTCAACCAAAAACCCCAGACTCAGAGAATATACGAACATTGTTTTAGACCTTTTGAAAACTTTCGAAAAATATGAGCTTGTGTTCATACCAAGAGCTCAAAATCACCTGGCAAACGAGCTGGCTTTTACTGCTAGTAATTGCCAAATACCACAAATCGATGAACAAATCATTATAAAGGTAAAAAACAGACCAGCAGTGCCTGACAACGAAGATCATTGGCAAGTTTTTAACAATGATAAACATATAGAGGATTTCCTGCAATCAAAAAATGAGTTTTCCACAGCATCACCAAGTTGCAGCCATGAAAAAGAATGTTCAGATGGGGAACAAGTTCCTGAAACAGAGCCCCCCTCTCTTGCTGATATAAATCAGTTTGATCATCTTTTCAAAGCAAATTTATCCGATGATCCAGACCAATGGGACCTTGAAGTTCTAGAGTCTAAAGGTGATACCATACCCAAAGGCCTTGTGCCATTAGAACAACTCTTTGATTTCAACGATGTGGCTAAATAACCAAAAACAGAACCCGTGGAGACTAATGTGGAAGAGCACAATATAGGCAGCCCAACCGAGCCTAAAATGATTAAGTTGTCTAGCACCCTTCCTGCCCACATCAAATAGCAATACATATCACTCTTCAAAGAGTTTATAGATGTTTTTGCATGGGAGTATAAAGATTTGAAATCATACGACACTAACATCATTCAACACAAGATCCCTCTGAAGGAAAATCAGAAACCTTTCAGACAGAAATTAAGGAGGATAAACCCTGTCTTATTGCCTACAGTAGAAAAAGAAATTAGGAAGATGTATGATGCAGGGATCATTGTTCCTATCAGATAGACTGAATGGGTCTCCAATTTGGTATCTGTCAGGAAGAAGACAGGGGAGATTAGGCTGTGTATTGACTTCAGACACTTGAATAGAGCCTCTCTAAAAGACAACTATCCCTTGCCAAAAATGGACCACATTCTTCAGAGGGTAGCTAGGTCAAAAAAGATATCATTACTGGATGGATTCTCGGGTTATAACCAAGCGTTAGTCCTTCCAAGTGATCAACATAAGACAACCTTTACCACACCTTGGGGGACATTCATGTATGTCAAAATGCCATTTGGTTTGATGAATGCAGGAGCCACCTTCCAGAGGGCCATGGACATAGCCTTCTCGGAAGACATAGGCTACTTTATAATCATTTACCTTGATGATATTATTGTTTTCTCCAAAACCGATGAAGAGCATTTGGAACACTTAAGGAAGGTTTTTGAGAAATGCAGAAGGTTTGGCTTGTCTTTGAATCCCAAGAAGACACTCTTTGGCCTCCAAGAAGGAAAGCTTCTTGGTCATATAATCTCTGAAGAAGGGATCAAGATAGATCCTAAAAGAATTGAGGGCATATTGAATATCAGCCACCTTAAAAATCTCAAAGAATTACAGTCTTTCATTGGAAAGATTAATTTTCTAAGGAGGTTCATCCCCAACCTTGCTGAGCTATTAAGGAACATCACTAACATGCTCAGGAAAGAAGTAGGTGTTAAATGGACAGTGCAAGCTAAACAGTCATTCGAACTGGTAAAGCAAGCCCTTACTCAAGCACCAGTCCTAATCAGTCCCGATTTCACCAAAGATTTCTATATTTTTTCCTTTGCATCTGAACATACAATAGCTGCAGTATTGTTGCAGAAGAATAACTTGGGGCAAGAACAACCTATATCCTTCTTCAGCAAAGCCTTAAGAGATGCCCCACTCAAATACAACATCATGGAAAAGCAAGCCTTGGCACTGGTAAAAGCATTAAAGGATTTCAGGGTGTACATTTTACATTCACACATCATTGCTTTTGTGCCACACACCGTAGTCAAAGATATTCTAAGTCAGGACCCCGATGGTAAAAGGGGAAAATGGATTGCCACTATCCTTGAATATGACTTAGAAATCAAGCCTACTAAACTCATCAAGGGACAAGGATTAGCAAAACTCATGGCCGAGTCTAATTTCAAAGTTCTAGATATGAATATGGTCGATGCCTTAGAAGAGATAGAAGAGTTCCCAACACCATTGACTGAAGAAACATTCACGAACTCTCCATGGTATGCTGATATTATTTATGTGCTGCTTTACTTAAATGCTTCTCCTTCTTTGTCAAAAACAAAAGCTAGATTTGTAAAACAGAAGGCTTTAAAATATTGCATGATAGATGGAGTTTTATATTGGAAAAATGCGGTTGGGATACTACTAAAATGTTTACTTGAGAGTGATGCAGGAAAAATCATACGTGAAATGCATGAAGGAGAATGTGGAGGGCACTTGAATTGGAAGACCACAACAAACAAAATCCTCAGATCGGGTTACTATTGGCCCACCCTTTTTCCAGACACCCACAAATTAGTAATGTCTTGCCACAAATGCCAGATTTTTGATGGTAGAAGAAAGCTCTTGCCCTTACTCTTGAAACCTATTAGTGTTGAAGCACCCTTCCAACAGTGGGGTTTAGACTTCATAGGAGAAATCCATCCACCCTTCTCAGCTCAGTGCAAATGGATCCTCACAGCCACTAACTATTTTACCAAATGGATAGAGGCTATACCCACTAGGAATGCTACAGACTCTGTCATTATTAAATTCCTTGAGACCAACATATTGTCCAGATTTGGCTGTCCTAGGAAAATAATCACAGACAATGCTGCTGCCTTTAAATCCAAGAAGATGGTTGATTTCTGCCACAAATATCGGATAACCTTTGGCCACTCCACTGCCTATTACCCCCAAGGAAATGGACTTGCTAAATCCTCCAACAAGAGCCTGATCAACATCATAAAAAAGATGCTAGAGCAGAATCAGAAAGCATGGCATGGTAAGCTTGTTCATGCTTTATGGGCTGACAGGTTAACCACCAAAAAGTTAATCAACACATCCCCCTATCAGCTGGTCTATGGCATGGATGTTGTTTTCCCAACATTCTTCGGAGTTCCAGTCATGAAACTCCTTCAAGAAGTCCAAGTTGAGGGAAATGATATGCAGAGAAGGATCAATCAGACCATCCATTTGCAACAGACTAGAGAGGAAGTTTACCATAGAACTCAAGCAGTCCAAGAAAACATCAAATGGCAGTTTGACAAAAAGACTAAAGCAAATGACTTCCAAGTCGGGAATGTGGTTCTCAAATGGGATTCAAGAAGGGAAGAGAAATGAAAACATGGTAAGTTTGAAAATTTGTGGAAAGGGCCTTACATTATTCATTCCTTAAGAGGGCATAATGCATTTTTCCTGCAAGAACTGAATGGTGAAGAAGTGTTAGGAGGTCTTGTCAATGGTAGGATGCTTAAACACTACTTCTGTCAAGAGTCTTAAGTTTCAGAGTTTTTTATCCATTGTACATACCATTGGTGTTCCAAAAATATATATATATATATATATATGGAAAAGAGGACAGAAATAAAACAAGAAAGGTATAGCCCCATGCCAAAAAGAAAGGTTCAAACATGCTGAAAATATGAACCTAGAAGCATAAGGAAATGTGGCTCTAATTCTCTCAAAACTTGAGCCAAAAGAAGAAGAAGCAGGACTGGTTCTAACATGCTCAAAACTTGAACCAGCAAAGAAAAGGATACAACTCTAACAAGATCAAAACCAGAGCTGAAATGAAGGAAAAGATGACTCTAAAAAGCTCAAAATCTGAGTCCAGAAAGGAAGGAAAGATGTTTTCAGTTTTCAGAACTTCAAGCCTTCCCAATTTTGTTGTAATTTTTGCTAATTTTCAGTTCATGTGCAGTTGTTTTTATGCCATGGACCCACAACAAACCAGACAGGCTAATCCTGGTTTGACTGTATTTTGAATTTCTGTCCTAGAATATAGAGAATGAAAACCTGTCAGACTGTTTAATCCTGACAGGTATTAGATTAGGTAGAGAATTAAGAGCCCAACTATTTAACCTGGGCTCTTGGAAGAAATAAGGGTAGCATTAGATAGGTTTATTTTTCTGTTTGCAAAATAAAATGTTGAAAAACAGTTTTCCAGTCCAAGTGCACTCAAAAGAAAAAAAGAAAAAAATGCTAGGACAGTAGGAATGGGTAGGTAGAGATGTTGTTTTGAAGAATAACAGTTTTTCAGGTTGCTGCAATGTTATCAAATCAAAAGAAGACCAATCAAGGAAAGAAAAACTGCTGCCCAATGGAAAGGCACTGGTCTGCCAAATACAGAGATTACTGAGGTTCTGGACACCTAAAGGGCAAGCTGTCCTCCCCAAGTGGAGCCACTGTTAGCCACCTATAAATTCTGATACACCAAATGGTGGCTATGTTTGTTTTCAAGCCTTCAAGAGATTATTTGCCTTTGAAAATCTATCATCCTTGAAGTCTTATGTTTGTTCCATCCTGGAGGTTCATCTTCACTACTGTTTCCATTTTAAAGCCATGCTGTTTCACCAAAGAAAGTTGTTCCAAAGGCCACTGAAACTGCCTATTTTCACTTATTTCCCTTCATTTTCATAAAAGCCTTCTTTCATTTTTCAATCCTCCATATAACCTTTAAAGGCCTCAAATCCCCTTCAAGCCTTGTGAAAACCCCTTTGTAAAGTTTGAAACCCCATCTTTACTCCTATCAGAACCTCCAAAACCCTAAAAAAACCTTTCAAAATCCTTGAAAATCTTCATTTTCGCACTAAGGCCTTAAGCCCCTTTCGGCCTTGGCCCTAGCCCCTTTTCTGCACATGACCGGAGCCATAACCAGGCGCTAGCCCTTAATTGCTAATCGCAATCGAAACTTTCTTTTTCGGTCTTTTCCCTTTGTTCTTCATAATTTTCCAATGCAATGAGCTTTTATCCTTTGATGCGATCTGAACCGTTGATCTCTCTTGATCCAACGGCTAGGATCTCGTCGCACTCCATCACAAGCCCTCCATCATTTTTCTCTGACTTAATCCTGACCGTTGATCTCTTCCGATCTGACAGCCAGCGCTTGATCGCATCATGCAAACACAACCTCCCTTTTTCTTTCCGATGCAATGAGCCCTCTCCTCCGATCTTTCGATTTAATCGTGGCTGTTGAATCCACAAGAACCAACGACTGAGATTTGATCGCGCTCCTCTTATGAGCCCATCACCCGCGCCCGCCGATTTAATCCTGACTGTTGATCGAGTTTGATCCAACGGTTAGCGCTTAGTCGCGCATCGCAAATCCAAAGTCCCGTTCGCGTTTCCCCCTCCGATGTCGATCCTGCGATTTAATCTCAGCTGTTGAATCCATAAGAACCAATGACCAGGATTCGATTGCACTTTGTTCGCAGCCCCCGTCATCGCATCCGCCGATTAGATCTGGACCGTTGAAGCCACAAGAACCAACGGCTAGGATCTCATCGCGCTCTGCCCTTGACCTTCACCATCCCGACCTTCGGTTAAATCTCTGTTGTTGATCAAGTTTGATCCAACGGTCCACATTGCTTCTGATCGTCAAACCCCGCCCTCTCATTTATCCCCCATCGACAGATCTCGACCATCCGTTCCCAAGAACCAACGGTTAGAATTTAAACCACCATTGACCCTACCCATACGTTCTGCCTGCGCATGTTACCTGCTATTGCAATCTTTCCGCACCGTCAGATCTGGGCTCTCCGATCCAACCGCTGATATCGTGTTTCGCAAAAGTTTTCTGCCTACAGTTTAATCCCCAAAAATTTTGCGAAATAGGCGGTTTTAGGAGGGACAGGTGTCAAACTTTGTATCGTATCACATTTTATTTGGCAATACCGCCCACCCCCCCCCCCAATTGATTTTGCGAAAACCATTCCCGGTTCCGCTTTACCGCCTACCCTCCACAACCTCAGCTTATAATCCTAGCCGTTGATGGTTTTGATCTAACGACCCACATTATATCACGTTTTCATCTATTCTCCGTCCGTCTGACCATTCAAATAACTCCGTCAAAAGATCTCCACCGTCAATCTCTTTCATGATCCAACGACCCCTATTTAATCTTCCACTGTACTCTCGGTCCCACCACCAGAACGCCTCGTTTCCTTTCATTTTCGCCTTTTTCCTTTGTATTTGCCCAAGCATTAAACTTTTATGTTTTAGCACTAAAAGTTATTTTCTGTGCTCAATTCAGTCTAAACCCAGGTTCATGGTGTTGCGCCATAAAACCTTTCTCTGTCGCGTACGTTTCCTCAGTGCTCCTCCGCCACCCTAGAACCTTTGCTAGCAGTCTAAACCTAGCCCGCAGGATTTCATAACATGTTTTCGTGTGTTTGCAGGTTCTTTCATGGCCGATGAAGGAATTAATGTGTTACAGTCACAAAGGTAACACAGGCTCAGATAGCAGTCTCAGGACGAGGAAACAAAGTCAAAAGGACCAAAAATAGAAGGTGAGGGCGTCTCAATCAATAGATCATATCCATGAACCATCAATGACCCTCCAGCTTAGCGAAATCTTCCACCTGTACACAAAACACTCAGAAAAGATGATGATCACATTTTCTAGGGGCAGGATACATAGCATAGAAGACCAGCATCAGTACATAAGCATTTCGAGCAATCAGCAAAAGAAAAGCGTAAACAAGAGCTAATACAGGTTTAAGTACAAAGAGACAGAGCAGTTAGTGATGCAGAACGATGACTGACACAGACATGACCTTTACCCATGCACACAAGTCCGCCAAACAGTTATTGCACCCAGGAAGCTACTACAAATTGTCAGAAGCAGTGATTTAGATGTATGGGAATCCTCATAGCCCATTCTTCACTTAAACTCACACCGAGAAGATAACAGTACCACTCCAGACGATCTTCTTCTCAAGGACACCCTGTGGGTGATTTCTGTCATATCAAAATGGTCTCAAACAAGCTACAAAGTTATTAATCCTGTCTAGAATTCAATGAAATGTTTAAGGCACTGAGCGTAGCATTCGAAATACCTTCTCTTACCTTTGACGTTCATTAAAACTTTCTCCACGTACTTTTCTCGTTTTCTCTATAAATACTCTTCGAAGTCTCATTGTAAAAGGTTGGCATTTTGTGAATTCTAAAGTAATACATATTGCTGCTTTGAAGAAGCTTTGGTGTTCTGAAAGAGTGTGGAAGTCTCTATGTTTTCTGTTGATGAAGGAGGCTGGACCATTGGATCCCTGAGCCTGGTTACGGTGAAGTAATCTCTATTGTTAGTGTTATCTCCCGTCTATCACTCTGTTCCATTATGCTTTGACTTACAGTAGGATAAAAAGTTTAGGCAGAGAAATGTATTTTAGAAGCACCTCTGACCTGTTTATCCTCCACTGTTTATATGTTTTCTACTACTAAATGCGAAAGGGTAGTCTAATCGCTCTCTTAAGTGTTCGGTTTGTTTTATTTCAGAAATGGTTAATTCGGTTGTGCTAAAGAATGTTTAGGCGTTCCCTCTTCCTTTACCACTAAATATTGTATCTGAAATATCCCTCTAATTATTAATGCTTGCGTTTCGACAGAGGAAATTGTTTCAATCATACCCTCTGTTCGTTATTGTAATTGTTGTGTTAAAGGTCCCTATAATTGCAGCCCTAGATGTCTAAGGCGTTCCCTCTTCGTCGAATGCAATTGTATGTTTTTGTTGATTGAGCCTTCAGCAGTAAATTGTAGGAGGAAATAGGGCGTTCCCCGAATCCTATAATTTGTTAACGAAGGTTTAGTCTGCATTTCTCTTTCCTTTGCGTGTTTATATTGATTAAGTCCAAAGCAATGAGCTTATTGGAGGAAATAGGGTGTTCCCCGAATCTTTTAAGCCATTGTGAAAGGGTTTAGCTTGTTTTCACTCTTAGTCCTTAATGTTCATCCCATTTCACCTAAATTATTCAACAGATCCTTGACAAAGTTAGATTTGCCCTCTGGTTTCTCTTCTTTCTTAATCAGAACTATTTGGACTTTCACATGACTCCATTGCCCAATGGCTTGTAGATTCCCAAGCTCTATCTATACCACATGAAAAACACTTGTCCAACCAAACAACAAAACAAACAACCTTGCACCTCATAACTAGCCTAAAATCAACTTGTAAACCTTTCAAGACACATCTTTATAAACATATTGAGAGATCCCTCTCTGAGACTATGAGGGCTAGATCCTAGAGCTCTAAAGTTAGGTTTGTATGTTGCCTTGTCTTTATTTGGTAAACCAATCTATCAAAACACAGGAACTAGCAATGAGGGCCAATTTAGCAAGGTTAATGCATCCTTAAGGTGATGTATGAGGTGTAGTGAACATCAAATTTTGGAAATACTAAGAGGTCTTAAACATATATAGTTAAAATTTATAACTCATGAGGTATGGAAAACCATTAAGCTCAACGAACAATACTTAAACTGATAAACATCCAAGACAAACATTCCAGTGAAACATAGAGAGCATAAGAGCTTCTAACTTTAGAAATTCACCTACAAATTTTGGGAAAACATATAAGATAAAACAAATAACTCAATTTATGAAGAGGGAACTCCTAAAAATCATATTTTAAGATATTGGGAACTCTAAAACAATTTGGTAAGCATGGACAAAGGGCAAGATCGAATGAGACCTCTTTGACTTAACCTAGCAATCAATATTCCACATAAAGGCTTCAAGATAGGGTTTTGAAAGCTTCAAATAAGTAGGGCATACCATGAATCATACTTGTAAAATAGCATAATAACCATACATGAAACAAAAACAAGTTTTGGTGGACCTAAGGAGCAATCAAGAATTCCTTAAGATGGGCAAAAGAAGAAAACATCAAAGCTATAACAAATAGGAGGACTGAGGTGCCTAAAAGAACATGTCTCAACCTATACTTTTCTTTTTTATAGCAACCAAGAAACATGAAACATAATGATAACAAAGGAAACAATAGACAAATTAGGAAGACATCACCATTCACCAAGCTATGGAATCCTGCAAACAAGCTTCTCCATCATCAAGCCAAACAAGCCATTCATACACTTCACAAAACCAATTTCTTCTCCAAGCTCATGAAACCATGTATATTGCTCTTCAAGCTCATAAAATGCCAACAAAATACATTGGGGCCTCATGCTCTATTTATGGAGCAAAGGAGGAATAAAACCCTAAATGTGGTAGGAAAATGTCAAATATAACCATAAATGTCATTTATGGCCAAGAGACCATGCAAGGCCCAAGGCACAGAATATCCTAAGAAATAAATGCCAAAATAACTATTTGCACCTAATTCTAGAGTAATTTGCCTCAAAAAACTCAAAAATATCTATTTGCAATAAATGAGTGTGTTTTGTTGACTTTTGGTCCAAAACACACTAGGCAGCCTCTGTGCGTAGCGCCACTTCAACAGAAAATAGGGTTTCTTGTGGCTGAGTTTTGGACCCCTTCCTGACACCCGATTTGGCTCCGTGATGGCTCATTGGAAAGCTTGATGAGTCTACTTTCCAGAAATGCTTGAGTTGTGCTGAGTGGATTCCATTTACCTGTTCAAAAACCAATTTTACCAACACTTCTTTGTGCGCAGCGCCTGGTCTGAAAATGAGGCAGAAAGGTCAAAATTTTGATTTTTTTTGACCTTTTGGGGGGTCAAAAATGCTCCAAATGATCTGAAAATTGGTGAGAAGTCTATAGGTGATGTGAGGAATAAAAAATGCAAAATTTGTGAACTGAGGATGCACCTATTTTGTGCGTAGCGCCTAGGGTGCTGCGCACAGAGAGGTCAAAATTTCAAAGAGACAAAATTTTGTTCAATTTTCCCCAAAATTGGTGGAGAGGTCCCCCAAGAGGTTTGAGAAGCCTGTGGAAAATCTTGAACCATGTCTCTAAGTTTTTCTTGGTCTTTACCTTCTTTGAGTGCTCAAATTAATGAAAAGTGTATCCTCATTTATCATAGGTGGATGACTAATGTCATGACTGTCTTCTTGGTTGCCTTGTCTTTCACTTGCTGTACTGTCATGATCATTCTCTGTATTAATGCCTCCTTCTTCAAATTCTGTCATTACCATTACTACTAGACCTCCCATCACTTTGTGCATTATTATCTTGCCCATTGGGAGAGCAGTGAGCCTTACTGTTGCCTTCAACACTTTCATCATTGTCACCCTTTTGCTATCTTCAGTACTGTTACCTTGGTCTTGGAGTTTATCATCAGCGTTTTCATCTGCTTCACTTTGGCCTTGTACTTTATTGATGTGCTCTCAGTGGCATTCTTTTACCATTGTTTCCTTCATCAAACCCTATTTGTGCCTTGCTGGTTTCCTCTTCTTGATCTGCTATTTCTTTATTTTCACCTTCTTTTTCTTCATGTTCAATATTTTCATCCATATTTTCACTGCTTTCACTTTGACTAGGCTTATTTTCATGTTTATGCACATTTTCCTCTTGACTGTCATGTTTATTTTTCTTTGCTGATTGTCACCCCCATCATTGTCTTCACTGTCTTCTTGGCTTTCATCTTTGCTCGTCAGCAATAACTCTTTCTGTACTTGGGAGTGATTGATGTGTATCATCACCCTCCTTGTCTTTATCTAAGTGCTCACTACTTTGTGTATCTTAGGACAGAATGGCTTTTAGCTTGGTGAAAGCTTTAGGTCTAGGGAGGACAGATGTGTGATGTGAGGGCAGTTTTTAGCTAATAAGGGCAAAATGGAGTGATCAAGGAGTGATTTTCAGAGTTTTTAGGAGGATGTTTGCTTGTATTTGAGTGTCTTTAAGCTAATGACAACTTCAAAATGGTATTTCTTGCCCTAGAAGGTCAAATACTTGATTAGCATGAAGATTAGGGTTTGGCCAAGTTTTTAGGTTTTCGAACTTTTCTTTTGATTATGCATGTAAGAGAAAAACTTGGAAGGGTGATAAGAGGGGCCACCAACCTTGTTTAACCCTTTGCAGGAGCTTGGAGGCAAAAAATTGGATTTTGGCCACTTTCTAAGTAAATTTGACCAATTCTGCTCTGTGCGTAGTGCCAGAGGCTTCTCTGTGGGCGAGTCGGGTCGGTCTGGGCTTGTGCGCAGCCCCTTCACAGGTGCGTAGCACTGCCCTCCCTGTGCGCGGCGCAATGTAAATTAACACTGCGGCTGCACCCTCTCTGCGTAGCGCCGACGACCAGGGGCGTAGCGCCTCCGTCGGTGCGCAGCGCCTGAAAAATTTGCCCAAGTTGCACAAAAAACCCTAAAAACTTCTTCAATGGCTCTCCTTCTTTTACAAATACATTAATGAGTTGAGGAAAGAGGGAAAGGAGGCTTTTTGTAAATTTTTGAAGATGTTCTATGCTTGATGCAACTTTACTTTTATCCCCAATGTCAGTCAGCAATCACAAAAACAAGAAAGTAAAGTGCTGATAGAACATACTAGTAGATCGACAGAAGACAAGCCAGAAAAATATAAGTGTGTTGGTGCATTACGACAGTCAATAGGATGCTTCAACCAACAAAGTCTCAATACGGTCAGCCAACCAAAAGTGTCATACACACAGCCCTTAAAGACAGCTCATCAAAAATCAACATAATCAACAAAAGAATCCCACATCCAGATTTCCGGCATCATCCTGATTTACAGCATCATCCATATATACGGCATCCATTTCCGGCATCATCCAGATTTACAACATCATCCATATTTACGACATCAGCCAGATTTACGGCATCCATTTCCGGATCATGAGGATGTGTGTGATGAGATGATTGAAATGTCCTCCAACGTTGACTCTATTTATATCAATCATTGAGGGTGTGTGACACATTTGCTGGGGGTGTAAAACCTTAAGGCCGACTTGCACATATTTTGAAAGTATTAAAAATAAATTCAAAATAAATGTTCTGCTCATCGGATCAAGATGATCTTTAGATCGATCTTGCTCCTCTTCAAAAGAGGAACCCAATAAAAATATTGGTGTCTTCATCTGAGCATCACAACATGGAGTTTGGACCTAGTTGTCCAATTTTAACACTCCCTCTCAACTAGGGAGAACTCCATCCACTTGTGCAATCAAACATTGTATGTCATCCCGCCGTAACTTGCTTTGCTGGCCTCTTTATTTCAGAACATAAGTGGGTCAGTCACTAAGACATCATTCTCGGCTGACAAATTCAACCCAGAGGTCCGAAACCTCTATAGGACTCACAAAGGGTCTCATACCAACCCGGAGTCGGTTTATCTGACCCGAAGTCAGTAGGAGGTCCGAAACCTCACTTGGACTCAAGAGAGTCATATATACTAACCCGAAGTTATTCTCACTGACCTGAAGTCAGTTGGAGGTTCGAAACCTCACATAGACTCAAAGAGTCACATACCAACCCGAAGTTGGTTTATCTAACCCGAAGTCAGTAGGAGGTCCGAAACCTCACATGGACTCAAAGAGTCACATACCAACCCGAAGTTGGTTTATATGACCCGAAGTTAGTAGGAGGTCTGAAACCTCACTAGACTTGATCCCAGATCAAGTGGTTGGACACGTGTCATCCTAGATAGAGAGTACGACAATCTCTGATGTGTCCATCAGTCTTTGCTAATAGTCTCTAGCTTTTCCCACCTCATTGGCCAAATGAGAGGTACTTCCCATGAGTCCGGAACTCAAATGGGTAGGATGCATATGGGGCACAGATCATGAGAGGCGAACCAACTCAATCATCATAACGGTGGGGCCCAAGCACACCAACAAGGTTCGGCAAGCCTAGCCCTGTGGTTGCTTATAGCTCCAAGAAGCTATCTCCAAAGCCCCCCATAGCTCCTAGAGTTCATCATCCAACAGGACCCTCAGAATAGGGTTGTTCCACGATACCAAGATTCTCACAGAAGGTTAGGAACATGACCTACCCCAAGGGCATTGTGAGAATATCCGTGACCTGCTCATCAGTTCCTATATGATCGAGCCATACGGCGCCTCGCTGTACCATATCCCGGATAAAGTGGTACCAGCCATCAACATGCTTGGATCGTTCGTGGAACACGAGATTCTATGAGAAACGAATCCCCCTCTAGTTATCACAAAGGATAACGGTGACATCTAGCACATGCTCGAACAACTCACTGAAGAGCTTTCGCAACCAAGTGACTTCACAACATGCCATACATGTTACAATGTATTCGGCCTCAACGATGCTCAAGGCTACTGACTTCAGTTTCCTACCCGAAGCAGATCTACGTGTGAAGTAGCATCCAGATGTGCTCTTGCGATCCACCACACTGCCGGCCCAATCAACATCAGTATATCCATGGAGTGTCATACTCCCGGCAGTGTATCTCAGCCCATGGTCTGTCGTGCCTCAGAGATATCTTAAGAGTTTCTTGGCACCAACCCAGTGAATGTTATGATCAACCATGTGTTGACTTAAAGTGTTCACTGCACAACATACATCCGGACGGGTGTTCACTAAGAACATTAGGGCCCCTACGAGTTGAAGATACTCAGTAGGATTTGCTAGCACGGGCCCAACAGTGTTGCCACTGAACTTCTTAAAGTTGAGCTCCATTGGTGTCGACACGGACTTACAGTCCATCATACTAAATCTTTCCAGAAGCTTCACAATGTATTTTCCTTGAGAAAGGAAAATCTCGCTAGGTCTTTGCCAGACCTCCAGGTCTAGGAAGTAGTGCATCAGTCCTAGGTCCTTCATCTCGAACACAGCAGCTCCCTCCCTCTTGCACTGATGAACGAGAGGGACAACGCCTGTCAGGAAGAGGTCGTCCACATATAGCACTAGAATGAGAGGCTTCTCTCTATCAACCTTGAAGTAAAGTTTCGGATCAACATTACTATGAGTGAAGCCTGGCTTCATCAGATAGCTATCTATCCTCTCGTACCAAGCTCTGGGTGCTTGCTTCAACCCATAGAGGGATTTCTTCAACCTACAAACATGGGTGTCCCGATCCTGGACTTCGAACCCCAGAGGTTGCTCCACATACACCTCTTCCTTTATAGCACCATGCAGAAATGCGGTTTTCACATCCATCTGATGAAGACTCCATCCTTGCGTAGCAGCAAGGGCTATGATAGATCGGATGGTGGTATATCGGGCCACAGGTGCCAATATATCATCATAGTCAATGCCTTCCTTTTGAGAGAAGCCACAGGCAACAAATCTTGCCTTGAACTTTTCAGCACTTCCATCGGATCCATTCTTGATCTTGTAGAGCCATTTCGGGGTGACACCTGCTTTGTCCTCTAGTCTTGGAACCACATTCTAGACATCATTCTTCATTACGGACTCATACTCTTCGTGCGTAGCATCCTTCCAGACTTGATGCTTTACGACTTCCTCAAAAGATCCAGGCTCAGATTGTACAATAGTACTCATGGCTGCTAGATACAATTGATATCTACTTAGCTTCTTGCTTTCACGAATGTCCCCCTTTGGGGCCATATGTCCCCCTTTGGGGCCATATGTCTCTTGGCATCCTCGAGAGTGTCCCTGAGCCATGATGGTCTCTTCCCTATTGAAGGAGGTGGATCAATTGGGTCCATTGGTCTTTCAACATCGGGCATCGTCTCATCCTTCGGTTCTTCTTGATTTCCAGGCCTTGCTTCATGATCTTCCTTAGATCTCGGAAGATTGACTACTTTCCTCAGGGAAGCATCTTTGTCAAAGGTAACATCGTGGCATATCTCCACTTCCCTTTGAACATGCACATGTACTTTATAGGCCTTCGAAGTTTCGCTGTAGCCCACAGATATTGTGGTGTAATATCCCCAAAGGGAAATAACCAGTAATAAACATAAATATGCCAGACAGATATAGAAAATACAATGCTGAACCAGATCACTGAAGAATGACACATAGAATTCCAGGAAACTGAGCCATTTTATTAATCTGAAAGTACATAGAGAGGAGTACAAGAAAATCAGAGTAAGTGCACCTATCCTTGCCCTAGGCAAGTGGAGACCCTCTCAAATAGAATAATGGCTGCAACAAGGACAGCGTAATGAACTGAAGACCTGGAAAATGGCTGAACTCAAGCTGCAAACCCTCACCAAAGGAAAACGCTGTCTCTGCTAGTGACAGCGCAGAAATAGGTGAGGCACCAATCACCAAACCACCTGACAGATAGATCAGCTACTGAATGTTAGGAAAACGCTGTTGAGCCCTCCTGCTCCTCAGATCTGCGTCCTACCTGATGGATCTGCCTCCTGAATGCTCAGATCTGCTGGATCTGAAGCCTCCAATCAGATCTGCGTCCTATCCCTCCTGATCTGCGTCCTCCTATATCAGATCTGCTACCAAACCTTCAGATCTATGCTGGATCTGACAATATCTCTTCAGATCTGCAGCCTCTAAGGCTGGATCTGATGCTATCTCTTCAGATCTGGACTAGATCTGCCAATATCTCCTCAGATCTGCAATTCCCCAAGCTGGATCTAGTGCTAAACTTCCAGATCTGCAACATACAAAACTAGATCTGCAAGTATCTGCTCAGATCTACCCTCTCCAAGGTTGAATCTATCAATGGGCCTTCAGATCTGCAACCCTCTCTTCAGAAATAGACAGCGTCCTCACTCCCAGGCTGATCAGCGTTCTCCCTCCTCCTGGACAGCGTTTCCTCTGCTCAGATCTGGACTGCGTCCTCCCTGGGACAGCGTCCTCACCCTCCTGAATTGATCAGCGTCCTCTCTCCTGATGAGACAACGTCCTCCCCTCTCTGAACTGCGCAGCCACAAGAGGGCTCCTCCCTCTCCAGATTTGCACCAGAATCTGCTGCTATCCTGCTACTGAAACTGAAAGATGTACTCAGAACAAACCTTACTAGGGCGGGCACTCGAAGTCCCCCGAAGCTAAGGGTGAGATCTCCGACCGGAGACACTCGTGCACTAAACAGTGCTGTAGACCGACTAAACAACCGGCGTGCTGAAGCAGACAGAAGTCCAGCTATCAATAATAATATCAAATCATGAATGATCCAAATGAGGTGAGAACCTCTCCTTTTATAATGCCAAACTCCCTCCAAAACTTAACTGCTCCCTTACTCTCCTTTGATCTGCGCAGTTTACCTTGGGTTAGCTTGATGCCTCCCCCATCATAATCACGTGGACCCCCAAGGCCCCCTCTCTAAGTTACAACGTTCATCTACTAGGAAAAGAACACTTTATTTATAAAGTGAGATGACTAAAGTGAGGTGACCCCTCTTATTTCTCACTTTATTTATTATATCTAGCTAAAGCGGAAAAATAAAGCAAAATTGAAATATTCCAATTAGCAAGGCTAATTGGGAATATTACAGTCTCCCCTGGCAAAACGTTGCTTGTCCTCAAGCAACTGAAGTGAGGGATGTTGTAGGATTCTCTCATCCTCCCAAGTGGCATCCTCATCTGGCAGATTCTTCCATCTCACCAAAAATTCTCTGATCTTCCTGCTACGCAGCTGTCTCTCCCTGGTGTCAATAATGGCCTCCGGCTGTAATACCGAGTGCCCCTCATCATCTGTCGGTGGTAACTCCCCAGTGGCTGTCACATGCTGGCCCAGTGCCTTCTTCAGGCATGATACATGGAAGATGTTATGAATCCGGCTGCCTTGGGGCAGTTCCAACTCATATGCAACCTGTCCGATCCTACGTATCACCCTATATGGTCCGTAAAAGCGAGGCTTAAGCTTCTCTGCCCCCTTCTGTTTGAGTGAAGACTGTCGGTATGGCTGTAACCGTAGGTAGACCAGGTCCCCTACCTCAAAGTGTCTCTCCACTCGACCCTTATCAGCATACAATTTCTGCTGATTTTGTGCTGTGGCTATGTTGTCCTTGAGAGTCCGGAGGATGTCTTGGCTCTCTTGGATCCATAACTTGGCTCGTGGAGCCCTGCTAACCCCAAACATCATGTCCACAAAAGATAGGGAATGATATCCATACAATGCATAGAAAGGTGTCATACCGATAGACATATGGTGGGTTGTGTTGTAGCAGTACTTGCCCAGATGTAGCCATTTCAGCCACGCTCTCTGCTGCCCGCTGACGTAGTTACGCAAGTAGCCCTCTAGCCACTTGTTAACTATCTCCGTCTGCCCGTCCGTCTGGGGATGATAACTAGTGCTCGGTGTCAACTCGGTCCCCACTAGTCGGAAGAGCTCTTGCCAAAATCCACCCATAAAACGGCTGTCCCTGTCACTAACAATGGTCTTGGGTAGACCATGCAATCTGAAAACCTCCCGGAAAAACAACTCTGCCACCTGTGCTGCTGTGTAATGTGCCGAAATGGCGAAGAAGTGAGCATACTCCGTTAGCCGATCCACTACCACGAAGATGCAGTCCTTGCCCTGTACTGTGGGCAACCCTGTGATGAAGTCCATCGAGACACTCTCCCATTTCCCCTCCGGAATGGGAAGTGGCTGCAGCAACCCTGCGGGATGGCTCATCTCTCCTTTGTTCCGCTGACAAGCCTCGCACTCCCTGACATGCCGGAGTACGTCCTCCTTGAGGCCTTTCCATGCAAATCTCTCCCGGATGGCCCTGTACATCTTGGTGAACCCCTGATGGCCCGCCAATGGTGAATCATGAGAAGCCTGGAGTATCTTCCCCTTGAGCTGAGATCCCTCAGTCAAGAAGATCCTATCCCTGTAATAGATGACCTCATCGGCCACCCTGTATCTGCTATCTGCTACCTGTCCCTCCAGCACCTCACATGCAAATCTATCCTTGGAATACTCAACCAGTAGTCGAGCCTTCCAATCAGCGTCCAAGCTCATGAGTGATAACGTGGCTGGTCTACGGGAAAGGGCATCTGCTACCACGTTATTTTTCCCCTTGACATACTCGATGTCAAAGTCATATGCCTGGATCTTGCTGATCCACTTCTGCTGCCTCTCCTGCAACTGCTTCTGCTCCAGAAAGTACTTCAGGCTGTTATGGTCCGTCCTCACCCTGAATCTGCCACCTACCAGGTACTGCCGGAATTTGGCCAATGCATGCATGATGGCCAACATCTCCTTGTCATAGATGGGATAAAGCCTCTCGTGTGGAAGGAGCTTCCGGCTCTCGAACGCAATCGGATGACCCTCCTGCATCAAAACTGCTCCAATCCCTTCCCCTGATGCATCGCACTCTAGGACAAAGGGCTGAGTGAAATCGGGCAATGCCAGCACCGGACAACTACTCATCACCTCCTTGAGCTTATCAAAAGCTCGCTGGGCGGTATCCGTCCAACCGAATGCCCCCTTCCTCGTCAGCTCTGTGAGGGGTGCAGCAAGCTGTGAGAAGCCCTTGACGAACTTCCTGTAGTAAGTACAGATACCAATGAACCCTCTAAGCTCTGTCACATTCCGCGGCTCTGGCCAGTCCCTGATAGCCCGGATCTTCTCATCGTGGACTCTCACCCCGTCCACTCCTATGATGTGTCCCAAATACAGCATCTCTGTCAATCCAAACCCACACTTGGAGAGCTTGGCAAAGAACCGCTGCTCCTCCAGAATGTGCAAGACCGTCTCAATGTGCTGGAGGTGCTCCTCCCAGGTCCTGCTGTATATGAGGATATCATCAAAGAAAACCAGCACGAACTTCCTCAGATGATCCCTGAAAATATGGTTCATGCAAGACTGGAAAGTAGCAGGTGCATTGGTCAGGCCAAATGGCATGACCAGAAACTCAAAGTGCCCATAGTGACACCTGAAAGCAGTCTTGGGAATGTCCTGTTCCCTCATGCGTATCTGATGGTACCCGGACCTCAAATCAATCTTTGAGAAGAACCGTGCTCCTCTCAACTCATCCATCAACTCATCGATCCTGGGAATGGGGTACCGGTTCTTCAGGGTCTTTTTATTCAAAGCCCTGTAATCAATGCACATGCGTAATGTGCCGTCCTTCTTCTTCACCAGCACTACTGAAGAAGCGAAAGGACTGGTGCTGGGTCGAATGTGCCCAAGGGCCAGCAGCTCCTGAATGGCCCGCTCTATCTCGTCCCGATAGGCTTTGGGATGCCTATACGGTGTGGTGATCACCGCCTGGATCCCCTGCTCCAGCTCGATCGTGTGCTCGAACCCCCGATCCGGTGGCTGTCCTGGCGGAATATCTCCAAAAACTACTGCATATCTGTCGAGAAGAGTCTGTAGATCAGGGTGTACCGTCCGTCCTGTGTCTACTGTCTCTGAAGCCCGCAACTCGACTGCCCACTCTATATCTTCCCTGCGGAAGGTCGCCTCCATGCTGTGTGCCGATACTGTCTGGGGTGGATATGTGTTCTGCCCTCGGATCTTCTCATGCTTCCCCGTCTTGGGATCATCCCACTCCATCTCCAAGGCCTTCCAATCTGTTGTGACTTTCCCCAGAGTAATGAGCCACTGAACTCCCAATATCACATTGGTGTCCGGAATGTCCACCACAAAGAAGTGATCGGTCAATGTATAGGTGCCCATCGTCACTGATAACTCTGGTACATATCGAGCACAAGCCATGGTCTGATCTCCTGGGACCAAAACAGAAAACCCTTCAAAGCCCTCCGTCGGTATGCCTCTTCGTGCAACCATCTGAGCATCAATGAAGTTGTGGGTAGCCCCACTGTCGACTAAGACCGAAACTCTCTGTCCCCGCACTGTCCCACGCACGCGCAATGTCAGATACTTGGGGACTCCCCGCAACGCTGCTAGAGCTCCCCCAGTAGGTGCGAATGGAGCCTCGCCTGCATCGGGTGGTGGAGGAGGTAAGGTACTCTGCGCTGCATAAC
This sequence comes from Pinus albicaulis, assembly GCA_034641835.2. Taxonomy (NCBI): domain Eukaryota; kingdom Viridiplantae; phylum Streptophyta; class Pinopsida; order Pinales; family Pinaceae; genus Pinus; species Pinus albicaulis. Next base: position 117,208,078 of record CM076576.1, read on the forward strand.
ATCCTCCTGTCTCCTCATCATCCCCCTCATCCTCTTCTCCGCTGCCCTCGGAGAATACCTCTATAAAATGTGCCTTCCCTGCCATACACTTGTGCCCCGGTGCCCACGGCTCCTGGCATGTGAAGCATAATCGCTTCCGTCTCAGCTCTCTCCTGGCCTCATCATCATACTGTCCTCGTCCTGGATTCGCCTTGGGAGGCGGAACCCTCGTGTCCTTACCCTTGGGCTGGAAAGCCTGTCTTTGGGGATAAGGTGGCCGAGTCCTAGGCAAGACATCTTGTAGGTCACGGGTCCTACTGACAGCATCCTGTAGTGTGGCCGGTTTGTTCGACCGGACTAGGCCACGAAGTGGTTCTGACAGCCCCTCCACAAACATCGTGATCATCCGTGCTGTTGACAAGTCAGGTACCATCATTGAAACCCTCAAGAAGTCTGAGATGTATGCCTCTGCACTCCCCGTCTGTTTGAGCTTGGTCAGCTCAAGGAAAGGCTGATCCGGGTCCTTCCTGTCAAAGCATTCCACCACTCTCCTGGTGAACTCAGCATATGTGGTCACTGCGGAATGTCCCAGTGTTGTCAACCCATGAAACCACCAATTCTGGGCCTCACCCTCTAGATGTAGTGCAGCCATCTTAATGGCCTCCCTCTCTGGCATCTGGTTAAGCTGAAAATAGAGGTCCAGTTTCTCCACCCAAGACTTGGCCGTAGTCTTCTGTGAACCATCAAACATCGGCAAATGAAATTTGCTTGCTGCACGGTGACTATCACGGTGGGAGCCACGCCCCTTGTTTCGATCATAAGATTTTCCGCCACATCGGAACTGGATATATTGATTAAAAGGAAAAGCATCCATGAATTCCTGTCCCATGCTCCGCCAATCCGCAAACAGAGTCGCATGTTGAGCTAGACCCCCATCTCTTGGTGCTGTTTGCTCCTCTTCTTCTACCGGAAAGGTAGGCATGGTAGGTCGCGTGGGTGTGGAATCGACCCTCTGTGCTGTCACAATGGGAATAGCATTCGGTATGCAACTAGACACGCCCGATCCTTCCCCCACCCGAAAAACCCTAGGGGGTTCTCTCTGCGTCCCCTCTGCAATCTTCTTGGTTACATCCTGCATGAATGCATCCATCTTCTCAGTCAACTTCGCAAACATGGCCTCCATTGGATTCCGCTGTTCTTCCTCTGAATCAGAATCACTTCCCCCGAGTAGACGGGGTTTACCCCTGGACGTCATAGACTACTAGCACCACAGGCTGAGCCAGATCTATGCTCTGATACCACTGTAATATCCCCAAAGGGAAATAACCAGTAATAAACAGAAATATGCCAGACAGATATAGAAAATACAATGCTGAACCAGATCACTGAAGAATGACACATAGAATTCCAGGAAACTGAGCCATTTTATTAATCTGAAAGTACATAGAGAGGAGTACAAGAAAATCAGAGTAAGTGCACCTATCCTTGCCCTAGGCAAGTGGAGACCCTCTCAAATAGAATAATAGCTGCAACAAGGACAGCGTAATGAACTGAAGACCTGGAAAATGGCTGAACTCAAGCTGCAAACCCTCACCAAAGGAAAACGCTGTCTCTGCTAGTGACAGCGCAGAAATAGGTGAGGCACCAATCACCAAACCATCTGACAGATAGATCAGCTACTGAATGTTAGGAAAACGCTGTTGAGCCCTCCTGCTCCTCAGATCTGCGTCCTACCTGATGGATCTGCCTCCTGAATGCTCAGATCTGCTGGATCTGAGGCCTCCAATCAGATCTGCGTCCTATCCCTCCTGATCTGCGTCCTCCTATATCAGATCTGCTACCAAACCTTCAGATCTATGCTGGATCTGACAATATCTCTTCAGATCTACAGCCTCTAAGGCTGGATCTGATGCTATCTCTTCAGATCTGGACTAGATCTGCCAATATCTCCTCAGATCTGCAATTCCCCAAGCTGGATCTAGTGCTAAACCTCCAGATCTGCAACATACAAAACTAGATCTGCAAGTATCTGCTCAGATCTACCCTCTCCAAGGTTGGATCTATCAATGGGCCTTCAGATCTGCAACCCTCTCTTCAGAAATAGACAGCGTCTTCACTCCCAGGCTGATCAGCGTTCTCCCTCCTCCTGGACAGCGTTTCCTCTGCTCAGATCTGGACTGCGTCCTCCCTGGGACAGCGTCCTCACCCTCCTGAATTGATCAGCGTCCTCTCTCCTGATGAGACAGCGTCCTCCCCTCTCTGAACTGCGCAGCCACAAGAGGGCTCCTCCCTCTCCCGATTTGCACCAGAATCTGCTGCTATCCTGCTACTGAAACTGAAAGATGTACTCAGAACAAACCTTACTAGGGCGGGCACTCGAAGTCCCCCGAAGCTAAGGGTGAGATCTCCGACCGGAGACACTCGTGCACTAAACAGTGCTGCAGACCGACTAAACAACCGGCGTGCTGAAGCAGACAGAAGTCCAGCTATCAATAATAATATCAAATCATGAATGCCCCAAATGAGGTGAGAACCTCTCCTTTTATAATGCCAAACTCCCTCCAAAACTTAACTGCTTCCTTACTCTCCTTTGACCTGCGCAGTTTACCTTGGGTCAGCTTGATGCCTCCCCCATCATCACCACGTGGACCCCCAAGGACCCCTCTCTAAGTTACAACGTCCATCTACTAGGAAAAGAACACTTTATTTATAAAGTGAGATGACTAAAGTGAGGTGGCCCCTCTTATTTCTCACTTTATTTATTATATCTAGCTAAAGTGGCAAAATAAAGCAAAAATGAAATATTCCAATTAGCAAGGCTAATTGGGAATATTACATGTGGTCTCCCTCTTGATGCTAGCTCCTCTGCAAAATTTCTTGAACTTGTTCGTCTCATATAATAAGAACATCCTCCAAAGGATGTCACGGGCAGCATACCAGACAGATCAAAATGTACTAATTGCAAGACATCAGATGTCTTTGTGACACTTGAGGGGAAAGGTCCCCTTGTATGCTTTCCTTCGGCACAACCCTGACATGCACCTTCATGATTAATTGAGAACTTAGGCATCCCCGTCACTACCTTCCTTGCTTCGGGAAGGGCCTTGTAGTGAAGTTGTTCAAACCTCCGGTGCCATAGATCAGTCTGTCGGATAGTATCACATGTCATCGCTCCCAGTGGACTTCCTCCAACCTGGTAGAGGGTACCAACTCTAAACCCAATTGTGATAGCTTCCTTGAAACTCTTCTTCCACATGCGCACCTTCCATCAATGAATGCCACATTGAAACCTTTGTTTTCCATGGCCGAAACAGACATAAGGTTCTTCTTCAAATTAGGTACATATGGTACATCTTGCAGGCGGAGGACTTGACCTTGAGACAAGTGGAGGGTCACAGTCCCTGTCCCTTTCACGGGATATGTGGCTTATCTCCAAGGATAATTTGTAGATTAGTATCCTTCTCAACCATATCAGTAAGTGCTTCCTTGAACCCAATGATGTGCCTTGAGGCACCACTATCTATCAACTAGACATCCATAGTGTCGGGTGGAGATGCAGCAGAGAGGGCAGATACAAGAATGAATTCATTTCTTTTATCATCAAAAACATTTGATTCCTCATACCTAGAATTTCTTGACCTTTTGAAAGGTTGCCCATTTCCGCCGGAGGGAGCCTTCCTTTTCTTGACCTTCTTGAGAGGGCATTCTCTAGCATAGTGACCTAGCACAGAGATGTAGGCAACCAGACTCTTATGAATTGAGTCCCTGATCATCAACTTTGCTTTGATTCCCCCCTTCTTGTACTTTGATTTGATAGCAACCGTTGTAGTGGATGGAGGCTCATGGATTTTACCCTGCACATAGTCCATGACATCTTGGTCTTCCAAATTAAGATCCAATGTCATCTTCCAAGCATGGAAGTCATCCTTCCTAGTCAATTTTTCATTAGCCTTAAAGCCATTGTAGTTTGAGGAACCCATCCTCTTCTTCGGTGATTGCTACAAACTAGGGCTTTGTCTTCACCTCAGCTCTGATACCATGTAAATTTTTGAAGATGTTCTATGCTTGATGCAACTTTACTTTTATCCCCAATGTCAGTCAGCAATCACAAAAACAAGAAAGTAAAGTGCTGATAGAACATACCAGTAGATCGACAGAAGACAAGCCAGAAAAATATAAGTGTGTTGGTGCGTTACGGCGGTCAAGAGGATGCTTCAACCAGCAAAGTCTCAATACGGTTAGCCAACCAGAAGTGTCACACACACAGCCCTTAAAGACAGCTCATCAAAAATCAACATAATTCAACAAAAGAATCCCACGTCCAGATTTCCGGCATCATCCAGATTTACAACATCCATTTTCGACATCATCCAGATTTACAGCATCATCCATATTTATGGCATCATCCAGATTTACGACATCCATTTACGGCATCCATTTCTAGATCATGAGGATGTGTGTGATGAGATGATTGAAATTTCCTCCAATGTTGACTCTATTTATATCAATCACTAAGGGTGTGTGACACATTTGCTGGGGGTGTAAAACCTTAAGGCCGACCTGCACATATTTTGAAAGTATTAAAAATAAATTCAAAATAAATGTTATGCTCATCGGATCAAGATGATCTTTAGATCGATCTTGCACCTCTTCAAAAGAGGAACCCAATAAAAATATTGGTGTCTTCATTTGAGCATCACAACATGGAGTTTGGACCTAGTTGTCCAATTTTAACACTTTTATACCCCTTTTGAAAATAATAATCTCATGCCAAAACCCACTTTCCTAATGTTTATTTCTCTTGACTTTTTCACTGTCTTTTTTGGCCCTTTTTGGTCCTGTAGGTGGTAGAAACATTAAAAAAAAAATGGTTTTTTTGTTTGATGATGTTGATGCATCTCTGTCCCTTTTACCCTTTGACAAGATCTCTTGCTGGTTAACACCTTACTGTGCTCAACAATTGCAAAACTAGTGATACTTCTTTTACTTGGGCATGAATTTCTCTTCTGCTGTAGATGCCATTTGTAATTCAGGCTTCTCACTTTACATTTGTTCTGCTGATAACCATCCTAAAAAATTCCTGCAAAAATGATTTAACATGGGCAAATTGTCTTTTGCAGAATATACTCTGGTTGAGGAAACCTTGTTGGAGGCTCTCTCTGCTTTTTAGACCAATTACAAATTTGTTCTTTTGATCAGTTTGCTAGTGATATGTCTCTGGTGGGAGAGGTGAGCAGTGTTTTAAACCATTTTGTGTTTTTCCATTGGCCACTTCTGTTCTTGCAGGTGCCTACACAACTGCTTTTGATCACTGTTCTTTTAGAGTTTAACACCTCATTTTATCAATAATGAACCTATGCTTGTCATAATTACCTCCTTGGGCAATTTTACTTCATGTTTTCCTCCTTTGACCATTTGAAAAAGCCTTTGACTATTCTTTTGAGAAGTCAAACCTTACACTGATATTTTTGGCCCCTTTTGTCCCTGTGGTGAAGTGGGATACAGTGCTTCTTGTCTGCCTCTTTTGATCCTTTTAAGACCTTTGATTTTACCTTTTGATGAGGTGGAATTAGTGCCTGTTGCCAAACCCTAGAGGGCAACTTGAAACCTTTTGAAGCCATTTGCTATTATGAAGGAGGCTCTTTGTCATCGTTTGACTTGTTTGTCATTCTTCCCAAACTCCTAGGTTTTAGGGCTGCTTAGAAAAAGGTCAAGGGTGTTGTCTTCTAAGTCTTCTGAAACCTATCAAAATTCATTTATCTCTTCAATGTGCACTTGATGGAGTTGAGGTGACCTTTGCCCTTGTAGGACCTAGTACTGAAAAGTTGTCACAAACCCTGATTCTTTTCAAACATATACCTGTTGCTTTTCTTCTTTGTTGTGAATGGTCTTCTTATGACGATTTTCTCATTACCTTACCTGTTTCCAGGTTGATGGCCATTTGTTCCCTTTGCAGAAATGTGAGCAAGGGGCAGTTGTCCCCTTGCAAGATTTGTGCTTTAGGCCAAAAGGTTGTCTTTGAATGACCTCTTTGATGAGTTTTGGACAAAGTCACTTTTTGCTTTCTTTTTTGAATGCAGCTTCTTTATGCAGGAAAAATAAAGTTGTTAGGATACCAAATCCACCCTATGACCTTGTGAAACCCTAGGTGACCTAGTGGAAGCTTTCTTGGACTTGGCTTTTGGACTGAGACCTAGAATTTGGGATTATCAAGTGTAAGATAGAGTTTATGATAAACTAATGTATTGAAGATCCAAAATCCAATGTACTTGATTTATCTAAAGAGCCTACAGAGATAGTTTGAGACCATTAGTGTTTGGAAGTATTTTGGGAGACACAACAAAGTTGTTTGATTGGTGGGCTTAGGTAGCAGTGGGGGGTTTCTAGGCAAAACAAAAAAGAGGATTTGGGTCAAAGATGACAAGATATAGACAAAAATGAGTGGCATGAGCCCTTAATGGGTTTTCTGGGACTAGTAAGCAAAGCTTGACATGATGGAAAGATAAAATAGTGAAAAAATATCTTTAAGGATGATGAAGACAGTGAGATTTATAGAACTCACAATGTTTATGAACCTTGTTTCTAGAAATCTAGGGAAATCATTTAGTCATCAACAAAGGCAAAAATTATTGATGACTAACAGTGGCTCCACTTGGGGAGGGCAGCTCCTTTTCAGGAGGTGTCTAGAACTTCAGATTTCTGGCTTTATGGAGACCAGTGCCTCATCCATTGGGCAGATTTTTACTTCTTTTCATTTGTTGATGTTTGCTTGAAGCTATGATCTCAATAATCTGAAAGATATGATTAGCTCAACTTCATCTCTACCTACCCAACCTACTTTGCCTATCATTTTTTCTTCTTTAGGTGCATTTGGGCTAGCAACCTTGACATCTTCTTGTTTTTGAAAGCAAAAAAAACTATCTACTTCTACACTTATTTCTTCCAGGAGTTTAGATTATGCTGATGAACCCCTTTGATTCTCTACCTAGACTATTCAACTGTCAAGATTAAGCTATTTGACAGGATTTATTCACTAAGCTATAAACATGAAATTGAAAACATGGATAAATCAGGATTAGACAATCTGACTTACCATGGGTTTGTGGCATAAAAACAAGCTGCACAGAAATGTTATTTCTTTACAAAATAAGACTAGAAAAATCAGGGCTAGGATACATTGTTTTCTACTCATCCCTATTTTTCTCTTTGGTTCTGTTTTAAGCATGTGGAACCAATATCTTTTATTCCTAATCTATTCTTACTGACAAGTCAAGTTTAGATGCTTTGACAAGTTCTCTTTCACTAACCTATCAGCAATAAATTGAAAACATGTTCAGCCATGATTAGGCTAGATGACTGAACAAAACTTTTTTGGAACAAGTAGTGGCATTTAGGCTTGCACACTTTCAGTAGTACTCTTTTTTGAGTATGGGGCTATACCTCTTTTTTCAAATCTGCCCTCTTTTTTCATCTTTTCTCTGTTTTTGTATTTTCAAAACAATCTATAACTAAAATATGCTCAAAGGTTGAGCTTATTTGCATGCCTATCTATCCTAATTTAATTTATATATGATATATACATTCATTTGGTGAACTCTCTTTTCCAATACCCAATCAAACAGATGATTGCATGAGGGATCTTGGTTCAACTCTTTGAGGGTGCTGAAAAAATTAAAAGGACACTTCCACCTCAGTTGTTTTCAGGCAGTAATGCTTAAAATTTTTCTCACACTTTGCAACAAATTGTTCTTGGCGGAACACACTCCTCCTTTAGATTTCTCAAGGAAAACAACAAATGAATCTTGGAATAATACCTGATCTAGAGGATTTGAGACATCAACTTCATTCAGGACTACTCCTTCTTCCACTTGGCTATGCTTGGGACTCTTTTGGGAAAGAAACTCCACCTCTCCCTCATGATCTTCTGAACTGGTAGATTCATCATATATGGCAATGTTATCCTCTAACAAACTTGATGTGATTTTGATAGAGTGAGCTGAGCTTTGTGTGAAAACCACCATGTTGATGAGTAGGAGCATTCCTTGGCAACAAATATTCTTGAGAAAGAAGTGCAACAACTTTCTTGTGATCATTAATTTCCATGCCTTCATCTTCAATTTGTAATTCAAAGGAACTTGGTGGCTGCAAATCTGGAGTTAAGGAGGATTCCATGTTCCAAATGATTTCCTCAACCATTTCAGGAGAAGGCTCCTCATTGACAACTTGCTCAAGAAGTTCCTCATCCTCCTCAACCTCAACATCAAAGCTGAAAGACTACTAATTTCCAATTATGTGAAAGTTATTTCTGATGGACTAAAGTGAAGTAGAGCAAAGAGTCAGAGACTCCTCACTTACTTCTAAACTTTCAAGGCTTTCCTCATCAGTGTCATAGGTGACCTATCCTGGCTTATTACTGCTTTCAATTTGATGATAGTGAATTTCATCCCACAAATCAACTGTTGATGGCTTTGCAAGGTTAGCTTTTGTTTGGAGAACATCATCATCATCAGACTGATCAAAATTTGGAGAATCATCAACATAAATAATTTCATCAATCAAACATATTGGATTACCAGTGTGTTCTTCTTTGAATTGATCTATAAGTTCACTTTCTGACTTATGGTAGACAGGATTAGTAGGAGAATGAATATATATGTTTTGTTCACATGAAGGCTTAGAGGCTGGCTGAATGTTTAGCATCTGATTTATTTCTTCTTCAGTCAAAAGAGGAGGAATTTTTCTCTTTCTTTGGATAGAAGTACTACAGTTCTCTTTCTCTTGTGAAGGCTGATTTTGAGGCTGAATGTTTTCTTGAGCCTCACCTAGAAGATATGGTGAATCATTACTTGTGCCTTCAGAGAGATTCTGTGGGTTTCCTTCTATTTCTTGATTGGGTTTTAACTCGTCTATGTTGTCATGATAGCTATCTTGAGAATGAAATGCATGGAGTTCTTCTAATAAATCTTCAGGATGCCAATTCCCTAAATCCTCATCAACGTTTACAAGGTGTTGTATGAAATCTTCAGATTGATCACAACAATTTTCAGCTAATGATAAAGATGGACAATATTCTTTATAACGTTCATAAAACACCTTGTGGAAATATTTCAAAGAAAACAAGCTACCAGATTTTAGCCATTCATACCAATTTCTTGCCTTACCTTCTAATGTTGCCATAAACATTTTCATGAGGCAGTCCTCGTGCCATTCAACCTTTAACCTCCATATGTGTATATGAAATTTTACGAGATGTAACAAGGGGTCATCAACTTTTTCATCTTGAAATATAGGTAGGTTTTTTATCCAATTTATTTCAGGCATTTTGTGTGGGCATCCAGGGATATGATCTCTACTCATTGGAGCATATCTCCTTTGTATCTTTGGATCCATGTTTGTAAATCAGAAAGGGTCGCTGAATATTTTCAACCAATCTAGAGTTCTCTACTAGTGGAGTCTTTAGGTCTATTGTGAGTTGTGGAGTCGCCAGGTGGATGATTTCAACTTCGCTGTCCACCATCAGCATGATTGGGATTACTTAATGCATTCCCGGGGGAGTTTATAAGAACTACTGGGGTCAACAGGGCTACTTAAGACCAGTGGAGTCACCAGGTGGATGATGTTTACTGTTTTAAGGATGTTCTTATTGTCCACCATCAACAACTAAATACCAATCTAAGGATGTTTGTGAGTTTTCTGAGATCTATCATCACTAACTCAAAAGGTCCCACCGTGATCGCCAGAATGTTAGTGTCCCGTGATTTGGCAGATTGGTAGACCAAATGACAGGGTAACATGGAACCAGTCTTTAGAGTCCGAGGACCTAGCCTTCCTGGACTCAGAGAGGGATCTCTCTTTTGGGTGCAAAGGATGTGTTCTTTTTTCTCTAGGGTTTTGATTTTAGGCTAGTTGTTAAGTGTAGGGTTTGTTGATTGTTTTGGTTGGGTAAGATGGTTAAGTGGAATAGGTGGAGTGAGAGTTTATCAAAGCGATTGGGCTATGGAGTCAAATGAAGTCAAGGGTGTCTAAATGATGAAACAGAGTGTGTTGCAGGGCAAATTTAGCAAGGTTAATGGATCCTTAAGGTGATGTATGAGGTGTAGTGAACATCAAATTTGGGAAAAACTAAGAGGTCTTAAACACATTAGTTTAAAAGTTACAACTCATGAGGTAGGGAAAACCATTAAGCTCAATGAACAATACTTTAAACTGATAAACATCCAAGAGAAACATTCCCGTGAAACATAGAAAGCATAAGAGCTTCTAACTTTAGAAATTCATCTTCAGATTTGGGAAAAACATATAAGATAAAACAAATAACTCAATTTATGAAGAGGGACCTCCTAAACATCATATTTCAAGCTATTGGGAACTCTGAAACAAGTTGGTAAGCATGGACAAAGGGCAAGATCGAACGAGACCTCTTTGACTTAACCTAGCAATCAATATTCCACAGAAAGGCTTCAAGATAGGGTTTTGAAGGCTTCAAATAAGCAAGGCATACCATGAATCATACTTGTAATTTGTAAACTAGCATACTAACCGTACATGAAACAAAAACAAGTTTTGGTGGACCTAAGGAACAATCAAGAATTCCTTAACATGGCCAAAAGAGGAAAACATCAAAGCTATAACAAGCAGGAGGACTGAGGTGCCTCAAAGAACATGTCTCAACCTATACTTTTCTGATTTATAGCAGCCAAGAAGAATGAAACAAAATGAGAAAAAGAAAACATTAACAAGTTAAGAAGACATCACCATTCACCAAGCTATGGAATCCTGCAAACAAGCTTCTCCATCATCAAGCCAAAAAAGCCATTCATCCACTTCACAAAACGAATTTCTTCTCCAAGCTCATAAAACCATGTTATATTTCTCTTCAAGCTCATCAAATGCCAACAAAATACATAGGGGCCTCATGCTTTATTTATGGAGCAAAGGAGGACTAAAACCCTAAAAGTGGTAGGAAAATGTCAAATATAACCATAAATGTCATTTATGGCCAAGAGACCATGCAAGGCCCAAGGCACATAATATCCTAAGAAATAAATGCCAAAATAACTATTTGCACCTAATTCTAGAGTAATTTGCCTCAAAAAACTCAAAAATATCTATTTGCAATAAATGAGTGTTTTTTTGACTTTTGGTCCAAAACACACTAGGCAGCCTCTGTGCGTAGCGCCACTTCAGCAGAAAATAGGGTCTCTTGTGGTTGAGTCTTGGATTCCTTCTCGACACCCAATTTGGCTCTGTGATGGCTCGTTGGAAAGCCTGATGAGTCTACTTTCCAGAAATTCTTGAGTTGTGCTGAGTGGATGCCATTTACCTGTTCAAAAACCAATTTTCCCAACACTTCTCTGTGCGCAGCGTCTGGTCTAAAAATGAGGCAGAAAGGTCAAAATTTTGATGTTTTTTGACCTTTTGGGGGGTCAAAAATGCTCCAAATGATTTGAAAATTGGTGAGCAGACTGCAGGTGATATGAGGAATCAAAAATGCAAAATTTGTGAGCTGAGGATGCACCAATTTTGTGCGTAGCGCCTAGGGTGCTGCGCACAGAGGGGTCAAAATTTCAAATTCAATTTTCCCCAAAATTGGTGGAGAGGTCCCTCAAGAGGTTTGAGAAACCTGTGGAAAATCTTGAACCATGTCTCTAAGTTTTTCTTGGTCTTTACCTTCTTTGAGTGCTCAAATTTTAATGAAAAGGGTATCCTCATTTATCATATGTGGATGACTAATGTCATGACTGTCTTCTTGGCTGCCTTGTCTTTCACTTGTTGTACTATTATGGTCATCTTCTGTATTAATGCCTCCTTCAAATTCTGTCATTACCATTACTGTTAGACCTCCCATCACTTTGTGCATCATTATTTTGCCCATTGGGAGAGCAGTGAGCCTTGCTGCTGCCTTCAACACTTTCATCATTGTCACCCTTTTGCTATCTTCAGTACTGTTACCTTGGTCTTGGAGTTTATCATCAGCCTTTGCATCTGTTTCACTTCGGCCTTGTACTTCATTGATGTCCTCTCAGTGGCATTCTTTTACCGCTGTATCCTTCATCAATACCTATTTGTGCCTTGCTGGTTTCCTCTTCTTGATTTGCTATTTCTTTATTTTCACCTTATTTTTCTTCATGTTCCATATTTTCATCCATATTGTCACTGCTTTCACTTTGACTAGGCTTATTTTCATGTTTATGTACATTTTCCTCTTGATTGTCATGTTTATTTTCTTTGCTGATTGTCACCCCCATCATTGTCTTCACTATCTTCTTGGCTTTCATCTTTTCTCATCAGCGATGACTCTTTCTGTACTCGGGAGTGATTCATGTGTATCATCACCCTCCCTGTCTTTATCCAAGTGCTCATTGCTTTGTGTATCTTAGAATAGAATGGTTTTTAGCTTGGTGAAAGCTTTAGGTCTAGGGAGGACAAACGTGTGATGTGAGGGTAGTTTTTAGCAAATGAGGGCAAAATGGAGTGATCAAGGAGTTCGTTTCAGAGTTTTTAGGAGGAGGTTTGCTTGTATTTGAGTGTCTTTAAGCTAATGACAACTTCAAAATGGTATTTCTTGCCCTAGAAGGTCAAATATTTGATTGGCATGAAGATTAGGGTTTGGCCAAGTTTTTAGGTTTTCGAACTTCTCTTTTGATTATGCATGTAAGAGAAAAAATTGGAAGGGTGAGAAGAGGGGCCGCCAACCTTGTTTAACCCTTTGCAGGAGCTTGGAGGCAAAAAATTGGATTTTGGCCACTTTCTGAGCAAATTTGACCAATTTTGCTCTGTGCGTAGCGCCAGAGGCTTCTCTGTGGGCGAGTTGGGTCGGTTTGGACCTATGCGCAGCGCCTTCACAGGTGCGTAGCGCCGCCCTCCCGGTGCGCATCGTAGTGTAAATTAACACTGCGGCTGCCCCCTCTGTGCGCAGCGTCGACGGCCAAGTGCGTAGCGCCTAAAAAATTTGCCAAATTTGCACAAAAAACCCTAAAAACTTCTTCAGTGGCTCTCCTTCTTTTACAAAGACATTAATGAGTTGAGGAAAGAGGGATAGGATGCTTTTATACCCCTTTTGAAATTAATAATCTCATGCCAAAACCCACTTTCCTAATGTTTTATTTCTCTTCACTTTTTCACTGTCTTTTTTGGCCCTTTTTGGTCCTGTAGGTGGCAGAAACATAAAAAAATAAAAGTAAATGGTTTTTTTGTTTGATGGTGCTGATGCATCTCTGTCCCTTTTACCCTTTGACAAGATCTCTTGCTGGTTAACACCTTATTGTGCTAAACAATTGCAAAACCAGTGATACTTCTTTTACTTGGGCATGAATTTCTCTTCTGCTGTAGATGTCATTTGTAATTCAGGCTTCTCACTTTACATTTGTTCTGCTGATAACCATCCTAAAAAATTCCTGCAGAAATGATTTAACATGGGAAAATTGTCTTTTGCAGAATATACTCTGGATGAGGAAACCTTGTTGGAGGCTCTCTCTGCTTTTTAGACCAATTACAGATTTGTTCTTTTGATCAGTTTGCCAGTGATATGTCTCTAGTGGGAGAGGTAAGCAGCGTTTTAAACCATTTTGTGTTTTTCCATGGGCCACTTCTGTTCTTGCAGGTGCCTACACAACTTCTGCTTTTGATCACTGTTCTTTTAGGTTGCCTCATTCCTTGATAGCCAGACCTATACTTGTGCAGTACCTCCTTGACATTTACTTCTTGTTTGCCTCTTTGACTATGAAAAAACTATCTGAAACTGTTCTTTTGAGAAGTCAAACCTTGCATTGATATTTCTGGCCCCTTTTGTCCCTGTGGTGAAGTGGGATATAGTGCTTCATGTCTGCCTCCTTTGATCCTTTGAAGACCTCTGAGTTTACCTTTTGATGAGGTGGAATTAGTGCCTCTTTGCCAAACCCTAGAGGGTAGCTTGAAACCTTTTGAAGCCATCTGCTGTTATGAAGGAGGCTCTTTGTCATCATTTGACCTGTTTGTCATTCTTCCCAAACTCCTAGGTTTTAGGGCTGCTTACAAAAAGGTAAAGAGTGTTGTCTTCTAAGTCTTTTGAAACTTATCAAAATTCATTTATCATTCCTAAAAGTCTTCAATGTGCACTTGATGGAGTTGAGGTGACCTTTGCCCTTGTAGGACCTAGTAGTGAAAAGCTGTCACAAACCCTGATTCTTTTCAAACATATACTTGTTTCTTTTCTTCTTTGCTGTGAATGGTCTTCTTATGATGATTTTCTCATTACCTTACCTATTGTCAGGCTGATGGCCATTTGTTCCCTTTGCAGAAATGTGAGCAAGGGGCAGTTGTCCCCTTGCAAGATTTGTGCTTTAGGCCAAAAGGGTTTCTTTGAATGACCTCTTTGATGAGTTTTGGACAAAGTCACTTTTTGCTTTCTTTTTTGAATGCAACTTCTTTATGCAGGAAAAACAAAGTTGTTAGGATACCAAATCCACCATATGACCTTGTGAAACCCTAGGTGACCTATTGGAAGCTTTCTTGGACTTGGCTTTTGGATTGAGACCTAGAATTTGGGATTATCAAGTGTAAGATAGAGTTTATGATAAACTAATGTATTGAAGATCCAAAATCCAATGTACTTGATTTATCTAAAGAGCCTACAGAGATAGTTTGAGACCATCAGTGTTTGGGAGTATTTTGGGAGACACAACAAAGCTGTTTGATTGGTGGGCTTAGGTAGCAGTGGGGGTTTCTAGGAAAAACAAAAAAGAGGATTTGGGTCAAAGATGACAAGATATAGACAAAAATGAGTGTCATGAGCCCCTAATGGGTTTTCTGGGACTGGTAAGCAGAGCTTGACATGATGGAAAGATAAAATAGTGAAAAATTATCTTTAATGATAATGAGGGCAGTGAGATTTCTAGAACTCACAATGTTTATGAACCTTGTTTCTAGAAATTTAGGGAAATCATTTAGTCATCAACAAAATCAAATATTACTGATGACTAACAGTAGTGACGCTGGAAGAGTCATGGGTAGCAGTACAGAGAGCAGCAGTAACGCAGTGATGTAGGGCAGCAGGGCTATCATTAGCGCAGAGACCGACACTAGAGATCAGAGTAGAACTTCGGGGTGAAGTATTTTGCTAGAGCACATTCCTCGCTAAGAGGGAGTGTTGAGATTTTGGGGTGTCGAGGTAGCATCGGATGTGCTCTAGCTCCCAAAATTTGTGGAGGGACTAGAGTGCAATAAGATCTCTAAGACCCAGAAAGCGTTTGAAGAAATTCCATCAAGTTTAAGAGATATTTAATTAATTAATGCTTTTAATTAATTCTCCTAAGTCTAACTTAGGAGAATTAAAAGATTAAAGTTAATTAAATTAAACATGTGATGAGAATGACTTAAGTGACACGGATCAAGCAATTTCTAATCTTAGCTGTCGATTAGAGATTAGATCACGACAGTTGGTTTTCCAATGAGAAAGGTATAAGAGAAGGGCTTGGGGTCAGTTGGAGAACGCACACACTGACAGAGCACTGAAGCTAAGATGAAATTCTAGGGCGTGGTTTGCTAAGAATTTCAGAAGTGTTTCAGCTGCAGCGAGGGGTAGTATTGGCAAGGGGGATGGTTTAGTCCCAGACCAAGATTACAACGAGGGCAAAGAAGGAGCATACCAGTGTAGCGCAGAGGAATCAGCTACGCAGTCCAACCAAGAGCCCACCAGGGGTAGCACAGAGGCAACATGAGGCCAGGAAGGCTGACGCAGGTCCAGTTAGGGCAGTGTAACCCCAACTAGGGTGACGCAGGCCCTTCCTGAGCAGCGCAGAGGTTGACGCAGGTTAGGAAGGATGACACAGAGGGCTTCATAGCAACGCTAGGGTTTCCAAAGGCCGGAAAGGGGTTGAGTTTTGTAAATCCCGTTTGAGGGTGTGAATCAGTCACCTTTTTCTGTCTTCGGATAGAGTTATTGCTACCGTTTTTATTTCTCTGTCGGGTTAACTAGTTTGGTGCCCAGATTTGTTGTACTAAGATTCTGCATAATAATAAAAAACCCTTCAGAAGCTAGCAACACCGGTTTTCCCGCATTGGGTTTTTCCGGGGACATTTACCAGAAAATCCTTGTGTGTCACTTTGTCTTTGAGCATGCTATTCAATATTTGATCTGTATGTGTAGGCTGTTATCTGTATTTACTCGATGTTAATGCTGAATTTTTCAGATTAATAACTTATGTAAGTAGAAGTAAATCAAGGTTTAACAGTATGGGTTTTGTTTAGTAAATTCAGAAATTTTCTCACAAAAGTGGGTGACCCCATAGGAGATTTTTTTCTCCTAGATGTGTCTTCAACTGACAGCCAACAACCTTTGATAGCCACCAGTGTAGCCAATGTGTTGTGCCACTTGATCTCTGCTCCCTAAACCAATCATATGTCCCCTCACACATTTGTTGAGAGCATATGTTTGGAGGTGTGAAATCCAATCCTAAAAGTATGTTTTTCATTGTGCAATTAGGTGCTTATGCTTGTTTTTCCTTGGGCCCTTTGGGCATAGATTATTGGGTGACTTGGAAGAAGGGGGGGTTTTGACCGTAGTTTTGTTCCCTCACCTTAAATGTGGGGTTAATTCTCAATCCTAGTCTCGTGGTATCTCCCCTATTGGTTTATAGCTTTAGAAAGGGAACTACTTGGGAAACCCCGATTTTGGTAGCGTGGTCCCGTTTTCTCATTTCACATTTTTCACTCCCCTCCACACATCGAAAGCCCTATTTCACCATTTTCCCTCTCTGGGTCCACAAGGCACTGGTATACCCCCTCACCTTGTCCACATGTTTGGGTCAGACTTGGAAATGTTGCCTTTGAGGTTGATGCAGCGAAAAGAACATTAAAAGCATATCATGGCCACAAGTAAGAAACAAAAGAAAAGAATATTATAAAATGAAAAAGATGGTCGGGACATTAAAATAACACATGGGAAAAAGCCAAAGATGAGCTCTACCCCTTTTCGTTATGGCCATCACTTTGGTTCCTAGCGCACCATGAGTGCCCTCACATCATTAAGGAACCCATGCATGTCCCAACCCCTGATAGGTGTTGAACTACCGCACCTTAAGGGGTTAATAACTTCTTATATCATACACAACTTTCTCTCATCTCTTGAAGCCCCGAATAGTAATACAAAGAAAAAATCAAGAAAAGGCAAAAGACAAATGAAGAATTGCAAATTTCCGAAGATGTTTTATGCTAGATGCAAATTTACTTTAAACTTCTAGGGCTCAACCACATGAAAGTAAGATAAAGATAGAACATACCAATAGATCAATGGAAAACAAGCCAAAAACAGAGATAAAAAATGGTGGCATTATGACGATCAACAAGATGCTTCAACCAACAAAGTCTCCATAAGGTCAGCCAACTCAATGTGTCACACAACCCCCAGACTGCTCATAAAAAGTGCTCCATCAAGACGCTACACCAAGAAGCCCTAACCGCATCACCATGAGAAGCCCTAAACGCAACACCATCTGTGAGAGAAGAGAATGCCTCCAAAATGTGTGTAAAATGAACTCCAAGTCTCTCCAATATATAGTCATCTGTGGGGGTGTGTGACACATCTCTTATGCATGTGGGATAAATCTGGCCGACCTTGCACATGTGGAATAAATTCAAAATACATGTTCTACTCATCCGATCAAGATGATCTTTAGATCAATCTTGCACCTCTCCGAAAGAGGAATCCAATAAAAATATTGGCATCGTCATTTGAGCATCACAACATGGAGTTTGGATCTAGTTGCCCAAAATTAACACTCCCTCTCAGCTAGGGAGAACTCCATCCACTTGTGCCATCCAAACATCGTGTGTCATCCCGCCGTAACTTGCTTTGTTGGCTCTTTATTTCAGAACAAAAGGTGAGTCACAAAGACATCACTCCCGGCTAACAAAATCAGCTCAGAGGTCCGAAACCTCGATAGGACTCAAAGGAGTCTCATACTAACCCGAAGTTTGTTTAACTGACCCGAAGTCAGTTGGAGGTCTGAAAGCTCACTTGGACTCAAAAGAGTCATATACTAACCCGAAGTTAGTTTAACTGACCCGAAGTCAATTGGAGGTCCGAAACCTCACTTGGACTCAAAAGAGTCATATGCTAACCCGAAGTTAGTTTAACTGACCCAAAGTCAGTTGGAGGTCCGAAACCTCACTTGACTTGATCCCAGATCAAGTGGTTGGACACGTGCCATCCTAGACATAGAGAGTACGACAATCTCTGATGCATCCATCGGTCTTGCTATATGTCTCTATCCACATTTCCCACCTCATTGGCCAAATGAGAGGTACTTCCCATGAGTCTGATACTCCATGGGTAGGATGCATATGGGGCACAGATCAAAGAGAGATAAACCAACTCAATATCATCACGGTGGGGCGGAAGCACACCAAAAAGGTTCGGAAAGCCTAGCCCTATGGTTGCTTATAGCTCCAAGAAGCTATCCCCAAAGACCCCCTGGAGCTCCCAGAGCTCATCGTCCAACAGGACCCTCCAAATAGGGTCGTTCCACGATTCCAAGATTCTCACGGAAGGTTAGGAACATGACCTTCCCTAAGGGTTTTGTGAGAATATTGGCGACCTGCTCATCAGTTCCTATATGATCGAGCCTTACGACGCCTCTCTATACCATATCCCGTATAAAATGGTACTAGATATCAATATGATTGGATTGATCGTGGAACACAGGATTCTCTGACAAACGAATCCCCCTCTGGTTATCAGAAAGGATAACAGTGGTGTCTAGCTCCGAACATCTCACTGAAGAGCTTTCGCAACCAAGTAGCTTCACAACAGGCCATACACGCTGCAATGTGTTCGGCCTCAGCGGTGCTCAAAGCCATCGACCTCTGCTTCCTGCTCGAAGCAGACCCAAGTGTGAACTAGCATCCTGATGTGCTCTTGCGATCCACCACACTGCCAGCCCAAACGACATCAGTATATCCATGGAGTCTCAAACTACTGGCAGTGTATCTCAGCCCATGGTCTATCGTGCCCCAGAGATATCTCAAGAGTTTCTTGGCACCAACCCAGTGAATGTTATGAGGATCAACCATGTGTTGACTCAAAGTGTTCGCTGCAAAACATATGTCCAGACGGATGTTCCCTAAGAACATCAGGTTCCCTACGAGTTGAGAATACTTGGTAGGATTTGCTAGCACGGGCCTAGCAGCGCTTCCACTCAACTTTTTAAACTTGAGCTCCATCCGTGTCGACACAGACTTACAGTCCATCATTCCAAATCTTTCCAGCAGCTTCATAATGTATTTTCCTTGAGAGAGGAAAATCTCGCCAGGTCTCTGCCAGACCTCCAGGCCTAGGAAGTAATGCATCAGTCCTAGGCCTTTCATCTTGAACTCAGAAGCGAGCTCCCTCTTATATTGATGAATGAGAGGGCCAGCACTTGTCAGGAAGAGATCGTCCACATAGAGAGCCAGAATGAGAGGCTTTTCTCTATCAAACTTGAAGTAAAGGTATGGATCAACATTACTTCGAGTGAAGCCCAGCTTCATCAAGTAGCTATCTATCCTCTTGTACCAAGCCCTGGGTGCTTGCTTCAGCCCATAGAGGGCCTTCTTCAACCTGCATACATGAGAGTCTCTATCCTGGACTTCGAACCCCAAAGGTTGCTCCACATATACCTCTTCCTTTGTCGAACCATGCAAAAAATCCAATCTTCACATCCATCTGATGGAGACTCCATCCTTGCGTGGCAGCAAGGTCAATAAATAGATCACAGGTGCAAATATTCATCATGATCTATGCCTTCCTTCTGAGAGAAGCCTCGGGAAACGAATCTGCCTTGAACCTTTCAGCACTACTATTAGATCCATGCATGATCTTATAGAGCCATTTCGAGGTGACAACAACTTTGTTCTCCAGTCTCGGAACCACATCCCAGACATCATTCTTCATAACGGACTCGTACTCTTTGTGCATAGCATCCCTCCAGACTTGATGCTTTACGGCTTATTCAAATGATCCAAGCTCAGATTGTACAATTGTACTCATGGCTGCTAGATACCCTTGGTATCTATTCGGTTTCTTACTTTCCCAGAATGTCCCCCTTTGGGGCCATATGTCTCTCGGCATCCTTGAGAGTGTCTCTGAGCCATGAGGGTCTTCTTCTTTCTTCCAGCAATGCCATTTGCGCAGGAGCATATACGGTTGTGGTCCCCCTCTTAATGCCAGCTCCTCTTGCGAGAGGAGTCATCTATAAGATTCATGAAATAAGAACATCCTCCCAAGGATTTCACGGGCAACATATCAAATAAGTCAGAGTGTATCAGATGTCTTTGTGATACTTGAGGAATGAAGAAAATCCCCTTGTATGCTTTCCTTTAGCATAACCCTGACTTACGCCTTCATGATTATTTGAGAATTTGGGCATCCTAGACACCGACTTCCTTGCTTCGGAAAGGGCTTTATAATCATAGGTTTGAATTTTACTTACCCACTGTCAAAGCTTATTTTATGGAATTATAGCCATACAAGTATCATAGCCATATACCGTCATACTTCTGTCATACATCTTGACAGGTATCATACACTGTCATATCACTGATTATAGTGTTGCCATGATATTATCATACACATCGCTATCATATTCATCACTGTCATACTGCCATACAATACTGAAGATATCAAACTTCATAGTTATATATATTTTTCATATGCCACTGAAGATACCACAAATCAAGTTCATATAGACTCTGCCATATACAGTGAGGTCATATATACTTTGCCATATGTCACTGTTCTAAGGCTCATCGACCAGCCATTGATATTATCCTTAGATTTCCTTAAACAACATTCAAAGATAAACATATTTTAACAAACTTTCCATGTAAGAATCAATTTTACATACCTCTTCTTTTGTCTGCCTTCTTACAGTAGATTTTCAAAGCACTGTAAATATCAATTCAGCAAGTCTGCCTTCACATAATAATTGAGCTGCTTCAACGTCACTGATCATAGGATTCGAACAAGGGCTTTAATACAATGATTTATCCTCCGCAAAATTACTATGCATTAGGCCTTAAATCACTTTGTCTTATTCACCATACAAGGAAAAACTTCCCCAATGAATCTGCCTCTCTCTTGGATCAGATAATACCACAGAGCTGGTGCACAATTCTATTGAGGGTCTGTGACCCTATCACAGAGATGAAAACATTCGTCTTTTCAGGGTTTCGGCCCTTTGCTTCAAGGCATGAAAATCAGAAACTCATCCTCCAATCTGGGCAAAACTTGACTATAAAATTCGATCCTCCTTAAGGTTTCAAGCTGGGAGAGACACTCCTCCTTCACGTTCAGCCCTTAAGATAACCCACACAAGTCACCCTACAGGTGGCTGTCCTCATCAACAAAACAAACTGACCTCAAAAACAAGGAAGAAGACCCTGATTGAGTTGCGACATCCTAGTGATGACTGCGGCTGAGTTGGAGGAGCCTTTCTACATAGGTTGCTCCAATTCTGATCCAAATTTGGTCAACTACTTGACCCAACACACCTCGAAACACTGCTGTTACAATACTGTAGTATTGTTGTCCTGGTTAGGGCGCTTTGTAGACTGCACCAACCACTAACCAGCCATGGGACAACCTCCTTCTAGTTGCGGCCTAGGCAAGACAAGGTGCCCTATGTATGGGCTGTTGTTCTAGGCATGTGATAAAAGTGGCTAGGCCTGCGGCCTACCACAGTCCACTACGGCTCCCTTACAACATACCCAATCCACCTTCCTTCTCCACGTGCAGCCCTCAAAACAGTCCGCAAATAGCTCCTCTTCCTGCGGCCTCTATTCCAGCAAGTCTGAGCTTAGGACAGACCTTAAATGAGGCCTAAAACAGACCTAGAAGAGGCACGTTGTACCTACAACAACTCGGCCTCTCTTCTATGCAGATAAGCCTCCTCCACGCTGTCCCAATTTGCTCCTTACAAGGCCTCTTCCAACTATGGCTAAACCCAAAAAATTTAGAGATGTACTTGCCCAAATCAGATTTGTTTCTAGCCCTTAAGGCCTTAACCTAGCAGCCAGCATATACAACCTTTTTTTTTTTCTTCATACTATTGAGCGAAGTTCCATAGATATAGAGACAGAAATTACAGTGGCAATTAAATTGGATACAACCCGAACAAGTACACAAGTAGTCTCCCACAACCCTCCAAGTTGTCTCCACTGTTTGCCTTGTTGTTCCTGCAATTCTGGTTAGGACAAACGACACAGCTCTTAATCCTCCACACAGTCAGCAAATAAGCCCTTTTAGGGTTGCGGTCCACCTTGGAGAGACTCCCCTCATGCCACTCTTCCTCCTAAAGTTCCTATCCTCTCTTGATATGCCTTAACACTGCCTCCAGCTGCTTGCTATGGCCTGCGGCCTAGCATAGTAGCTTGTTGTAGCTGCGACTTCCTCTAAAACAAACCCAAACAAGCTCCAAAACAACAACGTCTTGCTTCTATGTTCGTCAGCCTAGTAGCCCAGCACCTCGGTCACTTGAAACAACCTTCACAGATCTGTTTTGACCCTAAAACAATCCCTCAACAAATCCACTGTCACTTACAACTCCTCGGTCTCCAACACAGAGCTCTCCACGTTGTTTTGAGAAGACTTCTCTACACTGAAGGTTAGGGCACAAAACAACCCTAAATCTGCCCATGCTATCACTTGTTGTGGTGGTATGGCCTACGGCCTACCACACAACCTTGTTGTAGCTTACAACACCCTTATTGGCCCTGAAAACAGTCCTTATCTCACTGCCCTAGATTCTCAACAAGATGGGCTTTGTCTTCTCCTTAGCTCTGATACCATGTAAATTTCCGAAGATGTTCTATGCTAGATGCAAATTTACTTTAAACTTCTAGGGCTCAATCACATGAAAGTAATATGCAGATAGAACATACCAATATATTGATGGAAGACAAGCCAAAAACAGAGATAAAGATGGTGGCATTACGACGATCAACAAGATGCTTCAACCTGCAAAGTCTCCATAAGGTCAGCCAACCCAATGTGTCACACAACCCCAAGACTGCTCATAAAAAACGCTCCATCAAGACGTTGCACCAAGAAGCCCTAACCGCATCACCATGAGAATCCCTAAATGACACACCATTTGTGAGAGAAGAGAATACCTCCAAAATGTGTGTAAAATGAACTCCAAGTCTCTCTAATATATAGTCATCTGTGGGGGTATGAGACACATCTCTTATGCATGTAGGTTAAATCTGGCCGACCTTGCACATGTGGAATAAATTCAAAATACATGTTCTGCTCATCCGATCAAGATGATCTTTAGATCGACCTTGCACCTCTTTGAAATAGGACTCCAATAAAAATATTGGCATCATCATCTGAGCATCACAACATGGAGTTTGGACCTAGTTTCCCAAAATTAACAAGAATGGTGGAAAAACAAAGGCCGAGGTAACTCATGTATCCATGATTGCTCCCTCCTACATCTATAAACCTAAATACATGGACATCCCTCATCATTACCATCCTTGAACCTTGTCATTTGGCTTTGAGACCCCTGTGTCCCTATCTGTATCATCATTATTCACATGAACCCTATCAATTGAAGGATGTACTTTGGACCTGTCTTTCCCTTTAGGGGTTGGGAACACATAATAGAGTTGTTTATTAGTCAGTTCTACCTAGGGAGGTAACACTATTACAAGCTTAAAGCTACAAATTTGGAAGGGAAGCCCATTATGAAGTGTCAATGTGTCCTTGATCAACAAGCTTGGTTCACTTAGATGCATTAATGAATTATTGTACCTGATGGTGAGGAAGCACATTTGATCTTATATGTAATTGGCAAGTGATTTCATCATGGGTTGGGAAACTTAAATGGGAGCCAGAGCCAGAGATCGTTGTTGCACCTAGAGATCATGCTTCAGACCAAGGCATGGAGCTCAGATAACAAGACCAACCATGTTTCGCACCACATGAGGCCATCTCAGCCCTCTCTTTCATTGTTCACACCTTTACCTTATTGTAGAGATGATGTACTTGGACCAGTGTGCCTCGACCTACTTAACATGGTCATGGCAGTTGATCCAAGGCCCAGAGGAAGTTTGTCTCACCCTTGAGACATGGGAGTGTAGGCACCATCATAAAATCCCTCATTTAGAACATTGTACATGGTTTTCTTTCATCTGGAGACCCATGAGACCAACATTTTTGCCCCAAACTCACTTTGGGGCCCTAGATGATGACTTGCATGGAAAATTAGGGGCCATCCCCTAATTCATATTTATTGGAGCCCTCTCTCTCATCATGACACTTAGAAGACTCAATGTGGCCCTCCAACGACCGTACATCATCATGACGTCATCAACTCGACTTTCTAGTACAATATTTTATAATTTTGGGAGCTTGTTAGGCTTATTCGACTTAGAGAGAGTCATATAAATAGAAGTGAGTCTTATTTGTGAGAACTCATCATCATCACTTGGATTCTTCTCTTGTAAAAGAACTCACACTTTTTTTTTGGAAGCTATTGGAGTATCTTGGATGCACTGATATTTGGAGCTGATTTTTGATCTTGTCATGGAGCTACTTCTTGAATATGGATAACTAATGTAAATGCTATTGTGCCCTAATTTTGTTGAAGAATTTTTTTCGAAACTATTTGGTTGGCTCTTGCATATGTTACTCATGATATAACATGCAATGGATGTTCCTAGTGATGAAATGCTATTTTTCTTCATGAAACTCCATATTCTAATGGTAGGTAATTGTTGAAGTTTGGTAGCTAGGGCATCAAATTTTGACCTCCTTGAGGACAAATTTGGCCAATGTAATGCATCTAGGACTCCATAGCCCAAAGGACTAGCCACTAGTCCAAGGATTTTGGTGATCAAACTCCTCTTTCTTCATATTTTCTCCTCCTAAATTTTGGTCCCCTAAAGGTAGGGAAAAAATATAGGGCTTGCATCAAAATTTTAGGGAGGTGATTTTTTGGGAATCTGAGGGTCCAAACATCAAGCTCGGGGTTTAGGCTACCTATGCTGCATGTTTGGTGGGCATCCGCGCGAGTTTAATCCATATAATCTCTTGCCCTAGGTGCTACTCTAATAGGGAAAACCTAGGTCTTTCTCTCTCACCTTGGGGACTTCTTTGAGGGTTGTATGAGCTTAGTATACATTGGAATAAATCATAGGAACCCTTTTCTCCTCCCTTGCCTTGACCTTAGTGATTACTTTGGAAGATTTCTTCCCACTGTTACAAAATAAAATTAACTCAGAAACCTCATAGCTTCCTCATCATTCTCTCTTATTAAAAGAATTTAGTTTACAATTTAAATAGATGAGAGAAAATGTCTAAGATAGTCCGTGCTATCTTAGACTCCTTTGGCTGAGATAATATCTCACTAAAAACCCACCAAGATAGGAGTTCCTAAACAAACTCCAATATTTGAGGAACAACCCAAGAGTTAGGCACATATTCCTAACTTGGAATATTTAATTAATTAATTTATTATTTTGGATTTATTATTGTTATTTTAGAGAGGCTAACACCCACTTTTGTTCATAAAACACTAGGTTTAGCGCAAGTCTTTCTTAGGTCTCTCAAAGATAGCGAAGAGCCTTTTGGAAGTGTTAAATCATCACATAGAGCTTCTTAAAGAGGTCCTACCTAATCTTCTAGAGTCTTGACCTTAGGAATATCTAATATTATCTTCATACCCTAAACCCTAGGTCTTGATCTCCTCCTAGGCCTTTCTTGGAGAGTGTTTACCTGCCTTGAAGCATTGAGCCATTGTTGTGTCTCTCCTTGAATGGGCTTTGTGGAATCACGCTATACCTAAATCATTGATCTATTCATTCTTAGTGATTCCCTTCCTATTGGGGCTCCTCTCATCGGTGAAAGTCCGTAAAGAGCAGGGGACTTTAACTGAGGTGACTGTGGGTCATTGCACCATTGTTGTCACTTATTCTAGTAGTTGTCGCTTAGGTTTTCCCTTCCTTAGGGCCCTGCCAGATTGTGTGGTAACATTTTTGACCTCATTGCAAGGGAGGAAGTAGGTTTGCCTCCTTGGTGTAATATTTGATGAGGTGATTCCTTTAACGACAATATAGGTCCTCTTCTGGTGACTCCATTGGAAGAACGAAGTCCTAGTTCTTCATTCAACCTCAAAGTCAATTCTTGTAGGGTGAAGTAGGCATCTCTCAAGGCATCTTTGAATTCACCTTGGCATTTCCTACATGATTGATATGTGTAACCTAATAGGATGTCTTACCTTGATAAAATCTCCGCCTTGGACATTGCTAGCATTCTTGGGCACCTGAACCGTGTCACCTTACGCACAATACTCGGGGTGCCCAAGTTTGATGGTGATCTATCTTCTGCTATTGATCATGTGACAAAATTTGCTACATATACCACAAAAGATGATGTGGTTCATGATGATGTGCTCATAATGTTTTTCATAAGGTCCCTTCAAGGCCATGACTCATGGTTGCATAATTGCAAACCTAAGAGTATTTCGTCAATTGAAGCATCCTTTGATAACTTTCTAGAGCATTATCAAACTAAGGACCATGCTTGCCCAACATTAGATATTGATTTTCAAAAGGAAGCCTTCATTGAACATAAGGAGGATCATGAAGAAGAAGAGAATCCCTTTCTAGATCATCAAGATGAGATCATTGATGAAGACATTAAGGGAGATCTTGAATGGAAGCAAGGTAAGGAGTTTAATGAAGAAGGTTCCTTAGGAAGTAAAATTAAATATACCCCCATCTTTTTCGAGGACGTTATCTCTAACATTGTACATATCAAATACCATGAAAAAGATGACCCCATTAACCCCTTGAACATTAGTGATTTCTTGGATATTGAAGAAGGGAAGTGGGCGATCACGAGCCATCATTTTGGCAAAGATCCTATCTATGACATCAATGAAGAAAGGGAATTTGTGGAAAGTGAAGTTGAGACTAGCCCTGTCTCTGTCAAGGATATTATTCTTAATGAGACGCGTTTTGAGCCACTTGAAGAGCAAGGTGATCCCATGGCTCTTTTGAGAATTGACATTGAAGACTACTCACATGTTGTAGAAGGGAAATGGTATATTATTAGCTACCGCTTTAAGAGAGACCCCATTCATGATACCAATGATGAGCCTGATAAGGATCTTGATTTGCCTTGTATTCCATGTCATCAAGAAACATTGATCACTTTTGAGCAATCCTTGGGCCTTAGTATCAAAAATGATAAACACATGGTGGTCTCCCCTTTTGAACATGATCCTTGCAATAAACAACCCGATTGGTGTAATTCCCCTTGCGTGCCTTAGTTTCCCTCTTGTCCTTCTTGCGAGAGCATGAGGATATAAAAGGGAACTTCATGAACAAAAGAACCTTTAAGAAAAAGTTATGGTTTTTGACCATTGATTTCTCCATATTCTGATTAAAGGTAAGACTTGATGGTACAGGGCTGACTCATGTTCCCGTCCTTTGTTCATTGTTCCTTTACAAATTCATGGTTGAGTTATTTTCCCACCTCTCACCCTTGTGACCTTGCATATGAGTGTCGTGATTGTCATGTTTGCTTTCAAATGTATATCATAATTGATCATAGGGATAGGAAATATGATCTTGATCTAATGATACACTGGTTACATTGGCTAGATAATTATACGTAGCATTTTCATAGCGTAGTGTGCATGTTAGAGTAGGATGCATTGCATGTTGATTTTGCATTGCTACTATCATCATCTCATGTCCTCATGTTAGAGTAGGTGCATTTAGATTAGGCTGGCATCATAATATATTTTCTTTTCTGTATGGTTTTATTATTTGATGAAAACATGGGCGATAAAAGTATGCCTAGGGCAAATGTTTCCAACATTGCTTGAGTTGTGTAGGATGTAGGTCTATGGTCCCAAAGGACTGTTGATGTTCTCATGACCTCCCTGTTTGAGTACATGGTTCATGCACTCTACAAAATGCTCATGTCCTAGTTGGAGCCAGATGTTACCCACCAAAAGTGGGTGACCTCATAAGAGAAATTTTCTCCTAGATGTGTCTTTAGCCGATAGTGAGCAACCCTCGACATCCACCAATGTAGCCGATGTGTTGTGACACTTGATCTCTGTTCCCTGAGCCAGTCATATGTCCTCTCGCCCATTTGTCGAGAACATATGTTTGAAGGTTGGAAATCCAATCCTAAAGGTATGTTTTTCATTGTATAATTAGGTGTTTATGCTTGTTTTTCCTTGGCCACTTTAGGCATGGATTATTGGCTGACTTGGAAGAAGCAAGGGTTTTGGCTGTATTTTTGTTCCCTCACCTTAAATGGGGGTTTAATTCTCAATCCTAGTCTTGTGGGATCTCCCCTATTAGATTATAGCTTCAAGAGGAGCACTACTTGGGAAACCCTGATTCTGGTAGCACGGTCCGATTTTCCCATTTTGCATCTTTCAATCCCCTTCACACATTACAAGATCTATTTCATCATTTTCCTTCTCTGGACCCACAAGGCAGTAGTACACCTCTTGCCCTTGTCCACATATTTGGGTCGGGCTTGGAAATGTTTTCGCAAAGGCTGATGTAACTAAAAGAACATTCAAAGCATACCATGGCCACAAGCAAGAAACAAAACGAAAGAATATTATAAAATGAAAGATGGTCGGGACATTAAAATAACACTTGGGAAAAAGCCAAATATGAGCTCTACCCCTTATCATTATGGCGATCACCTTAGTTCCTAGGGCCCCATGAGTGCCCCCACATCATTAAGGAACCCATGCACGTCCCAACCCTTGATAGGCGATGAACTACCCCACCTTAAGGGGGTGATAACTGCTTATATCATACACAACATGCTCTCATCTCCTGAAGCCTCGAACAATAATACCAAGAAAAAATCAAGAAAAGGAAAAAGGAAATTATAAAAGGGTGGAAAAACAAAAGGTCGAGGTAACTCATGTATCCACGATCGCTCCATCCTACATCTATACACCTAAATATGTGGACATCCCTCATCATTAGCATCCTTGAACCTATGTCATTTGACTTTGAGACTCATGTGTCCCTATCCATCTCATCATTATTCACATGATCCTTATCAATTGAAGGATGTACTTTGGACCTGTCTTTCCCCTTAGGGGTTGGGAACACTTAATAGGGTTGTTTATTAGCCGCTCCTACCTAGGGAGGTAACACTATTAAAAGCTTAAAGCTGCAAATTTGGAAGGGAAGCCCATTATGAAGTCTCAATGTGTCCTTGATTAACAAGCTTGGTTCACTTAGATGCATTAATGAATTATTGTACTTTATGGTGAGGAAGCGCATTGGATCTTATATGTAATTGGCAAGTGGTTTCATCACGGGATGGGCAACTTAACTAGGGCCCACGCCCACCAGAGGATCATATTGACACCCCTAGGGGATGCGTTGAGGGCCATGGGACTCCATCATGTGTCAGAGCATCATTTCATGCCATGGGTATACTTATCACCTACAATAGTTTGTTCATTGCCCCACATTATTCAAGAGATGATGAACTTGGACCAGCGTGCCCCGACTGACTTAGCTCACGGAAGTTGATCCAAAGCCCATAGGAGGTTTGTCTCACCCTTGAGACATGGGAGGGTAGGCGCCATCATCAGAGCCCTCATTTGGAGCATTTATAGGATTTTCTTTCAGCTGGAGACCCATGAGACCAACATTTGTGTCCCAAACCCACTTTAGGGCCCCACATGATGACTTGCATGGAAAATCAAGGGCCATCCCCTAATTCATCTTTATTGGAGCTCTCTCTCTCAACATGGCACTTAGAGGACTCAATGTGGCCCTCCAACAACCCTACATCATCATGATGTCATCAACTCGGTTTGCATGTGGATGGATAATTCATAACTTTGTTATAGCTACTTGGTTAGCTGTCACCAAGACTTGTTTCTAGCACATTATTTTATAATTATGGGGGCTCATTAGGTTAATTCGACTTAGAGAGAGTCATATAAATAGAAGTAAGTCTCATTTGTGAGAACTCATCATCATCACTTGGATTCTTCTCTTGTAAAAGAAGTCACACTTTTTATTTGGAAGCTATGGGAGTATCTTGGATGCATTATGATATTTGGAGCTGATTTTTGAGCTTGTCTTGGAGCTACTTCTTGAATATGGACAGATATATTGCATGATTATCTTGTAAGTTCTTTTGTTGATGAAATATTTCTCTTGAAAAATGTCTAATGTATGTAATTGCTGCAACTTTATGTAAATGCTATTGTGCCCTAATTTTGTAGAATATTTTTTTTTGGAAGTATTTGGTTGGTTCTTGCATATGTTCTCATCATATAACATGCAGCGAATGTTCTTAGTGCTGCAATGTTATTTTTCTTCATGAAACTCCATATTCTAACGATAGGTAATTGTTGAAGGTTGGTAGCTAGGGCATCAAATTTTGACCTCCTTGAGGACAAATTTGGCCAATGTAACGCATCTAGGACTCCATAGCCCAAAGGACTAAGCACTAGTCCAAGGATTTTGGTGATCAAACTCCTCTTTCTCCATATTTTCTCCTCCTAAATTTCGGACCCCTAAAGGTAGGGTTGAAATCTAGGGCTTGCAACGAAATTTTAGGGAGGTGATTTTTTGAGAATCAAAGGGTCCAAACATCAAGCTCAGGGTGTAGGCTACATATGCTCCATGTTTGGTGGGCATCCGCCTAAGTTTCATCCATAAAATATCTTGCCTTAAGTGCTACTCTAAGAGGGAAAACCTAGGTCTTTCTCTCTCACCTTTGGGACTTCTTCAAGGGTTGTATGAGCTTAGTATTTATTGGAATAAATCACAAGAACTCTTTTCTCCTCTCTTGCTTGACCTAGTGAGTACCTTGGAAGAATTTATTGCCACATTTATTCATAAAACCCTAGGTTTAGTGCAAGTCTTTCTTAGGTTCCTTAAAGAGAGCGAAGAGCCTTTTCGAAGTGTTAAATCATCACATCTAACTTCTTTGAGAGGTCCTACCTCATCTCCTGGAGTCTTGACCTTAGGAATAACTAGTATTATCATCATACCCTAAACCGTAGGTCTTGATCTCTTCCTAGGCCTTTTTTGGAGAGCGTTTAGTTTTCTTGAAGCATTGAGCCATTGTTGTGTCTCTCCTTGAATGGGCCTTGTGGAATCACGCTATACCTAAATCACTGATCTATTCATTCTTAGTGATTCCCTTCCTACCGTGGTTCCTCCCATCAATGAAAGTCTGTAAAGAGTAGGGGACTTTGACTAAGGTGACAGTGGGTCATTGCTCCATTGTTGTCACTTAGTCTAGTAGCTATCCCTTAGGTTTTCCCTTCCTTAGGGCCTTGCTAGATTGTGTGGTAATAGAGCCCGGGCACATCAGGGACATAAATTTTTCCTTTAAAGTTCAACATGTCATTTTCGTTACTTGCATGTTTTGTCTTTTCTAATTGATCGACTTCATTTTTCAGCCTTTCCCAAATCTGATTGTAAGTTTTATCTTCCAAAGCTATTGTTTGTATTTGTTCTATGAAATTTGTTTTAGCACTGCTTATGAATACTTCACAGATCTGTTTCAAACTTCGACCTAGCTCATCAACTACTTTATTTTCCTTCCCCTTAATATGTTTAATGTCAAAATCATACTCGCTTAAGAAGGCCATCCATCTAGCTTGTCTGAAATTCAAGTCAAGTTAACTAAAGAAGTATTCTAAACTAAGATGATCAATGACTAATGTAAATTTCTTACCAATTAAGTAATGATGTGACATTTTTAGTGCATTTATGACTGCAACCAATTCCAAATCATATATTGCATATTTCCTTTCATGGTCTTTTAACTTTCTTGACTCATAAACTACCATATGATTTTCCTACATTAGTACTACTCCTGAGTCCTCTAAACAAGCATCAGGTACTGTGTCGGGTAATTTATGATGTTCTATGTTGTTACAATCACTTAAATCCAGAGCTTATTTATGTTGCAAAAAAGGTTAAGTAATTGTAGATTTCTCATAAACCATATAAACCATATGCATAATGGAAGACAACCAAGAAGTCAATGAGACATAGAGAAGTTAGGTCAATGACCAGGGCAAAACCCAGAAGGGGAAAACCCAACCAGATTCTTTTTCTATTAGAAATCAATTGTTCAGCAGAGATACAAATTACAATGAGAGAATGAAGAGGTTCACCCAAATCTGAAGAAAATTTCTGATAGCAGTAGCTGATGCAAACACTGAATCATTTTGGCTCTCCAAGATATTCTCTTGCTCTTCAAGACTCTCTATCTCTCTCTCTCAATATTTCTTTAGACTCCGACTCTTTCTTTCTCAAGTTCGAATTTTCCTTTGACAAGCACAAGTAATTGTATCAAGTGAGGATGAGAGACACAAATATATAGGAAGAGCAAGGAAATCGAATTCATGAGGGAGTAACTCTTATGCCTTGAGGAGGAGTTACATATGCCAAAATAGGAGTGTAACTTATGCCATAAAGGAGAGGAGTGTAACTTTTGCATTAAAGAGGTGTAGGAGGAATCTTTTTGTGACGAGTCATTAAAGTGTGTAAGAGAGTGTAAGAGTAGTGTAAGAGAATTAAAGGGAGAGGAATGAATCCATTAAGGTGAGAGTAACATATGCATTAATTTTGTGGAGTTACATATGACATGATTGAGAGACTTGAATTTATTTTTAATAATAATAATATAATAATAATAATAATAGTAATGATAATATTGATGATTAAGTCGAAATTGAACTATTAGGATTGATTGATGATCAAAAGAGTTTTCTATCAACAATGCTTGATAACCAATTGATGCAAGGTGATTTACTATTTTTGGAAAGTCATACTTGAAACTTTCTATTTTTAGACTTTCTTTTATTAGAAATTTTATTTTTAGACTTTCTATTTTTAGAAATTCATCCTTGAGCTGTTAATTTTCAACTCTCCTTCTCAGCGAGGGAGGAATTTCTTTCTACAATAAAGATCTCTACTTTCTCTATTCATCTCTATTCATCTATGCTCTGTATCATCTGGAGCAATGATGTCTCACTCTAATGAAGAAGAATCATCATATGGGAGATTCATCCATCACCTTATATTCACTTGGGGGGATTGCTACTTGCCAACATATGACAAGGATCTCGGACAACCAAGTCTCATATCTGCTTGGGGGGATCCACTTGTCAACACATGACAAGGATCTTGGACATCCAAGGCTCATCTCTGCTTGGGGGGATCCACTTGTCAACACATGACAAGGATCTTGCACATCCAAGGCTCATCACTGCTTGGGGGGATCCACTTTTCAATACATGATAAGGATCTCACACATCCAAGTCTCATTAAACATCAAGTGGTGGAACACCTGCATCCTAGACAAGTTACACAGACAAGTCTCACTACACCTATTGGCTAAATAGGTGGCTCTTCCCACGTCCCAGACTGTGGGTCGAATGCATACTGAGGCCTACTCTTGTGGCACAAGAGGTACCTCATCCTTAGGAGCTTTCTGACATCATTCCCTAATCTTGTGAGCTCTGACAGAGAGGAAAGGCAACTCAGTGTTCTTGATCAGTTGTGACCACTTCCAGGAAAGGTCACGTCCCTAAGTCCAAGTTGCTCTCTAAAAACCAAGAAATTTCCTTTCGATAAAGGCTTGGTAAGAATTTCAACTATCTGATCTTCAGTCACAATATGATGGAGCCTCACTGCTCCTCTCTGCACTATATCCCGGATATAGTGATATTTGATCTTAATGTGCTTGAACATGTCATGGAATATAGGATTTTCTGCAAGATGAATCCCACTCTTATTGTCACAGTATAGAACGGTTGTGTCTAGAACTTGCTCAAATATCTCTCCAAAGAGCTTCCTCAGCCATACTACCTCACAACTATCCCTGCTAGCAACAATGTACTCAACTTCAACTATACTTAGTGCAACAAACTTCTGCTTTCTGCTCATCCAAGAGATCATGGCGAATCCCAAGATAAAACCTAGAAGTGCTCTTTCTATCAACAGAGTTACCAACCCAATCAACATCAGTGTATCCATGAAGTCTAACATTTTTAACAGTATATCTCAATCCAGATTGATAGTCCCATGCAAGTATATCAACACATGCTTTGCGGCAATCCAATGTGCATGTGATGGCTTAATCGTATATTGGCATATTGGCTCGGAGTACTGACTGAAAAACATATGTCTAGTCTAGTGTTCATTAAGAACATCAGTGCCCCAATCAGTTGGCAATACTCGAAAGGATTTTCCAAATAAGGATCTAGAACTTCACCACATAGCTTCTTGAAAATTATTTCCATTGGATAATTCATGGACTTGCATTATGTCATACCAAATCATTCCAGTAGCTTGACAACATGTTTTCCTTGAGAAAGGAAAATCTCACCAGGTCTTTGCTGTACTTCAAGACCCAGAAAGTAGTGTATCAAATGAGGACCTTTCAATTCAAATTCAAAATCTAACTCCCTCCTGCACTGGAGGATAAGAGGTTCACCGTCGGTCATAAATAAATCATAAAAATATAATACCAAAATCAAAAGGCATACCTTGGTCTGTCTTGAAGTAAAGATTTGGATCAACATTACTTCTAGTAAAACCAAGCTTCATCAAGAAGCTACCAATGCAGGCATACCAAGCTCTTGGAGCTTGCTTCAAACCATATAGGGCTTTCTTTAGTCTAAACACATGAGTTTTTCGGTCATATACTTCAAAGCCTTATGGTTGCTCCACAAATACTTCTCCTTGAAGAAGCCATGCAGAAAAGCAATCTTCTCATTCATTTGGTGAAGGGAACGTCCTTGGCTAGCAGTTAGAGCCACACTAGATCGGATGGTTGTATAATGGGCAACGAGTGCAAAGATTTCATCATAGTCCCTCACCCTTTGTTCCCCTCTCATCACGACCTTGTGGAATCTGCAAAGCATAATATTATAAACAATGATTTTGACAAGGAGTTCTTGAGAGTGATCATTCATTCCACCATTGTGTACTTAGATGGAAAGGCCTACACATCTAGATTGGCTTATTCTTCTTCTCCTAAGGTTTCCTTTTACCTCGAATGGAGATCATATTTTCCTACCTTCCACCCATTTCATCCTCTATATACTTGTATCCGCATTCACTTTGGGATTTGCTACGTGAGTAATCATATTGACAGACATATGTATATTGATACGATGATATGTTGGTTGCACTAGCGTTATGATTGCACCTAGTATTAGCATTACTATATGCATGTCAGGGTAGGATGCATTGCGTGTTGGTTTTTTTTCACATTAGAACTAACATCATATGATATTTCTCATGGTAGATTAGCTGCATTAGGTTAAATTTGCATATATTTTGTCTTTCCTGTTGATTTTTTCCGGCCTAATACTAAGCATGGGTTATCATAAGACACCATAAAAACATGTTGCTTTGTGTGCTTAGTATTTGTATGTGCAGGTAACAAGTCTACAGTAACCAAGAGTTTGTTGGGGTTCTCATGACCTCCTGTTCGAGTAGCTTCATGCACTTTTTCGATAGCTCATGTCCCAGTTGGAGCCAAATGTTACCCACCACCTGTGAGAACTGTATATGGTAGACAATTTTTCTCCTAAATGGTCCTCAACCAACATCCAACAACCCCTTGTAGCCATCACATAGCTCGATGTGCCACTTTCTCCACAACCTGAGCCAGCCATGTGGTTCCTCGACCACTTGTCTTGAATTTGTGTTTGAAGGTGGGCCTTTCAACCCCAAAGTTATGGCTTTTCATTGGTATAGTTGATTAATTTTCCTTACTTGTCATGGGAACTTTTGGGCATGAATTGGTGGGGGGATTCAGCAGAAAGAGTGGGTAGGTTTGTATTCTTTGTCTCCTCTACCCGATTTCGTGGTTACCCTTGTATCCTAGTTCCAGGGAATCTCCTTTAGTGACCATTTGGCTTTAGGGTTGGCACTACATGGGAAATCCTGATTTTGGTTGCGTGGTCCCGCTTCCCGATGCCACCTATGTTACTGCCTTCCCACTCATTTTAGCCTCCTTCATCTCTTTTCCCTTCTGGGTCTACATGTGTCCAATGGGTCCACATAGGGGTGGCCTCCCCCTCCTCTTTGTCCACACCTTGGGTCGGGCTTGAAACAATGCCCTAGAGGTTGATGCAGCTAAAAAGAAAATAAAAAGCATAATTTGGCCACTCTCAACAAGAGGTGTACCACAAAATGCAAAAGATGGCTGGGATATACAAATTTAGCGTGTGGAAAAAGCCAAAACATAAGCTCTACCCCTTATTGATGACCATCACCCTGGTTCCTATGGGCCCTAGATAAGCCCCATCTATCATTAAGGAACCCATGATTGTTCCAACCCCTAGTGGGCAATGAACCGCCCCACCTTAAGGGGGTATTCACTGCTACATATTATGCATCATGCTCTCATCCCTTGGAGCCCCGAGAAGTTATGAAGAAAAAATCAATAAAATGAAAAAGGCATATGAAGAAGGGTGGAAAAACAAAGGCTGGGGTAACTCATATACCACGATTTTCTCCCTCCTACACTTATATACCCAGGCGCGGGCTTCCCTTATTTTAGCTACCCTGGCTCCTTAACATGTGGTCTGGATGTTTTCCCTAATCCCCACTCTGTTCCATCATTATATCATTTGCCACCTTACCATTTGAAGGATGTAACACAGACATGTCACCCCCTCTAGAGGTTGAAACCACCTAACAGGGTCCTTGGATGACCCCCTATTGAACTTGGAGACACTTGTACTGTGCACATACCAAAGCCCACTATGGAAGGGCATGCCACCATGAAGTGCCCCATTTTTTCATGACTTGTAAGCTCTTTTATTTGATTATTTTAATGATTTGTTGTATTGGAGGGCAAGGGGACACATTGGATCTTATACAAGATTGCAGGTGGGTTCCCATTTGGGGCTTGGTCTCCCTATACGGGGTCCTAGCCCTCCTCCAGAGGGCCACATTGGCACTTGTAAGGTAAGCGTTGAGAGCCATGGGCCTCCACCATAGCCGAGATTACTTTATGGATCCCCAATAGTGTTCGTTGATTGCTCCTATTCCACCTTTTGGATGAGGATGATGCACTTGGTTCACCATGCCCATCCGGCTCTACAGAGGCACCATATACTTGGCAAATGTTCCAAGTTCCAAGAGGATTGTTCCACGCTACAGAGGTAGGGCTTATGTCATCATTATAGCCCTTACAGATGGTCTACAGACACTTCCGATCCATTTGGAGACCCATGAGGATGACCTTGTGCCCCCACACCACCTTGGGAGCACCACAAATGTTTGCTTGCAGAACAAGGGGCCAACCCCTTTTCCACTATGATGAGAGTCCATTTCTTCATTATGACACCCTTTGGACTTCATTAGGCCTCTTCAAAGGCCCAACGATTCACTTTGTTGATCATTCGATCCTCTTCAAAGGATTATTCATGTATTACTGAGCTATTTGAATTGTGGCGGGCTTGTCACCAAAAGTTTTGTTATTGTGCACATTATTTTATTCTAAGTTAGGGCTAATTAGCTATGTTAGTCATCAATATTTTTCACTATTGGTAGATGAATATAGATTGGTTCTAGATTTCTAAAAACAAAAGTTCCCTGAATATTGTGAGTTTTAGAAATCTCACTGCCTTCATTATCCTTCTAGAAATTTTTTCACTATTCTATCATTTTGCCATTCCATGGTCACCCTGCCACTCTTAAAAAGCTCCTTAATGACTTGTGCCTCTCATCTCCACCTTTCTTTCCTACCTATGACCTCATTACTCTATTTTTCCCTTGCCCATAACTCCACTTTTCATCTAGGGTTTCCTATAAGCCTACTCATTTCCATGTTGCCCAAGCTCCTCAAGCATTGATGGTCTCAAAACTATCTCTGTAGGCTCTTTAGATAAATCAAGTACATTGGATTTTGGATCTTCAATACAGCACTTTGACAAAAACTCTGTTTTTTCACTTGAAGACTCCAAGCCAATTTTCAGTCAAAGACCAGGTCAAAGAATCCTCCCACTAGGTCAATTAGGGTTTCATATGTTCCAAGGTCATCATTTCCAAAGAAGCCTATCATTCAGTTTCAGAGTCTGCACATGAGGTAATGGACAAACTCGAAACTTTTGCAGAAGTGTTGAAATTTCCATCAATAGAAGGTTTTGATATGTTAGATGGCCTGTTCCTAATAGAAGACAACTCACACCAAAAGAAAGGGAAGCAATTTGGTCTTAAGGAAAACTAGGTTTTTGCACTTCATAGTCTAGCAGAATGCCAACACAGTAATCAATTGCAGAAATGGTATAGAGAAGGTGAAATGATGAGTTGAACTCCATGATGCCAGCAAAGAAAGGATTGTGAAAGTGCTGCTGTGTGCAAGCATCCCAAAGTTTGCCAAGGTAAATGTCTCATTGCCTCAAAGGGAAAAAGTGTGAAGAGTATCAGTAAGAGAAGACCAAGTTAGTGTTTTCAGGCACCTGCAAATTAGAAGTGGCCAAAGAAGGTAAGAAGCATGGTTTGAACTCTATGGTGCAGGCAAAGAAGAGTTGTGAAGGTGCTTCCTTGTGTTTGAGTTCCTAAGGTTGTCAAAAGTGAATTTAGCATGCTTCAAAGATCAAAAGGAAGAGCCACTTCAATGTTCTCATGACACCTGCTAAGTGAAAGTGTTAAAAGACATAAATAAGCCAAAGAGAGTCAATTTTATGACTCAAGCAAAACCTGCAGAGAAAAGATGTAAAGAGTATCAGTAAGAAAGGTGAACTCAGTGTTTTCAATCATCTACAATCAAAGGTGTCAGAGAAGGTAAAATGGTAAGCCAAACTCCATGCTGCAAGCAAAGGAATGATTTTGAAGGTGAAGCTATTGTTGTGTGCAATCATCACAAAGGTGTCAAATTAAGCATGTGAAGGCTCTAGGATCAAAAGAAAGCAAATGTCATATCTCCAGCAAACTACAAGCATAAAGGCATAAAGAGTATTAGTGAAAGAAAGTGGAAATAGCTTTAAACCTTAGAAAGCGGGCTTGTCAAAGATTAAGATCAAATCATAAGCCCATAGAAACTCATTTTACACTTAAATGAATCATTGATGCCTTACAGGGAATTAGAAGTTTCAAAAAGATAAGAAAATTTGAGTTTTCAAAGGCAAAAATGGACAATTTTGCCTGGCGCCGCGCCTCTGGCTTGGCGTTGCGCGCCTAGAAAGTGGCGCGGCGCCCCTGACAATTTTTCCCATGTATTTTCTTAAGGCGCTGTGCCTTTGCCCGAACCAACCCACAATTTGCCTTAGGTGTTGCGCGGTTGGCCTAGGCGCTGCGCCCTTGGCCTTGGCACTGCGTGCTTGGCCAGAAGGGCCTCCTCAACCCTAAAAACACTCAATTCACTCCCAAACCCTTGCGAAAGGTCCTCCAGGCATATTGAAGGTTGAGTACCATCACATCAGCGCATTTCCAAGCATTTTTGTCATCATTTAATGGAAAGAAGTTAAAGACCAAAGAAGGAAACCTAGGTGTTTAAAACTTGCAATCTGTTGTTTATCACTACTTCATCTACCTATAAGGAAAATCAATGATAAAAGGGGAATTACACTGTTTGGAGGTTGATCATTCACCCTAGCTGTCCATACACCTATCTAATTCATAACACTCATTCATTCACCCCCTCATTCACAAGCAAACTGCCATTCCATTACCCTCCTTCATATCAGTTTCACATCAAGTGCTAGGGTGTCAAAGGCAGAGGTCAAAATGTCAATGAGGGAGAGGGCAATAATCAAGCAAATGAAGAAATGGCAGTAAAAGGAGAAGGTCAGATGCCATTAAGGAAGAATGTAAATGAAGAAGAAATTAGTGATGATGTGGGTAGTAATGATGGCAGTAATAAGAGCAGTAAGAGCAGTAAGGAAAATAATGATGAAGCACATAGCAGAGTGATGATGGCAGTGAGTCAAGGAGCCATGAAGAAAGCAGTAAGGCTGTTAACAATGAGGCCTATGAAGAATATGGTGGGACCAAGGAGGCTAAAGACAGAAAACCTTAACATTCTCGCTGATTCATCCCCTACCAGCATCACAAACATAATCAACAAGGCAAATCCAGATTTTGACACATGTTGGAATCTTTTTGAGTTTTTAGAGTTTTTGACTCTTTTTTAGGACCAAAGGCGCAGCGTCAGTGGGGCATAAGGCTGTTAACAATGAGGCCTATGAAGAATATGGTGGGACCAAGGAGGCTAAAGACAAAGAAAACCTTAACATTCTTGTTGATTCATCCCCTAACAGCATCACGAACATAATCAACAAGGCAAATCCAGATTTTGACACATGCTGGCATCTTTTTGAGTTTTTAGAGTTTTTGAATCTTTTTTAGGACCAAAGGTGCAGCGTCAGTGGGGATTTTGAGGAATGGCTTACATTTTTGGAAACCTTAGGCCAAGGACATCATCTACAAAACATTTCAGATCATTTGGAGCAGAACTGGTACTCCAAAAGTGCCAAAAACACCCCAAAAAATCACCTTTCTGCCCTATTTTTAGAGCTGGCGCTGCGCCCTGAGCAGTCTTGAGAGATTGTGTTTTTGAGCAGGTAAATGAAGTCCAATCAGAAAACTAAAGGCGGATTTGGAAAGTAGACTGGACAAGCTTTCCAATGAGCTATCATGGAGCTCATTTGAATACCGGGAAGGCCTCCAAAACTCAGCTGCAAGATGACCTATTTTTCCGGTGCAAGCACTGTGCCCTTGCCTGCAAAGTCAACAAAAGACACAAATTTATTGAAAATAGATATTTTGAGGGATTTTGGGCAAATCACTTCAGGGTTAGCTAAGAATTTATGTTTGAAGTTATTTTTCATTTATTAGCTTAGATATTTTGTGCCTTGGGCCTTGCATGGTCTCATAGGACAAATTTGGCATTTATGATGTATTTATAACATTTTGGAAACCCTAGTTAGGGTTTTGGTCTTCCTTGCTTGTTAAATACATCATTGAGGCCTCATTGTACATGTTGGTTGGTTGCTGAGCATAATATGATATAGACTCTGATTTTATTGGTGAAATTGGCTTTGGTGTCTTGTGATGGCTTTGGACTAAGCATCTATGGATTGAGCACATTCTTAGGATTCATAAGCTTTGTTAGACGGTGATGTATTCCACCTTTGTCTTTGTTTCCTTAAGTTTTTCATTATGTTCATGGTTTCTTTGATCATAGGACAGAACTAGAGAATAGGATTTGCTTTTTTGGCACCCTACTTCTACCTGCCTCCTTTGATCTCTATGTTTTCTTCCTTGAAGTTTAATTAAAGAATCCTTAAATGCTCTTTAGTGTTACTGAAATGTTATGTTAAAAGTTCTATTTGTTTGAAAGTAAGGTTTAGAGAATCCTTAACTGCTCTCTAAATTTGCTTATCTATTGTTTTTAAGGTCTGCTTAGTACAGTTTGGTTGAAGAATCCTTCATTGCTCTTCAAGTGTTTACTATGCTATCATCTTGAAAGATTTTTCTTGTTTCTAGTATGTTAAAGGATCCTTGATTGCCCATTAACCTACTATATTCACAACTCCATGTTTATTTCACTCTCACTAAACCCACATAGATCCATTTGGCCTTGTAACTTGCCCTATGAAACACCCTTGACTTATTTTTGCACTTTTCAAGACCTTTGCAGACTCCATAGCCCAATGGATTGATTCTCTCTTACTCTACCTATTTTTCTTAACAACTTATCCAACCAAACAAACAAACAAGCAAACCCTAATCCCTATAACTAGCCTAAAATCAAAACCCTAAAATCAAATAAGTTAAATCTTCTATACAGGCATAGAGAGAGCCCTCTCTGTGTCTCGGAAGGCTAGGTCCTAGGATTGCAAAGATTGGTTTGATGTTACCCTTGTTCATTTGTTCTGCCAATCTAACAAATTACGGGGACCTAACAAGCTAAATCAAATTCATTAGGAAGGGTATAAATAGAAGTGTGATGAATCATTTGGACCATCACTTGGATTGGATCATTCTCTCGTGAGATTTTCTCTATTCTCTTTGGAGGATGAAATTGGATGGATGGATGAATTTTGATGTTTGGATTTCTTCATTTTTGTCTTGGAGCTTCTATTATGGCATATGATGATGATTGGATACACTTGTTCTCTCATCTAAGTGCCCTTTTAATGCTAATTTGTCTTTTTCTTATGTCACACGCATGTTGTTAGAGATTTTCGCTATACTAAGCTGAAATTTGCTGCGTTTCTTGTGTGAAATGGGAGAAATTTGTCCTTTATTAGCGTTGCATCATGTCATGGGCCATGTTTGAATAAGTGAATGTTCCTAGAGACATTTTGTTGAAATTTTGTTTTGATAAGTCATCACATATTGCATATCGAAGTATAAAGACCTTGAAGCAATTGTCCATGCCCTAATTGCCATGCAAAATTGTTTTATAGGCCTCCTTGACGAAGTGAATCCATTCCAATCATTGAAATATCCTTGACTCCATTTCCCCCAAAGGATTAGGCACTGGTCCTCCATAGTTGATCACCTTAAAACATATTTTTCTCACCTTCTCTCTTTATTTCTAGGCCTAGCCTACATAGGTCACCTAGGGCATCACGTATATCACAATCTAGCCATCCAAATACTTCGATTTTTGGTTCACAATTGCGTTGGAGTTTACTCTAGAGGCCCTCCAAATTTGAAGCAAATCTGACGGTGAGATCTTGAGATATTGCAAGCCCTAGCTCAATGACCATTTCTTGCTGTAGGTTTCCCTTAGCTAGTGACCTCATTATGATTATTGCATCGAATTGAAAGGATATTTCTCCTTCAATCCCCTTCTCCACCTCAATTAGGTCAAGGAAACCCTTGATTGATCAATTCCATCCCCTTGACCTAATTCTGGGTCCACTTGGTCCTGTGTGGTCCCACAACATTTTAAAGATAAATCCACAAAGACCACTTGGAATCCAAGTTTCCACAAGGATTTTAAGGTCTAGGAATCTCCTTGACAAGTCATATACTCAAACCCTAGCCCTTGGAATTCTCCTAAGCCCTTCCTAGAGAGCCTTTCATCTTGCTTTCCAAGCAAATAAGCCATACATTTGAGCCTCTCTTGTGAATAGGCTTCTAAGATCACCTTTCACCCTATCATTGATCCATTCATCTTTGTGATCCTCATTATATAGGGTCTCCTCCCATCAGTGAAAGTCTGTAAAAAGCAGGGAGCCTTAGCTAAGGTGATAGTGGGCTATCGCTCCATTGTTTCCCTTGACCTAGTAGTTTCCCTATAGGACCTCATCCTAGGATCTCTGCTAGTTTGAGTGGTAACAAAATCGAAATGGTTGTGTTAATGGTCAATGGTTTGGACCCAATCTGCATCTTGATATGATATGAATATGGATTCCAGTAGGGCACTCATAACATCCATGTACACACACAGTTTGGCATAGGAGGTTTATTGTTCTAGTTTGGTGATGTCTAAGATCTTCATGAACCCATCTTGGGCATTGCTAAAGCCTAATACCCTCCAATGTCTCTGCATCCCAAAATTCCCATGGAAGTGAATAATGTTTGATCCATACTGGTGCTAAGCCGAAGGATTCCTTCTCAAGAGAGAATCTCTTTTTCCAATATCTTAGGTGAAGACCAGTAGAGTCGTAGAAGTAAGGGACTTCCTTGAAGACCTCTCTGTCTTTTTCCTAGTGAAAAATCATTGTGAAGAACCCCTTCGAGCCTAATTTCAGCTCCATTTGACCCTTGGTTTTCCATTTAGCTTTGATCCATTGGGCTAGGGCCTTCTTAGAGGGCTAGAGACCCAGAAACTTGCCTATTAGGGCATGATCTGTCCTAAATTGGATATTTTCACCTACCCTCCTCGAAGTGACCTCATAGCTTGGGTTTTTGGGTGCCTTAGCAAGGCAACCATTGGTTAAACATCGTGCCGGTTGCTGTATTATCTACTTCATGGCTTCTGTGATCTCTGTATCAGGCTGAGACTTCCCTGCACCCCCCATTACCATGTCCTTCAGGAGCTCATGAGAGGCCCCTTTCATCACTTCCTTGAATGCCCTTGGATTTGCTTCTGCCCTTGGGCTGCTCGTATTCCCACCTGACAGACTGTGCTTACCTTCCAATTGATTGGCTTCATGGCCATGCTCTATTCCTGCCTCCTCCGTAAACCACTCTAAGCTCTATAAGTGAATCCTTGGTACCTTTGACAATGTCAGACTGCAAAAAACCCTAACCAGGGCCACTTGCTGCCACCGCTCCTCACAGCCAACACCTATCTTTGTTCATGTGCAATGTTCTATATTTTTTCTTTGTTTAGTACATTGGCTAGGAATAGATAGCATTTGTTTGTGTTATTTTATGCATTTACCAACTGTTTGATTCTATCAAAAG
Source organism: Pinus albicaulis (assembly GCA_034641835.2). Lineage (NCBI taxonomy): Eukaryota > Viridiplantae > Streptophyta > Pinopsida > Pinales > Pinaceae > Pinus > Pinus albicaulis. Next base: position 117,252,442 of record CM076576.1, read on the forward strand.
GATCTATTAGTTTGTGATAATCGACACAGCCTTCATTATTCAATTTTATGTTTTGCTAATATTACCCTACCAGTGGATTAAAAAAATGAAATTAAAAAGATTTCAAGCCAGTGACTGAAAATTTTCAGATTTGGTGAATTTAATCACTATGAAATGAATCGAAAGTTGGCTGGACTTGAGAGAATTCGGTTTCAGAATAAATTCATTTGCCCTAATCCATAAAGCCAATTCCTTCAGCTATGTCACCTTGTGTTGTGGCAGACTCATTTCAGGTTTTATTCTTTCTTGAATGAGTTGTTGGAAGGTGTTACTTGCATCCATATTCAACTGCATGTTGATGTGTTTTTGAGAGATTAAGGTGTTCCGCCATGTTAGCCCCCTATGAATTTTTTGACAAGCAAACAGGGGGCTAAAATGTTTTTGAGCCTTCAAGGAATGCATTTCCCCTGAGAACACATCATCCTTGAAGTCTCCTTATGCCCTTGTCCTTTGATAAATCCCCACTGCTGTTTCCAGTTATAAAGCCTCTCTGATTGTGAAGAAATGCCCAAAAGGCCTCATTTTTCCCCTTATATCATCCCTTCTAAACCCCTGTTTCATCCCCTTTTACTCCTCTCTATTTCCCCCATTAACCCTCTAAACCATCTCAAGTCCCCTTTTAAACCCTTCAAATACTCTTTGTTTGGTTTAATAAACCCTTTTCCTCTCTATCGTTACCCTTCTTTGGCCTTAAAATGCATTAAAATGGGCCAAAAAACCCACTTTCTACCTTATATTAAGGCCTAGCCCCTTTCGGCCTAGCCCCTTAACCACTTCCCCGCCATATGCCCCGCGCCCAGAACCAAGCGCTTAAGCCCTGGGCGCTAATCGCAATCGCACCATCGGGCGAGCGCAGTTCTATTTGTTAACTTAAAAATCTCGATGCGATTGAGTTTTGGTCTATAGCGTCATGGATACAATCTTCGCCATTGATCTGAATAGATCTAACGGTCTGCGCTTTCCCGCTTCCCCCGCTCCGATTGCATCGCAATTGTCAATCGCTGCCCTTTGCGATTGCGATCTCCGTCGTTGATCCATAATTTGATCCAACGGCCCAGCGTTAATCGCTGCGCGCTCGTCGCCCTTCCCTTTCCACCCCTCCGATTAAAGTTGAACCATCGATTCCACTGTTGATCCGATGGCTCTCGCTCTCCCGCTCCAATCGCAATCGCATTTTCCAATTGCTGCCACCTTCCGCCCTGTGCGATTGCGATTTCCCTGATCCGATCCCGACCGTTCATTCCTTTTGATTCAACGGCCATCGCATTTCGCATCCATTCATTTCTTCTCATCGGGTTATCGCAGGGCTCTATCGCTTATCCTCCACCGTCGATCTCCTCCTAAGATCCAATGGTCCTACATGAATCGCCCTCCACTCACGCCGGGTCCCACCATCCAAAGGCTCTACTTCATTGTTTTTCTGTCTTTTCCTTTGTAATTCGCACAAGCATTGATCTTTGGGCTTTACACTAATGATCATTTCTTCCGCCACTCTTCATTGTTTCCACTGTTCTCCACTACTCCGCCACCATTCCTCCGGCCTCCATAGCAAATCTTCTGCCACCATCCCCGGATTTTATAATTGATTTAATTTAGTGTGCAGGGGTCGCAAAGAGGCCATTTCAGCATCGGCCAGCGTATCAGCAGCAGAGAGCAAAGGGATTGGAGCCCGTTAATTTCATATTTGTCGCTTAATCCCATGATCAAAGGAAAAGACGCAGTCCGGAGACCCAAAAGCACATGTAACAAGCCATATCTGTGTATAATGTCAGCAGAGCACTGTTTCTCCAAAAGGACACCTTCCTACAGAGTCTCCATGCCTCCTTGAGCCCTTAAACGTATTTCACTGACAGAAGCTTCTTAAAGACTGTTTGGACAGCAGTTATGGAGGTATGGAGAGACCTGCAGTTTTCTCATCCATGTCATTTATTCCAGAAGGCTAGCGCAGAGTTCCAAACAGGCAGAAGGACTTCACGAAACATCCAAGGTCAAATCCGACTAGACAGAGATCTTTGAACCGGTCTACAGAGTATAGTGCAGAGTTATTAAGCAGAGTGGTCTCGGACTCTTCCACCACTTTGTCTTAATGGATCCATTTAATTTGTATCTAGTCCTGCTATTATTCATTCCCCTATAAGTAATCCATAGAACAAATTGAAAAGGTTGTTGTTTGGTTGTTGCCGATTGCTGTTAGAGGGATTCATTTTGACTGTTAGAACAGTCTTGGGAGGGAGTAACAGAGTAGTTTGTATGTAGTAGGCTGGGAGGAGAATGTCTGGACTGTATTAGCCATTGAGCTCAGTGTATGTGACTGGTTTTGCATCAATTAATCAAGCAAATTTTACAGGATCCTGGTCTATTACTTTTGGTGATGTTTTCTCTAACATTGTTTATTACATTTTTCATTCTGTTCATTGGTCTTCTGGCTTGCATCAGAAATATGACATAGGATTTACCCTTGTTAGGTACCCTATGTCTCTGCTCTCCTTGCCTTCAATGTTTTCTGCTGTATGTGTTATCTAAGAGTAAATTCAGCTAATTTAACCAGTGTAGCAGTTCCATATGCTGCTAGCTGATGTATGAATTCGGGGTTTGCTGCTTGGATTTCCTTGCTGGTGTCAAAGCATTGAAGGTTCTAAGTCCTTCTCTGATCTATAGACCCTGGCTCTGTTAAAATTATCTCTATTTTCCCTTGGAGCATGCTAAAGCTGACCTGGAGTTAAATGACCTCTGGTCCGATCTATAAGCTGCCCCTTTGTATCTCCTTGAGAGCTGCCTTTGAGTATGTCCAAGTAGGTCTGGAGTTAAATGAACTCTGACCTGATCTCTAGACAGAAATTGGGTTGTTTTCCTTCTTTCACCTTCAATCCTTAATGCTCCATTCCACCATCTATCTAAAAAGATCCTTTAGTGTAGATGACTTGCCCTCTGAAAGCCTTGGCTAGTTGTGCAAGTAATCCCCTTTCATGACTCCATAGCCCAATGGATGGCACATTCTTAACCTATCCTCTTTTGCTGAAACATCCTACTGCTCTGCTCATTTCCTTCCATTGCTTTCTCAGTTTAGGATCTCATGACTCAACCTAGAAACCAACCAACCAAACCATTTTAAACCCCCCCCCTTTGTGCTTCATACCTAGCCTAATATCTCAATTTGGGCTTCAAAGATATATATCATTCTTTGTTTTATGGAGAGATCCCTCTCCGGATCCAGGAAGGCTAGATCCTAGGATCCCAAAGTGGTTTGATGTTGCCTTATCTTTTGGTATTGCCAAATCTGCTAGAACATAGGAACCCCAACATAATGGCGACTCCGCTGGGGAAAGAGACCAATCAGCCTGATTTGGTAAATCACTATGGTGGACAGTAAAGTTGTAAATCATCCACCTGGCGACTCCACAGTTCCTAAATGATTAAAAAACTCCACTGGTGATCAGTGGGCCGCTGATTATCTTGGTTTCACGGGACTCCACTGGGAGACCATGTCGCAGTACAACATCAGCCATGCTAAAGACCAAGGCACTTTATTAATGGAAGACTCTGAACGGTTTGCAGAAATGCATCCAAGTTTCATAGCAGAGTGTCGTGATACAATTTCAAGTGACTTGGCAAAATTGAAGGTGGAGGACCTTCCTGGGGCTATTCTTCTCAGCTCAAAATTCATACCCGTGCTCAGGAAAATTTTCTTAGAATTGGTGGTTGAAAGGTATGAAGTTGAGATTGAACTTTTGAACTCACAAGAAAAATCATACCAGTTCAGAGACCCAAGAGCCTTTTTGGAAAGCCTTCCTCCTCCTAAAAAAGAAGAAATTCCACTGCTTTTTGATGTGCAAGAAGAAGATGATCGGGCTTTCAAGAGCCACTTTGAGGATGCAGTGGAAGATGCAACAATCGAAGCTGCCCAGGATGAAGACAACCTACCAGTCATGGCAGGCCTGAAAGAAGAAAGTGTACATCATCTGTTCATTGATCCTGTGGCAGAATACATGGAGGCCCTGATCAGTCCAAATTCTCCAGCATTGATCCTTATCACGGGCCAAATTCATCAGGAGTGGTCACTACTGATGGTGACCTCAGTTTTGAAGAACCACATGCAGAGCACCCTGTGGTTATCTCTGACAGGCAGTCAATGCTCATATCCTTTTTTGTTACTGCTTGACTAGCTGCATTGGCATTATTGTATCACCTAGAGCATCAGAGATTTCCAGGTTAGAGTAGAGTAGGTAGTAAGTCTGAAATAAAGCTCAGTGTGTGAGCATGTAGTTAGTTGTTTTAATTTCTGCAAAGTCCAGCAAGCCAGACAGTCTAATCCTGGCTTGACTGTTTTTCAATTTCTGTCTTAGAATATAGAGAAGAAGTCTGCTAGACAGTTTAATTCTAGCAGATATAGTTTAGGTAGAGAAACTATGAGACCAACAGTTTAATCTGGTCTCAGGGAGTAATAAGGGTAGAAGTAGAATAGGTTTATTTTCCTGTTTGTAAAAATTGATGATGTAAAGGGTCTGCAAGTCCAATGCACCCAGAAGAAAAAATGTTAGGACTATAGTGTGGGTAGGTAGTTGTTTGGGAGAAATTTTACTGCTGATATGATTTCTTCATGATTTGTGGCAGCTGATCCAAGAAAGAAAATGGATGGGTCAAGTACCAGGCTTCTGGCCTACACCAAAGATTTATCTTCTGAATTCTTGACTCCTTCAAGAAGAAGCCATCCCCATGTGGAGCCACTGTTAGCCCCCTATGAATTTTTTGACAAGCAAACAGGGGGCTAAAATGTTTTTGAGCCTTCAAGGAATGCATTTCCCCTGAGAACACATCATCCTTGAAGCCTCCTTATGCTCTTGTCCTTTGATAAATCCCCACTGCTGTTTTCAGTTATAAAGCCTCTCTGATTGTGAAGAAATGCCCAAAAGGCCTCCTTTTTCCCCTTATATCATCCCTTCTAAACCCTTGTTTCATCCCCTTTTACTCCTCTCTATTTCCCCCATTAACCCTCTAAACCACCTCAAGTCCCCTTTTTAAACCCTTCAAATACTCTTTGTTTGGTTTAATAAACCCTTTTCCTCTCTATCGTTACCCTTCTTTGGCCTTAAAATGCATTAAAATGGGCCAAAAAACCCACTTTCTCCCTTATATTAAGGCCTAGCCCCTTAACCACTTCCCCGCCATATGCCCTGCGCCCAGGACCAAGCGCTTAAGCCCCGAGCGCTAATCGCAATCGCACCATCGGGCGAGCGCAGTTCTATGTGTTAACTTAAAAATCCCGATGCGATTGAGTTTTGGTTTGTAGCGCCGTGGATACAATCTCCGCCGTTGATCTGAATAGATCTAACAGTCCGCGCTTTCCCGCTTCCCCCGCTCCGATTGCATCGCAATTGTCAATCGCTGCCCTTTGCGATTGCGATCTCCGCCGTTGATCCATAATTTGATCCAACGACCCAACACTAATCGCTGCACGCTCGTCGCCCTTCCCTTTCCGCCCCTCCGATTAAATTTGAACCGTCGATTCCCCTGTTGATCCGACGGCCCTCGCTCTCCCGCTCCAATCGCAATCGCATTTTCCAATCGCTGCCACCTTCCGCCCTGTGCGATTGCGATTTCCCCAATCCGATCCCGACCGTTCATTCCTTTTGATCCAACGGCCATCGCATCTCGCATCCATTCGTTTCTTCTCATCGGGTTATCGCGGGGCTCCATCGCTTATCCTCCGCCGTCGATCTCCTCCTGAGATCCGACGGTCCTAAATGAATCGCCCTCCACCCACGTCGGGTCCCACCATCCAAAGGCTCCGCTTCATTGTTTTTCCGTGTTTTCCTTTGTAATTCGCCCAAGCATTGATCTTTGGGCTTTACACTAATGATCATTTCTTCTACCACTCTTCATTGTTTCCACTGTTCTCCACTACTCCGCCACCATTCCTCCGGCCTCCACAGCAAATCTTCCGTCACCGTCCCCAGATTTTATAATTGATTTAATTTAGTGTGCAGGGGTCGCAAAGAGGCCATTTCAGCATCGGCCAACGTATCAGCAACAAAGAGCAAAGGGATTTGAGCCCGTTAATTTCATATTTGTCGCTTAATCCCGTGATCAAAGGAAAAGACGCAGTCCGGAGACCCAAAAGCACACGTAACAAGCCATATCTGTGTATAATGTCAGCAGAGCACCGTTTCTCCAAAAGGACACCTTCCTATAGAGTCTCCATGCCTCCTTGAGCCCTTAAATGTATTTCACTGACAGAAGCTTCTTAAACACTGTCTGGACAACAGTTATGGAGTTATGGAGAGACCTACAGTTTTCCCATCCATGTCATTTATTCCAGAAGGCTAGCGCAGAGTTCCAAACAGGCAGAAGGACTTCACAAAACATGCAAGGTCAAATCCGACCCGATAGAGATCTCTGAACCGGTCTACAGAGTACAGTGCAGAGCTATTAAGCAGAGTGGTCTCGGACTCTTCCACCACTCTGTCTTAATGGATCCATTTAATTTGTATCTACTCCTGCTATTATTCATTCCCCTATAAGTAATCCATAGAACAAATTGAAAAGGTTGTTGTTCGGTTGTTGCCGATTGCTGTTAGAGGGATTCATTTTGACTGTTAGAACAGTCTTGGGAGGGAGTAACAGAGTAGTTTGTATGTAGTAGGCTGGGAGGAGAAAGTCTGGACTGTATTAGCCATTAAGCTCAGTGTATGTGACTGGTTTTGCATCAATTAATCAAGCAAATTTCACAGGATCCTGGTCTATTACTATTGGTGATGTTTTCTCTAACATTGTTTATTACATTTTTCATGCTGTTCATTGGTCTTCTGGCTTGCATCAGAAATATGGCATAGGATTTACCCTTGTTAGGTACCCTATGTCTCTTCTCTCCTTGCCTTCAATGTTTTCTATTGTATGTGTTATCTAAGAGTAAATTCAGCTAATTTAACTAGTGTAGCGGTTCCATATGCTGCTAGCTGATGTATGAACTCGAGGTTTGCTGCTTGGATGTCCTTGCTGGTGTCAAAGCATTGAAGGTTCAAAGTCCTTCTCTGATCTATAGACCCCGACTCTGTTAAACTTATCTCTGTTTTCCCTTGGAGCATGCTAAAGCTGACCTGGAGTTAAATGACCTCTGGTTCGATCTATAAGCTGCCCCTTTGTATCTCCTTGAGAGCTGCCTTTGAGTATGTCCAAGCAGGCCTGGAGTTAAATGACCTTTGACTTGATCTATAGACAGAAATTGGGTTGTTTTCCTTCTTTCACCTTCAATCCTTAATTTTCCATTCCACCATCTATCTAAAAAGATCCTTTAGTGTAGATGACTTGCCCTCTGAAAGCCTTGGCTAGTTGTGCAAGTAATCCCCTTTCATGACTCCATAGCCCAATGGATGGCACATTCTTAACCTATCCTCTTTTGCTGAAACATCTTGCTACTCTACTCCTTTCCTTCCATTGCTTTCTCAGTTTGTGATCTCATGACTCAACCCAGTGTTAGCCCCCCTATGAAATTTTTGACAAGCAAATAGGGGGCTAAATTGTTTTTGAGCCTTCAAGGAATGCATTTCCTTTGAAAATACAGTCTCCTCGAAGCCTCTCTGTGTCTTTTATCCTTTGATTAAATCCCCTCTACTGGTTCCCCTTTAAAAGCCTCTCTGTTGACTAAGAAATGCCCAAAGGCTTCCTTTCCCCTTTATTTTTCCCTCCTTTAACATCTTTTTATTCCCCCTTTTCTCCCCTTCTGTTTCCCCATTTACCCTCCAAATCCCCTCAAAATCCCCTTAAGATCCTTTCCCCAACCTTCGTTGTCCTTCTTTCCCCTTTATTTCTCTATCGTTTCCCTTCCCCAGCCCTGAAATCCATTAAATGGGCTAAGAAACCCACTTTCCGACCTTAATATAAGGCCTGGCCCCTTTCCCGCTAGCCCCTTAACCACTTCCCCACACGTGACCCCGCGCCAGGACCAAGTGCTTAAGTCCCGGCGCTTATCGCAATCGGAGCCATCGGCGGGATGCAAAACCCTTTGTAACAGCAAAAACCCCCGTTGCGATTGTTTTAAACACATAAGTCCCCGCTCCGATCTGCACCGTCGATCTGTCACTAGATCTGACGGCCTTCCGCTAATCGCAACCGCCTCCCGATCGCAATCGCAAGTCACGACGGAGCACCTCCGATTGCGATCCCCCGATTTAATCGCGGCCGCCCATTCTCCCACCGATCCTACGGTCGGCGCTTAATCGCTCTATGCCTCCGATCGCAATCGCAAACCTTTTGTGTGACCCCCGATTGCGATTGAGCGATTCAATCTCCGTCGTCCACTCTCCCGCGATCTGACGGACATCGCTCCATCGCACTTGCCCCTCCGATTACTGTCCCAACCGTTGATCTGTCGGTTGATCGGACGGTCTGCGCTCAATCGCGCTCCCGCCCGATCGCTGATCGCAAGTCCTTCTCCCGACGCTCCGATTAAATCACAGCCGTCCGTCTCCCCGCCGATCCTACGGCTATCGCTCAATCGCATCGTCCCTCTAATCGCAATCGGAACTTTTTGGATATGCGTTGTGATTGGTGATGTGACCTCAGAATTGCGTGGTGCGTGGGTCGACGGCCGTCGCATTCCTCCCGGATGCGACGGTTCGCGTTCGATAGTCATAGCCTCGGCGGGTCCCCTCCCACATTCATGTTAGTTGTTTTGGTGTTTTCCAGTGTAATTGGCAGAACGGCGTTGGGTTCATGGTCATTCTTAGCTCCTCTCCCTATTTCCATTGCTTCTTCATTCTTCATACCTTTCCACCGCCTCCTTTGCATTTTCATACCAACGCAGGGTCCTTAACGAGTTTTATTCGACCGCGGTCGTCTGGAGATGACGATAAACATGCAGGCGGCCGACGGAAGGAATTCAAAAGGTTTGGTGCCTGCGATTAATGAAATTAAATGTCCCGCCCCGTATTCAAAGGATCAAAGCACAGTTCAAATACCAAGAGCACACGGTAAAGTCTTATCTGTGTTTGTATCGGCGGCGGTGTACTATGCATAAGGACACCCTCCTGCAGCAGTCTCCATGCTTCCTCGAGCCCGTAAGCAGTAAATTGCACTGACAGAACTTCTCAGGGGACTGTCAAGCAGCATTAAAAAAGCATGGAGGGCCATGCAGACTTCCATCCAGCTCATTTATTTCGACATGGCAGCACAGAGCTCCTGGCGCCGAAAGGACTCCAAAGAAATATCAGAGGCCTAGTCCGGCCTGACAGAGCCTCCCCATGCAGATTACAAAGTACCTACAGCGCTGCAGAAAGTCATTAAGCGGCATGGGTGTGAACACCTCCGCCCTGCTGTCTTAATGAGTCTCATTTAATTGTCTATCTGCCCCTGTCTCTTCCTTTTCTCTTATAAAATTCCCTGAGAACGAATTGTAAAGGTTGTTGTTGCCTTGCTGGGCATCTGCTGTTAGAGGGATTCATTTGTGACTGTGAGAACAGTCTTGGGAGGAAATAGCAAATTAGTTGTATGTAATAGGCTAGGAGGAGAAGTTGGGACTGTATTAGCCATTGAGCTTGTTGTACATGACTGGTTTTGCATCTATTAATCAAAGCACGTTTCACAGGATCCTGGTCTATTACTATCGGTGATGTTTTCCTTAACTCTGTTATTTACATTCTCATGCTGTTTCACGTTCTTCTGGTAGGCATCAGGATAATGGTATAGGATTCACCCTGGTTAGGTGCCCTATGCTGTCTGCTCTCCCTACCTTTATGTTTTCTGCTCCATGTGCTATCTAAGAGTTAATTCGTGGGTTTAACCAGCGCAGCGGATGTTATTGCCTGCTGGCTGATGTAGGAACTTGGGGGTTTCCCTTTTAGATGTTTCTTGGTAATCTTATCTCTGTTATCCCTTGGAGTTGCTAAAGCAGGCCTGGAGTTAAATGACCTCTGGTCTGATCTATAAGCTGCCCCTTTGTCCACCTTTGAGAGCTGCCTTTGAGTATGTCCAAGCAGGTCTGGAGTTAAATGACCTCTGACCTGATCTATAGACAGAAAATTGGCTGTCTTTCCTTCTTTCACTTTCTCTCCTTAATGTTTCATCCCACCATCTGCTTTGAAGATCCTTTAGTGTAGATGACTTGCCCTTTGGAAGCCTTGGCTAGTGGATGCAAGTAATTTTCCTATCATGACTCCATAGCCCAATGGATGGCACGGTCTTGGCCCACCCTCCTTGCTGAAGCCTCCTGCTGCTTTGTTTCTTTTCTCTCATCACTTTCCCAGTCTATGATCTCCTAACCAACCCAGCAACCCTTCAACCAAATCATTTTAAAACCCCCTTTGTGCTTCATAACTAGCCTAATATTTGATTTTTGAGCTTTAAAGATATATCATTCTTTGCTTTATTTGGAGAGATCCCTCTCCGGGTCCAGGAGGGCTAGATCCTAGGGCCCCAAAGTGGTTTGATGTTGTCTCATCTTTTGGTATTGCCAAATCTGCCAAAACATGGGAACCCCAACATAATGGCGACTCCGCTGGGGAAAATCTGAGAGTCAAGACCACTTTGCCTTTAGATTGGCTTCTCATTGCTGATGGTGTACAGTAGCCTGCTCCAAATAGTCAAATTCATCCACCTGGCGACTCCACACTCCCTATGATCCAAAGACCAAATGACTCCACTGGTGAAGAACACTGAACTGGTTGAGAAGAGATAGTAGCCTTCTTTGCATAAGCACGAATCCAACCATGGACAGAGATGCAAAGTATAATGCTTTGTATAATAAAGCATGCAGAATAACAGAAGTGCTTACCAAAATGCTGGAGACACAGATGGCCAATATGAATGCAAATGATGACTATTTAGAGCAGCCCATGTCTCCTTCAGAGCAAGAACAAACTCAAGATTTAGAAGATGAGCAGGACCTGTATGATGCTCAAGAATCTGTAGAAGATAAAGAGGAAAGTGATCAGGAATTGCCTGATTGCTTACCTACGCCTTGTGTCACGCTGACCAAAGAATATCAGGACCTATTAGCAAAGGCTGATAGGGAAAGCTGCCTTGAGGAAGCAGACGATTACATGGAAGAGGCAGAATCTGATATGGAAGAAGAGGCTCAAGAGGAAATCCTGCCTCCCAGTCAGCTAACACAAGAGGAAGAGGATTGTTGTGCTTCTGTCCATAATGAAAGGGAAATCCCTCTTTTGACAGAAGAAGAGATTGATCGGATATTAAACCAGTGGTCCGCCCCAGAAACCTTCTACAGAACACAAGCTCCTGCTCGACCATTTTATGAGTTTGATGTTTCAGTTTCAGAATACTCCTCTGTGGAACAGAACGAAGAAAGACTTGCTGTGCGCCCAGAATGGTTGACTTGGTCAGGTCCGCCTACTTATGACACCGATGGCGAGAGCTATGACAGAATAATAGCAGATGAAGATCCTTTGAATCTTCATTCTGCTCTACCACAGATCATCGGTGAGGATGGACGCCAACAGTTTTTTCTTTCAAAAGAAGAGGAAGAAAGCGAAGAAGAGGTTCTTGAGCACGATGAAAGCAAGGAGCTTACTCTTGAAGGAGAGGAAGCAAAGGAATACACCCCTGCTCGAGAATACATAAATCTCTTCACAGAGGTCAGCACGACAGAGCAGAATACATCAGAGCTCCGAGAGGACATCACTGCCATATACGATGAGTCCTCTAGTTCAGAAGATGAAGGAGACACTCTACTCCAAGAGAGCCTCATTCTTGGTCCAGTGGAAGAAGAAGAGATCCTGGTTGAATCCAGCCTGCCAGATATTCACAACCAGGTATCTTATCACGATCCTTATGCACTTTTCCTGCAAACATATGGAGAAGGATCAAAGGTCTTTTTGAGCAGCATGATGCGGACAAGAAGAAAATTTTTCAAAGCTGTTGTTTTTGAACAAAAAGAGTGGGAGCTGCCCTGCCTATCCAGCATGCTCAAGGAGTTGAGCAAGAAGGACCAGCCATGGGATCACTTGATGGGCTGGTTGCATTGGAAGACCATGTTTGTAAGCTAGACTTGTAAATATTTCAGTTAGAGTAGGGTAGGTAGGAAAAGCTCAATAAAGCTCAGCCTATGAGCAAGTAGTTAGTTGTTTAAATTTATGTCTTAGAATGTAGAGAAGAAACCTGCTAGACAGTCTAATCCTAGCAGGTAGTAGTGTAGGTAGAGAAACATATGAGACCAACAGTCTAATCTGGTCTCATGGAGTAATAAGGGTAGAAGTAGATTAGGTTTATTTTTCCTGTTTGTAAAAATTAATGATGTAAAAGGGTCTGCAAGTCCAAATGCACCCAAGAAGAAAAAATGTTAGGATTATAGTGTGGGTAGGTAGTTGTTTGGGAGAATTTCACTGCTGATATGTTGTCTTCATAGCTTGTGGCAGCAGATCAAAGAAAGAGATGGATGGTTCAAGCAGCAGGCATCTGGCCTAGACCAAGAGATCAATTTCTGAATTCTTGACTCCTTCAAGAAGAAGCCATCCCCATGTGGAGCCGCTGTTAGCCCCCCTATGAAATTTTTGACAAGCAAATAGGGGGCTAAATTGTTTTTGAGCCTTCAAGGAATGCATTTCCTTTGAAAATACAGTCTCCTCGAAGCCTCTCTGTGTCTTTTATCCTTTGATTAAATCCCCTCTACTGGTTCCCCTTTAAAAGCCTCTCTGTTGACTAAGAAATGCCCAAAGGCTTCCTTTCCCCTTTATTTTTCCCTCCTTTAACATCTTTTTATTCCCCCTTTTCTCCCCTTCTGTTTCCCCATTTACCCTCCAAATCCCCTCAAAATCCCCTTAAGATCCTTTCCCCAACCTTCGTTGTCCTTCTTTCCCCTTTATTTCTCTATCGTTTCCCTTCCCCAGCCCTGAAATCCATTAAATGGGCTAAGAAACCCACTTTCCGACCTTAATATAAGGCCTGGCCCCTTTCCCGCTAGCCCCTTAACCACTTCCCCACACGTGACCCCGCGCCAGGACCAAGTGCTTAAGTCCCGGCGCTTATCGCAATCGGAGCCATCGGCGGGATGCAAAACCCTTTGTAACAGCAAAAACCCCCGTTGCGATTGTTTTAAACACATAAGTCCCCGCTCCGATCTGCACCGTCGATCTGTCACTAGATCTGACGGCCTTCCGCTAATCGCAACCGCCTCCCGATCGCAATCGCAAGTCACGACGGAGCACCTCCGATTGCGATCCCCCGATTTAATCGCGGCCGCCCATTCTCCCACCGATCCTACGGTCGGCGCTTAATCGCTCTATGCCTCCGATCGCAATCGCAAACCTTTTGTGTGACCCCCGATTGCGATTGAGCGATTCAATCTCCGTCGTCCACTCTCCCGCGATCTGACGGACATCGCTCCATCGCACTTGCCCCTCCGATTACTGTCCCAACCGTTGATCTGTCGGTTGATCGGACGGTCTGCGCTCAATCGCGCTCCCGCCCGATCGCTGATCGCAAGTCCTTCTCCCGACGCTCGATTAATCACGACGTCGAAATGTCACAGCAGGTCTACGGCTATCGCTCAATCGCATCGTCCCTCTAATCGCAATCGGAACTTTTTGGATATGCGTTGCGATTGGTGATCGCCCCGACCTCCGATTGCGATGGTGCGATCAGATCGTGGCCGTCCGTTCCTCCCAGATCTGACGGTTCGCGTTCATTCGTCCTCCGCCTCCGCTGGGTCCCACTCCATTCATCTGTTCGTTGTTTTTTGGTGTTTTCCCGTGTAATTCGCCCGAACGCTGAGCGTTGGGGTTTTACATTATGAGTCCGTTTCTCCGCTCCTCTCCACTATTTCCATTGATTCTTCATTCTTCCGCCACCTTTCCACCGCCTCCACTGCATTTCTCCGCCACCACTGCCAGGTCCTTAACAGGTTTATTCATTGCGCAGATAGTACAGAGATGGCCTGTTCAGCATTGCCAGCGACCAGCAGAAGGAATTCAAAAGGTTTGGTGCCTGCGATTAATGAAATTAAATGTCCCGCCCCGTATTCAAAGGATCAAAGCACAGTTCGAAGACCAAGAGCACACGGTAAAGTCTTATCTGTGTTTGTATATCAGCAGCAGTGCTTTTCTCCATAAGGACACCCTCCTGCAGCAGTCTCCATGCTTCCTCGAGCCCGTAAGCAGTAAATTGCACTGACAGAACTTCTCAGGGGACTGTCAAGCAGCATTAAAAAAGCATGGAGGGCCATGCAGACTTCCATCCAGCTCATTTATTTCGACATGGCAGCACAGAGAATAGATTTAGCAGGACTCAAGGAAATATCGAAGGCCTAGTCGCGACGACGAGCCTCCCCATCGGGGTTACAAAGTACCTACGGCTGTGCAGTCGATGGCGGCATCAGGTGTGAACACCTCGCGCCCACTATTTGTCTTAGTAAGTCTCCATTTAATTGTATACTTATGTCTCTTCCTCTTCTCCTATAAAATATCCCCGAGAACGAATTGTAAAGGTTGTTGTTCAGTTGCTGGTAGTTTGCTGTTAGAGGGATTCATTCTTGACTGTTAGAACAGTCGTGGGAGGGAGTAGCAGAGTAGTTGTATGTAATAGGCTGGGAGGAGAAGTCTGGACTGTAACAGCCATTGAGCTTATTGTACATGACTGGTTTTGCATCTATTAATCAAAGCACATTTCACAGGATCCTGGTCTATTACTATTGGTGATGTTTTCTCACTCTGTTTATTACATTTCCATATTGTTTCATGTTCTTCTGGTAGGCATCAGAATAATGGTATAGGATTCACCCTTGTTAGGTGCCCTATGCTGTCTGCTCTCCCTACCTTTATGTTTTCTGCTCCATGTGCTATCTAAGAGTTAATTCGTGGGTTTAACCAGCGCAGCGGATGTTATTGCCTGCTGGCTGATGTATGAACTTGGGGGTTTGCCTCTTAGATGTTTCTTTGTAATCTTATCTATGTTTTTCCCTTGGAGTTGCTAAAGCAGACCTGGAGTTAAATGACCTCTGGTCTGATCTATAAGCTGCCCCTTTGTCCACCTTTGAGAGCTGCCTTTGAGTATGTCCAAGCAGGTCTGGAGTTAAATGACCTCTGACCTGATCTATAGACAGAAAATTGGCTGTCTTTCCTTCTTTCACTTTCTCTCCTTGATGTTTCATCTCACCATCTGCCTAAAAGATCCTTTAGTGTAGATGACTTGCCCTTTGGAAGCCTTGGCTAGTGGATGCAAGTAATTTCCCTCTCATGACTCCATAGCCCAATGGATGGCACGGTCTTGGCCCACTCTCCTTGTTGAAACATCCTGCTGCTTTGTTCCTTTTCTCCCATTGCTTTCCCTGTCCATGATCTCCTAACCAACCCAGCAACCCTTCAACCAAATCATTTTAAACCCCCCCCCCTTTTTGTGCTTAATAACTAGCCTAATATCTCAATTCGAGCTTCAAAGACAAATCATTCTTTGTTTATTGGAGAGATCCCTCTCCGGGTCCAGGAGGGCTAGATCCTAGGGCCCCAAAGTGGTTTGATGTTGTCTCATCTTTTGGTATTGCCAAATCTGCCAAAACATGGGAACCCCAACACCCAGCAACCAACCAACCAAACCATTTTAAACCCCCCCCCCCTTTGTGCTTCATACCTAGCCTAATATCTCAATTTGAGCTTCAAAGATATATATCATTCTTTGTTTTATGGAGAGATCCCTCTCCGGATCCAGGAGGGCTAGATCCTAGGATCCCAAAGTGGTTTGATGTTGTCTTATCTTTTGGTATTGCCAAATCTGCCAAAACATAGGAACCCCAACACGCCAGGCATTGGTTGATTCATACAAATTCTTTAGGCCTGCAGTTGTTTATTCTTTGACAGTGTTGTCAACCTTAGCCACAGATTGTTTAGAATCATTTTGACGTAAAATTCCAAAATCACTTGAATTGAATTTATTGCATACTCTTCCAAGTCCTGTCTCTTTATAATATTATTAGTTGAGCATGTGAAGAGTTTCTTTTCTCAAGGGGCTATGAATGAATGAATGAATGATATTTTAACGTCCACGAGACTAAAAATAGTCTATGGGACCACTAGCTTCCTTGTTTTTTGCTTTTTGTAATTCAATCTTTTTCTTACTCAAATTGATGATGAGCTGACCCAACCTTCTAACAGTTCCATCACTGAAAAGACAATGCCACGGAATTGATGCTAACATACTGTGGTAGCCATCCCTGCCGTCTCTGAAAGCATCACATTCCAAAATGAAATGTTTTTCTGATTCCACTGCCCTAGAAGTGCAAAAAGTACATACCCTTTCTTCCCAAGCTTCTTTAAGTCTCTTCCACCGTCCTGTTTCACACCGAAGTTGATGTGAGTTAGTTCTTAATTGAGCAATAAGAACCTTTGCTCTCCACGGAATGCTAGCTCCAATGTATTCTTTTTTTTGGAGATCGCAAATGGGGTTGAATTCCTGAACATAATACTTCTTCTTTCTACCCAACTCTTTTCCCCATATACCCTTACGGAACTTCTCCGGCACAAAATTCTTTAACACCTTGCTATTTGTGGGACATGCATTCAGGTAAATATTCCATTTTTGCATCCATTTGTTGTTTTGTCTCATCCATGATTTCTCTCGTTCACTCATACCATCATTGAAGATAACTTTCGGCCATCTACCTCCTTCCATTTGCTCAATTCTTTTTAGATACCTTGTAAGACGCACCATGGCAATTGCTTCGATGGGAGCTGCCCCTGTTTCACTCAACATTATCTCATAGGGAACCGAACTTTTTATTTTGAATTTGCTCATGATCAAGCATTTTTGAATTTTTTAAATTTGTTTCCATTTTGAATCAAGAATGCTAATAGCCCACAATTTGCACCCATATAATATCACTGGACAAACTAAGAGTCCAAAAAGTACTTTGATTGTGTTCCAATCCCATAACTATGCCTCTCTACATCTATTTTGAAGTGCATATAATGCTTTCCACCCTCCTAAAATTCTTTTCTTTCTGCAATCCTGCCAATTAAGCTTGTTATTGAAATCGATCCCGAGGTACTTGTATTCATTTACTTCTTTAAGAATGTTGCCTTCAAAGAAGAACATATGCTGGCTTTGTTTCCTTTTATTAGAGAAAATCATTATTTTGGTCTTACTGGTATTGACTTCCATCCCCATTGCTTTACAAAAATGCTCAAGGGCATATAGGTGCATCTGCAATCCATGGGCCGATTTAGCAACCAGCACAAGATCATCGGCATATAGAAGAAGCTTTATCACAAACTCCCCCAATCGAACACCATCCCCACCTTGCAAATTTAGCCACTCTTCCAGTTTGTCAATATATAAACCAAAAAGGGTAGGGGATAAAGGGCAACCTTGCTGGACTCTGATGTCACTTCTAAAACTTTCTGAAATGCCTGCTGAAGTTCTAATTCTGACTTTCACCTCTTCATAAAGCCTATGGACGATAGCTCTATATTGTAAAGGAATTTCAAGTTCTTCCATTCTATAGAGTGATATTAACGGTTTTACAATATCTTTTAACCCTATAGAGCGACATAAAATATTTTGCAATATCTTTTAACTTTGTAGAGGGACATTAACTGTTTTACAATATTTTTTTTTAGCTCTTTACAAACTTAATTGATAGACTAAACCACCATAACTGCTTAATTCTCTTTGTGGACTTAAAGGATTTTATCATTCTCTCTTGCACTGACAATATTTTTCCGTATTTTTTTTGTCAAAGAATTTGATAACGAACATGAACTATGTGTTAGGTTGTACTCAATAATATTGTTATGGCGAACATTATTTTCCAGTCTATATGCTATTAAATGCTGGTAGGCAGTATATGCTCACCGTTAGATTTAAATTTGTTTAAATCTAATGGTGGGCATATACTGCCCACCAACATTTAATAGCGTATAGACTGGAAAATATGTGTTGCCATATTGTGATTGACGCGTGACCATCCCAATGAATTTTCTTTGTCAAAGAATTTGAAGACGAACATGAACCATGTGACTTAGGTTGTACTTAATAATGTTGTTATTGATGCATGACCATCCCAATGCTGTGGACATTGCACGTCTTTATCAATTAACACACCAATCATTAGACCAAATATGTGATTTTTCGTAGGGCTTAAGTAAATTTTGGCTATTCTAGACATTAAAGATCACAAATTTAAAAATATTATTCTTTTATGTGTTTAACTGTTCTGCAATGTAACAGAGATTGGGATAGGTCTGACAGGCTTTGGCGTTCTTTTCTTTTTCTTGGGAGTTATCTTCTTGTTCGACAAGGGTCTTTTGGCAATGGGAAATGTAAGTTGACAGTGCTTAGCATGTTATTGACATTTTTTATACTTTAAGAGGCTGCTATGAATCCTCACTCAACCAATGGTTGATTCGTGATCTTATCAGATCCTCTTCTTGGCAGGAGTTATGTTAACAATTGGTATGAAGTCAACGGCACAATTCTTTATGAAACAAAGCCATTACAAGGTATGGAGTTTTTAGAGTCTCCAAATTAGTATTGTTTCATGCAGATTATTGTACTATGTTTTTTTCGGGTTGCCATTCAATTCATGATTGTCTGGACATCTTTAAATACCTTTTTGCTACAACCATTAGCAATATCCTATTCTGTTCC
Source organism: Pinus albicaulis (assembly GCA_034641835.2). NCBI lineage: Eukaryota > Viridiplantae > Streptophyta > Pinopsida > Pinales > Pinaceae > Pinus > Pinus albicaulis. The sequence goes on from CM076576.1 coordinate 117,271,066, forward strand.
AATGCATTGGATGTTGGATTTTGAAGTATTAATCTATGTTTCTTGGGCATTGTTAAATATGTACTTGCGTTTAAGCAGTAAGTAGTTAAGTACTCGCAGCAAATCACATATTCTACATATGCTTTTGCATCATAGTTTAGTATGCCCTGCTTTTTAGTTAGAGCATTTTAACTGCTATTGTTTTCGGTAAATGAGAAAGATAGCTCTGAAGCACGAGTACACTTGATATTTTTTCCCTTTCTTCAGGGTTCAATTGCCTTTGTCGTTGGATTTTTTGTGGTTCTTGTTGGATGGCCCGTCATTGGAATGATAATGGAAGTTTATGGCTTTATTGTTCTCTTCAGGTTGGACTCTTTTAACATCCAGTGTTATAGCTAAGCCTATAAGAACTATTTCTAGAGAAGCATTATTATCTAATACTGTGGAGTAATATTTTTATTGCCAATTTGTTTGGTTTTGGCAGTGGTTTCTGGCCCACTGTTTTGATATTTTTGCAGAGGATTCCTGTTCTGGGCTGGTTACTCCAACAACCATTCCTTAGTTCGGTAAGAAAAAATTGTTTTGATTTCAAATCGTAGGTCTAGCTCTGGGTGGTTTTGGCTGATGTGTATTTGAAAGAGCTAATTAGATTTTGTACTTTTCTACAGCTTTCTGGCTATCGACAGCGAAGGGTACCAGTATAAAGTGAAATAGCGTTTACGTACATACAGTTTTGCAACGAGCATAGACACTTCCTGGGAGTTTCTTTTGTATCATCTGTAATTAAGATTGTAAGAATTATCTAGTCTGCCTTTCTTCTGCTCCTTGAAGCACAACACAGTTTTAGGTTGAATCATTTGGTGGCTCCAGAGTATGCTGTTATTATGCAAGTCTGGGTCGATTGTACCGTCCTTCTGTGGGAGTAATTACTCGAATAGGCGTGTCTATATGAGAAAGAGGTTGCCAGATTTTATAATTTTCTTATTACAAATATTATGTGTATGTTCAAATATTTAATAAAAAAAATAATTTTCCTCATCATGGTATGGTGGTGTAATGAAAAGATAGATGGTGATTAATGGTATGGTGGTGTAATGAAAAGATAGATGGTGATTAATGGTATGGTGGTATAATGAAAAGATAGATTGTGATTAATTTTATTAAGTTGCATTTTATAAATGGAGACACTTGTGATTATTTGTGATATTAAAAGAATTTTTTTTTAAGTAACATATTTGACTTCCAATGCTAAAATTTGAATCCGTGCCAACCTTGTTGTCACAGTGGTCTTTCTTACTTGCGTTGGTGTCCTAAGCCTGTGGGCGTTCATCAACCATTTAACATATATGATATGACTAGGCTAGCTAGTTTCTAAAATGTTTGTTGTGTTCCAATGATTTAGGACTACAGTACATGACTGATTCATTTAAGTTGTAAAAGTGATTACTTGTATGCAATTGATTTTCTGTTTTTCATTCACAAACCTTGTGATGAGTTGCCCATTCCTTACCATGAGATTGAATCCTTATAGAAACTCTTTGTACTTGCACGTGCATATTTTTAATCACAATTAAGGGGTTGGTACTCAATACATGGCCTTTAGCATTGTGCTCTTGCATGATATTCATTGCTGTTCAATTGGGGCACGACTTCTGATTTGAAGGTCCTTTTATCAACCTTCAGATGGAGATCGACATTCCTGCCTGTGCATTTTTTTTATTATATTCTTTCTTTTATACGAGGAGCATTCTTTACACAAAAGAAAATCATTATGGGTGAGGGGAATATATTTATTACAATATTTTGTAGTTATCACATCGAAATAAATCAAGGATACGTAGTATCTGTCGTTTAGCTTTAATATAGTTTAATTAAATTAAAAAAATAATAATAAACGCAAATAAAACAATTGATAAATATTGTATTGTTAAATGTCATCACCAAAAATTTAAAAATATGACTAATTAATATTGTTTATAATAAGGCATATACACTTTACTATATATGTTTTTTTCATTATTTTTTATTTATATGTTTTATTTTGTATATATATATATATTATAATTAAATTTATTAAAATATGTTTTTAATATAATAATAAGTCATCTTAAATTGAAAATATGGAGAAAAACTATAAGTTACGAAAATGAAAATAATAAAAAAAAGAAAAAAAAGTTAAATACAATGTTCCACCAAGACTCCGGTGCAGGGAAATGCACAGGGAGACATGTAGGAGTACACTCAAATTTTAGGGAAATTTTGGGGGTGTAGAGGGATGTCAGGGTATATATATATATATTTATATAATTCAAGTTCATTTTCAATAATGAAAGCATAAATAGACTAATATTAATACTGTAATATTCCTAATTAGCAACAGTTAATTGGAATATTCGATTTTGTACAGTTTTGCCATCTATAGTTTATTAATAAATAAAAAGTGAGTGAAGAGGGTCTAACTCACTTAAGTGGAATAAAACACCCTCCTAGTAGCACAACGTTGTGACTTAAAGGGGAGCCAAGGGGGGGCCAAGCACCACGTAGAGAGGGGGCCCACGTATGCTCTAGAAGCTACTGCGCAGATGAGGATGAGCACATGGCAAGAGAGAGAGGCTACATTGAGGAGATGGGCCTTAGGGTTGGAGGAAGGCCAACGTTATAAAAGAGGGAGGAGCCTTCTCATTTGAGGCATTCGTTGTTGATGATATTGAGTTGGTCATTTCGACTTCTTGAGCATTCTAGCTATTTAGCATGTCTACAGCACTGTTTAGTGCATTGAGTGTCTCCGATCGGAGATCTCGCCCTTAGCCCCGAGGGACTTCGAGTGCCTGCTCGGGCGAGGTTATTTCTTCAGCATTTTTCAGGAGGTTTTTGTGTTTGGGTTTGTTGCGGAGCCGTGCATTCATAGAGACTGCGCAGTCACTGAGAGGGAGGACGTAATCCATCTAGGAGGTGTTTCGGATCGGGGTTTTTGCAGGAGATTTGAGCCGAGATTTTGAGCAGAGGATCAGCCTTTTCCTTTTGGAGGATTTTGGTGGAGTTTGAGGTGGTGTTTCAGCCATTCTCATTTAGCCTCTGCGCAGAGCCTTGGAGGCCAACGTAATTCCCCAAGGGGGTGTTTTTCGGAGGTCGGCCATTTCTGATATGGTTTCTGGGTTTTGACGGGATTGGTGAGTAGAGGAGGATTCCAGATTTTCAGCTCATTCCGGCAAGGGGAGCAGCCCCTAGTTATCAGTCCATTTCAGTGGTTGCAGCTACACGACAGTTTCCCAGCAGCTGGGACGCAGTTCAGAGAGCAACCATTTCTAGTGTATTCTGAGAGTATTTCTTCACTTGCCTTGAGCAAGTTTAGGTGCCATCACTCTGATCACCTATTGTACTTCATTATATTTCTCAGTTTAATAAAATGGCTTAGCATTTCCTCTCTATATTTCTAGATGTGTTGCCGTATATTCCTTCTATGTTATTATATGTCTGCTGCACTGTTATTTTTATATATTCGTGAGCATTCTAGTTCTATACCACTTGATGTGTTTATTTCATACTCTTAGATAGAGTCTGGAAAGGGCCAGGTAGCCTCCGGATTTCGTCCTCTTATCAGAGGCGGCATATCCGGTAAACGCCCTCCCAGTCCATCTCTGGTTGGAGTTTGCCGTGTTTTAGAGATATTCTCGAAACAGGATATTACAAATACATTGATTCACACATAAAATTTAAATTCATAATTGAATTAAATAATTACATACATTGATCCATCCTCATCATTCATTTTGATACATATATCATTCATACGACATACTCATCGCTCATCTGTACCATGAGATTCAATAATAAAATTTAATATTGAAATATTGAAATACATTTATCCATATCATTCATCATTCTATAATCTAAATTGATTTAAAAATTAAATTCATCATTCATCCTTTTAGAAGAGCTCGACAACGGGACAATTGAGCTCGACAGCAACATGAGAGCACAACTCGACGGCGGGCAAGAAAGCACAACTTGACGATGGCAAGAGAGCACTCAACAGGGCTTGATGACGGACAATAGAATTTGGAAATGAATAAGTAAGTTAACCTAGGCAAGTTTTGACTTTTTAATTTTTACCTTTGTTTTACTTTTTATTTATTTTTTTAAGTTTTGTTTTATTTTTTATTTATTTTTAAGTTTTTACTATGTGAATTTCAATTTTCTTTTATATTAAGTGTTATTAGACAAATTCGAGGGGGGATGCCTAGAAGCACTGTAATATCCCCTTTCAGGGATATCTCTAAAACACAAGCAAACTCCAACCAGAGATGGAATGGGAGGGCATTTAGCAAACATTTCACCTCTGGAAAGAGGGTGAGATCTGGAGGCTATCTGACCCTTTCCAGACTCTGTCTAAGAGTATGGGGAATACACACCAAGTGGTATAGAAACTAGAAGGCTCGAGGAGAAAAATAACAGTAGTGCAAGCATACAATAGCATATATATAGAACATATAACATATACTCAAGAAATGCAGAGAGAATGTTGAGCCATTTTATTATACTGAGAAATATAAGTGAGTACAATGGGTGATCAGTGCGATGGCACCTAAACTTGCACAAGGCAAGTTAAGAAATACTCATCAGAATGCTGCTGGAGTGGTCGTTCTCTTATTTGCGTCCAAGCTGCTGGAAAACTGTCATGTAGCTACTATTGCTGGAACAAGATGAGTATCTCAGGTTGCTCCCCTACTCGGAATAAGCTGATTCTCTCACCAAACCCAGAAAATTCCAGAGAGCGTTTCTGGAATGGCCGACCCCCAAAAATCACCCCCTTGAGGACCTATGCTATCCTCCAAGGCTCTGCGCTGCACTGAAGGGAATCCACCAAAATACCGCCCCAAACTCTGCCAAAATCCTCCAATATGCAAGGGCTGGCCCCTTGCTCAATCTCCAAGCTCGAAACCTCCAAAAGAAATCCAATCCGGAGCTCCCCAATAATGGACTGCGTCCTCCCTCTCAAGACTGCGCAGTCTATGAATGCGTTGCTCCTCCACAGAGCCAAACACCAATCCTCCTGCAAAATACTGATGGGACAACCTCACCCGAGTAGGCACTCGAAGTCCCCTGGGGCTGAGGATGAGATCTCCGATCGGAGACACTCGGTGCACTAAACAGTGTTGCAGACTAGCTAAACAACCAGTGTGCTCAAGAAGTCGGAGTGACCAGCTCAATATCATAAACATCGAATGAATCAAAATGAGGAGGCTCTCCTCTCTATATAGTGTTGGCCTCTCTCAAACCCTAAGGCCCACCTCCTCCAACGTAGCCTCCCTTTGCCACGTGCTCAACTTGGCCTGCGTGGTCCCTCCATGTGGTCTACGTGGGCCCCCTCTCTACGTGGTCTCTTGGCCCCCTTGGCTCACTTAAGTTACAACGTTGGTTCTACTAGGGAGTGCACTTTATTTTTAGAGTGAGTTATGTCCCCCTCTACTCACTTTTATTTATAATCTAACTACATAAGGAAAAATTGACCAAAATCGAATATTCCAATTAGCCATTGTTAATTGGGAATATTACAGTCTCCCCCGAAAAAATGTTGCTTGACCCCAAGCAACTGTAGTGATGGATGCTGCAAGATCTTCTCACTCTCCCAAGTAGCATCCTCATCTGGTAAATTCTTCCACCTCACCAAGAACTCCCGAATTGTCATGTTTCGCAGCTGCCTCTCCCTGGTATCAATAATGGCCTCGGGCTGTAACACCAAATGCCCCTCATCATCTTTAGGTGGTAGCTCCTCTGTCACCGTCGCCTATTGCCCCAATGCCTTCTTCAGGCATGATACATGGAAAATGTTATGAATCTTGCTGCCTTGGGGCAGCTCTAACTCATAAGCAACCTGTCTAACCCTGCGTATCACCCTGTATGGCCCATAAAAATGGGGCTTGAGCTTCTCATCTCCCTTCTGCTTCAGTGACGACTGTCGGTATGGCTGTAAACGTAGGTAGACCAAGTCTCCTACCTCAAACTGTCTCTCCATCTGCCCCCTGTCGGCATACAACTTCTGCTGGTTCTGCGCTGTAGCCATGTTATCCTTGAGAGCTCGGAGAATGTCCTAACTCTCTTGGATCCAATCTTTGGCTCTCGGAGCCTTGCTAGCACCGAACATCACATCAGCAAAAGATAAAGAATGGTATCCATACAAAGCATAGAACGGAGACATACCGATGGACATGTGATGTGTGTTGTTGTAGCAATACTCCCCTAGATGCAGCCACTTCAGCCACGCTCTCTGATGCCCACTAACATAGTTACGCAAGTAGCCCTCCAGCCACTTGTTAAATATCTCTGTTTGCCCATCTGTCTGTGGGTGGTAGCTGGTGCTTGGTGTCAACTCCATCCCCACCAGCCGAAAAAGCTCCTGCCAGAATCCGCCCATAAAGCAGTTGTCCCTGTCACTGATGATGGTCTTGGGAACACCATGTAACCTGAAGATCTCTCTGAAGAAAAACTCCGCCACCTGTGCTGTTGAATAGTGTGCGGATATGGAAAAAAAGTGTGCGTACTTTGTCAGCCGATCAATGACGACGTATATACAGTCCTTTCCCTGCACCATGGGCAATCCTGTGATGAAATCCATTGAAATGCTCTCCCATTTCCCCTCTGGAATGGGAAGAGGCTGCAACAAACCTGCGGGATGGTTCATCTCCCCCTTGTTTCTCTGGCAAACCTCGCACTCCCTGATATGCTGGAGCACGTCCTCCTTGAGGCCCTTCCATGAGAACCTCTCTCTGATGGCCCGGTAGGTTTTGGTAAACCCTTGGTGGCCGAACAATGGTGAGTCATGTGACGCCTGAAGTATCTTCTTCTTGAGCTGGTAGCCCTCAGTCAAGAAGATCCTATCTCTGTAGTAGATGATCTCATCCATCACCCTATATCTGTCATCTGTCACCTGACCATGCAGAACCTCACAGGAAAATTTGTCCTTGGATTACTCCACCAAGAGTTGAGCCCTCCAATCTGTATCCAAGCTCATCAGAGACAACGTGGCTGGTCTACGTGAAAGTGCATCGGCTACCACGTTGTTCTTCCCCTTGACATACTCAATGTCAAAGTCATAAGCCTGGATCTTACTGATCCACTTCTGCTGCCTCTCCTATAGATGTTTCTGCTCCAAAAAGAACCTGAGGCTGTTGTGATCAGTCCTCACCCTGAACTTGTTACCCACTAAGTACTGCCGGAATTTGGCCAATGCATGCATAATGGCCAACATCTCCTTGTCGTATATAAGATAAAACCACTCATGAGGAAGGAGCTTTCAGCTCTCATAGGCTATAGGGTGGCCTCCCTGCATCAAAATTGCGCCGATCCCCTCTCTCGATGCATCACACTCCAAAACAAAAGGTTGCGTGAAATCTGGCAACGCAAGCACTGGGCAGCTGCTCATAACCTCCTTGAGCTTGTCAAAGGCCCACTGCGCTATATCTGACCAACTGAATGCCCCCTTTTTCGTCAAATCTGTAAGGGGTGTAGCAAGTTGAGAGAAACTCTTGACGAACTTCTTGTAATATGTGTAGATGCCAACAAATCCTCGAAGTTCAGTCACGTTTCTCGGCTCTGGCCAATCTCTGATGGCCTTGATCTTCTCCTCGTGGACCCTCACTCTGTCCACTCCTATGATGTGTCCCAAATACAACATCTCCGTCAACCCAAACTCACACTTGGAGAGCTTAGCATAAAATTGTTGCTCCTCCAAGATATGCAGCACTGCCTCGATGTGCTGGAGATGTTCCTCCCAAGTCCTACTATATATCAGTATATCATTGAAAAAGACCAACACAAACTTCCTCAGATGACTGCAGAAGATATGGTTCATGTAAGACTGGAAAGTAGTTGGGGCGTTGGTTAGCCCAAAAGGCATAACCAAGAACTCAAAGTGGCCGTAATGGCACCTGAAAGCGGTCTTGGGAATGTCTTGTTCCCTCACGCGAATCTGGTGGTACCTGGATCTCAAATCGATATTTGAGAAGAATTGTACTGCTCTCAACTCATCCATCAGCTCATCAATCCACGGTATGGGGTGTCTGTTCTTCATGGTCTTCTTATTCAGGGCTCTGTAATCAATGCACATTTTCAATGTGCCATCTTTCTTCTTCACCAACACCACCGAAGAAGCAAAAGGACTGGTGCTAGGCCGAAATGTCCAAGAGCCAACAACTCCTAGATGGCCCGCTCAATCTCATCCCGATAGGCCTTGGGGTGCCTATAGGGTGTGGTAATAACGGCCTGGATGCCCTGCTCAAGCTCAATAGTGTGCTCAAACCCTCGATCTGGTGGTTGTCTTGGCGATATCTCTCCAAATACCTATCATACCTGTCAAGGATGGCCTGTATATCCGAATGAACTGTCTGCCCGGTAGTCCTTGCCTCTGATGCCCGCAACTCAACTGCCCACTCTATGTCTCCCTTTCGGAAGTCTGCCTCCATCCGGTGAGCTGAAACAGTCTGAGGTGGGTAAGTGTGCATCCCACATATCTTCTCATGCTTCCCGGTCTTCTTATCATCCCACTCCATCTCCAAGGCCTCCCAATCTGTGGTGATTTTCCCCAAAATAATCAGCCACTGTACACCTAATACCACATTGGTATCTGGTATGTTGACCACGAAAAAGTGGTTAGTCACTGTGTAGGTACCCATCGTCACAACCAGCTCTGGAACATACCTGACACACTGCATCATCTGATCTCCTGGGACCAACACTGAAAATCCATCGAAGCTCTCTATCGGTATGCCCCTCCGCTCAACCATCTGGGCATCGATGAAGTTGTGGGTTGACCCATTGTCTACCAGAACTGAAACTCGCTGCCCCCTCACTGTCCTTCGGACGCATAGTGTCAAATACTTGGGTACTCCTCGCAATGTTGCAAGGGTCCCCCCTGTGGGTGCAAAAGCTGCACCTCCTGCTCCTAGAGGTGGAGGTAGCAAATGGTCCTGTGCTGTCTGACTTTCTCCTACCTCCCCATCTTCATACTCATCCTCTTCCCCGCTGCTCTCGGAGAATACCTCGATAAAATGTGCTTTTCCAGCAACACATATGTGTCCTGGTGCCCACAGCTCCTGACAGGTAAAGCACAAGCTCTTCTTCTTCAACTCCCTTTGGGCATCATCATCTAGCTGTACCCTACCCTAATTCCCCTTCGGAGGCGGAATCCTCACATCCTTACCCTTTGGCTGGAAAGTCTATCTCTGGGGGTAGGGTGTCCTGGTCCTAGGTAAGGCATCCTGCAAATCTCGAGTCCTGCCAATGGAATCCTGGAGTGTGGCTGGTCTAGTGGACCTGACTAGACCCCGAAGTGGCTCTGCTAACCCCTCAACAAACATGTAGATCATCTGTGTTGGTGGATAGATATGGCACCATCACTGAAATCCTCAGGAAATTTGCAATATACGTCTCAGGACTCTCGGTCTGTTTGAGCCTCGTTAGCTCAACGAAGTGCTCCTCCGGATCCCTTTGGTCAAATCTCTCTATTAGTCTCCGAGTGAACTCGGCATAGGTGGTCACGGTGGAATGCCCAAGTGTAACCATCCCATGGAACCACCAGTCCTAAGCCTCACCATCCAAATGCAGCGTGGCCACCTTGATGGCCTCCGTCTCTGCCATTTGGTTGAGCTGGAAATATATATCTAGCTTCTCCACCTAAGACTTTGCTGAACTGTTTGATGAACCATCAAACGTAGGCAAATGGAATTGGTTGGCTGTACACTGGGTGTCTCCATCATGATAATGCTGGTGCTCTCTGTGATGGTCGCAGGGTCTGTTGTCCTGCTTGAGCTGAACAAAGTCTCTGAATAAAAGGGCATCCCTGAACTCCTGCCCATATGCCTGGTACTCAGCAAAATAACCACCCATGTGTCCAAACTCTGGCTCCTCCTGTGCTCCTGCCCCAGTGTCTGCACTTAGAAAAGTGGGCATAGTGGAACGAGTGGGGGCATGTGATGCCTGGTGCGGAGTGGCAACCCGCTCCTGCAAATGGTGGGATGTGCACGACCCCTCACCAACCTGGAAACCCCTTGGGGTTTCACGCTGTCTAGCCTCCATAGCAATGAATCTCTGACCCATCACCTCTATCTGCCTCGCCAGATCCTGCACTGATCTGAGGAGTGCTTCCCCAAACTGTTTTGCATCGCTATCATCCGCCATCGGCTCTCCCTGCTTTGCGTCTACCACAGGCTCCTCCCGTTCTGCGTCCACCACTCGAACGCAGTCCCCCTCTCCGTAGGTGTTCTCCAACCTACGCTCAATATCTCTGTACTTCCTACCTCTGTGGCAGATGTAGGGTTTCTCTCTCAGTGTCATAGACAACTAGCTCCACAGGCTGAGCCAGATATATGCCCTGATACCACTGTAATATCCCCTTTCAGGGATATCTCTAAAACACAAGCAAACTCCAACCAGAGATGGACTGGGAGGGCATTTACTAGAAATTTCACCTCTGGAAAGAGGGTGAGATCTGGAGGCTATCTGGCCCTTTCCAGACTCTGTCTAAGAGTATGGGGAATACACACCAAGTGGTATAGAAACTAGAATGCTCGAGGAGAAAAATAACAGTAGTGCAAGCATACAATAGCATATATATAGAACATGTAACAGATACTCAAGAAATGCAGAGAGAATGTTGAGCCATTTTATTATACTGAGAAATATAAGTGAGTACAGTGGGTGATCAGTGCAATGGCACCTAAACTTGCACAAGGAAAGTTAAGAAATACTCATCAGAATGCTGCTGGAATGGCCGTTCTTTGATCTGCGTCCAAGCTGCTGGAAAACTGCCATGTAGCTGCTATTGCTGGAACAAGATGAGTATCTGGGGCTGCTCCCCTACTCAGAATAAGCTGAAACTCTGGAATCAACCTCTACTCACCAAACCCAGAAAAGTCCAGAGAGCGTTTCTGGAATGGTCGACCCCCGAAAATCACCCCCTTGATGACCTACGCTATCCTCCAAGGCTCTGCGTTGACACTGAAGGGAATCCACTAAAATACCGCCCCAAACTCTGCCAAAATCCTCCAATAGGCAAGGGCTGGCCCCTTGCTCAATCTCCAAGCTCGAAACCTCCAAAAGAAATCCAATCCGGAGCTCCCCAGTAATGGACTGCGTCCTCCCTCTCAAGACTGCGCAGTCTATGAATGCGCTGCTCCTCCACAGAGCCAAACACCAATCCTCCTGCAAAATACTGATGGGACAACCTCACCCGAGAAGGCACTTGAAGTCCCCTGGGGCTGAGGTTGAGATCTCCGATTGGAGACACTCGGTGCACTAAACAGTGCTGTAGACTAGCTAAACAACCAACGTGCTCAAGAAGTCGGAGTGATCAACTCAATATCATAAACATCGAATGAATCAAAATGAGGAGGCTCTCCTCTCTATATAACATTGGCCTCTCTCAAACCCTAAGGCCCACCTCCTCCAACGTAGCCTCCCTTTGCCACGTGCTCAACTTGGCCTGCGCAGTCCCTCCATGTGGTCTACGTGGGCCCCCTCTCTACGTGGTCTCTTGGCCCCCTTGGCTCACTTAGGTTACAACTTTGGTTCTACTAGGGAGTGCACTTTATTTTTAGAGTGAGTTATGTCCCCCTCTACTCACTTTTATTTATAATCTAACTGCATAAGGCAAAATTGACCAAAATCGAATATTCCAATTAGCCATTGCTAATTGAGAATATTACAAGACCCCTTTTGGGGATTCGCGTCCCCCGCACTAGGGAAATGCACGCCCCTATGTCTCCCCACGACTCACCAAAAGGGGTGCATGGAGAAACACACCCCCATACATCCCCCCGTCTCGGGTGCGTGGGGTGTGTGCACCTGACCCTAGGGGACGTGTCTCCGTGGAACACTGGTTAAATAAAAATGAAATAACGAAAAATTAGAAACTAATAGAAATGGAAGTTACTAAACAACCCATAATAAGACCTCAACCAATCCCCTTATAAATAAACAAATTTAAATAATAATAAAAAATAACAAAAAATGAATTTCCAATGTTAAACTATGGAATAAGAAGAAGTTTATTTAACGTCCACGAGGCTAAATATAGCGTATGAGATAGATTACTTATCTATCTGGCTCTTGTATTCGACCCTCTTCCAGTGAAGTTTCACAATAAACTCTCCCAACTTCTCAACAAACCTCTCGTTGAATAGATTATCCCAAGGGCTAGCTGCCAAAATATCTGCATAACTTTCCCTGTTGTCTTCGAAGGCCTCACACTCCAAAATGGAATTCTTTTATGTTTCCACTTTTTCGGAAGAGCAAAAAATACACTCTTTCCTCCCACACTTCTTTTGGCCTTTTCCAATGCCTTGTTTCACAACGGAGTTGATGAAAATTAGTCCTTAATTGAGCAATAAGAATTTTGGCTCTCCAAGAAATATTGGCTCCTATGTACGCTTTTTGTTGATGATTATGAGTGGGATTAAACTCTTCAATATAATACTTATTCTTTCTCCCTAGCTCCTTCTTCCAAGTGCATTTATGGAACTTATCCATAACAAAATCTTTTATCTCTTTACTGTTTGTGGGACACATGCTCAAGCAAATGCCCTATTTGCTAAACCATTTGTTATTTGGCGCATCCACGCCTTCTTTCTTTTGCACAACATGTCATTAAACACAACCTTAGGCCATCTACCTGATCCAAGAGGATTTTATAATTGTTCCAAGTCTTAAGGTTTCAGTTTTCTTTGGAAATGGCACCAAGTTGTAATGCCCGTCACTCAGAATCTGACACTTCTTTCGGTTTCTCAATTGGTCTCCGGATGAAGGAGAAATCATCCATTGAAGTTGTATGGCGAATAGGTGCAGAAGAGGCCATGTGACATTTCTACAGTTCGACACATGGCGACAGTGAAATCAATGAGGGTCCATTCATCTCTGGTGCAAATCTCCAAGTAATAGTGAGATTTTTGGGTTTTGTAAGTGCATAGTGTGATTTGAGGTCATAGGTGCATGAAGTTAGTCATTGCACATGTTTGAACAAATAAATGTCTAACCATACTACAAGGTGCAAAAAAAAAAATCATAAGAAACTAAACCTAAATAATGAAACCTATGATCCAAAAACTAAGGTTTATGGTCATGTATTAAATCAAATGATGGGTTTAAAACGGAAAAGTATTTATTATATAGTTCAAAACCATATGGGATATCAAATGTTATGGCATTCAACAATATGATAAGAGCGCACTAGACATAGTCTTAAAACTATGGTCTAAACACCATGGTATCGAAACTATAAAAGACGGAGATATGATTTATGGTTATCGTATAAAAGTTTAAAACGGAAATATATTTATTATGTGGTAAGCTAAACGTATGGCATACGTTTAGTGGATATGATATAGTGGATGGTGAAATATGGTGGAAGCATAAATAGTGTAGCGGAATGGATAAACGATGGAGATCGTTTATCCACCAAATCCGCTCACCACATAAAACATTTGCCAAAAATACAAACAGGGTTTTCGAGAGATGGAATGGATAAGGTTTAAAAACATTAGGTTAAAAATCGTATGCAATGCACCGGATTTATCAAAGAGGTTTTAAAATATATGATGAGGATATGTTTATGATATATGGTTTGTAAACCTTATAAATGCGTTGATACTCTATGGTATATCCAAAATGCGCAATCCACATTTGGAATATGGTTAATAAATGTGCCATGGTGTTCAATTCTCATTGCACTAAGAACTAACTATAAACAACATGCTAAGTTTGGATCGGGAGATTTGATCTTAAAACCTGTTTGAGTTTTTATAAAGATTTTACCATTACACTAATGCAGACAAATATAGGCATAACTTGAGTATCTTTGAGTTTTTCTGTGAAAGGAGACAGGCGTTGGAAAGCTGAGACAAAGGGCTTTGTTTTTACAATAATCAGCAATGCATGCGTGCACATATTGGTTTGTGAAATCACTTGTAAAGATATTGTTTGGATCATTTCCTAATAAAACAGACGCCCACTTGGAAACAGACCCAGAGATGTAGTCCAGGAGGGACGAACTTCGTAATCAATGTTTGCTGTGTTATGTGTTTTTTTTGCTACTGTTTTTTTCATCATTTCAATTCTCTAAGTTTATGTTTAAGGCATAAAAATAACTTATTTCCTTCGTTCATTCATGTAAACATTCATTAGTCAAATGTGCAAGTAATCAATCCTGTCGTTTTCAGATCACTACCTTCTTCCATTTGCTCAATTTTTTTTAAATACCTTATGACCCACACCATAGCAATTGCTTCAATAAGAGGAGCCCCTCCTGTTTCACTTAACTGTTTAAGTTTTCAATAAGTGTTATTTAGTCAATGCACATGGGATGGTTTTCGAGGGGTGAGGCATGAGTCAACATTCCTTAATTTCCGTAAGGACAAAACCTTCTTCATGCTTGTGTTTAAATAAATTATGTTCATTTAAAGAGTCCTGAAGATGGATCCTCGTTGGGTTCTCAATTTATCATATTGATTACAATTATCATAGCTAGAAAGAAGTGAAAAGTAAGAGTTGATATCGTTAATTTCATTATCATTATCAAGTTCTCTTTCGTCATAGCTATCGTAAAAAAATTGTGATGATATATGGAAAAGGTGTCACTTTAATTAAGTTATCATAAGCCTTATTCTGACATGTATGAAAAATATCTAAAGTTGGTTTAAAACAAGGACTAAACCCGTGATCGGATTGTAATCCTACTTTATGATTCAATTGGTATTCATATTGGTCATAAATAGTTGGTTGAGAAAAATCAACATGAAAACTAGGTAAAGTTGATCGAGAAGAGTCAAAGATCAGTTCATGTAATAGTTTCATTGTTGTGTCGCAAAAAGGTTTAAAAATAGGATCAATTGGTGGAATAATATCTTTGTTGATCTGTTGTTGTTGAGGACCTTCAGGAATATGTAACACAATGTCTGATTGGTAAGATGTACAATCTAATATTTCAAATGTAACATTTCCTTTATTATTTTTATTATCATTTTCTAAACATGAAATCAAAGATAAACTAGAACCACTAGGAGTTATGGAATCTAAAAATTTCTTAGAACATAAATGTATTGTATGATATTCTATTAAAGAAAGAGAAGTGTCTTGTTCATGCCTTTAAATATTTGTCGGCAACATAATTTGTTCATTAGTAAATGTGATAGAAGGTGATCTTTGGAGGTTTTCAAAATTAGATTCATTAATATTTCTTTTTAGGTTCTTCATTGTTATGATTCATTAATTCATTATCCATTTTAGGTTCTTCATTGTTATGATCATATTCCTTTTCAAGGTTATCGTCATCATAATGTTCACAACAATTAAAGGAAAGTAATCTTATAGGATACATGCATCTATGATAGCCTCGAAAACTTGTACGAAAATATATGATAGGGGAAATTGTACTAGGAGGGATACTTCTATACCATTTACGAGCATCGACTTCCAAAGACATCATGAAGAGTTTCATGAGAACATCCTCGTGGTGTACTCAAAAAATGGAATGACGTAATCATAGGAATTTTTTAAGGGTTTGGATTTCATCTTTAGATAAATTAGTCTTCAGGGGTTTAGCTTGCTGAAGAACCTCACCAAACTCTTGATGAATTTCTTTCATTGAATGGGATGGATGGTTTTGACACACAAGTTCAATGGAACACATAATTTCTTCAATAGGGATCTTTTTAGGGGCAATGGAAAACTTGAATCCTTTTTCTAAGAGAAGGGAAGAGGAATCAAACTCAAAGGAAGAGAGATTTATAATATAAGAGGGTTTGGAGCTTAAAATGGAAGGGGGCGAGGGGAGGTAAATCGAGCTAAGGGGAGGGGAAGACGAAACAAAGGGAGGATTAGATTGAGTTCTATTAATAGGGGAAGTGATATAATGTTTCCCAATCTGACTATTAGAATGAGGATTAGAAATTTGATTAATAGATTGGTTATAATGATTGGAATTATTATTTAAAGGACAAGAAGAATTCTTACATGACCAGAGATTATTATAATAAGAAGAATTGGAGTTGGAATTATAAATAATATGAGAAGATTTAATATCTAATTGGTTATTATTATGATATTTATTTATTGGAGAATTAATCAAGGGATTTATAATTATTTTTTTTAGATTGATAATTCATACCATAAATATCATATTGGTCTTTATTAATGGATTTATTATTATTTTCATATTTTTATTGTTATTATCTAATTTAAAGGTCACAATACACAATATATTTAAAATGTTCAAATGAAATATTATAAAAATAAAATAATTTATTATTATTATTATTATAATAAAAATACATTAATAAAATTATTATTATTTAAATAATAAAATTTATTGGGATGGGATAGAATATTCTTGAATGAAAGTGACTTATTATAATGAAGAAAACATTAATGAAATTATTATTATTTAAATAATAAGATTTATTGGGATTGGATATAATATTCAGAAAATCTAACGAATTATGAAAATCAATGGATTTATTATTATTTAAATAATAGAATATATTGGTTTTGGACAAAAATATTCTTACAAGGAGGTGATTTGTTCTAACATTTATTATAATGAGAAGTAAAAAAGGAATTATTATCTCAAGGGATGCCAAGGTTAAAAGAAGCGCTCACAATGGAGCTTAAGAGTTAATGTGATGTGTGCGCACCATGGGTGGGGCTTGAGGTAATGGATGAAGAGACGAGAGGGCTGGTGAATTAGTATTTTCGAGGGCAACTGTGATGTTATAATAATTGTGATTATTTTAATAAAATATTAAAATTAAAGTTATAAAATTAATTAAAATTA
Organism: Pinus albicaulis; assembly: GCA_034641835.2. Taxonomy (NCBI): domain Eukaryota; kingdom Viridiplantae; phylum Streptophyta; class Pinopsida; order Pinales; family Pinaceae; genus Pinus; species Pinus albicaulis. The sequence continues at coordinate 117,287,867 of CM076576.1, forward strand.
TTTATTATATTAATTTTGAATTTTAGTTTTTTATACAATAGGTTAAAAATATGTTAATTTAAAATAATGGAAAAAAAAATAATTTGATTTGTTCTTAATCCTATAAATCTTTCAAAGAAGATAAATATATTAATAAGTTATAATTTTTTATGGAAACTAAGACTTTGAGTGGAAGACATTGAAGCAGTATCTCAGTTTTAATGTATTTATTTTTATTATTTTTTTAATTTTTAATTTTTAATGTGTTATAAGGAATTTATGGTTTTTACTTATTTTTCATGTTTTTTTTCTTAATTTTATAAGATTTTTTTAAAAATAATAACAAAAAAAACATATATTCCCATTTAAAATTAAACTCTTAAGTTTTTCATTTTCTAGAATCATTTTGTCTCGAAATTTTTTTAAGTGTTACAAAGAATTTATTTTTCCAAAAATTAACATAAGAATGAAAAATATAAAAATAAATTCTTATTCTTTTCGTTTTCTGTTAGGTCAAATTTACTTTGAAAGTCTCTCTCCTCTTCGTATTACATCTCTCCTCTTCGTATTACATTCTATTATAGTTAAAAAATAAATTTTATAATTTTATAAAGAATTTATTTAAATTTACATAAAAGGGAAATATAATCTCATTAACCGATAAATTCTTATTCTTTTCATTTTCTTTGTTTCGCTTGTCTTTCCGTTGAATGTATTTACTAAAATATAATTCTATTCGTTATCTCCATCAAACTTACTTTCACAGTCCCTCTCCTCTAGTTACTCCATCACCCTTTTCGGAGTTAGTGTTCAATATTAGTTGCACCTTTTTCATCAAAGTTACATTGATAATCGTATCATCTTCTTTAATTTCATTTGGAATTAGGTTTCCTCTTGCAACTTTATTCCACGAAACTTTGATTGTTAAGGCTTTGCAACTCTATTATAAATGTACACACAACTTTAGTGTTGGTCCCTCGGAAACTTGATTGTTAAGTGTGCTCAACTCAACTTTGCTATAAATGTTTGGAGGGAAGCACAATACGGATTGAGCGGAGGGTAAATAGTTATTGTTAGTGTAGTTTAGTATTTGTATGGAAGAATAGTAATTAAATCAGTTATATTTCTTTTTAAACAAACTGATCATACTTTTAAGTCATTTTGACGATTGTTTGTTTTCGTTTGAATGGATTGTTTTAAATTCATTTTTTTTTTCTTAGCTAAAATCGCAGTGTGTTTTAAACGTTTTAGTTTCATGTTCTTTTGTTTTTTAACTTAAATAACCCATTAAATAAATTTCTATAATTAAAAAATATTTTTTTAATATTTATGAAAATTACAATTATTTTAATAAATAAAATGAACTTTTTATATAATTAAGATATGACTTTTTTTCAAAAAATAAGAAGTTACAAATTTTTTAATAAAATGATTTCTATTAATTTAGAATAAAATTATATAGTGGTGAGCTTTTTCTGTATGTAAAAATGGGTTCATTCCGATCTGATTTGTTAGTCTCTAGATATATACACAATTAAATTGACAGGAGTCTCAAAAAACTAGATCGCTTGCGGTCCATAGCCTACCTTGCGGCACATTTTTTACAATAGGTTCATTTACCTTAGTCTCTCGACCCACTAGACGGTGAAAGGCTTCATGTATGCGAGATTCCACATACATGTCTCAAATCCATCGATACGTGCTTGAAGGTGTTGCTAGTTCCTCCAGAGGGATGCCTAACGATCAAGAATATTCCCCTAGCTGTGCAAGATGTTTGCAAAGAAGCTGACGTGGTCGACATGATCTAGTTGTTAAGCTTGTGAAAGTTGATCTACTGAGTGTTCGAGGAGTTGAATTTGAGCCGCAATAGAGTCAAATGGAGTCGACAGGTCCACATTTCCAGGCGAGTCTCTACGATGGGCTACCAACTTCCCTTCCTCCTCGTGGTTTCCTCTTGTATGATGGCCTCCTCCCTGCCTCAGGTGACCTCTTTGACAAAGCATCATGTAGGTGTCGACCGACCAACTAAACTCTCGAAAGAATGCTCCACACAGGGACAGACCACGACACCACCAACACAACGCCCCTTTGTTGTGTGTTCCACCACCCCAACATTAATGGGGAAATACAATGTTAGCTCCAAGAACCAATCCCACCTGATGCATTCTAAATCGAGACAACTTCAGGATTATGACGCCATCAAAACTTGAATTAACACTCCATGTAGCCCTGCGCCCAAACCTCGCCTTCCAAGACAAATATACATTCCATAGCACAATCGCCCCTTCCCTCCAGAAGTAGAATGAGCTCATTGGGAAGTCCATAGAAGAATGTTTGGTGTGTGTTATATTCATTCCACGACAAGTTGCATGCAAGGGGTGTTTGTAGGGGGGTGGTCTCCCCCTTACATGGGGTCTAGGGCAGCACCCTGGGAATTTTTTTTGGGACCCTATTATAAGTGGGAAAACCTACCTATGGTTTTGTGCATGGGTTTTGCACATGGTTTTGGGCATGATTGTTTTCTTCCCATGGTATTTTGTAGATCCGGTCAAAGGAACTACGGTTATGTTCTAATCCAGGGTTAATGTATTGGGGTTTATGAATGTTTTGGCATGTATATATATGTATTGTAACATTGAAAGGAATATAATGAAAAATCAATTTGGTAGTCCCAGTTTTGAGATCTAGGGGAAAATCTATGTGTATATTTGTTTTATGTTCTCGCCATTGTTTATTTTCTATTTTAAGAATTCGTTTGTAGATAATTTCTGTATAGGGTTAAAACCTACAAGGAATTGACACAGGATGAGGAAATCATAATTACCCAAGGATATGAAAGAGAAAATATTGCTATCAACAACAAGCTGGATAGAGGCGACCTCACGCTTCGGCAACCATCTCCAATCTTATAACACCACCACCGACAAAGTCATGTACAAAGAATATCCAATCGATAATCTTCCAACCTTATTCGTCCCGGTGTATAGTGCACTCTCGAGTCCCAAGTTATGGGCACAAAGTGAATTCTAGGTGCTCTATGGGTTTCATGACCAATATTTCCTGTAGGTTGAGTCTTCCCTTCCCTAGAGAACTAGATAATGGTTTCGAGGAGACACCACACAAACACTGTCAATACCCTTGCAATTCCAAAATTCATCTATTGGCTTACAAACTCCGCCACCATTCTCATTGTCCATGTAGTTATACTATACACTGCATCGAGAACTTTCTTTGAGCTACTTTCCAAGGCCCCTTCTTACAGCCCACATGCATTGAAATCATCGCATGTGATGGAAATTATGCTCCTTGTCGTGGAAATGATCTCAAAACTCACTCCATCAAGGGATTTATATAATTATAATTAATTTAATAAAAAATTATAATTAAAAATATTATATATAGAAAAGTATAATTTTTCTAATTTTATAAACAAAATTAAATAAATATATAATAATTCCATATAAACTCACAATTAAGTAGTTTGCCAATACCTTCACTATTTTGAATGAAAAAATTAAATTTATTTTAAAATAAACAATTAAAATGTTAAAAAAATATATTTTTAGATAATTAGTTTAAATTTAATAAAACATTTAATTTTATAAATGATTTGTAAAATTCTATTTAAAAATGTCATAAATATATAATCATTATCAAAAATTCAACGAAGGCAATAATTATTGGAATTTGAATAAGCACCCTCCTCTCTCCAATGCTTTAGTAATATGATTGAAGTTTTGGTGTTGTGTTTATTGTTCCAATGATAATGCAGCACACTATTTATGAATTCAACACACTATTTGTGAAATATTTGGGATGAGAGTTCATATGAAAGTGGGATGAGACTTCATATGAAAGTTTTGATGAAACATTGGTGTGTTCATGTGAGAAGTTTTAAAGCTTGAGAGTTTAGATGGAGAATACATTTTTAATATATTAAATTATTTTTTAAATATATAATTATTATTTTTTAAATTTATTTAAATTAAAAATTATTTAATTTTTTTTATGTCTATATTGAAGAAGTCAAAATGATTTATAGATAAATATATTTTAAAATTTGTTAGATGGTTTTTTTAAAAAACATTTAAACCCTAAAAAAATGTATTTAAAAGTTATTTAGTGAAATCATTTATAATTTGTGATTGTTTTTTTGTTGTTGGTAAATTAGAATAATTCTATTAAGAAATCATATGGTACAGAGTGAAGTTACAATCAAGCGAAGCAGGAAGTTGGGGATCCGAAAATGATGAACTATCAACCTCGGTCCCAAAAGTGACTTAGAGATAAGAAAAAAAGATCTAGAGGAGAAACAAGGAAACATAAGGTAGTCACTGGAGTCTACCTAGAATGGGTTGAGTCCTCAATACAAAATTTTTTCCCATTATTTTTGTTAACTTCCTAGATCACTTGAAGACTGTTGTTGACTGTGGGACGAGTCTCCTTATCCGAATCGGATGAGGAGGATTCATGAGTGTGTTTCTGTGTATTCATAGGAATAGTGGGACCCTCAAGACCAGCCGAGGGTGAATCCTTTGTCTGTTTTGTGCCCTCCATTTCTTCTTCAGACTCCTCCTCATCTGAGCTGAAGGACTCGATGTCATCCATGGGTGGCAGATCGTAAGGCTTCCAACTTTTAGATTTTTATTTTCGGATACCTTTCTTCTTTTGGGTGAGGAATCCAGTGCATGTGTTTTGAAGGTGCCCCGTTTGATGGCAATGGAGACATCAGAAGGCGGTGTTCTCATAGTCTAGGGATTGATTCCACAGGAGATCGCCAACTTTGAGATTGATTAGATCGGGAAGACCTTTATTGATGTCTATTTCAACGCACATTCTGCCATAGGTGTATATTCCTTTCTCCCCCATAGAGGGATCCGTTTCCAGAAAGCGACCTAGGGTATTTCCAATTCCATGAAAGACAGAGTAATGCCATAAGTGCGCTGGTAGGTTTGGAAGCCTGACCCAGATAGGGAGCTTAGTAATAAATGTCGTAGATGGATCGAAGCTTGGAAACCAGGGGGTGAGGAATAGCCCTGCCTTTCCCCAAAACCATGGACCCCCATTTAGGGCTTTTTTATAATCTTCTTCAAAAGAAAACACAACTATGAAGAAACCATTTGAGCGAAAGCAAACCTTGCAGTTGTTGGTCCACATTGAGTGGATCCATTGGTAGAGATCTGTTGTGCGAGGCCACATACCATTAATGCGAAAAATAATTGTTGATTCTGAGTACTTTTGAAGTTGATCTTCAAGAGTAGGGTGGTAAATTCCTATAGAGGGAGTTTCCTCCATTTTATCAACCAAAAAGGGCTTGGGAGCCTCAGAGGGTTGAGAAGCTCTCTTGGGGGGCTGAGCATGGACTGCATCCTTGTAGGAGAAAGCTTGAGCGGAATATGGTTTCTCGCCTGCCCCTCCTCGAAACCTAAGTGTTAAAACCACAAAGGAATCTCTTTCTATGTTATAAAATGAGAGCGACAAAGAGGCTTCGAGATTTTTACCTATATGAGGAAGTCGCTGAGAGGCTGAAGGAATACTGAGTCTGAGTTTAAGGGCATGTAAGAGTTATTTCACCAGATCTGTTGAATGAGCCCATAGGAGCAAGGTTTTTCCAGATAAGAGAGAGATCTAGATCTGGAAAGAAGGGGAAAGAGGGTTAGGGGATCCCTGTTTACCAAAATGCGTCCTTGAAGCCAGAGTAAAGGTCCCTGTTGGTTTGATGCTACACAAGGAAACCTTGTGGCTGTTATCGAATCCCCAAGAGAGATGGAGGTCCTAGCACGAGAACACTGGAGCCGCGCGAAGGATCAGAGACCTGTTGAGGTTCAGGGGAAGGCTGGGGCGATCTGGGCTTCTCTCGTTGGTGAACATCGGTCAGAGAGTCTTTAGCATTGTAGAGGGTGTGCATTTCTCCTAGGTTTGACCTTCAGAGGCTGCACAGACCTGCGAGGGAGGGATGTCCGCTATCTGGTCAGCAGCACGAAGTGATGTGCAAGCAAAGGCCCGAAAGAAAACCTTCTGAACGCATAAAGATCTATCTCCATAGCGCATGTGTTTGAGATGAGTATTCTTTGATAGCGTGTTTGGTTTCTGGCTGCTCTATGCCTCCAAAACTGGCTGGAGCGAGGCGGTGGCGGCAGAGGGAGGAGAAGTGCGACCACAAATCCTAGAGCTCCTCATTCCGTTTGGAACAAAGATCGTTCGATTTCAAATCTTCATTGTTAATGTTAATTTGTATATCATTTTAGTAAAAAAATCTATAAAACATGCAAGATGTTGAATGGAAATATCTTATATATGACTAATGTTTAGAGTTAAAATCTACAAACATCACATCTTAAAGCTAAATAATGACAACACAACAAATAATCTCATATTGAATTGTGTGTGTGTGTGAGAGAAAGAGAGAAATACATCCATTAGTAAAATAAATTTAACTTAGTTGTGAAGGTGTTTAGGTTAAGATCCCTTGATTGAATTCACGTTGAGGTGTTTTGTAGTGCCCCGCTCTAGTTTATTGACCCTAATATTACATTTCCCTTAATATAGCCTTAGAGCTCATACATTATTCTTTGAGGATCTTAGGTCAAGAATCTGGTTATTTGAATTTTACTATTAATATATGTGATAATAATTGTGATATGTCAGTTTGATGTTATGATGATAATGGTTGTGATAGACATATTTTGATAACTGTGTCTAATCATATGATAGATTCATTGTGTTATCTTGTTTTCATTAGCTTCTTGCTTACAATTAGTAATTATGTTGATCATTATGTCACAGTGATGATTTAACATACCCAATTATATTGGTGACTAATATTATGAACAAATATTAGTGATGCTTATTGAGAGTGGCATGAGACCAATCACATGCACTTACATGTGATGAGTCAACGACCTTTAGTTTGAGTGAGTTGCATACTATTGTCTCAAAAATTTAAATTTCAAATTAATATTATGCTACGATTTTTAATGGTATGTTAGTGGCTGCAGGAAAAAGTTAGTTGGTTGAATGGCTCAGACATGGGTGATGGGGTTGTATGGATAGATGTAAATTCATGGGAGTGGCGGGACAACATCCTTGATTTCACCCTCTACCACTCTCACCATGACTTGGATTGGGATGTGTTGTGATACCTTCTCCTTGAAGATCATGATGTCATGAGGTAAAACCTTGGATTGGGTGACGGGTCGCTCACGGGGATTTACTAGGGGTGCACGTCAAGGTGAATTCGTTGACTCCCAACACTATTAGTATAATTATATAGGGTAACAAGGGATATTATATCGGTCTTCATTGTCATGCCCATATTCCCCCCTCATAGTCACAAGGTACCTAAAGGGAAAGCGACATGGCACCCTTGGAACTTCAAAAGGAAGTTTTTGTAGGGAACTATCGACTTGATAGCCTTGGCATCAAGAAGAAAAATATGAAAGACAATTTATAGTTGATAATAATATAATGATGAGCACCAATACACACTAGGTAGTAACTGATGTTTTAGAATCAAATTAAGTAAATCAGGAGTAAACCTTAGGATAAAGGGACAATAGGAAGAATTAGAAAAACTGAACAATTATGCAACTTTACCCTTCTCACATTTGGAAAATTTTAGGTAGATAATGTGCATTAAAACAACACAAAAGTATATAAGTGTTTTAATAATGAAAGGGAAAGGGGACTTAGAATTAATTAGAAACATTAATTCAATGATAGTTTAACCTCATTAGGAAAAGACGGCGATGTAAGTGATTAAAGAAAAATAATTTAAAATTAGAGAAAAATTAGTTTCATTAGAGAACCTCCATGTGGAAGAGAAAAACAAAAATATTTCCATCCAAGAGTATTAGTATTTTCCATTTGTATTAGTACTTGCTTCAGTGGTGTCTTGGTAGACTAGGGCAGGTATTCTAGAGGCTTGATTTTCTTTTCTTTAATCTAAAATACTTGTAAACAAATTGGTCTATTTCATAGATTCCAAGTGAGTATAAAAGACACCATTCTGGTTGAATCCTTGGATGGATATGGATTTAATTAAATTAATGTAGAAATTTGAATAATAGCTGAATTATTCACCGAGATTATCCTGATTACACACTATTTAAGCTTCATGCATAATACATAACCTCTTCTACAATTGATCATCAATATGCGGAAATAGAAAGCAGTCGCATGTGCTCATTAAAACATAATCAAGCACACATATCAACATAGTATGTAATGGGGAAAGCAATAGCTGAAAACCCCCAACTATCTGTATATTATAATGATAGATAACATGTAACAATACATAGCACAATACTCCTCACAAGTACTCAGTACTATCTCCAAAAGTTACACACAAACTATTTACTGAGATTTGAACAAGTCCTGGGTTCAAATCTCCTCCACAAGTCTGCCTGCCTCTACTGCGCAATCCAAGTTGATTAATGATGAGATCCAAGTTCGAATCCCACTAGCTCCAATTGCGCAATCCTCATTGGCAATCTCCATCAATGTGTGTGCAAATCTCATGCACAGGTATAGTCACAACTGATAGTCACACTCACCCTTTCACCCACCTCTAACATTGGTCTCCACTGAACTATCCATGCATTGCAGTTAACTGATGTGTTCTTTAGTTGATTTATGAGTTAATAATTAGTGAATTAATTAATAATTAATTCACACCACTCATCACTAGTGTATTTTTCAGTTAGACTAAATACAACTAGTTCAACTAAGTTAAACAAAACACAACTCCACCAACTGTCTCATCAACTCCACCAAACTCTGCCACATGAGTTCTAACTGAAGTCAACCATGCAATAGCTCAACTAACCCTTAGGAAAAGCGTATTTCCTTCTGTCAGCTGCATGTGCCACATCCAAGCATCAAACTAAAGTGCTTCAAGAGGATAAGATAATGTTTATAGTCTAAATATTATTAAGGGTTAATAATCTTTGAATGTTCTATTTTTAGCCCGGCAGTCTAAAAATAGAAACCGCCCAATGTCTAAAAATAGAGGTCCATCTATTTTTACCAACTCGACCAATCATCCACAAATAGCATCCTGCAACTCATAGACCATGATCCCTATGTCTAAAAATACACATAGTCTAAAAATAGACTTTGCGCCAAAAATAGCCTGCGGGCCCACTTAGTGAAGGCGACTTCATTTCACTAAGCTCCATCATCTTGTTGCATTTTCAACACTCCCTCTCAACAAGATATGGATTATCTGCAACCCCTATCCTGCCTCTGTGGTATTCGAATTTGCTCCCGGTGAGCGCCTTCGTCAAGATGTCAGCATCCTGATCCTCCGTGGGAATATATGAAAGTAACATGATTCTCCGCTGCACACAATCTTTGATATGATGGTACTTGATGTCGATGTGTTTGGATCTATCATGAAATACTGGATTAGCCGAGAGTTTAATGCAACTCTGGTTATCACAATAAATCACAATAGGCTCCAAGTGTGACCCAAACAACCCGACCAGGATCTTCCTCATCCATATAGCCTCGCATGTAGCCAAACTCGCTGCCATATACTCGGCCTCTGCTGAACTGAGTGCCACGGATCTCTGCTTCCTGCTGTACCAAGAAATTGCTGTCAACCCGATACTGAAGATCCCTCCAGATGTGCTCTTTCTGTCCGTTGGGCTCCCTGCCCAATCTGCATCCGTGAAGCCACATAGCTTCACCTCATCCTCCTGTCTGTACCACAAGCCATATCTCGATGTGCCTCTAAGATAACGCAATACATGCTTGCCTGCCTTCTAGAAGAGCTTGGTAGGCTTAACCATAGCTTGCGAAAGCTGGTTAACAGCATAGCATATATCGGGTCGTGTATTGACCAGATACATAAGCGACCCCACCAACTGTCGATAGACAGTGGCGTCCACTACCTCCGCTGAAGTAGCATCCTCCTTCCTCCAACCACCAGGAAGAGGAGTGTCAACAGGCTTGCAGCCTTGCATGTTGAACCTCTCCAGAATCTCCCGGGCATACTTGCCTTGAGAAAAAAACAGTCCTCTGTTGCGCTACCAAATCTCCAATCCCAGGAAATAATGAAGGATGCCCAAGTCCTTCATCTCAAACTCTCGTGCAAGATCCTCCTTACATGAAAGTATCAACTGCTCATCACCAGTCAAAATCAGATCATCTACATACAGTACGATGATCAACAGCTTCCCCTCCACCACAATCTGGTACAGGTTTGGATCCGCCTCACTCTTGGAGAATCCAAGCCCGGTGAAGTAGCTGTCTATCCGAGTGTACCAAGCACGAGGTGCTTGCTTCAGCCCGTACAGTGCTCTCTTGAGTCCGCACACATGCGACTCACTGCTGAAGATCTCAAAACCTTCAGGCTGCTCTATGTACACCTCTTCCTCAATAACTCCATTGAGGAACGCAGTCTTCACATCCATCTGATGAATGTGCCACCCCATCTGCGCTGAGAGAGCAAGGATCGTCCGTATGGAAGAGTACTTTGCGACAGGTGCAAAAGTCTCCTCATAATCGATCCCCTCGATCTGTGAAAAGCCACGGGCGACAAATCTCGCCTTGTACTTCTCCACACTCCCGTCAGCTGCCTGCTTCACTTTGTAGATCCATCGCGAACCCACCACCGATTTCCCCACCGGTCTTGGGACAATCTCCCATGCACTGTTCCTGACGATCGAATCATATTCTTCGATCATGGCATCAACCCATGCGGGTTCCTCCACAGCTTCCTCAAAAGAGGATGGCTCCGTCACAACACATTGACTCACAAGAGCCATGTATCCAGTGTACCGATCCGGTGACTGTCTCTGTCTGCGCTGTGCTGTAGGTGGTCCTACAATCTTCTCTGCATCCCGAGCCGCCGCACAACTTCGTAGTGCGCTGCGCCCTCTCGATGGTTGGCGCCGCATGAGTGGTCTTTCCACTCCATGAACTTCCTCTTTGTGGCTGATCCACATCCCGAAGCTCATCCTTAGGAACTACTAGCTTCCTCATCCGCATGCAAGTGTGGCTCCCCCCGTTGCTAACACCGCATGGCTTTCTTTTCCCCTCCCGAAATTTGATATCCTCGTCGCACAACAGCCTTGCGACCGGCCTAGAAAATACACACGATAGTTGTGGGGCGTACGTTGTATTTGCCATCCTAGAAGCCACCCCGCGGTTGGATCCAGCTTCTTCCTGGCATCCTTCGTCACATGCAAGTAGACAGGTGAACCAAAAATCCTCAAATGGGAAATATCAGGTCTCTTACCAGAAAACGCCTCCTCCGGTGTACTCCTGCCAAGTATCTTGTGAGGACAACGGTTCTGCACATATACTGTAGTATTGCGTGCCTCCGCCCACAAGTGAAGGGGTAGGCCCTGATCATGCAACATCGCCTGTGCAGCACCCACGATCGTTATGTTCTTCCGCTCAGCAACCCCATTCTGCTGTGGGTTATGAGGTGCTATGAGCTCTCTCCGAATTCCTTCTGCGCTGCAAAAGTCCTTGAATTCAGCAAAGATGAATTCACCACCATTTTCGCTCCTAAGAGCCTTCACATGCTTCCCCGATTCCTTCTCAACCAGCACCTTGAACTCACAAAACTTTGAGTATGTCTCACTCTTCTTCTACATGAAGAAGATCCAGCACTTCCGAGAAAAATCATTAACAAAGATCACATAGTACTTGTGCTTTGCTGTTTAAGCTACTGAGAAAGGTCCACACACGTCTGTGTGAATTCTCTCAAGGATCGTCGTGGCGCGACTATCCTTCTCGTGAAAGGTGGCTTTCACAAATTTTCCCAAGGTACACCCCTTGCACTGATCTGATTGTGCAAGAGTGCCCTTAGGAAGCCCAGTAGAAATCTGCTGCAGTATCTTCAAAGCGCCATGGTGAAGGTGGCTCAATCTCCGGTGCCACAGCTCGCCATCATCCCAGCTCACCACTCCTTCCGCCTTGCATGCCATTGCTGCGCAGCCATCCACTTGCAACTGATAAAGGTTCTTGACTCGAACCCCTATCTTTCGGGTCTCTCCAGTTGTCTTACTGCGCAGGAAAGCCTTTCCTTCGCTGAAGACAACATCGTGCCCCTTGTCTTCTAACATCACCACAGAGATCAGATTCTTCTTCAATCTTGGAACATGCATCACTTCCTTCAATACGAAGGGTTTACCAGACTCCCTCTCAAAGGAAATAGTACCGATACCGGTCGCACTGTATCTACCATCATCGCCCATCTCGATGTGCACTCCAAGATCTTTCTCATCCAGATCTGAAAACAGATCTCGATCTCCAGTCATGTGAAAAGACGCACCACTGTCCAAGAACCATACTGATCCCATCACACTTGAGAACAAGCATGGGATCAACGAAAAATCTAGCTCAAACTGCGAGGCTAAGGCCTCTCCTACTGCAGATCCAGCAGCATGCTTATTTTTCTTCTTCTGCAGACAATTTGTGGCATAATGTCCGTGCTGGTGACAGTGAAAACACTTCACCTTGGACATGTCCTGCTTCTTGCCCTTCGCACCAGAATGAGAAGCTTTCTTGCTCTTCCCCTTCTTTGCTTTGGCAGCCAAAGCGAAATTTTCTTCATCAGATGCCTTTGATGAAGATCCGTCCCTGGTATTCCGCCTTATCTCCTCTTGCACAAGATCCGACCAAAGTCACTCCCATCCTGGCAATTTCTCCCGACCATTGACAGCTCGATAGGCATGCCAACCTCTTCTCTAAGACCAAGGAGAGCCAAGCTCACCAATTCCTCATCATCAACAGTCACCCCCACACTTCCCAGCTCATCGCTGCATTGGGTGAACTTCGTGAGGTACTTGGGCATACTGTCGCCTTTCTCCATATTTATGTGTCTGAGTTTATCCTTGAGCGCCAACTTCCACTGGTCGCTCTTGCTTTGGAATAAATCTGTCAATGCTTTCCACATCAAGTATGGAGAAGCTTTTCCATGCATGCTCGATACAATGTGATCCTTCACGCCCTCCAACAGAATCCTTCGACATTTCGCCATCTTCTTTTGCCAAGCCTCAACTTGAGCAGCATCAGTAGGCTTTGGGATCTCAGCTTCTATGAACTCCTTCAGCCCGTTATCATCTAATACCGCCTCCATCCGGTCCTTCCATGTAACATAATTCGAACTGCCCTCAAGGGCATATTCCAGTCGCAATCCGTTGAAAGACATTTCAACTCTGGCACCAGGAAACTGCTGCAAATTTTGAATTCCAAATTCTGCTGCAAATTCGAATTCCAAGCTCAAAAACTCAGCTGCTTCTGGATCTGTGAGAACAAATTATTTCTAGCACAGAGATCGACTGTAGGGGCATTTACTGGATATATCACCTTTAAAAGAAAGGATGGATCCAGAGGCTACCTGGCCCGTTACAGACTCTGTCTACCAAAATAATTGTAATCATTGTAATAGATCCGATGATCAATTCTGCTCCGATACCATGTATAAATTTGAATAATAGCTGAATTATTCACCGAGATTATCCTGATTACACACTATTTAAGCTTCATGCATAATACATAACCTCTTCTACAATTGATCATCAATATGCGAAAATAGAAAGCAGTCGCATGCGCTCATTAAAACATAATCAAGCACACATATCAACGCAGTATGTAATGGGGAAAGAAATAGATGAAAACTCCCAACTATCTGTATATTATAATGATAGAGAACATGTAACAATACATAGCACAATAATCCTCACAAGTACTCAGTACTATCTCCAAAAGTTACACACAAACTAACTGAGATTTGAACAAGTCCTGAAGTTTGCCTGCCTCTACTACGCAATCCAAGTTGATTGATGATGAGATCCAAGTTCGAATCCCACTAGCTCCAACTGCGCAATCCTCATTGTCAATCTCCATCAATGTGTGTGCAAATCTCATGCACAGCCAATAGTCACAACTGATAGTAGACTCACCCTTTCACCCACCTCTAACATTGGTCTCCACTGAACTGTCCATGCATTGCAGTTAACTGATGTGTTATTTAGTTGATTTATGAGTTAATAATTAGTGAATTAATTAATAATTAATTCACACCACTCATCACTAGTGTATTTGTCAGTTAGACTAAATACAACTAGTTCTACTAAGTTAAACAGAACACAACTCCACCAACTGTCTCATCAACTCCACCAAACTCTGCCACATGAGTTCTAACTGAAGTCAACCATGCAATAGCTCAACTAACCCTTAGGAAAAGCGTATTTCCTTCTGTCAGCTGCATGTGCCACATCCAAGCATCAAACTGAAGTGCTTCAAGAGGATAAGATAATGTTTATAGTCTAAATATTATTAAGGGTTAATAATATTTCACTGTTCTATTTTTAGCCCGGCAGTCTAAAAATAGAAACCGCCCAATGTCTAAAAATAGAGGTCCATCTATTTTTACCAACTCGACCAATCATCCACAAATAGCATCCTGCAACTCATAGACCATGATCCCTATGTCTAAAAATACACATAGTCTAAAAATAGACTTTGCGCCAAAAATAGCATGCGGGCCCACTTAGTGAAGGCGACTTCATTTCACTAAGCTCCATCATCTTGTTGCATTTTCAACACTCCCTCTCAACAAGATATGGATTATCTGCAACCCCTATCCCGCCTCTGTGGAATTTGAATTTGCTCCTGGTGAGCGCCTTCGTCAAGATGTCAGCATCCTGATCCTCCGTGGGAATATATGAAAGTAACATGATTCTCCGCTACACACAATCTCTGATATGATGGTACCTGATGTCAATGTGTTTGGATCTATCATGAAATACTGGATTAGCTGAGAGTTTAATGCAACTCTGGTTATCACAATAAATCACAGTAGGCTCCAAGTGTGACCCGAACAATCCAACCAGAATCTTCCTCATCCATATGGCCTCGCATGCAGCCAAGCTAGCTGCCATATACTCAGCCTCTGCTGAACTGAGTGCCACGGATCTCTACTTCCTGTTGTACCAAGAAAATGCTGTCGACCCGATACTGAAGATCCCTCCAGATGTGCTCTTTCTGTCCGTTGGAATCCCTGCCCAATCTGCATCCGTGAAGCCACACAGCTTCACCTCATCCTCCTGTCTACACCACAAGCCATATCCCGATGTGCCTCTAAGATAACACAATACATGCTTTCCTGCCTTCCAGAAGAGCTTGGTAGGCTTAACCATAGCTTGCGAAAGTTGGTTAACAGCATAGCATATATCGGGTCGTGTATTGACCAGATACATAAGCGACCCCACCAACTGTCGATAAACAGTGGCGTCCACTACCTCCGCCGAAGTAGCATCCTCCTTCCTCCAACCTCCAGGAAGAGGAGTATCAACAGGCTTGCAGCCATGCATGTTGAACTTCTCCAGTATCTCCCGGTCATACTTACCTTGAGAAACAAACAGTCCATCACTGCGCTGCCAAATTTCCAATCCCAGGAAATAATGAAGGAGGCCCAAGTCCTTCATCTCAAACTCTCTAGCAAGATCCTCCTTGCATGAAAGTATTAACAGCTCATCACCCGTCAAAATCAGATCATCTACATACAGTACAATGATCAACAACTTCCCCTCCACCATAATCTGGTACAGATTAGGAGCTGCCTCACTCTTGGAGAATCCAAGTTCGGTGAAATAACTGTCTATTCGTGTGTACCAAGCACGAGGTGCTTGTTTCAACCCATACAGTGCTCTCTTGAGTCTGCATACATGCGACTCACTGCTGAAGATATCGAAACCTTCGGGCTGCTCTATGTACACCTCCTCCTCAATGACTCCGTTGAGGAACACAGTCTTCACATCCATCTGATGGATGTGCCACCCCATCTGCGCTGAGATAGCTAGGATCGTCTGTATGGAAGAGTACCTTGCGACAGGTGCAAAGGTCTCCTCATAATCGATCCCCTCTATCTGTGAGAAGCCTCGGGCAAAAAATCTTTCTTTGTACTTCTCCACACTCCCGTCAGCCGCCTGCTTCACTTTGTAGATCCATCACGAACCCACCATTGATTTCCCTTCCGGTCTTGGGACAATCTCCCATGCACTGTTTCTGACAATCGAATCATACTCTTCCACCATGGCATCTACCCATGCGGGGTCCTCCACAGCTTCCTCGAAAGAGGATGGCTCCGTCACGACACATTTTCTCACAAGAGCCATGTATCCAGTGTACCAATTCGGTGATTGTCTCTGTCTGCGCTATGTTGTAGGTGGTCCTACAATATTCTCTGCATCTTGAGCCAGTCACTCAGCTTCTGTAGTGCGCTTGCACCCTCTGATGGTTGGCACTGCATGAGTGGTCTTTTCCACTCCATGAACTTCCTCTTGTGGCTGATCCACATCCGGAAGCTCATCCTTAGGAACTAATAGCTCCTCATCTGCATGCAAGTGTGGCTCCCTCTCAAGCGAACACTGCATGGCTTTCTCCTCCTGAAATTTTATATCCCGTCGCACAACAGTATTACGACTGTCTGGAAAATACACACGATAGTTGTGGGACGTATCAGTGTACCCCACAAATATCCCAACCTCTGCGGTTGGATCCAGCTTCTTCCTGGCATCCTTCATCACATGCAAGTAGACAGGTGAACCAAAAATCCTCAAATGGGAAATATCAGGTCTCTTACTAGAAAACGCCTCCTCCGGTGTACTCATGCCAAGTATCTTGTGAGGACAACAGTTTTGCACATATATTGCAGTATTGCATGCCTTCGCCCACAAGTGAAGGGGTAGGCTCTGATCATGCAACATCGCCCGTGCAGCACCCACGATCGTTCTGTTCTTCCGCTCAGCATCCCCATTCTGCTATGGGTTATGGGGTGCTATGAGCTCTCTCTAAATTCCTTTTGCGCTGCAAAAGTCCTTGAATTCAGCAGAGATGAATTCACCACCATTGTTGCTCCTAAGAGCCTTCACTTGTTTGCTTCACAGGTTCCTTCTCAGCACGCAGCGCCTTGAACTCCACAGAGACCTTGGTATGTCTCGCTCTTCTTACGCATGAAGATCCATTTTCTCGAGAAAAATCATCAACAAAGATCACATGGTACTTGTGCTTCTTTGTTTAAGCCTCTTTTGAAAAGGTACACGTCTGTGTGAATTCTCTCAAGGATCGTCGTGGCGCGACTATCCTTCTCGTGAAAGGTAGCTTTCACAAATTTTCCCAAGGTACATCCCTTGCACTGATCTGACTGCGCAAGAGTACCCCTAGGAAGCCCAGTAGAAATCTGCTGCAGTATCTTCAAAGCTCCATGGTGAAGGTGGCCCAATATCCGGTGCCACAACTCACCATCATCCGGCTCACCACTCCTTCTGCCTTGCCTGCCATTGCTGCACAGCCATTTACCTGTAATTGATAAAGTTTCTTAACTTGAACCCCTATCCTCGGAGTCTCTCCAGTAGTCTCAAGGAGTCTCTCCAGGATTGTCTTACTACGCGGGGAATGCCTTTCCTTCGGCGAAGACAACATGATACCCCTTGTCTTCTAACATCGCCACGGAAGATCGATTCTTCTTCAATCTTGGAACATGCATCACTTCCTTCAATACGAGGGGTTTACCAGACTCCCTCTCAAAGGAAATGGTACCGATACCGGTCGCACTGTATCTACCATCATCGCCCATCTCGATGTGCACTCCAAGATCTTTCTCATCCAGATCTGAAAACAGATCTCGATCTCCAGTCATGTGAGAAGATGCACCACTGTCCAAGAACCATACTGATCCCATCACACTTGAGACCAAGCATGCGATCAGTGAAAAATCCATCTCAAACTACGAGGCTAAGGCCTCTCCCGCTGTAGATCCAGCAGCATGCTTATTTTTCTTCTTCTACAGACAATTTGTGGCATAATGTCCGTGCTGGTGACAGTGAAAACACTTCACCTTGGACATGTCCTGCTTCTTGCCTTTCGCACCGGATTGAGAAGCTTTCTTTCTCTTCCCCTTCTTTGCTTTGGCAGCCAAAGCACAATTTTCTTCGTCAGATGCCTTTGATGAAGATCCGTCCCTGGTATTCCGCCTTATCTCCTCTTGCACAAGATCTGACCAAAGTCGCTCCCATCCTGGCAATTTCTCCCGACCATTGACAGAATCCTGATAGGCATGCCAGCTCTTCGGAAGACCAAGGAGAGCCAAGCTCACCAATTCCTCATCATCAACAGTCACCCCCACACTTCCCAGCTCATCGCTGCATTGGATGAACTTTGTGAGGTACTTGGGCATACTGTCGCCTTTCTCCATCTTTACGTGTCTGAGTTTATCCTTGAGCACTAGCCTCCTCTGGTCGCTCTTTCTTTGGAATAAATCTGTCAACGCTTTCCACATCAAGTATGGAGAAGCTTTTCCATGCATGCTCGATACAATGTGATCCTTCACGCCCTCCAACAGAATCCTTCGACATTTCGCCATCTTCTTTTGCCAAGCCTCAACTTGAGCAGCATCAGTAGGCTTTGGGATCTCAGCTTCTATGAAATCCTTCAGCTCGTTATCATCTAATACTACCTCCATCCGGTCCTTCCATGCAACTTAATTCGAACTGCCCTCAAGGGCATATTCCAGTCGCAATCCGTTGAAAGAAATTTCAACTCTGGCACCAAGAAACTGCTGCAAATTTCGAATTCCAAATTCTGCTGCAAATTCGAATTCCAAGCTCAAAAACTCAGCTGCTTCTGGATCTGTGAGAACAAATTATTTCTAGCACAGAGATCAACTGTAGGGGAATTTACTAGATATATCACCTTTCAAAGAAAGGATGGATCCAGAGGCTACCTGGCCTGTTACAGACTCTGTCTACCGAAATAATTGTAATCACTGTAATAGATCCGATGATCAATTTTGCTCCGATACCATGTAGAAATTTGAATAATAGCTGAATTATTCACCGAGATTATCTTGATTACACACTATTTAAGCTTCATGCATAATACATAACCTCTTCTACAATTGATCATCAATATGCAGAAATAGAAAGCAGTCGCATGTGCTCATTAAAACATAATCAAGCACACATATCAACACAATATGTAATGGGGAAAGCAATAGCTGAAAACCCCCAACTATCTGTATATTATAATGATAGAGAACATGTAACAATACATAGCACAAAGCTCTCACAGCTCTCAGCACTATCTCACATGCTACACACAAACTAGCACGGAAGATGAACAAGTCACGGGTTCAAATCTCCTCCACAAGTCTGCCTGCCTCTACTGCGCAATCCAAGATGAATAATGATGAGATCCAAGTTCGAATCCCACTGGCTTGTACTGCGCAATCCTCATTGGCAATCTCAATCAATGTGTGTGCAAATCTCATACACAGCTATAGTCACAACTGATAGTAGACTCACCCTTTCACCCACCTCTAACACTGGTCTCCACTGAACTGTCCATGCATTGCAGTTAACTGATGTGTTCTTTAGTTGATTTATGAGTTAATAATTAGTGAATTAATTAATAATTAATTCACACCACTCATCACTAGTGTATTTTCCAGTTAGACTAAATACAACTAGTTCAACTAAGTTAAACAGAACACAACTCCACCAACTGTCTCATCAACTCCACCAAACTCTGCCACATGAGTTCTAACTGAAGTCAACCATGCAATAGCTCAACTAACCCTTAGGAAAAGCGTATTTCCTTCTGTCAGCTGCATGTGCCACATCCGAGCATCAAACTGAAGTGCTCCAAGAGGATAAGATAATGTTTATAGTCTAAATATTATTAAGGGTTAATAATATTTGACTGTTCTATTTTTAGCCCGGCAGTCTAAAAATAGAAACCGCCCAATGTCTAAAAATAGAGGTCCATCTATTTTTACCAACTCGACCAATCATCCACAAATATCATCCTGCAACTCATAGACCGTGATCCCTATGTCTAAAAATACACATAGTCTAAAAATAGACTTTGCGCCAAAAATAGCATGCGGGCCCACTTAGTGAAGGCGACTTCATTTCACTAAGCTCCATTATCTTGTTGCATTTTCAATAATTAAAAGGTTTCACTAATTCAATTTTTTTTTTCAAAATGGATAGAATTTATTTTAGCAGTCTCTCTCGGAGTAAAAGGAGTACAATGAATTTCCTTTTCTTTTTCCTTTCAAATAAATCAACTATGGGTGGAATATTTGTATACTTTAACAACAAAGTATTTATCAAGGAAAAACTTAGGGAGCAGTAAGGGTTTTCCTTGATATTTGTATATTCTGATGAGAGTATCATCCTCTCGCTCCCCATATCTCTTTTTTCCAATTAATTACTTTGTTGCTTCATCATAAATCCTCTTGGGCTCTTTCCCTGTTAGTATATGTTTGAATTCATGAAAAAAAAGATTTTGGACTAGATAAAAATCGAATGGGGATTTATGCTACTAGAAGATAGGATACTGGAACTGAGTTAGTTTCCTATTATGATTCATATTAATTTTACAAGCTATCTAGTGGAAGATAATGCATGAAACTATCACCATTACTAGGGAGGACATCATATAGAATTTTTGAGTCTTTGGGAAATTGACCAACTAATATAAAATATTGTTGGAAATTACTTGCTCCCAACCAAACAGAGTGTCCATTTTGAAAGAAAAATACAACATATACAATATTTACCTAAGAACTATTAGAATTTAGTGAGGCCCCAATATTTTGGAAAACAACTATGAGAAATATCTATATGGCTAAAAAAAAATAGAGATATCGATAGAGGAAAAAATAGATGGAATGTTTGTAGAAGGAAATATAAATTCCTGTAGAATATTCATCTCATCACCTTGTCAGTGCAGGAAAGAGTCAACTTCATAAGCTTGAGATTTTTATTAGGGTTGATAAGCTTCACTGTAATATTCCTAAATTAGCATGCAACTAATTGGAATATTAATTTTTTATTTTGCTTCTTAGTTAGAAGAATAAGAGGGTAGAGAGACCCATAAATATCTTTAGTAGGAATAAATCACTCCAAATGTGAATGGATGACATAAAAAGAGCTGAATAAACCACCCATATGTGTGAACAAGAGATGAAGCATGTGGACTGGGTCAACTTTGACCAAATCAACATCGTTGTTATGGAGGGAGTGGACATTCAATGTGGGACAACGCAGTGTTGGAGGGAGATCATTTGCGTGGAAGTAGTGGCTTTAATGAGTGGGTCCCAAGGTGAGGAAGCTCACCAAGAATATAAGGAAGGGCATGGCATCCATAGAAGGCATGTTTGGATTATTATTTGATTATGGTCTGTTATGACTTGTGGCTCTCTTCAAATGTTTAGCTAAGATTGCAGTGCTGTTTAGCACAAGGTTGTTCCCGAGTGGGAATCCCACCTTCATCCTTAGGGGACTTAGAGTGCTTACTCAGGAGAAGTTCTTGAGCATTATTTCCACATTTTAGTATTTGGCCAAGCTACAACTTTCTTCTACATCGTAGATTCTGTTTAGATATGTGCTGAGTTGCAGGGTGCAACAGTGGAGGTTTAATTGGACCATTTTTGAGCTTGTGTTTCAGTGGAGGAAGGTTTATTTCCATTGGAAGATCAGTAAGGAAGGTCCCTGGGCTTCATTTCATATTTTTGCATCAGGCCAAATCATCATCTTCTCCTAAAACGCAATATTACTCCCAAACTGCGTTATTTTATTGAGCAGATCCAAAGGAGGGTTCAGTGCCACATTTGGGAGGTTAGATCTTCATTGAAGGGATCAACCCTTCATTGAGAGAGTCTATTAGAGTATTTTTATTCAGATCTACATTAGTTTCAACCACCTCCTTCTATGTGCTTTAGTTGCAGTGATTCTTTAGCCCTAGGGCTTTAGATCACCATCATATATTTTTTGTATTTCCGGAAACCCTTCCTGGGTTATCTAGGAAAAGTGTTGAGGAGCATAGATCTCTATTTTTGGCCTTATATGAGAATGATATTACCATATCCATTTATATATATTTCCTAGCTATAGTATTAGTCATTAAAACTATGTTGTACTTGCTTCAGTGTTTTGTGTAGCAGCTGCATCTTGTGTTTTGGGTGCTTCTTGTTGTCAGAGGCTTCTCTTGCCTAGATTGAGGGGTTGTTCTCCAAGATTTTATAGAAATTTGTTGTTGATATACTTAATTCAATGGATCTATCTTTGGCTCACATGTAATGTATTGATAGTTGCTTATATTTTCCAATATTTTGTGCTATATTGCTGCTTTCCCTATTTGGGAATATTACAGTGGTATCAGAGCATAATCTTAGCTCAACCTATGAAAACATTACATATATGTTATAAGAATAAGAAGAAGCTTCTCACATAAAGGAGAAGGCTTACATAAGATAAAAATTCAACACTCCATTATTTGGAGAACTGGAGGGAAATAATTTTTCAAAAATTATTCTCCAAACTATGCATGATATCAATAGAGAAATCAAGGGAATGAGGAGGAAAAGACATGTAGATCCCTCTAAAATATTAGCACATGAAGAAAGATCCAGTTATTCATATTATGGGTGTGAGCATTCAATCACGCAATCAGATCTACAATGCTCTACTATGCCTACATTCACAGCAAGAGATATGGAGGGAGGAGATGCATCAAAGGAGGAGACTCTTGGTGATTATTTGCAAGAGTATGAATGTCAATCTCAGAGGTTCAAAGATCATCTAAAATTCCAAGGTTTTTGCAAGATCAAGGAGAATAGAAGGCCTAGAAATCACAATAGAAGTAAAAGGTGCAAGCAACATGCTTTGGGTAGATTTTTTCTGCCTACTTTTGATGGGTCGCCTAAATGTACAACTAGGGCTTGGGTGAAGGAGCTAGACACCTATTTGCAGCAGCACCAAGTTTCAGAAGATGAAGCCATTAGAGTAGTAGCATTGCATCTTGAAGGTAGCGCTTATGCCTGGTGGTTTTATGAAACTTGTTCCTTGAATCGTGTTAATGTATCTAATGATGAAAAGTTCACTAGGAGGTTAGTGAAAAGATTTGACCTAAAATATTCTGAAACATTCTTGGTTGAGCTAGCCAAGCCTAAACAAACAAAAGCTTTCCATGAGTTGGAAGGATCCATATGTTAGGGTCCTATAACAATAGGATTCATAATTTTGAATTGACTATGATTAGTCTTGTAATATTGTACATACTTTGCTTTCTACAAATTGTTTTCCAATATAAATGTTATAACGGGAATATTATTGCAGAAATTGTTTAAGTGCACTCTGTTATGAACTGTTATTCATTTTGATGTTTTCTTATGATATCCAGATTAGAGAATTCTTCATTGCTCCTTATTTTCGATTGACCTCTTTCATTTCCTTCATTATCTGGTTTGAGGAATCCTTATTTTCTCCTTGATCCTAATTGAAACCACTTCTCCATCCAACCTAAAAGATCTGAATTTACTCAGCTACCTTGCCCTGTGAACACTTCCTTTAGACCTTGATTTAGTAATGTTTTCTTAACACTTTGACTCCATACCCTAATGGTAAATAGATAGTAATCTATCCATCTAAATCAGTAATTCCACCACCAACTCAAATCAAAACCCAATCAATCTTATATAACTAGCCTAAAATCAACTAAAAACAACAAAGTTAAATCATAAAGAGAGAGCCCTATCTGAGCATTAGGAAGGCTAGATCCTGATCTCAAAAGTAGGTTTGTGGTTACCTCTAATATTTCTTTAAACAAAAATCATAACAACCCTAGGAAATTATTGGAGTGATAACATACTGGCGACCATACTAGGGAAATCAGTTCTAAGTTTTAAAATAAACCTTAAAAGAAACACTTTTCCTCATCTTTTCACTTTAAGTTTGTTTTAGGGTTGTTAAGATCTATCACTAAAAATTAAAATTATGGCTTCCAAAAGAATATACTATACCAGGTCTCATCATGATCCACAACTTGCTATAATTATGGATGATCCTGACAGAATTTTAAAGAAAAACAAAAAAGTAGAAAGTATAGGAAATTCAAGTCAATTAATCAAAGCTAATTCACTCCCTAAAGAACTATCAAGCTTACAATATATTGAATTTGATATATCATTTGAACATTCTCTGTTTAGAACTAAATCTGAAAGTTCAATTTATGATAGTGTAATAGATCCTAATTTCATTCAATTTATTGAAACAAAGAAGGATACTATTTCACTTTATTTAGATCAACAAGCTCTAGAACCTTTTGATAAACTTGATGCTTTGACTGCAACTTCGATTAAGAATATTGATGAAGCCTATTTTCAACATTTTGTTGAATTAACTGCTTTATCTGCTTATACCCCTAAGCCTTCTACCATTCCTTCAGAGTCTGTAAATTCATCTTTATTTAGTACCACCTCATCTATTATTTCCACTACACTTCATTCCATTGAATCGTTCATCCCAAAGCTTCCTCTTCAACCTTGAGTTTTATTTCCATCTCTAAACACTTCAAGTTCATCTTCTAACACTTCTGCTACATTTTCTAGTATTTCAACCTCATTTCCAAGCACATTTTCCAGTATCCCAACTACATCCTCAAGTGTTCCAACTTCATCTGCAAGCACTTCATGCTCCTTTCCAAGTACTTCAACCTCATCTTCAAGCACCACAAATATACCTCCTAGCCAAGCTAGAATCTTAGCCATGGTAGCCAGATATGCCCCTTTGGTTTTACCAGGTCAATTACATGCCATGCCCCAAGATTACCAAAGTAAAATATTTCAATTTGATGGTACTGGTCAATAAACTACACAACAACTTGTAAACAAAATGATTGATTACTTTGAATTACATGAAGCAAATGAATATGATGTTCAAATGAGACTATTTTCCCAAACTTTAGCAGGAGATGTAAAGAAATGGTTTAAAGCTTTACTTGCTAGTAGTATTGCTGATTTAATTTCTTTCCATAGAATGTTTATCAATAGATGGGAAAGGAAGAAAAAACCCTTACAAATATTGTATGAATATGAAAACATTAGAAGATATCCTAATGAACCTGTTCAAAACTATTGTACTAGGTTTAATAGTATTTACAATGCTATTCCAGCAAACATCAAACCCCCACCAGATCTATCTTTAATCAAATTTCCATATGGTTTTGATACTGATATGCCATACCAACTGAGAGAAAGAAACCTTGAAACATTAGAGCATATTCAAATTAATGTTGTTAGTGTAGAAGCCAATTTGTTAGCTAAAAGAGCTAGAATGAGAAAATAAAGAAGAGTTACCATCAACGATGAACCATCCACATTAGAAATTAAGATAGATAGATTAGAAAAAACTATGAAATAATGATGGATAGATTAGAAAATATGGAAATAAAACCAAAATGGGATAATCAACAACAATGTCCTCAAATAAGAAATCCAAACTTTAGACAGAATCCCAACATTGGTAAATCTAGAGAATCAACACCTGATCAACAAATAAGACCACCTTGCCAAGAGAACTATGCTAAAAGTTCTCACCAAAATGAACAAGATGAATACACTCAGATTAACTTAATGGGAATAAATGATGATAATACTATTTTTCTTACCCAAGAAGAACAAGAATTATACATGCTACAACAATAACAGTTAGAATCTGGAGAGTCTTTTGATTATAAACAAGGTTATGAATTTTCCATTAATGAAGTTCACAAGAAATATAACCTTATGAGTAAAAAAATTGTAGAAGCCCCTACTAAGAAAATTGCCCAAACTCAAACCAAGAAAATAGTAAAAGCTCCTGCTACCAAAGTACTACAAATTCTCTCTAGAGAAACTCAAAAAAACTCTAGTTCAACTCAGAAAAATTCCAATTCAACTCAGAAAATTTCTAGTCTAAAAATTGCATCCAGTCCAAAAATTGTAGACATTACAAATATTTTTGTTAAAACATCAACTAATCCTAAAACATCTGATGTTTCTAAGACAATAGCTGATCCTAAAACATCTGATGATAATAAAAAATCAGTTGCTGCCAAAGTTACAACTGCAACTCAAATTGTTCCACAAAAGAAGATTGAAAATAGCAAAATAGTGGAAACACAGACTGGAAAACCAACTGTAGATAAAGAAGAGAAAAACACTCAAACTGCAATTGGTAAAGAAGAAGTCATCCAGCTAGGTAAAATTAAAGTACCATTCAACATCCAAACTTAAATAGCCAAATTGAAAATACCAATTCCTTTAACAGAATTGGTGAAACATGATTTATACAAATCACAAATGATTGAAACACTGAACATAAATGAAGGAGAAGACTCTGTTAATCTAAATGATGATAAACTAGAATTATTTTTTGGCCCTGAGGTAAATGGAAAACATCAAGAAGGTGGCGTTCCTCCATTCTACATTAGCTTGAGTATTCATGATCAAATCTTACACAATGCTATGCTAGATTCAAGAGCCTCTCACAACTTGATGCCAAAGGCAATCATGGAAACATTGAATCTAGATATCATTAGACCATACAAAGATCTTTTCTCCTTTGATTCCAGCAAAGTTAAATGTCTTGGCTTAATAGAAGACTTGTGTGCCAGTCTAGTCCAATACCTAGGTAAGAGTATTTTCATGGATATTGTAGTTGTTGATATCCCTCCAAAGTATGGAATTCTATTATCTCGCTCATGGGGAGCAAAATTGCAGGTATCCCTACAGTTAGATATGTCATATGCCACAATTTCAGCATTTGGTCAGCCCAAAAAGCTTTACAGAGAAAATTTAATGAAATACATTGTAAGTAGTGCAAAAAAACCACAAAACTATCCTATTTATTCTGTACCTTCATCTTATGTAATTAGGAAACTGGCACAGAAAAAAACACAGTTGCAAAACAGAAACATAAAGAAGTTGACAGTGATAATATATTTTATGAATCTATGTGGCACTTAGACTTTGATGGTTCAATGAATAGATTAGGAGCAGGTGTAGGATTTTGGATCTATAACATGGAAAACAATTATTCAGAGGGTCATGCCTTTAGGTTAAACTTTAAACGCACAAATAACATGGTAGAGTATGAAGCTTTAATCTTAGGATTGCAAACTGTAAAAAACTTAGGAGCCAAGAGAGTCTCTATCATGGGAGATTAAGAATTAATCATAAAACAAATCAAAGGAGAGTATTCTGTGAATAATGTTAGACTTAACCAATACAGAGAAATTGTTCTAGATCTGATTAAGGAACTTCTTGAAATTGACTTTGTTGTAATTCCAAGGAAACATAACATACAAGCTCACAGTTTGGTTACATTTGCTAGCACCTACAAATAGCCTTTTTAGCCAAATCACTAGTATACTGCAGAGGTAATACATAGGCCAACTATACCAGATAATTTGAAATATTGGCATATATTTTCACAAGATTCTCAAATCTACAATTTTATGAATGCTGAGGGAGAATTCCAACATTGTAACATAAATACTGATTGTATAATAGATGACACTATAGATAGTGAGATAGATGTAAATAATTTAGATTCGACTAAACCAACTAAATTTACTAAAGTAGAAATAGATAAATTAGAAACTATAGAAATAGAAGAAAAAGCAAATGATAATTTTGAGATTTTAAACCTTAAGAATAATTTTTTTCCTAAGGGATTAACTCCATTAGAAGATTTGATTGATTCAAATGATGTAGCTAGAAAGCCAAAAATGGAGACTTTAAGATCAAACATAGAAGAATGTAACATAGGAACAAAACAAAAACCTAAACTTATCAAATTATCCAAAGAATTACCTCAAGCTGAAAAGCTGAAATACATAAGTATGTTTAAAGAATTTTCAGTCAGATTTATGAAGACCTTAAATCTTATGAAACCAACATCATTCAACATAAAATACCCATTAAAGAAGGTCAGAAACCATTTAAACAGAAGCTTAGGAGAATTAGTCCAGTTCTTATGCCATTGATTGAAAAAGAAGTAAAAAGAATGTATGAGGCACAAATAATAGCACCTATCAGATATTCTGATTGGGTCTCAAACTTAGTTCCCACTAGGAAGAAAACAGGGGAAATCAAACTTTATGTTGATTTCTGGAACTTAACAAAGTGTCACTAAAAGATAATTATCCTCTCCCCAAAATGGACCATATTTTATAGAGGGTAGTAGGCTCATCCAGGATTTCATTGCTTGATGGATTCTATGGATATAATCAAATCTTAGTTCAATCAGAAGATCAAGCCAAGACAACATTTACTACTCATTGGGGTACTTTCATGTATTTGAAAATGCCTTTTGGATTAATGAATGTAGGAGCTACTTTCCATAGAGCTATGGACATAGCTTTTGCCAAGGAGATTCATGACTTTCTAGTCATTTATCTAGATGACATAATAGTATTTTCAAAAACAGACAATGAAAATCTAGATCATTTGAGAAGAGTTTTTATTAAATGCAGAAAATTTGGTATTTCCTTGAATCCCAAAAAGACACTCTTTGGACTTGAAGAAGATAAACTCTTAGGACACATAATCTCAAAAGAGCTTATTAGGGTAGATCCAACTAGAATAGAAGCCATTTTGAACATAAGTCATCCTAGAAACATCAAGGAATTACAGGCATTCTTACGTAAAATTAATTTTCTTAGAATATTCATTTCTAATTTAGTAGAACTAATCAGATAATTGAATAATATGTTAAAAATAGATTCATCACTTAAATGGACAGTAGAGGCCCAAAAATATTTTGAATCAATCAAACAATCCATTTCAAGAACTCCTGTCCTAATAAGTCCTAATCTTCAAAAAGATTTTATAAATTTTTCTTTTGTTTCAGAACATACCATTGTAGCAGTATTGTTGCAAAAGAATGATTAGGGTTATGAACAACCCATTGCTTTTTTCAGAAAATCCTTAAGAGATGCAACACTAAATTACAACATTATGGAAAAACAAGCACTTGCTTTAGTGAAGGCTATTAAAGATGTCAGGGTCTATATATTATACTCTCACATTATTTCTTATGTTCCAAATTTAGTAGTAAAGGAAATTCTAACTAAAAATGGGCCTGATGGTAAGAGAGGCAAATGGATTGCCACTATTTTGGAATATGATATTGAAATTAAGCCCACCAAATTCATTAAAGGCCAAGGTTTAGCCAAACTCATGGCTGAATCGAACTTTCAGGCCTTAGATATGAATTTTATTGCTCAATTAGATGATCAGGAAGAGATGGCGACTCCACAGATCAGTGAACCTTTTTAGGTTCACGATGGTATGTAGATATCATATTTGTTTTACTTAACCTACAAGCTCCTCCTGTTTTGTCTAGAACTAAAGGTAGATTTCTAAATTTAAAAGAAGTGAAATATTGTATCATAGAAAATGCTTTGTTTTGGAAAGATCATAGTGGCATTTTATTGAATTGTTTATTGAAAGATGAAGTTGATAAAGTTATGCAAGAATTTCATTCAGGTGACTGTGGAGGACACCTTCACTGGAAATTAACCGCTGATAAAATTTTGAGAGCAGGTTTTTATTGGCCCACTCTTTTTGCAGATGTTAGAAAGTATGTGACCTCCTGTCACAAATGCGAGATCTTTGAAAGGAAGAAAAAACTATTACCTTTACCCCTCAAACCCATCTCCACTAAAATTCCATTTCAGCAATGGGGTTTAGACTTCATTGGTGAAATTCACCCACCCTCCTCAGCCCAACATAAATGGATTTTGATAGCCACAGATTACTTCACCAAGTGGATAGAAGCCATTCCTTCTAGACAAGCCATTGATTCTGTCATCATCTCATTCCTTGAAAATAACATCCTTTCTAGATTTGGATGCGCACAAAATCTCATTACTGATAATGCAACTCTCAAATATAAAAATATGATTGAATTTTGTAACAGATATCACATTACCCTTGGCCATTCCACTGCCTATTACCCTCAAGGTAATGAACTTGCAGAATCCTCCAATAAAATCCTAGTAAATATCATCAAGAAAATGTTAGAAGATAACAAAAAGACCTAGAACAAAAGGTTAGTTAATGCCTTATGGGCAAAAAGACTAACTACAAATAAGTCCATCGGTACAACTCCCTATAAACTAGTATATGGGATGGATGTTGCGGGAGTGCTAGTGATGAAGATCATTCAAGAACTGCAAGTAGAACCCAATGATATCCAGAAAAGGATAAATCAGACAATACATTTGCTGCAAACCAGGGAATAAGTCTATGTCAAATCACAAGTTATCCAAGATAACATCAAAAATATTTTTGACAAGAAAACAAAAGAAGATGATTTTTACATAGGTAATAAAGCACTCAAATGGGATTTTAGAAGAGAATATAGAGGGAAACACGGTAAATTTGATTTTCTTTGGAAAGGCCCATACATCATTTATGGTTATAGAGGTAATAATGCATTTTTCTTGAAGGAGTTAGATGGATCATATCTACCAGGAGGACCAGTCAATGGTAGGATGTCGAAGCATTAATTTTCCCCAGATTAACATTAGTTCATTTGTTTACTTTGCTCATTTTACATAATATTGCAAAGTCTAGATTGGATTGGATGTTTTTCTTGCAAAGTTGAAGCCCGAAGAGAAGGCTCTAAGCTTTGACAATTATAACATCATAAGTATGAATAAAGCAGAGCTCAGAAAACAGTTCCAAGGCAAACACAGTCAAATTTCCAAGGCTACTAATCTTAAGGTTCTTGATATATCACTAGGAGATGTCATCCCCATGTGGAGCCACTGTTAGGGTCCTATAATAACAAGATTCATAATTTTGAATTGACTATGATTAGTCTTGTAATATTGTACATACTTTGCATTCTGCAAATTGTTTTCCAATATAAATGTTATAACAGGAATATTATTGCAAAAATTGTTTAAGTGCACTCTGTTATGAACTATTATTCATTTTGATGTTTTCTTCTAATATCCAGATTAGGGAATTCTTCATTGCTCCTTAGTTTTGATTGACCTCTTTCATTTATTTCATTATCTGGTTTGAGGAATCCTTAATTGCTCCTTGATATCGATTGAAACCACTTCACCATCTAGCCTAAAAGATATGAGTTTACTCAACTACCTTGCCCTGTGAACACTTCCTTTAGACCTTGATTCAGTCCTGTTTTCTTGATACTTTGACTCCATATCCCAATGGTAAATAGATAGTCATCTATCCATATAAATCAGTAATTCCACCACTGACTCAAATCAAAATCCAATCAATCTTATATAACTAGCCTAAAATCAACTAAAACAACAAAGTTAAATCATAAAGAGAGAGCCCTCTCTGAGCCTTAGGAAGGCTAGATCCTGATCTCAAAAGTAGGTTTGTGGTTACCTCTAATATTCCTTTAAACAAAAATCATAACAACCATAGGAAATTATTAGAGTGATAACACCATAAACCCAACTCCATTCCATAGCTAGTGAGGGGGTTAGAAACTTGTAGAATACCTTGCTAAAGGAAATATCCCCACTTCAAGAAAAGCTCTCTTCTCAAAAGGAAGACATGGAGATATATTTTTCATAAGAGGATCAAGAAAAATATCCTCTTAATGATGATGAGGTAATCTCCATTAATAATGAAGGGGAATATCAGGCAAGAGGTAATAGTGCTGTCACATCGGGGGTAGCTCTAGTACCTCATGGAGAGGGAGATGGAGCAATTGCTCCAATGAGAGGAGTTCTTGTATCCTTGCAAGGAGTTCCAGAATATCTAACATGTGGAGATCAAGGCACAACCCATGAGCAACATGTGCCATCCTCGATAGATTGTTAGACCTTGCAGATGAAAGGAGAAGATAGGGAGGATGGCCAACATCAGGTGATTAGGAGCACACACCCCTATCTATTTCAAGAGGTTGATGCAAAAAAGAGGTAGATTGATTTGTGCAGTGAGAGCAGGGACAAAGCAGTCCACTCATATATCCAGTCTACTCTTGACATTGATGTCTCATTACATGGAGGCATTCCACCTGGTAGACCACCATATCAGGAGTTGATGAGTGATTCCTCACATTAGGTGGCACCACTCATAGATCCCGGAGGGGTTAGAACCTTGGGAGGACTTGGCATAGTGCGAAGAGTCTGGGGTAAGCTCAAGGAGGAGGGAGACATTATCCCAATGTTAGTATTACCAACTCTCACCAAACATCTTGCGTTGAGAGAAAATGTTTCAGGGATGGATGGCACCATCATGGTGCAAGGAGACCACTCCATGGCTATGGAGAATCAGAAGATACTTCCACATAGGAAGGACTCTTCCATATTTGGTAGAGGTTGGTGGCCACTCATGCTTACATTGGCCAAACTTAGAGAGTTTTTGATAGGTGATAGCTTCCCATGGAAGGCTAGCCTCCAAAAACTTCCTCCTTCACTAGAGCATGAGGAGCTGCAGGAGGAGTAGCAGAGGAAAGATTGCAGCATCTCAGTGTATGATTTTGGCATGGGAGATGCCAAAGAAGAGAGCAACAACATGACAAGTAATTTACATGATAGATCAGCAGTGCTGTCATTATTCAGTATTGACCCATATTGGAGATCCCAATTGTTGGTGGAATACTCCAAGGATCTCTTTTCATGCAGAGTGCTTGATGGCTAGTTATCAGATGGGAAATATGCAGTGAGAGATGAGGTCATATATTTTCAAAGTAGGATATTCTTGACTAGATCTTCTAAGCTCAAGGAGAAGCTACTACATGCATCATATGAGGGTTTTCTCTCCAACCCCACTGATTTTATAAGGTCATACCGTACTATCCTGGAGGGATTCATTTGGGAAGGATTCAAAGAGGAGATGCATCATCATATGAGGAGATGCATGAATTGTTTGGAGGATGAGGAGAGACATAACTCTTTGGTAGAGTTATCACAGGCACTTCCTTTCTCATTGGGAGTGAGATGAGGCCCATCTATGAGCCACCTTGCTAGCTTAAACCAAGTACATGGTAAAGGTTGTATTTATGTACAGCATGATTCACTTACTATGTATTTGTATTTCCTTACCATTCATGTGCAGGGAATTGCTCCAAGAGGGAGCACTCTTTCTTATAGACCTCATGGTCTACTTGGGGCCATAAGCAGTATTGATGATGGCCACTCCCTAGGAGATCTTGGGGAGATCATGTCTTATTCAGGGTGTGATCAATTTGCACCACACATCTTATACCTTCTCCAAGCATGTGAGAATATTGGGGCAACAAGAAAGTGCTTGGGAAACCACTCATCATGCCATATTCTGATGCAGTTAGGCGTAAAACTACTTTGGTTGCACTTGAGGGACCATTTTCCTTCTCTAGTACTACACATGGCAGCTAGCATGACATTGATTGTGATCTCATATGTTGATGATGTTCTTATAATTGTTAGCGACATGGTTGAGAAATGATACATGGATTGGATGTTCCTATTAGAGATGAGATTCTCCACATTTCTTATGTTTCATACTTCATGGAAAACATTGGACAATCCATGATTTCTACATTGGACCTCTTGTTTCCTTATGGGATGAGCCATTTGGGTAACTTGAGCATTTGGAAGATTCCTCTCATGAGCATGTGGGAGGAGTTTTTCTATGAATTACCATTTTGGAGGGTGATTCATTTTATATGGATGATAGGTTGGAATTTGGAGCTTCACCTGGGAATGAGGGTTCCCTACATTTTTTAGTTCTATCCTTGCAGTTGCTTGAGGACAAGCAACATTTGGGAGGGGAGTATTTTAATATTCCTAAATTAGCATGCAGCTAATTGGAATATTAATTTTTTATTTTTCTTTTTAGTTAGAAGAATAAGAGGGTAGAGAGACCCATAAATCTCTTTAGTAGGAATAAATCACTCCAAATGTGAATGGAGGACATCAAAATAGTTGAATAAATCACCCCTTTGTGTGAACAAGAGATGAAGCATGTGGACTGGGTCAACTTTGACCAAATCAACAACAATGTTATGGAGGGAGTGGACATTCAATGTGGGACAACGCAATTTTGGAGGGAGATCCTTTGCATGGAAGTAGTGCCTTTAATGAGTGGGGCCCAAGGTGAGGAAGTTCACCAAGCATATAAGGAAGGGGATGGAAGCCATAGAAGACATGTTTGGATTATTATTTGATTATGGCATGTTATGACTTCTGGCTCTCTTCAACTGTTTAGCTAAGATTACAGTGTTGTTTAGCATAAGGGTGTTCTCGAGAGGGAATCCCACCTTAATCCTTGGGGGACTTCAAGTGCCTACTCAAAAGAAGCTCTTGAGCATTATTTCCACATTTCAACATTTGGCCAAGCTACCTCTTTCTTCTATAGTGCAAATTCTCTTTAGATATGTGCTGAGTTGTAGGGTGCAACAGTGGAGGGTTTCATTGGACCATTTCTGAGCTTGTGTTTCAGTGGAGGAAGGCTTCTTTCCATTGGAAGGTCAGTAAGGAACGTCCCTGGGCTTCATTTCATATATTGGCATTAAGCCAAGTAATAATCTTCTCCTACAACATATTATTACTCCCAAACTGCATTATTTTATTGAGCAGATCCAAAGGAGGGTTCAATGCCACATTTGGGATGTTAGATCTTCATTGAAGGGATCAACCCTTCATTGAGAGAGTCTATTGGAGGAGTGTCATTCAAATCTACATTAGTTTCAGCCACCTCCTTCTATGTGCTTCAGTTTCAGTGATTCTTCAGCCCTAGGGCTTTAGATCACCATCATATATTTTTTGTATTTCCGGAAACCCTTCCTGGGTTATATAGGAAAAGTGTTGAGGAGCATAGATCTCCATTTTTGACCTTGTATGAGCATGATATTATCAGATCCATTTGTATATATTTCCCAGCTGCAGTATTATTCATTAAAACTACGTTGTACTTGCTTTAGTGTTTTGTGTAGCAGCTCCATCTTGTGTTTTGGGTGCTTCTTGTTGTTGGAGGCTTCTCTTGCCTAGCTTGAGGGGTTGTTTTTCAAGATTTTGTATACATTTGTTGCTAATATAATTAATACAATGGATATATATTTGGCTTACATGTAATGTATTGATAGTTGTTACTATTTTCCATTATTGTGTGCTATATTACTACTTTCCCTATTTGGGAATTTTAAATTCACATTTTTTCTAAAATCCTTACGAGTAAGAAGCAATTGATTTTTATTCATATTGAAATGAATGGTTATATTGTTTGAAGAAAATTTTCTTGCATAGTAGTGCATTATTTCTTTGAATTCAAATACTTTTGGAATGCATGTAAAATTCGTCAACCTTATGTTCCAAATTTTATTTCTCTATCACTCATTTGGTATGTGGTAGACAAGTGGAAACTTCAATATTTTCTAGCTAATGAGTTGGTTGTGTCTCCACAAATGGACTCCTTCCTTCCTTTAGTTTCCATACTGATCATTGGTTTAATGTATTCTAGAGATGTGTGGTGGATCAATGATTTTGTAGTGGAAGTCCTCGTTATTAAATCCTTGAGTTATGGTAGTCTTTAATAGGATATCACCTTTTCACGCACCCATTTTATCGATCCATGTAAGAATGAAAGTGAAAGTTAATAGCTTATGAATAGTCTTAAATACATTCCATGGAAATTAATTCACATAATAGAATATGAAGGAAATGCGTTAAATAATCCTCATAGTGAAATGGTAGGACCTGACACACATATAATTCACATAGCTCAATATCAACGTGGAGGAAGATGTGGTTCATATCGTACAGTATCAAGAATTTTTTTCCACCTCATTGATCAAACTTAAATAAGCTTTGAATTAGCATCCAAAGGAGCTAATGGATGATTTTGACGAAGTGTGGAAAAAAAGCGAAAAGGTAAGGTATGGAATCTTGTACATAAAAATGGTTGTACAAAAATATGCTTATGTAGAGGACT
Organism: Pinus albicaulis; assembly: GCA_034641835.2. Classification (NCBI taxonomy): domain Eukaryota; kingdom Viridiplantae; phylum Streptophyta; class Pinopsida; order Pinales; family Pinaceae; genus Pinus; species Pinus albicaulis. The sequence continues at coordinate 117,323,604 of CM076576.1, forward strand.
GAATGTGTGAAAAATGATGTACGATATAGTACATGTGTGGAAGGATATATGTGTAAGAAAATAGTTGATGAATAATTCCACATGTAAAGGAAAATGCCTAAGCATTGGAAATGAAGAAAATTACTATCAAGAAAAAAATGGGGATGGGAGAAATACAATAGGAGCACAAAAAAATACATAAAAAAAGAGCATACAAATGGTTGGTATCTTTCAATCTCACTAGAGAGCATTGGAGGCAAGAATATTCTTAAAGATTGTTAAGAAAATAAAGGCAGATATTTGTTGTGTTATATGGAGATGGAAGATAATTATATGGGTATTTGATGGGGGATGAGATGTTTAGAATGCTCTGAATTGAGAAAATTAGCTACGCATGAAAATAAATGGGTTGGATTGGGGGTGGATTTAAACCCATAAATTATTTTCTTCACCTATGTGGATTCATAACCAAACTTTGTAGTAGGCATCTATACTCAATGCATATGGTGGGGCGGAAAATTACTAGTGTTTAATTCATTCCTTGGATTGACTATTGTTAAAATATAAGTGATCTATAATTGTTTATAAATGTACAAATTAATTAATTTTTTTTTTTTTTATGTAATGGAAATTAAGTATTTTGTATTTTATGTATGGTTGTGCTTAAATTCGGTCCTGAGTATTGGTTTAACTTGTGCTAATCGATGTTTGTTTATATCTATTGCATTTTAATTATCATATCTATGAATAAATTTTATTTAATTATAATTCTTCCACATATTTAATTATTTTTTTTAAGTGAGAATGTTAAAGAAAATACCCCAAATTTAAATAATTTAGATTGATATTTATCATAAAAATTATAATATTGAAAATAATTATATTGTATTATAAGATAGATATATTTCATATATTATTTTACTTTATATTTATATAATATATTTTATAAAAAAGGAGAAGGAAGGTTAATAAGAAAGCATATTCATGAAATGTATTTAAAAACATATTCACTTTGTTATAGGCCATTTTGTCACATTTGGCCAATAGGCCTTCTAACGGGATCAATCAACATCATATTCCCCGTTTTCATCATCATTGCACAAAACCCTAAGCATGTCTCCTTCATTTCCCAGAATTTCTTCCTGAAACTGCATCATCTGAGAAAGTTTTATGACCAACTCTCCTTGGCTTCCTACTGGAAAACATTCACCTACAAGTTTCTCCACTCTCTCATGCTTTGATCACCTACATGTTTGTCCCCTTTGCACTTGCGTTAGTTCTAGAAATTCAGGAAAAAGAGAGAAATTCTGGAAGCTTCCTCTTCTAGAAGCTTCCATAAATTCTTACAACCATTTACCCCAGATAAAAAATTTGAATCCTATCCTATCCCTCTTTGGAGTTTCCATCCCTTATCCTTTGATACCATCCTCCCATTAAAGGTCGACCGAAAACCTTATATTGTAAGTGGATAAGAACTCCCAACTTACCCCACTCCTCTATATATTTACAACCTTCCATATGAAAGAGGTTGGTTTTTGGAGAGTAATTCTACCCTTCTGTTGATGTGGTGAGAGGTATTATTTCATCCATTTTGGGTGATTGGAGGTGCACATTGTGACAAGGAAAGGACAGGACAACTTGGAGGAGCTCTTCTACAATATCAACACCTAATGATGGTTGTAATCTCCTTCCATTTATATTAATGAAAATAATTCTCTATTTTCCTATTTGTGATGTCATTATTTCATGTATTTTCAATACCATGTTGATCTATTGAATAAAATACTTAGATGATACTGCATAGATCTCGTAGTTTCTTGGATTGTGTTATCTGATTGTGTAGGTTCTAATTTTGGCAATCAGAGCTGGAATTGGAGCATTCAAGCTAAAGGAGTGAAGCATACAACATATTCCAGGTGGGCTTCATTCCATCATCTATTTACTTTAAGGAACGAATTGGGTTCTTTGTCTCTCTGTTGTTCTAGGTTGGCCACAAAACCTAGGGGAGATAATTTTGTCTGCAATCGTAAATCCCGCATAGAAAATTGGCGACTCCGCTGGGGAAAGGTGTATTTCCTTGGTGGTTTTTCTTGTCCATTGAGTTTGATTACCTCTTTGACGGACCTTTTCTGCTTTGATCAGTCAAGAACAGACCTAGGATGTGTTTTCATTGTATCTCATTTGCAATTTTTGTGTCGGAATCCTCCATCCCTGGACCAGCGCTCCCCCATTTCCTCTAACAAAGCATTGTACCTCACCTAGACCCACTTTTTACTAGCGTTGCAAACCGTTTGTGCCTATTTTACACTAGCGTTGGCCTATTTTTTGCACAAAATTTTCGCTTGTTTCTGAGTGTCTCTTTGATCAGCCTACTTCCAGGTGACCTCCCCTTAGTCTTGAGTGTCTTGTGGTCTCTCTAAAGCCTCCATTTCATTTGAATTTGTGTTTTATTCCCTTTGGTAAGATTTGGTTTTTATTTTTATTTGTTCTTATCATTAGGTTGCTTTCAAACTGATTTTGTTTGGTCATTGATCACTTGGATGTATTGTTGTTCTAGTCCTTATTCTGAAAAGTGCATTTGAATCAGTGATTAAACATTTGCATCTTATTTTTCTTCGTTCTGAAAATTAAGTGTGTTGAAAATAAAAATATTTGCACTTGAAATTTAGGGTTTTGTATGTGCATTGATATAGGAAGAGTCACATTGAAAGGGAAATTTAATCTTGCATCTTTTTTGTTGCATGTGGTATGCTGCATACTGATTGCTTCTCCCCTCTCTTAGCTAGGTTTTCATTGAAATAGAAATATTTCCATTTTCTCATGTTATATTTTTATTTTAGGATATTCAGATGACATTCGTGGTGAGCCCAAAAATGAAACTTAATCAAAGATAAACAATAATATTTGTTAAATAAACCTAAGGATAATTTCTAACATTAACGCAAAGACTTAGAGGTCTAGGCTAGAGACGTGTTCGGGCTTCGTTAAACGTATGATTTGTCGTTATTTTCCTGCGTTACATCCCAGTGGTGATATCCCATTCCACGTATGTGAGTGTATAGTATCATTCTCCATGTACCTTTTGGTATATTGGACGACGCTCCACACCCATAAACTATAAAGGAACACTCTCATCAAATGGTTATACATTAGACAACACTACTATGGATTGCACTCCCACGTACCATTGAGTATATTTTGGGAGTCCCCTATAGGTTGCTATTAATCCATAGGTAACTGTGTTTGTCGCCTTGTATACCATGATAAAAAAAACACAACATTTAGGGAGATTGGTTCCAATATGTTAAGTCGTTGGTTCATCAACATGTATATTGCAGTTCACAGTTGCCTTTATGCCTAGAATACCTTGTTTTTGATTTATTTATTTATTTTTTAATAAAAATTATTATCCAACGTGGAAGAAAAAAATCCCCTACCTAGTTGTTTGAGTAGAATGTAAAATAAGCATCCTCTTCCACCAGAGGCTACTCCTGGCCGTCATCATAAGCATACGAAGACACAAACTACCGAATCAAGAACTTCATGAAATACTTCTAGACCTCCTCTTGATATTGATTTTCCAAACTAATATGTCCCTTTGAGTTCCGAGCCCGAGATTACATCTACTATTGATGGTGACACTAGAAAAATCGAAACAAAATTCCCTGAAACTTTATTTCTTGAGGTTGTTGAACTTGGCTTTCCCGAGTGAGGGGCTTTGATTCCTGAGGTTGTCGAACGTGAGGAGCCTCAACCATATTTATGTGTTACTTCAATACCTTCCTCTTTTATTCCCTTTGTCTCAAACATAACTGATATATCTTGGACCCAACAGTGAACCTCTTCCATACAAACTTGCGAGTATTGAAGAGATCCCGCAAGAAGAGCCTCGTCCTTCTACTCTTGTTCATTGGGAAGGACTCAATTTTTATCGGATTGAACCTATTCCTCCTAAAATTCCAACACAAAATCCTTTGCCTGATTCTTTGGACTTACTCGTGCATATCTTGTACAGACATTCATTGGGATTTTTAACCATGACTGGAACTAAACTAACCTCCCAGCCCATGTCCACCACTACTGTCAAGACATTGAATGTTACTTCCTCATCTATGTTTGCAACATCACTAAAAACTCATATGTATGGTAGAATGTTCATCCCACCTAGATATCAACCTTTATCTGGTACCTTTTCTGGTGTGTCTTCCAGTCCTTGGACCTCTCCCATGTCATCCAATTCAGGAATATCATTTGATACTTCTCTTATGAATGCCATACATTATGCTCCTCCTCCTCCTCCACTTACATTTATGGTCGAGCAGCAGGTTGGCCCTTATGTTAATGATCAAGGTTACCTTCAACAACCTAACTCTTCTTATGTTGGATACCCTCCATCTGGATCACATTTTCCTCCATCATCATAATATCAATAATAACAATATGGGGGCTACAGGGGTACAACAATAACAATAAGGGGGCTACAATAACAACAATAAGGGACTACACTAGTAATATAGGGACCTAACAGCTTCATTCCATCATCTATTTACTTTAAGGAAAGCATTGGGTTCCTTGTCTCTATGTTGTTCTAGGTTGGCCACCAAACCGAGGGGAGATACTTTTATCCGCAATCGTAAATCCTGCATAACAAATTGGCGACTCCGCTGGGGAAAGGTGTATTTACTTGGTGGTTTTTCTTGTCCATTGTGTTTGATTGCCTCTTTGATAGACCTTTGATGCTTTGATCAGTCAAGAACATACCTTGGAAGTTTTTTCATTAAGTCTCATTTGCAATTTTTGTGTCGGAATCCTCCATCCCTGGACCAACGCTCCCCCAATGCATTTGACAGAGTATTGTACCTCACCTAGATGTACTTTGTACCAACGTTGCAAAGCACTGGTGCCTCTTTTGCACTAGCATTGGCCCATTGTTTTGCACAAAATTTTCCCTTGTTTCTGAGTGTCTCTTTGATCAGCCTACTTCGAGGTGAACTCCCCTGAGTCTTGAGTATCTTGTGGTCTCTATAAAGCCTCTATTTTGTTTGAATTTTTGTTTTATTCCCTTTGGTAAGAATTGGTTTTGATTTTTATTTGTTCTTATCATTAGTTTTCTTTTTCAAATTGATTTCATTTGTTCATTGATCACTTGGATGAATTGTTGTTCTAGTACTCATTCTGAAAAGTGCATTTGAATCAGTGATTAGACATTTGCATCTTAGTTTTCTTCATTTTGAAAATTAAGGGTGTTGAAAAGAAAAAATATTGCACTTGGAATTTAGGGTTTTGTATGTGCATTGATATAGGAAGAGTCACATTGAAAGGGAAATCTAATCTTGCATCTTGTTTGTTGCATGTGGTATGCTACATACCGATTAATTCTCCCCTCTCTAACCGATTTCCATGTTCTCATGTTATATTTGCATTTTAGGAAATTCAGATGACATTCATGGTGAGCGCAAAACTGAAACTTAATCAAATATAAAAAGCAAAATTTATTGAATAAACCTAAGGAGCATTTCTAACATTAACGCAAACGCTTAGAGGTCTAGGCTAGAGATGTGTTTGGGCTTCGTTAAACCCATGAGTTGTTGTTATTTTCCCGCGTTACATCCCGAGGGTGATATCATGTTCCACGTATGTGAGCGTATAGTATCATTCTCCGTGTATCTTTGGGTATATTAGATGACACTCCACAGACATAAAGTATAAAGGAATGCTCTCATCAAATGGTTATGCATTAGACAACACTAATGTAGACTACACTCCCACATACCGTTGAGTATATTTTGGGAGTCCCCTATAGGTTGCTATTAATCCATAGGTAACCGAGTCTGTCGCCTTGTATACCGTGATAAAACGAACACAACATTTAGGGAGATTGGTTGTCGTACATTAATTCCTTGGTTCGCCAAGGTATATATTGTAGTTCACAGTTGCCTTTATGCCTAGATTACCCTCTTTTTTATTTATTTATTTTTTTGTTAATAAAATTTATTATCCAACGTGGAAGAACAAAATCCCCCACTTAGTTGTTTGAGTATAATGTAAAATAAGCCTCCTCTTCCACCAGAGGCTACTCTTGGTTGTTGTTAGAAGCATAAGAAGAAACAAAACACCGAATTGGGAACTTCAGGAACTACTTCTAGACCTCCTCTTGGTATTGATCCACCAAAATAATATGTCCCTTTGAGTTCCGACACAATCAAAACAAAACCATAAAAACAATCAAAACAAAAGTCCCTGAAAAGTTATTTCCTGAGTTTTTTGAACCTGAATTTCTCGAGTGAGGCACTTTGATTCTGAAGGTTGTCGAATGTGAGGAGCCTCAACCATATTTACCTATTACTTCAATACCTTCCTCTTCTATTCCTTTGTCTCAAACATAACTTATATATCTTGGACCCAACAGTGAACTTCTTGCATACAAACTTGCGATTATTGAAGATATCCCGCAAGAAGAGCCTCGTCATTCTACTCTTGTTCATTGCGAAGGACTCCATTTTTACCGGATTGACCCTCTTCCTCTTCAGACTACGTCACAAACTCTTTTTCCTGATTCTTTGGACTTACTCATGGATCTCTCACAAAAATTTTCACCGGGATTGTTAACCATGACTGGAACTGATCTAACCTCCCAACGCATGTCCACCACTGTGGTCGAGACATCGAATGTTGCTTCCTTATCTATGTTTGAAACATCACTAGAAACACATATGTATGGTGGGTCGTCCGTCCCACCCAGATATTAGTCTTTATTTGGTACCTTTTCTGGTTTGTCTTCTAGTCCTTGGACCTCTCCCATGTCATTCAATTCCGGAATATAATCTGGTACTTCTCTTATGAATGTCATACATTATGCTCCTCCTCCTCCTCCACTTACATCTATGGTCAAGCAGTAGGCTGGCCCTTATGTTAATGGGCAAGGTTACCTTCAAAAAACTAACTCTTCTTATGTTGGATACCCTCCACCTTGATTACAGTTGCCTCCATCATCCCCTCATCCTTTGGCACAGGGGAAACTTGTTGTTAGTATACCTCAAGTTGGTAATCAACCTTAGTATATTCCTCCTTATCCTGGAATGGTTGCTAGTGTTTGAAAACCTAATTTTCCCGTTCAACCTCGTTCATTTTGGGAGTGATTGTTGAATACTCAACCTGCACCATCTTTGTCTCAAATTCCTATCCATCCATTAGCACCCCAACAAGATCAAATACATTTGAGCCAACCTTACAGGTTGTCGTTGTAATATTCCAAAATTTTCACATAACTTAATTAATTAAGTAAATAAAAAAGTGGAGGGACCCATAATCCTCAAAGATGAATAAAATCCAATTTTGATGTGTGTATGTGGATATTCTAGATCTAGATCTAAATCATGGAGTAGTGGAGCAGCTCCATTAATGATAAAGGAGTGGAGATCATGTCTCATTTATGAGATAGATCATGGAGGATGAAAGAGTCAAATGAGATCATGGATCTTAAATGTAAAATCATGAGGATCTTGAAGAGGTCAACTAAGATCATAATGCATTCAAAGTAAGATCATAAAGAAATTATGATAAGTTAGTGGAAAAGGGGTGAATCTAATGTGAACATGATGGAGGACATGGAGAAACGACACAGTCAACCATGGAGACTTATGTCCACATGTACAATGCAATTATGGAGTGGGCCTAGGCTATGGAAGGCTCATAATATATATAATGAAGGTGAAGGCACAATAGAAGGCAGATTTGGAAACTTGGATTATTCTTTGATCTGTTCAGATCTAGATTTGTCTTAGGAAATTTCTATGCATGCTTGATTTTTTTAGCTAAGTGTGTAGTGTTGTTTAGCACAGGGTGTTTTCAAGCAGAAATCCCACCCTTACCCACAGGGGACTTATGTGCCTACTCTAGGAAGGTTTTCTATTGAAATGTATTCCTAATTAGAAATTAGTGCCATCTTCATGAGGTTGTTTCTAGCATTCATCTAGGAAACTGGTGGAGGATTCATCCTACCACTTTGTTCTTCAGATTCAGTCTTCTAGGAGAAACAGATCTATATCTGGAATTCAAGCCATGGAGTTTTACCTCCATGCAGCAGCATTCCCTTCAAGGATTGCGCAGTTCAGTCCTGTGGATCTATTGGAGGAAGGAAGTTTTCAACATTTCAGCTGGAAATCCTGTGAGGGATCATCTTCTCACACTGTATCCATTGTTTCCATCATTGCGGAGATGTAATGACATGTTTAGTCAATTTAATGTCTTAAATTGCTTGCATAAATTATCAACCGAGGTTTGTAAACTGATGAAGTGTGGTGCACTGTATGTGCTTAGTTAATATTTCTTCTTACTTCGTTGTTTGTATTTTATGTTGTTTTGGGGGTTTTTGTTCTTTGATGTCTAAGAATGTTCAATCTAAAACTTATGAAAATATTTTAAATGAATCTAATGAATTTTAAGAAGGAAGAAAAGGAATTGTTCCTAAGTTAATCTAATCTACATAAAAATAAATCAAAGACTGTTGGCTAGTTAGAATCTAATTTAGGAAACAAAGCATGTATCGTATGCTATCATTAGTTCTATTCCATGGATCTAATTCTTAAAATTGAGATTGAAATTGTAGTGTTTGTATTAAGTAAAGGCAGAGAATGAAACCAACTAATGTACTTCTAGTTACTCCAGTATTCAATTATGAAGTGTGACCTTCTTGAGATGATGTGTAAGCAACTATCTATACTTTAACTTTTAATGTCCTAGAACAGTAAGAAAATGATGCAAAGGAAAAAATCTAATGTATATTTAGCTACTCCAACATTCAATTATGAAGTGTTACCTTCTTGAGATGGTGTTAAGTAATCAATTATACCTAATGATCTAGAAAAGAAAGTAAAGTATGCAGAAGGTAACTTAGTAATTGCATTCATTAAACATTCAATCATTTAGTCTTAAAGTATGATTAAATCAATCTCCTTGGAATGACCTTTAGGAATATCAATGATGCAACTAAGTGAGGATCTAGAAGCAAAATATGAAAGCATGTAAAACTGATTGTAAACAACTAATGTATATTTGATTTTCCCCAACATTCAATGTGAAGTATTACCCTCTTGAGATGTTGTGTAAGAAGTCAATTATACCTTAGTTTCTAAATTCTTAGAAAGCAAGTAAAAATGTTCAGATTAAACTCAATAACTATATGAATTAGACATTCAATCATTTAGTTCAGAATCATCATCTTAAAATGAGTTTTGAGAACATCCATTTACACAATTAATTGATAATTCTATTCTAAGAAATAAATGACAGAACAGTAAGAAAACAAGATAACTGTATATTATTATTGCTTCAATCTTAATTTGATTTGAAAACAGAGCTATCTATGTTCACGAAATATTTTAGAAGAACAAGGCTTACACAATTATGTTTTAATGTTATGCTATTGATCAGAACTGTAATGAAACATTAATCTAATAAGAAAACGAAATTGTTGAATACAGAGTAATGGAAATTAAACTAAAAAAAACAAATGAAAAACCTCCTCCAGTGCAGGGGCCCTCTACAACTGATTTGGCTGAAACGCTAGCTGGTTAAAGATGCACTTAAGCAATCATTGGAAACACGAACTTTGTATTATGATATAATGAAGTCTTAATATAGAGTATCAACAAAAATCTTTAAACTTAAAACTTAATTTCTTAACTATCCTTCTCGGTTATGTACAACCAATATTTAAAGGAAATAAACTTAATTTCCTATGTGATAATCTTGCTACAGGTGGTTAATTTGAATTATAGAATTGCAATATGAATATTTGAATCTTGATTTGCTACGTTAGATAAAATCAAGGGTCCTGTTGTTCTTAGCTAACGTACTTTGACCACGCCTTTGACCATGATCTTAGGCATACTTTTCTATCGATCTTGACCGAGTGAATAGGAAAAAATCCATTTGGAGATGATTCTAGAAGTGCCCATGTGGCTCAATTCTTCATTTGACACCTGGAACCTACCAGACCATGAGAGTAGCTACATAATCTACATTTAGCTGCATAATAAGCTGCGTTTTGTAGCTAAATTACAAAAATATATTCAAATAGAAAGAACATGAAAATATAAAATAGCAGTCATTTTAATGCATTCCTTAAGACAAAACATAACATTTATCATTGATTGGGGTATGTGATATTTTGAGAAAGTAAGGCAAAATCTGAGAAGGGATGTCAAAGAGAGGGTAATTCTGAGGTTCAACATACCCCCACTGCAAAATCATTACATGTCCTCATGAAATTTTCCAAAAATGTGATTTCTCCTTTCCTACTGCATTTTCTCAGACACTTCTGCTAGCACATCTAATTTTATTCTTTTTTTTTTCTTTGAAGTGACTGCCATCCTGGGCCTTCTCATAAGAAGCTTGTACTTGAGCTTAATGACTGCTTTGTTTAGTAACTTGCTCTTTCTTTTCAATTTTCTGTTTTTATTATACCACAGTCCTAGATGAAGAATGGTATTATCATGAATGACCTTTTCCAACTTGTTCTGCTGCTTCAAGGTTTCATTCTCCTGTTTGATATGTTTGTTCAATATATCTAGTTCATAAATATCTTGTTTGAGAGCATTAAATAGAGGTTCTTGTGGATTGATAGAAGGTTCTGGATTCATTGATGCACTTCTCTTCTCCAATGATTCTACATAATCATATATTTCTTATTGTATTGGGTATATGCCTGGAGATCTTCTGCTGGGACTACCTTCAAAATTATGAATAGGAGAATTTTGAGGACTGTGTGGAGGAGAAATGTTGACATGAGATGGCATTGGGGTTTCTTCATCTAAAATTATAAGCTTTATCTCTTTTGATAATGTTTTCTTCATCAAACCTCGAAGTCTGGAGCTCCTTCTTGGTTGTGGAGGGCTTACATTTTCCTCAATTGTAACCTTACTCCTCTTTCTTATCTTACCTCCTGTCTTGATTTTATATTTGATTTCTGTCAGGTCTTCAGAGATTAGCTTTTCATAATTCTTCTACAATGAAGATTCAGGTTTGTCTTCTATATTTATATCAGTCTTCTTCCTTCTGTTTTTTCTAACATTATCTTCTTTAGGTTGTTTAGATGCTTCTTGAAAATGGTTTCTAATGAGAAAACCTTCCCAGGTATCTCCTATGCTTTTTAAATGAAACTCAACCAGTATCTTTACCAACCCATGATGATGCATGGTGGTATCTATGAACTGTATTCTCTTTTGCACATTTGTGGACATCCTTTTTAGGCTATTTAGCAGAAAGAAGGGAAGATTTATTTCTCCATTTTATAAGAAATTCATCAATAAATGGATATGGTATACATACGTGGAACCAAAACTTCCTTCACAAGTGATAAATTTCGGTAAAACCAAGAACATGTTCCTCCATTTACTTTTAAGAGCTGAGCTGGGGATACCTTTTCTAAAAACAGAGACATCCATACCTGGGTTTTTGAGTATAACTTTCCATGATTCACTGTGGAACTCCTTGTCCTTGAACCATCTTTATCCAAGCCTTGGAAGTTTTGTGGCTTCAACCATGAATGACTCAGTAACTGTGAACTTAATGTCCCCAATTTCTACTTATGTGCCATCAAAAGACCAAGCAAAGGATTTTTTAATCTCCTTGTGAAATCTATCGAATTTCTCTATGAATTTGAGCCATCCAACTTTCTGCAACATTTCCTTGATCTGTGGGTATCCTTCCATGTACTTTTCTCCTACCCATTCTAATTTGACAATTAGCCCCATGTCTTCTACTATGCAGAGTTCTCAACCTTCAGAATTACCCTTCTCTGTTTTATGAGATGAATTGGCTATGGATCTGATGAAAGGTATCGAGGGGTTGTAGGAATAAATAGATGGTAGGGGTTTTGAAGAAATGTAGACATGTATGTCACATCATAGATCATGACCGTTAATCATTAATGAGGGAGTCAATTATGGACCGTTATGCAACATAATACAAAGGATGTGGCTAATATGTAATATGATGGAAACCACAATCAAATCAAATGATGATTTGTTAAGGAAGCATATGACTATCCATATTATACATGCTTTATGTTTAACCTTGCTATTAAAATAAATTTTTTCACTTTACCTTTTAGAACTAACCTTTTCGTTTGTTGTTTCTTTGGTGTTGATCCTTTAGGTACCCTTTTAGCATGTTGGTCTTCAAAACATAATCCTTCAATTTCCTGTAATCATCATTTGTTTGTAGGATCTACAATTTTGTCAGAACTATTGAATGAGATGTGGCTGCATAATAGAATTGGATGCAAAATTGAATCAGCTGCAGAATGTAGTCACCTGCAGAATGTAGTCAGCTGTAGAATGTCATCAGCTATAGAATGGAATTTGTAAAAAGAAATTAAGTATGACTATGGAATATGAATGTGAAATGAAATGGAAGTGGAATATCACTGTGATATGGAATGAAAGTGGAATTACTTTTGAAATGGAATGAAAGTGGAGTGAGATGGAATGAAACTATAAAATGAAACGAATTCGTAGATTATGAGTTGAAAATATGGAATATGAATGTAGTTTTGTGTAACTACTTATTACAGGAAATAAAATGGAAAATATAGGATGTCATGATTCTTTGATTTTCACCCTATATTTTTTGTATAAGTATGCCAATCATTGATTGGTTTTCATACTTATACACTTTTTTTTTCTTATATATATATAGGAAAAATAAAAGCTAAGTTAGTGAAGAAGAATAATTCTTCTTCACTAACTTCAGATCAATATTATCTTGGAAAATCTTGACAAACTCTTCTCTTGAAAGTGGTTTATGATATACTTTCAACCGATGACCATTCATAAGAAGAGGTACCTTTTCTTCATCTATTGTCCTTATCTTCATTGTTCCATTATCAAAAAAAAAATCAATCTCATATGGCCCAAGCCAATGAGTCTGAAACTTTCCTTGAAAATATTTGAATTTTGAATCGAACAAAAGTTCCCAATCCCATGCTTGAAACTTTTACTCCTTGATATACTTATCATGCCATTTAGCCCTTTGCTGCTGGACTATATTGGTTCTTTGAACTGCATCTTGCCTAATTTCATCAAGTTCATTTAGTTGCTCCAATCTATGTTTCTATGCTTCTGATAAATAAAGTCACAATTGGACTGCCATCTTGAAGGTTCGAATATGAAACTCTATAGGGAACATGAATTTCTTTCCATAAACAAGTTCATAGGGAGTATGTCCTGTCGTATTCCTCCATGTAGTTTTGTAGGCCGATAGGCTTCAGGAAGCCTTTCTGCCCAATCTCTTCTGTGTAGATGTACAGTCTTAGTGAGAATTCCTTCAATCACTTTATTGGTAGATTCAACTTGACCATTTGCTTGTAGATGATAAGGAGTATAATGTCTGTGCTTGACCTTGTAATCATCCATGAGCCTTTTCACCAACTTGGATGTAAAATGGGTTCCCTGATCTGTCACAATTTCTCTTGGAACACCAAAACGAGTGAAGATATCCTCAAAAAGAAAATTAACAACAGATATTTCATTAGCAAAAGGTAATTCTTTAGCCTCTACCCATTTAGTGACATAATCAGTGCATACCAAAATATACTTATTTTGTTTAGATGGTGGATTGATAGGTCCAACAAAATCCAGGGCCCATTTTTCAAAAGGTTCAATGAGTACCTGAGGTTGTAATGACATTTCATTGGAAGGAGCAGGTTTCCCTACCCTTTGGAAGCTGTCACACCTTTTGACATATTCTTTGGCATCTCTGAAGATGGATGGCCAATAATATCCTAAATGAAGGATTTTATAGGCTATCTTCTTGTTAGCAAAGTGTCCACCACAAGGTTCATCATGACATGCCTTAAGAATTTCAGGAATTTCATCTTCTCGAACACATCTTCTGATAATGAGATCTGGACCTGTCTTATATAGTTCATTAGTAATCCATGAGTATCTTGCACTTATTTGAATGATTTTTCTTTTCTCTCTAGAAAGAAAATGTGAAGGTAATTTTCCAGTAACTAAGTAATTGGAAATATCTGCAAACCAAGGAGTTTGAGTAGTTATTGCAAAAAGATATTCATCAAGAAATTTATTTTCAACTCGAGTGTCATATTTGATATTTTGAATTCTAGACAAGAAATCAACAACTATGTTTTTTTTTCCAGGTTGGTCTAGAAAAATGATGTTATATTCTTGCAGGAGTAATAACCATATTTTAACTCTGCCATTAGTAATAGATTTATTCATTAAGTATCTAATTGCAGAGTGATTTGTATGAACAAAGGTTTCATAGCTTGTTATATAATGTCTGAATTTTTTGATAACATGAACAACAACTAAGAATTCATTTTCAGTTACAGTATAATTTAACTTTGTGGGAGTCAAATTCTTGCTTGTGTAATAGATGGCATAGGGGATCAAATATTTTTGTCCTAATACATCTCCTAGCGCTGTATATGAAGCATATGTTGAAATGTGAAAAGGTAGTTTCCAATTTGGACCTCTTAAGATGGGTGCTTCATAAATTTTTGTTTTAAAGTCTCAAATGCTAACTGGCAATCGAGATTCCAACTGAATTCATAATCTTTGGTGAGTAACTTGAAGAGTGGGGATGCTATTTTAATGAAATTTTCTATAAATATTCTATAATATTCTGTGAATCCTAGAAAACTTCTAACATCCTTTTGACAACTTGGAATTGATAGTTTGGAGATGAAATCAACTTTAGATTTATCAACTTTAATTCCATATCCTGAAATGTGATGTCCTAAGACAATCCCTTCTGTAAACATCATAAAACATTTTTCATGGCTTAGTGAAAGGTTTTCTTATTCACATCTTTAAATAACCTTTTTCCAAATTTTCTAAAGCTTCTTCAAATGTATTCCCATAAACTGTAAAGTCATCCATATACACCTCCACACAATCATGTATTAGATCAGAAAAAATTCCTAGTACTGCCCTTTGGAATGTTGCAGGTGCATTGCACAATCCAAAATGAGGTATTCGGTAGGCATAAGTACCCCATGGACAGGTGAATTTGGTCTTATCTTGATCTTCAGGTGCTACCTAAATTTGATTATAACCACTAAAACCATCCAGGAATGAGAAATACTTCTTACCTGCTAATGTATCCAAAACTTGATATATAAATGGTAAAGGAAAATGGTCTTTTAGGGTAGCTTTATTCAATTCTCAATAATCAATACATACCCTCCATTTACCATTATTTTTGGGTGCAATCACTAAAGGGAAAACCCACTGACTGTCTGAAATTGGGTAAATGAAGTTTACATTCAGCAAATTTTGCAACTCTTCTTCCACAATTTCCCTAAGATTTGGATTCATCATTCTTTGAGATTGTCTGATAGGTTTAAAATTTTCCTCAATGTAGATGTGATGTATACAAGTCTTAGGACTAATTACTTTCATGTCAGTGTAGTCCCATGACTATGCAGAAGAATGTTGTTGTAATGTTTTGATTAACTTTTCCTGTTGTAATTCTTCCAAGTTATTGTTTATGTTCAAAGTTTTCCCTGGAAAGATTTCAACTATAGAGCTACCAAATTCTTCCATAGAATGAAGAGACATCTGCCTAAATGACAAATATTCAATATTGGATTTTTCTTGAAATTTATCATGTTCATATTCTGGGGATGATTCAAAAATTTCCATTGAATTTAAGATTTGACTATCTTCACTAATGGTTGAAATAGTAAAGAGAGGCTGTATATCATTTTCATCATCAATCCATTCTTTGTCATTTAACTCTGTGATTGTTCTTGCTGGAGGATATAGAGTGAATTTATTTGTTGAGTTACCATCAGAGATATACATGTCACCAGATCTGCAGCTAATGAAAGCATCAATTGTAGCCAACCAAGGTCTTCCTAATATAAGTGGATGTCCTCCTAGATTATTCTTAGGAGTTAAGATCATTAAATCAACAGGGTACTACCAAGCAGGGAAAATTTTAAGAAC
Organism: Pinus albicaulis; assembly: GCA_034641835.2. Lineage (NCBI taxonomy): Eukaryota > Viridiplantae > Streptophyta > Pinopsida > Pinales > Pinaceae > Pinus > Pinus albicaulis. The sequence goes on from CM076576.1 coordinate 117,339,563, forward strand.
CCCCCTAAATTTATATATATAAAAAATAGGCGAATCCCCATGATACATAGGAAAAATGGAAGGCGATTTTATTAATAATATAATATGTATATATAATTTTTTGGCGAATCTCTCACGAGATTATATTATCCTGTAAAATCATGGCGAATCACCAGTACAAATGGCGAATCACTACTACAAAATGGTGAATCGTTGTTTAGTGGAGTTCAGAGTGTTGGTTCCAATGAAGATATGGTAATTGAACCAGGAGTAGAAGGAAGAGAACCATCGAGACCAAGCATGGCACATGGTGACTCGTGAGGGAAGTAGTTCTCGTGTAGTTTGGAAAACGCGTTCTTCTAGTTCTACTTATGTTTATCTATATCAAAAGCCTGGCTTATTGTTGATAGCTTAGCCATGGATCTATTCTTTGTTGCTTCTTGTTTGATTTACTCTTTATTGTGCTTATGTACGATCCATCTTCTTAGGTTGAGTCATGAGTGTTATCTTCTTTCATGGAGGGAGGAAGCTAATCTATAATCGATTCTAGGGGAATTGCCACAAATGGGAGGGGAATGAATTCCCCAGAGATTGTACGGGTGCTTCTTCACCTAAAATTTGCTGCTTTGGGCATATTTATTTTGGATATGATCATAAAAACAAGGTACATAAATTAACAGTTCCAACAACAAATAAATGAACTACAACAACAAATTAACAACATAAAAAATGTTCACAAAAGAGATATTGAAGATATTAATAAAAAAATTGTCGACTGAAGTTGATACAAATTTTCATTTGAGAAGTCATAATAAATCTATACCAATGGAAATAAAGAAGATAGAGAAAGAGAGAATGCACAACAAAGATCCAAAAACAAGGATAAGAGCATTGACACCTACACAATTGATGTGGAAAAACCTAATGTTGTTATCAATGAAGTTGTACTAGTGAAAGAGCTTACAAAAGTTGAAACTCAAGTACATATTCTCGGAATAAATAATTATTATTTAATATGGATTACTTTATATAGTTCATGATGTTCTTGTGAAGTGAATTTTTATGTTCACTTCCCCAACAATCTCATAGCAGAAACAGAAGTAGTTCTAAACATAATACAAATTACACTTAACAACTCAAGAACTAAGAGAAACAACGGTAACATCGAACAAAACCAATTGAACCCTCTACATTGTTAGTTGAATACATCTCTCTAGGCTCATTAAGGTGATTATATAATATTATAGGTGAACTTGTGATCTAGCATTTGTAATCTATAAATATAAAAGGGGCTCTACACCTTTATGAAAAATGTGTAAAGGATCTAGGAGTCTTGCTCTAGAGGCAAAGCATTTGCCTTATCTACATCTACATACTTGGGCTTCTACAGATTTAGATCTCTTATGATCACCCTTCTTTATTAACATTGGTTCTGCATTCTAGTTCCCTAGTCAAAAGATGGGCATACACAATATTGGTCCATTCCTTTCAAATTGTCCCAAGTTCATTGTGTCATCTATTATTGAAAATGTAATTATAGGAACTCTTGAACAAGGTTATCTTGCAACAAGGTGAAGAACACTTTTAAAGAGGGAGTTTTAGAGTTTGCATACCTTGATGCTCTGACAATGTTCATGTGAAAAACAGAAGCACACTAGCAATAGCAAAAATTTAGATTCTGCTAGAAATGAGGAGGTGCAACAATGTTATAGAATGGTGGGTTGTTGATGAAATCTTCCTTGAACAAGGAATGCACACTTTGAAGATTCTAAAGATATTTTAGAGTATAGAAGGGAGTAGTGGTCTAAGGTTATATTTCTTTAGGTTCACAGATGGCCAATGTGATGATGTTTCCCTTAGCAGATAGGGGGTTCAAGGTTTTGTAATAGTATATTGCCTTGGTGGAGAACACTTGTAAAGTGGGAGTTTTCGAGTTTTCTTACCTTGTTGCTCTGACAATGTTCATGTTCAGCAACAGAGGTGCACCAACAATAGCAACAATTTAGATTATGTTAGAACAAAGGAGGTGAAACAATGTTATAGAAGAGGTGCAGTGAAGGGGAGAGTTGGCACATGCATACGTCAACATCAGTGTTCTACTGGTATAATTTTACAGACCTCAAAACAATTCCTTACACCTCAGACCAATCAAGATTGATTTCAGGATTGTGTCATCTCACAACTTAGATGTGTGTGAAGGATCACTGCAACTTAGTTTAGTGGATCTATAATATTCCTAGACTCGATTCGTGGAGGGATTATACCAAAAATATGCAGTGACTTACTTCCAGACATAACTACTTAGCTCATCTCGGACAATATACTTTGGTCTTTATCCTTTCGTGGCTCAAATATGTGGGAAATCTCAGTCTATACTCATATCTGGTCATGTGGAGAGGTAGTGGGAAGTGACACTTGGGGAGTTTGGGAAAAACTATTTTATTGAACAGTTAAAGATCTCGAATCCTTGACAACTTCCTTGTAACGAAAGGTGATCCTGCTAAAAATTGTATACATTATGAATTTCCATAAATAGGTGTCCCTAATGTTCTTATCCACCATGAAATTTAACTAACATACAAGGTACAATGGGGTTGAAAACAGATATAATAACAAGGTAATGCTCATAAATAAATCACGAGTTATGCTCCCACATTGAAAAACTATATATCATTCATTCACCAAGTGGATCATGTACCAAACATAATTATACCAATAAAAGTGTTTCTAGAACATTCACATTCCATCTTCATAAGCAATGATCAATTTCAATGATTAGTTTAAATAGTGAATTTTATTTGACCAATTTACCATGAGTTCATTATGGATTAATGGAAATGAAAAATGTTCTAGTAGCATACCAAAGAACAACACTTTCAACCTCGATATTTAAGAGCTTATGTGGGAACAACATGTGGCAAGTATTATCGTGTGTCCTGTCTTAGCATCGTGGATCTAGGTAATTGTTTCTCACATGAAAATATGATATATTAAAATTGAGTTTTCCCTGTACTGGGTCAATATAACTTCATCTAGCCTAGGCATGGTTTTGTGTTCTTCCTGTTTTTCTGCTATATTTTTTCCTGATTAAAATTATTTTAGTCAAATTTGAAATAGGTCCACACCCAGCATTTTGGGACAAGTTACAACTTACTCCCACTCAATTTTGGTTTATTTCTTCATCCTTCATCCACTCAGTTTATTGTTTCTTGTTGCTGGCTCTAGATTTGCTACTTGATAACCAAGTCCTATGGTCATGTAAGAACTGTTGTTTCTTCTTTCCGATTTCTGGATCCTTTTTTCATGATTCGTTATATAGACTACATTCTATATTTTTGAATACTACTGAAGGTACATGAGAACCAACAATAATTCTAAATTGCAAAGTGTAGACCAAGCTATCAGAATTTGATGAAGAAGACTCCATTTGGCTCCATCCATAAGCAATATTGGATAGCATAGAGCATCAATTTCTCTAGTGCACGATCAAAAAAGTATTGACTCGATGGAAAGATATGCAACCAGAAGATGCCACATGAGAACCAACAATGATTCTACAATAATTTTCCTTTAAGACCATGTTTCTTTCGAAGGGGGAGGGCATGTTAGGGTCCTACCCCAACCCCCTTAGAGACTTTATTAATATATAAAGCCAACTTCCTTGAATAATGCCTATTAACTAGTTAGTTAATAGCATTGTAAAATAAAGGGGTTTTTTCAATTAATAAGGCCCAAATTAGTTAGTTGGCCCTCATTATAATTAAGTCCATAGGTAGTTAACTTTAACCCATGGATAGCTATATATTTAGTAGAAGGTTATGTAATGCTTTGTCAAGGATTGTTATTGTATTTGAAACATTGTTTTAGGAGGTCACCCCTTGAAGAGGCAAGTGAACATAACTCTCTATTTTTTTAATTAACAAGAGATATTTCTCAGGATATATCTATTTTTTGCACTACATTTTATGTGAATGCTCTGAAATTTTTAGGTTTAAGACATTGCCTAAGTCTTCTGTTCAAATCTATTTGATATCTAATTAATCGAAAGCATATACTTATAGTGTTGTTGTTTAACTCAACTATGCTCACATTGAAGGTTGATATTTAGAACCTACGATGATGCCACAACATTGATAGTTAAAGGGGTTGGAAGGAATTGTCGAAGTCCAAACAAAGATAAATTAACCTAGTTTGGAAATTGATTCAAAATCCAGATTCAATAGTAAGCCTCCAGTTCACAACATTTTTCTCATATGAAATTTTGCAGGACAGTAACAAAACTTTCAATTATTTCAAGAGGACTTCCTTACAAGTTCAATTTTCAATTTTCTCCTCATAAGATTTCATTATTTCTCCTGCATTGACTGTGTGAATGTTAAACAACATAGCATCATGATTGCAGTGAAATAAACTTTTACAAGAATTAATTCCCCTTAGATTAAATACAACACCTCCAAATTCCATAGTGCTATGTTGTCTTAGCAAAAAGAATAATTATTAGATAGGGTGCAAAGCAATGGAATAAGCAGATGCTCGCTGCTTGGTTTTAGCAGCAATACCAGAAAATGCCATGAGAGTATTGTCGATATCTAAAATTCTAGAGCGGTTCGCATCTCTATCATCACAATATTGGAGATTTATTTGACAGACACCACGAAAAAATGTCGTTCTTGGCAATCATGATAGGTGCCTCAGTCTTGATATTATAAAAACCAAATTTCATATGTCCAACTTTGAACTGTGGTTACAGAGGATGCTTTCCTTCTCCTCCTTATCCAGTCCATGGAGTGAAATACTGGATCCAAGAGCATACATTGCATCATCCATCTGTTCAGCCAGACTATCTAGCATAAAACATCTTTTCTCTGTTTATGGGCATGCTCAGTCTCCAACTATGAATACATGAACCCTTTTCTTGATCTCAATCCAGCTGCATCCTGGATTATTTTCAACCTGTTGCCTTTTAACATTTCTCTTACCTTGCTTACGTTCTCCCACCTTCCAGCTACATCATATATGTTTGCAAGAAACACATAAATTCCAGCATTTTCAGGCTCTAACTTGAGAATGTTTTTTGACACACGCTCTGCCAACTCTACATTGTAGTGAGCACTGCAAGCAGAAAGTAAAGTCCCTCATACCTCACTATCAAGTTCTATTGGCATATTTTTTATAATGTGCTCCACCTCATCCAATTGGCCAGCACGACCAAGAATATCAACCATGCAAGCATAGTGCTCCAGCCTAGGTGTGAGAGAAAAATCTCCACTCATGCAATTGAAGTATCACCAACCCTCATCCACAAGACCTGCATGAGTGCATGCAGATAAAACCCCAACAAATGTGATGTGATCTGGCTTCAAGCCTGCTTGTTGCATTTGAACAAAAATTCCAAGGGCATCCTTATATAGGCCATGCATTCCATACCCTGCAATCATTGTACTCCAATATATGACATCTCGTCTAGTCATTTTCTCAAACAAATGCTTTGCAACATCTATGTTCCCACATTTGGCATAAATGTCTACGAGGGCAGTCATCACAAAAACATATGCCTCAAGCCCATTTCTAATTATCAAATTATGGATCTGGTTACCTTGTTGCAGAGCTGGTAGATCAGCACAAGCTGGGAGCACACTCAGCATCATGACTGAATTAGGTTTCGTATCTACTAATTGCATTTGATGAAAAAGTACCAAAGCTTCTTTGGCATGCCCATTCTGCACATTCCCAACAATTATTATATTCCATGTGACTAAATCTCTTTGAGATAATAAATCGAATAACTGTTTTGCTATATTTACATATCCACATTTTGCATACATGGCTACAACAGAATTACTTATAGAAACACTTGACTCCAGTCCACTTGACTCAGTCCACTTCTAATTATGTAATCATGGATCCACTTCCCTTGGTGCAAAGCAGGTAAACGACTGCATGCTGATAGTACATTCACTAAGGTAGCAGAGTGAGGTCGCACATCTTCCATTTGCATTTTATGGAAAAGCTCGAATTCCTGATCGGCACATCCATTGAAAGGGAAAATGAAGTTTGAGCTTGATGCCAGAATAGTTGAATTGGATCAGCTGTTACTTGAAAAAAAAACAAATCATAATACAATGGGTAATTCTCTGCAAGAAAGTTCAAAGTTAATGGAAATACATGAAGCAAAAAATCAAGTTGAGGCTGAGATCAAAGTTCTTCAGGTGAAGCTTGAATCATTAGAAAGTGAAAATACTGCCCTGAAATACAAGCTTCAATCACTCAGTAAGGAAATGGACTCAATAATTGATGAAAGGGACCTATGTAAGGAATCTGCAGAGGCAGCGAACAAGCAACATTCAGAAACTGTTAAAAAAACTGCTAAGTTGGAGGCTGAGTGCCAGAGACTGAGGGTTCTAGTGCGCAAAAGGTTACCAGGGCCTGCTTCGCTTGCTCAAATGAAACTTGAAGTAGAGATAGCTGGAAAGGAAGCTGGGGAAGTGAAATTTAGGAAGTCTCTTGGTAGGGGGGCCACTTCACCTATTTCTTCTACAGAGTTTTCAAATAGTAGTCACAGGGAACATGCTCCCGAAGAGATTGAATATCTTGCAGACGGTAGCAATGGAGGAAAAATCAAGATGTTAAAGACACTTTTTTAAACGAACGAGTGAGCTTAAGGCTTCTAGAGTTATGTGTGCTAGAACGGCTCAGCTTGCCAAACTTTCCGGCTATTCAATATTTACCACATCTTTGGTAGAGGCAATTGAAGGCAATTATTCAGTATTTAATATTTACCACCTATAAGTGCCGAAAAAATCATTGTTCACTTTGAGCAATTTCTTTTCTTATTTTTTACTCTGCATTGAAATTTTTCAGTATGCATTTTACCCTTTTGTTTCACTATTTGTTGAGTTATGAGAAGTGGATACCGGTAGCTATTGTCATCAAGTAATGCTTGAGGGACTTTGAGATTTTCTTTCAAACAAGGCTTCCTAGATGTTATGGATCCAATGTGCCAAGTAAGTGCTCAGGGAATGAATAATGATCAGCTCGCCATTGCGAACAAAATTGATGAGGGGATTGCATAAACTTATAGCCATTCAAACTTGGCTATAGAACTTCTCTGAGAGTGAAAAAAATCTTGGGATTAAGGCCAAATGCTAACCTATCTAGGCATAAAATTGTGTAATTGTACCGAAGAGTTTTTGTGTCTTGAAATTTTTTTACTTTTTAGTTGTGTGTTTGAATTTTGAACCAGAAAAATCTCGGATTCTTGACTGGTTGGTTAATATGCAGTCATAAACTGAGTGAAAGGAGGATTGAACCAAGATTGGGATAGATAAGCACATAGTATAAGAGAGTGACAACTACATGCAGGTCATAGTGACTAATGCCAGTATAGGATGACATTATACAAGTATATATATTATAATCTGTTATGTAGTTGTATCAAACAAGTCGATGGTGTCTTCGTTGGTAGTGTACATGTTGATTATGTTGATTGGATTGACTATATATTGAATTGTGGAGATGCAGATTGACATTGTATTGTACTGTCTCGATGTAAGCATAAAGTTTGACTTAGGAGCTCAGGTCAATGGCTTAACATAGCTTATAAAGTTTTGATCAAGAGCTGGGAGAGTGGATTTAGGGGTGATATGCTTTTGTTGGTATCATTAATAGTAATTAACTGTTGTAAATAATGGATTAAGTAAACATATATAAGACGAATGGGTCTGTACCATGAAGAGTTGAATTCGTTTGTGTGATAAAGAGATGATGTGAGAAAAAAATGGAGATGGTATGAAGATGTCGGGTTATGAAAAATAGACTACAGGAAATAATGGTTAGATCTGTCAGAAGATTCTAAGTATTATGATTTATCTAATATGTTAGTGATGGAGTAAACAGATTATGACCTAGATGATATCTATACTTTGTTCTATTTTGTGCCACGAATCTATATCCATGGTGAAATCTCTATACTAACCAGTCGACAAACCTCAATTTTAAGGGTTAAGTAAATTCGTGTTGGGGTCTTACCCGGTCAAGGCGGACTCCATCCTAATTAAAATGAACTTGATGTTATTCTAGCCTGAACCTAACCAAAGATTTGGGAAAGAAGATGGAACTAAATGGTAGAAGTAGAAGGAAAGACGAATAAATTTTTCCTTGGATTATTTGAAATTTGTACCAAATCAAATATTTCTGCCTTTAGTATTTTATACGTTTGCACAAAAGTGTTGTTGTGGGTCTAGTTTGTGTTTTTTATTTTGCATTTCAGCCTGAAGAGGAAAGGCTTGTATGATATGTTCAAGCTTTCATTATCATAAGACATATCCTTTCCTTTGTATGTGGCCATACCATTTATTGAAATGCATTTTTTGTTTGAGACAACTGAAAAGCTAGTCCATGGCACCAAGTTGCCATTTATACTTGGCATTCTGTATTAGATCTCTACTTTTTTCCAGTTAGCGTGATTTATTATTTGTATTAGATCTCTACTTGGCATTCTGTATTAGATCTCTACTTGGCATTCTTCAGGTGAAGCTTGAATCATTAGAAAGTGAAAATACTGCCCTGAAATACAAGCTTCAATCACTCAGTAAGGAAATGGACTCAATAATTGATGAAAGGGACCTATGTAAGAAATCTGCAGAGGCAGGGAACAAGCAACATTCAGAAACTGTTAAAAAAACTGCTAAGTTGGAGGCTGAGTGCCAGAGACTGAGGGGTCTAGTGCGCAAAAGGTTACCAGGGCCTGCTTCACTTGCTCAAATGAAACTTGAAGTAGAGACAGCTGGAAAGGAAGCTGGGGAAGTGAAATTTAGGAAGTCTCTTGGTAGGGCGGCCACTTCACCTATTTCTTTTACAGAGTTTTCAAATGATAGTCACTGGGAACATGCTCAGAAAGAGATTGAATATCTTACAGAACGACTGTTAGCAATGGAGGAAAAATCCAATATGTTAAAAGACACTTTATTAAAGCGAGACAATGAGCTTAAGGCTTCTAGAGTTATGTGTGCTAGAACAGCTGCCAAACTTTCCAGTCTTTTTAGTTAGTCTTCAAGATAAGCTTGATGTAATCCTCGAGACTGAAGCTGAGGGTGTAGACTTGCACAAGGTATTGGAGGATGTAAGAAATGCAACAGTAGTTGATGAAAGTGCAACTGATCCTTATGTTTGCAGTAGACCTTTAATGAATTTAGAATCGACTTCTATTTCTGATCCTGGAAGTAAAATTCGTGTTATTGAAGTAGAGTTGGAAACTTCTATTTCCAGTGTTGTCAACTTTGTACAATGTATAACTCAATGGCTTGGAAATACACAGTTCAGAGCTTCTGAAATTCATAAGCTAGATGCGAGAATTCCAGAGTTTGCTGAACTAGTGGATCGGTTTTTACTTGGAAAAGCAAAAGTCGTACAGTTAATTACTGAGCTAATAGCCTTCTTATCACTAGTTAGGACAATTTCTGCACATGATTATGATGAAATTTCACAAAATGAAGCCACTGACTTCGAAAGTCAAACATCTGACACGATCCGCTTTAGTTTCCGCAATAATTGGTCTAGTAAGGAGAGTCTTTCGGGACAAGAAAGTAATAATAGCCTTCAATTTCTCTTCCCAAATGGAAATTTTGGCATAATTCAGAAGCTTAATAGCATTCAAGTTGAAAAAGCAGCATTGGAAACTGAGTTGAATACCCATGTACACGGATATGCAGATTTAGAGGAGGAGTTTATGCAATTGAACACCCAGAAAGATAATCTAGAGAGTATCCTGGCTAAAACCAGAGTGAAACTTGAGCACACGCAAGGCCAACTCACTGAGTCTGAACAAATGGTGGCAAACCTGCAAGTGCAGCTGGCTTCTGCACAGGAATCAAAGCGTTCATTAGAGTATGAATTAGGAACTCTGGCTTCACATAAATCAGATATAGAGAAGGAGCTTGTGTGATTGGAGACCAAGAATACTAATCTAGAAACTGCACTGGCTGCAACCAAAGAGAAACTTGAACACATGCAAGACCAACTTACTCGGTCTGAAGAAATGGTGAAAAACCTGGAAGAGCAGCTTGCTTCTGCACAGGAATCAAAGCAGTTATCAGAGTATGAATTAGGAGCTACGGCTTTACGTAAATCAGATATTGAATCTCAACTTAAGGATAGTGAAAATGAGATGAAAAAATTGTGTGAAAAAGTGGATGCTTTAGAGTCAGAGCTTCAAGCAGAACGAATGCGCTGCCAAGATGCCATGTCCAAGTACAAGGCTTTAGAGGAGCAGTTACAAAGGTTAGAGGCATTGCTGTAAACCCATTTTCATGGCAGGCTTATGTTTATTTGGAAAGATATGCGAAGCACTATAAGGATCCTTCCCACACATTTAGTATGTTCTTAGGTGGTTTTTCTTCTGGAGTATCTGTTCTAATCCTAGTAGTATTTCTCCATGATCACACAGAAAGGAACGCGATTTTGAATATCCCAAACACGCAATTCTGGAGGAGGATATAAGGAAGAGACAGGTATTCAATATTTAATATTTACCACCTATAAGTGCCGAAAAAATCATTGTTCACTTTGAGCAATTTATTTCTTATTTTTTACTTTGCATTGAAATTTTCCAGTATGCATTTTACCCTTTTGTTTCACTATTTGTTGAGTTATGAGAAGTGGATACCAGTACAGTCACATGGAAAGCTTCTGACTGCACTGCTCATTCAGAGTTACATTGATACTCAGCATTCCATCGTCACTATGAGATTTGAAGGAAAATATATTGTGTGAATGTCTACTGAATGGACGCTTTGTTTGTCCAACTCAGTTAGAAAAAAATAGTAGATCTGAAAAGGTTTGAAAACATTATATAGTTTAACTTTGGACTATTAAGTGCACAACCGCAAATGATGCTTCCCTTCATCCAGTGGAAACTATCTAAATAAAGGATAAATTTAGACAGTGATCTGATACTGATTATCATACAAACATCCCTCTCAACCTTGAGAGGTAGTTAAATCTCTAAAAGGGATCATCATTCTAAATTTAAAACATCGGAAAATGGAAATCAGTGATGCCAATGAATATTTTCATTGATCTTATACAGGCTAATGAGGTCATTCATTTATAGGTCAGTGGAGAGGTGACCATATTTTCTGAAGTGCAGATCATAATCTTAATCTAAAAATGAGGAACCCTTTCATGCAATACAGCGCATTCTCTACCTTTTTCATAAATTTTCAATCTCATCTAGTGTCATGATTTTCTACAGAAGGAAAGTTTATGGTCATACTAATGTATAATAGTTCCGACACTGTTTTCAGTTGCTAACATAAACTATTAAGATGTGTTGGTTTTACAGCAGTCTGTTCTGCCAAGACACTTGCAATAATGTTTGTGAATGTCCTATAGCAGTTGAGTAACTATTACTGAACTTGTAATTTCAGGAAAAGGACATAGCTGCAGGTGCAGGGAAGCTTGCAGAGTGCCAGGAAACCATACTTGTTCTTAGTAAGCAGTTGAAGGCGCTTGCTTGCCTAGTGGACTCCATGGAATTTCCATACGAGGCAGAAAAGGTATAGTCAGGAAAAGGTACATCTTTCACTCTAGGGTGAGATCTGTTTTGCTAATAAGAACCAGCTGAAACTAGAGATTCAAAGCATGCTGAGGAGAGTGAAAAATTGTCAAATTTTATATGGCAGAGTACTGAAAGGGACCAAAGATATGAACTGGATGCTCCTTGGAGTCCTCGTAGCCAAAGTGCTTCATGGGCATCAAAACCTGAGAATATCAGCATAGCAAATGGCAGAGGACGTGCTAGTGAGTGGACTAGTGAATCTGGCCTAGGATATGGACTAGTGAATCTTTAATTTCAGAAATACTTATCAATGTCATCTTGAAACACAGATTTTGAAATCGAGAAAGAGAAGGAAGGTGCATACCGCTGAACAGGGAAGGGAGGTGCATACCGCTAAACAAATTGGCGAAAAGCACTGTGCCTCTGTGTTATTAGTCAGCGTTGGAGTCTGAAAGCGAGTTTTTGCATGCGCTTGAGGCCGAACACTGTTATCTCCCACAACACCATCTCTTTCGAAGTGTATCTCAGATCTCTGCTATATACGAACTATGGTAGAGCGTATTGTGTGAGTAATGGGTGTGGGGTGAGCAATGAGGGCCACGTAGGGAGAGTCGTAAGAGAAGAGGGAGCTCGTTGTGAGGCCGCAGGTGGAGTGATAGCATTCGATGCAGAGGTTAGGGAGGGCGGCCGCGCAAGATAGGGCGCAGAGATGTGTAAGGGATGGGAGCCGAAAGTTGCGGACGGTGTAGTGGGGAGTTGGGAGAGTTAGCGTAGGGGGAATGAGGTATGAGAGGGGACTGTTATGCTGTGGTGAGATGTGAGTGCTGGAGCGATAAGTAGGTGTGGAGATGTGTGAATGTGTTAACGGACCAGAGACGGACGGACCAGAGAGAGTCGGCCTCGGCCAGCAAAAACTTAGAAAATCGGTGTGCGCAAAGCCCAGCCACCTCTCTGAACCACTGAAAACTGAAAAAATGGGGCGAATGCCATAGAAATCGGGAAAATCGGGAGCGAATGCCATGGAAACCTGGAAAATCGGGGGCGAATTTCATGTTTCCTGTTTTGTGCGCCCTTTTTTTAGTGGGCTAATGTTAAATAATTAATTATTTTTAAAATATTTTTTGGGATAAACTTAATTAAACTATAAAAAATGGGTTTTATATAAAAAATTCGCCTTAATAAAAATTAAAATCCCTTAAAATTCGCCTTTGGGCTAAAATTCGCCCCTAAAATTATCCCTGCTACCAAGAGTTTAAGGACACTGAAATATCTTCTAACACACCATCTGGCTTGATTACAGATGTGTCTACTAATTGCAGTAATGTAGGTGTATACAGAAGATTAGGAAGCTTGAGTTGTTCCATGGTTTGTTTTCTCATGATGTTTATTGCTGCTCCTAAATCAATCAATGCATTTGGAATTTAAATTCCATTGATATGTGTTTTTACAACTGGACTTCCTGGATCTAAATATTTTTCTATGGAAATTTTTCCCATCATTATGTTTGTTATTTTTCCTTCGAGTTGAATTCCTTTTATTTCTTTTGTTTTTCTTCCTAGTTTCTTCATGCTCAACTCCTTTATTGTTTTAGCTAGAATTGTAATCTCATTAATGGCTTGTAACAAAAGGATTTTGATATAAAAAATTTGCAATTCATCTAGAAAATCATAATTAGGCAACATAATATGCTTTTCTACCCCTCTATCAACTTGTAATATTTCAGGAAAAGGAGGTGTAGAAGTAGGTGTTGATGGTTTCTCTATGATAGGAGTTGAGTTTATTGATTCTTTTTATTTTTCATTTTCAGAATTTTGGTTTTCAAGAGATGTTCCTTCTTAAAAAAATTTATTGGACTGTAGAGAATCTTCCTCAGAATTGTCTTGTTCTTGAATAACTACAGAAGAATTTTTCTTTTCTAATATCCTACGAGATCTAAGTTGAACATCATTAAGATCTAGATGAGTAATCATGTAGGTTGGAAATTGTTATCCTTCTATCATATAGGTATTCTGAGGATTTTTATTGTTGGGGTTTGGTAATGGTTGGAAAGGTAGATGATTTGGTCTCTGAGGGAATGGTAGTGAGAGTTGTGGATTTTGGTTTTGGTTTTGGAGTTGGGGTTGTTGATTTTGTTGAGGAATTTGTTGGGGAGGATATTTTGGATATGATGGAGGATATTGATAGTATTGATAGAATCTTCCATAGGTATTTTGCATTCCTTGAGCCCAAGGTTGAGATTGAGATTGAGATTGAGGCCAAGGTTGCTGCCAAGAATTCCAATTTGATGGGTGCTGAGTATACATTTTTTTATTAAAACCTTGAGCTTGTGGCCCCTGCCATGGTCTTCTAGAGACAAAGAAAAGAGATTCTATTGGATTTGAAGTTGTTTCTTCTTGAAAAACAACCTTAAGAACAGGAATTGAAGGACAACTCTTAGTCTCATGATTTTTTGAACAAATCATACAAGTCTCTATGAATTTTGCATCAAGAGGACATTCTCTTAAAGCATGTTTCTTTCTGCATTTGGGACATAAAATAGCTAAAGCATCAATCTCAACTTTCTTCTTGTTTTGTAACTTAAGGGTGTATATCTGTTCACAAAGAATCCCTAAAATGTCTGTTTTAAATTCATCAAGCATGTTTCTAATTTCTTCCTTACTCATTGTTCCAGTTGCAGATATATTTACCCTAGCAAGAGAAGGATCTCTTGGACCTTTCCCAATTTTTGATTTGCCTCTTGAGAGATGAATACATAATTCCCCAAAGCCAAGTATTGGGAGTTGAGAGATATCCCCCTTCACCATCATGTTAAAGATGTCTATCCACTCATCTCTAATGGCTTTCAACAATAGATATTTTAAAGTATCTTGATATAAATTATCCATTTTTGCTCTTTTTATGTTATAGTTGAATCTTTCGATTAAATCCTCCAAATTCTCATCCTCTCTTTGCATCATTTTAAACACTTCATCCTTGTAATTGACAGGTATGCAATAATCCAAATACCTTTCTATAAATTCTCTCTTCATGTCATTCCATGTTCTGATAGACTGAGTGATTAAACTCATGAACCATTTTAGATCTGCTCCTTTCAATGTTGAAGGAAACAATTTGAGTTTTTGAGAGTCTTGTAAATAATCATAAGTTCTGCACAAGACTTTAAATTCAAACAAAAAGGTTTCAGGATCTTGACTTTTCAATTCATGAAAATTTGGGAGGACAGAAGGTGAGATATTTTTCATTGTGGCATTTGTATCTTCATCAACTATAGGGAATCCAAAATAACTCTCAATTACCCTGTTTCTTCTGCCTCCTTATGGATTTTCTCTACCTCTCCCTCCATCTCCTCCTCTACCTCTACCTCCTCCAAATATTATATTTTCTCCATTTAGAATTTCTCCTTATCCTTCCGCTTCTTCTCCTCTTCCTTCCATTATCGATTCTTCATAGATGATATAAGATTCAACCTATAAGGTTAACTTCTCTTCCTCTGGTTCTTCTATCAATGGTGTGTTGAAGAAGGGTTCTTCCTGTTCCTCTCCACTAAGAATTTCTACCTCTTCATCTAAAATGTGTTCTCCTGTAGAGGTGAAAAATGTTACTCCTTCTGTTGGAGATCTAGGATCTTCTTCCTCTAAGACTGCCTTAGTGGATGAAGTAGGAGATTCTCCTAATTGGATTTCTGACCTCATAACTCCAGGGAGTCTATGACTAGTAAAGTATGGAATATGAGTTTGAGATGGAGGTGTATCACTTCTTAGTCTTGGTGGAGTGAGTGGTGTTGTAGGGATTAAACTCCTGCCTCTAGCTATGAATCTGCCCCTAGAGTCTCTTTCTCTACGCATATATTTTTTTTTAGATGTAATAAATGAGGTTACCTAATTACACTTCCCCGGTAACGATGCCAAAATTTTTATTCAATTTAATGTCTTAAATTTCTTGCATAAATTATCAACCAAAGTTTGTAAACTGATGAAGTGTGGTGCACTATATGTGCTTAGTCAATCTTTCTTCTTACTTCGTTGTTTGTATTTTATGTTGTTTTGGGGTTTTTTTTTTTGATGTCTAAGAATGTTCAATCTAAAACTTATGAAAAGATTTTAAATGAATCTAATGAATTTTAAGAAGGAATAAAAGGAAGTGTTCCTAAGTTAATCTAATCTACATAAAAATAAATCAAAGGCTGTTGGCTAGTTAGAATCTAATTTAGGAAACAGAGCATCTATATTATCTTATCATTAGTTATATTCCATGGATCTAATTCTTAAAACTGAGATTGAAATTGCAGTGTTTGTCTTAAGTAAAAGAAGAGAATGAAAACAACTAATGCACTTCTAGTTACTCCAGCATTGAATTATGAAGTGTGACCTTCTTGAGATGATGTGTAAGCAACTATCTATACTTTAACTTTTAATTTCCTAGAACAGTAAGCAAAGGATGCAAAGGAAAACATTTAATGTATATTTATCTACTCCAACATTCAATTATGAAGTGTTACCTTCTTGAGATGGTATTAAGTAACCAATTATACCTAATGATCTAGAAAAGCAAGTAAAGTATGCAGAAGGTAACTCAGTAATTGCATTCATTAAACATTCAATCATTTAGTCTTAAAATATGATTAAATCAATCTCCTTGGAATGACCTTTAGGAATATCAGTGATGCAACTAAGTGAGGATCTAGAAGCAAAATGTGAAAGCATGTAAAACTGATTTTAAACAACTATGTATATTTGATTTTCCCCAACATTCAATGTGAAGTATTACCCTCTTGAGATGCGATGTAAGAAGTCAATTATACTTTAGTTTCTAAATTCTTAGAAAGAAAGTAAAAATGTGCAGAGTAAACTCAATTAATGTATGAATTAGACATTCAATCATTTAGTTCAGACCCATCATCTTGAAATGAGTTTTGAGAACACCCATTTACACAATTAATTGATAATTATATTCTAAGAAATAAATGACAGAACAGTAAGAAAACTAGATAACTGTATATTCTTATTGCTTCAATCTTAATTCGATTTGAAAACAGAGTTATCTATCTTCACGAAATATTTTAGAAGAACAAGGCTTACACAATTATGTTTTAACGTTATGCTATTGATCAGAACTGGAATGAAACATTAATCTAATAAGAAAACATAATTGCTGAAAACAGAGTAATGGAAATTAAACTAAAAACAACAAATGAAAAACCTCCTCCAGTGCGGGAGCCCTTTGTAACTAATTTGGCTGAAACGCTAGCTAGTTAAAGATGCACTTAAGCAATAATTGGCAACACGAACTTTGTATTATGATAGAACAAAGTCTTAATACAGAGTATCAGCTAAAAGCTTTAAACTTAAAACTTAATTTCTTAACTGTCCTTCTCGGTTTTGTAAAACCGATATTTAAAGGAAATAAGCTTAACTGTCTATGAGATAATCTTGCTACGGGTGGCTAATTCGAATTACAAAATTGCAATAGGACTGTTTCACTCTTGATTTTCTATGATAGAGAAAATCAAGAGTCCTGCTATTCTCGGCTAATGTACTTTGACCACGCCTTTGACCATGATCTTAGGCCTACTTTCTATCGATCTTGACCGAGTGAATAGAAGAAAATCCATGTGGAGATGATTCTAGAAGTGCCCATATGGCTTAATTCTTCATTTTACACCTGGAACCTGCCAGACCATGAGAGTAGCTATGGAATCTACAGTTAGCTGCAGAATAGGCTGTGTTCTGTAGCTAAATTACAAAAATCCATTCAAATAGCAAGAACATGAAAATATAACATGACAGTCATTTTAATGCATTCCTTAAGACAAAACATAACATTTATCATTTATTGGGGTATGTGATATTATGAGAAAGTAAGGGAAAAATGTGAGAAGGGATGTCAAAGAGAGGGTAATTCTAAGGTTCAACATGACATATCTAGCAGTAGGCTATTGAGCCTCCCTCTCTTACAACGCAGTTTTCTGAAGCTGTTGTTCATTCGACAACTATTTTCAGTGGAGGAGATTGGAGGAACTAGATCATGAGCTTTTAGCCCAAGGATCTAGTGAAGGGATCAACCCTTATTGAATAGAGTTGATTGCACATCATTGGAGCCATCATATCTTTAGTTCATGCAATAGATCTGCATACCCAGCAGCTACATAGTGCAAGCCCTCAGAGGGTGATTTTCTTAGATTGACAGATCTGAGAAATCCTTTATGGATTATCTTGGGTATCCATCATAGAGCCCAAATTTCTATGTTTAGCTCGGAGCTCCCATAATGCCTAGATATGAATTTTGGTGCGTCTCCCCACGACTCACCAAAAGGGGTGCGTGGAGAAACACGCTCCCATACGTCCCCACATCCCGGGTGCGTGCACCTGACCCTGGGGACGTGTCTCCGTGGAACATTGGTTAAATAAAAAGGAAATAACGAAAAGTTAGAAATTAATAGAAATGGAAGTTACTAAACAACCCATAATAAGACCTCAACCAATCCCCTTACAAATAAACAAATTTAAATAATAATAATAAATAACAAAAAATGAATTTCCAATGTTAAACTATGGAATAAGAAGAAGTTATTTTAACTTCCACAAGGCTAAAGATAGCCTTTGAGACATATTGATTATTTGTCTGGCTCTTGTATTTGACCCTTTTCCTGTAAATTTTCACAATAAACTCTCCCAACTTCTTGACAAATCCCTTGCTGAATAGATTATCCCAAGAGCTAGCTGCCAAAATATATGCATAACTTTCCCTGTTGTCTTCGAAAGCCTCACTCCAAAATGAAATGCTTTTCTATTTCCACTTTTCTGGAAGAGCAAAAAACACATACTCTTTCCTCCCATACTTCTTTTGGCCTTTTCGAGCACCCTATTTCACAACGGAGTTGATGAAAATTAGTCCTTAATTGAGTAATAAGAATTTTGGCTCTCCAAGAAATATTGGCTTCTATGTACACTTTTTGTTGATGATTACGAGTGGGATTAAACTCTTCAATATGATACTTTTTATTTCTCCCTAGCTCCTTCTTCCAAGTACATTTGTGGAACTTAACCATAACAAAATCTTTTATCTCTTTACTGTTTGTGGGACACATGCTCAAGCAAATGCCCCATTTTTAAACCATTTGTTATTTGTCGCATCCAAGTCTTCTTTCTTTTGCACAATATGTCATTAAACACAACATTAGGCCATCTACCTGATCTAGGAGGATTTTATAATTGTTCCAAGTCTTAAGCCCTTTTACCATCGGGGTCCTGATTTAAAATGTGTTCTTTCAATATGAGGAAATAAACATAAACATCTAAATATTTGGATTTCACTATTGAAAGTTGTCCCTGTTTATTGGATTTGTTTTTTTCTCTGATATTTTGTTGTCTTATCTCTCTGGTTGTTGCTTTCACACTGCTTGCCTCAGTTGTCTTCGGAAATGGCGCCAAGTTGTAGTGCCCGTCACTCAGAATCCAACACTTCTTTCGGTTTCTCAATTGGTCTCCGGATGAAGGAGAAATCATTCGTTGAAATTGTATGGCGAATAGGTGCAGAAGAGGCCATGTAACGTTTCTGTAGTTTGACACATGGCAACAGTGAAATCAATGAGGGTCTGTTCATCTCTAGTGCAAATCTCCAAGTAATAGAGATATTTTTGGGTTTTGCAGGTGTATAGTGTGATATGAGGTCATAGGTGCATGAAGTTAGTCATGGCACATGTTTGAAAAAATAAATGTCTAACTATACTACAAGGTGCAAAAAAAATTCATAAGAAGCTAAACCTAAATAATGAAACCTATGATCCAAAAACTAAGGTTTATGGTCATGTATTAAATCAAATGATGCGTTTAAAGCGGAAAAGTATTTATTTTATAGTTCAAAACTATATCGGATATCAAATGTTATGGCATTCAACAATATGATAAGAGCGCACTAGACATAGTCTAAAAACTATGGTCTAAACACCATGGTATCGAAACTATAAAAGGCAGAGATATGATTTATGGTTATCATATAAAAGTTTAAAACGGAAATATATTTATTACATGGTAAGCTAAACGTATGGCATACGTTTAGTGGATATGATATAGTGGATGGTGTGGAAGCATAAATAGTTTAGTGGATGGTGAAATATGGTGGAAACATAAATAGTTTAGTGGATGGTGAAATACGGTGGAAGCATAAATAGTGGATGGTGAAATATGGTGGAAGCATAAATGGTGTAGCGGAATGGATAAACGATGGAGATCGTTTATCCACCAAATCCGCTCACCATATAAAACATTTGCCAAAAATACAAACAGGGTTTTCGAGATATGGAATGGATAAGGTTTAAAAACATTAGGTTAAAAATCATATGCAATGAACTGGATTTATCAAAGGGGTTTAAAAATATATGATGAGGATATGTTTATGATATATGGTTTGTAAATCTTATAAATGCGCTGATACCCTATGGTATATCCAAAATGCTCAATCCACATTTGGAATATGGTTAATAAATGTGCCATGGTGTTCAATTCTCATTGCACTGAGAACTAACCATAAACAACATGCTAACAACATGCTAAGTTTAGACCGGGAGATTTGATCCTAAAACCTGTTTGAGCTCTTATAAAAAATTTACCACTACATCAATGCAAAAAAATTTAAAATTATAGTGGGAAAACATTTTTTTGAAGGTTTGGCAATAAATATAGGCATAACTTGAACATTCTTGAGCCTTTTTGTGAATAGATACAGGCGTTGGAAAGCTGAGACAAAGGGCTTTGTTTTTACAGTAACCAGTAGTGCATGCGTGCACATACTGGTTGGAAAAATCACTTGTAAAGATACTGTTTGGATTATTTCCTAATAAAACAGACGTCCACTTGGAAACAGACCCAGAGATGTAGTCTAGGAGGGACGAACTCCAGAATCAATGTTTGTTGTGTTATGTGTCTTTTTTTGCTACTGTTTTATTCTTCATTTCAGTTCTCTAAGTTTATGTTTAAGGCATAAAAATAACTTATTTCCTTCGTTCATTCACGTAAACATTCATTAGTCAAATGTGCAAGTAATCAATCCTGTCGTTTTCAGATCACTACCTTCTTCCATTTGCTCAATTTTTTTTAAATACGTCATGACCCACACCATATCAATTGCTTCAATAAGAGGAGCCCTCCTGTTTCACTTAATTGTTTAAGTTTTCAGTAAGTGTTATTTATTCAATGCACATGGGATGGTTTTTGAGGGGTGAGTTCATGCATTGGCATGAGTCAACATTCCTTAATTTTCGTAAGGACAAAACCTTCTTCATGCTTGTGGTTAAATAAATTATGTTCATTTAAAGAGTCCTGAAGATGGATCCCCGTTGGGTTCTCAAATTTTTAGATTGATTACAATTATCATAGCTAGAAATAAGTGAAAAGTAAGAGTTGATATCGTTAATTTTATTATCATTATCAAGTTCTCTTTCGTCATAGCTATCGTAAAATTTTTGTTATGATATATGGAAAAAGTGTCAATTTAATTAAGTTATCATAAGCCTTATTCTGACATGTATGAAAAATATCTAAAGTTGGTTTAAAAAAAGGACTAAACCCGTGATCGGATTGTAATCCTACTTTATGATTCAATTGGTATTCATATTGGCCATAAATAGTTGGTTGAGAAAAATCAACATGAAAACTAGGTAAAGTTGATGAGAAGAGTCAGTGAAGTCAAGTCTGATGAAATGGTTGTGGTCACATTCTTGCGAAATTGGGCCAAAGATGGATCATTTGAAATCCACCAAGATCAGCTAGAGAAATTCCATCAAATCTATAAGGGCTGGGAGCAACACCGAGCCTCTCTAGAATCCCCTCCCCAAATTTCTCTAGCTCTAGGAGATGAGGAAACGCCCATCTGATGGGTGGAACCTAGCTCAGGCTCTAAGAAGAAAGGCATAAGGCCCACTAGAAAATTTATCCGGAAAGCATGGGAAATCCTTGTTAACTCAAGACAAGCCAATGTCCTGACGGAATTTTATCAACGCTCTCTTCCTACCCTCCATCAATGAAGTTTGCATCATGGAACATAAGAGGCTTCAACTGAAATGGTAAGTTGAGGTATCTGAAGGAATGAATTTAAATAGAGAAACCATATATCATAATACTACATGAAACTAAATTGATGAAGAAAAATCTTAGAGATATAACTAGTAGGAGTTGGCCTTTGGTGGAATCCATGGCACTGGATGCAAGGGGTAGTATAGGAGAACTAGGTATCCTTTGGGATCCCCCATCCATCTCCTCTGGAAGCTAGATTTCTTATCCAAACACCCTTTCGGGCTAATTTGAATACATAGGTTCCCCAGACAAAGTTTGGCTAACGGGGGTTTATGGCCCCACACTACTGGGGATGAAGGTAAGTTTTCTCTGGAGTTTGTGACATGTAAAGGAGCTCTTGGGGGACACTAATTAGATCCTAGAAGGGGACATAAAGCTCATTATGGATATGGGCGAGAAAAAGGGAGGAGTTAGGAGGCTAGATCTAATCTCCACTTCCTTTTAGGAGACTATCCAAGACTTAGGCATCAAGGACATCTACTTAAATAATGGTTCTTTCACCTAGAATAACAGGCAGGGAGGTAAGTACTAGATCGCATCACGTTTGGATCGTTTTCTTATTTCTTATAATATCCTCCAACATGATCTATTCTTTCAAGCTTAGATCTTCACGTGCCTGGGATTGGACCATTGGTCCATCTGCTTAGAGATTGATCTGTGAATGGCCCCATGCAATTGCCCCTTTCATTTTGAATATTTCTGGCTTGACAAGCCAGACTTCCTTGCTAAGATAGAAGAATGATGGAAAACAATTTGGGTGACTAGTTGCAATCCAATGGAAAATTTCCAATTAAATTTGAAGGAATTAAAAGGGAAAATAAAACAATGGAATCGATTCGATTTTGGTATTATCCATCGAGAAAAACGGTAGCTCGAAGAAGACATATGATCAATTCAGCAACAAATCATTTTGTAAGAGAGGACTGTGCAAAGGCAATGCCAGAAAGGCATGCGAAGCAAGCAACTAAGTTTAACATCATCAGTTGCATCATGTATTGGCTTCGTTGCCAGTCTTTGAATATAAGACCCATTTCAAAACACAATATAATAACACACAACTTTCCCCAGCGTCTTGATAACAATAACTACTATTCCTCCCCTCAATACATATTGTGAGTTTCCCTCCAACCATTTATAACAAAGTTGGGCAGATTTAACATTCAAGTTTCCCGGGGATCAACAGTAAAGTTGTGCGTACATTTATAAGAGAGTTGCAGTGACAGCCTTAACGATCAAAGTTTCTCGGAATCACTGATAAAGTTTTGCTTGACGCATAGACGATTGTTTCTAAGAAAAGCCCTATGTGTTAGAAATATTAAATTCAACTGCCCCGCAGAGGAAGGACAGGAATTTAATTTTGATGTGAAATTGAAAAAGAAACTAGCAGCAGAAGTTTCTCGGAATCACTGATAAAATTTTGCTTGACGCGTAGAGGATTGTTTCTAAGAAAAGCCCTATGTGTTAGAAATATTAAATTCAACTGCCGCAGAGCAGAGGAAGGACAGGAATTTAATTTTGATGTGAATTTGAAAAAAAAACTAGCAGCAGAAGTTTCTGGGAATCACTGATAAAGTTTTGCTTGGAAGTTGTCTACGGAGCACACGAATTCGCCGGGATGGCAAAATTGCCGGAATCCAGTTAACTCAAATCCAAAAAATCATGTGCTTGGAGTGTTTAAAATCTATTTTTGATGCTGGAAATGGATTTAGCACTATAAAAAACCCTTAAGGCACTCAAAATATTAAAATTTAACAACTGTAAACAAGATTCTGAGCAAATCTTTGCCAGATTTTCTAAAAATCATTCCTGGATTCTGGATAAAAACGCGTGCTTTTTAAACTACACGTTTTGCTTGACGCATAGACGATTGTTTCTAAGAAAAGCCCTATGTGTTAGAAATATTAAATTCAACTGCCCCAGAGCAGAGGAAGGACTGGGAATTTAATAAGGCTCGCCGTTTTGTTGTGGGAAGTCATGGACTTTTTAACCACGCCGTCCAGCAATTAAAAACTGCACTCCACCAACCAGTTTGACCCACGCCATGGACTTTTTAACCACGCCCAATTAAAAACTCTGTCCTACGCACCATAAAACTCCACCAACCAGTTTGCCCCACGCCATACAGCAATTAAAAACTGTCCTACTCACCATAAAACTCCACCAATCAGTGTGACTTACCGCAGTTTCATTTTATTTCATTTGAAATGGGAGCCCACGATTCCAGGTAAACTCTTCAGCAACTCAAATTCCGGCAGCATCCATTGTCAGCAGCGAAGAGGAAAGATGACTAACTTGAAGAGGTGACGTCACTTTCTTCGAGGGCAATCAAATGAGTTCCATGAGGTAAAGAAACAGGTCCGCATGATATTTAGACGGAATGCATAAAGTTTTTTTTTATATATATTTTTTAACTATGGTATATTTTGATTTTAAACTTTGGTTTATGTTTCTATAAGTTTTGCCACATAAGTTTCATGTTTTAGATTTTTAAATATAAGGTATATATATATATATATATGAAATATATTTATAATATATATATATGTAACATAATATGCCGTGAGCATATTTTGATTGTGTATTGTAATTTGTTCTCTGAAGGTAGAAAACAAAAAAAGAGCGCAGTAGAGACTCTGTAATATTTTTTTTTTAAAGATAGTGTGTGCAAAACACTGTGTAAAAGACAGAGAGACAATGAAACAATTTTATTTTATTTTGCAGGGTTGCATGTGAAGCAGCTAGAAGCATTTTCTTTGTGAATCCATAACACAGTAGTTCTGAAGAAAACATTTTGTAACAATTTAGTTTGTTTAATGAAATAAAAGTGTTTTGTCTCACATCTTTGTCCGCAAGTTTTTTTTTAAATCTTTGTGTTGAGTTGAGGAATTTTTATTTCCTCTGTGTTAAGGAATTGTTCAAAAATTCCAATACTATGGTTAAGCTATTCCATTTTTTGATCTTAGGAAAATTAAATTTGATGACTATCAATGCAACATTGAAAAAGGCTCAACCAATATTCAACCAAAAGTTCGATAAAGATAATTTAATAAGTGGAGAAGGGAGATTTTGGGAGTACAGATAATGCATAGAATATATTTTCGTAAATCGATGCACTTGACGCGGGTAAAAAAGGCACAAAGAATATTGAGACAAGCGGAACAAAGAAAAGTAAAAGAAAGAATATTGAGAAAAGCGAAAAGAAGAAAAAAAAAATGAAGAATTTATAAATTATATATATTTATTTATTTATATTTTTTCAAAAATAAATAAAAATTTTAGACAATTTAATTGATTGGTTAATTTGATAAATTTGAAATTGATGAAACTTCAAAGAAATACCCAAGTTCAAAACCTAGATTCATATCTCCCTATTGTGAATTTATGATTAGCTCTATGACAGAGCCCATAGATCCCATACATAAATTATGAGAAATGAATAGGTGAAAAGCTTTAAAAAAATCAAAATTTATTTAAATATTAAAATGATAATAAATAAATAAATTTATGTTAATTTTTAGAAAAGTAAATTTCTATATAATTATAAATAAAATAGATAAAATGATTATTATTATATAGAAAATGAAAAGGTTTATATATATTCAAAGATTTAAGGGATAGTTTATTTGGTTGAGATTTTGTTGCTAAGATTGTCTCAATATGAAAATGAACCATAGACAACTATTGTCATCCATCGTCAACTATGGTTAATCATGGCCCAATGTCACATTGTGACAAAGATTGTCTCAGTATGGAAATCAATCATGGTCAACCATGGTCCAACGTCCCATTTTGAAAAATATTGTTTTAATATAAAAATCAATAATCATCATCCATGGTCCAACATCACATTATGAACAACATTGTGTGAATATGAAAATCAAGAATGACCAACCATGTTTATTTTAGGGTTTATAATATTTATCTTAGCGTTTATATACATTGGGTTTATAATAATTGTGTTAGGGTTTATAATATCTATCTTATAGTTTATATACCTTGGGTTTATAATATTAATCCCTTGGGTGTAATATTATTTTGTTCAGAATATGTCAGATTTGTTGTTCTAAGTAGGTGGAAGATGAAAAGAACTTCCTTTTAGAGTGTCCGACTCTTACTCACATTCATTCTCAATTCCCTACCATCTACCACACTTCCAATCTCCTTGACCTATTAAACCAACCCACCTATAGTGATCTTGGAGCACTTATTTCCCTTCTATTTGACCATAGAAACAAGATTTTGAAGAATCAAACTCATATTCTTTCTCCTCTCTTAAGGTTTGATAGACCGCATTGGTCTTAGCGGATCATCATTGTCATCATTCTCATCATCATCATTTTAAATATAATTAATAATATATTATCAAAATTTTATGTAACAATTGTATATTATATTAATATACAAATAATGTTAACATAATAAGTATAATTATATAAATGTAAAATACAATGACTATTATTATTTATATAGTTATTAATAATTATAAATATTAATTATTTAACAAAATACACCTTATCGTTATTAATGTAGTGGGTGGTAAATATAAGCCTATTAATGTAGTGGGTGGTACAGTGCTACCTTGTAGCTTGTACAGAGTTCCAGTCCGAACTCCCCGCATTAATACCAGTGCTCCCCGAACCATCTTGCAGGCATCTTTCTCGAACATTGTTTTTACACTTACATCATCCATCTTGCTTACAGAAATCAGATTTCTAGCCAATGCAGGAATATGCAGAACACCAGGAAGTGTTCTAATCCTTCCACCTTGCAGCTTCAGCTTGACCTTTCCACGTCTGATGATTTTGGCATTCCTATCATCCCCTAGGAAGACATTACCATCATATTTCTCATACTCGCAGAACCACTCCCTATGGGGAGTGAAGTGAAAGGATGCACCTGAGTCAATCAACCATGACTCATGATCTACATGTGTATTTGAAGAAGAAGCCAAATACACATCCCCACCTTCATCCGAGGTGCTTTTTGCCTCTGCAGAAGGAGCATCATCAGATACCTTTCTTGTTTTCACAATCTGCCCTCTTTTCTTTCTTTCACTGTTTTTGTATTTTTTATTTTTATAACTTTGAATGCAATGATGGATGAGATATTTATAATGAGAAAAAGATAAAAAGGCTTTCAGAACATGTCATGGATTAAGAGAAGTAATGTTTAAGCATCCTTCCATTGATAGGACCCCCAAACAATTCTGCTCCATTCAACTCTTGTAAGAAATAGGCATTGTTACCAGCAGCTGAATGAATAGAGTAACGGCCAAGCCATAAGTTGTCAAATTTTCCATGCTTGCCCTTGTATTCCTTCCTTGAGTCCCACTTTAAAACTTTGTTCCCAATTTTGAAATTGTTGGCCTTTGTTCTTTTGTCAAAAAACTTTTTGATGTTGTCCTGCTTTTGTAATGCTCTGTTATAAACCTCCTCTCTGGTTTGCTGAAGATGAATGGTCCGATTTATTCTTCTGATCATGTCATTTTCTTCAGTTTGTAACTCTTGAATCAACTTCATCACTGGTACACCAAGCCTGTTTGGAAAAATTGCATCGGTACCATACTCAAGCTGGAAAGGTGACATACCAATAGATTTCTTCAAAGTCAATCTGTCAGCCCAGAGTGCATGAACTAGCTTTGTGTGCCAAGACTTTTTGTTGTCCTCCAACAGTTTCTTGATTATGTTCACTAAATTCTTGTTTGAGGATTCTGCAAGTCCATTACCTTGAGGGTAATAGGCCGTGGAATGCCCCAATGTTATCTGATATTTGTGACAGAATTCAACCATCTTCTTTGATCCAAATGCTGTTGCATTATCAGTGATAATCTTGGTAGGAGAGCCAAATCTAGAGAGAATGTTAGTCTCCATAAATTTGATAATAACAGAATCATTGGCTTGCCTACAAGGAATGGCTTCTATCCATTTAGTGAAGTAGTCTGTGGCAGTGAGAATCAATTTATGCTGGGAAAAAGATGGTGGATGGATTTCTCCTATGAAGTTGAGTCCCCACTATTGAAAAGGGGCTTCAATAGTGATTGGATGCAGAGGTAGGGGTAGCAGTTTCCTTTTGCCTTTAAAAAGTTGACATTTGTGACAGGCTATGATCATTTTATGCACTTCATGAAAAAGAGTAGGCCAATAGAAACCAGCCCTGAAAATTTTGTTGGCAGTTGTCTTCCAGTACAAATGAACCCCACACTCTCCTTCATGGAACTGGTGTTTAACCTTCTCTAAATCAAACTCAGGCAAACATTTAAGCAATAGACCACTTGCATTTTTCCAATAAAGACATTTATCTATAATGCAATAGTTTATAGCTTTTAACTTTAGGAATCTTGCCTTTATCTTTGTCAAACCGGGAGTAGAGATAATTTTAGGGGCGAATTTTAGCCCAAAGGCGAATTTTAAGGGATTTTAATTTTTATTAGGGCGAATTTTTTATATAAAACCCATTTTTTATAGTTTAATAAAGTTAGCCCAAAAAATATTTTAAAAAAATTAATTATTTAACATTAGCCCACTAAAAAAAGGGCGCACAAAATAGGAAACATGAAATTCGCCCCCGAGTTTCCAGGTTTCCATGGCATTCGCCCACAGGTACAGTTTCTGCATTGCCCATTTTAGTTTTGATGGTTAGAGAGAGGCCGCCGCCGGGCTTTGTGCCTATAAATTTCTAAGTTTTTGCTGGCCGAGGCCGACTCTCTCTGGTCCATCCGTCTCTGGTCCGTTAACGCATTCACACACCTCCACACCTGCTTATCGCTCCAGCACTCACATCTCACCACAGCATAACAGTCCCCTCTCATACCTCACGCCCCATATGCTAACTCTCCCAACTCCCCACTACACCGTCCACAACTTTTGGCTCCCATCCCTTACACAGCTCTGCACCCTATCTTGCCCGGCCGCTCTCCCTAACCTCTGCATCGAATGCTATCACTCCACCTACGGCCTCACAACGAGCTCCCTCTTCTCTTACGACTCTCCCTACGCGACCCTCATTGCTCACCCCACACCCATTACTCACACAATACGCTCTACCATAGTTCGTATATAGCAGAGATCTGAGATACACTTCGAAAGAGATGGTGTTGTGGGAGATAACAGTGTTCGGCCTCAAGTGCATGCACAAACTTGCTTTCAGACTCCAACGCCGACTAATAACACAGAGGCATAGTGCTTTTCGCCAATTTGTTCAGCGGTATGCACCTCCCTTCCCTGTTCAGCGGTATGCACCTTCCTTCTCTTTCTCGATTTCAAAATCTCTGTTTCAAGATGACATTGATAAGTATTTCTGAAATTAAAGATTCACTAGTCCATATCCTAGACTAGATTCACTAGTCCACTCACTAGCACGTCCTCTGCCATTTTCTGTGCTGATATTCTCAGGTTTTGATGCCCATGAAGCACTTTGGCTACGAGGACTCTAAGGAGCATCCAGTTCATATCTTTGGTCCCTTTCAGTACTCTGCCATATAAAATTTGACAATTTGTCACTCTCCTCGGCATGCTTTGAATCTCTAGTTTCAGCTGGTTCTTATTAGAAAAACAGATCTCACCCTAGAGTGAAAGATGTACCTTTTCCTGACTATACCTTTTCTGCCTCGTATGGAAATTCCATGGAGTCCACTGGGCAAGCAAGGGCCTTCAACTGCTTACTAAGAACAAGTATGGTTTCCTGGCACTCTGCAAGCTTCCCTGCAGCTGCAGCTATGTCCTTTTCCTGAAATTACAAGTTCAGTAATAGTTACTCAACTGCTATAGGACATTCACAAACATTATTGCAAGTGTCTTGGCAGAACAGACTGCTGTAAAACCAACACATCTTAATAGTTTATGTTAGCAACTGAAAACAGTGCCGGAACTATTATACATTAGTATGACCATAAACTTTCCTTCTGTATAAAATCATGACACTAGATGAGATTGAAAATTTATGAAAAAGGTAGAGAATGCGTTGTATTGCATGAAATGGTTCCTCATTTTCAGATTAAGCTTATGATCTGCACTTCAGAAAATATGGTCACCTCTCCACTGACCTATAAATGAATGACCTCGTTAGCCTGTATAAGATCAATGAAAATATTCATTGGCATCACTGATTTCCATTTTTCGATGTTTTAAATTTAGAATGATGATCCCTTTTAGAGATTTAACTACCTCTCAAGGTTGACAGGGATGTTTGTATGATAATCAGTATCAGATCACTGTCTAAATTTATCCTTTATTTAGATAGTTTCCACTGGATGAAGGGAAGCATCATTTGTGGTTGTGCACTTAATAGTCCAAAGTTAAACTATATTGTGTTTTCAAACCTTTTCAGATCTACTATTTTTTTCTAACTGAGTTGGACAAACAAAGCGTCCATTCAACAGACATTCACACAATATATTTTCCTTCAAATCTCATAGTGACGATGGAATGCTGAGTATCAATGTAACTCTAAATGAGCAGTGCAGTCAGAAGCTTTCCATGTGACTGTACTGGTATCCACTTCTCATAACTCAACAAATAGTGAAACAAAAGGGTAAAATGCAAACTGAAAAATTTCAATGCAGAGTAAAAAATAAGAAAAGAAATTGCTCAAAGTGAACAATGATTTTTTCGGCACTTATAGGTGGTAAATATTAAATATTGAATACATGTCTCTTCCTTATATCCTCCTCCAGAATTGCATGTTTGGAATATTCAAAATCGCGTTCCTTTCTGTGTGATCATGGAGAAATACTACTAGGATTAGAATAGATACTCCAGAAGAAAAACCACCTAAGAACATACTAAATGTGTGGGAAGGATCCTTATAGTGCTTCGCATATCTTTCCAAATAAACATAAGCCTGCCATGAAAATGGGTTTATAGCAATGCCACTAACCTTTGTAACTGCTCCTCTAAAGCCTTATACTTGGACATGGCATCTTGGCAGCGCATTCGTTTTGCTTGAAGCTCCGACTCTAAAGCATCCACTTTTTCACACAATTTTTTCATCTCATTTTCACTATCCTTAAGTTGAGATTCAATATTTGATTTACGTAAAGCTGTAGCTCCTAATTCATACTCTGATAACTGCTTTGATTCCTGTGTAGAAGCAAGCTGCTCTTCCAGGTTTTTTACCATTTCTTCAGACCGAGTAAGTTGGTCTTGCATGTGTTCAAGTTTCTCTTTGGTTGCAACCAGTGCAGTTTCTAGATTAGTATTCTTGGTCTCCAATCACACAAGCTCCTTCTCTATATCTGATTTATGTGAAGCCAGAGTTCCTAATTCATACTCTAATGAATGCTTTGATTCCTGTGCAGAAGCCAGCTGCACTTGTAGGTTTTCCACCATTTGTTTAGACTCAGTGAGTTGGCCTTGCGTGTGCTCAAGTTTCACTCTGGTTTTAGCCAGGATACTCTCTAGATTATCTTTCTGGGTCTTCAATTGCATAAACTCCTCCTCTAAATCTGCATATCCGTGTACATGGGTCTTCAACTCAGTTTCCAATGCTGCTTTTTCAACTTGAATGCTATTAAGCTTCCGAATTATGCCAAAATTTCCATTTGGCAAGGGAAATTGAAGGCTATTATTACTTTCTTGTCCCGAAAGACTCTCTTTACTAGACCAATTATTGCGGAAACTAAAGCAGATCGTGTCAGATGTTTGACTTTCGAATTCAGTGGCTTCATTTTGTGAAATTTCATCATAATCATGTGCAGAAATTGTCCTAACTAGGGATAAGAAGGCTATTAGCTCAGTAATTAACTGTACGACTTTTGCTTTTCCAAGTAAAAACCGATCCACTAGTTCAACAAACTCTGGAATTCTCGCATCTAGCTTATGAATTTCAGAAGCTTTGAACTGTGTATTTCCAAGCCGTTGAGTTATACATTGTAAAAAGTTGACAACACTGGAAATAGCAGTTGCCAACTCTACTTCAATAACAAGAATTTTACTTCCAGGACCAGAAAGAGAAATCGATTCTACATTCATTAAAAGGTCTACTGCAAACATAAGGATCAGTTGCACTTTCATCAACTACTGTTGCATTTCTTACATCCTCCAATACCTTGTGCAAGTCGGCACCCTCAGCTTCAGTCTCAAGGATTACATCAAGCTTATCTTGAAGACTAACTAAAGCAGATTCATTCAAACCATTTTTAGCTTACAAAGCAGTCAATTTTTCTTGCACAAAATTTAGCTTTTTAACCAAATCAGAGCATTCCCGATTAGCAGCTAGAAGCTCCAGCTCTCTTTCTGCAAGATTTTCTTCCAAGGAAGCCTTGTCTCCTTGAACAGATGAAGCACTTAAACATCCTACAACATTCTTCTCAGTCAATTTATCCACTTTTTCTATTCCTGTCTCACTCAATCTAGCGGAAGGCATGGAGGCCAATTTCTCCATTTGAAGAAAATCATCCATCAAGTCAACCTTGGATGCATCACTAAGCTTTTCAATTTTGCCAGAAACTTTTTATTTTTTAAACTGATCCAGTTCTGCAATCAGGGCTGAGGCCCATGACTCTACACTAGGATCACCATCATTCCCATCTTCAGAAATTGAGGTCATGCTTGGTGGATTGCTTGTACTTCCACTTCTTGATCCTTCTAAATGCAACTCAAGAGTAGGTTTCTGTCGCTGTCCCATCAAGGATTCTAACTGTTCCTCAACACTGGAAAGTTTGGCAGCTGTTCTAGCACACATAACTCTAGAAGCCTTAAGCTCACTGTCTCGCTTTAATAAAGTGTCTTTTAACATCTTGGATTTTTCCTCCATTGCTAATAGGCGTTCTGTAAGATATTCAATCTCTTTCTGAGCATGTGCCCAGTGACTATCATTTGAAAACTCTGTAGAAGAAATAGGTGAAGTGCCCCCCTACCAAGAGACTTCCTAAATTTCACTTCCCCAGCTTCCTTTCCAGTTGTCTCTACTTCAAGTTTCATTTGAGCAAGCAAAGTAGGCCCTGGTAACCTTTTGCGCACTAGACCCCTCAGTCTCTGGCACTCAGCCTCCAACTTAGCAGTTTTTTTAACAGTTTCTGAATGTTGCTTGTTCGCTGCCTCTGCAGATTTCTTACATAGGTCCCTTTCATCAATTATTGAGTCCATTTCCTTACTGAGTGATTGAAGCTTGTATTTCAGGGCAATATTTTCACTTTCTAATGATTCAAGCTTCACCTAAAGAACTTTGATCTCAGCCTCAGCTTGATTTTTTGCTTCATGTATTTCCATTAACTTTGAAATTTCTTGCAGAGAATTACCCATTGTATTATGCTTTGTTTTTTCCTCAAGTAACAGCTGATCCAATTCAACTATTCTGGCATCAAGCTCAAACTTCATTTTGTCCCATTCTATGGCCTTTTTCGCCACAGCCTTATGAATTTTCTCCTCATTTTCCTCTCTTACTTGCCGAAGCTGCCTCATGCATTCTTTCAAAGCACCATCCAAATGGCTAACTCGATCTTCAAGTGCAAGCTTTTGCTGCGTTACGGTATCAAACTGTTGCTTTAAAGCCATAGCTTCTATTTCAGCCTTCTCCCAACCTAAAATAAATACAATTGACTTCATCATATTAATAGAAGAGATGACGTTATAGAATGACTTCATTCTGTTCTAAGACCAAAGGAAAATTAAATATGGTCTTGAAAGTACTAAGAATTAAAAAGCTCAAAACTGCAAGTTATATTTGCCAGATTTTCCAAAGGGAATCCCACATCATAGGATACAATATAGTTGCAACTAAATATGTGCCATACAAAGGATGAATGAAATCCCCATGTTGATCTGATAAATTCAAGAGGAAACAAAGGCTACCTGACACAGCTTCTTCTACTACTTTGGCATGCTGCTTCACCAAATTATCCTTGGCAGTATTGTCTGAAAGGACCAGCGACAGCTTTTCATTCAAACTCTTTAGCTTCTCCTCTGACTGTTGCCACACCATCATTGCTTCTTCTGACATGTGGGCATGATTTGCAGCAGCTATGGAAGTGTCCTTTTGGATACGAAATCAGCTATGCAGTCAAAAGAATGGCATGGCTGCTTACAAATAATAAATCACGCTAACTGGAAAAAAGTAGAGATCTAATACAGAATGCCAAGTATAAATGGCAACTTGGTGCCATGGACTAGCTTTTCAGTTGTCTCAAACAAAAAATGCATTACAATAAATGGTATGGCCACATACAAAGGAAAGGATATGTCTTATGATAATGCAAGCTTGAACATATCATACAAGCCTTTCCTCTTCAAGCTGAAATGCAAAATAAAAAACACAAACTAGACCCACAACAACACTGCTGTGCAAAAGTATAAAATACTAAAGGCAGAAATATTTGATTTGGTACAAATTTCAAATAATCCAAGGAAAAATGCATTCGTCTTTCCTTCTTCTTCTACCATTTAGTTCCATCTTCTTTCCCAAATATTTGGTTAGGTTCAGGCTAGAATAACATCAAGTTCATTTTAATTAGGATGGAGTCCGCCTTGACCGGGTAAGACCCCAACACGAATTTACTTAACCCTTAACATTGAGGTCTGTCGACTGGTTAGTATAGAGATTTCACCATGGATATAGATTCTGTACACAAAATAGAACAAAGTATAGATATCATCTAGGTCATAATCAGTTTACTCCATCACTAACATATTAGATAAATCATAATACTTAGAATCTTCTGACAGATCTAACCATTATTTCCTGTAGTCTATTTTTCATAACCTGACATCTTCATACCATCTCCATTTTGTTCTCACATCATCTCTTTATCACACAAACGAATTCAACTCTTCATGGTACAGACCCATTCATCTTATATATGTTTACTTAATCCATTATTTATAACAGTTAATTACTATTAATGATACCAACAAAAGCATATCACCCCTAAATCCACTCTCCCAGCTCTTGATCAAAACTTTATAAGCTATGTTAAGCCATTGACCTGAGCTTCTAAGTCAAACTTTATGCTTACATCGAGACAGTACAATACAATGTCAATCTGCATCTCCACAATTCAATATATAGTCAATCCAATTAGCATAAAACACTCCAGCTCAACGAGTTTTCAATCTACTTGTTTGATGACAACCTATGTTAATAATAGATTATAATATATATACTTGTATAATGTCATCCTATACTGGCATTAGTCACTATGACCTACATGTAGTTGTCACTCTCTTATACTATGTGCTTATCTATCCCAATCCTGGTTCAATCCTCCTTGCGCTCAGTTTATGACTGCATATTAACCAACCAGTCAAGAATCCGAGATTTTTCTGGTTCAAAATTCAAATATACAACTAAAAATTAAAAAATTTGCAAGACACAAAAACTCTTGGGTACAATTACACAATTTTATGCCTAGATAGGTTAGCATTTGGCCTTAATCCCAAGATTTTTTTCACTCTCAAAGAAGTTCTGTAGCCAAGTTTGAATGGCTATAAGTTTATGCAATTCCCTCATCAATTTTGTTCACAATGGCAAGCTGATCATTATTCATTCCCTGAGCACTTACTTGGAACATTGCATCCATAACATCTAGGAAGCCTTGTTTGAAAGCAAATCTCAAAGTCCCTCAAGCATTACCTAATGACAATAGCTACTGGTATCCACTTCTCATAACTCAACAAATAGTGAAACAAAAAGGTAAAATGCATACTGAAAAATTTCAATGCAGAGTAAAAAATAAGAAAAGAAATTGCTCAAAGTGAACAACAATTTTTTCGGCACTTATAGGTGGTAAATATTAAATATTGAATACCTGTCTCTACCTGTCTCTACCAGAAGGTGGTAAATATTGAATAGCTGGAAAGTTTGGCAGATGAGCTATTCTAGCACACATAACTCTAGAAGCCTTAATCTCACTATCTCGCTTTAATAAAGTGTCTTTTAACATCTTGGATTTTTCCTCCATTGCTAACAGGCGTTCTGTAAGATATTCAATCTCTTTCTGAGCATGTTCCCAGTGACTATCATTTGAAAACTCTATAGAAGAAATAGGTGAAGTGGCCCCCCTACCAAGAGAATTCCTAAATTTCACTTCCTCGGCTTCCTTTCCAGCTGTCTCTACTTCAATTTTCATTTGAGCAAGTGAAGCAGGCCCTGGTAACCTTTTGTGCACTAGAACCCTCAGTCTTTCGCACTCAGTCTCCAACTTAGCAGTTTTTTTAACAGTTTCTGAATGTTGCTTGTTCGCTGCCTCTGCAGATTTCTTACATAGGCCCCTTTCATCAGTTATTGAGTCCATTTCCTTACTGAGTGATTGAAGCTTGTATTTCAGGGCAGTATTTTCACTTTCTAATGATTCAAGCTTCACCTGAAGAACTTTGATCTCAGCCTCATCTTGATTTTTTGCTTCATGTGTTTCCATTAACTTTGAACTTTCTTGCAGAGAATTACCCATTGTATTATGCTTTGTTTTTTCCTCAAGTAACAGTTGATCCAATTCAACTATTCTGGCATCAAGCTCAAACTTCATTTTCCCTTTCAATGGATGTGCCGATCAGGAATTCGAGCTTTTCCATAAAATGAAAATGGAAGATGTGCGACCTCACTCTGCTACCTTGGTGAATGTACTATCAGCATGCAATCATTTACCTGCTTTGCACCAAGGGAAGTGGATCCTTGATTACATAATTAGAAGTGGACTGGAGTCAAGTGGACTAGAGTCAAGTGTTTCTATAAGTAATTTTGTTGTAGCCATGTATGCAAAATGTGGATATGTAAATATAGAACAACAGTTATTTGATTTATTATCTCAAAGAGATTTAGTCACATGGAATGTAATAATTGTTGGGAATGTGCAGAATGGGCATGCCAAAGAAGCTTTGGTACTTTTTCATCAAATGAAATTAGTAGATACAAAACCTAATTCAGTCATGATGCTGAGTGTGCTCCCAGCTTGTGCTAATGTACCAGCTCTGCAACAAGGTAATTGGATCCATAATTTGATAATTAGAAATGGGCTTGAGGCATATGTTTTTGTGATGACTGCCCTCATAGACATGTATGCCAAATGTGGGAACATAGATGCTGCAAAGCATTTTTTTGAGAAAATTACTAGACGAGATGTCATCTATTGGAGTACAATGATTGCAGGGTATGGAATGCATGGCCTATATAAGGATGCCCTTGGAATTTTTGTTCAAATGCAACAAGCAGGTTTGAAGCCAGATCACATCACTTTCGTTGGGGTTTTATCTGCATGCACTCATGCAGGTCTTGTGGATGAGGGTTGGTGATACTTCAATTGCATGAGTGGAGATTTTTCTCTCACACCTAGGCTGGAGCACTATGCTTGCATGGTTGATATTCTTGGTCGTGCTGGCCGATTGGATGAGGTGGAGCACATTATAAAAAATATGCCAATAGAACTTGATAGTGAGGTATGAGGGACTTTACTTTCTGCTTGTAGTGCTCACTACAATGTAGAGTTGGCAGAGCATGTGTCAAAAAACCTTCTCAAGTTAGAGCTTGAAAATGTTGGAATTTATGTGTTTCTTGCAAACATATATGATGTAGCTGGAAGGTGGGAGAATGTAAGCAAGGTAAGAGCAATGTTAAAAGACAACAGGTTGAAAAATAATCCAGGATGCAGCTGGATTGAGATCAAGAAAAGGGTTCATGTATTCATAGTTGGAGACTGAGCATGCCCATAAACAGAGAAAATATGTTTTATGCTAGATAGTCTGGCTGAATAGATGGATGATGCAATGTATGCTCTTGGATCCAGGATTTCATTCCATGGACTGGATAAGGAGGAGAAGGAAAACATCCTCTGTAACCACAGTTCAAAATTGGACATATGAAATTTGGTTTTTATAATATCAAGACTGAGGCACCTATCATGATTGCCAAGAACGACATTTTTCGTGGTGTCTGTCAAATGAATCTCCAATATTTTGATGATAGAGATGCGAACCGCTATAGAATTTTAGATATCGACAATACTCTCATGGCGGTTTCTGGTATTGCTGCTAAAACCAAGCAGCGAGCATCTGCTTATTCCATTGCTTTGCACCCTGTCTAAGAATTATTCTTTTTGCTAAGACAACATAACACTCTGGAATTTAGAGGTGTTGTATTTAACCTAAGGGGAATCAATTCTTGTAAAAGTTTGTGTCACTGCAATCATGATGCTATGTTGTTTAACATTCACACAGTCAATGCAGGAGAAATAATGAAATCTTATGAGGAGAAAATTGAAAATTGAACTTGTAAGGAAGTCCTCTTGAAATAATTGAAAGTTTTGTTAATGTCCTGCAAAATTTCATATGAGAAAAATGTTGTGAATTGGAGGCTTACTATTGAATTTGGATTTTGAATCAATTTCCAAACTAGGTTAATTTATCTTTGTTTGGACTTCAACAATTCCTTCCAACCCCTTTAACTATCAATGTTGTGGCATCATCGTAGGTTCTAAATATCAACCTTCAATGTGAGCATAGTTGAGTTAAACAACAACAACACTATAAGTATATGCTTTCGATTAATTAGATATCAAATAGATTTGAACATAGGACTTAGGCAATGTGTTTAACCTGAAAATTTCAGAGCATTCACATAAAATGTAGTGTAAAAAATAGATATATCCTGAGAAATATCTCTTGTTAATTAAAAAAATAGAGAGCTATGTTCACTTGCCTCTTCAAGGGGTGACCTCCTAAAACAATGTTTCAAATACAATAACAATCCTTGACAAAGCATTACATAACCTTCTACTAAATATATAGCTATCCATGGGTTAAAGTTAACTACCTATGGACTTAATTATAATGAGGGCCAACTAACTAATTTGGGCCTTATTAATTAAAAAAACCCCTTTATTTTACAATGCTATTAACTAACTAGTTAATAGGCATTATTCAAGGAAGGTGGCTTTATATATTAATAAAGTCTCTAAGGGGGTTGGGGTAGGACCCTAACATGCCCTCCCCCTTCGAAAGCAACATGGTCTTAAAGGAAAATTATTGTAGAATCAGTGTTGGTTCTCATGTGGCATCTTCTGGTTGCATATCTTTCCATCGAGTCAATACTTTTTTTATCATGCACCAGAGCAATTGATGCTCTATGCTATCCAATATTGCTTATGGATGGAGCCAAATGGAGTCTTCTTCATCAAATTCTGATAGCTTGGTCTGCACTTTGCAATTTAGAATTATTGTTGGTTCTCATGTACCTTCAGTAGTATTCAAAAATATAGAATGGAGTCTATATAACGAATCATGAAAAAAGGATCCAGAAATCGGAAAGAAGAAACAACAGTTCTTACATGACCATAGGACTTGGTTATCAAGTAGCAAATCTAGAGCCAGCAACAAGAAACAATAAGCTGAGTGGATGAAGGATGAAGAAAGAAACCAAAATTGAGTGGGAGTAAGTTGTAACTTGTCCCAAAATGCTGGGTGTGGACCTATTTCAAATTTGACTAAAATAATTTTAATCGGGAAAAAATATAGCAGAAAAACAGGAAGAACACAAAACCATGCCTAGGCTAGATGAAGTTATATTGACCCAGTACAGGGCAAACTCAATTTTAATATATCATATTTTCATGTGAGAAACAATTACCTAGATCCACGATGCTAAGACAGGACACACGATAATACTTGCCACATGTTGTTCCCACATAAGCTCTTAAATATCGAGGTTGAAAGTGTTGTTCTTGGGTATGCTACTAGAACATTTTGCATTTCCATTAATCCATAATGAACTCGTGGTAAATTGGTCAAATAAAATTCACTATTTAAACTAATCATTGAAATTGATCATTGCTTATGAAGATGGAATGTGAATGCTCTAGAAACACTTTTATTGGTATAATTATGTTTGGTACATGATCCACTTGGTGAATGAATGATATATAGTTTTTCAATGTGGGAGCATAACTCATGATTTATTTATGAGCATTACCTTGTTATTATATCTATTTTCAACCCCATTGTACCTTGTATGTTAGTTAAATTTCATGGTGGATAAGAACATTAGGGACACCTATTTATGGAAATTCATAATGTATACAATTTTTAGCAGAATCACCTTTCGTTACAAGAAAGTTGTCAAGGATTCGAGATCTTTAACTGTTCAATAAAATATTTTTTCCCAAACTCCCCAAGTGTCACTTCCCACGGCCTCTCCACATGACCAGATATGAGTATAGACTGAGATTTCCCACATATTTGAGCCACGAAAGGATATTTTTAGTAGAATCCCTCCACGGATCGAGTCTAGGAATATTATAGATCCACTAAACTGAGTTGCAGTGATCCTTCACACACATCTAAGTTGTGAGATGACATAGTCCTGAAATCAATCTTGATTGGTCTGAGGTGTAAGGAATTGTTTTGAGGTCTGTAAAATTATACCAGTAGAACACTGATGTTGACGTATGCATGTGCCAACTCTCCCCTTCACTGCACCTCTTCTATAACATTGTTTCACCTCCTCTGTTCTAACATAATCTAAATTGTTGCTATTGTTGGTGCACCTCTATTGCTGAACATGAACATTGTCAGAGCAACAAGGTAAGAAAACTCGAAAACTCCCACTTTACAAGTGTTCTCCACCAAGGCAATATACTATTACAAAACCTTGAACCCCCTATATGCTAAGGGAAACATCATCACATTGGCCATCTGTGAACCTAAAGAAATATAACCTTAGACCACTACTCCCTTCTATACTCTAAAATATCTTTAGAATCTTCAAAGTGTGCATTCCTTGTTCAAGGAAGATTTCATCAACAACCCACCATTCTCTAACATTGTTGCACCTCCTCATTTCTAGCAGAATCTAAATTGTTGCTATTGCTAGTGTGCTTCTGTTTTTCACATGAACATTGTCAGAGCATCAAGGTATGCAAACTCTAAAACTCCCTCTTTAAAATTGTTCTTCACCTTGTTGCAAGATAACCTTTTTCAAGAGTTCCTATAATTACATTTTCAATAATAGATGACACAATGAACTTGGGACAATTTGAAAGGAATGGTCCAATATTGTGTATGCCCATCTTTTGACTAGGGAACTAGAATGCAAAACCAATGTTAATAAAGAAGGGTGATCATAAGAGATCTAAATCTGTAGAAGCCCAAGTATGTAGATGTAGATAAGGCAAATGCTTGCCTCTAGAGCAAGACTCCTAGATCCTTTACACATTTTTCATAAAGGTGTAGAGCCCCTTTTATATTGATAGATTACAAATGCTAGATCACAATTTCACCTATAATATTATATAATCACCTTAATGAGCCTAGAGAGATGTATTCAACTAACATTGTAGAGGGTTCAATTGGTTTTGTTCGATGTTACTGTTGTTTCTCTTAGTTCTTGAGTTGTTAAGTGTAATTTGTATTATGTTTAGAACTACTTTTGTTTCTGCTATGAGATTGTTGGGGAAGTGAACATAACAATTCACTTCACAAGAACATCATGAACTATATAAAGTAATCCATATTAAATAATAATTATTTATTCTGAGAATATGTACTTGAGTTTCAACTTTTGTAAGCTCTTTCACTAGTACAACTTCATTGATAACAACATTAGGTTTTTCCACATCAATTGTGTAGGTGTCAATGCTCTTATCCTTGTTTTTGGATCTTTGTTGTGCCTTCTCTCTTTCTCTATCTTCTTTATTTCCATTGGTATATATTTATTATGACTTCTCAAATGAAAATTTGTACCAACTTCAGTCGACAATTTTTTTATTAATATCTTCAATATCTCTTTTGTGAACATTTTTTATGTTGTTAATTTGTTGTTGTAGTTCATTTATTTGTTGTTGGAACTGTGAATTTATGTACCTTGTTTTTATGATCATCTCCAAAATAAATATGCCCAAAGCAGCAAATTTTAGGTGAAGTAGCACCCGTACAATCTCTGGGGAATTCATTCCCCTCCCATTTGTGGCAATTCCCCTAGAATCGATTTAAGATTAGCTTCCTCCCTCCATGAAAGAAGATAACACTCATGACTCAACCTAAGAAGATGGATCGTACATAAGCACAATAAAGAGTAAATCAAACAAGAAGCAACAAAGAATAGATCCATGGCTAAGCTATCAACAATAAGCTAGGCTTTTGATATAGATAAAAATAAGCAGAACTAGAAGAACGCGTTTTCCAAACTACACGAGGACTACTTCCCTCACGAGTCACCATGTGCCATGCTTGGTCTCGGTGGTTCTCTTCCTTCTACTCCTGGTTCAATTACCGTATCTTCATTGGAACCAACACTCTGAACTCCACTAGACAACGATTCACCATTTTGTAGTAGTGATTCGCCATTTGTACTGGTGATTCGCCATGATTTTACAGGATAATATAATCTCGTGAGAGATTCGCCAAAAAATTATATATACATATAATATTATTAATAAAATTGCCTTCCATTTTTCCTATGTATCATGGGGATTCGCCTATTTTATATATATATAAATTTAGGGGGGTTCTTAAAATTTTCCCTGACCAAGAGGTGTATTTAGATTAAGCAAAACATAAATAATATCAGCATACCAAGGAGAATTCATAAAATGGTCTTCAACAATAGGAGTTGAGAATCCTTCTTGGTTATCCAAAACATCAATCATATTGATATCAAGAACTTCAAAATTGGATTTAGCCATTAATCTGGCTAGACCTTGGCCTTTGATGATTTTAGTGGGTTTTATCTCTAAATCATATTCAAGAATAACAGCAATCCACTTACCTCTCTTACCATCTGGGTCCTGTGTTAGAATGTCTTTAACAACTGAGTTTGGGACAAAGGAAATGATGTGTGAGTGAAGCATGTACACTCTGAAGTCTTTCAAAGCTTTAACCAAAGCAAAAGCTTGCTTCTCCATAATGTTATACTTCAGAGGGGCATCCCTCAATGCCTTACTAAATAATGCAATGCGCTGCTCCTATCCTTGTGGATTTTTCTGTAAAAGGACAACAACTATGGTATGTTTTGATGCAAATGAAAAAATATAAAAATATTTTGAAAAATCACGACTTATAAGAACCGGTGTTTGGGTTAACGCTTGTTTCACCAGTTTTAAGTGGCTGCAATATTTCTTTTTCTTGGGACAAAAATCAGTCTGGACTTCTTGAATGTTTTCAAAAGGTCCATGACATTGTTTCGGTAGGCCCTAAGTCTGGGATGATTTGTGTTATACTCCCCATTGACTTACCTAATGACTAACTCTGAATCCCCATATACATTGATTCTTTTGGCTCCTAACCTTTTCAATAGATGTAAGCCTAAAAGCAGGGATTCATATTCCGCTATGTTATTGGAACATTGAAAGTTTATTTTACAGAAAACGCATTCTGTGTGGTTGTTTTTA
The DNA here is from genome assembly GCA_034641835.2 of Pinus albicaulis. Taxonomy (NCBI): domain Eukaryota; kingdom Viridiplantae; phylum Streptophyta; class Pinopsida; order Pinales; family Pinaceae; genus Pinus; species Pinus albicaulis. Next base: position 117,382,476 of record CM076576.1, read on the forward strand.
GTTTTGCAAATCCAGACACCTACACCAACGTTAGTTCTAGTGCATGACCCGTCAAAATACATACTCCATAGAGGACTGTTTTCGGTTTCGTCCTGGTTACTGTCCTCTTCAACTAATGTTCTTAAGGGTTGTTGTGGAAACTCAATACTTAGTGGTATTTGTTTCAACTCCTCAGGTTTTTTAAAGTGTTGAGGGTTTTTTCCTTGATTTTTAAGGTTTAAGAGCAATGGACGAATGAATTGTAGCTCAAGACCTAGGTTTGGTTTGCTAACATTCACAGGTTTATTAAACTATTCTGACACTTCTGCGTTGTGTTCCTCTTCCTCCCTATTGGCCATTAATCCTGTTAAAGTGACTTGTTCACTAAATGTTTCATCGTTAAACATAATAAAAGAATCAAGGCTTGTATTTACAGAATACAGAGGAGAGTTTTGTGGTCTTTCTTGACTTGTAACTGTGTATTGCATATGGGATTCCCTGTAAAGTCTTCTATTCTGATTGAAAACAGGGATAGTCACATAGGTCATGTCCATCTGCATAGTCCCTTGTAACTTAGATCCCCAAGACCTAGATAATAGCATTCCATACTTTGGGGGCACATCCACTACAACAATATCCATTACTAAACATTTGGCTGGAATTTGGGCTAAGTTAACACACAGATCTTTGATTAATCCTAAAAATTTTACTCTGCTTGAGTCAAAGGAGTAAAGATATTTGTAAGGTCTGGTGATTTATAGACCCAGGCTCTCCATTATAGCCTTTGGCATTAAATTGTGATAAGCTCCCGAGTCATGCATAGTGTTGTGCAAAATTTTGTCATGAACATTTAAACTCACATAAAAGGGGGGAACATGTCCCTCTTAATATCTACCTTCAATATTAAGGCCAAAAATCAACTCTGGTTGATCATTGTTAAGATTGACTGTATCCTCATTTTCCTCTATATTTAAAGCCTTCAAAATTTGGGTCCTATATACATTGTAGGCAGCTAACCTTGTCAGGGGAATAGAGATTTTGATCTTTGAAACTTCCTGCTCCAGGCTGAAAGGAATTTGACTCTTTAAAGTACTTGTTTCAACCTTATTAGCAGTCGCTCTATCAACAACATCAGCTTGCTTATTTGTTTTATTTGTCAAATCAAAGGAATAAAGCACTTGCATGATTGGACGACAGATCTAGAGCCCACCACAGATCTACTGCGGAGATCTACTTCGCGAACCCCCCCCCCCCACCCTCAACAGTTTCTAGTTAACACGAGGGGGGGGGGGGGGGGTACGAAGTCTGGTATTCATGGCAGCCCAAATTTGCGATGTGGCAGCACCAAATCACTTCGCACCCCCTCTACCTAAAATAGGAAACCAAGAGGTACCCCCACCGAAATTCACCTCTAGTTTTTCATCACCCGACAACCATTCTCTTGTGCCCGATGACTGTTTCCTCCCGTATTCTCAGCCAACAGACCTCCCTTCCCGTGCCATACCCATTATTCCACTGTCCAAGAAGATCCCCCCACGTCATTTGGTCGCTACCCTCCAACGCTCCACTTATGCCCGTTAATCACCCCGTTAGCCACTGAACCCGCTCCTGGACCGTTAATCATCCCATTATGCATTAATCCTCATCAGACCCGTTAAACTCCTAGGGTCATATCCCAGACCGTTGGTCACAGGCCATTAAGTCCCAGATCACACCCTATAAAACTAATTGTAGAGAGTCTGATATCACTTTATGATCTACATTCATTTTATCACCTTTGCATTACATTTCAAGTGTTAGCATCTGCGACCACTCTTCCTATTCTGCAATCCCTGTCATTTTTCTCAAACTCGATCTTCAAATCCTTTCCCAGCCCATATCCTGTCAAACATGGCACCCAAGGCCAAAGCTAAAAAGAAAACAACTCCTAAGGGTAAATCCAAAAAACAGGTGACAGAGAAAATGTAGGTTATCAATCCAGTCGCCAAAGTCATCCCTGAGGTCACCAAACCCGTTACAGAAGATATCCCTACTGCAATGCCACAACTTGACCTCAACCTCATACCCCTAGCCGATGCCTATTTCAAATCACAAAATCTCACTGTGAATTCGACTTTTATGAGCTAAATTTGTGGCTAAAACAAAAGCACATAGATAACCTGGACCCTATCAGGTTCTGGAAATCCATGTTGCCTTTGTTTTCATTCCCACAAACTCATCCTTTTCCTGATCTAATTGCCTGCTGTCAAAAATAGTATGACCCTATAACCATATCATTGGTGGCTCAGAATGGAAAAATTATGATCACCATATCCCCTGAAACCATAAACCAGATGCTTCTCATCCCTTCATCTGATTCCTTATCCCATTTATCCCCTTCTCCTCTCATGGACTTTTATCACAAATTATCTTTCCCTCAGAGAGCTCAGATATTTGACATTTTCCTACCTAAGGATGTAGAGTTAGAAAAGAAAAACCCCCCATACTCATCCTCCATCTTTCCTATAGCTTCCAAGAATTTCATATCTCTTCTTTCATATATGTTAGGATACCCAAATGATGAAAAAATCATGGGGCTCTTATCTATCTTTAGTCATGATAAATCACCATTGTTTATGTATAATTACAGCCAATTCTTGGCTGAAATTATACATGAACAATTCATGAAATTCACCACACAAGGAGTGTTTAATTATTCTTCTGTGATTATTCATATGATTTTGTTTCAGTAAGAAGAAATGTTTCCTATTCACTTCAACAAATAGGATGCACAAGGAGTGAATCAATCAGTGATTCACTGGACAGAATTGGTCAAGTCTTCATCAACAAACACTTATTTTTCAGAGTTCATAGACTCGTTCATTTACAAAGTAAGGTATCTCCTTACAAGTCAATCAGAGCCCAGAATTTGAGAAGACATTAAAAGGATCCTACACCTCAGTGAGCAATCAAAGACAGGTGATTGGTATGTGTACAAAAATTACACAAAGATCAGGGTATATGGCTGCGAACTCTCACCATACAAGCTTCCAAGATATGTACCTATGAGATTTTTCTCCTTGGAGTACATAAGACAAATGTTAAACAGGGATGAGCCACATTTTGTCTCATGAAAGAGAAAATCTCAGTTTAAACTCAAGGAAAATATTGGATTCTTCATCTGCAATACCAGAGGAGCTAGTGCTGAAGCAGATGCATTGTTAAAGAAGATAGGTTTTCAACCAAGTTTTACTTTGTCATATGACCCCCATGGAATTATTTATGCTCTGAGAGTTAAAATCAAGACAACTTCTTACAATCATACCTCCAGAGCATAAATAGATAAATACATGAACCAAGATGAATGGGTGGAAGGTACTCTCCAGGAGGTAGATGAGAAAGTCATTTCAAATTCAAATGTGCAAACACCAGTGCCTGACAGTAAGCAGCAGAAGAGAGTTAGAGAAGAGCCACCACATGCCAAGGAAATCATGAAAGAGTTTATTCTACAGCATAAAAAGTTGAAGCTTAGTTCCACTTTACTTTCAGAGGAGAAACAACCAGATATCATAGATTTGGGAGATACCGAAGTCTCCACATCCACTAGTGTTCCTAAGACTCCTCCATCATCACCAACTGCTAGAGAACCACTAAAAATTATCCAGCATTCAGATGCCAGCTCTTCTGAGGAGAAAAATATTTTCTCCAAATTCCTAGACATCAAGCACAAAAATGAAGCATTGAAGTCTGATGTTTACAGTCAATTTTGGAAACAGACATCTACATCACAACATAGACTTTTCACTGCTTTTGACAGCGAGAAAGGAAGGATGCAGCTGGACTTTCTGCAGGCAACAATGCCATTTCCAAAGACTCATTATGAGTACAAGAAAGTTGTCTTCTCTTTTGATGCAAAGTAGATTCACCCAATTGACCAGATGGACATGCTCAGGCAGTTAGGAGAAATTATATTTTCAAAAAATACCACAACAGCTATGTCACTTTCCAAATTGAAAGCAACTCTTTCAAATGTTCAATCTTAGTTGAAGATTTAAAAATTGTCTTCATTGGCTAAAGACAATAGGATGAATTCATTGGAAGACCTTGTAGTAAAAGTTGGGTATGAACCAAAAGATTGCAAGGCAGCTGAGGAGATCATTAAAAATAAGAATGCAGACACCTCTTCTCTACGCAAACAACTAAGCAAAAAACTCAAGCTACTCTCAACTAAAGACCCAAAAACTAAGGAGTTTGCATAGAATGAACATAACAAGGAAGAGATGCTGAAGTTGATCATTGATCAAAATCTGCAGATTAAAAAGATGGAAGAACAAATTGAAGAATTACTGAAAGATAAATCATCACTCCAGGTGAATAATATTCCTAATTTAGCAACTCAACCATCTTCTGCATTTACAGAAATTTCAGCACCTTTAACTACAACTGATGCAGCAAAATTGGCACAAGAATTGGCCATTCAGAAGCAAGCACATGAAAAATTACAATAGAAGTTTCAGATTCTTGAGTCATAAAAGATTAAGAATGACACTTTATACATGGAAGAAATGCAAAAGACTCATCAGTTAGGACTTAAGATAAAGGAATTAGGGAGTGAATCTCTAATGGCAGCAACTTTGGCTAATGCTAAGCAGAATATCTGGGAAGACATCAGCAAGTCCATCAGTGAAGTATGGCCATCCATACAGATTATATTTGAACATCAGGAGCTCATCACCAAATGCATAACAGCAATTCAGGAGCAGAAAGATCAACTCAAGATGAAGCCAAGTGAAGCCACTGACATGATCAAGGTTCTTAATTCAAAGAACAGAGAGGAGTTGGACGCAATCAACATCTTGGACAGAACTGCAACCATTTTGGAGATAAAGAAAGTTTTTCAGAAATGAAACTTAATCAACCAATTGCATACCAAAAGTGAAGCTTTAAATATTTTTGTTCAAAGGTTTCATACTAAACTTAATGTTTTAAATCATAAAGGACTGCCAGGATTGGTAGGATTAGATGATAAGTTGATTAAGTTAGAATGTTACTGCAAAACGTTATACACAATTGCAATAGACAAGTCAAATTTTGCAGGTATCAAAGGACATATAACAAGGAAAGATTTTCTCAAAGCTCTGTTGTTTGATTTGATCATTCAACATCAAATCAAACATTTATTTATCCAAAGACCAAATTTTGATAGATATACTGAAGTAGATGAAATCTTCAGGAAAATGATGACTGCAGAAATCCCAAGTCAACATCAATGGGATAAGTTTTGTGAGACCATAGAGTAAAAGGATGAATTTTACAACATGCCAGCACATCAGATTTTTGAGGGTCCATTCAGCAACAAATTCCATCAAAAGGGGCTAAGTCATCAACAACTTCCAAGAAAACAGAGACATTCCATCTATATGTCTCCTTCTTCTATTCTTCTTCATTCTATTATTGTAATTAGTTAAGATATTTTTAAGTTTTGGCAATTAGTATAAATAACTCTCACATCGAGTTATCAAGGGTTGCACCCTTGCATGAGTGAATTTTTGTAAAACAGAAATTGTACAAGTCTTTTGGATCATCATTAATACAAGAAGGATTTTGAATTTGTCTCATACAACTCTGTTTTCTCTGTGAGTTATTTCCATTTTTCATACATTTTTTCTCTTCATATGTTTAATTGTTATCAAGATAACTAGGTGAGATTAACTATGTTTCAGTAACCTTACAATTCCTCCTGGAGTTATTATCAATATAAAGAATGATTTACTTAACGATCTGTTGATGTAAATCCCTTTCATTTATAAATTATAAGTACCTTGATAATGTTGAACATATTATGTTAAACTTTTAGACAATGTTTAGAAGTTTTCAAGCTTGTGATTTATTGAAGAATTCAATCTGAATATCTGATAATCATACCTTCTTACATAAATCTACTTAACCATTATTTAAAACTTAAATCACTGTGTGAGATAAATAAACAACCCTTGTTTATATTTACTGATATTATCTAAAGGATTTAATCAATAATTGTTTTCTTAAATTTATCTTATACATTGGTCCTCCAAAATCACAAAACACAACAAAATATTATAGATGCTTTGGAATGATTATTGACCACAATTATCTCAAAGGACAACATCAGATTGGCATCATTGCTGGGGAACGAATTTGATTTGTTTTCCCTCGGAAAATGATAAAAACCTATTCCTTTAAGAGGACTAAAGGTTTATTTAGGTCAAAATCTCTCACCTGGTGATTCCATTGTGACCAAACTGGCTCCTTCAAAGCACACCAGATCTCGATCTGACTCTGAGATTATCCAACCCTTATCAGATCCAGAGAGACTGGTAAGAAGAGCTTCTTCTAGGAGAATTCATAAAACCCCTTATTCTTCTATTCCTCAACAATAAATCAATATAATTCTTGATCCTTTCAGATCTAGACCTGTCCCCTTAGAATTAGAAGACATACCTAACAAAGTGCATGAACTAGTATCTAAAGGAGTGGATTTTCAATTAGCCTTGTTAGTTCATTCTTTGGAATCCTATAAATTACCTCATGAACCTTCTGAATCTCCTATATCGTAGCAGGATTTGGATCTAAACATGCATGGATTCAAATCTACTGATTTCATTTCCCTTGTTACATATTCTGCACTTCTACTTCACACCAACCAGAAGATATATTTTCTATTTATTCCAATCCTTTATTCGAATATAGAGAAGGAGAACAAGAAGAGGTTCAAAATTTGGTTATTCTAACTCCTTTAAGGTCCCAAAGAAGGTCTTTCATCCCATTTCATTCTCCTCCGTGTTCTCCACCTCATTCCTCACCTCCATCCTCTCCATCTTCACCTACAAATTCTACTTATTCCTCTTCAACTACTAATACTCATTCCTCTACATCAACATCTTCAAGTATGGTTGGTTTTAGACCAATTGTACAAGCAAGATATGCCCCTCTTTTACTTCCTGCTATCCTTTCCTCCAGGATATTTGAAACACCTTCCTAGATTTAATGGAGAAATTGGTTTGTCAGCTGAAAAACACCTGGCAATATTTCTGGATTTTGCAGATAACATGAGCATAGAACATGAAAATGTTTATATGAGATTGTTTGTACAATCCCTAGAAGGAAATGTCAGGATCTGGTTTAGGCAATTACCAGTTAATTCTATTAGATCAGGGAAAGAATTAACTAAAATATATACAAATCAATGGGAAGTAAAAAAGGACCCTGTGTATTTCTTAACTGAATTTGAAGTACTAAAAAGAAATTTTGGAGAACTAGTTGTTGATTCCATCAAAAGATTTAATAAGCTTTACCACAAAATGCCTCCTGATTGTAAACCTCCTGTAGCAGCAGCTAAGGTTAGATTTTCAAAGGCTTTTGAGGATGAATTTGTTGTCATGTTGAGAGAAAGAACATCCCGAACCTTAGAGGATATGTAAACAAATGCCATAGAAGTTGAATCAAATAGGTCTGCATCAGCTAAGTTAAAAGCTAAAGCTGAGAAAGCCCAAAGGAAATTAAAATCAAATCAAGATGCTTCTTCCTTCTCTAAACAAAAAATTGAAGACTCTGAAATAGATGAAATCACTTCACTTCTTAGAAACCTATCAAATAGGATTTTAAAGATTGAAACTCAACCCATAATAGTCCAACAAATTGTTTCTAGACCCCAAACGCAGGTTCAAGGTCAGTATAAAATGACTGTTGTATTGCAAACTATCCAGAGGCCTCATAATGACCAACAAGTACCCACACAATTTTCAATCGATGATCAACAACCTAATGACAATACTTTATCTATCACTGAAGATATTAATAACATAGATCATACACCTCTTCAGACTGCCATTTTTCCTGTCCTCCAAAGTCAAACCCCTTAAGAAGACCAAGATTCTTCTCAAGTTTCTAAATATCAAGTTTTTTCTGAGTTTCTGATTGGAGAACTCAATAGAAGATATGACTTAAGACCTAGAGCTGGTCCTCGTAGACCTCCCAAAAACCCTGTAATAATTTAGCCTCAATTAAAAAATGTTGAAACTCAAACTACTTCTGTTCAACCTCTAAATCAGTCAAGTGATTCCGTTCCAATTGACAAAATTATATTGACTACTTTTAATGTGGAGAAAGAGTTAGAAAAAGTTAAGATTCCAATTCCACTTTCAAAACTTTCTAAAAACCCAGGATATAAAAGTCAAGTTGTAAAATGGATCCAAAACTCTAGTATGGATGCTGAAGGAGATATTATTAATCTGCAAAATGAAAGACCCACTATAGCCTTTGGTCCTAGTTCATATATGATTGATGAATTCATTCCACCTTTTTATGTGACTTTGAAAGTGCATGACTCCCTTCTATACAATTGTATGCTGGATTATGGTGCTTCACACAAATTAATGCCTAAAGTCATTATGGAGCAACTTAATTTGGATATCACTCGAACCTATCATGAATTGTATACTTTCAACTCTAAACGAGTACAATGTTTAGGAATCATAAAAGATATAGTAGTCACTCTTCATCAAATCCCAGTTAAAAGTGTATTATTAGACATAGTTGTCACTAACATTCCCCCCAAATTTGGAATTATTTTATCAAGATCATGTTGTGCGAAATTGGGAGGGAGTATTCAAATGGACATGTATTTTGCCACTATTCTGGTATATGGTGGAGAGAGCCTTAGGTTATATAGAGAATTCAGATTCCTTAACATTGTTTGCAAAGCTGATCAGGCTAGAAATCATCCCATTTATGCAGTTGATCAGGATTTTAATTGTTTCCAACTATCATCAGATACTTCATAAAATTCTCAACTCAAGATTGAGGGTGTAATTGAAACCCCTAAATCTGTTCAAACTTAAATTTGGAAATTATTATTTGATGGACCTTGCACCAAAGATGGCGCTGGAGAAGGAGTTGTTTTGATTTCACCTGATAAAGAAAATATTACTCAACCATGCAAGTTATATTTTGAGGTCACAAATAACGTTGTTGAATATGAAGATTTTATCCTAGGATTATAGCTTGCCAAAAGTTTAAAGGTCCAAAATTTGAGTGTCTTTACTAATTCAGAACTTATAGTAAGATAGATTATGAGCCTTTGTCAAACAAAGCATCCTAGGCTTAGGTATTACAGAAATGAGATTTGGGACACCATTGAAAATTTCCTTAATGCTTTTAATATCACTTTTATTCCTAGAGATGAAAACATACATGCAGATTCATTGGCTATTTCTTCTAGTTCTTTCAAGATTCCAGATCAATTTCAAATACAATACCAAATCCAAATCAAATATAGGCCATCGATTCCAGAAAATCTTAAACACTGGCAGAAATTTGAATATGATGAACAATTAAAATCCTTTCTTCAAGTCATTAACGAATTTTCTGTATTGCAAATTGAAGAAGATAATTCAGACATTAATGAAGCTACCAAAGACAAGGAAAATTAAGATCTAAATTCAAAGGTAGTTGATTATGATATTACACAACTATCAAATAATTTTATCCCCAAAGGACTTGTTGCTTTAGAAAAACTGTTTGATCAAAATGATGTTCCCAAGAATCCATTCTCTGTCTCTCCAAAATATGACATAGAAGACACTAATATTGTTACTGATGAGGAGGTTAAAAACATTAAACTTTGTGCATCTTTAACTCCTGAAATTAAATTTGAATATATCAAACTTCTTAAGAATTACAAATATGTTTTTTCCTGGTCTTTTGTTGATTTAAAAACTTATGATACATCTTTAATTGAGCATAAAATTCCATTAAAACCAGAGGAAAAACCTTATCAGCAAAAAATAATAAGAATGAATTTGGTTCTACTTCCCACTATAGAAAAGGAGCTAAAGAAGCTTTTAGATGCCCAGATAATTGTCCCTTTAATATACTCTAATTGGGTTTCCAATTTAGTCCCTGTCAGGAAAAAGAATGGTAAAATTAGACTCTGTGAGGATTTTAGAAACCTTAATAGAGCATCCCTAAAAGACAATCATCCACTTCCAAAAATGGATTAGTTACTCCAAAGAGTGTCAGGTGATAATAAACTCTCTATGCTTGATGCTTTCTCTGGTTACAATAAGATATTGGTGAATTCAGAAGACATGGAGAAGACAGCCTTTACTACACCTTGGGTTACATTCATGTATGCCAGGATGCCTTTTGGCCTATCAAATGCAAGAGCAACGTTTCAGAGAGCCATGGACTTGGCCTTCGTAGGGAAGGTAAAAAAAAAATTGTTATTTATCTTGATGATTTAACTATTTTTTCATAATCAGATCATAAACATCTGAAGCACTTGATGAAATTTTTTGACAGGTGTAGGAAGTTTGGAATATCTTTGAATCCCAAGAAGTCATTGTTTGTCATTAAAGAGGGTAAATTATTAGGTCATATTATTGCAAAATATGGAGTAGTTATTGATCCTAAAAGGGTCTCTTCTATCCAATCATTATCATTACCTAGAAATAAGAAAGAGATACAAGCCTTTTTAGGGAAAATCAACTTTTTGAGAAGGTTTATACCTAACTATGCAGAAATAGTTAAATATATTACAGCTATGCTCAAAAAGAACCATGAAGTCAAACGGACTATTCCTGCAAGATATGCATTTGACCAAATAAAGAAATCAATTTCTGAATCTCCCACTTTAGCCAATCCAAAATATTCTGAGCCTTTCAATATATTCTATTTTGCTTCTAAAACCACCCTTGTTGTTGTCCTTTGGCATAAAAATGAAGATTATCATGATCAACCCATAGCATTTTTTAGCAAGGTCATGAGAGATGCAGAACTCAGATATGATATCATCGAAAAACAAGCCTATGCCTTAGTTCAAGCCCTAAAATCTTTCAGAATGTATGTCCTCCACTCTACCATTATTTCTTATGTACCTAACAATGTTGTTAAAATTGTCCTTACAAAACCATACACTGATGGAAGAAGAGGAAGAAAGATAACTCAAATCCTTGAGTTTAACCTCACCATTAAAACTACCAAGTTAGTAAAGGGACAAGGTTTAGCTAAAATTTTAGTTGAATATAATTGCAAAGTTTTTGGCATAAACTTTATTTTTGAAGTCTCAGAGAAGCATACAAAAGAACCTTCTTCAAATTTAGAAAGGAAGGATACACAAGAACCTTCCCAAGGATCTGAAGGGGAGAATACACAAGAACCTTCTTCAAATATGGAAAGGAAGCATACACAGGAACCTTCCCAAGGATCTAAAGGGGAGAATACCCAAGAACCTTCCTTGAATGCAGAAGGGGAGAATCCAGAAGAACCTTCTCCTTCAACTCAATCAGTTCTTGTTCACATTGACGAAAAATTTGTATTATCAGATTGGTATGAAGATATTGTTCATTTCCTCATCCATTTTGAATATCTAGCTAAGTTTTCAAAAAATCAGTGCAAAACACTTAAATTGAAATCCATCAAATACTGTATCATCAATGCCAACTTATACTAGAAAGATCCTCTTAATATTATACTACTTTGCCTAAAAGAATCAGAAACTGAAGGAATCATTGATCAGTTTCATAAAGGAATATGTGGAGGCCATTATGCTTGGAGAGAAACAACATACAATATACTTAGGGCAGGATTCTATTGGCCTACTCTGTTTTCACAAGTAGGAGAAAAAGTCAAGGCTTGTGTTCTATGTCAGATGTTTGCTGGTAAGCAAAAACTAGCAGCCCTTCCACTAGTTCCAGTGGTTGTCTCGGCAACATTTTTTCAATGGGGATTAGACTTTATAGGAGAAATTCATCTAGCTTCAAGCAATCAGAACAAATGGATCTTAACTGCTACTGACTATTTCACCAAGTGGGTGGAAGCCATTCCTGTAAGAAATTCCACGGATTGAGTTGTAATCAAATTCATAGAAGAGAACATTTTATCTAGATTTGGTTGTCCACAAAAAATAGTCACTGATAATGCCACAACATTCAATAGCATAAAAATGATTGAATTATGCCAGAAATATTAGATTCTATTGCATCATTCAACTCCCTATTATCCACAAGGAAATGGTCTTGTTGAATCATCTAATAAGAGCTTAGTGAAAGTGATTAAGAAAACTTTAGAACACCACAAGAAAAATTGGGACAGTCATCTGATCTATGCAATATGGGAAAACAATATTTCTCCCAAAAGATCAACAGGTAAATCTCCATTTCAACTAGTTTATGGAAAATATGTTATTTTTCCTACAAATTTAGTTTTCCCTATGCTTAAGTTTCTACAAGAATCTACTGATGAACCTGATGATTTCTCTAGAAGGATAAATCAGATTATTTAATTAAGTGAAAATAGAGATGAGATTCAATATAAACTGAGGAAATATCAGAATAAAATGAAGAGTCTTTTTGACAGAAAAGCAAGGGAAAGAGATTTTAGAGAAGGATATTTAGTCTTAAGATGGGATGCTAAGAGAGAAGATAAAGGAAAGCATGGAAAGTTTGACAGTTTATGGTTTGGGCCACTGAGCATTGCAGAGGTAAAGGGAAACAACACATTTGTTTTACAGAATTTGGAAGGACAATTCTCAACACTGCCTGTCAATGGCAGATTTTTGAAGCAATATATCCAGTACGGAAGAAGATCCTACATCATAATTGTACATTATAATTTTCTTTTACTATTTCAAAGTCTGTTTTTTTCCATAGCAAAGACTCCATATCTCGAGGAGAAGGCACATGGAACTGCTTGTTCTCTGCATCCAACAGGGGGAAGCAGTTGCCAGCTGGAGTCGATGTTGTAACATTATTTGTTTTTGATAAGTTAGCATGGTAGTTTGAAAAATAAAAATAAAAAAAATGCTAAGTTATAACATGGATGAAAAAGAAAAATTTAAAAATGTTAGCAAAATTATATTTTATTACATCCATGTTAAAAAAAATGTTAGAGTAGTTTGCTCTAAATAAAGGAGGAAAAAGAAAAAATGTTAGGGAAGCATGAAATAAAAAAATGTGTGAATTCTTTAGTGTTTGAAATAAAATAATGGCTACCTGTTTAAATGCATCGGATGCTCATAAAGATGTTAAATTTTAATTTTTGATGTTAAGACCTTCGAAAGGGGTTTAAATTTCATTTGTTAAAAGTTAATATATATAAGCGCTTTTGAATTTATTTTAAAGTGACTATGCGAAAAGTTGTCAAATCAAAGGAATAACACGCCTGCATGATTGGACGACAGATCTCGAGCTCGCCCCAGATATACAGCGGAGATCCACTTCACGACCCCCCCCCCCCCCCCCGACATTTTCTTGTTAACGCGAGGGGGAGGGGGGGCCCGAAGTCTAGTATTCATGGCCACCAAAATTTGTGAAGTGGCAACGCCACATCACTTTGCACCCCCTCCGCCTAAAACAGGAAATCGGGAGGTATCCCCACCCCCCCTCTGAATTCCACCTCTAGTTTTTCATTGCCCGACGACCATTCTCCCATGCCTGATGATTGTTTCCTCCCGCGTTTTCAGCCAACGAACCTCCCTTTCCGCGCCATACCTGTTGGTCCACTATCCAATTAGATCCCTCAACATCATTTGGCCGTTACCCTCTAGCACTCCACTTATGCCTGTTAATCACCCCGTTAGCCACTGAACCCACTCCTGGACCGTTAATCATCCCGTTATGCATTAATCCTCATCAGAACTGTTAAACTCCTATGGTCATATCCTAGACCATTGGTCACAGGCTGTTAAGTCCCAGATCACACCCTATAAAACTAATTGCAGAGAGCCTGATATCACTTTATGATCTCCATTCATTTTATCACCTCTGCATTCCATTTCAAGTGTTAGCATTTGCGACCACTCTCCCTATTCCGCAATCCCTGTCATTTTTCACAAACCCAATCTTCAAATCTTTGTCCAACCCATACCCTGTCAAACATGGCACCCAAGGCCAAAGTTAAAAAGAAAACAACTCCTAAGGGTAAAGCTGAAAAATAGGTGACAGAGGAAATGCAGGTTGTCAATCCAGTCACCAAAGTCATCCTTTAGATTGCCAAACCCGTTACAGAAGATATCCCTGTTGCAATGCCACATCTTAACCTCGACCTCATACCCCTAGTCGACGCCTATTTCAAAATCACAGACTGTCACTGTGAATTCAAATTTTATGAGCTACATTTGTGGCTAAAACAAAAGCACATATATAACCAGAACCCTATCAGGTTCTAGGAATCCATGTTGCCTTTGTTTGCATTCCCAAAAACTCATCCTTTTCCAAATATAATTGCCTGGTGTAAAAAACAGTATGACCCTATAACCAGGTCAGTGGTGGCTTAGAATGGAAACATTCTGATCACCATATCCCCTGAAACCATAAATCAGATGCTTCTCATCCCTTCATCTGATTCCTTATCCCATTTCTCCCCTGCTGTTCACATGGACCTTTATCACAAATTATATTTCCCTCAGAGAGCTCAGATATTTGACATTTTCCTACCTAAGGATGGAGAGTTACCAAAGAAAAATCCCCCATACTCATCCTCCATCTTTCTTATAGCTTTCAAGCACTGCATATCTCTTCTTTCATACCCGTTAGGATACCCAAACGATGAAACAGTTGATGAACCCATCATGGGGTTCTTATCTATCTTCAACCATGATAAATAACCATTTTTTATGTATAATTACAACCAATTCTTGGTTTAAATTATACATGAGAAATTCATGAACTTCACCACACAAGGAGTGTTTAATTTTTCTTCTGTGATTATTCATATGATTTTGTTTCAACAGGCAGAAATGTTGCATATTCACTTCAACAAACAGGATGCACAGGGAGTGAATCAATAAGTGATTCACTAGACAGAATTGGTCAGAGCTTCATCAAAAAACACTTCTTTTTCATATTTCATAGACTTATTCATTCACGCAGTAAGCCAACTCCTTACAAGTCAATTAGAGCCTAGAATTGGAGAACACATTAAAAGGATCCTACACCTCAGTGAGCAATCAAAGACAGGTGATTGGTACTTGTACAAAAATTGCACATAGATCAGGGTATATGGCTGTGAACTCTCACCATACAAGCTTCCAAGATATGTACCTATGAGAATTTTCTGCTTGGAGTACATAAGACAAATGTTAAAGATGGATGAGCAACATTTTTTCTCAGGAAAGAGAAAAGCTAAATTTAAACTCAAGGCCAACATTGGATCCTTCATCTGCAATACCAGAGTAGTTGGTGTTGAAGCAGATGCATTGTTAAAGAAGATGGGCTTTCAACCAATTTTTACTTGGTCATATGACCCCCATGGCATTATTTTTTCTCTGAGAGTTGAACTCAAGACAACTTCTTACACTCATATCTCCAGAGTAGAAATAGAGAAATACATGAACCAAGATGAAAGAGTGGAAGGTACTCTCCACGAGGCAGATGAGCAAGTCATTTCAAATTCAAATGTGCAAACACCGGTGCCTGATAGTAAGCAGCTGAAGAGAGTTAGAGAAGAGCCACCACATGCCAAGGAAATCATGAAAGAGTTTATTCTACAAGATAAAAAGACGAAGATTACTTCCACTTTACTTTCAGAGGAGAAACAACCAGAGATCATAGATTTGGGAGATAATTAAGTCTCCACATCCACCAGTGTTCCTAAGACTCCTCCATCATCATCACGTGCAAGGGAACCACTGGAAATTATCTAGCATTCAGATGCCAGCTCTTCTGAGAAGAAAAATATTTTCTCCAGATTCCTAGACATCAAGCACAAAAATGAAGCATTGAGGTCTGATGTTTACAGTCAATTTTGGAAACAAACATCTACATCATAGCACAGACTTCTCACTGCCTTTGACAATGAGAAAGGAAGGATGAAGGTGGTCTTTCTGTATGCAACAGTGCTATTTCCAAAGACTCATTCTGAGTAAAAGAAAATTGTCTTCTCTTTTGATGCAAATAAGATTCACCCAATTGACCAGATGGACATGCACATGCAGTCAGGAGATATTCTATTTTCAACAATGACCACAACAGCCATGTCACTTTCCAAATTGAAAACAACTCTGTCAATTGTTCAATCTCAGTTGAAGATTGAAAATTTGTCTTCATTGGCTAAAGACAACAGGATGAAGTCATTGGAAGACCTTGTAGTAAAAGTTGTGTATGACCCAAAATACTGCAAGGCAGCTGAGGAGATCATTAACAAGAAGAATGAAGACATCTCTGCTCTGCGCAAACAACTCAAGCTACCCTCAACTGAAGACCCATAAACTAAGGATTTTGTAGACAATGAACATAACAAAGAAGAGATGCTGAAGTTGATCATTGATCAAAATATGCAGATTAAAAATATGGAAGAACAAATTGGAGAATTACTAAAAGATAAATCAACACTCTAGGTGAATACTGATCCTAATTTAGCAACTCAAACATCTTTTTCATGTACAAAACTTTCAACACCTTTAACTACAACTGATGCAGCAAAACTGGCACAAGAATTGGTCATTCAGAAGCAGGCACATGAAAAATTACAATAGAAGTTTCAGATTCTTGAGTCAAAAAATATTAAGAATAACACTTTATACATGGAATAAATGCAAAAGACTCATCAATTAGGACTTAAGATAAAGGAATTAGAGAGTGAATCTCTAAAGGCAGCAACTCTGGCTAATGCTAAGAAGAATATCTGGGAAGACATCAACAAGTCCATCACTGAAGTATGGCCATCCATACAGATTATATTTGAATAACAGGAGCTCATCACCAAATGCAGAGCAGTAATTCAAGAGCAGAAAGATCAACTCAAGAAGAAGCCAAGTGAAGCCACTGACATGATCAAGGTTCTCAATTCAAAGAATAGAGAGGAGTTGGAAGCAATCAACATCTTGGACAGAACTACAACCATTTTGGAGATAAAGAAAGTTTTGCAGAAAAGAAACTTAATCAACCAATTGCAGACCAAATGTGAAGTTTTAAATATTTTTTTCAAAGGTTTCATACTAAATTTAATGTTTTAAATCATAAAGGACTACCATGATTGGTAGGATTAGATGATAAGTTGATTAAGTTAGAAGATTACTGCAAAAATTTATACACAATTGCAATAGACAAGTCAAAGTTTGCAGGTATCAAAGGACAGATTATAGGGAAATATTTTCTCGAACCTCTACATTTTGATTTGATCATTCAACATCAAATCAAACATTTATTTATTCAAAGACCAAATTTTGAGAGATACACTGAAGTAGATGAAATATTCAGGAAAATGATGAGTGTAGAAATCCCAAGTCAAGATCAATGTGATAAGTTTTGTGAGACCATCGAGTAAAAGGATGAATTTTACAGCATGCCAGCACATTAGATTTTTGAGGGTCCAATCAGCAACATCTTCCATCAAAAGGGGCCAAGTCATCAACAACTTCCAAGAAAACAGAGACACTCCATCTATCTGTCTCCTTCTTCTATTCTTATTCATTCTATTATTGTAATCAGTTAAGATATTTTTAAGCTTTGGCAATTAGTATAAATAACTCTCACATTGAGTTATCAAGGGTTGCACTCTTGCATGAGTGAATTTTTGTAAAACAGAAATTGTACAAGTCTTTTGGATCATCATTACTACAAGAAGGATTCTGAATTTGTCTCATATAGCTCTATTTTCTCTGTGAGTTATTTCCAATTTTCATACATTTTGTCTCTTCATATGTTTAATTTTTATCAAGATAACTAGGTGAGATTAATTGTGTTTCAGTAATCTTACAATTCCTCCTGAAGTTATTATCAATATAAATAATGATTTACTTAACAATTTGTTGATGTAAATCCCTTTCATTTATCAATTATCAGTACCTTGATAATGTTAAACATATTATGTTAAACTTTTAGACATTGTTTAGAAGTTTTCAAGCTTGTGATTTATTGAAGAATTCAATCTGAATAATTGATAATCATACCTTCTTACATAAATATACTTAACCATTCTTTAAAACTTAAATCATTGTGTGAGATAAATAAATAACCCTTGTTTATATTTACTGATATTATCTAAAGGATTTAATCAATAATTGTTTTCATAAATTTATCTTATACATTGGTCCTCCAAAATCACAAAACACAACAAAATATTATAAATGCTTTAGCATGATTATTGACCACAATTATCTCAAAGGACAACATATCCTCATCTAAACCACCATGTATGCTTATAAAAATTGATCTCTCTAAGGCTTATGATCATATGATTTGGAATTATTTGTTGTCTATCCTTGATTCTTTTAGCTTCTCCCCTCCTTAGATTAGTTGGGTTAAATCTATGATCATGACACTGTTCTATTCAATTCTTGTTAATGAAGCGCCCTCTCGTACCTTCTAGGGATCCAGGGGGTTACGTCAAGGGGAACCTATATCCCCCTTTCTCTTTATCATAGGAGTTGAAGTTCTTGGTTGACTCTTTATCATAGAAGAATTTATCATTCAATGAAATTATATATATACATTTTTAAAAATAAATATTTTTTTTTATAAAAAATTTAAAAAATTATGGAAAATGTTTTGAGTAGTTTAATTGGTTAATCTCATAAATGTGAAATCTATGAACTTGAAAGAAATATCTATATTCAAAACTCAAATTCAAATCTATATGTTGTTACTAACCCTATTACGAAAATGACATAAATTATGAGAAATAAATATGTGAAAAACTAAAAAATAAAAGAACAAAATTTTATTTAAAAATGAAAATAAATAAAGAAATTCATGTCAATTCCTAGAAAAGTAAATTCTTTGTAAAACCTAAAAAAATATCCCAGCAAAAAATGATTGATTATATAGAAAATGAAAAGATTTATATATATTCAATTCTTTAAAAAAAAAAAAAAAAAACTCCCATTAAAACTAAAAAGAATTCCATGAAAATTAAAGAGAATAAAAGGTAAATACACATATATATATAATATATTTCACTCAAAGTTTTAGTTCCCATAAAGATTTTTAACTTTATTGATATGAAAAAATCAACTAAATATCTTTTTTTCAATTTTCACTTATTTTAAATTGATAAGTTAACTTACTTTCAATATGTTAAAATTTAATATTAATATAATAAATAATTTTAATTAATTTTATCATTTTAATTTTTATAGGTTATTGGAATAATTATAATAATATAATTTATCATAATTATTTTTTTTCTAAAATATTTAATATTTGTATATAAAAAATTATATATAAACAAAATGACATTTTCATGTCATTTAAAAAAAAAATGAATTTAAATAATTTATTGTGTGAAATTCAAGTGCTCCAAAAAGTTTTGTTTAGGATGTTGAATAAATTTATACATTAAAAAAAAATACATTTTAAATAACAAAAAAAACAATTTTTTTCTTGCAATTGTTTTTCCATATTCCAATGAAAAAGTATGTTTCATCTATATAAGTTTGACTATGCCTATATATATATATATATAACATTTTCAAAAAAATTCTAAAATATTTAATATTTTTATATAAAAAACACATTGTAATCAATTATATATATATATAAACGTATGTATGTATGTATGTATGTTGGGTTTAATATTTTTCTCGTTTTTTATTATTACTTTTTTGGATTTATTAATATAAGAGCTCATATTCCTAGGGTATAATATTATTCATAGAGTTTGAAATATTAATCCTTGGGTTTAATATAAAATGTATCAAAGATTGTCTCAATATGAAAATGAACCATGCATAGACAACCATTGTCATCCATCATCAACTATGGTCAATCATGGTCCAATGTCACATTGTGACAAAGATTGTCTTAGTATGGAAATCAATCATGGTCAACCATGGTCCAACGTCGCATTTTGAAAAATATTGTTTTAATATAAAAATCAATAATCATCAACCATGGTCCAACATCACATTATGAACAACATTGTGTGAATATGAAAATCAAGAATGACCAACCATGTTTATTTTAGGGTTTATAATATTTATCTTAGCGTTTATATACATTGGGGTTATAATATTTGTGTTAGGGTTTATAATATCTATCTTATAGTTTATATACCTTGGGTTTATAATATTAATCCCATGGGTGTAATATTATTTTGTTCAGAATCTGTCAGATTTGTTGTTCTAAGTAGGTGGAAGATGAAAAGAACTTCCTTTTAGAGTGCCCGACTCTTACTCACATTCACTCTCAATTCCCTACCATCTGCCACACTTCCAATCTCCTTGACCTATTAAACCAACCCACCTATAGTGATCTTGGAGCACTTATTTCCCTTCTATTTGACCATAGAAACAAGATGTTGAAGAATCAAACTTATATTCTTTCTCCTCTCTTAAGGTTTGATAGACCGCATTGGTCTTAGTGGATCATCATCGTCATCATCATCATCATCATCGTTTGAAATATAATTAATAATATATTATCAAAATTTTATGTAACAATTGTATATTATATTAATATACAAAATAATGTTAACATAATAAGTATAATTATATAAATGTAAAATACAATGACTATTATTATTTATATAGTTATTAATAATTATAAATATTAATTATTTAACAAAATACACTTTACAGTTATTAATGTAATTGGTGGTGAATATAAGCCTATTGGCTTATATCAACCATATTAGTCAATATGATTGTGCTAATTTATTTTTCATTTAAAATAATATAAATAATAAACAAATTATTTAATTATTAATTTATACAAAAATATTACATATTTATAATTTTTATTTATAAAAATATGAAAATTATATTTTCCATAAATAGTGAAATGTTATTTTTAACCGCTAGAAATTTTTTTCCTTAATAAAACTTCAATCATTATTATATATATGTAAGTTTTTTTCCTTAATTGAATCTTTACTTCTTCTTCTTTTTTTAATTAAGTCAATCATTATTATATATATGTGTTTTTCCTTTCATAAACATTTTTAAACTATAATTTTTTTTAATAAACAATGGTTACTTTCATCAATATAAAAAAACCACACATTTTAATTATATGAAAAGATATTTAATTGGTTATTCAGGTTTAAAAACCAAAGGACATGCAAGGAAAACATTAAAAATGAGCAATGCCATTTTGGATATAAAGAGCATAAAATGATTTTAAATTTAAAACATCTATTCAAACGAAAACAATCGTCAAAATGACTTGAAAGTATGACAAACTTTAAATATAACTGCTTTAAATACAATGCTTCCATACGAAATCTACATTTCGATGGTACGGATTACCATTTGCCTCTCACTCCAGCTAATATACCATTCAGCATGAAGGCAGTAGAGTACACCATAACCCCGTGGCTATACACCAAACCTGCAAATAATTTTGCCTCACGCATACTTTGCAGTCGATGATAGTCCACTCGATCATCGCGGTCACCCAGAAGATAACTACCGATTCCCCACTTAAGCCATATCAGAATTTGAAGAGCACTATATACCCATCTTCCTTTCCCCGAGCTCATCTTCAAACCTTTACCTTTTACTACTAATACGCAACCTGCTGCAATGTATATTATCTCCAAACCTATAATTCCCCAAACCATACGAACCTTTTTCTTCATTTGATTTTCGTTTAGTTCGCTTAGATCTCTGATTTTCTTTGTAGATGGTTCTTTTTTTAGCAAATACAAAAAGAGCAAAGCTAAGGAGTCCATGAGCAAAGCAATCCCAATGCCCACTAATATTACAATCACTCTATATTTAGAGGGTGGCATCGAGTGTATCGCATACAGTTTGCCAACACTTGCTTCATTTGCAATCAGTACAACCCAACTGATGGAGCAAATCAAGTTAACACACCCTACCACGTACGCTAACGTTCTGACGCCTAAAATATTACCTCTAAAGCACAGAAATTGGCAAACACTGCTCTGATTACAGTTGATGTAAGCCTCAGTCAGAAACGCATTGGCAGCAAAACCCGTTGCTTTAATATCAACAAGATAATCTCTGACGACCCGTCTAGCCATGAGAGAGCTAGACAAACCATCCACTCTTAACCACCCAGTCAGTAAAACATTCACTATTATTTCTATAAATCTTTGCACTAATAACGAGAAACCACTGTAGTTTTCTGTTATTTTGTCTGTTGTTAACCGCGCCGCTGATTCTCCGCTCCGATCGATGTACTTCTCCATGGCGTCAGATGCCAAAACTCTGACACCTCTACCTTCCGTATCTTTAGACCTCATAAATCTGATCATCAGTCTTGTCCACTCATCCTTCTCTGCTTCACGCACTGGAATGCACATGCAACTACGTTCAGCCACCCAAGAGTACCAATCGATCATGTGAGAGACGGCATTGAGGGATTTCGCCCTGGGTCCCTCCTCTGTCAACCTCTGCTGCAGTACAGTGTCCTTGATATCAACATGTATTTGATCAGCACTGGATTCCGCCTTGGGCTCTTCAACCTCAACCTCAGCCTCAGCCTCAGTATCCTCCACTTGTATTTCAAATTCACGGAATGGCCGCGTAGCAGGGGATTCTTCGTTGGAGTCTTCCTCTCTCGACCTCCGCTGATTACATTCCTTCACATGCAACAGGCCCTGCTCACACCCATGGCAACCGTTTCTCAGGCAGTACTCACATAGCAATAGGCACACGGAACCAGACAGCTGTTTCAGTGTTCCGGGCATCCTACGTGCCACCATCATTTTGATCTCTTCCTCCTCTGTCCACACCAAAAAGCACCAGCACATATGTTCTGGATTATGGCACCGGATCTCAGCATGAACGGTCGTGTATTCGAGAGGATGGCATTTGAGTAGGATGGAGTGGACACCATGTGAATGTTGGATATACCTCATGAATTGCTTCACAGATGGATTGGACGTGTGTACTAACAACATTACAACGGCAGCATCTTCATATTTCCTTCCACCATTACCATTAGCTTCACATGTAGTCCATCCATGGTGTTGAGATTCATTTGTCTTCACGAGCTCGGGACCTCTATTGGTGGCCAGAACATCTCTGGCACCATTTTCCAGGTCGAGCCTCCCTCTCAATAGACAAGTAAAGAATACTGCTAGATTTCCTATGCAAGCAAATGCTACATCAGGAAAACTAACAGATCCCGAAAGAGCTTCACTGAACTCAACTGTGCAAAGGCAATGCCAGAAAGGCATGCGAAGCAAGCAACTAAGTTTAACATCATCAGTTGCATCATGTATTGGCTTCGTTGCCAGTCTTTGAATATAAGACCCATTTCAAAACACAATATAATAACACACAACTTTCCCCAGCGTCTTGATAACAATAACTACTATTCCTCCCCTCAATACATATTGTGAGTTTCCCTCCAACCATTTATAACAAAGTTGGGCAGATTTAACATTCAAGTTTCCCGGGGATCAACAGTAAAGTTGTGCGTACATTTATAAGAGAGTTGCAGTGACAGCCTTAACGATCAAAGTTTCTCGGAATCACTGATAAAGTTTTGCTTGACGCATAGACGATTGTTTCTAAGAAAAGCCCTATGTGTTAGAAATATTAAATTCAACTGCCCCGCAGAGGAAGGACAGGAATTTAATTTTGATGTGAAATTGAAAAAGAAACTAGCAGCAGAAGTTTCTCGGAATCACTGATAAAATTTTGCTTGACGCGTAGAGGATTGTTTCTAAGAAAAGCCCTATGTGTTAGAAATATTAAATTCAACTGCCGCAGAGCAGAGGAAGGACAGGAATTTAATTTTGATGTGAATTTGAAAAAAAAACTAGCAGCAGAAGTTTCTGGGAATCACTGATAAAGTTTTGCTTGGAAGTTGTCTACGGAGCACACGAATTCGCCGGGATGGCAAAATTGCCGGAATCCAGTTAACTCAAATCCAAAAAATCATGTGCTTGGAGTGTTTAAAATCTATTTTTGATGCTGGAAATGGATTTAGCACTATAAAAAACCCTTAAGGCACTCAAAATATTAAAATTTAACAACTGTAAACAAGATTCTGAGCAAATCTTTGCCAGATTTTCTAAAAATCATTCCTGGATTCTGGATAAAAACGCGTGCTTTTTAAACTACACGTTTTGCTTGACGCATAGACGATTGTTTCTAAGAAAAGCCCTATGTGTTAGAAATATTAAATTCAACTGCCCCAGAGCAGAGGAAGGACTGGGAATTTAATAAGGCTCGCCGTTTTGTTGTGGGAAGTCATGGACTTTTTAACCACGCCGTCCAGCAATTAAAAACTGCACTCCACCAACCAGTTTGACCCACGCCATGGACTTTTTAACCACGCCCAATTAAAAACTCTGTCCTACGCACCATAAAACTCCACCAACCAGTTTGCCCCACGCCATACAGCAATTAAAAACTGTCCTACTCACCATAAAACTCCACCAATCAGTGTGACTTACCGCAGTTTCATTTTATTTCATTTGAAATGGGAGCCCACGATTCCAGGTAAACTCTTCAGCAACTCAAATTCCGGCAGCATCCATTGTCAGCAGCGAAGAGGAAAGATGACTAACTTGAAGAGGTGACGTCACTTTCTTCGAGGGCAATCAAATGAGTTCCATGAGGTAAAGAAACAGGTCCGCATGATATTTAGACGGAATGCATAAAGTTTTTTTTTATATATATTTTTTAACTATGGTATATTTTGATTTTAAACTTTGGTTTATGTTTCTATAAGTTTTGCCACATAAGTTTCATGTTTTAGATTTTTAAATATAAGGTATATATATATATATATATGAAATATATTTATAATATATATATATGTAACATAATATGCCGTGAGCATATTTTGATTGTGTATTGTAATTTGTTCTCTGAAGGTAGAAAACAAAAAAAGAGCGCAGTAGAGACTCTGTAATATTTTTTTTTTAAAGATAGTGTGTGCAAAACACTGTGTAAAAGACAGAGAGACAATGAAACAATTTTATTTTATTTTGCAGGGTTGCATGTGAAGCAGCTAGAAGCATTTTCTTTGTGAATCCATAACACAGTAGTTCTGAAGAAAACATTTTGTAACAATTTAGTTTGTTTAATGAAATAAAAGTGTTTTGTCTCACATCTTTGTCCGCAAGTTTTTTTTTAAATCTTTGTGTTGAGTTGAGGAATTTTTATTTCCTCTGTGTTAAGGAATTGTTCAAAAATTCCAATACTATGGTTAAGCTATTCCATTTTTTGATCTTAGGAAAATTAAATTTGATGACTATCAATGCAACATTGAAAAAGGCTCAACCAATATTCAACCAAAAGTTCGATAAAGATAATTTAATAAGTGGAGAAGGGAGATTTTGGGAGTACAGATAATGCATAGAATATATTTTCGTAAATCGATGCACTTGACGCGGGTAAAAAAGGCACAAAGAATATTGAGACAAGCGGAACAAAGAAAAGTAAAAGAAAGAATATTGAGAAAAGCGAAAAGAAGAAAAAAAAAATGAAGAATTTATAAATTATATATATTTATTTATTTATATTTTTTCAAAAATAAATAAAAATTTTAGACAATTTAATTGATTGGTTAATTTGATAAATTTGAAATTGATGAAACTTCAAAGAAATACCCAAGTTCAAAACCTAGATTCATATCTCCCTATTGTGAATTTATGATTAGCTCTATGACAGAGCCCATAGATCCCATACATAAATTATGAGAAATGAATAGGTGAAAAGCTTTAAAAAAATCAAAATTTATTTAAATATTAAAATGATAATAAATAAATAAATTTATGTTAATTTTTAGAAAAGTAAATTTCTATATAATTATAAATAAAATAGATAAAATGATTATTATTATATAGAAAATGAAAAGGTTTATATATATTCAAAGATTTAAGGGATAGTTTATTTGGTTGAGATTTTGTTGCTAAGATTGTCTCAATATGAAAATGAACCATAGACAACTATTGTCATCCATCGTCAACTATGGTTAATCATGGCCCAATGTCACATTGTGACAAAGATTGTCTCAGTATGGAAATCAATCATGGTCAACCATGGTCCAACGTCCCATTTTGAAAAATATTGTTTTAATATAAAAATCAATAATCATCATCCATGGTCCAACATCACATTATGAACAACATTGTGTGAATATGAAAATCAAGAATGACCAACCATGTTTATTTTAGGGTTTATAATATTTATCTTAGCGTTTATATACATTGGGTTTATAATAATTGTGTTAGGGTTTATAATATCTATCTTATAGTTTATATACCTTGGGTTTATAATATTAATCCCTTGGGTGTAATATTATTTTGTTCAGAATATGTCAGATTTGTTGTTCTAAGTAGGTGGAAGATGAAAAGAACTTCCTTTTAGAGTGTCCGACTCTTACTCACATTCATTCTCAATTCCCTACCATCTACCACACTTCCAATCTCCTTGACCTATTAAACCAACCCACCTATAGTGATCTTGGAGCACTTATTTCCCTTCTATTTGACCATAGAAACAAGATTTTGAAGAATCAAACTCATATTCTTTCTCCTCTCTTAAGGTTTGATAGACCGCATTGGTCTTAGCGGATCATCATTGTCATCATTCTCATCATCATCATTTTAAATATAATTAATAATATATTATCAAAATTTTATGTAACAATTGTATATTATATTAATATACAAATAATGTTAACATAATAAGTATAATTATATAAATGTAAAATACAATGACTATTATTATTTATATAGTTATTAATAATTATAAATATTAATTATTTAACAAAATACACCTTATCGTTATTAATGTAGTGGGTGGTAAATATAAGCCTATTAATGTAGTGGGTGGTACAGTGCTACCTTGTAGCTTGTACAGAGTTCCAGTCCGAACTCCCCGCATTAATACCAGTGCTCCCCGAACCATCTTGCAGGCATCTTTCTCGAACATTGTTTTTACACTTACATCATCCATCTTGCTTACAGAAATCAGATTTCTAGCCAATGCAGGAATATGCAGAACACCAGGAAGTGTTCTAATCCTTCCACCTTGCAGCTTCAGCTTGACCTTTCCACGTCTGATGATTTTGGCATTCCTATCATCCCCTAGGAAGACATTACCATCATATTTCTCATACTCGCAGAACCACTCCCTATGGGGAGTGAAGTGAAAGGATGCACCTGAGTCAATCAACCATGACTCATGATCTACATGTGTATTTGAAGAAGAAGCCAAATACACATCCCCACCTTCATCCGAGGTGGTTTTTGCCTCTGCAGAAGGAGCATCATCAGATACCTTTCTTGTTTTCACAATCTGCCCTCTTTTCTTTCTTTCACTGTTTTTGTATTTTTGATTTTTATAACTTTGAATGCAATGATGGATGAGATATTTATAATGAGAAAAAGATAAAAAGGCTTTCAGAACATGTCATGGATTAAGAGAAGTAATGTTTAAGCATCCTTCCATTGATAGGACCCCCAAACAATTCTGCTCCATTCAACTCTTGTAAGAAATAGGCATTGTTACCAGCAGCTGAATGAATAGAGTAACGGCCAAGCCATAAGTTGTCAAATTTTCCATGCTTGCCCTTGTATTCCTTCCTTGAGTCCCACTTTAAAACTTTGTTCCCAATTTTGAAATTGTTGGCCTTTGTTCTTTTGTCAAAAAACTTTTTGATGTTGTCCTGCTTTTGTAATGCTCTGTTATAAACCTCCTCTCTGGTTTGCTGAAGATGAATGGTCCGATTTATTCTTCTGATCATGTCATTTTCTTCAGTTTGTAACTCTTGAATCAACTTCATCACTGGTACACCAAGCCTGTTTGGAAAAATTGCATCGGTACCATACTCAAGCTGGAAAGGTGACATACCAATAGATTTCTTCAAAGTCAATCTGTCAGCCCAGAGTGCATGAACTAGCTTTGTGTGCCAAGACTTTTTGTTGTCCTCCAACAGTTTCTTGATTATGTTCACTAAATTCTTGTTTGAGGATTCTGCAAGTCCATTACCTTGAGGGTAATAGGCCGTGGAATGCCCCAATGTTATCTGATATTTGTGACAGAATTCAACCATCTTCTTTGATCCAAATGCTGTTGCATTATCAGTGATAATCTTGGTAGGAGAGCCAAATCTAGAGAGAATGTTAGTCTCCATAAATTTGATAATAACAGAATCATTGGCTTGCCTACAAGGAATGGCTTCTATCCATTTAGTGAAGTAGTCTGTGGCAGTGAGAATCAATTTATGCTGGGAAAAAGATGGTGGATGGATTTCTCCTATGAAGTTGAGTCCCCACTATTGAAAAGGGGCTTCAATAGTGATTGGATGCAGAGGTAGGGGTAGCAGTTTCCTTTTGCCTTTAAAAAGTTGACATTTGTGACAGGCTATGATCATTTTATGCACTTCATGAAAAAGAGTAGGCCAATAGAAACCAGCCCTGAAAATTTTGTTGGCAGTTGTCTTCCAGTACAAATGAACCCCACACTCTCCTTCATGGAACTGGTGTTTAACCTTCTCTAAATCAAACTCAGGCAAACATTTAAGCAATAGACCACTTGCATTTTTCCAATAAAGACATTTATCTATAATGCAATAGTTTATAGCTTTTAACTTTAGGAATCTTGCCTTTATCTTTGTCAAACCGGGAGTAGAGATAATTTTAGGGGCGAATTTTAGCCCAAAGGCGAATTTTAAGGGATTTTAATTTTTATTAGGGCGAATTTTTTATATAAAACCCATTTTTTATAGTTTAATAAAGTTAGCCCAAAAAATATTTTAAAAAAATTAATTATTTAACATTAGCCCACTAAAAAAAGGGCGCACAAAATAGGAAACATGAAATTCGCCCCCGATTTTCCAGGTTTCCATGGCATTCGCCCCCGATTTTCCCGATTTCTATGGCATTCGCCCCATTTTTTCAGTTTTCAGTGGTTCGGAGAGGTGGCTGGGCTTTGTGCACACCGATTTTCTAAGTTTTTGCTAGCCGAGGCCGACTCTCTCTGGTCCGTCCGTCTCTGGTCCGTTAACGCATTCACACACCTCCACACCTGCTTATCGCTCCCCTTATCACTCCAGCACTCACATCTCACCACAGCATAACAGTCCCCTCTCATACCTCACGCCCCCTACGCTAACTCTCCCAACTCCCCACTACACCGTCCACAACTTTCGGCTCCCATCCCTTACACAGCTCTACGCCCTATCTTGCCCGGCCGCTCTCCCTAACCTCTACATCGAATGCTATCACTCCACCTGCGGCCTCACAACGAGCTCCCTCTTCTCTTACGACTCTCCCTACGCGGCCCTCATTGCTCACCCCACACCCATTACTCACACAATACGCTCTACCATAGTTCGTATATAGCATAGATCTTAGATACACTTCGAAAGAGATGGTGTTGTGGGAGATAACAGTGTTCGGCCTCAAGCGCATGCACAAACTCGCTTTCAGACTCCAATGCCGACTAATAACACAGAGGCACAGTGCTTTTCACCAATTTGTTCAGCGGTATGCACCTTGCTTCTCTTTCTCGATTTCAAAATCTCTGTTTCAAGATGACATTGATAAGTATTTCTGAAATTAAAGATTCACTAGTCCATATCCTAGGCCAGATTCACTAGTCCACTCACTAGCACGTCCTCTGCCATTTGGTGTGCTGATATTCTTAGGTTTTGATGCCCATGAAACACTTTGGCTACGAGGACTCCAAGGAGCATCCAGTTCATATCTTTGGTCCCTTTCAGTACTCTGCCATATAAAATTTGACAATTTGTCACTCTCCTCGGCATGCTTTGAATCTCTAGTTTTAGCTGGTTCTTATTAGCAAAAAAGATCTCACCCTAGAGTGAAAGATGTACCTTTTCCTGACTATACCTTTTCTGCCTCGTATGGAAATTCCATGGAGTCCACTGGGTAAGCAAGGGCCTTCAACTGCTTACTAAGAACAAGTATGGTTTCCTGGCACTCTGCAAGCTTCCCTGCAGCTGCAGCTATGTCCTTTTCCTGAAATTACAAGTTCAGTAATAGTTACTCAAATGCTATAGGACATTCACAAACATTATTGCAAGTGTCTTGGCAGAACAGACTGCTGTAAAACCAACACATCTTAATAGTTTATGTTAGCAACTGAAAACAGTGCCGGAACTATTATACATTAGTATGACCATAAACTTTCCTTCTGTAGAAAATCATGACACTAGATGAGATTGAAAATTTATGAAAAAGGTAGAGAATGCGCTGTATTGCATGAAAGGGTTCCTCATTTTCAGATTAAGCTTATGATCTGCACTTCAGAAAATATGGTCACCTCTCCACTGACCTATAAATGAATGACCTCGTTAGCCTGTATAAGATCAATGAAAATATTCATTGGCATCACTGATTTCCATTTTCCGATGTTTTAAATTTAGAATGATGATCCCTTTTAGAGATTTAACTACCTCTCAAGGTTGAGAGGGATGTTTGTATGATAATCAGTATCAGATCAATGTCTAAATTTATCCTTTATTTAGATAGTTTCCACTGGATGAAGGGAAGCATCATTTGCGGTTGTGCACTTAATAGTCCAAAGTTAAACTATATTGTGTTTTCAAACCTTTTCAGATCTACTATTTTTTTCTAACTGAGTTGGACAAACAAAGCGTCCATTCAGCAGACATTCACACAATATATCTCCCTTCAAATCTCATAGTGACGATGGAATGCTGAGTATCAATGTAACTCTGAATGAGCAGTGCAGTCAGAAGCTTTCCATCTGATTGTACTGGTATCCCCTTCTCATAACTCAACAAATAGTGAAACAAAAGGGTAAAATGCATACTGAAAAATTTCAATGCAGAGTAAAAAATAAGAAAAGAAATTGCTCAAAGTGAACAATGATTTTTTCGGCACTTATAGGTGGTAAATATTAAATATTGAATACCTGTCTCTTCCTTATATCCTCCTCCAGAATTGCGTGTTTGGAATATTCAAAATCGCGTTCCTTTCTGTGTGATCATGGAGAAATACTACTAGGATTAGAATAGATACTCCAGAAGAAAAACCACCTAAGAACATACTAAATGTGTGGGAAGGATCCTTATAGTGCTTCGCATATCTTTCCAAATAAACATAAGCCTGCCATGAAAATGGGTTTATAGCAATGCCACTAACCTTTGTAACTGCTCCTCTAAAGCCTTATACTTGGACATGGCATCTTGGCAGCGCATTCGTTTTGCTTGAAGCTCCGACTCTAAAGCATCCACTTTTTCACACAATTTTTTCATCTCATTTTCACTATCCTTAAGTTGAGATTCAATATTTGATTTACGTAAAGCTGTAGCTCCTAATTCATACTCTGATAACTGCTTTGATTCCTGTGTAGAAGCAAGCTGCTCTTCCAGGTTTTTTACCATTTCTTCAGACCGAGTAAGTTGGTCTTGCATGTGTTCAAGTTTCTCTTTGGTTGCAACCAGTGCAGTTTCTAGATTAGTATTCTTGGTCTCCAATCACACAAGCTCCTTCTCTATATCTGATTTATGTGAAGCCAGAGTTCCTAATTCATACTCTAATGAATGCTTTGATTCCTGTGCAGAAGCCAGCTGCACTTGTAGGTTTTCCACCATTTGTTTAGACTCAGTGAGTTGGCCTTGCGTGTGCTCAAGTTTCACTCTGGTTTTAGCCAGGATACTCTCTAGATTATCTTTCTGGGTCTTCAATTGCATAAACTCCTCCTCTAAATCTGCATATCCGTGTACATGGGTCTTCAACTCAGTTTCCAATGCTGCTTTTTCAACTTGAATGCTATTAAGCTGACGAATTATGCCAAAATTTCCATTTGGCAAGGGAAATTGAAGGCTATTATTACTTTCTTGTCCCGAAAGACTCTCTTTACTAGACCAATTATTGCGGAAACTAAAGCAGATCGTGTCAGATGTTTGACTTTCGAATTCAGTGGCTTCATTTTGTGAAATTTCATCATAATCATGTGCAGAAATTGTCCTAACTAGGGATAAGAAGGCTATTAGCTCAGTAATTAACTGTACGACTTTTGCTTTTCCAAGTAAAAACCGATCCACTAGTTCAACAAACTCTGGAATTCTCGCATCTAGCTTATGAATTTCAGAAGCTTTGAACTGTGTATTTCCAAGCCGTTGAGTTATACATTGTAAAAAGTTGACAACACTGGAAATAGCAGTTGCCAACTCTACTTCAATAACACGAATTTTACTTCCAGGACCAGAAAGAGAAATCGATTCTACATTCATTAAAAGGTCTACTGCAAACATAAGGATCAGTTGCACTTTCATCAACTACTGTTGCATTTCTTACATCCTCCAATACCTTGTGCAAGTCGGCACCCTCAGCTTCAGTCTCAAGGATTACATCAAGCTTATCTTGAAGACTAACTAAAGCAGATTCATTCAAACCATTTTTAGCTTACAAAGAAGTCAATTTTTCTTGCACAAAATTTAGCTTTTTAACCAAATCAGAGCATTCCCGATTAGCAGCTAGAAGCTCCAGCTCTCTTTCTGCAAGATTTTCTTCCAAGGAAGCCTTGTCTCCTTGAACAGATGAAGCACTTAAACATCCTACAACATTCTTCTCAGTCAATTTATCCACTTTTTCTATTCCTGTCTCACTCAATCTAGCGGAAGGCATGGAGGCCAATTTCTCCATTTGAAGAAAATCATCCATCAAGTCAACCTTGGATGCATCACTAAGCTTTTCAATTTTGCCAGAAACTTTTTATTTTTTAAACTGATCCAGTTCTGCAATCAGGGCTGAGGCCCATGACTCTACACTAGGATCACCATCATTCCCATCTTCAGAAATTGAGGTCATGCTTGGTGGATTGCTTGTACTTCCACTTCTTGATCCTTCTAAATGCAACTCAAGAGTAGGTTTCTGTCGCTGTCCCATCAAGGATTCTAACTGTTCCTCAACACTGGAAAGTTTGGCAGCTGTTCTAGCACACATAACTCTAGAAGCCTTAAGCTCACTGTCGCTTTAATAAAGTGTCTTTTAACATCTTGGATTTTTCCTCCATTGCTAACAGGCGTTCTGTAAGATATTCAATCTCTTTCTGAGCATGTTCCCGGTGACTATCATTTGAAAACTCTGTAGAAGAAATAGTTGAAGTGGCCCCCCTACCAAGAGACTTCCTAAATTTCACTTCCCCATCTTCCTTTCCAGCTGTCTCTACTTCAAGTTTCATTTGAGCAAGCGAAGCAGGCCCTGGTAACCTTTTGCGCACTAGACCCCTCAGTCTCTGGCACTCAGCCTCCAACTTAGCAGTTTTTGAATGTTGCTTGTTTTCTGCCTCTGCAAATTTCTTGCATAGGTCCCTTTCATCAATTATTGAGTCCATTTCCTTACTGAGTGATTGAAGCTTGTATTTCAGGGCAGTATTTTCACTTTCTAATGATTCAAGCTTCACCTAAAGAACTTTGATCTCAGCCTCAGCTTGATTTTTTGCTTCATGTATTTCCATTAACTTTGAAATTTCTTGCAGAGAATTACCCATTGTATTATGCTTTGTTTTTTCCTCAAGTAACAGCTGATCCAATTCAACTATTCTGGCATCAAGCTCAAACTTCATTTTGTCCCATTCTATGGCCTTTTTCGC
Source organism: Pinus albicaulis (assembly GCA_034641835.2). Lineage (NCBI taxonomy): Eukaryota > Viridiplantae > Streptophyta > Pinopsida > Pinales > Pinaceae > Pinus > Pinus albicaulis. Next base: position 117,415,933 of record CM076576.1, read on the forward strand.
CACAACCTTATGAATTTTCTCCTCATTTTCCTCTCTTACTTGCCGAAGCTGCCTCATGCATTCTTTCAAAGCACCATCCAAATGGCTAACTCGATCTTCAAGTGCAAGCTTTTGCTGCGTTACGGTATCAAACTGTTGCTTTAAAGCCATAGCTTCTATTTCAGCCTTCTCCCAACCTAAAATAAATACAATTGACTTCATCATATTAATAGAAGAGATGACGTTATAGAATGACTTCATTCTGTTCTAAGACCAAAGGAAAATTAAATATGGTCTTGAAAGTACTAAGAATTAAAAAGCTCAAAACTGCAAGTTATATTTGCCAGATTTTCCAAAGGGAATCCCACATCATAGGATACAATATAGTTGCAACTAAATATGTGCCATACAAAGGATGAATGAAATCCCCATGTTGATCTGATAAATTCAAGAGGAAACAAAGGCTACCTGACACAGCTTCTTCTACTACTTTGGCATGCTGCTTCACCAAATTATCCTTGGCAGTATTGTCTGAAAGGACCAGCGACAGCTTTTCATTCAAACTCTTTAGCTTCTCCTCTGACTGTTGCCACACCATCATTGCTTCTTCTGACATGTGGGCATGATTTGCAGCAGCTATGGAAGTGTCCTTTTGGATACGAAATCAGCTATGCAGTCAAAAGAATGGCATGGCTGCTTACAAATAATAAATCACGCTAACTGGAAAAAAGTAGAGATCTAATACAGAATGCCAAGTATAAATGGCAACTTGGTGCCATGGACTAGCTTTTCAGTTGTCTCAAACAAAAAATGCATTACAATAAATGGTATGGCCACATACAAAGGAAAGGATATGTCTTATGATAATGCAAGCTTGAACATATCATACAAGCCTTTCCTCTTCAAGCTGAAATGCAAAATAAAAAACACAAACTAGACCCACAACAACACTGCTGTGCAAAAGTATAAAATACTAAAGGCAGAAATATTTGATTTGGTACAAATTTCAAATAATCCAAGGAAAAATGCATTCGTCTTTCCTTCTTCTTCTACCATTTAGTTCCATCTTCTTTCCCAAATATTTGGTTAGGTTCAGGCTAGAATAACATCAAGTTCATTTTAATTAGGATGGAGTCCGCCTTGACCGGGTAAGACCCCAACACGAATTTACTTAACCCTTAACATTGAGGTCTGTCGACTGGTTAGTATAGAGATTTCACCATGGATATAGATTCTGTACACAAAATAGAACAAAGTATAGATATCATCTAGGTCATAATCAGTTTACTCCATCACTAACATATTAGATAAATCATAATACTTAGAATCTTCTGACAGATCTAACCATTATTTCCTGTAGTCTATTTTTCATAACCTGACATCTTCATACCATCTCCATTTTGTTCTCACATCATCTCTTTATCACACAAACGAATTCAACTCTTCATGGTACAGACCCATTCATCTTATATATGTTTACTTAATCCATTATTTATAACAGTTAATTACTATTAATGATACCAACAAAAGCATATCACCCCTAAATCCACTCTCCCAGCTCTTGATCAAAACTTTATAAGCTATGTTAAGCCATTGACCTGAGCTTCTAAGTCAAACTTTATGCTTACATCGAGACAGTACAATACAATGTCAATCTGCATCTCCACAATTCAATATATAGTCAATCCAATTAGCATAAAACACTCCAGCTCAACGAGTTTTCAATCTACTTGTTTGATGACAACCTATGTTAATAATAGATTATAATATATATACTTGTATAATGTCATCCTATACTGGCATTAGTCACTATGACCTGCATGTAGTTGTCACTCTCTTATACTGTGTGCTTATCTATCCCAATCCTGGTTCAATCCTCCTTGCGCTTAGTTTATGACTGCATATTAACCAACCAGTCAAGAATCCGAGATTTTTCTGGTTCAAAATTCAAATATACAACTAAAAATTAAAAAATTTGCAAGACACAAAAACTCTTGGGTACAATTACACAATTTTATGCCTAGATAGGTTAGCATTTGGCCTTAATCCCAAGATTTTTTTCACTCTCAGAGAGGTTCTATAGCCAAGTTTGAATGGCTATAAGTTCATGCAATTCCCTCATCAATTTTGTTCGCAATGGCAAGCTGATCATTATTCATTCCCTGAGCACTTACTTGGCACATTGCATCCATAACATCTAGGAAGCCTTGTTTGAAAGCAAATCTCAAAAGTCCCTCAAGCATTACCTAATGACAATAGCTACTGGTATCCACTTCTCATAACTCAACAAATAGTGAAACAAAAGGGTAAAATGCATACTGAAAAATTTCAATGTAGAGTAAAAAATAAGAAAAGAAATTGCTCAAAGTGAACAATGATTTTTTCGGCACTTATAGGTGGTAAATATTAAATATTGAATACCTGTCTCTACCTGTCTCTACCAGTAAGTGGTAAATATTGAATAGCTGGAAAGTTTGGCAGCTGAGTTGTTCTAGCACACATAACTCTAGAAGCCTTAAGCTCACTGTCTCGCTTTAATAAAGTGTCTTTTAACATCTTGGATTTTTCCTCCATTGCTAACAGGCGTTCTGTAAGATATTCAATCTCTTTCTGAGCATGTTCCCGGTGACTATCATTTGAAAACTCTGTAGAAGAAATAGGTGAAGTGGCCCCCCTACCAAGAGACTTCCTAAATTTCACTTCCCCAGCTTCCTTTCCAGCTGTATCTACTTCAAGTTTCATTTGAGCAAGCGAAGCAGGCCCTGGTAACCTTTTGCGCACTAGACCCCTCAGTCTCTGGCACTCAGCCTCCAACTTAGCAGTTTTTTTAACAGTTTCTGAATGTTTCTTGTTTGCTGCCTCTGCAGATTTCTTACATAGGTCCCTTTCATCAATTATTGAGTCCATTTCCTTACTGAGTGATTGAAGCTTGTATTTTAGGGCAGTATTTTCACTTTCTAATGATTCAAGCTTCACCTGAAGAACTTTGATCTCAGCCTCAGCTTGATTTTTTACTTCATGTATTTCCATTAACTTTGAACTTTCTTGCAGAGAATTACCCATTGTATTATGCTTTGTTTTTTCCTCAAGTAACAGCTGATCCAATTCAACTATTCTGGCATCAAGCTCAAACTTCATTTTCCCTTTCAATGGATGTGCCGATCAGGAATTCGAGCTTTTCCATAAAATGAAAATGGAAGATGTGCGACCTCACTCTGCTACCTTGGTGAATGTACTATCAGCATGCAATCATTTACCTGCTTTGCACCAAGGGAAGTGGATCCTTGATTACATAATTAGAAGTGGACTGGAGTCAAGTGGACTAGAGTCAAGTGTTTCTATAAGTAATTTTGTTGTAGCCATGTATGCAAAATGTGGATATGTAAATATAGAACAACAGTTATTTGATTTATTATCTCAAAGAGATTTAGTCACATGGAATGTAATAATTGTTGGGAATGTGCAGAATGGGCATGCCAAAGAAGCTTTGGTACTTTTTCATCAAATGAAATTAGTAGATACAAAACCTAATTCAGTCATGATGCTGAGTGTGCTCCCAGCTTGTGCTAATGTACCAGCTCTGCAACAAGGTAATTGGATCCATAATTTGATAATTAGAAATGGGCTTGAGGCATATGTTTTTGTGATGACTGCCCTCATAGACATGTATGCCAAATGTGGGAACATAGATGCTGCAAAGCATTTTTTTGAGAAAATTACTAGACGAGATGTCATCTATTGGAGTACAATGATTGCAGGGTATGGAATGCATGGCCTATATAAGGATGCCCTTGGAATTTTTGTTCAAATGCAACAAGCAGGTTTGAAGCCAGATCACATCACTTTCGTTGGGGTTTTATCTGCATGCACTCATGCAGGTCTTGTGGATGAGGGTTGGTGATACTTCAATTGCATGAGTGGAGATTTTTCTCTCACACCTAGGCTGGAGCACTATGCTTGCATGGTTGATATTCTTGGTCGTGCTGGCCGATTGGATGAGGTGGAGCACATTATAAAAAATATGCCAATAGAACTTGATAGTGAGGTATGAGGGACTTTACTTTCTGCTTGTAGTGCTCACTACAATGTAGAGTTGGCAGAGCATGTGTCAAAAAACCTTCTCAAGTTAGAGCTTGAAAATGTTGGAATTTATGTGTTTCTTGCAAACATATATGATGTAGCTGGAAGGTGGGAGAATGTAAGCAAGGTAAGAGCAATGTTAAAAGACAACAGGTTGAAAAATAATCCAGGATGC